>CM049310.1:67445055-68702555 GCA_026874595.1 Sipunculus nudus
TGCACTGGACTGAAACCTGTGTCAACTGATTTTGAATTATGACCCCTGAACTAACTCAAAACTACATAAGGCATATTGTCTAATTAAATTATTAGTCCTACATACTAAAATAACACCATTTATTTATAAAGACCTTTATAAGATGTAACAGATTATGTTTAAGCAGAAATTAAGCTGTAAATTTATTAATTTTATATATTATCACATGAAATTTGAAAGTTTCTTCCGGAAGAAATGGAGGATACTGTTTCTTCCAAGCAGGAAGTTTTCCAAGGAAGAAACCGCCTCTCCGAAGAAACTGCCAACCCTGGATAGTGTGAAAGAATAGATATAATATTGCTCCTGATTATATCCCTTTAATTTCTCAACAGAACTAAGTCACAGTGACCAAGTTTCCAGTTTGGTAGGAGAACTTAGGGTTATCTAGCTGTATTTTGAATTTTGGATTCGTAGGTCCAATGGTTTAAAAATGTGCCCTGTTGACGGACGGACCCCTGGACAAAGGACCATCACTATAGCTCAGATCACTTATAGTCAGCTGAGCCATAAAACTCATAAAATATTAATGACATTGCAGTCAGTCATTTCATTGCAAACATTTTGTAATCTGACACTTGTCCTGAAAACATCTGCAGAGTTTCTTTTTGAATACCCCTTGCCATACTGAAATAATCCTCTTAACAAATAGAGTGGCTGGACAGACTGACAGATGGACAGACAGACAAAACTCAATCCAACATATTTCTACCCTCCAGGCAGGGGTATGGATTGAGTTAACAGGGACCTAGTTTTCACAAATGGTATTAAAATCTGTTCATACTTGACTGTAATTACAAAATTGCACTTGTGTAGCTGTAACAGCTGTAAAATGGACAGTCAGATAGAAGGCATGCAGAGGGTTTGGTAAACAAGTGGCTAGTGTCCATGTTATGTAAGCCTGAACATGACAAGAAATTGCTCCACTGTAACAAAAACACACTTCTTCACTTGTATGCTTTGCTATTAATGACTGTACATTTGTCTATCACTGTTACAAGCAAACAAGGGACCCACGGGTCACGGCGCTCAGCTGAATGTGACAGATATAATTGTATCACCATTGTTGTATATAGGTATGTCAGATTTCATTTTGACAGATGTAATTTTTTGTATTAATTATGTAGTTGAGCGGATAAGTAATATAGAAATATCAGTATTTTAAATATGTACAAGAATATGTGTCAAATATATTGCATTGGGAATGACCAGATGTTGTAAATTGCAGAGGAAGGAAGTGGTTATTTGCAAGTATAACTAGATGTGTTGGAACGACACAATGCCCCTGCCTGAGGCAAATTAGAAACATTTGTTAAATTTTGTAAAATTTTTTCAAGTTCGGGAGGTGTCGTATGGTCAAAAGTAGGTCAACAAGGGCAAAATGCAAACTTGATCTGTAACGGGTCATTATCAAGCGACACACCAAAAATCAGGCCAGTATCTGCAGGCATTGTGAAAAAAAGTCCATACATGTGCATTTTTCATAAAAATTTCTAAGTTTAGGAGCCGTAAACGGTCAAAAGAAGGTCACCCGGGACAAAACGCAAACTCGATCTGTAACTGGTCATTATCTGCCCACACACCAAAAATCAGGCCAATATCTGCAGGCATTGCGAAAAAAAGTCTGTACATGTGTATTTGTCATGAAAATTTCTATTTTTCATGAAATTTTCTAAGTTAAGGAGCCGTAAAACAGTCAAAAGTAGGTCAATCCGGGCGAAACGCAAATTCGATCTGTAACTGGTCATATTCTGCCTACACACCAAAAATCAGGCAAATATCTGCAGGCATTGTGAAAAAAAGTCCATACATGTGTGTTTGTCATGAAAATTTCTATTTTTCATGAAATTTTCTATGTTCAAGAGCCGTAAAACAGTCAAAAGTAGGTCAACCGGAACGAAACGTGAACTCGATCTGTAACTGGTCAATATCTGCCCACACACCAAAAATCAGGCCAATATCTGCAGGCATTGCGAAAAAAAGTCCGCACGTGTATTTGTCATGAAAATTTCTATTTTTCATGAAATTTTCTAAGATAAGGAGCCGTAAAACAGTCAAAAAGTAGGTCAATGGGGAAGAAACGCTAACTCGATCTGTAACTGGTCATTATCTGCCTAGACACCAAAAATCAGGCAAATATCTGCAGGCATTGCGAAAAAAAAGTCTGTACATGTGTGTTTGTCATGAAAATTTCTATTTTTCATGAAATTTATTAAGTTTAGCAGCCGTAACACGGTCAAAAGTAGGTGAACCAGACAGGCATTGCAGGCATTGCGAAAAAAAGTCCATACAACTGTTTGATTTCGGAATGACGGAAGGACGGACATGGGTAAAACTATATGCCCCGGCCACACAAAATACACATTTAATACATCAAAATAATTATGGAAAAGGAGAAAACTGATATGTTTTGGGAAGCAGCTGTTGAGCTTACAGAGTGGGGGCGGTGGTGTAATGGTTAAGGTGCCGGGCTCATGATCAAGAGGTTGTGAGTTCGAATCCCGGTCAGACCCCCACCGTGCCAAGACCCTTAGGCAAGGTCCCAACCGCAAGTGTGCCTCTGTCCACCCAGCAGTAGAAATGGGTACCAGTAGATACTGGGAAGGTAACCTGCAATGGACTAGCGTCCCATCCAGGTCTCCTAAGTCGCTTCACGCTACTGAAACCGGGATAAGCTCCGGCCTGATGAGCCATTAGGCTCGGGTGTAAAAGCCCAGCACACTTTACCTTTTACCTACCCTTACAGAATAGGCCCCCATCTTCAGCAGCATATACTGACACTTGGTAAGCGAATATGGTTTCTTCCATTTATTGATTCAAATAAAAAGCTGTGAACAAATCTATTTTCAAATGAGCATACACTATATCTGATAAGTATATAATGTAATGTGTAATACACGAATATGTGGTATTAAACTATTTAATAATACACCTGAACACTTCCCTATTTGGCCCATCTGGAACATGAATGTTATAATGTAACTGATATTTTATATGTATTTTAAAATATATCATTTAAGCTCATAAACGGGGGGGGGGGGGGGGGGGGGGGGAGGGGGAGAGGAAGGGAGGTGATTAATTAACATTCCAGTGCACCAACTTTTGAACATTCTTAAATAAGATTTTGTGACCAACTAAAACATATCAGGCTATAGCTGTTTGTGAATATTACCATGATCATTAGTTGGCTTTTTGATAAGCTGTTGACAGTTCAGCAGTTTACACAGACTGGCCCAGTCAATGAAATGGCTCTGACAGAGATATCAAACGGCTCTCACTGTGTTGTACTTAGTGCCGGTACTGCTACCACACGGCAACTTACATATTATGTAATTATAATGGTCTTTCCCAAAATCTTTTTTTCAAAACCAACATGGTTAATTCAGTATTGTGGGCTTCCAGCTTGCTATATATCTATTCCCATTTTATCAGTCTTAATATGTTTAGGTCCTTATAGTGATATGAGCTGGAACTGAGTTACATCACGTCAACCGGTACATGGAATCACGTTTCATTTGAGGCATTTTAGCAGTAAACATCAATACACTAAAGTCCAGGCAGGGCTTAGGTTTACACTATCCAATTAAATCCATTGTTTTTAAATATGTACCAACATAAAATCCCATCCCACAGGTGGAAGGACCTGACTGGAGGGGGGGGGGGGGGGAGGGGGAGGATGAGAGTTTAAAAACACCTTTGTACCTCTGTATATTTTTTCTTTATTAACCAGTAATAAATTTTATGCAGTGGTCAGAAGAATATTGTCCCAAACAAAATTTAATCCAAAAGTGCTTACACGTAAAAAAAAGTTTTATTCATAATTATTGAATATTTCAAAACAAACAGAGAGATAGAAAAACAAAGCAAATCACTTTAATTCCGATTCTACTGAGGCAGAAAAATACTGAATGAATGTTTGCATTAGATCCTCATTTTTTTTAATAAATCAATTTTTTGTTAAGGGAAATTTTGGACAAAATTTATAAATTTTACTATACATTTACAGTATATATATTTGAAAATTTAAGTTGATTAACGATTCTAAACTGCATCAACATTTAAAGTTAATCTGCTCAGGCAACGTAACATTATATACACAGATGTATTTATTTTTTCTTAATAATATATTTTTGAAATTTGCAAAATAATAAATATCTGAAATAACACTTGATTTAGGAAAAGTTGGATTCATTGGATCGGAAACAGCAATGCAATTAAAGAATGCAATATATCTGGTTGGGCTGGGGGGGGGGGGGGGGTCAGGGTTGCCAAGTGATCCTACATTTGTGACAGCAGTGTTGCATCACTAATAAGTTCACCCAGGCAAGGCTGTAGGGACCAGACATGGCTGGCCTGTAGGTTCAAAATGTAAATACATTAGAGCCTCAGAAAAACTTCAATAACTAGAATAATTTTTAAGCTTTTACTTTCAAATTTAAGAATTTAACAGATTAAATATATATATATATATATATATATATATATATATACCCCAACAGTGAAAAGTAAATCAAATGTTCTTACAAGAAAGAACATGCCATGGTCAAACTTGGGCAAAATTTAAGGTACCAAATTTATATTTTTGCTAATATTTAAAAAAAAATTAACAGATTTTGATCTAATTTTTGGTATACAATTTAATTTTGATTAACTAAAGTTGTATTACTGAAAAAAAGTCCCTACCTTATCTTAAGTGACCAAATATCTTCCCTAATTTTTTTACAAAGTCCAATATGTTTGGGCCCATAACTTTTTTAAATTGTAAAATACAGACTAAATTTCTGGCATGTACATAGGAACTATATAGAGGAATATTTATAGTAAATATGAAGAAAACCAGATGAGTGGTTTTGATATTAGGCAGTCCTGAAGTGTGAAAATAGATTTCTGATAAAAAATTGAGGTTTTTCCTTGATATCTCGAAGGAACGAAGTCCTATTGACCCAATTTTCAGCATGACAGGAGATTTTGGGAACATCTAACTGTATGCCAAATTTCAGATTCATAGGTCCAATGGTGTCGAAACATGCCAGTCTTACGGACAGACATCCGGACGGACGGACAACGGACAGTGTACCACGACTATAGCTCAGATGACTTACAGTCAGCTGAGCTAAAAAGCCTGAAGAGTAGATCCTGAGTACATACCATGTGTGGATATTTCTCTGGATCTGTTACACTGATCTCTGTCAGTTTGATGTTCAAGAACTGGTCTACTGAATGCAATGTACCACAAATGCTGAAAAGATAAATACAACATTTAATGACATTTTATTTAAGGGCATTAATCTCAGTCATTAAATTGAGCAAGTCTTTCACTGATGGGATACGAACTGATGTAGACATTACGGTAATTATATTTAACATGAGTATAATTGTTTAAAAACCTTTATGAAGTACAACAAATAACAACTGGACATTAAAATTGGGCTGTTAAATGATACTTAATTAATCATCTTTAACAAAAAATAATTTTATATGAATGTAAAATGAAATGAGATCAGCATTCCTTATTCCAACTCCCAGGGAGTGGAAAGAAGCCTGCAAAAAACCTTTCTCATCCCAAGACCCTTTATTCCGATTCACTCTGCTGCTCTACATCAACGACTTGAGATTGACCCTTATAAAAACCATGTAAGGTTCCAAATAGGAGACCCCTTTGGAATCAAAGAAGTGACTTTTTAGGCAATGTCAACATCTGATAATTACCTTTTCATTGTCTTTGGATGTTTTATGAAACTTCTGAAAGGTTGTAGCACTAATGCGATGCTCAGTTGCCTTAAACATCCATAATTTTACCAGGAGCCCTAATGTTTACAGAAAGAAGAAGTCATCATGTTTATGTAAAATGTCCCACAGTCCTTTGCAAACAGGATTTGGGCTAGGACCCTGCTTTGATCTTATCACCATTGGATATGGAAAAACCTCACAACAAATTCATTAAGTTTGTGATGTTTAAATCATGGGGGACTTACTAGGAGCATAAGGGGATGTTTAAATAAAGTATTTAGGAAAAAACATGTTAATGTTGCAGGAAAGATTCATTTACTATGTATTTCGATTTGTATAATTAGCACTTTTATAATTTATTGGTACCTTCTACCATTTCCCCATTACAGGGCCATAGTGTATACAGGTCATTACCACAACTGTGAGAAGCACAGTTGTGGAATCCCGCAAAAAGCCTAAAAATAAAACTGTAAAATTTGGTCAATATCAGAATTTCAATGAAATCAGTGATGAATTCAAAAGATTTTGACTACCCTGAATTAATTGTCAAATTGCAACAGATTCTTGATACCATCCTTGAGGTGTCTTGCAGATACACACACGCAAATACACAGAATAGATTTCATGCCTGGTGAGTGATAATAAAACTATTAAAAGAACGGCTGAGGCTATCAGCACGACCGTTGGGCCGATGGTATAGGGACATATCAGCTGCTTTTGATATCGGTCACTGGCCTCAAACAGACCATGTCGCCTACCAGTGCCTAGAGGCAGGCCATTTGGGCCGCTAGCTAAAGTGAGCCACAGACTGATGCTGTCTAGTTGACCATGTTAGTGTGAACCAGAGAGCACCATAAAGGCTACCGGACCCCTCATCACTAAGTGCATACGCCTCACTAGTTTATTGTTTGTAGTTTTCCTTATATTTTACTAAGGGACATGCACTGAATATTTTCGAGATGCGTATAGTTTCTCTTTAAGTGGGATACAATGGTGTTTTTTCAGGATAGCAGATAACGTCAACGTATAGTTTTTTTTATTATCATTTATTTGATCAAATTTATGTGTATAAAGGGTGATGTGTATAGCCTTTATGTTTGCGTTTTAGGGAGTGTGTGGGTATGTGTGAGGTGGAATTTTATATCTGATTTGTGTACGTTATAAACATAATATTAAAAATCCATACTTGTGAAAACTTAGTCTTTATAGAAATGGCAGAAACAGAAGTAAATTACTGGCAGCACTGAAAATTCCAGGCTTGAGGAAAGTTACGTGAAATTATAATGAAATGTCTCCCTCAGCCTGAGTTTTTTTATATGCAGACGAAGGCAAATGGTGCAAAAAAACATTGTAGTATTTACTGACAGGCCTATTTGCACTAAGTAATGAGGCGCCCAAACGTTCTCCAGTTCACACCGTGGCCGATCTTGTTGACCACTGCAGACAGCATCTGTGGCTCACTTGAGCTGGTGGCAGAAATCGCCTGCCGCTAGGTGACCGACATGGTCTGTTTGAGGCTGACTGCTGATATGTCACTCAACCTTGCCAATAAGAGGTACAATCCACCAGCAGCCTCTCATATTATATGGTAATATAATAATATA
Organism: Sipunculus nudus; assembly: GCA_026874595.1. Classification (NCBI taxonomy): domain Eukaryota; kingdom Metazoa; phylum Annelida; class Sipuncula; order Golfingiida; family Sipunculidae; genus Sipunculus; species Sipunculus nudus. The sequence goes on from CM049310.1 coordinate 67,452,426, forward strand.
AAACTAAACAATGAAAGCCAGTATTTTTTCCTCTAATATTTGACCTTACAAGTTACATATATGTTACATGTGAATAAAATTTATTGCTACTGGTTGTGTTTAATTTTTTTTTATTTTGGATAGAGGCTTTTCATATTAACTGGAACATTATCGTCATAACCTGTGAGAAAATAATAGTCTAACATTGATTGACATTGACAGGACTAACTTGTCTCGACATATACATTGCACTTGGTCCGTAAAATTTCTCAATTACTCACTCTTTCTGTGATAATAAAACAAATGCTTATGACACAAATTAATTTCTGACTTCTCATAAAGTTTTGTTATCATCTTTCTGGAGTGTAAGCAAATATGATCAATAAATTCATGATATCATATAGGCCTTATGATTGGTAGTTGGGACTAATTTCCTTGATGCAAATGTTACATATCAGGGATTGGTTGATATTGCCGAGCCCCTGACCCAGGCAAGAGGTCATGACCCATGACTGTTAGTGTTATCATCCGCGTGTGTAACATGCGTCATTATATCCTCGCTCCTGGGCCTATGATAGAATAATGTGGCCCTAATTCAGAATGAATATGTGGCTTCACTGAAAGCTTAGCACAATAGAAACTCTGTGAATTCCATCATTTTGTGGGCACTGCTATTGTTAAAAGGATGCATAAATAAATGTTCCAGCTGAAAAATAAGGTAAATTGAGTAAAACTAGCTCCGGTCTTATAGTCATGGCAATATGCCTAAATCATATAAAATTTAGGTGATATAAGGTGGTACCAGAAGCAGACCATATTTGCAATTTCGAAGTATTTCTGCTGACTTGATCGGAGCGGCTGCTTGGGTGTCCGTTAGCCAGGGTGATATTTCAGCCATCAGGTGGACAAAGAGTGTCCGTTGTCCTGAATAGCGAGGTGTCAGCCCTAGAGGAGTTCTTAAAGTAGTAAAAACACTCCGTTGGCCCAAGAAGTGTATGTTAGGCAGGGTGTCGGCCTCAGAGGGGTGTCCAAAGCCTGGGGTTTCACTGTATTATGAACAATTAGAATATTTAGTGTATAATATATTGGAGTGCTTCGTGCGACGGGGGTCTGACTTCCGGTGTTACATAGAAATGCAACCTTCGGGCGGAAACCCACTGCATGCCAATATTTCCCGCGAGAATATCGTGTTAACACGGTCCATAAAATTAGGTGCTTAGTCATCAGTTAATATCTTTGCTCAGTCATCAGTTAATATATTGACATAATTAATGTCTTGTCCCATTGATATTTGTGTGAATAAAGTTGTCGAAACATATTTTTCGTTTTGTTCTTAAGCTGTGTTTCCATGTAGGCCTATCTGCAAAAAAACGTATCCACAAAAGACGTACGTACGTTCTATAGTGCGCAGTCTGCAAAAAGTTTCCATAAGTACATACGTTTTTCTTGCGGATACCCTTTCACGTGCCTCTTTTGAAACTACAAGCACAACAGGCAGACAGAAGGTCAATATGTCTCATCACACCTGGCGCCGGGGCACTGTTTGGGAATGTAGGCATTTTTGCCATCCGTAAAACGGATGAATCGCTCACCGATCAATTTCGATGCTGTCCGTTTTTGCGGATACGCATGTGGAGCACGTTAAAACGGACATATGGAAACAGTTCATCTTAAAAAGAGGGATCCATTTTTTTGCGTATGAGATGTACGAGATTAACGGATGAATGGAAACCCAGCTTTAAGCTGTGTTTCCATGTATCCGCAAAAAACGTATCCGCAAAAGAAATACATACGTTCCATAGTGCGCAGTCCGCTAAAACTGTTTCCATAAGTACGTACGTTTTTCTTGCGGATACCCTTTCACGTGCCTCTATTGAAACTGCAAGGACGACAGGCAGGAAGAAGATCAATATGTCTCAGCACACCTGGCGCTGGGGCACTGTTGGGAAATGTAGGCATTTTTGCCATCCGCAAAATGGATAAATCGCTCACCGATCCGTTTTGATGCTGTCCGTTTTTGCGGATACATTTGCGGAGCACGTTAAAACACACATATGGAAACAGTTCATCTTGAAAAGAGGGATCTGATTTTTTGCCTACGAGATGTACGAGATTTACGGATGAATGGAAACACAGCTTTATTCTGTTATCTTGTCATAATAGATGATGTATGTGTAAGATGTGCATATTTTGTGTCCTTGCTATCAATGTATGTGCTGACCAAATGAACAATAAGTGTGTGTGTGTTCCTTTAAGAGAAATCAGATAAAATTCTCCATTGTTCATACTTGGTATACCATATCCTAAAACTGGCAAAAAAATCCAATGATAAAAGTTGAAAATGAACTCTAAAAATGAAGCCATTTTTCCTCCCTCCATGGACGTTATAATGAATTAAAGAGGTTTTTTTTCATGATGATCAAATATGCGCAACTTATACTTGAACAAAATCATCCCCATCAAGTTAAAAAATGAATTGTCAAAATTAGGCCATTGCCTACATGCTATGAGGAGCTATAAAGCATTTTCTGGTGATTATATATGCGCAATTAATACTAGAAATAAATAATCCCGATCACTATCTAATCACTTTGATCTCATTAATAACGGTCATCTGCAAGGCTTTAAACGTTAATCTTATTAATGACCGCTGTCAGGTTAATCCCTCTGTCCAAATAACCGGGCATAATCAGCCACGATCCTAGAACCCCGGTCGCACGAAGCAAGTCCACTGGTGCGATGGGGTATCTTGGTTGCACTAGTCCACGGAAGCGTAACTGGTCATGTATGGACCCCCCCCCCCCCCGTCGTAGGAAGGACGGCCATAATAATTAATATATATTTGAGAACACATGGGTGTCGTGTAATCCGCAGGAAGGTCGTGCTGATAGACACTATATACCTAAACTAAAGGCTAAAAGAACAATAAAATACTACCAATACTAGCCGCCGACGTCGACACAACAGGTTTCAGGTTTCTGTTGCGTCGCCGGCCTACCAAAGGGCTAACTGGGGTTATAGCATGATACGATCTGTTACTCTTAGAAAGAAAATTAAATAAAAATATTTCCTATGGTTTTAGCAAACCAATGTTCACATAATGTTGTATGCCGAAAGGCCTGTAATAAAAAATAACCATTCTAGAAAGCATGAAGCACCTGTAACATCAACAACTGATAGTATTTGTCCAGAGAGAATTGAAGCATTTACAGCCCCGGTAGACATCTTGCATTTGGTGGCAGTCATGTATAAGGCTTTAGGCCTGTGTACTATTATGTTCATATTTTAACTTCCTTGGTGCAAAATAGGGCTGAGAAGAGAACAGTAATGTTTTCTAGTGGTCAAATATACAATATACATAGATGTACTGAACATTAATCAATGGATATATGTTAAATCTCACAGTTGTGTATGGATCGGTCCCCCTAAACACCCAAAACACCGGTGTTTTGGGTATCTGTGACGAAACACCACGAAACACCCACTTCACTTCGAACCTGAACCAAAAACGTAACACCAATCGATAGATAATCATCTGATAAATATATTTGTGCAATATTGTTTCATAAATTCATGTCATAAAAATAAAAACGAGTGTTTCGTGTCGTGGTCGGTTCACCGGCGCCCACCGCAGCCGTATATGCCAGCTATGACCCTGCCCCCTAGTGGCGCAAGTCGCAATCAAGCAGCGCACTTGTCAATTGTACAAAACGCTATTGCTTTCTTTAATTTTACAGAAAAGTGGCACAAATTCTGTATTAACATATCCAACAGATGATGATTTATTAAATGATACAAGTGTTTTGCTTCAAATTCGAATTTAAAAGGGTGTTTCGTGGTGTTTCGTCACACGTACCCAAAACACCGGTGTTTTGGGTGTTTAGGCGGACCCGTATGGATTGTTATAATCACGGTTAACTGCAGGTGCAATCTATGGACTCCACAATGCGTCAGTCACTGAAAAAAAAAGCAATTGAGGAGTTCATTCTTATGGGCTATACCAATACTTACAGTACTACTATAGTCTATACTATAGACTATAGTATATATATATATATAGATCTATTATTATATATTTGTACTGACCTGAGGTCATTTTTCAACTCTACCACGACATCTTTGCCGACAAGGGACTTGAAGAATGAGTAAAACAACTGAAATAAAGAACAATATTTTAGTATGTCATACAGTGAAATGTAAAATACTTAAAATTCACGCCAATCCAACAACAATTATCGCACCATGTTCGGTGGTACACCGGTTCTCGGGCTGCCCTAAAACGCGGAACAGGGGTATAAACTAAAACCCGGTTGTTACTAAAACGCGTGCACGCATGCGTGCACGCACACGTGCACGCAGATTTCCACTGTTAACAAACCTACTAAAATGCGTGCGGCCAAAAGTGCGGACGGTGTACAAATGAACTTAAATCAAGCATAAATCAACTTAAATCTTGTATATTACCACACTGTCATAGTGAAAGACATATTACAGGTCATCATACAAGTAATACCCTATTGATTTGACTGAAAGATTTATTGTGTTTTTGTATAGTTGTATTGTAAATGGTAATTGAATGTGTAAAAAATACAAATTTTAAATAAAAAAAATACGTATTTTATCATAAATTCATGTTATCAATAAATCAGTTTTATACTAATTTAAATCCTGGCTATGTTCACTTCCTGACATTTAGAACACCGTCTTAGTGAAAGACATTACAGGTCATCATACAAGTAATACCCTATTGATTTGACTGAAAGATTCATATACGCTAAGTTCATATTCTATTTTAGTTTCATTTATTGTGTTTTTGTATAATTTTATTGTATATGGTAATTGAATGTGTAAAAAAATACAATTTTTAAATAAAAAAATAGGTATTTTATTATGAATTCATGTTATCAGGCCTCGTAAATACCGATTCAACATACAAAATGTGTAGCTTACAGCATTAAGAGGACCAATAAATCAGTTTTATATTAATTTAAATCCTGGCTATGTTCACCTCCTGACATTTAGAACAAATTTTAAATTATTCATCTTATTACTTTTTATTTGATATTTGTTGTTTTTTTTTTCTAAGAGAATTAGAAATATACCCGTGGTGAACTTATGTCAAATTTTAAGTATATATAAATATATCTACCAGATATATTTTTTAATATAATTTATTGCAAAATAAATTTGTGTAAGATGCATTGAAAATGTACGTGCTATTTGTAAATTGTAAATGGGCATAGCCAAGCGCAGGGAAAAAATAATTCAAATATATATTTTAAAGTAAGCAGAATGGGCTTTTACAAAATCGCCTCTTTGTGACTATAGCATATACGTTTTTCATTTAAAAAACAGACACATCAAATATTCTTCTTGAAATAATTAAGTGATATAATTATTTATATAAAAATTAGCGAGTTCCTGTTATTTTGTGTATTTGAAGTTTTTGTATTGTTGTTACTTTGGCCGAGAATGTTTGCTACAATAAAGTGTTGTGTGATACGTTTGTGTTTATTTGTTTTATTATGCAAGTTTTATGCAAGTTATTCTTGACCACTAGAATATTAGTTCCAATAACAAATAGTGATCTTCACATGAATTTCTATAACCCTAAACATTGAATATCACCCAGAAATACATTTAATATGTACTTTAAGAAATTGTCTAAATACGGTGTACATGACAATCCCCCCATAAATATTTACGTTCGTTAATAATAATAATTATAAAAATGTACACCATCCGTATGCAAGTGTATATATATCCTTTTTTTCAAATGTTATTATTGCACTTTTAGTTACCATTCAGTAATTCTTTGACTCTTGATGCTGGATATATCAATTTTTAAAAAATTAAACGGTACTTGAAGAAATTGTCTGATATGATTGTATATTTCACTTATGTATTTATTATTATAAATGGGTAAATGTGTGTTTAAGAGGGAGTTTAAAGGGTTATTTTACTATCTTGAACGCATTATTCCAAAATTTTGTTAATCTATAATAAGAAAAGATTAATATAATGGATAAGGCTTGTAGAGTTTTATATCCAATATATGTAATATGTATGACCAAAATGCTCAAGTAAATGCTGAAGTGCAACGTTTTCTTGGCGACGTCATCAACGTTATGAATAACTTTATAAAACAAATAAAATTAAGCCGTTAAAGTCAACTAAGGAGGAAAATAAACTCTCAAGCAATACCATCTTTCATTATATAACCTTTTTTCTCTAAAGTATACTTTCCCTTTATATTACAGAATATTTCCTTTGTTTACAATTTGCGTTAAATATTGTAAATAGGCCTTTAAAAACTCTTAAATACACATTCATCCATAATAATAGAAAGAACGGGACTAACTGCAGGCGGAATACTTAAAAAAATTAAAGATGTCAACAAATTTAATGTTTTAGATGTAACAATCCCGGAAGTATCTTGCTACAGTCCAGGCCCCCATGCGGTAAAACGATCGAAAACAAATTTGGTTGTAGTTGAATAATTACTTTCATTTTGCCCTTGACTATGGTATTTTGATAATTTTTAATAATTAAGTTAATTTTTGCAAAATTTAAGTTCATTTGTACACCTTCCGCACCCAGGGCCGCACGCGTTTTAGCATATTTTTAAAAAGTGTGAATCTGCGTGCACGCGCGCGTGCACGCATGTGTGCACGCGTTTTAGTAACAACCCTAAAACCCAAATGTCAGAAATCGGATGTCAAATGCGGGACTGCCTAAAACGCGCACGCAGTTTCGATTACCTAAACCTCTTTCTATGTCTATGGCTAAACGATTGCCTAAAAAGCGTGCGGCTAGATTTTGTGGATCATAAAAAAAAAATATATTTTGTTGGGTGTTTTGTTAATTTGATTGGGGAAAATAAATATGATTTATGCGGGGAATAACATCAACAATATATTTGCTCACTGTTCATAGGAATATTACATATGCACATAACCAATTAACATATGGCGGAAAGATCGTCAAACATATGTTAAAATTATGTCTAAAAATGACTGAATCTGGAGGCATTCTGTAATATGGAAGCTTTTTGTAATAACCCGCTAGATATTATTTACCTTATTTTTTATGACCCCATGTAACCTTTTTAGTACTTCAATACTTGTACAGAAAAAAAAGATATAAAGAATAAAGGACAGGCAATGCCATTTTAAAAAGCAACTAATTTGATGTCCAGTGCAATTGGTCGATTGATATTTCTCTATCTCTCTATATTTGTCCACGCTCCCGAGGCAGCGGAAATCTTGTGCTTCTAAAGAAGCAACTGATTTTCACGCTGCCTGCTTTGACCGTTTATGATATATTTAGACACCAGATGGCGGTTCGTTGTCCGCTGGGAAAAAAAACCGTGCGTATGATGTGACAAGCAGCTAACCAGATGCTTATAAACAAACACTCGACAGGCATCCTGGCTCCGCCCATAGGTGCGCGCTGCAGTTTATGGTCGAATTTTAATTGCTCCCTCTGCATTCTCACATAATCGACCGATTCGATTATGACATTATGACTATGTTAGCGTAGCCGTGTATCTGTTGTCTGCAGAACTGAAACCATGCACCTAGCGAGGCCTTTGTTGTAACGTTTCGTTTGAATTACAGCTCACCGGCCGGGCATCCTTTGTGCCCAAGGCCCTAAGCAAACCACGTCTGGAGCCATTCTCTCCGAGCCTGTGGCCTGTTCAGACGGTTACCGGGGCGATGAGCTGTCACTCAAAACGAAATGAACAACATTGGCTCCGTGTATTCCTCACTTGACTGTGTCTTCCAGCACAAGGTCTCATCTGATTGGACAAAAAAATGCAGTGCTCCCCTCTGGTGAAGCAATTCAGGATACGCGGTCATAACAAACAGCGCTTACGACATAGGTAGTAAGCCTATAGGTTAAGCGCTGTGTAAAGAGCGTACTTCTAGTCAGGATTGGGTTTCTTCTGGAAGAAATGTATTTCTTCCGAGATATTTGGAAGAAATTGGAGGAAATGAGGTTTCCTCCACTTTTTTCGGGAAGTAATGGATGAAAGTGGAATTTAGTGGACAGTAAGATAGTGTGATTCACAAAAATCAAAACAGATATTTGAACTATTTTTATTTCTTATGAATAAAATAAAACAATCTGACTTTTAATCAGTGTACAGGAACAATGCTTGGATTAATATAAATATAATTATGTTATTTTTATTCTAAAAGTATTGCCAAAATTGCAACTGATGAATGTTGTTTCAACTATTTACGTATGTAGTAATGCATAGTATGTGTTGACATGTTAATTAACAAAAGGTTCTTTTTTAAATGTCTACCTGTATTCACATGAGGGTAAGAGGAAGTTTTCTGTATTTGTAACTAGTTCTTACCTAATTTCTCTCACTCAGCAATGTAACTTTTGTATGATAGAGAATTACAGATTGATATACTACAATTTTCTCATCTTGTATCTTAACAGTCAAGTGCATAGCTGCCAAGGTGCATGCAGTGCTGCGAACTTACTCACTAACTTCAAGGTTTAATACTTTTTGTTGACCACAGTATATGCTCTAAGAAGCAAATTTACCACTTACTTCTATTCTTACAAAGTGTTCCCAAACAGCATCTTTTGAGCGTCCTCCACAAAACATTTTGTATCTGTTGTTATATGTGTTATCTGAACAGTAGGTATACACAGTATACTGCATCGAACATAAACCCTCATTTTATATATTAATGCCAAATAAACCATATTCTGCATGCCTGCTGGAGAATATGTTTGTTTCATGAGAAACACTATCTTAGTACATGTGTATCTGCCGGGTAATAATCTGATATACATATAACAAGGAGCAGTTTGACCATTTGATTAGTATAGTGGATGAAACCCTGTTAATTAACACATGAGCATGCATGGCTTCCCCATACCATGCCTCTCCTTGCAGTCAGGGGTAACTGGAGTGAAGCTGCACTTTTGTAGGTAATCACCTGGTAATCATTGCATGGTTCACTGGACAGAAACCTGTGTCAATTGATTTTGAATTAGGTCACCTGAACTAACTAACCCAAAACTACATGAGGCATATTGTCTAACTAAGTTAAAATAATAGTCATACATTCTAAGATAACAATATATACTAATATAAACCTTTATATTTGCAAATAAGATGGAAAGATTATGTTTAAGCAGAAATAAAGCTGAAAATGTATTAGGTCTATATTTTGTCTCATGAAATTTGAAAGTTTCTTCCGGAAGAAATGGAGGAAACTATTTCTTCCGAGCCGGAAGTTTCCATGGAAAGAACCGCCTCTCGGAAGAAATTGCCAACCCTGCTACTAGTAGCTTACCAATTAAGACAAGAATATATATATATTTATATATGTTTATAAATATTGTAATAATTTAAATTCAGTCAAGTGCAATAGGACTGGTACCAGTTTACATGATTACTTTTCTGACTTGGGGGCCATTAATACTGAATTGTCGATCTATTATAACTTGAAGCAACAGGAGTTTATATGAAATTTTGCCAATAATCTTTACAAAATTATTCCACATTATACTTACTAACTTAATAAACCTTCTTTGATATATCGATATTAAAGGTGCACAGGACATTTATTAGCCTGTCAAAAAATAAACTAGAATAACAACCAATGTTTAATACAGCTACAATGATTTACCCAATCAGTCAGTTCGCTCAGTCAGTTAAAACATCAAAGGATCTGTAATCATTCTTGTTGTCTCTATATTAAAAAGAGGATTGCATTTTGGTAATGTTTTCTCTGAATAACTGAGCTGTAACATATTTATGACCTAAAATAATATTGGGAAATTCGAATATGATAAATGATGTAATATTGCCTCAAACTTGAATAGTGATAAGTTTCTACACCTATAAACATTTTTATTTTTTGTTGCCATTTGAGTAATACTAACTGAAGCACCTGCGTATATTATTTTTAAGCAAGCTCTATTTTCATAATTAAATGTAGATACATTGTTACCTGTGGGCCTATTCAGATTCCAGTCTTGATCGATATCTCCTTCATTTCATTTCAGGAGCAGTTTACTGTCATAGTGATATTATCAATAAGCAAGGTTTCAACCTGGGAATTAGGTCATGGTCAATGTTTATCAAGTTTTGCTTTGTCAAGTTCTGCAAATATTTTATGGGTATTTCTACAAAAAAAATGTCGCATTTCATGTCCCGAATCTATATTTGTTACTGAGAAATTAGCGAATGCTAAAAATGGCACGAATAACCACTCAAATTGTTGCTAAAGCTATAACCATTATTATGAGATCAAAATAATTTAAATCGGGGCAGAAATCTATTCAGAAAAAAAGCTGCAAAAGTTACAATACCCTTAAATTTCCGGTGTCCCTTTTTCTCGGATCTGAAATTTAAAACAGCGTTATTCTGTAACCACTTTTCCATTTATGTAAATTTTGCTTTAAACGTGGTTACAGCGGAGAATGTTTATTATGATGATATTTTTGCCTGATTTTTCTTAACCGTTTTGTTTTTAATACCAAAATTTGGATATGAAAAGTATGACCCCCCAAAAATACTCGGCACCTTTACCTTACCTTTTGACCTCGCAGCACGTAAACAGAAACGTACCTCTTTGCTGATACAAGGAGCAGCGTTTATTAAAGTTCTGGAAATTTTGTACACATAAACTATAATTAAATTGAGTAACTGTCATATCAATGTTGCCTGATAATCATTAAAGGGTTGAAAAAATCACCGTATGTTTATTTAGACTCGACACCGTTACACTTGCGAAAAATTAACCGTCACATATAACTCCTAAAAATTGGCCTCCTCTTGCTGCGCATGTATAGTGATGACTCGTGCTGCCCTCCTAGGGACGGTATGGAAGTTATTTTTGTCCTGCATCTGACGTATGGAAGAAAAAATCTCAACTCCGTTACCACTCGAAACCGTTACCTGCATAAAAAATAAAGGTGTCGAGGGAGGGGAAAGGGTGCATGTCGAGAACTTGGTATTAAATCCAATATATGAAATAGAATTTGAAACATATTCTGGGCTAAATATTTTAAACAAATGCGTTTCTTCTATTCAAATAGGGATTTGCTTGTTTTAATACATAATACTAGTATTGCAGTAGTCACTACGGTTATTTTTACTTCAGAAGCTCAACACCGTTACCTATTCTCAACACCGTTATCTATGCTCAACACCTTTATCTAGAGGATTTAAAACCATGTTTTTTTTTATTTTCTGTGCATACAAAAAAATTAACAATGTATTCCACTCGAATTCTGAAGGTAGATGTACCCAAGTACTTTGTCCAGTAAATCCCTGCAAATGAACCCCTCTTGAAGCAAAAAAAAAAAAAATAAAGACAATTTTTGTTTTCAAAAGTTAAATTAAAGAGAAGCAAATATATTCTTTTTACACGCTTTTTTGTTCAATTAATAACTATAATTAATGTTTTGATTTTTTTCAGAGGCTATTAATTTATATTTTATAAAAAATCACAAAATGTCATGTGAAAACAATTTCTGCAATGTACAAGTGAGACTTTACTTCGTGTAACGGTGTTGAGAAAAAGGTTCATATTTTTCCATTACCTAGACTATTAAGAAAAAAAGGAAACTGAAAACTGCATGCTGGCATTATTGTATAGTTCTAAAGATATTTTTATACAAATTAAGTTTTGTTATATCAAAATCAAGATTAAAATAAAACACCAAGAAAACCCTTGAAATGCAACGTTTTCTACAGAAATACCCTTATATCAGTTTTCTTGGTTGTTACATTGTGTACACAATTTGCTTTGAGATAATGGTGTAAACAAGTCAAATTTTATATTCAAGAGCAAATTTAAATATTCTTGGTTGGCTAGGTTATAGTGGAATTAGTATATATATGTACAGTCCCAGTAATTGGTATGTCATAATATATTTCCCTTTTGTGCTTTTGTTTGTTATTATAATAATGATATTCTGTATATATATATATATATATATATATATATATATATATATATATATATATATATATATACACTGTATTACAGGTTTCTGTATATATTGTGTTTTGTTGTATAAATAAATTCGTTGCTACTAATATGTGCCTTCAGTTCACTTACTCTGAATAAAAACACTCAAAAAATATTATAAGAGAAAAATTGTATTCCTTATATGAATTTAAAAACAGGCCATGCAGATTGTATAATGATTTAAATTAAATGGTTGATAATTTCCTTGGTCTTCTCCCGCATATTGCCTTCTGTTATGTTATTTAAAATTACTAATTAGACTGGAGCTACGTTTCTAATGCTTTTTTTTTAATGCGCTGAATAGATGACCTAGCATATTTTGAGTTATCTAAAAGAAATGGGATTACATGACGAACACCATCCGCAAAATCTGGCCGCACGTCTTTATATATGCGAAACTGCGTGCATGTATGCATGCGTGCACGCGTTTTAGACAGTCCGTCAAATCCGAAGTCTGATGCCCAGCCGGACGTCAATCTCGGATGCCTTAATTACTACTAGTATATTCCAGGAAATGGAGGAATTAGAAAATATATGACTATTTTCGGTGTTATTTACGTATAAGGTTGTCTGATCGTGCTTTCCCGTGAGTTAAATTTAATATTATACGAGCTAGTCACTGTTCTGTATATATAATAAAAATTGTATTCTTTTTAATTCTTTTTTTTTACAATTGTATTATATTATATATATATATATATATATATATATATATATATATATATATATTATATCATTGAATATCAATTATTTGATATCATCAGATACAATTTTTTTTATAAATATTTCAGATATTCTCGACATACTACAAAAACAATTTTAAATAGTGGATATTTTTATTATTCATACTTAATGTCCCTGTTACCTAGAAGTTTTACTCGTATTTGACACAACCTTTTAAGGATGGTTACTTTTAATTTGAGCTTACACATAGCATGTGGCGTTTTTTTTTTTTTTCATACTGGATATTAAAAAAGCATTGAATAATTAAATCAAGTATGAAAATATATAAATTTGTTAATGGCCTGAAGTATCTAACATATAATAATGCCAAAGAAAATTCTTTTTTTTTTTTTTTTGACACGTCGTAATTTTTTATGTTACCGTAAATATAAGGAAGAAAGTACCTTTACATAAATTCCTCTAATACTTCACTTAAAACACACATATATGATCTGGTTCTTCCTTTTTATTGGTTTGTATGAGCAAGGCCTAGGCCGGCATCCGAGATTGACGTCCGGGTTGGCATCCGACATCCGGGTTTTAGTCCGTACCCGGCACGGGAGGGTATATTTCGCTGATCAGCGTGGCGGTCTGCAGTATGAAACGCTGATCAGCGCATCTACATTACATATACTGGCGTATCAGTTTTTTTTAACAACTCAGGCGCAGTATTACCTGTTGATAATCATATATGATGAACATGAACAACTCGATTAAAATGTCCACCAATTTTGTGTGAAAAAATGCTAGTGTATACAAGGTTCCGACTTAAAGGTGCCCATTTACCTAGCTACCTTTTGAAAAGGAATTATGTGATTTCTGGCTTCCTCTGTGTATATATATATATCAATGATCTCAGTGTAATTTTGGTTGCGAAAAGTTCTTATAACGCCATTGTGATGGATGTATGAACTTGTTTATCAACAACATGTTTGTAAACACAGCAATGTTGACAAACGGAGACAAATTAAACCATGTAACCTAAGGTGGTAGGTAACATATATGCGGAGGTGGAAAGGTCACGTGTTCTGGCCTATTTTTATAAAGTTCCAAGGGATTACCTTTAGTTATAAGATAAGATAAGATAGATGAGATAACATTTATATGCCTTCAGTTCAAGGAATTTGTTTTCGACTTGAAATGCAATACATATATAAATAAATAAATACATAAAAAATAACACAGAATGTATTTGACTATATGCATGTAAAAACGCATCTAAAAATGATAAACAGTTAATTCTGCAGGTAAAACACAATTCAAACACTAAATATTTAGGGGGTTATGAGTTAAAAAGTTTAATTAATATTGTATGGCACAAGATTTTTTTTTAAAGTGGGTACGCCGTATAGTTCTTTACCTAGCTGAAGGTAAAAAACTGAACTCTGAATGTAGGGGATGTATTGTGTCGTTCATGACCTTTGATATGTAGGCCATTGATTTGGTTTCTCAGATTTCCTGGTGTGTGGCAAGAGAAATACTAGTTATTCTACAACTTCTCAGTCTTCGCAGTGGCGTCCCTAAGGGAGGGTTGGGGGGGGGGGGGGTATACCCAGGTATCCGTGTGTGAGTGTATGCTGCCAGAAATGACAAGGTATTTATATGCGTTGAGAATTGAACAACACTCACCAAATGAAGTTTTTTTTTCACGTTGATTTTAAACTAATCATAAATCGTGTTAACATGAAACATTAAGTTACCACAGTATATCCTGCAGTGTAGTATTTTTAGCTCAGCTGACAGAAAATCATCTGACCTATAGGTCGATGGAACCCCCCCCCCCCCCCCCCCCGAATCATTAAAATTTGATACAAAATCTCCATTACTTCAATAACTAATGTATTGATTGCCATGACTCTTTCAGTGGATATTGACCAAACAGTAGGCCTATTTCATCAATTCCTGAAGACTGGTGGGGCCACCTGTATTTTTTTTTAATTTAACGCATTTTACTCTATTTTTGAGACCTTCAAATAAAGCAGTCTGAACGATAACAGGGCACATACCGTATAACCGTTAGACCAAGAAACTTTTACTTGTACAGCTCCTAGGCAAACCTCTTCAGGAACCTGAAATTAGGCCATGGTGACCTATATTCTTTGAGCTACTGGCCAAAAACATGATTTTGAAAAACCAGACAGTCAGACAGGAAACAAATTGTAACTGTTAGGCCTAAAATCTTGCTACACAACATCTAAGGAGATCTGACCAAACGTTCTTTGAAACCTGAAAGGAGGTCATGGTGACCTAGCTATATTCTGCAAGCAACTGGCCAAAAATGATTATGAGCACCTAGATCGAAACACAAAGCACAAAACTAAATTATGCACCCAAAAACTCACACAGGGTACAAATCCTAAATGTTGGCTCTAGAAATGTCTTTCTTTTTATAAAGGGAGTTCATGGTAA
The DNA here is from genome assembly GCA_026874595.1 of Sipunculus nudus. NCBI lineage: Eukaryota > Metazoa > Annelida > Sipuncula > Golfingiida > Sipunculidae > Sipunculus > Sipunculus nudus. Next base: position 67,467,551 of record CM049310.1, read on the forward strand.
TGCATATCTCCTTTGAAATCCAAAATAAGGTCATTGTGACCTATATTCTGTGAGCTGTGTGAAACAACATGATTTGAGTACCCTTTAAGTCAGATTGACACATGTCATAACAGTTTGACGTAGAAATTTCTAACTTAGCATCTGAGGAGTTCCTAGTATATTTTCTTGCTATTACCTATTTTCTAAGGACTATTAGCAAAATTACATGATTTTGAGCACTCTGGAAGTCATTGTACCCATTGTTCAAGGTTCCGTAACAATATCTTTTACCAGATCATAACATTGATATTTAATACATGCATCACCTGTATACATCTCAAATTAAGTTAAGCGTGATGACCCACGTGTTACTTGTTCTAATTACAATTTACTCTTTTCTGTGCACTTCATAATGAAATATACTTGTTTGAGGTTAGAGCGATCTTTTGATTTACATCAGCAAAGAGATAGATGACTGCTCTTTAATATGGGGCGAAGGAAGTCCCTGCAAATGAATGCATCCATATGCTTGATTTGTATTCAACAAAAAGCCTAAAATAAGGAAATTTGATGTGATATGTTTTTATATGTTGTCCACTTTTGTCATGTTTTGTAAGAGGGGCGGCAATTTTTAGGACCACAAGGGGCGGCAGTGAGGCCAGGTACGCCGTTGACTCTTGCTGCTGTTACTTAGCTGTTTCTTTAACATATCAGGTATATTAATTAACCAGCACTCCAGTGCATAAGTAAGGATACTGAGAATTACTGAATTATAAAACATGGTAATAATGGTTTTGTCAATATTTAGCTTTCTTACATAATATATGTTATATAATCTTTTGTTTGCTTTCTTGGATCGATTCAACACATGTTCTTTCAAAATTCAGATTTCTGTCGATAGTACATTCCAAGTATTTTTAATTTTCTACAATATTTAAATCTACATTTTCTATAGCAACTGGGGTATTAACAGAATTAAATCTCCTTAAAGGTCAGAAAGGTGATTGGCCCCTTTAAATGATGTAATGTCGAACTCGCACACTGATCAGCTCACACGGCAACACGCTGATCAGCTCCGTATGGGTGGCCTGTATGTTTTGATGAAAGACACAAAAAGACAATAAAAGATCATATTCTGAGTATCTAATTTAAATCCTGTTTTTAGCTCAGCTGACTGTAAGTCATCTGAGCTATAGCGATCACTCTTTGTCCGTCGTCCGTCCGTCCGCCTGTCCGTTAACCTGGCATAAATCGTAACCGCTGGACCTAGAATCTTGTAACTTTAAATTCTGAGAGGTCCATGAAAAATCTCCTTGGAAACCAGAAATTAGGTCTCTGTTACCCATATCTTTCAAGCTATGGGGCCCCAAAGTACTCTCCCAGAATAGTCAAAAATTTCATACAAAAACTTCAATATCTCATTAACTACATCACTTATGGTCATTATTTTTTGCAAACATATTGATCATGAGAAGTTTCATCACTTCCTGCAGACTGGTGGCGCCACCTGTATTTTTCCATTTTTTACGAATTGTTTTCGCTATTTTTGAGACCTTTAAACATGTGAACATCTGTCAACAGGGCACAAATTGTAAAGACTGGACCTAAAATTTTCATTCTTGACACAGTGAGAGACCTATGAAAAGTCTCCATGGAAACCTGAAATAAGGTCTCTGTTACCCATATCCTCTTAGCTATGGCACTCCAAAGTACACCTCAGAATAATGGAAAAATTGATACAAAAGCTGAAGTATCTGAACAACTAATGCAGCGATCACCATAATTGTTTGTATCGATATTGATCATGGAGTGTTTCATCAGTTTCTGCAGACTGGTGGCACCACCTGTATTTGTTCGGGTTTTTTTTACCAATTTTTTTCTCTATTTTTGAGACCTATAAAGATATGAACACCTGTTAACAGGGCACAAATCATAACAACTGGACCTAGAATCTTCATTCTTGACACACTGGGAGACCCATGAAAAGTCTCCATGGAAACTTGAAATTAGGTCTCTGTTACCCATATCCTTCAAGCTATAGGACTCTGAAGTATCCCTCAGAATAATGGACAATTTGATACAAAAGCTGAAGTTTCTGAACAACTAATGCAGAGATCACCATGATTCTTTAGCATGGATATTGATTATTGAGTGTTTCATCAGTTTCTGCAGACTGGTGGCACCACCTGTACTTGTTCAGGTTTTCTACGAATTTTTATCTCTATTTTTGAGACCTTTAAGGATGCTGTAATCTGTTAACGTGGCACAAATTGTAACAACAGGACTTGGAATCTTCATTCTTGTCATGCAAGTAGGCCAATAAAAAGTGTCTGTGGAAACCTGAAATTAGGTCTCTGTTACCCATATATCCTTTAAGCTATAGGACTCCGAAATATCCCTCAGAATAATGGAAAATTTGATACAAAAGCTGAAGTATCTGAACAACTAATGCAGAGTTCACCTTGATTCTTTGCATGGATATTGACCATTAAGTGTTTTTATTAGTTCTGCAGACTGGTGGAACCACATGTATTTTTTTTTTAAGTTTATGCATTTTTTCTCTATTTTTGAGATATATAAATACAGTCACAATCTTGGCCTGTTGGTTAATCTGTTTGATGCTTCAGTTGAATGGGTATATACTACCATTCAGATGATAAAATTTCCTTTGGCAAATCTCTTCCCAGTCAGCTGAGCGTCATGACCCATGGGTCACTTGTTAATTGTTTACAGTGCCTGTAAGTGAAAAAAATATTCAGTGGGACATACGGGAAGGAAAAGGGCTTTTGAACTAGGACAGACGATTCACAAAAATTGACCGTAAGTGAACATGACAATAGCAATAATTACATTGTTTGATATATTATCAATATAAAGCTGTCAATTTCCCTAAAAAATGAGGGCATTAAATTGGAAAGAAGACGGATGGGGGGGGGGAGGCTTTAGTTTTTCTTTGTTACAAATGTTGTTTTTCCTTTTCAAAAGGACAGTAATATTTTTTCTCACATTTTTCCTTGAGAAACATTTTTTTAAATAATTATTCTTTTAACCATAGTTCTGCATTGACCAGCAAATGGCAAAAAAATATAATAATTCTGGCAAATAAATTGACTTACTTAACCCTTTTACTGTTCAGATTAGACTGTGGATTGTCACACTCCCACTGTTCAGATCAATTTTGCGTTTTGTTACATGCTTAAACATTACTTAATGTGTGAAATACATTTACTCAGTAACCGTTGAAGGTATCTTTTTCAAATGTTCAGCATTCATGGACAGGTAATGGGGAAAAATTGGTTGAAATATAGAACTGTTATTTTCTCTATTTGATGTATCACCAAAATGACCAATCCATCAAAGTCTAGTGAAATATTTGCATTTTCAGAGAAAAATATACATATTATCAAATACATGTATTTTCACACAAGTGTAATTATCAAGAACAGGTCAGTAACAGTTAAATCAATTTAAATAATTAACTATTGGAAACGTAAATACCACCAAACCAGAATGTGCGACTCAACTCGAATAACAGACAGGAAATTGGATATATTTGATCTGAAATACTTTTGGACCTAAAGACCACCTTTGCCCTGTTCATTTGTAACTTTTCCACCTGCACAGATAAGTAAAGGAAAATACAGGTATTTTTTCTAAAATTATAAACAAACCACATACCAAAAATTTCACCCTAAACTAACATATTTCCCTTAATAAATTACAACAGGTGTGATTAAGACTAATATGTAAGTTTACTAAGTTACCTGAGTTATTAACTTTGATTTTCAGGTTATCTAATAGCCTGTTGCCAATGCAAAAATGAGGAACTGTTGTCGAAGTTGGTACAAAGTGTACTTTGAGTAGACTTTGAAATGTGTTGTTATTTGTTAGAATATGTTATTTCATTTTTATTTTGAATGTACAGTCATGTGTCAAATGATATATGAATTTGGTTTAGTGGTTACCTGTACAAATATACGCACCGCAACAGGTGAATACAGGTAAAACATATTTTTTTCATTGATGGGCAATATTTGTTTACAATAATGTTGACTACAAAAATGTACCAATTCATGAAGGGCAGGCGCTAACTGTATTGATGATTAATTGTAGTTACCTTTGATTTTCAAATCGTCTAATTACCTATGCAGGTGCAGAAAATAATTGTATTGTTACTGAATAGAGGAGAGTGTATATTTTGCAAGACTTTAAAGTATGCATTATCAATATAACATTTTTCATATCTCATTTAATTGTAAAGCGTTGTAACACATATTTGTTAATTTGGATGTTAGTAATAGGTCAAAATATGTTCAACTGTACAGGTAAGTTCAGGTAAACACAGTGAGTCCTTTTTATTAATATCTTTATAGGTAATGTATATTTATCTGTGCAAAATACCCAAAAATACTTATACATTTATAATAGAAATACACAACATAGTTTAATCATGCGAGTGCAAATCGTACCAATAATTCAGGTTTAGCTGTTTTAAATTTACCTTTGATCTTCAACTGATATAAAATTTTACCTGTACATGCTAGTTAGAAAAAAAATGTTTGCAAATTTAAATTTGATTATATTTGGAATAAAACAATTCAGATAAATCGGATGTCTGCCACTTAAACATGATTATAGGTGGCGTCACCTGTAATTTGAACGAGAAACTATCCAAGATGTATACACATGCATAATTCCAGGTGGAATAGTCAAACCACTGCCGATCGAGATATGAGTGATTTCAGCTCAAGTCAAACTAACAGATGAACGCTGTGCAATAATAATTGCAGGTGGCGCCACCATTTTCTTTTATGATAAAGAGCTATGTGAGATCTAAACACATGCAAATGTTCAAGAAGATACGTCAAACCAGTCCGGAGATATAAGCATGGATGTCTGCAGCGTGAACGTGAATGTGGGTTGCGCCACCTTTCATATATTCAAGAAAGCTCTTCAGAATGTATACACATGCCAAATTTCAGGTGAATAAATCAAATCACTGCCGAGATATAAGTGATTTTAACCCAAGTCAAACGAATAGATGGACGCTGTGCAAAAATGGTTGCAGGTGGCGCCACCAGTTTCTTGTATGATAAAGAGCTGTGTGAGATCTAAACACATGCAAATTTTTAAGAAGATACGTCAAACCAGTCCGGAGATATAAGCATGGATGTCTGCAGCGTGAATGTGAATGTAGGTGGCGCCACCTGTCATAAAACCAAGAAAGCTATCCAGGATGTATACGCATGCCAAATTTCAGGTGAATAAGTCAAACCACTGCAGAAATATGCGTGATTTTAACCCAAGACAGACGAACAGATGGACACTGTGCAAGCATGGTTGCAGTTGGCGCCACCAGTTTTTGTGTATGTTATAAAGCTATCCTAGGGCTACATTTGTTCAAAAATGTTTTCCTGATTTGCAAACGAGTCCGAAGATATGTGGGTTAATGTGTCAAAACAGACGCACAGATGGATGCACTGGAGAGAGGAAAGGTCAGAGGTCAACGCCAATTGGTTAGGCACCAGTTCACATGTGACCCGACAATTGGTGTAAGTTTCGGAAAAATCAGTCCAGTAGCCTCAGAGGAGTTCTCCGGAAACGAACGCGGCGGCGGCGGCGGAACCCGAACAAAAACATAGTAGCCACAAAACGTTGTTTTGGCGGATACAATAATTTATCTAATAATCATTCAAGTGGAACCATTGAAGGTAATTAGAAGAATAGTTATTTTGGACGTCATTCTCCGGATTTATAAATCAATATGAGCCTTTAGCTTTAGTATAGAAACATTTTGCAGACAGAAGACTGTTATTCGTTAACAAAATAATAATTAATGACCAAACATCACCGAGACGTGACCATTCGACTCAACATAGCTTTGACGGCTTCGAAGAAGAAGGAGAATTATGCAGTAATTGGTTTTGTGGCTCATTTCTAAGTTCAAAAGCATCTAGTTAGGTAAGTCATTGAAGCAGAACAATATGAGCAAGGACTACAAAATAGTATGCTTGTGCGATACAAAAGAAATTGGATTTTTGAGAAGATGACTATTGTATTGTGTCTGATGCAGGGTTACTTGATCTAAGGGCTAAGGTAACAACTTCCCAAAATAACAACCAGAATCAGTCCACAAATTTGAGGGAGTACTACTCTATATGACCATTTTATATTTTCTTTATAAAAACTGACTTGAAGCTTTCCGAGAAGAAGATTTGTAAAGGCTAAAAGTACTAGTTTTAACTAGTTGAATATGCGAGTAATGAGACCAATATTTGCACAAAATTTGGCGATGCTACCTCCTGCCGTTGCTGAGAAAGTATGGGTAATGTACAGGTGACGGAAGACACCGATCCGTTTTATAGTGTCACCGGTTCGATAACAATAAGTGTCCCTCTTGCCTCCTTTAACTGCCACCACACGTTAAGGTTTAAGTAACATATAGTAATAGTACAGGAATTACAGTAGATATATATATATATATATATATATATATATATATATATATATATATATATATATATATATATGGGAAAATTAACCTTTTCAGACACAGACACAATACAAATATTGTGTATAATATATATAGTGTCTATGTCTGAAAAGGTTTATTTTTCCAGTTTTCACGTAAATCTCGCGTAATTTGACACCAGAGAAATTTAGTGACGGGTCTGTCGCAGCGCCATCTATCAGAAACAACACTAGGGTATCCACAGGGTCCATGGGAACCCACACACCGACCTCCTGCCGAACTCAAGCGCAACTTTCAAATTCCAAGACAGAAAAATGTGTCCATCTCAAAAACCTAACAATCTGTATGGTTATCCCTCAGAAAAGGGGTGTAACAGTGAAATGTATAAACACTTGTTTGTTACTACCCTATAAATGACACACAACAATAGTCTAATACCGTGGTTATTACATTATTGGTCGTTATTACAATTTTTGCTGCCCGGTCCAACCTGTATTGTAATAATGTTGCCTATTGTAATAATTGATCATGATACTATTGTCCACAAATAACAAAATAGTTCTTGGATTAAAATGAAAATAAAGAATAATTTCCAGAATAAAGCAATAATTGTCTTAAAATTATCCGTTCATATTATCGGCTTATTTTTATTTAGATATATCACTTATATGATATATAACATTTATAATTTATATATAACATATAATATTATATTAATAATAATTTAATTGACGGGCAAAGGCGGCGATTCACTAGCCCTCTCAACAGTATTAAACAGTTCCTTACTGTAACAGTAAGTGTTTGTTAAAATCACAAATGTAATTTGGTCAAGGGATATTATATTCATTTTATAATATTATAAATAACAATTTACATGTCTATAGGTATCGATTTGTGTTTGGTATCACAGTATTCACATTTTTTTTTACCAAATCTGGTGTGCAAAAAACATTGCAACCTCAACCCCTAATGTAATAAAAATACTATAACAATAGGGGTTGCAAATACAACCCCTATTGTAATAATTATAACAATAGTGCACGTTATTACAACAGGGGTTATGAGAAACAGCTTATTTGTAACCCCTAATGTAATAATTATTACAGTAGGGGACGTTATTACAATAGGCGACGTAACACCGGTTTCTGTGGTCTAGGCCACACACAGGGCTCGGACAGCAGAGCACAGAGCGCGAGTCTAAGTATGAGCCGAGGAGCAGAGTGATTTTTCACGGTCCATCCCAGCCCAGGCAGAGCGCTGTTAGCTGGTGGGAAGGCCGTGCCTGACTCACAGGCGAATGCGATAAGGGGGATTCCTGGATGTAATGACCGAGCAGAGTGTAATAATAAACAAGGTCTACAGGCCTAATGCGAACCTGTGCAATGAGATTACACCAGGTATATTGCTTCAATGCTGGACCATTTCTTTTCAAGAACATGTGTAACATGTATATGAACAATGCAAGTACTAAACACTAAGAACAAAAACCAATTAAACAAACATCACTGCTGCAATTCTGGCAAAACACAAAAACTAGAATATAGGTAGTCAACAAGCGACTACGTGTATCCACCAAAATCAGAGGCATCGGTTGAGTGGCAAGGGGAAATAGAGTGCATGAGGTGTGTTGCATAATAGCCTGGATGTCTGCTGCTGAAATGTGTACGTAGGTTGCGCCACCTACCACAAAATCCAGAAAGCTGTCCAAGATGTATAAACATGCAAAAGTTTAGGCAGATAAGTCAAACCACTACTGAGATATGAGTGATTTTAGCCCATGGCAAACAAACAGACAGATGCTGTGCAAAATGTTTGCAGGTGGCACCACCAATTTTGTGTATGATTAAGAGATATGTGAGATGTATACATATGCAAAATTTTGGCCCAACTGGCCAAACGGTTCCCGAGATATGAGCTTGGATGTCTGCAGCTTAAACCTGAATGTAGGTGGCACCACCTGTCATAAAATCAAGAAAGCTGTCCAGGATGTATACACATGCAAAATTTCAGGTGGATAAGTCCAACCAATGCAGAGATATGAGTGTTTTTATCCCAAGGCAGATGAACAGATGGACGCTGTGCAAAAATGGTTGCAGGTGGCGCCACCATTTTTAGTGTATGTTATAAAGCTTTCCAAGGGCTACATTTGTGCAAAATCTTTAGCCTTATCAGTCAAACGGTTCCCGAGATATGTGGGTTTATGTGTGGAAACAGACGCACAAATGGACGCTGGGCAGAGAGGAAAGGTCAGAGGTCAACCAAAAATGAGGGCGCAGCAGTTCACATTTGACCGATCATAATTCCAAATTTTAAAACATTCTGCCCAGTGGTTATGGAGAAGTTCTCTGGAAACCTATGCGGCGATGGCAGCAGCATGGGCGTCCGACTGAAAACATAATATCTGCAAAACTCTTTCGCGGATACAAGGATTGTAGCTGGCACCACCAGACTTATATACAACGAAGAGATATATACATATGCCCAATGTCAGACTGATATGTCAAACCCCTCCTGTGAAATAAGCAGGGACATACACTGTGCAAAAATTATTGTAGATGGCGCCACCAGTCTTGTACACTATAAAGCTACCCGATATGTATAAACATACCCAATTTTAGGCTGATGTATCAAATTCCTCTGCAGAAATAATCAGGCGCATACACTGCAAAAGTCAATGTAGGTGGCACCACCTGTCTTGTAAATGAGAATACCATCATAGACGCATAGACAGGTATCAGTCCAATACATCAAACTTCCCCAGAGTTTGATGCACTGGGCTGACAAGGCTTAGGTGAGTAAGGCAGTTGCCCCCGAGTGACCTGTGACAAATTGCTCCCTCAGGCTACTGCACTGAGTGAACTCTTGACCTGCACCTGGCTGGACTGAGTGAACTTGTTACCTGTACCTGGCTGCACTGAGTGAACTCTTGACATGTTGCATAATCTGGCCTAGTTGGCAGTCTGCCAAAGCTATAAATAGATTCAGGCTGAACTCTGGTGCCTAATATGATGCAGTGAGCAGTCTGCCAAAGCTATGAATAGAATGCAGCTATTGCACTTGATCTATACCTGGCTGCACTTCTTCCAATCCTGGCACTGTGCCAGACAGGGTTGGCAGTTTTATCCGCAGTCGATTTAATCCACTGGATAAATCTGGATTAATCCGGATCGAATAAAACAGGTTTTATCCTGTTTTATCCGAAGTTTGGGCGTATACTGTCTGTGAAGTATACATTTTATATAAGTTTAGCTTTCCATTGTAAAAAAAAAATACAGTTCTTATAAAGAACATTTATGTCTAGTTAACTGAATTATTATTTGACTATATATTTATACATAAACCTCATTGTTTCTGTCACAGATAGTCATACCATGATTTTAATAATAATTTTGAAACTTTAAATTATTTCTCTTCTTAAGCGAGGTCAGTTCAAGTATGACTTATTAAAACATGATCACCTATTTTGTACATTACACTTTAAAAAAAGCTAAATAACTGCAGTTCACACATGTTTACTTAAACTCCACAATCAGTGGTACTATAGAATATCATATATTCACAGATAAGCATCTATTCTTACATCTGAGAGAGATGTACATAATCCAGTCATTTATTGTATAAATGACTTAAGATAAACAGTGACATCAGTCACTATGTCAGTAATTTTGTGGGGAAGACCTTTCAAGAAGCAAAGGATAAAATACTTGAAAAGCTATCTTGCCCAAGTTGGTTTCTTTGAATGTCGGGTAGTAGTGTGATTCCTTGACCACTGGATAGGCATGTTTATACAAGCAGCAACAGTAGGCTACCATTTGACAACCATCCAGTCATGACAGCCTGAGAGGAGATACCTCCATTGGATCAAAGTCATTCAGGCATCCTCCTCCACAGTCTCTTTAATTAGTTGTTGACAATTGGGCTACAAAAGTCACCCTATAAGCTTGCCCTGTGAGTAAATATTTGAGGATGATACTATAAATGATACATCCTATTGAGAAATTGACAACCAGCCAGAAAGTAACATAGAAGACAAAGGGACAGCTCCTCAATCTGGTGTGTTGAGCATAACCTAACAGTGGATGCTGACAACAGTGAAACATGAACCTGGAAGAAATTGCCAATTGGATATAAAACTTATATATTGTTAATATATTAATAAACCTTCTTTATTTATTTATCCAGATTATCATTTTTCTTAACTTAATTAAATTTTACAAGGCGATTCTTAGTTTAATCCAGTTTAATCCTGTATAATCCGGATGAAACTGGATTAAACCGGATAAAACCCAGTTTTATCCATTGTCCTGGATTAAACAAGTTTTATCCGGATAAAACCCAACCCTGGTGCCAAAACTATTTATAGAGCTGACATCATCTTGGCTAATGGCCAACATCAGGCACTGACAATCTGCCAATGGTAAACCAAGTGCTGCCATCTGTACACAAAAGTGGTCACTACTTGAAATAACTTTGAAATTTATTTTCCCAAAACAAAATGCTTTCAGCTGACTTTTTATAAAAAAAGAAATCAGGAATATATGTAAAATTATTACGGATGCATACTGAGTGCAAAATTAAAATACAGATATATATCATTGATGACAAATTCTTGAATTAAGTTGAGTAGGGATACCAATAATTTATAGTCCACGTACAGTTGTCTTTATATAACCACAGAGAACTGAATGTCGTTGATTGTAACATTGTCTGGTATGATTAATAACTTAAATCATAAATCTAAGTTTTTTAAAAGCTTTTAAAAAAAAACTTTCTTGTCAATATTAACCAAAGATAACCTGAAATCTAAATGTCTAGTGGCATGATGTAATAGATGCTGATAAACTGGTGCCGGGCTAGATGTAACAGCATACCACAGCTAACATATATGGTAAGATGACTCAATTCAATCTCCATAATTCAGCCAAAAATAATTCATGTGGAACCATTAATGACAATTATTATAAGAATTATTGTAGGGATTATTCTTGTAAAATATTTAACAAACTGGCTTCAGTGGCATCAGTCGAAAAACGTTTTGCAAGTTTATAACTTATATAGGAAGATACAGCAAACTGGCTAAGTTCAGCTCCCCATAACTCAGCCAAAAAGCACTGAACCAAAACCATTTGGACAAACTTGAATTATCAACATCTGAAGATAATTAATGTGTGAGATTTAAGAATTTGGCCCAGTGGTTTTTGAGAAGAAGATCTTTGTAGCCACTGAGCTAAAATGGGCTGTTATGGCATATGACTAAATTCAGCTTCCCATAACTTAGCCAAAAGTCACTGAAAAGAGACCATTTGAACAAACTTCAGAAAGCACTACCCTAGGACCATTTCTGTGCGATATTAAACATCTTGGCCATATGGTTTCAGAGAAGAAGTTTTTTGTAGCCCTCAATGTGATACAGGCACTAATGACCCCGTACAAAAAAGGCCGATGCTCAATTTCAAATATGACCTATGTGACCAACATTGGCATAAAATTTGGTGATGATAGCTCCAGGCGTTTCTGAGATTTAAATTTTAACATGCTTTTTGCACAGTTAACAAAGTTCAACCTCCTGTAACTCGGCCAAAAATCTCCAAACTGGAACCATTCGAACAAACTTGAGAAAGATTGTTCCAGAGATCATTTCTGTGAAATATTGGACAATTTGGCTGGACAGTTTCGGAGAAGAAGATTTTGAAAGCTTTTTTTAGCTTTTTCCCTATAAAATCGATGAAAATGCATTTATAAAAAAAATAAACAAAATCCAATATAGTTTTTTTGGATGACAAAAAAATTGGTGATGCTAGCTCCTGCCGTTTTTGAGATAGCTATGGTTAACGTACAGACGACGCACGACGCACGACGCCGCACCATCGCATAAGCTAACAGGTTCGCTAAAAAAAACTCAATCTCTCGATATACTGGTATATTTTGGATGCGATCTCAATGGATCAAATCACAAAGCTGTTCATTAATTTCCTTATTTATGAATTGGAAAGAAATAAACATAATAATCTAATTGATAGGGAATAAACAGTTCATATGAAAAATGAGAAAAGAACTCAGTAAAATAAGTTACAGCTGAACTGGGGGAGGAATGAGGGGGCGCGGGCGCCCTCCTCTGGATCCACCACTGTAAGAAATACTTTATACAGTCCTCTTGTTTCACATGGATATATGTGATATCTATTTTTAATACCTATCATGTGTTAACAGTTCCACCTAGCACATTTAAGGCCGTGTACAGACTAGGCATATTTCGGGGTTCGAGATCGATCAATGGGCGACTAGACCGCCTCCAATGTGGTCACGATGGGACCTGCCCTCGACGTGGTATAGTTTAGATCGATCTCTTTGAGACCTCCTACAGACCGCTTGTGTTCCTGTGTTTACAGAAAAGCGGTCTTTATTGGGATCGACCGAGGACCCGGTCTCGTTGGGACCTGTTCGAAGTCGGTTCAACTGACTGATGTTGTGCTGTGTGAACATGGCCGGTATGGATAGGATCGATCTGACATCTGAGATCCATCTTAGTCTGTACACGGCCTATATTATATGTTGTATTTCTTCTGTTGTTATATATATATATATATATATATATGGGTATATATGGGTATTTCTACAACAAATGTCGCATTTCATATCCCGAAAATATATTTGTTACTGAGAATTTAGCAGATGCTTAAAATGGCTTAAAAAATTCAAATTATTGCTAAAGCTATAACAATTACAATGAGCTAAAAATAGTTTAATCGGGCAGAAATAGATACAGGAAAATAACTGCAAATATTAAAATACCCTTAAATTTTCGTTGTCCCTTTTTCTCGGATCTTAAATTCAAAACAGCGTTAGTCTGTAAACACTTATCCGTTTATAAAGATTTTGCTTTCCATGTGGTCACAACGGTGAAAGTTTATGAAGATGATATTTTTGCTTCATTTTTCCTGATCGTTTTGTTTTTAATACCAACATTTGGATATCAAAAAGTATGTCCCTAAAAATATACTCGGCTCCGTTACCAATCATTTTGACCCCGCAGCACGTGAACAGAAACCACTTTGCTGATGCAGGGAGCAGCACATAAACCATAATTAAATTGAGTAACTGTCATATATATGCTGTCTGTTAATCATTAAAGGGTTAAAAAATCACCCTATGTTTATTTTGACTGGACACTGTTCCACTTGCGAAATATTAACCGTCACATATAACTCCCAAAAAATTGGCCTCCTCTTGTTGCTCTTGTATAGTGATGACTCGTGCTGCCCTCCTATAGGGACGGTATGGAAGTTATTTTTGTCCTGCACTTGATGTAAAGATGAAAAAATCTCAGCACTGTTACCACTCGAAATCGCAGTGCCGGATCCAGAACCAAATGCTAGGGGGGCAACTCGAGGGCGCGCAGCGCTCGAGGGGGGAGGATGTGGAAGGGGGTATCCCCCTCCCGCGGTGTGGAAAAATTTTGAAAATGACATTGTAAAGATGCAAAATTTAAACATACAATTACTACATAAACTAGAATTTTAGAGCCTTTATTTACATGTAAACATCAATGATTTTACTTAGTCAAACACACAAATGTTTCTCATCATCATGTTCATGCCTCTTATTTTAGTCATCTGAGTAAGGAATGTTTATAAGTTCCATCCTACGAGGATGTCTTCTACACTCAAAAAACAGATTGGTTGAATCAACCAAAAAATTTGTTGAATCCAACCAATTTAATTGGTCAAAAAATGTCCAAACAATTTATTGTTTAAAACAACCAATTTATTTTGGTCGTAATCAAACAAGAGGTACTGGTAAAAAAATCTATATATTGGTCAGAGCAACCAACACTGTTGATCATTTAAACCAACTAAATTGGTCAGTTTGACCAAAATAATTTGGTTATTCTCAACCAATGTACTTTGGTTGAGGTCAACCATAACAAATTGGTTAAATCAGATAATAAATTGGTCACATGAACCTATTCAAATTGGTCATACTAATGGACACATTTATGTGTGCGCTGCTACTTTCTGTCCCCTTTTTAGTTGTTTTATTCTTCAGATTGATTGGGAGTCTTCTTGAAAGTAATTCTTCAGTCTCGGGGTGCTTTAGTGTGGGTTTCAAGAGTAAACACAAATTTCGCCCGGTCTTGGACTCGAACCTGTGACCGCTCGCATACATGTCAGACGTTTTGCCCCTCAGCCAGTGAAGCTTGCATCTCTTGTGTCTGATTTGGAGCAATTTTGTGTCTGATGTTAAAACTGACAAATCGGTTTGGTCAGTGCTTGACCAATCAGTTGGTAAAATAACCAATATGTTGATAAAATCAACCAATGTTTAACTCAACCAAGAAAACTGGTTAAATATATGCAACCAAACGGTCGACCAATCAAAATTGGTTTAAATGACCAATGAGTTTGGTTAAAAGTTGGTTGAAATTACCAATGTGTTGGTTAAATCAACCAATATCATCTCAACCAACCAGATTGGTCATATATGTGTGCTAAAGTAACCAATATTTTGGTTATCAATTGACCAATATATTGGTTAAACCTACAAGCAGTATTTTATTCTGTTAACCAATAAAAATTGGTCAAAACAACCAACTGGTTTGGTTAGTACTTTAACAATGCATTGGTTAAGATAAACAATTTCTTGGTTAAAACAACCAAAACTGGCTTAACCAATTAAATTGGTTATATATTTAACCAATCTGTTTTTTGAGTGTAGCAAATTCTGTAATAACAGCATCCCTGTCAATTTCTTTGCTGTAGTGTATGTTCATCAGTGCCAAACCACTCAGTCTTGTTTGACCCATGGTAGCACGTAGGTAGGTTTTTAACCGCCTAAGACATGAAAAACTTCTCTCATATTCACTCGTGGTGACTGGAATAGTGGCTACAAAATGCAAGAGTGTGCATATGTTTGGATACAATACATCAGATCGTCCGCATGGTCCATTGCCTCTTCAAGACTTGCAGGTAGGCGACCTTGCCACGACTGCCATTTCTTTTTCCAACAGGAAAGTTCACATTCAAAGTTTTCAGGGTAGGGCAGTCATTTTCATAGATCTGTAATAACCTTTTATAGTCCATGTTTTATTTAAGCTGTGACGCAATGAGGAAGAGAGCAAGTGTGGCTTTTTTGCTAGCTTTCTGCAAATTTATCATTCATTTGGGTAATTATGTGGTCCAGGAGTGGCACAGTAACAGCAACCCTGAAGTGTTCTTCAATAATCCTGTTGTGTTCTTCAATGGTGACAGGGGTGTCATCTTTGGGTTTAGCTTTTTTCCGACCGCATTTTCTCGGGATCCGAGGCTCCTCTGTTCTGACTCCACTTGGTCCCATGCTGACAATAGGGCGTCTTTCACAACTGATACTTCTTGCATTGCTTTGCAGATGTTATGGTTCTTAGCTTGAAGACTTGCAGAAAGTCCCTTGGCATAACCTAGTACATGCTTTGCAACCACAAATGCCATCAGAAAATCAAATCTAGTAATAGCCAACAGAAGTGATTTTGCCCCTGTCAAAGTATCCGTGTTCCAGTCTGAAGGATTCTCAGTAATTTCTTGCAAAACATCAACAACAGAAATGTATAGATCTTCAAATGTTTCAAAAGCCTCGTGCCCCTCCACCCACCTTGTCTTGCACATGTCGACTTATTTCCTTTTTACTCCTCAGGACACACTTCTCCTATTTTCTTCTTAAGTTTATTTTGCCTTTTGGGAGAATACTTGAAGATGATGGTAATTTCCAACATAACTACTATGAAAGTTCTAATGAGCTAAACTTCACATGATCTGACTATACACAAGTTCAATATATGGGCATTGCAATGCACATAGTATGCAGTTGGAATTTCCCTTTGAATCCGAGCCGCTGTACCTCTAATCTTGCCTGACATATTCCCAGCTCCATCATAGCCCTGTCCTCGCATGTAGCGGGTATCCAAGCCATAGGACCTGAGTCGGCTTAGTGTGTGTTTGCTAGTGCCTCACCAGTTACTCCATCCTCACAGTGTACAAAGTCCACAAACTCTTCACGAATGTTATTATTTGTTTCAACAAATCTGATGACCAAGAAGAGTTGTTCTTTATTTGATACATCAGCACATTCATCAGCTAAAATGCTAAAATACTTGCTCTTCTTGATTTTTTTTATGATACTTTCTCTAAGAAATTTCCACACAGCTTAATCAACTGATTCTGGACAGTTTTAGAACGATAGGAAGCATTCCTTGGACATGTCCGAAAATGTTTCTCTAAAATTTTGTCATTTTCAAGCATCTTCATTGTTGTCACGATTGTTTTCATCGTTTCCACGAAATGCAATATTTTGCTTTCCACAAAGTATGACTGTGCCCAGAATTCCACGCAACTTGCTTCTGTTCTCTGCTATTCTTTTCTGACAGTATTCAACTGAACGGCTACATCTTCCTGTTTTTGTTCTGCTACAGAGATGAAGCCTGCCATATCCAACATTGCGTCATCATGATATTGACTTTTTCCATGCGCTTCAATTCTCCAACTGCTTTTTTTAAAACTTTTTCAGCGGTCCATTGACAAGTGCTCCCTTCTGGCGGTGCCCTCTTGCAAACATAACACATGGAACACAGAAACCTCCATTGAGCGATTGACTGTACACAAGCCAGCTGTGCCTCTCCAGCCATTCAAATCTGAAACCCCTATTGACTGCCCCTTCTTTTTGCTTTGGAAACACAAAATCCCTTGTCGGCCTGTAGATATTCTTAGTACTTTGTACTTCTCTGCTACCGTAATCGTTCAAAAAGTCTGAAGACATCTCCGAAATTATAAGGCAGACACAAACTAGCAAAGTTAATCGAGGCTTCTTCTGGTGCAGGTACAGCATCCCATGTCTCTCTACCTGTGTCAACATGCCCATCGGATTCAACACTACTGGAAGTACTGACTGGCTGATTATCAACATGTGATGTGCTGGGAGGTTTAACTCCTGCATCTTCATCAGGCAGTAGAGACTTCTGGATTGCTTGTGTCTCTTGATCTGGTTGCTGTAATGGACCAGGCTCTAAAGGCAAATCTTCTGATATGAATAAAAAAAGTAATTATTTTATAATCTACGGTACCAAGTTACAATCAAAATATCATACTGCATTTTGATATAACTACATGTACATGTAACCTGAGGTGAGCAAATTTCCATGTACTGGTATCTGATCTTTATTCGTGAATATAAGGCTGCATGATCACAACAAGGGAAATATAAGCCAGCAATGTAATATGAAGCCCCATGTTACTAAAGTTTATAGCTGATTATACTGGCATTTACCTTAATTTAAGATAAAAATTAATGTAGAAACATACCTTCAGATCTTGATTTCTTTGTGGCTTTGCGCTAAAGAAAGTGATCAGGAATGACTGCCGTTTGAAGGACATGCTGCTGACCAGCAGCTTACAACAGATTGAAGCATGAATATATAATACACTTGTAACTGATAAAGCAACCAGAGCTTTGGCAGGGTTTTAAAATACACACCCTGTCTCAATGCAGCATGACAACAGAAAGCACACAGTGCTTGGTTATCTGTAGAGGAGACTGCATGGTCTGTTTACATTAGTAGCCACTGTACACATACACATGATACATAATAGAGGACAGCAGACCCTTCCATTCCTAAGTTACTGCAAATGGTTGCATGTGAGCAACTTTATTAGCAAGAAGGGGGAAATAAGCTTGGCCTACATGGCTGAATTTTACATTTTGCTTGCTCAGGAAATTCGGGGGGGGGGGGGCAACTGCCCCCTTTGCCCCCTTGCCCCCCCCCCCCGGATCCGGCACTGAAACCGTAACCTGCATGAAAAATAACGGTGTCGAGAACTTGATATTAAATCCAATATATACAAATGTAACCGGCCACACAAAAGCGTTCCTACTGGCCTTGCTAGTGTCGTGAAGCTTGATTTATTAGCGAAGCGGTAGAACGTCGGACTTGTGTCAGATATAGAATACGTGAGCGATCACATTCTAAGGCTGAGCAAAGGCTATGTCGAAAAGGTGAAGCAAGAGAAGTTTTATACCGACCTCAAAATGTGGGTCGACTGGCAAAAGATCAGTGGTAAGCGGAACCCCAGCTAGCATTATCACCTCACTAGAGAATGGGGGAGGGATAGAAAGGCTCCGGAGCTCCGCAGCGCCCGACTGCGAAAGTAAAATACGGGCCGTCCATCGGATGAGGACTTAAAATGGCGGTCCCGTGTCCAGAAGCTAGGGGATCGGCACGAAAAAGACCCCATACTGTTTTTCGATATAAGAGTAGGCCAGCCCGTTGCCGGCAGTATGGAACCCGACCCTCTAGAGTCAGCCGTTCATCGGCCCGTTTGGTGGATAAAGATATGGGGATCCCGAAAGGATCAGGGACAAGGCACCAAGACGTAAAACAAGGGACCTATGGGTCACTGTGCTCAGCTGACGTTAACCTTGAAGGAAAAATCTAAAATAATATCTAATGGAGATAAAGTGTAAGAGGAAGAGGTAATAAAGGCCATGGTTGGTTTATATGATTGGTTTGTATTGATGAGCAAGAAATTGTTGCAAAAAATATTTTGTGACCTGACCATGTGTTTCCTAATGTTGAAACTAAAGCATGTGAGCAGTTTGTGAACAAATGATCTCTACTATTACCATGATCATTAGTTGGTTTTTCGATTAACTGTTGACATTTCTGTAGTTTACACATTTGTTCAATTGCATCTATTTTTTGTAAAATATATATTATTAAATATATATGTATTTTTTTATGAAATGTATACAGTTGAAATATAGCTAATTAACAACATAAAACAGGGCAAACAAAGCCTGATCTCAAATTCTGCTGAGGCAGGAAAATAATGAACAAATGTTTGTATTAAATCCTGATTTTTTTATCACATCAATTATTTTCTAACTTTAGTTTATATTTCTATACATTTCCAATTTAACATATATATATGAATATAAAAGTTGATTCATAATTCTCAATTACATCATCACAAATCTCAATCTTGTCAGATAACACCACATCATGCATACAAATGTTTATTTATTTTTTACCACAAAAATATATCTTTTAAATCTGCAAAACAATAAATATCTAAAAATAATACTTGATTTAGATTTCACAATTTTTAATTGTGTCTTTATTTATCCATAATGTGCTTCATATTTTATAATAATTTAAGCATACTGATGGGTTCATTTATATTTGTTAAAATCATTTAAAAGAAAATTGATTTCTTTAAAAATGCTACATTACACAACATTGCATCTTCTGTATTACACCTTGAATTATTTTTTCAAGGAAAGTTTTTGCATATCAGAGTGAAAACAGCATTACAATTAAGGAGATACAGTGAAAACAATAACAATTACTGCATAACACTTGGTGAATTGTGTTTGCGGGAGGGGGGGGGATTGGGGTGGTGATATGAGAATAACTGTACACCTGTCACAGCAGGGGATCTCCCCCAGTGACTGTAACAAATCAGAAACCCTGGCATAGCTGACTTCCAGTGACCTGGAGTGGGACCCTGCATCTGTAATCAAAGCAAGTGACTACAGAAAAAAAATCAATAACTAGCTTAATTTTCAAGCTTTTATTTCCAAATTTCAGATTTAGACAAACTAAATATTTATGTTTACATGCTGTGAAAATTAAATCAATGGTGCTTACAGGAAAAAAACATGCCATGGTCAAAATTGGGCAAAACTTAAGGTACTGATTTTTTTTATGCTAATAACTTAAAAAATTTACAAAATTCAGATCTAATTTTGGGTAAACAATTGAATCTTAATTAAACATAGTTATATACTTGAGAAAATAGACTCTAGTTTCAACATTTTTCATGTTAAGTGAGTTATTATTTTTCCTGATTTTTTACAAAGTCCATTATGTTTGGGCCCATAACTTAAAGAATTTATACTTTACAGACTTAATTTCTGGCATGTACATAGGAACTATACAGAGGAATATTTATGGTAAATATGAAGAAAAACAGATGAGTGGTTTTGATATAAGGCAGTCCTGAAGTGTGAAAATAGGATTTTAATAAAAAAAATTGAGGTTTTTCCTTAATTTCTCAAAGGAACGAAGTCGCAAAGACCCAGTTTTCGGCTTGGTAGGAGATCTTGGGGACATCTAACATTATGCTGAATTTTGAATTCCTAGGTCTTACGGTTTCAAAACGTGCCACATCTACGGACGGACGGACGGACAGACGGACGGACGACGGACAATGGACCACGACTATAGCTCAGATGGCTTATAGTCAGCTGAGCTAAAAACGGGGGGTCCGGTTAGAACCAACAGGGACAAGGCTCAAAGCATGATGGCACAAGCACCAGAGAATGCTCCCGAGAGCCTCCGATCGAACGAAAACTGTACCTGGCCGACAGAGACAAGGCTCAGGACGGGACGGCCGAAAGTCCAGGGGTAGTCCGGTGGCGCTCGGACATTACTGGCAGGTTGCGAGGCTCAGGCTCCCGGGACACCTGGGGGATTCCCCGGTGGTAGACTGTCGGCAAGGGCGAACCGGATGGTTGGCAGTGTGGTCCGGTTGGCACTATATACAGACCACTATATGTGATGTACATAGTCACCCTATATGCATCAGTGCACAGCGACACCACACCATCTAATTAGATGAATAGCTGTATAAACAGATTAACAGATAACCCAAAAGGCCATTACCTGATTATATGTGTATATGATGATGTGTATATACCATAGACAATTTATTTTCAGAATCCACATTACAGTAACTTTTAAAGAGTTTATTATTTATATAACTAACCTTTTCTTATAAATATTAAATACACTTATTATTTATGATTTATTAATAATATCTCAGCATGTTACTTCTGTTTTACTTCTAATTCAAATTTAATATAGTTAATTTTGTGGACCTTGAATGAGTGGTATAAACACTAATTTCAGATGAATAAAAGTACAGCTTTCTGTTTATGATTAATTCAATACTACTAACTGATATTGTAGTGATACACAGATTAATCACACCCCCATTTGTTTATATAGCTATATATCTAATTATAGATGGTTTGGCGTGGATGACTGTGCTCTGATGCATAGAGGGTGACTAGTGTACTAATAGCTATACATCACATATACAGCTATATAAGACACATCCGATATATATATATGTATATATATTTCGAATCTAATCTAATAACAAATAATGTATTACCATGCATGAACCCTCTTAAACTTGAATTTGACCAAACTCGTGTAATTGAGGTTTAGAAATGTGATTCATTCTGAAACCCCCGTTTCCATAAGGGCGCTAAAATTATTCTCCATACATTATGTTTAAATTATATATTATTATATATATATATATATATACACTTTATATAATAGGTTATATTTTATTTTTAGTGGGCTTACTATTAACTTTATTTTATATCAATTGACTGATCAGTCTTTATTCCAAATTACCCAGCCCCCGCTTCTTTGGTGATTCATATGCATGATTTTACTTATAAAATTCCTGTAATTATATATCAATTAATAGTTAAAGCTTTCCCGAGCGTGAGAGTGAGGCATTGAATGCTCCCGCGCAGGATCCAACCTATCAAAGTGAAAATCAACCACTTTTGTCATTTTCTATCAAGGGGAAGACACAAGGACATTCCAGAATATCCCCTATTATATTACGTCATAGTATGGATCCGTCGTCCGTCGTCCGCTTCCGTCGTGAATCGGTCCCAGATCGATTTGTGCGGACGGTGTGACGGGTGCGGGTGCGGAAGCGGATAGATGTGAATGCCCTATGTAATTTTAACTGACTCGAATTTGACGGACGAAGGATGACGGAAGCGGGTGCGGGTGCGGAAGGAAAGAACGGATAGGTGTGAACGCCCCTTTAGGCAAAACATGGGCTGCGGCAGGCATTGGACAAGCTATTTACACTACAATACCAGTCTGAGTTACGCTTAATTTTTCTCACCGTTTAGTTTCATTTTGCAGATCAAACATCATAAACATGTCATTCTGATGTCCCTACAAATAAATATCCATGTTAACTCCAGGAGGCCTTCCCTGTATACATTCAAAATTGCAGCTGACAATACCACCTGGTTGTCAGCATCCTTGCATTTAGTCATTGCTAATCAAGAGGTCAGAGGTTTTAACATTTAGGTTTTCACGCTTTATTCTATATATTTGTCATATGCTTTCCTACCACAGATGCAGTTCCATTTGAGTGACGTGCATGGACAATTTTATTCACTTAATCGGCAGTAGAAATGTTAGACTTCCTTGTCCAGACCTAGACCTCTCTGTTGGCCTTCACTTCATTGGATCATTTTCCATACAAATGACATTTCAGAGTTGTTTTCTTAAATATAAAATCTTTATATAATTAGAATAAATTTGTCTTTAGACCTGTCTATCAGCTGATTCAAGTTGAGAATTTCCATAGAAACGTTATCTGATGACATAATTTAGATATACCTCCTTCACTTAATATTCAATAAAATTTTTATCATATACTTTCTTATTCTTGTAATAATAATATAATATTTTTATTATAATTATTATTATTATCATCAATAATAAATCATAATAATAACTTTAATAATAATATGAATATCATTCATATCAAAACTACTGAAAATGACAATCCCTAGCAAATGTATATATTTTAATGTATTTTTACAGTTATAATCAGTTTTACTTTATTTCAATTTTAATTAATTTATATTCTAATCATACACTACACAATTTAACCTCAATTAAGCATAAAAACTTACACAAAACAATGGCTTTCTCTTTCAAACAAACACAAACTGTTGCATTTATTGACTACTACACCTAAATAATTATTTAACTGATTACAATAATACATCAAAGGAAACTATTCTTTACATTGTTTTACAGTTACTCTTCTGGTAATTATTATTATAATAACAATAATAATTAGAATATAACCTAAATTTGCAAGGTTATTTTTCATTCATGGTTCATGTGAAGTACTATATAGTGGTATGAATTTTTATAACTAGTGGTAACCCAGGCAAGGTGTTGGAAGACCTCAGTCATTTATTTTGAATAATACTACATTAATTATATAAAATATGGACGTATTTGGTGGGAAGAGCATTATTGCCCTCTTTGAAATAAGGATTGGCATTAAGATGTGAATAGTGATTAAAAGGCAGGAATTTGATGATATTTCTAATATTTATTGGTCCAGGGGTGGGGGGAGGGGGGCATTTTAGACTATTTTTTAAAGCCATACAAATTATGAAGCAGTTAAGAAGGGAACACGTTTTTGTAAGTGAACAATATGTTTTCCTCAGTGTCAGCTGGTCACAAAAGAATTGATTTCCTAAATAAAGTTGGATTGAAGTTTGTTTTTTTGGGGGGTTGTACAGAAAGAGATATCACTTGTTGCAGCACTACTGGCATGCATATACATGTATATAGCCTAGGTCTATGATGTGCAGCAAAATGTTTGCAAATTTGCAAGATTATGATATACATATATAAATTTAAATCTACGTGGCACTATTAAATTGTGTTTAAGAAAGAGGACTGAATTAACAGTTGAGTATTATTGTATATTAAGAAGTACAAGTTTTAAGGGGAGTCTGCACTATTTAGTGTATTTTCATGCAAGTTATAGGCTACTGTTAGAAATGATGGAATCACTAAATTGAATATATTTTCAAGTTGTATAAACTATATGCATGGAAGACAAGTCTTCTTAGATGTTTAAACTACTTCATCATTTCTGTCCTACGATCTTATATTCACAAGTGTCACCTCTGATACAACCAAATCTAGTCTGCTTCAGTAAATAGGCTCGTGCCTTTTATTCAATGGGTTAAGTGTAGCCTAATTTATTGGGATCATTAAAGTTACTGTGGGCCATCATATGGCAGTGTCTTTTATTTTGATACTGGTCAAAGATACAGTGATGCTATTATATAGGTAAACTGTGCTATTTATATGGCTTGCAGTCTGCTGGGCTCTGCTTCTTGCCTTATGGCCCAGTGCGCATGCGCCAGTTGATGGGCTTTGTTTGCAAACATCGGATGTGTCCGATCGTGACGTCACAGAAACTAGGTCACTGACCACGTGGTGCTCTGTTAGGCAAAACATGGGCTGCGGCAGGCATTGGACAAGCTATTTACACTACAATACCAGTCTGAGTTACGCTTAATTTTTCTCACCGTTTAGTTTCATCTGGTTGGCAGTACGGTGTCATGCCAGATGCGCCACTCCCAAATGCGCACCTGTCAGTTACGCAGTACTGCCAACCAGACCAGTAGTGTTTTAGACCCTTATCCATCTTCACGTGTTGTGGCTCAGCTTAAGCAATATATTCTAAGTAAAATATATAAAGATCACAAAATAACACAGTTTTAGATGTGTTACCGTAACGTACAACAGTCTCTAAACAAATATTCCAGCTGAAAGAAAAAAAAGAACATGGACACTTTTAGGGACTCTTGCACTATCCTAGTTAATTACTCTTACAAAACTGAAGTTTTTTTTTTATCACCATATTAATTCCAGTAGTTCTTGAAACCTGGATATTTTCTCAAATATTATTTCTTTTAAAACATCCCATTACTTCGTTGTGCTGATCGAGTGACATGATATAGTCTCTCCAACAGACGCCAGGTGCCGCTCCTGCACCAGTACTGGTGCAGATCAGTAGCGGCACTAGACTGGTACCCCGCTCTATTATGGCACCGCTGCTCTAGGCTAATCATAGAGACGGGCGTACAACGCCATCTTTTGTACTCTTAGCAGATTGGTACCAACTCCAGTATATATTATATATGATAAAATAAGCATTTCGTTTGCTCAAAGAAGTTACTAACAGTTGGCTGTATATTAGATTTGACATTAATGATCAGATTAATAATAAATCACTGCTACGTACAGTGGAAAATCAAAGATTCAGTATATCGTATCCTATATACAATCATCAGTCAATTTTTGTGCAACAGCTCATACTTCAATATTTGAAAACTAGAAATAACTAAAGAAAGTTATTTTATAAGAAATCTTCACGGATAATCAGACAGGATCGCGTGAACGTCCATGATAACTGGTATGAGCGTGTATAATGAAGTTGGAACCAGTTGCAACTGGGAGTACTTAAGATGGCGTTGTACGCCTGTCTCTGAGGGCCAAAATAGAGCAGGGTACCAGTCTATAGCGGCACATGGCGTCTGTTGGAAAGACTAGTAAAAGACGGGTCTATCTAAAACGCGGAGAATCCGCGGAGAGATGGAGAATTCGTGGAGAATTTGCGGAGAGTTTTTATATGGAATGATATTTTTAAATACACTTATATATATATATATATATATATATATATATATATATTCTGATATATGTAAATATATAGCATTATATTAAATAATATGTATATAAATATATATATATATATATGTATATATATATATATACTGATATATGAATATATGTATTCATATATATATCTCCAATTTATATGTATGTATATCATAATATTAAATAACTTCATATACATAAATATAATCTTATTTATTTTACATGGATTGTACAAATAGTTATTATAACTAATCGCGGCACTCCCCATGGCTCCGACGATGGCGTTCGGTAGTCAGTATACATATTTATATATAGGTATATAACCGTTAGTTAATTTGTTTGCTGGACTAACTGAGAATTGTGCTTTATTCTAAATAATTAAATATGATGTTTTGTGCTGAATACGGTTAGAAAACTAGTTGTCATGTGCGCGATGTTGGCGCTCGGTAAAACTTGACGTCCCTAGTATGTAAGAACACTGCCCGTTATTAGAGCAGGGTAGCGATCGGTAAAAAGACCGAGCGCTCGGTACACCCACGCGGGTCAGAGTTGCTGCAGTCTTGCAGCGCTGACATATATATAGTAAACAATACAAGCACAGATAAATGGAGTCCGTACGTGGCGGACTAGGGCCAGAGCAATGCCTCAAGTGAATCCAGGGTTGCGCTCGCTAACGAGCTAAAAGTCCTAACGAGCGCTAGCGCTCGGTAGCGCTCGGTAAAAAGACCGACCGCGTTCGCCTGGTTTTGTCGTCATGACGACATTTACAATATGGCGGTGTGTCAGGACGATCGACAGCAAGAGAACAGCAAACAAATAAGAAAGTAGAGAGGTACCGGATAACCAGAGAGGTTACCTCATACGGTAATGCCTTCGGAATGAGATCAGTGTAACCTTACTTACAGGTAAGTTTATATCATATACAAATTACACAACCAGTTTTATTTTAGGTCAGTGTATACAAACAGTGGTAGATAGATCTGCCGGTATAGCCGCCGACGTCGACGCAACAGGTTTCAGGTTTCTGTTGCGTCGCCGGCCTACCAAAGGGCTAACTGGAGTTATAGCACGATACGATCTGTTACTCTCAGAAAGAAAATTAAATAAAAATATTTCCTATGGTTTTAGCAAACCAATGTTCACATAATGTTGTATGTCGAAAGGCCTGTAATAAAAAATAACCATTCTGGAAAGCATGAAGCAACTGTAAGATCAACAACTGATAGTATTTGTCCAGAGAGAATTGAAGCATTAACAGCCCCGGTAGACATCTTGCATTTGGTGGCAGTCCTGTATAAGGCTTTAGGCCTGTGTACTGTTATGTTCATATTTTAACTTCCTTGGTGCAAAATAGGGCTGAGAACAGAACAGTAATGTTTTCTAGTGGTCAAATATACAGTACACATAGATGTACTGAACATTAATCAATGGATATATGTTAAATCTCACAGTTGTGTATGGAGTGTTATAATCACAGTTAACTGCAAGTGCAATCTATGGACTCCACAATGCGTCAGTCACTGAAAAAAAGCAATTGAGGAGTTCATTCTTATGGGCTACTGCCGGTACACACTGCCCTGGTCAGGGGCATCAATGTGGGTGGGGATATATACCGGGGGAGATGGGGGCCACTTTTTTTGCAAGGGGGGGGGGATGGTCATTATAATCATCCCCCCGTTTTGCTGCCGTCTTGCAGCGCTGACATATATAGTAAACAATACAAGCGCTGCAGCCTCTGGCGGGGAGAGTCTATACTATCCAAGTTTGTACGGATCCGTACAAACCCTCAGACACGTATATGCCTTGTGAAACGTGAGGACACCAAACAAACCCCACATATTATAATTGTTACAGATACTTAGTCTCTGTTGGGACCAAAACTTTTGCTGAATGATCAGTATGTAATAAAGTATGGGCACTTACTCTCAGTGAAGACTGATATTACGTCGTCTCCGTCGGGCCTTCAATTTGGAACAGCCAATAGGAAATTAGCATCATTGACAACACTCGATGTATGATGGGAAGGATGCTTATGAAAATATGGTCTATCCAAGTGCACGGCACTGGCATTCCTGGGAAAAGCCCCCCTGAATTCATCCATGGTCCTTCCATGTACGGCAGGGTGAACTCTCACCACTAGACGGTCGGACTCCATATCACAGATAAATGGAGTCCGTACGTGGCGGACTACCCCCCACTTAGCCGCCAACAGGTTTCAGCTTTCAGGTGTCTGTTGCATTGCTGGCCCACCAAAGGGCTAACTGGGGTTTAAACACGATATGATCTGTTACTCTTAGATAGGAAATTGAATAAAAATATTTCCTATGGTTTTAACATACAAATGTTCACATCATGTAATAAGTCGAGAGGCCTATAGTAAATAATAACCATTCTAGAAAGCATGAATCACCTGTAACATCAACAACTGATTTATTTGTCCAGAGGGAATTGAAGCATTAACAGCCCGGCAGACAACATGCATTTGGTGGCAGTCCTGTATAATGCTTTAGGCCTGTGTACTATTATGTTCATATTTCACTTCCTTGGTACAAAATTGTATTGTTATTCAGTGGTCAAATAGACAATACACATAGAAGTACTATACATTAAACAATTGATATATATGTTAAATCTCACAGTTGTGTATGGAGTGTTATAATCACAGATAACTGCAGGGGCAATCTATGGACTCCACATTGCGTCAGTCATTAAAAAAAGCAATAGAGGAGTCCATTCTTATGGGCTATCCCCCACTATTCAGAGAATAATATTTATAAATTGCAAATTAGATATATTCATATAAAGAATTAGAAACTTTGGTTTCATTTGTGAGTTTACTGTAAAATATTATATCTAAACGTACTTTGAATCAACTTACATACTGGAAATATAAAACCTTATTTTCTAAAACCTTATTCTTAATTGCAATATTTTTGAAATTTGATTAAGTATATATATATTTATATATATATATAAATATATAAATATATAAATATATATTTATATATATATATATTTGTAATGTGTCATACAGAATATATATATATATATGTATGTATACATGTGTGTGTGTGTGTGTGTGTGCAAGTCACACACCACCCCCCCCCCCCCCCACCCTTGAAGATAAATTGACACCACTGGCCCTGGTATAAGTACTACAACTTAAAAAATAAGTACAAGTACAACATGTCATGTGGCATAGGCTATAATTACTGACACTAATAATGGCACTGTCACTAGAAGTAGAAATAAAACTAGTATCATTAATACAAAAATATAGATATAAAACATAGCAAATAAAATATATGGTAGAGATACTAAAAAGATCATCCATTAAGAAATTAGTCCATGAGAGACTAATAAAAAAATAGGAAAAGTATGCATATAATCTAAAAGATGGAGCGACAATAGAATTAGTGCCTACAGGAAGTGATCTTAGTCAAGGATAAAATTCTTGCTGTCTATGCCTAGTATTGCAGCTAGTATTGTCTGCTGTGTCTCCATCTAGGGGTGATCATATAATGAGAAATTCATGATTTATAAGTACACATAACATGCAATTGTGAAGCTCTTCACCCAGGGTTGTTCAGTTTTTCCCAGTGCGGTATTTACCAGCTGGTAAATACCGATATTTACCGCCTTTGGAAAAACCTCTCAAAGTGGGTAAATGGGAAAAACTGGGAAAAACCTCTAATAATCTTATAAAAGAAAGACCAGCAGATATCTGACTGAATTAAAAGAAAATATCATCACACACACATATATACATATATATATTTAAACAAACATACTCAAATCACAGCTTGTTTGTATGTATATACATAGTGATAGGTAAACAGATAATCAGATATATCAGTTACACTGAAAAAGTCCATTGATGGCTAAGAAATAAGGTTCATTGATACATATTTACCAATCCAACTGTGGTTGGTTTCTTCTCACCCTAGCTAACTAGTTGTATGAGCCCAACATGACTAGCATGGCTTCTTCACACTTCTGTACACCCAAGATTAACTCGGCCTTGATTAGGTTAACATGCTTGATTACTTTTGTCAGCTCACCTACTCAAGTTTATGTTCCAGTTAATTGGCAATTAAGTAATAGTAATGCACTAGTATGAGTTGTGGATATATTGCACATATATATATATATATATATATATATATATATATATATATATATATATATATATATATATATATATATATATATATTCATCACATGCGGATATATATCTGTATATATGTATATATATATATATCTATATATATATATCTATATATACACACACACATATCATATAATATAATTTCAACATGCAACATTAAACAGAATTAATTAACTTTACATCATTATACTCTCTCAAAAATTTTAATCAGACATTTTATTCAGTAATTCCCGGTTCTAACCAGTTTTCCCCAGTTATTCCCAATTAATCCCAGGTTTTTCCCACTGTCCGGGAAAAACTAGTTTTTCCCAGGAAAAATATCAACCCTGTCTTCACCAGGTCTTGAACCAGCAACCATGTGATAACAAGTCCTATGTGCTACCAATGCGCCATGCAAGACAAGTTGGGAATCAGGGGTAGAGTGGGGTTATCTAAATCTATTGTTGAGAATTGGTCATAGTTGTTAAAATGAGGGTTAATTTTTGTTATGTGTTTGTGACGTCCGAGCGCGTCGTCGAAAAAAATTTTAAAAATTAACCCTTAGCAGTTTGTTAACTGCCTGCGACTGTAGTGTACTTCATCTCGGACGGATACAAGCATGTAGAATGGTGTGAAGAATGATTATATTGTGATTATTTTTATAAAATTCACTTAAGCATACCTTTATTCACCCCAGAGGCAAATGGGACAAATGTGGCGATTATCTAACAGCAAAATAACATTTCTGTGTACAGATTCCATATTATTAACTCAGAGAGAAATATGACTAAACAGATGTACGGTCTTGCAACATATCAGTGATGACCTAAGATGACAGACTAAAACTACATCCACTTGAAGATTTGTAATGATGACGTATCAGTGGTATTTGTAGGTCACATGTTTGTTACGTCACACATGTCCCTCCTACTTTGCATAGATAAAAATGTGTGGCCACTTGAACTGTCACCATCATTTTTGCAGCTCTTTCTAGAGAAGTCAACACCATCCCCGCATTGCAAAGTTAATATATATATTTGTTAATTTTTTGTTTCGAATAGCCACATTACTTCCTTTGATAACAATCATGAGAGCTGATATGCAGTGGCAAATAATATATATTTGAAAGAAATATCGTAAAAAATTAGATGGACAGGGGCATTGGAACAGAGAGAGTATATTTAATGCAGATCTATGTAGTATGAGGCCCTTTGTGTGTATTAGGCACAACTATATAATATGTTCTGCTCTACCTGTCCAACAGTGATCCTATGCACATTGACTGCTTTCAGCCTTTGCAGCTCCAACATTCATCATAAACCCATGATTTATATTCTATAATCCAGTCTCATCTCACATTATAGTAGTTCTAGAATCATATTATCTATTGTAAATATCAAACCTGTAGAATGGATTGTGGGAATCAATTGCACAAACCTCAGACTCCAGCGTATTATATTAACTTCACTTTCAACGTTATAACAATTAAAATTACTGTCGACAGGCACACACCAATGTCTGACACTATTGTATCACAAGTACACACAAGTAATTAGTCGAGAAACTTGCACCAACCCTTTGACATAATGTACCTCATACAATTTGTGTATCCTTATAGAAAAATATATTGTGCCTGGATCTGTGGATTCATGTTTGTATTTCATTTCAAATTCAGGTTCCAGTTAAAATCAAATACACAAGAGCCATATGGAAATCCATTGTTGTGCTTGTTGCTTTGAGGGGCCCGATTAACCTCTAACCCTTGACTTTATCATGTTGTGGAATGAGCGTACCCAAATTTGAATCTACTGTGAAGCCCAAAGCCCCAGGTCTATTCCGTGGTTGATTTCGTGCCGGTGTAATAATTAGGTCATATTGACGTTTACTGCCCCCAAAACAAGGAAGGTACATTTTTTTCCAATCATTTTGAATGACAGTCAACAACACCTTAGGCGATACATATTGTGAATGAATCATTCACAAAAAGCATGGCGATACAATACATACAAGTGTCAGAATTCCCAGTTAATGGTTCTTGCAGCAGTAGCAGTCTGGGCAGGTGGGATAACTTGCATTTTTATGTCATATATACCAGTGTATTATACAACTGTCACATTAAACTGCCACGATAAAGTAGAAGTTCATCTGACTGTGCAACCCATTTATTACCGATGATTTGCAAATGGTCAATTGGGGCAATATTTCCACTGTGAATACCCCCCCCCCCCCTTCAGAAAAGGGAATGCTGCTAACCAAAGATATTATCCTGCCCCCCCCCCCCTATTTTTAACAAATAGATAATCCTATCAGGTTATTGTATCTGACAAAAGACAGACCCTTGCAGTTGAAAATTCAAACTACACTGAACTATAACTAATTAAAGTCTTAATAAAAATTTTGTGATAACACAAATTACATTCCCCCCGAACACCAACCCCATAGGTTTTCTTGTACACTGGAGATGCAGATACTCAGTAATTTGTATCTGTTTGTTTGCTAAATGAACAGAGGAGCCAATCCACCAATATTGGTTAACCCTAGCTAAGCTGTGGTTACAATCAAGTTATTGTTAGTATTGAAACTCACCTGTCTGACTGTCTAACTGGTGCTTGACATGGATGTAAACATATTGTAAAACATGAAAAATTGTATGGGGTGTCAGCATACTGTTTTCATGATGTACAGTATATGATAAGAAGTCTTAATGGGTGATGGATATAAATAATGTTTGGATACTGTGGCATGGCAGTTAGTCACAGGTAAATAATACCACTTTTTAAAAGTTTAAAACTGTAGTATGATATTGATACACAGCCGGGTACAGCATTTTGACTTCCAGTTGGTGATAATAATGCATGCAGTCAACACAGTGTGATATGAATTGAATACAACTATAATCTAATTTTCTTTACAGGAAATTTGCTGGTGTCCACCAAATCAGTCACAATGGTGAGCATCCCTGACTGGGCACGGTTCAACCGTTTTCATCAGCCAACCAAGAGACCTGCGTCTGTTCAGTCCAAGTACTTCAGACTGAGAGAGGAAGAAACAATCAAACAAGTGGAAGAACAGGGCTACTTCCTCGACATTGACAGACACTTCATTGAGGAACATTTCTTTGGAGTAGTTCACAGTGACAAACCCAAATTGCAACTGGATGGCATCACTGAAGAGAAGAAAACTGATTATCGTAAGATAAAGTTCATGAAGTTGGTGGCAGTACATGTGAGAACACTGAGTGACATTGGTCTATGTAACCGTTTGAGGATATGCATTCTACACAATAACTACATCAAGGACTTCCAGGCTCTGGCTAACTGTGTTCACCTGATTAAACTTGACCTTCACAGTAATCAGGTATTGTTTCATATGTGGTATTCTTGCAGATAGTTTACTTATTACCACTTCTTTTTCATTTCAGTGTCATTTTCTCTTTTTTACTACAAGTCCTGTAACAATAAATTTCACATTGGGTGATTAAAGGCATTATTCTATCTACTGTTCTGACATTTTAAGGAGCCTGTCAGCTAGCACCAAAATACGTCTTTACCATTGTAAATGAACAACCGAGTGATACCTTTTTTTTTAATTGTATTTAATTGCTCTGTTCAGGCATCACATATAAGTCAGTTCCCATATATTGTGTATATTGTGTATATGTAATATTGTGTGACAGAAACACACCAGTTGTTACTGTGTTACCAAGTCAATGTACATTTGACAAACATGGTTTTGTTTTGATGTTAAACATTTCAGAAAAGAACACCAATCAGTGCGATTTTGTATATTATTATTACTCACTCACTATTCTTTTCATTGGTACACAGCTGTTTGAAGCCCAGAGTATGGACAACACAACCCTGCTTCCTTGCTGTGCCCTCTTGGCATGTAGCTAGCCATATTTACAGTCTAGATTTAAAATGTCAAAGAGAAATTGAAAGCATAAAATACAGTATTCACATATGTTGTTTAAAAAAATAAGAACTACTACACAGATGAAATTTGAGTGATGTTCATGAGTAATTGCACATGTTCCAGATAAGTAACCTGCCTGGTCCTCTGTTCTGGTCTGGAATGAGGAGTCTACAACTACTTCTTCTCCATGACAACCCCATTGGTAAGATGGAAAACATTCATCACCTTGCGCCATGCTCCCAGCTGATCGGACTTACTCTCTATGATACCCCAGTGAGTCTGAAAAAGAACTACAGGCATCACGTCGTGAACACGATCTGGTCGCTCAAGGCTCTAGACAAACATGTCATCTCTGACGAAGAAATTATTGAAGATGCTGCTTTTGGAGGTCACTTCTCTGCATTACACCCATCTTTCCTTATTAACCTAAGTCCTCACAACTTAGAGGTAAGTGTATAAAAAATACATGTCAGGTCTTGTAAACATAATATAACAAACAATGAGTCAAACATGTTAGTACTCTTTAACATCCCAGCTGAGCCCCTTTCCTGACCCAGGACAAATCCTAGTTGAACTCATTCTTAAAAGCTTTTTCCACTCCAAACGCTGCACTAAACAGTGCTGCCAAAATTTAGAGCAGTTCTAATACACTTGACTTCCCACATCAAATGCTTTGCTGCACTGGACAGTGCTGCAAAGCAAGGCAAAATTTCATATTTTCACTTCTTTGCAGCTCTGCAGAAAATCCTGGCAGACATATACATATAGTATTTTCACCACCTCATGGCACTGTGCATCATATTACCATGCAGTACAGTGCAGTCCAGCCTTCCTTGTAGCTGAAAAAAAAGTTATTAATATATTCATTTTGCAAAACTCCAGTTACATGACCACTCCTGTCATGTAACAACTAACAAGTCTTGGTGATTATTTCACAGATAACAATTCTTTAATAATACTACATTATATCCTGATGTTTTGATTTTGTATTCCTTTATACAACATGAAAAGCATGCTAACAACATACCTGTTCTTTGGCTCTGCTTATCATTGTAATACTAACATGATGAGGTAGTCATGTAGGTGATCATCAGTGCCACAACTGATTTACCTGTAACACTTGTCCATGAAGTTATATAGTTAACTGTGGATAATGATGTTTGATTAGACCACAGGGTCGGTTTGAGGGCTTTAATAATAAACATACTGAATACACTTTCTAAGTGTTGGTAATGAAAGAAACAATTAGAACATTTTTAGAAAGAAATATTTTACCCCAGACACTTTGTTGCATTGCTTTCAGTATCACTGACTCATTGATTTGTGTGGTGTTTTAGGACCCGTTTTGTCCACATCAGACAATATAATAATTTAAATAATTTAAAAAATTGAACGTTTTCAAGACAATGACCTGTCAAATTGGTCTGTTTGTATCACTGTGTGTAAAGAGTCTTAAATCACAGTCTTTTTCAAAGTTGATGATTTGAGAAAAAAAAGACAAAAGTGTTAACAGGTGAACAGAAGCATGAAAAGAATAGTACTCATTCCTTAAAAAAAAACTTAACAAAAGATGACAGCACTGGTTATATAGGTACAAACTTATTTGTCTGCATACGCATTTAACAAAATGCCTTTACCAACATGATCATCCCAATGTTTTTCTAGGGAGCTGGATTTGAAGAGGAGAAGGCTCTTGTTGCTAAAGTCGTGGCCCATATCAACAAAGTGGCAGCACACCATTCTCCAGTTCTGATCATCCAGAAGTTTGTCCGGGGGTTTCTGATCCGTCACAAGTTCAAAGCTGTACAGGACACCAGAATATGGTCTGCTTCCATTTTTTCCCTTAATCATTTAGTGTTTTCTGTCTTCCTTCTGTCTGAATGGCTGTTAGCACGACACAAATCATAATCATCAGACCTAGAATGTTCTTGCTTAATATCCAGTCAGTCCCTGGTGAATAGCCTTGAAAACTCAACATTAAGTCACTATGACTTATATTCTGTGAGCTATGCAGCCAAAAATAATTTGCAGCACTTTAATGTGAGACCTTTAATTTTTCTCAGTGTTCAGGCTGTTTAACAAACATTTGCCATTGGACTACAAACTTTATATTATGTACCTCATTTAAATATATATGCACCTCTCTGCATGTAATATTGAACAAAATTGGCCAGACCATCTTATTGCAGAGGTCACTTTTGGATTTATATTTCACTAAAATCAATACGTTTTGTGTAAAAAATGATACAAAAACTCAAATTTCTACATAATTAATCAGTCAAATGCCTGGATTTCCTTGATAGTTCTTGTACTTGGTTATCTTTGACAGTTTTATTACATTAATCAGAAAGTGAGCATTTTCTGTATTTATGAGAATTTTCTGTCAGGAGTTTACTTGCCAGATCATACCAATGAAGAATTCCCCTTGTTGGACTTATTTTTGCCCATTTCCTTCTCACTCTGGTGCCATCTCTGTCATACTTTTGGTCTCGTTTTCATATTTTCATCTGGTGCCATGTTCTATGGGACGTGCTGAACACCTTTACGTGTTTACATGCTGACTGCAAGTCATCTGAGCAAAAGGCGATCACCCTTTGTCTGTCGTCCGTCTGTCTGTGTCTGTCCATTTGTCTGTTAAAAGGGAACCAATCGTAACCACTGGACCTAGAATTGAGAACTAGGGAGGTCCATAAAAAATAACCTAGGAAACCTGAAATTAAGTCTCTGTAACCCATTTCCTCAGAGTTATGGGGCTCGGGAGTACCCCCCAGATTAACTAAAAATTTGATACAAAAGCTCAAGTATCTGAACAACTAATGCATTGATCACCATGATTCTGTGCATGCATATTCATTCGTTTCTGCAGACAGGTGGCGCAACCTGGATTTTTTGGAATTTTTACGCTTTTTTTCCTCTATTCTTGAAACCTTTAAAAATGTGGTCGTCGATTTACAGGGCTCAAATCGTAATCATTGGACCTAGATTCTTCTTACTTGACATCCTGGGACCTCTATTAAAAGTCTTCTAGGAATCCTGAATTTAGGTATTTGTTACCCATATTCTCCAAGCTATCAGGCTCAAGAGTAACCCCCCCCCCCCCAGAATAATAAAAAGTTTGATACAAAAGCTCCAGTATCTGAACACCTAATGCATTGAACACCATGATTTTTTGCATGCATATTGATCATGGAGTGTTACATCAGTTTCTGCAGACAGGTGGCGCTACCTGGATTTTTTCCAATTTTTATGCATTGTTTTCTCCATTTTTGAGACTTTTAAAGGTGTGGTCGTCCGTTTTCAGGGCACAAATCGTAACCACTGGACCTAGAAACTTCTTACTTGGTATCCACAGAGATCCATTAAAAGTCTCCTTGGAAGCTTGAAATTAGGTCTCTGTTACCCATATTCTCCAAGCTATGGGGCTTATAACTACCCCCCAGAATATTTGAAAATTTGATACCAAAATAGGACACAGATCATAACCATTGGACCTAGAATCTTCTAACTTGACATCCAGGGAGGTCTGTGAAAAGCCTCCTATGAAACCTGAAATTAGGTCTCTGTTACCCATATCCTCCAAGCTATGGGGCTTGTAAGTATCCCCCAGAAAAATTAAAAATTTGATACCTCCAGTATCTGAATAACTAATACATTGATCACCATGAATATTTGCATGCATATTGATCATGGAGTGTTACATCAGTTCCTGTAGATTAGAAGAGCCACCTTTATTTTTTTCAATTTTTATGCATTTTGGGGACCCTCAAAGAAGTGGTCTTCTGTTAACAGGGCACAAATTGAAACCGTTGGACCTACAATCTTCTTACTTTAAATCCAGGGAGGTCCCTTAAAAATCTCCTTTGAAACCTGAATTAGTTTCAGTTTCAGTTCCTTTTTTTTCTCCAAGATACCAGATACAGGGAGTCCATTCGAGGAGAGATTTCTTACATTGGGACTACATTTTACAGCACTGGCATACCTACTTCCATTACAAATCTGGCTCCTGCAACCATGGACAAAGTGGAGCGTATTATCTCAGTATCTTCAAATGAAGAAATCTTGGTGTTTAAAGGGAACAAACATTAACCGTTAGACCTAGAAACTCCTAACTGTATATCCATGGAGGTCCTAGGCAAATCTCCTTGGAAACCTGAAATTAGATCATTTTAGATCATGGTGAACTATATTTTGCGTATTACTGGCAAAAAAAAATTATTTTTATGCGCCCATTGAGTCAGATGCGGCACAAATCATATACATTGGACCTTGAATCTTCTAACTTGACATCCTGGGAAGTTCTAGGCAAATCTCCTGGGTAACCTTAAATTAGACATAGTAACCTACATTCTGAAAATATGTGAAAACATGATTTGAGCACCCTGTAGGACCTCTTTTTCATGATTGGTTACAGTTGGACCTAGAAACTTCTAATTTGATTAAGATCCAGGGATGCTCCTGTAAAAATTTCTTGGAAACTGGAAATAATGTCAAAATGACTTATACTCTGCGAGCTGTGTGAAAGAAAATGATTTTAACACTCTTATTAGTCAAATGGACACAAATGGTAGCAGCTGGATGTAGAATGAGCTCAGTGTAATCTATATCTGAGGTCTATTGGCAAAATTCATGATTTTGAGCACTCTGGGAGTCATGTTACCCATTGTTCAAGGTTCCTTGAATTATGCTGAGAGTCAGGGCCCAGGGGCCACTTGTTTCAATGACTAATACATGGATTCCCTTTAAATTTTGCTGTGCTTGTTCAGCACAGAAAAGGTTTATCCTATTCATTAGACTTGTGCTGCCACCAATAACTAGTGAACTATCTGTGATTTTAATAATTTTACACATGTTCTAAACTTACATATTCTGAGACTGATAGCTGAGGGTCAATATGACAGTTTTAACTTGGCACCTATTGTTCCTTGTACAGCTTTAAGACCTATTTCAAAGTAATCTTTGGAAATCTGAACAAAATTAGGCTAACTAGTTGATAAAGATGTGACTTACAAATGTGAAATTTCACAATAATTGGTCCATTAATTATAAAAAAAATCACACAGTTTCTCTAGTAAAGCATGAATAATTATTAATAATTTTTACACATGTTCACCTTGAACATAGATCTCTATAGCTTTAACTTGAATTGTAACTCCACTTGTAAAATTGATTCATAAATACACCAGTCTGATGGTGTTGACATTGACAAGTAGTTACCATAGAAAGAGTATCAGCAACAATCTGATACTTTGTATTTGGTCATCAGTTAAAATAATATACTTTAATCAGACATATATATTCCTGTATTCCTGGAAACGATTTTATCAAAGATGCATTAATAATAATAACTAACAGTTCTGAAATTTCAGTACAATAGGTCTTGATTGAGTGAAAATTCATATAGAAACCCCAATTTGTCAACGAGTCTCACATGGATAGTCCTGAATCTTGGCATGTATATTGATCTTGGACTTATCAATTGTATGACACAAGTGGTACCACCTTTGTTTTCTAATTTGGACAGCTAAATGGCTGTTTCAAGACTAAAAAATATCATTTATATTACCATTTTGTGTCAGTAATCCTGTATTTTGCTTTATAATTGTAGACAAATATAAAGTTATATTTTAGAAATAAAGTTTTTTAAAAGTTTTAAAATGTATTTAGATGTGACTAAGAGAATTTATGTAAGGCCATAATGTCATGCTGGTCAGCTGAAAACATGACCCATGGGTCATTTTTTTCAAGATATATACTTCTACTTTCAAAAACTTAGCATTATATGACCCTGTATAATATGGTACTGTTTTAAGATTGTGTTTCTGTTTGACAGGGCGGCTGTCACCATCCAGAGAGGTTACAGGGGCTGGAAAGGTGGGGATGAACCAAAGGAACCTGCACCACCACCCCCAACTTCTCCTGCTGTGGCAGTGCCACAAGAGGGCGCTGATAAAGTGGGCATGGATTATGACACATACCTGAGAAATCGTCGGCCTGGTTCCACAACTGCCAGTGAGATATCAACAGTTTCACGGATATCCCGCCAGCAGCAAAGTGACATCAAGGTAATCAATGTCAGCTGGTGATACCTGTATGTCAGGGGTACTTTCAGCTTTAATCTTCCCCCTCCGTCCTGGGGCCAATCCTGGAATTTAGTTTGTCAGTTTAAAGTTTGATGCCATTTTCTGTTAAAGTAATTCATAGAGATCACAATTCAAAACATTACCCCTCTGAAAATGTCCAAAAGACATGAAATCAGCAATTTTTTTAGACTAACCTTAATACATAATATATTTAAAAAAATATATGGGTTTATGTCCAGGGTTTTTTTAATTTTTAGCTTTAAAAAGACAGTACTTACATGACTAATATTTCAGATACAAGGTTACTACAGGATATGAACTAAATAAGATGAAAAAACACACACATGCCGGGTACAGCAGATTTTTATGCAACTAGAGAATGCTTGTTTAAAACATAGTGGGTTTGAACTTAAAATATGAACATGTGGGGTGTACATGTCTTTATCAAAGCTGGCAGGACAGCAAGGACAGTTTTATTTATGTTAAAATATATACTATTAACTTACCTTTCTGGTTTTTATTTTTTAAACCACTTTCCAATGATATACTAGTAAAATATCTTGCTATAGTTACACCTTTACATCATTGTTTCCCAAGACTTAAGTCGGAATACTATGGTTTCATGATGGTCAAGCCGCCGCAGAAAAAATCTTGTGAGCAGGATAACTAAAAAAATATTTCACTGATCTTTTTCAAACTTTACATTTGTATAGATATCAGTAAGACGGCGAAGCCTATTTGACATGGTGTCATGACCTTTGCTAGGAGAGTGACCTTGACCTTGAGTAGGTCCATTTTTTCTAAAAATAACACAAATTCTTAAATATCTCAAGAAAGCTTGCATGGACTGGTCCAAAAATCAAGGTGACCGATGCTCTTGGATAGCCTTGTGATATGCTGGAAACTGGTGGCACCACCTCTTATCCTTTTCTTGTTTTTATGCCTTTTAATACCCCCATAATTGCCACTTGACAGTACTGTGAGCATTATAAATCCAAAACTAATGGACAGATTTCTTTCATATTATGAACATGTAGAGAGATGGGTTATGGGATGAGGTCTGTTTAAATTTAGGTCATAACCTTTACCATGAGAGTGGCTTTGACCTTTAAAATTCCATATTTGGTGAAAACACACACCTCTTATGATGTCTCCTGTGTTGATAGCCATCTGGATTTCAAACATGACTTATGTCACCACTAAAGTAAGAACCCTAGAGGTTCTAGGGTCATGAGGTCAAAGGTCAAGGTCACTGGACTCATAGCTTTAAAGATATTGTGGATGCATTTTAAGCCAAACTTTTCATCTCAGACCTTTTATCTTGCACATATAGTTTACCAGCCAAAAGAAGAAGACCCATGTCCATTTTGAGGGCACAAGGTCAAAGGTGAAGGTCACAGGAGCCATCTATCCAAAAATTAGGTTCTGGGATGATAATTCCAGCTTTGATTGGTATATGGATTTCAAACTTGACTAACATATGGCCCATCAATAAAACAAGACTTCTATTGATTTTTAGGTCATGAGGTCAAAGGTCAATGTCACAAGACACATCTTTGAAAAGGTTGTGGATGCATTTTCTGCAAAACTGTTCATTTCAGACCTTTTATCTTGAACATATAGTTCACCTGCCAATAGAGGAAGACCCCTATCCAATTTTAGGTCACAAGATGAAAGGTGAAGGTCACAGGAGCCATCTGTCCAAAAATTCATTTCCTGATGATAATTCCAGTTTTGATTGATATATGGGTATCAAACTTGACTTATATATGGCCCATCAATAAAGCAAGATTCCTATTGATTTTGAGGTCATGAGGTCAAAGGTCAAGGTCACAGGACAAACATCTTTGAAAAGATTGTGGATGCATTTTCAGCCAAACTTTTCATCTCAGACCTTTCTCAAGCCCATCTCAAACCATACAGGTGCCGCCACCTACCTTCCCATTTTTGTAGAATAAATTAATACCCTTTTCTGATGAGTGATTTGCCCTATTGGCCTGAAAATGTGCATATCCATAGATCTTGGACTCCTACATTTACAATATACAAGATTGGTGGCACCATCTGCTATGTTTTGCTGTGGCGTCCATCTGTTCGTGTGCTTTGGGTGAAAATTGCTCATATTTCCTGAATGGTTCAAGGTATTGGTCTGAAATCTGGTATGTCCATCCATCTTGGAAAGTTTTCTCGTAAACCAGACAGGTGGCGCTACCTACCTTCCTGTTTCTGTAAAATAAATTAATGCTCTTTTCTAAAGAGAGATTAAACATATTGGCCCCCATATTTGGTGAAAAGTATTGTTTCTCAAGTTGATAGACGGAAGAAACCGTAGTCATTTGCTAAATGTCAGTATATTGTTGTAAAGCTCTCGCGGGATCTTTGTGTCAGGGAAATTAGCTAAACACAAACAATAATAATAAGTCCTTAAGTGGTAGAGACGGTGTATTCAGTGAACACATGTATACAGCATGCTGGTCAGTTCATGTCTGTCCAGATCAGTGGTCAATTCAAATCTGCTGCTGTCCAGATCACTGGCAGCATCATTATACTTTGACCCTGATGCTACCAGGGTGACACTGATGGGCTGCTCATTAACACTGATAGGCTCACGCCATGATACATAAATTTACATTCTGTTACAGCAATTAACTTAAATCTGTGTTTCTTCATGTTACTGACACATTATACAAAAACTACTTTATCAAATTAACTGAAACTTTACATCCACATGAAATGTGACCCAAAGATTATACATGTAGAAAATGGTATCAAACTAACATATAATAAATGCCAAGAAATGTCTAGTTTCAATCTTCATATTGTTCTGGAAAAGTTATAAAATTTTTATATTTCATGTGTAAATTAACATTTTGCGTTAATTTGTTTTGTGTCTGACAGGATAGCAAAACGTTAGTGTGATTATTCCATTGAAACAAAATCTTATTTGTATAGAATTAGTTTATCACATTTAAAATCTCAAATTTGAAATATAGAAGAAAAGGTGAAAGAAGCATTTTAGAATAAAATTAGATTTTAGACAAATTTCAGGCAGTAGGCTTTGTGTGAAAAAAAGCTTCTTATTTAATATCCAGGGAGGTCCAAGAAAAATCTCCATGGAAACCTGAAATTAGGTCTCTGTTACCCATATCCTTAGAGTTATAAGTATAATATGCACTATAAGTATAACAGGTGTCTGGAGGATGTATGATAAGTACTAAAAGGTGTCTGGAGGCTGTATTGTAAGTATAACAGGTGTCTGGAGGCTGTATTATAAGTATTACAGGTGTCTGGAGGCCGTATTATAAGTATTACAGGTGTCTGGAGGCTGTATTATAAGTATTACAGGTGTCTGGAGGCTGTATTACAAGTATTACGGGTGTCTGGAGGCTGTATTAAAAGTATTACAGGTGTCTGGAGGCTGTATTATAAGTATAACAGGTGTATAGAGGCCGTATAATAAGTATTACAGGTGTCTGAAGGCTTTATTTTAATTATTACAGGTGTCTGGGGGCTGTATTTTAATTATTACAGGTATCTGGAGGCTGTATTATAAGTATTACAGGTGTCTGGAGGCTGTATTTTAATTATAACAGGTTTCTGGAGGCTGTATTATAAGTATTACGAGTGTCTTGAGACTGAATTTTAAGTATTACAGGTGTCTGGAGGCTGTATTATAAGTATTACAGGTGCCTGGAGGCTGTATTATAAGTAAAACAGGTGTTTGGAGGCTGTATTATAATTA
Organism: Sipunculus nudus; assembly: GCA_026874595.1. Classification (NCBI taxonomy): domain Eukaryota; kingdom Metazoa; phylum Annelida; class Sipuncula; order Golfingiida; family Sipunculidae; genus Sipunculus; species Sipunculus nudus. Next base: position 67,511,216 of record CM049310.1, read on the forward strand.
TTACATGCGTCTGTGACTTTTCATTTTGTTTTTTCATCTTCAGAGTAAAGCATCCTCTCAGCCTCTGGAGGTACCTGATGCTCCAGCCAATAGTGCTGATATCACAAATTCTGGTGAGCGAAGACGGAAAAACATCTTCATCAACCTGTCAAAGCTTCACACCAGTACACTGGCCAGTTTACATGATGAGGCAGTTGCTATAGAAACAGTATTCCCCTCTGAGAACACGTTCCCTGCTGAAAGTAGTCATGGCAAACAGAGGCGTCACAGGAAGAAGAGGGAGTCCAAAAGGAAGCAGATACGCAGTGTCAAGCAGTTTTTTGGTCCTGTGGTAGACTCTGTGTTTGATGCAAATTTACCTTCAGATACAGTGGAAGGGGATGAAGTTCCAGTCACGCAGTTTCGACTGCAAGGTTTGAAAAAGCACATTCAGATTCTTGACCCTGTTGCGGAAATGATTTTGTCCAACAGAGAGACTGGAAAAAAGATCCGTGAAGCTGAAAACGAACACCACCAGAAGGTTGCATCTGCTCGAAACCAAAAGCAGGTAAAATGGAAGCAGACAAAGAGTAACCATGAGAATTTCTCTCATGTACAAGGTACCATGGGATTATCATGTCTCAATGCAGTACAGCAGGCATACAAGGACCGTGCAAAAGCTGAGAAACATGCTGGAAAAATAGAATATGTACTGACAATTAAAGAACATAGAGACGCAGCCAGAGAGCGCATTCGTCTGTTTAAAGAGGAGAAACGAAATATGGCCTTACGTGAACGTGAAAATGATCAGAAAAAAATGCTGGATATGCTTGAAAGACAAGAAATTACCAGAATTAATGTTGTAGAGAAGAGTAGGGACCATCGAGACAAAACTATGAGTCATCAGCGCCAACGCAGAGCAGAACTGACATTTGTTAATGATTTCAGTGCACAAAACACATCAGTTTCCAATGCTTTGCTTCGTCATGATCGCCATGCTAGACAAGAAGACCGGCTCCAAGAAAAACTAGATGTTGTAAAAGCTCAAGCAGATTTTGAGAAGGATCAAAAAGAAATAGTTCAAAAATACCTGGAGCACCGCAAGCTCATGAGACAGACAGAAAATGCCATGAACAAAGCTGCACTCGACAGTAAAATGCTGCAAGAAGCCAATGACAGGCTTATGGTTGCCAAGGCTCATGTAGCCCAACAGAAAGCTCGTAACGTCAGTGTAACAACTTTCTATCCTCTCCCAAATGGGAGCGGCGTCACTCTACCTCCTGTGGTAGAGTCTAAAAGTGCTACCAGTCTAGAGCAATGGAAAACGTCTGTGACTGCTGCACCTGCCCATATTAGTCAGATGGGGCCAGCACTTACAACCTGAATAAATTCAGCATGTCAAAACCTCAACACTCTAGTATTAAAGTATCCTTCCAATGATCACTGAGGTGTTCAGAGATAGATATTTTTACATGTTTATGATACAGGTTCATAGTGATCTTGAAGACTGTTTGGTCACAATCTCAAAACATAAGTGTTGTAATAATAAATTTGAAATGACACCAAGCAGAGTTTGGTTGCGGTAGTACTTCATCCAGTCTCCCTCATGGTGGAACATTACCACAGTTCCAGGAGAAACCCTCGAGAGGATGTCGGGTGGATCACAGAAAAAGAAGCTACGGATCATCAGATGTACATGAACAGCTGCAACATGATATTTTAACACATATATTTTCAAATATTTCCATTAGCTTTCAAGTTATTAGTGCGTATAGTTACATTTATTATCTGTCTTAAGATTATACCATTTAAGTGTAACTGTGTACGTTTATATCAGTTGTTCCTGACTACGTACTGACTGTTGTATGTTTATTGAATTATCCTCTCATTATATGGGAATTGAATAACCATATGAGAAAGATAAAGAGGGAACAAATTCAAGTGTCACAACACTTCACAAATTGGTTTACATGTACATGTATTTACTTTTGTGTTGATGTCATGATGATAGATTTGACAGGAGTGAAATAATAAAAAAAGAAAGCCCTGGCAGAAAGCACTGTACACTGTGGTTGTTTGTTAATATTAGGTTGGCCTAACCCGTTATACAAGTTTCAGGTAAGCTTAGTGATGGTCATCAAAGCTACTGGCCAAAAATCAAATATGGCCACCAGACCACATTTGGTGATTTTCTTTTGGATGCGATATCTCAAACAAAATACGTTTGCGCTTTCTAAAATTCACGGGGATAATTGGTGCTTATGAGCAGACTATCCCTATCGAATAACAGAGTCGCCTAAATCAAATATGGCCACCAAGCCAGATTTGATGATTTTCTTTTGCGCACATTATCTCAAACAAAAAACGTTTACTCTTTCTCAAATTCACAGAAATGATTAAACTCCATCCCTTTCGAATTACAGACGCGCCGAACTTCAAATATGGCAGCCTGACCACAATGGGAGATTTTCTGTCGTGCACATTCTCTGAAGCAAATAACGTTTGCTCTTTCTCAAATTCACAGAATTTATTTGTGAATATGAGGACTCCATCACTGTCAAATTTCGTACAGATCCGCCCAAAATTAAATGTGGCCACAAGAGGGCGATCAGAGATTTTCTGCCCTGCAAGTTATGTCTGATAGAATGCATTTGATTAATGCCCAGGGTTTGTACATTCTTAAAAAGTCATGATTTTTTAGAAAACACTCAAAAGTCGTGAAAAAGTCTTTTTTTCATTTTCTTATTGTCTCAAAATATTTTGTTTCAACTTTATTATATTTATCAAAGATTGAACGTAGGCCTACGTGATACGGGTACCTAGCGAACCAAATTTTAAGCAGGTAGAAGCTTAAAATGGTACGTACATGAGACTAAACAAACAAGTTTGTAGGCATTTCACCGTCGTTTGCAATAAACAGAAAAAAAAAACACTTAAGCCTTTGAGTTTAAGATGTTAAATCATGAATAAAAATGCTGTTTAGATACTAGTATTTTTCAGTGAGGAAAGACTATTGTATTGAACATTGCAGTTTAGAAAATAAAGTTTTCGTGATATAAGAATATCAGAATATGCAGAAAGGTATAATTAACAATGTTGCCTTTATAGTCAATATATATACGATGGCATCATTGTTTTCCAGTAACAGATTCCAACGCTCCCATTTTCCGGGAGTCTACCAAGTTTTAATGCCAAATACCTGCCCTCCCGGGGCCTCCTATCGAATCGCGAATTTATAATGCCCATACGCCAAGCACTCGTGTATCTCTTTAAGTTCATAACTAGACAAAATCTTATATATTTGTAAGAAAGTCTTCCAAAATGCCAATGCATTAAGGAGGTCTCGTGTGTGCACGTGTGACATTTCTTAGCCTGTGTATTCCATACTGGCGGGTCGCTCTTGCCGCCTACACCTGTATTCTCTGATTCGGCCCGTACTCCTTTTAGAACTGACGGGACGTTCTGAATACACAAGCCGGCCAGATCAATAAATCCCAAAAATCTAGAGTTAAAATAAAATATTAAAGGTTTTAAAGAAATGGAGGATAAGCGAAGAAATTGTCCTGAAAGAATTGGGAAAAGGGCCACGGTCTACTTCGATGGATTAAGTAAACGAAACCAAGGGCGCCAAAGTTTTCCCGCCTTTCTAACTCCCCGGTAACTACGATGGTGTTTTCCTGTGCAAAAATCGTTGCATGCTACTAAATGATATGTATTATTTAAAGGGACATAATCAGGAGTAATAAAATGCCTATTATTTCGCACTATCAGTTCACAATGCCTTTACAAAGGTTTTCCAGCAAAACCATCCCAGCACACGTCTCCGTACCTCGTATAGCCTACGTAAATATAGGCCTACCCTCGTAAATAAATCTTCATACAACTCGCATTATTTCAACGCCATGTCCTGCACACCGGTGCAACCGTGGTTATACCTGACGGCAAAATAAGCCAAGGAATAGTATGACAGCACTTGAACGCTTAGCAACCGGCCAAACACTTCATTAGCCTTTCTCAGTTTTCAGGTCACACCCGAATAGGCCAGCATTTCGACCTGCAGTGCCCTCTGAGGACCACTCTCCAACCTCATCTTAGCCATAGCGATCACTCTTTGTCCAATACAATACAATACTATACAAGTATATAATTAACTGAAGTGAGCATTAAGAAATAGAGCAATTAAATGTGATTTGTCGCCGAGACACGGCAACACGCCGGCTGCATTCATGTCCTTGACCTCCATAAGAAGATTCACCCGCACGAGTTTCCGCGTTCATGGAAAAGCGACACGATTTAAACTGGTGTAATTTTTCGGCGCGCGGAAACGCGCAGCGCATGGAAAAGGGCCCGAATACATCAGCCACATGCTTTTATTACCGACTACTATCACTAGTATCATTAATACAACAGTATAAATATAAAAGATAGCGAATAAGAGTAAATAGTAGCTCTAGATACTAAAATAAGAGATCATCCATAAGAAATTTGACTAGTCCATGAGAAACTAATATAAAACATGAAAAGTATGCATAGAATATAGGATAGGCCTACTTTATAGTATCAAACTCCAATTTCTTTATAACTTTCCCTTTTATCAGTAGGTAGACTATTCCATATTTTTGGAGCGACAAAAGTAAAAGAATGATAACCATAACTGGCGGTGTTAACACGAGGTAAAATAATTCTTGCCAGGTGTTATATATCTACCAGACTTTACAGTAATATATTTATCCATATGAGGGGCATTTATAGTCAATGAAATGACTTATAAACCTGTACCGCGATTCCTTTAACACGGGTTACCTCAAAACTATACACATATTTGTATTATCTATATATAGATTTGAATAACCTGAACCTTTATCATTTAGAGCACATCTAAAAGCCCTTCTCAAAATAAATTCTATATTTACAAAATTTAATTTACAAAAAAGCAAACAGCTGCTAATTTGAAAAAGCGGTGCCCTTTAGTGATAACCATAGTCGCCTGTCGGGCCTTCCTTCCGTCCGTCAGTGGCGCGCGATATCCCAAAGAGAATACGATGGATCTTTCTCAAATCCACAGGGATTGTTGGTGCTTATAGTACAGGGCTCCGTCCCTATCAAATTTTAGACCCGCCAAAAATTCATTATAGCGGTCAGAGCACAATCGGTGATTTTCTTTCGCGCGCGATATCCCAAAGAGAATACAATGGATCTTTCTCAAATCCGCAGGCCCTGGGATGATTGATGCTTATAGTACAGGGCTCCGTCCCTTCAAATTCAAACCCGCCAGAAATTCAGTATGGCTGCCAGAGCACAATCGGTGATTTTCTTTCGCGCGCGATATCCCAAAGAGAATACGATGGATCTTTCTCAAATCCACAGTGATGATTGGTGCTTACTGTACAGGGCTCCTTCCTTCCCTCCGTCCGTGGCGCGCGATATCCCAAAGAGAATACGATGGATCTTTCTCAAATCCACAGGGATTGTTGGTGCTTATAGTACAGGGCTCCGTCCCTATCAAATTTTAGACCCGCCAAACATTCAGTATGGCTGCCAGAGCACAATCAGTGATTATCTTTCGCGCGCGATATCACAGAGATATTACGATGGATGTTCTCATGCAAATCCACCGGGATGATTGAAGCCTAGAAGGGCTCCGTTCCTATTGAATTTCACACCCGCCAAATATTCAATATGGCTGCATGCCAGAGCACAATCAGTGATTATCTTTCGCGAGCGATATCCCAAAGAGAATACGATGGATCTTTCTCAAATTCACAGGGATGAATGGTGCGGTCATGCCAATAGGTAATATAAATTAGATATAATAAAGAAGAAATCATTAATCTAGGTTTGCACTGGACAATTGGGTCTATTAAAGTCTTAGGTTTTGAGATTAATAGCATGCTTCAAAATTTAACTGAACTGAACTTCAAGCCAGTATTCAATAAAATGAAGAAAATTATGGGCATGTGGGATAAAAGACAGTTGACGCCATTGGGCAAAATTACAGTTATTGAGGCAGACCTGATTTCACAATTACAGTACCAATTCTGAGTTTTGGCAAAACCCCAAGCTTTCTTTTTGAAAGAGGTGGAGAAAAGTCTCTTTAATTTTATTTGGAATAGTAAAATAGACAAAGTGAAAAGAGTTACTTTAATATCATCAAAGGAGAAAGGAGGCTTAGATATGGTTGATGTTTATTCAAAATTACAGGCAACAAAAATAGCATGGATAAGCAGATTATTATCATTTGATATTAATTATGGTTGGAGACAACTAGTTCAATGGGAGTTTAAAAACATGACTGAGTATATTTTTCATTGTAATCTGAGAGCAGAGGATGTGGAGCAAACTTATCTATTTAAAAATACTACTTTTGGAAAGAAATCTTTCAAGAATGGTTTGGATACAGTTTTTATAAACCAGAAAATATGAGCGAGTATTTATGGTGTAACTCCCACATAAAAATAAAAAATAGAGTTGTATTTTATAAAAAAAAATGGTTTGAAGCTGGTATTAGATTCATTTATCAACTGACAAAGAAAGTAAATCAGTCCTATGTTTTTTGTTCTCGCCAAGAACTGATCCAGAAGTACAAAATACAAATAGATGTTATGACATATAATAGTATAATACATGCAATTCCTTCTTTGTGTAAAAAGGAAATAAAATTATCAAAGTGTGACCGTGTATATACATTTAAAATTGATAAATTAAAAAAGATGATAAAGCCAGTAAAATTAGTGTATCAAGAACTGATAGTAAAAAATATGTAGAACCGAAAACTTGTTTTCTAAGATGGAGAGAAGAAATAAACTGTAACAGCGATGAAGTTCTAAAGGTTTTTTTTTTTAAAAAACTATATCGCACAACTATATCAACAAAACTAAGATATTTCCCATATAAAATGTTACATGGAATCATAACATTAAATCCTCTGCTTCTAAAAGCAGGGATAGTTGATTCTGCTGTGTGTACTTTTTGTAAAAATTCGAAGGAGACACTGATACATGGATTTTATGAATGTGATATTGTGAAGCATCTATGGTCTGAAATGTGAGCATGGTTGGTAAATCTCAACCTTCCAGCAATAATTTCAAAACCTGTAATATTTTTGAATGTAACTCAAGATGATATATTAGATAAAATTGTCCTGATTGTGAAATACTACATATATCAAGCAAAATGTAAGAAACACACATTAACTTTTGACAGTGCCATTAATTATATTAAGATGTATCATTCGATTGAAGAAAAAGTGGCATTATTAAGGGGTAAACATGTGAAACGTGAACTTTTATGGAAACAACTTACAACAATTTTTGAGTGAGTACATATACATAATTGTAATTTCTATAAGATTATATATATATTGGTTGATCTAGAAAAAAGCGCACGATATTTGTGTTTTTGGTGTGACTTGTACTGCATGTATTGTAATATGTATTTTTGTATGTATTTTTTTATATTTCTGTATTTGGTTAGTGAATAAAAATTAAAAAAAAAACTTATAGCTTAACACATGCATGCACAGATTTTACTACCATTAATTTCAATCCCAAAATTATCCCCAGTTGGGGATCGTTTAAAGAAAATTATTTGAAATTATCAGGGTTAGCTTCCATTAGATTATATTCAAACCATCTGATAGCATTGGCTGACTCTCTAACTAAAATAGGTTTAACTTCTTCTTAAGTGTCACCAGTAACCGAGATGGTGTTTTCATCAGCATACTTAAACAGTGACCCTTCAGTTATCACAACAAAAATGTCATTTAGAAACAAATTAAAGACTGATAGCCCGAACACTGGGCCTTGTTTGAACGACTTCATGGTCTGTTCTCCGATAACTTAGAGTAGCTCCTATTCTAACCCTCTGCTTTCTATCACTCGGGTAGCTTGCTAATAGTTTAAGACTTGCTTCATGCATACCATAGACATGAAGTTTACATAAAGCAGCTAGTGCGGAATGCAATCGAAAGCTTTAGATAGGTCATTAGGACCACACTTGTTACCTTGTTAATATCTAAAGCTGATTTCCATTGCTCGATGGCACCTAATAAGACACCCTGAAAGCTGTACTTTGATCTAAAAGCAGACATTTTACCGTTAGGAACTTGTTTAAGTAAACAACCAAGCTGAGTATTTATAATCTTTTCATACGCCTTGGCTATGATGGCCAGAGCACTAATTGGTCTGTAATTAGGCTACCCCCGAGTAGGGGCCGAAGTGCTTATTTCCATCCAAAAACTGTGCAGGTGGTGCCCCTGAAATGTTTAATAAGTCGAGTACCTTTTCATCCATATGTGAGTTGATTTTGTTCTTATGATAACACACAGTCACACATTGAACAAAAATTGCAAACCCTGAGGAATTTCATGTTTCTTTCCTGAAAGCTGTTTGAACATATATTACATGATAATCATAGATAAATATCACATATTCGGGGTGTAACATATATATATATATATATATATATATATATATATATATATATATATATATATATATATATATATATATATATATATCTTTCAGTGTGTCATTTTTCCTAGTTTACATTTGTGCTATTTTTACCTATGCCATTTTTACCCCTCACCATGGAGTCTATATGATCAGCGTCCATTTTCATAGCGTCCAAATGAACAGAATCCAGTTAATACAATGGCTTCTTTCTGAACAGCATCCATCTTTATCATAGAACAGATTTTCTATCACTAAAATGTTACATATAAAAATTTTAAGATACTATGTACTGTATCAACAAACGATGAGTTAAAATAAAATAAAAATTGTTTTTTTTAATAATTAGATATAAATAGTTATAAGATATAAAAAGATCAAATAGCAATTCTGGTACTAAATTCCAGTTCAACATTTTCATTGTGGATGACATGTATCATATAAGATTCTCTTTTTAATTTTCAAATAAAGAAAAACAATAACCTCTTTTATTATACAACCATTAATGTATTACTATATATACAGGGACGCAATAATTGTATTTTTTTACACAAATCATGTATGACATCATGCAAAATTTTTATATCACATTTTGTATCCATTTAAAGAATCCACAATCAGTTTGGAATAAAACCACTCCAATTAATCTGCAATTCAATCAACCTTACATATGTTACCATTGCACAGACGAGCATATTACATTTTACACAGTACTTCAGTGTTTGATGTGTACAGTAAGCTACAAACACAATAAATAAATAATAAAACATGTAGGCCTGAATGTCCACAGATATATTTACATGTTTTAGATATATTTATTCTGTGTATACATATTACAAGTATATGTATCTATTAATATGGATATCTGAGCAAAATAGATCATTCTACATACTGTATTACAGTTATATGTATCTATGAATATAGTTATAGGAGCACTATTAAAAAAGAGAAGAGAAAAAGAAAGAATGAGAAAGAGAAATAAAATAAGAGATAAAGAGAGAGAAAAAGAGAACCATAGATGGAGAGAGAGAGGGGGAGAGAATGGGAAAGAGAGAAAGTGAGGGAGGGAAAGAAAGAAAGAGGGAGAGAGAAAGATAGACAAAGAATTAATGAGAGACAGAAATAGATAGGGAGAGAAATAAACATTGATGTTGTTATCTTAATACTTCAGTTATAACAAAGCAGATAATCAGCTGACCACTGTGTACTCATCATTTGAGGTCTGGCACCAGCTCCAGACACACTGATTGCCCTTGTAGCCCTTCTCCTCCCATGCCTCAGTCAGGCGTGAAGCCCCATGATTGGCCAGATAAGGGGTAGCACAGTGGCCTGTACTGGTACAGCCCAGTGTCCTGTAGTAGTACACATGTACCACTACAGGACATGGTAGCACTTCGGATACTGTTGCTATCCCCCGCCTCAGCGGAGCGCGGGGTTAAGTGTTCAGCTCCGTCCGTCTGTCCGTCCATCCATCCGGAAACAAAATTATGCGACGCAATACCTCAACAGTTTTACTCGGATCTACTTTAAATTGTAGTAGCAGGTGCATCTTATGGGTCTACAGAGTTGCTTAGGTTTTGGTCACACTTTAATGAATTTTGGATTTTTTATACGCCCGTCTAGGAAGGGACGCATCATCAGTGGCGGATCCAAGGGGGGGGGGGGGGCACAGGGGATGATCGCCCCCCCCCCCCCCTAGAATTATTTTCGGGATCATGAAAACTGCATATGTATTCTGGTTTAGGTACTTTTTTTTACCCTCCATATTAACTTCTTGGCAGTGAAATATCACATCAAGATATCCAGCAATGCATGAAACACCCAAAAAACAAAAGTACCAGAAATTAATATAAACTTGTCAGTGAGTAAATGCTAAGGAATAGTCTTATATCTCCGATACTATATCCACTGTAGCTAGTCCTTGTACTGGCTGCACTTGATAAAGCCCAGTACACCAGTGTCAGGACCTTGCATAGCAGCAAGTTACTATAGGTATTACAAGTTGACAAATGATGTTAACCTTTAAGACCATTCTGACAAACAAAAGTGTGTTGTATATTTATACATATTTAATACAGCCCTAAAGTTTGTGATAGCCACCTAAGACAGGTAAGCCAACACCCTGCTGAAACGCATGTGGTTGGCTGTTAATGAGCCGTGCACTGCATAGCAGCTCAAGTAGAGAATTAAGCTGATTTCAGCAAGTGAAACAGCAGTGATGTATAGTATATCAAATAGAGGAGAAAATCAGAGAAATCTACCCAGGTGAAAAGAAAAATAAATTAATCAACATGTGTAAGACCAGATGGGTGGAGAGACACCAGGCCTTTAAACATTCAAAGATCTTTATGTTGCTGTTGTGGATGTCTTCAAGATATCTTAGAAAATCCTTCCCTTTGGAACCAAGAAAGTTTAACAAGCGCAAAATCACTGCCCTTGGCAGTTACAAACTTTGATTTCCTTATGGCGTTTGTTGTTTCCAAGAATGTTCTTGGCTTTGCTAAGGGACTATCCTCAAGCCTACAAGCCAGGAATCATAATATCTGCAAGGCCATGCAAGAGGTTTCAGTAGTTAAGAGTGCTCTTCAATCAACAAGAGAACACGTAGAGCCAGAAAAAAAACAGGAATGGTATGAAATAGCAGAAAGCATGGGCAAGAGTGTGAATGCCGATGAGCCAAAGCTACCAAGGAAATGTGGACGTCAAAAAAAAAAAAACAAGAACAATACGCCAGCCAAAACCATTGAGGAACATTACAGAGTGACTCTTACAGTTCCTTTCCTGGATCATATGCTCACACCGCTGGAAGAAAAATTTGCGGAAAGCCAACAAAAAGCAATCATTGGGTTATTTCTTATTCCAAGTGAGCTTCAAGAAAATATTGACTGGAAAGGGATGCTGCAAATCTATCGAGCTGATGTGCCCTTTCCAGACAATTTTGACAATGAATTTGAATGTTGGAGGAAGAAATGGCAGTCATGGCAGGGTTGTGTCCCTTCAACAGTCGAAGAAAGTATGGACCATGCAGACAAGGTTTTGTACCCAAACATTCACACCCTACTGCAAATCGTTGCAACACTCCCAGTGACCACAAGTGAGTGTGAACGTAGCTTTACCAGTATGAGGAGGCTAAAAACTTATTTGAGAAGCACAATGGGACAAAAAAGGCTGAGCGGGTTGGCGATGATGCACATTCATTATGAGAAAGATATTGACAAAGAGGCCATCATCAGTGAATTTGCAAGGAAGCATCCTCACAGGATGGATTTGGTTGATATTCTTGACTCTGATGAGAAATAGTTGCAGGACTTAAATTGTCAACATACATGGTTATATTGTAAAACTGAGCATTCCTTCCTCTCAACTTATCAGAAACAAAAATGTCTGGTTTAAGTGCCCAAAAACATGCTTCAATTTTTATTTCTGAATCCTCATATTTTAAAAACACCCCCTCCCACACCCTCTCCCCCTCGTAGCCCTCGAACTCGAGATAAGCAAGAATCTCACCCGTCGCCCCCCCCCTAACATTTTGTTCTGGATCCGCCACTGATCATGGTATAACAAAAGTCCCTCCGTCCGTTAACTTTAGTGTTGCCGCGATAACTTACCAGGGCTTTGATGGATTTTCACGAAACAAACCATAACTACTTAACAATAGATTATCTCACCCGAGTTCGATTATAGGTATAATCCCCGCATATTTAATGAGGCCAGAGGTCACAAGACTGCTTTGTGGCGATAATTTACGAAGTGTGTGAAGGATTTTGATCAAACTCAGCAGAAATAATAATCAATTATTATCTCGCTTAATTTTGATTAAAGCCAAACCCACGCATATTTAATGAGGTCAGAGGTCACCCAACTTCGGTTGCACCATGGTAACTTACCAAAATCTTATGGATTTTCATGAAACTCAATAAACATATTTACCAATAGAGTTTCTCACCTGAATTACATTCTCATCAAAATCATGCATATTTAATGAGATCAGAGGTCACCAGATACAGAACGGGCCTATTAAGCTTGTTTGTGGTGCTTTTGTGATGAATTGTTTTATACAAAACTTTTACGTTTCACATGCGATGCTATTTCTCACATCCCCTTTTGGCGGGGCCCGGGATACAGTCCTCTGGACATTTTCTAATTGCTTGTGCTTTAATCAGGTAACTTTTTCTCGCCAGTAGCTTTAACGATTGACACATAGTTGTGCACACATATGATCTTGGATAAAGTAGATCATATGAAAACAGTAAAAAGCAATGAAGACGTCACATCCCCATGACAATACACTTATTAAACAACAGATCATTTTAGGGTCCCAACTGGTTACCGCTTCATCGACGAAGTGCAAGTGTAATATGACCTATTTTTTAATCAGGAGTACTCCTTGACGTAACCTCATTTATACAAATGTGTATGTAGCCAGTATTCTGGAGTAGCTTAGGCGGAGAGCAGCGACATGACAGTTGGGTATTAGCTCCAGCCTGTTCAGATAAAAAAAAATTTCGCCTTCATATTTCCACTTGATTAAGTTGTTCATTTATGTTCTACACATTTGACCCACTCCATTCACGTAAAGTCACTTGGGGAAACAACAACCGAAAGTAACGACTATTACAACCTTACCAGAGAAGAAAAAGTCTTAATGTACACAACACACACACAAACACATGCACGTGCCAGAAACTTGTGTTAAGCACCTTTACCGCCTGCAGTTGTGGAGCCTAAAGGCAAGACTGCTGAACACTCATCCAGTGACAGCCCCATCCCTCACCGCAACCGTTCAGCTGTAACATCTCTCACTGCTTGCCGGAAATCAAAGATTTCTGCAAGCATGTTAGTAAGTTGTGTATGTATGTTTGTCCCCATTCTTCTGGCCACAGTTTTGTAGCAATCGATCTGAAACTTCCAGGAATAATTGGAAACTTAAAGTCCAGGAAGCCTATCGGTTTCGGTTTATATGCTTCAACGGTCAAGGCCGTCTAAAAAATTTTTATTTCCTTCATAAGTTGGTCAAAAAGACTCCTATTTATATTATCTATAGCTCATTTTGTTCCTCTATACATTCTCCGTGGGATGGTCTAGTCAGTTGCCATCTCAGATATGTCAGATATGCCCGTCTGTTTGTCAGTTGGCATTCCACATGCCAGAATTTTTAGCAAATCCCTCTAAATGTTATACTGTTGATGGAACACTTAAAGGTCTAGAAGTCTGATGTCTTTTAGAGTAAATAGGTCAAAGGTCGAGGATATAAAAAAAATTGTTTTATCTTCGTCAAACTTTATCGTAGCCGCATAAACTGTAGCTCATTCAAGGGCGGATCCAGAGTTAGGAAAAGGGGGGTCCAACCGAGGAGGACTAATTAAAATCCTAAAAAAAGGTCATCAGGTCTGGAAAAGGGGGGGGTTCAGGCCGCAAAATTACGCCTTAAACCCCTTAAAAAGGGTTGCTTCGGGTGAAAAAGGGGGGGATCCGGACCCCCTGGACCCCCCCCCCCCCCCCCCGGATCCGCTTCTGTCATTATAAGCGACATTCCATGGCCTTCCTTCTGATGTGTAACTACATCAATCTGCTGTTGCCATATGGGTACGTATATGTTTGGGGGAAATGCATGATATTCCAAAAATAAGGAGTCTTCATTTTTCTTTGTCAGTTTTTTTAACTTAGGGAGGTCTAGTTTTTTTTGCTTCAGGCATTATTCGGTCAGTTTAATTCGACTTTTTTTCTAAATCTTGCGAAATCTCGTACCGTATCTATTCAAACGAGATATTACGTGATTTCCTTTTGTTTGCTCTATAGGCAACAATGCTCGAGCAATCGCTCTAAAAATTATACATTTAATAGACCGATAAACTTCTATAAGCGATTCGTTTTCAATTGAGATAGGTCAAGCTCAAAGTTATCGAAAATAACTAAAAATATTATTTTTCTCATTACTACAGCTCCTTATATTCGTCTATGAATTCCCCTTTATTAGGTCTGGTCAACTGTCATCCAGGTTGTGTCAATCTGTCAGTATGTCTGTCTGTTTATCTTTTGCCCTCCACTTCTCCTGTCTGTCTCTTCTTTTCTCTGACATGTTATTCTGGAGTGCACATTGTTTTAGCAATGCTTCTGAAAGACATACAGTTAAAATAAAATCAGTACATTTGTTATGGTAGTCTGTCTGTCCGTTCGTCTGCAACTTTTCAATATCAGCATTAATACGTAAGTGTTATTGTTTCTGCTATCCCAGAAAATTGCTCACTAAAATCACAGTTTTCACTTGTTCCCATGTCTTCCTGTTCTTGCACAAAATGGTAGTCCAGGACCCTTTATTTGAACAATCCGACTGATGCCACTCTGGCATCCTTGGGCAACGGTTTTAGAATTTGAATTTAAAAAAACATAAATAATATATCTTTCCGTTTTTGCGATAATAAAATCCCAGTTTACATGCTAATGCACATCTAACGTTTCTTATAGATAATTTGAGATGTATCTATGATGTAATTTTTCCACTTCAACAATCATCTTCGATTTTTATTTAAATTTCTAGTTTAACTTTTAAAAAATATGAATATTTGTTCATATCCAAAGTTAACTGAACAATTTACCTTCAGAATGGCCATATGGTAAATATTTGGTCTGTGGAAAATATCGGAAACATTTACTCAGCTGTTATGTATGTTTTTAACTTTAAATTACTTTAAATTAAATTGTTACATCTAAAATGTTGATATTTCAAATTTCCTTTGCATGTTCTGTTAAACCGAGGGAGTCATGAACTGCATATAATTTTAGTGTGCGAAACCCATTATAACTGGTCACCAAAGTGCTTTTCTAATTGCTAGAAAATCTAGGATTTTAGAATCCGTTTTATTAAAATTTAAAATTTTTGCCAACTTTGATATCAACTAGATGCAATGTATCAAGCTCAATACAAGTCCAAAATGTTTAGTATATGTCAAATTCATTAAGCCTACACAGTCTGCTACACGGGATTTCGTAGACCTGCGAAGTTCCTATCATTCAGCGCCTGATAGGGGGGCTTATTGTTTTGCCGGCTCCGCTAACGCTTTTTCTAGAGGCTTCTATCTCAGAAGTGCTGCCACCAACAAAATTTCGTCGTAATCCTGCACTAGAAAGGCAAAACATGGTTGTGTGACCTTGATCTTTACATTTAAGGTCAGCTCATACTGGAAATATCACCTTACTTGCCCGTCAGCACGATAGCGGCCAAAGTTTTCATTTGCTTTGCTTATTATTTTGTTAAAAGCATCGCCTCATGACTTGCTCGAATGCATCAACTTTTTAGTGATCTTGACCTAGGATTTTTTTTCATTTTATGTGGACTTTTCGTTTATGTAATTTTTAGCTCAGCTGAGTTTAAATCATCTGAGCTATAGCGATCACTCTTTGTCCGTCGTCCGTCCGGCCCTCCGGCGTCTGTCCGTTAACAGGGCACAAATCGTAACCACTGGACCTGAAATCTTCTAACTTTACATCCAGAGAGGTTCATGAAAAATCACATTGGAAACCTGGAATTAGGTCTCTGTTAGCCATGTTCTTCAAACTATTGGGGCTCCAAAGTACCCCAAGAATAATGAAAAATTTGATACAAAAGCTCATGTATCTGAACAAATAATGCATAGATCACCATGATGCTTTGTATGGATATTGGTCATTGTGTGTTTCATCAGTTTCTGCACACTGGTGGCGCCACCTGTATATTGATTTGTTTTCCCCTCTATTTTTTTATAATTTAAAAGATGTGGTCATCTGTTAATAGGGCACAAATCGTCACTGCTAGACCTGGAATCTTCTAGCTTGACATCCAAGGAGGTCCATGAAAAATCTCCTAGAAAACCTGAGAGCAGGTCTCTGTTTCTCATATCCTCCGAGCTATGAGGCTCATAAATAACCCCTAGAATAAATAAATATTTCTTACAAATGCTCCAGTATCTGTATAACTAATGCATTGATCGCCATGATTTTTTGCATGCATATTGATCATGGAGTGTTTCATCAGTGCCTGTAGATTGATGGTGCCACCTGTATTTTTTTTTATTTTACACATTTTTTCCTCTATTTTTGAGACCTTCAAATGAAGTGGTCTGGCTGTTAATAGGGCAGAAACTGTAACGGTCATACCTAGAAATTTTCTTACTTTACATCCAGGGAGGTCCTTGACAAATCTCCCTGGAAACTTGAAATTAGGTCATGATGACCTATATTTTGTAAATAAGGGGAGAAACATGATTTTAACACTCTATTAGTCAGATGGGCACAAACGGTACCAGCTAGATGTAGAATTGGGTCACTGTTACCTATATCTAAGGTCTGTTGGTAATATGCATAATTTTGAGCACTCTGGGAGTCATTTACCCATTGTTCAAAGCTCCTTCAATTCAGCTGATCTTTATGGCCCATGGGCCAATTGTTCACCCCTATAGATGCGTTTCACTCACACATTTAATTAGAGTGGATCGTTAACTTATTAAAACAGCTTAAACAGAGAAAAATAAAATTTTTTCAATGATTCCTACACAAATATTATGATGTTAAAGTATATTTTGTCATAACAACTTAATTCGTCATTTTCTTGCACCCGAAAATTACTCTTTGACGTGGCTTGACACAAACAGTCACTTTTTTAATATCACAATAAATCCTTTAAATAAAGAATTTGATAATTCATGATTCCTATAGGGACAAAAAAAATTCGATATTCGGATACCCGGGAGGAACAATCATACCCATGAAAAAGTCGTTCAATACCTGTGATTTAAGATTTTACGTTTCCATACTGCATTAATAAAAATACCACCAGCTCTGTCCGTGTGGTTCATATGACTTTGGGCGCATGCGCTTATAGCTCCTTAAACGTTTACAATATTACAATTTTTTTGCCACAATGAAATCTTTCATGCCAGAAATTGGTCTTACTACTAAAGTTTGTCTCTATGTCCGTCATGATGGCTTGACAGCTTTGTGTAAATCTGTGCCATAGGGAAGAAAGGAAGTCAATAATGTAAATAATTTTGCGTAACAATATTTTTATTAATTATTTAGCAAATATTAATCGACCATATAAGCCTCTGATGTTAAATACTATTATATATTTGTCTGTATTTTTTTGCTTCCTAATTTTTTTTTTTTTTTTGCTTCCTAATTTTTTTTTTTTTTTTTTTGCTTCCTAAACTTTTTTTTGCTTCCTAATTTTTTTTTTTTTTTTGCTTCCTAAAATTTTATTTTGCGAAATTTTATGTCGATATCTCGAGATGTTATCTCGAGATCTCGAGATGTTATCCCGAGATCTTGAGATAAATATTTTTTTTTCTGTGTTTATAAATCAGCCACCGTACTTGTCCGACAAAAAAAAAAAACACAGAATTTTGCTACATAGTTGTTTACATTTTTTTAATACACAAATCTAATGGCCTTATACGCTGAAAGATAAAAATATGAAAGATCCATTGGCTTCTAATATCTAACATTAAATCCTGTTCTCGGATTCAAAATATTTCAGTACTTGCTATGTACATGTCAAATAAACATACACATATTTGAGAAGTAATTAAGTACTTTCCAATAATGGTCAAGCATGTTATCATGGAAGTATTATAACTGATGTATATCCCATTGCACAGGTTCACATCAGGACTGTAAGCCTTGTTTTGAATCTCACACAGATTTGAGTTGTATATGAGTGCCAGAACTGTATGAACGAGTGTTGTTTGAGATTTTCTTGCAAGTGAAGAGGAATAAGGATGGTAATATATGAACTCTTTAATAGTCAAGCCTTATAAGGTAGTAGAATATACAACATGTTTATATAAATGATTATTTCTTGTTGTTTTAAGTTTAAAAATAACTAGGTCTCTTATGTTTGTTTTCTATACTAATTATTTGTAATATTACTCAAGGATATTAAGGCTTATTTCTCAATATATTTTTCCAGTCTATTGTCATTTTTTCTTTTTTAAAAATCATCTTGTAAACATACCAGCAAACTGCAATAGAAACAAAAAAAATCACGACAGGCACGGTGCCTAATGCTGAACATATTTATTTTTCTGTAATGACTGAGCAAGCAATGTCTAAACCGGAAACGCCGTACGGTCAGTAATTATCAGTTTATTTCAAGAGTATTTATAAAATGGAATAAATTCACAAACTTAGTTAAAAAGAAATACAACCAAAGAGACTGTTGCTAAATTTTACGCTTGTTCTAATCAGCCGTGGCCGGACGAAACGATTCGTCAGAAGCTGGCCTTCTCGCAAAATTAACTCTGTCATGATCGCCACAGAACTAATGAAATTAAGCAATTCTTACAATAACAAAGATCTGATTTGTGGAGATCGTGCGTCAGACATCGTTATTTGCAGGTTTCATTAAATAGGCCCGCGTCATTTGCTTTATATAATCACGGTGCCACCGTGACTGTAGCCGAAAATTACAACCAGCGTTAGCGACACGATCTCCGTGAACATTTTCCCGCCAAATTAGATCATGAATGAAGTCACATGGGGTGAATATTTACTACGAACCTCTTATTGTCTTTCCGTCTATGATATACGTGACCTTTCCGCCAATCACAATAACGTCTGCGTTGACCAGGCACTAGGCCTATTTATGCAAATCAACGTGTCACATGATTTTAATGCCAACAACGGTACGTCGGTTGCCAGTTTGAATGTCGAGAGAACTTTCGATGAATGCGACAGCGATGAGCCTCCGCCTTATTTGTTATCGAATGAGAGGCCTCACCATTTTCAATATATTGTTTTTCAGGCTGTTTCGTCCGAGTAACGTAATTTGGCAGCGGTTTCCCGGCAGTTTTTCTCCTCTCTCGCACAAGTGTACCTATCGTTCCATGTACACGAGGCACGATCAGATAATTTTTTAAGTCTAAAAATTAAACGATCGGCAACGTCGGGTAATGCCTATCATTATGGAGCGCAGCCTACTTCACCTAAAAATTTCATGTGCAAACTTCGACTTTTAAACTAGTTTTGCAATCAGAATCCAAATAAAAATTTTAGTCTGGGCATGTACGTCTGGGCCCGGTTTTTATCTAACTGCATTAAATGCGGCGATATCCAGGATCCTGAAAACCGCCGCATTAAAAGCATCAGAATAAACTGGGGAACTTAAAACCTTTGTCGGGGAAAAATCAAAATATTGCGTTTATGACAAGGAAACCTATAGTAAATCTTCAAGTAATCTAAGGAAGAAATAGTGCTTTATTCGAATGACCACGAAATTAAGCTAAATATTATGTTTTTGTATGTAAACAAGACTCACTTTTAAAACTTTGCAACCCTGGCGCTTGAAACTGTCTCAGAATCTGAAACAATGAACTGGTTACATGCACAGGCGGCTTCCGGCCAACCGTGCATGGCTGGGGGAAACCCAGAGCAGACATCGTTCCACGCGTAGGGTATATAGGGCAGGGCAAGACGCCCACCTCAAGCGGAAACGTTTTCTGCTGGATCTGAAACATCTTTAAATCATATTTTTTATTGTCAACAGCTCAGATATATATAGAGAGAACAAATTCTGATGGGAATTTTGGCAAAATTCAGAATATTTTCGACGAATTCGGGAAAAGTTATATCTTCTGACCATGGGCGTTTTATCCCAGACTTGGGGCGATATGCCCATGCATGGGTTGGCATGTTACCCCGCTCTCTTCATTCATTCTTGAGCTTCCATTTATAGATAAAAACAGTGCAAATTCATTTGCCTAAAGTACTTTATTTAAGGGAAAATTACAGCCCAACTTCGAATCGAATGTTATTTTTTATGCTGAAATACTAGAAAATGGGTTATACTTTATTTGATGAAAAATTCGTGTATATATATAATACTGGAGAAAAACAACACTGTAAATTCACTAGTCTGTTTCACAAGATGCGACCCGATCATCAGGTGAATGTTGTTAGAATGAAGCTAACGGCGTGGTTTGAGAAGCCGAGACTTTACGAGATTACGAGATTATGCTTTGTGCGCATTGCATGGGGGGAACATTTAATGACTGACACTGTTCCTATTGTCCTCGGGGGCACTGGAACATGACAGGGCACAGAGGTTTATTGTGGTTTTAATGTTTATAATTAATACAAAGATATTTTACCAGGAAGCCTATTTAGCAAGTAAGCTGATATTTAATAGGGTCCTGGGATATATATATATATATATATATATATATATATATATATGTATATATGTTTATTTATTTATATATATATTTATTTTTATAAATATATATACATATATATTTATTTATTCATATATATATATTTATTTATATAATATATATATATATATATATATACATATATATGTATATGCAGGTGTATCATATCCAAGTATAACATAGTAAATCAACAATATATCTGACAAAAAATATTCACCAAAATATTACATTCAAATATCAAGTGAACCTAGCTTTTCCATTATATATGCACAACCTCGTTTCAATTTAAAATAAAATTTATTTTTGGAAAAAAATCTAACTCCCCCCTTAATATATATTTGCCTTAAAGGGGGTAACACGCCCAGTGGGCATCTCGCCTAAACCTCGTGGGCTTTTTGCCTCAAATCACGTGATTTAATTTGACCGGCGCCTTGCTGCCACTTCTGTAATCTTCATTCGGAACAATCCATTTTAATCATTTTTAAGGTTTTATGTATCACTTATTTCAGTACTATAGTAAGTTACTGTAGATGCCATAGGAATACCCCAGGCCACATTTACAAACCCATCTATGTTGTAAGCAATACAACACATATCTTTTCGATGATACCAGACGCCGAGCAGCCGCCCTGTTGTTCGCCTCAAGATCTCAAAACACCCACCAGACGACTTGAAACAAAGTGAACGCTTGGTGGCGCCAGTTTGATGGCACATAAATAGTAAAAGGGGGTGGGCATTTTATCCCCGGGGGTGCGTCTTGCAGAGCTCTACCCTATCACCGTTTAATAGGACAATACATATATTCTTCTAATCAAACACTGTCTAAATGGTATGTTATATGTGCATTTGATAAGAATATCTTTATTTCATTACGAATACATTTTCAGACGAAATATAAGAATTTAATTGTCATGTGGAATGCCTCCAGTTTCCTCAAATCATCTTCTAGGGCTCTCGCACAGCGTAGCGTAGTAAGAGACCACGGGAGCTAGGTTTTATCATGTGTCCCGCCACGACCGGGGGAAACGGCACACAGCACAGATCCAGATGTTTCTCTGTTGGAAAAAAAGTTACCTTTGCATGACCATAAATCTTATATCCCTTATTATAAAAAAAGAAGGAAAAATGCCAATGGCACTTCTGTGAATTTGATGGTGACGCCCCCCCCCCCCCCCCCCCCCCCAATCCTGCCCGTGCACCATTTATCGCTCACGACTGTATGGCAGTGTCATCGTGACCTTTGACCTCAATTGTCAAGGTGAAGGTTGTTTACGTTGGCAGGATCACTGCGTGACTGGTGACAGTCGTCTTCTGCATCAACAGTCAAGCTGAAAGTGAACTATTTTATCAGTTTACACGGCTCGGAGTAAGTCATTGTGATTTAAATATCTATGTTTCTGGTATTTGTATTACAGAACTAAAATCAAGAGAAAAATCAATCTGGAGCGACTTTACAATAGGGGAGACATTAATGTTCAATTAATAAACTGTCTACACTCCATTTCAAAACCCTTGTCCGCATGTTTTTTTCGCGAAAATTATTTTAAGAATTTTCTTTTTGAATGCCCTTTGGCCTGAAGAGGATAAACAGATATTCCGCCGATTTTGTGTAAAGTAGTTACATATCATGAAAAACGTATTTACTCTGCGACTCAAGTGCGTTATTTATGCTGAAATACCGGGATGGTGTCTTCCCAGCACTGCTGGACGGTACATTCCTCAATGGTACACTTTCCATGTCTATGGTTGCCGTGACAACCCAACTCCGTAGCCAATCCGATAATTGAGCTGGTAAGCCTACTAGAGTTGTGATACAAGTAATAGCGTGGAACGATCGCAGTGGTCTAGCATCAGGTTCCATTCATATTGTGGTAAACTGTCCATAATCTCAATATTATGCTTCGAATGATATTTTTAACACAAAAGTATACATGTGAGCTCGGAACCCAAACTGAAACACCATCTCCATGGACACCGGTCAATTCCTGTATCGCCAGCAAGCTAAGCGTCCTGTAAACCCTCTAGCCATTTTTTGTTCATGCTGTCATAAATTCAACAAACATGCTGAGGGATTTACAATTGTGCTGGATTTAAATGGAACATTTTATCCCTCATATTTGGTATTGTTAGAAAGTACACAAAATATGCTTACTATTAGTCTGGTTTATGTTGATTGACAGTGTACCTGTAGGCCATGAAGCGTTTTCAGAAATGACAAAAATATTTGCATGTTCTTAAGTCCTTATAATGCGACCTCAGACTTAGATGTAATGACACTCTGGCGCCAGTAATCTGGTCGTAATGCCAGAGGGTCCACATGACGCTATATCTGTGGCTGTGTTTGGTGTTTGTAAGACAACAGTGACGTCACAAAGACGTCACAGTAATCGGTTGTGCATCACCTTCAATTGACTGACTTCATAAGTTTGACTGGATTGTTTATTATCAATCTACCTTACTAATTAAAAGTTTGATACAAAAGCTCCAGAATCTGAACAACTAATACATTGATCACCATGATTCTCTGCATGCATATTCATCATGGAGTGTTTCGTCAATTCCTGAAGACTGGTGGTGCCACCTGGATTTTTTCTTGAATTTTTACGCATTTTCTTTAATTTTTTATTTTTGACCTTCAAAGATGTGTTTGTCAGTAAGCAGGACACAAATCATTACCTTTAAACCTAGAATCTTCTAACTTGACATCCAGGGAGGTCCATTGAAAATCTTGAAAACCTGAAATTAGATCTCTGAGATGCTCTGTTACCCATATCCTTTGAATTATGCTTCATTTGAATTGGGATACCACCTATAAAATTTGGCATTCAGGTGATAAAATTCCTTTTGTTAATGTCTTCTTAGTCTGCTGAGTGTCATGTCCCCTGGGTCACTTGTTCATGGCAGTCTTGTCAGAGTATTAGTTTGGCAATAATATATTGAGAATTTGATTATCACCAAATGTCAGGTCATTTTCAATTAGCTATTCAAATGCTTACATAAAAAATAACAATATTATAACAATAGAAATATTCAGAAATAATTCAGCTGAGCACTGAGGCAACGAAGCACAATTTAGTTTACCAAATCCAGGAAAAGGAAAGTTTGATAAATAATGGAGAAAACAATAAAGAAAACATAAGACTTTCATTTATTTATAATCTGGGACAGCACTTCTTTCACACAAATGATTAATATATACTTAACAAGGTTCATGACAAAATAAAAGCATGCAGAAATGACATGACTAATTAATATTAAACTACTTGATTTGATTTTCCTGTAAACAGTTTTATTCAAATAGAATATGAGAAACAAGTCTACATTTATTAACATCTGTATGGTAAAAGTGTAGTGTAGGTGACCTGTCACACATTGGCTGTACTCTTACTTCATTTTTCCTCAGATGATTTCTTTTCATTATGTGAACCTTTAATTAATTTCATGTAATATTTGTGCATGTTGATGGAATCATGAAGTAAGCTCAGTGTAGGAACAAGAAAATAAGGACTGATTTTCAGTAAGGAAACCAGTCTTAGGCAGTCACCTATACTGCGCTTTTTACCATTTGTGTTTGGCCACTTAAATAGTAGCAAAAGAAAAAAAAAAAGTGGAATGGACTATGTTTATTTTCATACATTTGTTTTCATGTAAATACATACATAGACACATGGATTAAAGTGCATGATTTTGCTGTATTATGTTAATTTGCTGGCATATTTTACTGTTATGAATAATATTGATAATAGTCTGCTGGTATTTTCAGTATTGTTCCATCAATTTTTAAAAAAATGCAGATAAACACAGTGGTGTTATTCACAGTTCAGTAACTCTTCTTGCAGGAAAACTGACAATGCCTCCAAAATTCACAAGAGGTTCAGACTATGGCAGTGCAAAACAGTCAGAAAAGGTAAGTATTGTATTATACATTGTGTCATACACCTGGTCTGAAACAGATGGTAAGTGTTGTATTAAACATTGTGTCTGTCACCAGAAATCGGTGACAATAAGTACGGTGTTTTGTATCATAGTTTAACGAAGTTTGTTCTCTATTGATATTGACTTGAAGCGTCATCCTAAAGCATTGACAGGTCCTGATTGTATATATATATTGTGTAACCTTGTATGAAATCCCAGCGGCTATCAGCTGTTTTATCTGTGTCACGCATTGAGTGTATTACTTCTGGTATGTGGGTCGCCAAGGTGACGCTAGCAGTCAAACCAGGTCACATATAACCTTATATGGGACAGTTGAGCCATAAGCCAATCAGAGAACCGGATTGCCGTATTGTGACGACGGTTGTGACGTCAGAGTTCAGGGAGAGACGCTAGACGCTGCCTTCAGTTGGGTTCTTGAAGCTTGAGGTGGCAGCACACACGCACGGGAGTAGGAACATTGAAACGCCAGGAACGGCATAGAAGCAAGCTTCTACATGAAGCAAGGACCCAGCTCATGAGAACTCAGCCGTGCTGCTGACAGAGCTTCGTATTGGCGATATAGAGAGAGCGCACTCGTCTTCTGCCGGCCTAATTCAGCTCGACCTAGAAACATAACTGCTGTAAGCCGTGAAACCATTGCTACACGAGCAAGGTCAAGGACTCTAAGCTCTATGTAAACAAAGAGCGCTATTGCATTCACGTGGACGTAAGCCTACTCGGGTCGCTGTCAAGCAAGATCAGTTGAAGATTGCTAAACACAGAAAGACTATATGGTGCTAACCATACGCTAGATTCTACAAAAAACAGTAACCAGAGATCTCTGAAGGAACGGGACTTCATTGGTTTTTATACAAACCACGGACTCTGTAAATATCCTGTATTTTTAATGTGAAGGACTGTCGTATTGACACTTCAATGCACACACACTCACATCTACGTCTTTGTAAGTATTATCTTGAATTATATTTGTGAATTTAACCTGATGTCTCATAGTTTCTATTGATCTGGGTGTATGATTGTCTGGTATTTTTATACACGTCCTTAAAAGAACCTGGAAATGTCACCTGTAATGACCGGGATCTAATTTCTTGATTGATGAAATCAAGTGGCGAGCGTTAACCCATCCTATTGTTTTATTGGATATATCCGTTGTAAAGTTATCACGTAAAGCCAGGGGGGGTGACATTGTATGGCGAGCGTGCCAGGATATAATTAGCCTTAAAAAACTGGCTTATTACAGTAAGTTACAGAAATTTTGAACAGAGAAAACAGTAATGAAACCAGACGTTCATCTACTCAAACTAGAGTTGATCTGAATTAATAATTGGATATGACACCAAACTGATGTTATAGTGTATACTTGCTCAATGAAATTACCCCACTTTTAGGAGTTAATATTTATTCAGTGAGAATATTACCTGAAGCACAACATTGTTGCAGGAGTAGCATATACCTTGTAGATTTGGCTAGAACACATGCATGTTTTGTGAGTAATGCTAGTTCAGTGATACCTGAACATCATTACTGGTTTGACATAAACCCAGATTAGAGAGAAAATTTTTGATGTTGTTAGATACACCCTGGAATAATTTTTTCTACACTGGTTTGTGATTGGTCACGTGGTAGGGTCTCTTGACAGGTAAGTTTACCCCTCCCGATTGGCGTGGTAATCATAGGTGCATGATGTTTATTGATATCTTGTTGTCCATCCGTCTGACCCTTCGTCCGACATTCTGTCCGTCCGTCCGTATAAGTAGATTTTGATGCGTAGAGCTAACGTAGTGTAATTGTACGGATACCGCCGGTTCGTTAGGTTGGCTTTAACAGTACGTATTTATGGATTTTTAAGAGCTGATATTTCTAGATATTGGAATCTTACCAGGTTAGAGCGTTACCATGGAGTCGTTAGAGTCACTTGTTAGATGCGGACAGGCCTTGGGACTTAAGGACCAGGCTTTACAAGATTATGTTGAGGCTAGACGGCGTGCGGATGAGGAACGTGAGGAAAGAGCTAGGCAACGTGAAATAGAGCGTGAACAGCAGGAATTAGAGCACGAGCGAGAGGGTAGAGCCCACGAATTAGAGGTTCTAAGGTTAAAGTCTGACTCTGGGGTTAAAGAAGAGAGAAGTAGGGATGTATTCCCGAAAATCCAGCTTCCACCTTTTGATGAGGCTCACGATCAGCTAGATACGTTTCTTGAGCGATTTGAACGGTTAGCTGTATGTCAAGGCTATGATAGGGAGAATTGGGCGTTACACCTGAGCCCGTACTTACACACAGTTATCGGTTAGTGAGGCCTTGGATTACGATAAGTTAAAGATAGCCTTGTTAAAGCGATACCAAATGACCGAAGAGGGTTATCGACACAAGTTTTGGACTTGTAGGCCTGAGCGAGGCGAAACACCGAGTCAGTTTGCGGTGAGACTAAGTGGATACCTAGACCATTGGATAGGGATGGCAGGAGTCAGAGGTGACTACGACGGGGTAGTTAACCTGTTGATGTGCGAGCAGTATGTAAACTGCTGTAGTAGGGATCTCTCTATGTTTTTGAAAGAGAGACGGTGTCGTGACTTTGATAGTATGGTAGACTTAGCCGAGAGTTATACGGAGGCTCAAGGTGTACACAGCTTTACAGCAGGTCCTCGTTATGGCAATAATGTGCCGCGTCCAGCGCAACCGGTATCTCAGCCTAGAGAGAAGCGAGAGGTTGAGCGCAGTCCGGGCGGTCAGACATTTAAGCCATCAGGAGGCATCAGATGTTACTTATGTAATGAACTGGGACATAAGGCGCGGGAATGTAAGACTAGTGCCCGGTCGAGGCCTAGGTCTTCCCCTCAAGTAGGGCGTGCTGCTGGCGATCAGCAGAGGTATAGGACTAATTTTAGCCCCCTGTATAACCCAAAACAGAAGCCTGGGACTATGTCAATGGCAGTAGTCGAGGCGGAAACGGAGACAGTCGGTGCGGTGAAACCGGACTAATTTTAGCCCCCTGTATAACCCAAAACAGAAGCCTGAGACTATGTCAATGGCAGTAGTTGAGGCAGAAAGGGAGACAGTCGGTGCGGTGAAACTGGAAGTAGAGAGTCCGAGTCAGTCATTAGGATTTGCTGCCCAGACAGAAGGCGGAAACTCGTTACCTGTGTGTGAAGGGCTGGTGAATGGTAAGTCACCGAGGGTGCTGCGGGATTCGGGATGTTCCTCAGCAGGAATAGGTGAGTCGTACGTTGAGCCGAATCAGTTCACCGGACACCAGGTCGAGTGTAGGTTGTTCGACGGGGCTGTAAGACAATTTCCTACGGCTAGGATTAATGTGGACTGTGCGTACTTTGTCGGTACTATCGAGGCAATGGTGGTCGGGGATGCTGTATGTGATTTAGCGCTAGGTAACGTAGCGGGAGCGCGTGATCCGTATAATCTGGACCCTACGTGGAAGTCTGAGTGGTCCTCAGGCATAGTGTGTGACGGTGTAGAGTCACAAAAGGAGGTGTCGTCCGCGGTGGAGACACGAAGCGCTGCACATGAGAAACAGATACCGACACGTAGCTTGAATGTTGCAAGCCCAGTTGCCGATGTGAGTCCGGCTGAATTTTTGAAGGCGCAGGAGGAGGATCAGTCTTTAGCGCCGTATTGGAGGCTAGCTAGAGAGGCTAGAAATGATAGTCCATTTAGAATTGAGGACAGATATTTAGTTCGGGTTGTGAGTGATAAACGGGGAGATCAAGATGGATCTCGAGTGGTGGTACCTCAGACGTTACGGTACGACGTCATGAGGATGGGCCACAAAGCGGTTATGGCGGGCCATCAGGGCATAGACAAAACGCACAACCACGTGAGAACTCAGTTTTTCTGGAAAGGGATGTATAATGACATTGCTGAGTTTTGCAAGTCCTGTCCCATTTGCCAGAAAACCATACCAAAAGGCAAGGTGCCTGGAGCTACGTTAGGCCAGATGCCATTAACTGATGAGCCCTGGCGTAGAATTTCGATGGATCTGGTTGGGCCGATCCATCTAGCGTCTGAGAGAGGTCACAGGTATATTCTGACCGTTATGGATTATGCCACTAGATATCCGGAGGCTGTTGCTTTAAAGAACATAGATTCAGTCTCTGTGGCTGATGCGCTAGTTGATATTTATGCGCGGATAGGAGTGCGGTCAGAGGTGCTTACCGACATGGGAACACAATTTACGTCAGACCTCATGCGAGAAGTTAGCCGTGTTTTGTCTGTAAAACAGCTCACCACTACTCCTTACCATCCTATGTGCAACGGAATGGTGGAGAGATTCAATGGCACGTTAAAGTTAATGTTGAAACGGATGTGCGAGGAAATACCGCGAGACTGGGATCGGTACCTCAGCGCCGTGCTTTTTGCGTACCGGGAAAGGCCACATGAGAGCACAGGGTTCTCACCCTTTGAGTTGCTCTATGGTAGGATCGTTAGAGGACCGATGCTGATTCTTAGGGATCTGTGGACCAAGCGAAATACTAGCGTCGAGACTAAAACCATGTACCAATACGTCCTGGACCTACAAGACAAACTAAGCGACACATGCGCATTAGCTAGAGAGGCGTTGAACAAATCAGCGAACAGACACAAACTGTTATATGATAGAGGTAGATACACGCGCAGGTTTGAGGCCGGAGACAAAGTTTTGTTGTTACTCCCGACGGAGCGGAACAAATTAATGGTACAGTGGAAAGGCCCCTATACTATTGTAAACAGGGTTGGGGACTTAGACTATCGGATTAAGATTGGCGATAAGGTTAAAACCTTCCACATGAATATGCTGAAACGGTACCATCCTAGGAACGAGCCCCAGCATATTCTGGCAGCGGTAGCCAAGGGCGCACCTGATTCCATACATGATCCTGACGGTGTAGACGGTGAAACAGAGCCTCCCGTGTTTGGAGAGTTAAACCCAGAAGGGATTGATGAGGATGCCCACATGTCGTTACCGTCGTATGCGCGCCGCCAGACTGAGTGAGATGTTCAGGTAAATGCCGACCTAGGCAAGCGTCAGCGCCGTGAAATACTCAGTCTGCTTAGGCAATATGGGGATGTATTCACAGATGTACCCAAGCTCACCAATGTTGTAGAATGTAGCATTAAACTCTCATCTGATGTACCTGTAAAAACTAGGCCCTATAGGGTGCCTTTTGAACTGCGAGAGACAATGCGAACAGATATCCAGGAAATGTTAATTTTAGGCATTATTGAACAGTCAGATTCTAGCTATGCGTCCCCCTGTATCCTGCTTAGGAAACCTGACGGTAAGACTAGATTTGTGATAGACTACCGAATGCGATGGCGCAGCGTCAGCCGTCCGCCGTCCAGGGCTGGCTTTCCACCATCCATGGCTGTAAGTCAGAAACCGTCAGCTAGCAGCTCCAAATTACATGTAAGAAATAGTCACATGTGAAACTTGGTGCCCTGGAGCTTATTATTGGGTATCTGCATTAATTTAGATTTTATAGAGTAAAAGCTTAAAAACCTTTAAGAATTATCTCTTAAACTGTCCAGCCAAAATGTCCAAAATTTCACAGAAATGATCCCTGGAACAATCTCTCTCAAGTTTGTTCGAATGGTTCCAGTTTAGAGATTTTTGGCCGAGTTACAGGAGGTTGAACTTAGTCATCTGTTCAAAAAAGCACACACTAAAATTAAAATCTCAGAAACGGCTTGAGTTATAATCACCAAATTTTATACCAATGTTTGTCACATATGTCATATCTGATTTTGAGGTATTGATGGCGCCACCTACATTGATGTGTTTTTTACAAGCAAAAATGTAATTTTAAACACTTCTAGCTTATACACTGATTTATGATGAAACTGTTAAGCTGATTGGTTTAAACTTTACAAGATTTATACTATGGTAGGGTTCTGCCAGTTTTATAAGAATAGATTGGGTAAATACAATTTAAAAAAAAATTGTAGCCAATTGAAAAAGGCTTTCTGTATTTGAAAACAGATTTGACAACATACTGAGTTTCAGCAGCCAACTCAAGAGGTCACTCAGTACAAACAGGTGGGGTCCAGACATCACCATGGCAACTGACCTGGCTCTGGGGGGTGTCTAGACAATGTGTCTAGACGTCTAGACACAGTGTCTAGAAGTCTAGACACAATGTTTAGATGCAGAATTCCCTGATTATTGGAACTATATCTTTCAACTGTTTGAAAAAAATTTGGTTTTCATTTTAAACGAATTGGGTTTATCATCAGGTCACGTCACATGTGAACTGCTGCACCCTCATTTTTGGTTGACCTCTGACCTTTCCTCGCTGCCCAGCATCCATTTGTGCATCTGTTTCAAAACATAAACCAGCATATCTCAGGAACTGTTTGATCGATCAGGCTAAAAATTTTGCACAAATGAAGCCCTTTGATAGCTTTATAACATACACTAAAAATGGTGGCGCCACCTGCAACCATTTTTGCACAGCGTCCATCTGTTCATCTGCCTTGGAATAATATCACTTATATCTCAGCAGTGTTTTGACTTATCTGCCTGAAAAGTTGCAGGTTTATACATCCTGGACAGCTTTCTTGATTTTATGATAGGTGGCGCCACCTACATTCACGTTTACTCTGCAGACATCCAAGCTCATATCTCGGGTACCATTTGACCAAATGGGCCAAAATTTTGAATGTGTATAGATCTCACATAGCTCTTCATCAGAGGCAGAACTGGTGGTGCCACCTGCAACCATTTTTGCACAGTGCCCATCTGTCCATCTGCCTTGCCCGGGGATGATATCACTCATATCTCAGCAGTGGTTTGACTTTTCCACCTGAAATTTTGCAGGTTTATGCTCCTGGACAGCTTTCTCGATTTTATGACAGGTGGTGCCACCTACATTCACGTTTACTCTGCAGACATCCAAGCTCATATCTCGGGAACAGTTTGACCGATTGGGCCAAAATTTTGCTTGTGTATAGATCTCACATGGCTCTTCATCATAAGCAAAACTGGTGATGCCACCTGCAACCACTTATGAACAGCTTCCATCTGTTCATCTGTTCATCTGCCTTGGGATAAAATCACTCATATCTCAGCAGTGGTTTGACTTATCCACCTGAAATTGTGCAGGTTTATATATCCTGGACAATTTTCTCGATTTTATGACAGGTGGCACCACCTACATTCACGTTTACACTGCAGACATCCATGCTAATATGCAACACACCTCACTCTATTCCCCTTGCCACTTAATCCATGCCTCACTTCACCCGTCCCACTCTGATTTCTGCAGATACACATAGTCGCTTGTTGACTATACCCATATTCTAGTTTAAAAATGTCCTAGTCTGAAACTTGCAGGTCTGAAATGTCCATAATGCTGAAATCATAATGACTAAGTTAGATATGCAGGACTTAAAGGGATCAATATTAAATTTTAAAAATAAACCTCAATTCAAACTCCCAAACTTTGCACAGGTTGGCATTAGGCCTGTAGGCCTTGTTATGAATTGTTTTCTCTATTTTTAGATCTTTAAAAATGTGAACATCTGTTAACAGGGCACAAATTATAAAGACTGGACCTAGAATCTTCATTCTTGACACAGTAAGAGACCTATGAAAAGTCTCCATGGAAACCTGAAATAAGGTCTCTGTTACCAATATCCTTTGAGCTGTGGGGCTCCCAATTACCCCCCAGAATAATGGAAAATTTGATAAAAACAAACTGCAACATCTCAATAACTACAACACTGATGGTCATGATTTTTGGCATACACATTGATCAAAAGGTGTTCCATTAATTCTGGCAGATTGGTGGCGCCACCTGTATTTTTTCACAATTTTTTTTTCTCTTTTTTTGAGTCCTTAAAGGATGTAGTTATCTGTCATCAGGGTACAAATCGTTAAGACTGGACCTAGAATCTTCATTCTTGACACACAGGGAGACCCATGAAGAGTCTCCATAAAGACCTGAAATTAGGTCCCTGTTACCCATATCCTTTGAGCTATGGCTCTCCAAAGTACAGCTCAGAAAAGAATAATGGAAAATTTGATACGAAATCTGAAGTATCTAAACCTATAATGCAGAGATCACCATATTTGTTTGCATGGATATTGATCATGGAGTGTTTCATCAGTTTCTGCAGACTGGTGGCACCACCTGTATTTGTTTAGGTTTTTTAAAGAATTTTTCTCTATTTTTGAGACCTTTAAAGATATGAACATCTGTTAACAGGGCACAAATCATAACAACTGGACCTAGAATCTTCATTCTTGACACACAGGGAGACCCATGAAAAGTCTCCATGGAAACCTGAAATTAGGTCTCTGTTACCCATATCCTTTAAGCTGTATGGCTCCAAAATACCCCCCATAATAATGAAAAATTTGATACAAAAACTGCAGTATCTCAATAACTACAACACTGATGGCCATGATTTTTTGCATACATATTGATCATGAGGTGTTCCATCATGTTCTGCAGACTGGGTGCGCGACCTGTATTTTTTTTCAAATTTTTACAATTTTTTATGCCCCCGCCACACAAAGTGGCAAGGGCATATAGTTTTACCCATGTCCGTCATTCCGTCCTTATGTCCTTCCGTCCTTCCGTCATTCCGAAATAAAACAGTTGTACCGACTTTTTTTCACAATGCCTGCAGATATTGGCCTGATTTTTGGTGTGTGGGCAGATAATGACCAGTTACAGACCGAGTTCGCGTTTTGTCCCAGTTGACCTACTTTTGACTGTTTTACGGCTCCTAAACTTAGAAAATTTCATGAAAAAGAGAAATTTTCATGACAAATACACATGTACGGACTTTTTTTCGCAATGCCTGCAGATATTGGCCTGAATTTTGGTGTGTAGGCAGATAATGACCAGTTACAGATCTGGTTCGCATTTTGTCCAAGTTGACATACTTTTGTACGTTTTACGGCTCCTTAACTTAGAAAATTTCATGAAAAATATAAATTTTCATGACAAATACACATGTAGGGACTTTTTTTCGCAATGCCTGCAGATATTGGCCTGATTTTTGGTGTGTGGGCAGATAATGACCAGTTACAGATGGAATTCGCGTTTGGTCCCAGTTGACCTACTTTTGACCATTTGACGGTGCTCTTACACAGAAAATTTCATAAAAAAGTGCACATGTACGGACTTTTTTTCGCAGTGCCTGCAGATACAGGCCTGATTTATGGTGTGTAGGCAGATAATGACCAGTTACCATTTGACTGCTCCTAAACATAGAAAGTTTCATGAAAAATAGAAATTTTCATAACAAATGCATATGTACCGACTTTTTTTTTCTCAAAGCCTGCAGATATCACCCTGATTTTTTATGTGTGGGCAGATAATGACAGTTACAGATCGAGTTTGTGTTTCATCCCGGTTGACCGACTTTTGATTGTTTAACGGCTCCTAAACATAGAAAATTTCATGAAAGACAGAATTTTTTATGGAAAATGCACATGTATGGACTTTTTTCACAGTGCCTGCAGATACTGGCCTGATTTTTGGTGTGTTGCTTGATAATGACCCGTAACAAATCGAGTTTGCATTTTGCCCTTGTTGACCTACTTTTGACCATATGACACCTGAACTTAAAAAATTTTCAAAATTTAACAAATGTTTCTAATTTGCCCCAGGCGGGGGCATTTGTGTCGTTCCGACACATCTAGTTTTCTCAATTTTTGAGACCTTTAAAGATGTGGTTATCTGTCAACAGGGTGCAAATCATAACAACTGGACCTAGAATCTTCATTCTTGTCATGCAAGGAGGCCCATGAAAAGTGCCTGTGGAAACCTGAAATTAGGTCTCTGTTCCCCATATCCTTCAAGCTATAGGACTCCGAAGTATCCCTTAGAATAATGGAAAATTTGATACAAAAGCTGAAGTATCTGAACAATTAATGCAGAGATCACCATGATTCTTTGCATGGATATTGATTATGGAGTGTTTCATCTGTTTCTGCAGACTGGTGGTGCCACCTGTATTTTATCCAATTTATCGAATTTTTTTCTCTATTTTTTAGACCTTTAAGGATGCTGTCATCTGTTAACTTGGCACAAATTGTAACAACTGGATCTAGAATCTTCATTCTTGTCATGCAA
This sequence comes from Sipunculus nudus, assembly GCA_026874595.1. Lineage (NCBI taxonomy): Eukaryota > Metazoa > Annelida > Sipuncula > Golfingiida > Sipunculidae > Sipunculus > Sipunculus nudus. The sequence goes on from CM049310.1 coordinate 67,545,846, forward strand.
GGAGGCCCATGAAAAGTGCCTGTGGAAACCTGAAATTAGGTCTCTGTTACCCATATCCTTCAGGCTATAGGACTCCGAAGTATCCCTCAGAATAATGGAAAATTTGATACAAAAGCTGAAGTATCTGAACAATTAATGCAGAGATCAGCATGATTCTTTGCATGGATATTGACCATTAAGTGTTTTTATTAGTTTCTGCAGACTGGTATTTTTGTATCTGCCAAAACAAAGTTTTGCAGAAACTATGTTTTTGATGGGGTTCCGCCGCTGCCACGGCGTTCGTTTCTGGAGAACTCCTCTGAGACTACTGGACCGATTTTTCGGAAACTTACACCAATTATTGGGTCGCATGTGAACTGGTGCCTAACCAATTTGCGTTGACCTCTGACCTTTCCTCTCTGCCCAGCGTCCATTTGTGCGTCTGTTTCCACACATAAACCCTCATATCTCAGGAAAAATTTTTTATACAAATGTAGCCCTTGGATAGCTTTAAGACATACACAAAAAATGGTGGCGCCACCCGCAACCATGTTTGTAGAGTGTCCCTCTGTTCATCTGCTTTGGGTTAAAATCAATCATATCTCTGCAGTGAATTGACTAATTCACCTGAAATTTGGCATTGTATACATCCTTGATAGCTTTCTTGATTTTTGACAGGTGGCTCCACCTACATTCACATTAATGCTGCAGACATCCAAGCTCATATCTCGGGAACCGTTTGACCGATCAGGACAAAATATTGCTGTGTATAGATCTCACATAGCTCTATCTCATATGCAAAACTGGTGGCACCACTTGCAACTATTTTTGCACAGCGTCTGTCTGTTTGTCTGCCGTGGGATAATATCACTCTTATCTCGGCAGTGGTTTGACATATCTGCCTAAAATTTTGCAGTTTTATACATCCTGGACAGCTTTCTTGATTTTTTGACAGGTGGCGCCACCTTCATTCTAGTTTACACCGGGGACATCCAAGCTCATATCTCGGGAACCGTTTGACCGATTGGGCCAAAATTTTGCATGTGTATGGATCTCACATAGGTCTTTTTCATACACAAAACTGGAGAGGCCTACTGCACCATTTTTGCACAGCATCTGTCTGTTTGTCTGCCATGGTATAAATTTCACTCATATCTCTGTAGTTGTTTGACATAACTGCCTAAAATTTTGCAGGTTTATACATCCTGGACAGCTCTCTTGATTTTATGACAGGTGGCGCAACCTACATACACATTTAGGCTGCAAATCGTAACCACTGGACCTGGAATCTTCTTACTTTTCATCCAGAGAGGTCCTTGGAGTTTTTCAACAGTTTCTGTAGACTGGTGGTGCCACCTGTATTTTTTTAGATTTTTTACAATTATTTTCTCTATTTTTGAGACCTTAAAGATGTGGTCATCTGTTAACAGGGCATAAATTGTAACCGCTGGACTTAGAATCTTCTCACTGTACATCCGGAGAGGTCCATGAAAAGTCTTCTTGGAAACCTGGAATTTGGTCTCTTTTACCCATATTCTTCGAGTCCAGCTATGGGGCTCCAAAGTACCCCCTGGAATAATGAAAATTTTGATACAAAAGCTGAAGTATCTGATTAACTAATGCATTGATCACCATGATTCTTTTAATGGATATTAAAATTGGAGTGTTTCATCAGTTTCTGCAGACTGGTGGCGCCACCTGTTTTTTTTTATTTTTTACTATTTTTTCCTACTTTTTTTTAGACCTTAAAAGATGCCGTCATCTGTTAATAGGGCACAGATCATAAAAACTTGACCTAGAATCTTCTTTCTTGACTTGCTGGGAGGCCCATGAAAAGTCTCCTTGGAAACCTGAAATTAGGTCTCTGTTGCCCATATTGTCAGAGCTATGGGGCTCAGAAGTACCCCCCAGAATAATTGAAAATTGTATACCAAAGAATGGCACAAATCATAACCATTGGGCCCAGAATCTACTAACTTGACATCCTGAGAGTTCCTCAAAAGTTCTCCGGAGACACCTGAAATTGGGTCATAGTGACCTTTATTCTCAAAGTTTTTGGGTATGTTTGAGCACCCCAGAAATAATGCAAAATACATACAAATTGCCAGATTCCTCATGAAAGGCTGGTTGGATTGTCATCAGATCTGTTGTGCTTATGGGTCTTGATGAAATTAGGTGGCATCATAAGCTAATATGCATGAACAACGATGCCACCTATCTTAATTGGTTGTCTGTGCAAGGACATATTATCAACATGTCAGTCAGCTGAGCCTCATGACCCATGGGTCATTTGTTAACCAAAAAGATAGTGATAGAAATCTTCAGGATGTATTAGTTTTTAATCTGACAGTTACTGATAGAAATCTTCAGGATGTATTAGCTTTTAACCTGACAGTTACTGATAGAACCTTTCTAAATGTAATAGTTTTTAACCTGACAGTTACTGATAGCAACCTGTAGGATATATTATTTTTTTGCTCAGCTCACTGAAAGTCATCTGAGCTATAGTAATCACATTGTCTGTCTATCCGTCTGTCAGACCATCTGTTCATCTGTCTGTTGACAGGATACAATTTGTAACTGCTGTATCTTAGAATTTCTAACTGAAAATCCATAAATGTCCATAAAAAATATCCTGATATTAGGTCATTGTAACCTATATCCTCTGAGCTATGGGGTTCAAAAATAGCCCCCCCCCCCCCCCCCCAATAATTAAAAATTTGATATAAAAGCTCCAGTATCTGAATAACTAATGCATTGATTGACATGATTCTTTCCATACATATTAATCAAATAGCATTTTGTGTCGTGGCTCCGCACAGCACATGCCCGGCGCACTGTGTTTATGTTTACACCTGCGATCGCACCCGGTTCACTGTTTTTACACTTGTTTACAGGAGGAAACGGTTTCAAGGCAATATTTTGGCAGGTAGATATTCATTTTAAGGGGAAGAAGCTATTTTTCCTGTTAACTCAACATGCTTTATAGGTGATTGGGCCCCTTTAATTGCTACAGGTGAATGGGGATACTACCTACAAATTTTGGCATTCAGATGATAAAATTCCTTTTGTGAATGTCTTCCTAGTCAGCTGAGCATCATGACCCATGGGTCATTTGTTAACCTGAAAATTACTAAAAGAAAAATTTAGCTGGCACATGTATTGGCTCTGAAAGATTTTGAGTAACCTAATTGTTTTTTCTACCACAGGCAGCACTGCTGGACAGTAATTCAGATGAAGAAGATTTTTTCCTCAGGTAATTCTTGAGCTGAGTGTGCTTCATATCCATTCATTCACTGTATGCATACACACTTTGGTACCCAACACATGCTTACTGTCTGCACAGATCATTCTGTCAGCAGTGTAAACAGAAACATTTGCCCATAAAGTGATTTTGTCATGCAAATATATCATGAAATTGTAAAATGTTTTCACTGTTACACTTGCTTAATTATTCAGTCCTTCTGGTGTGTTGTGTTTAGAAAAAGTTATTCAAATTGTACTTACCTATCTAAATAAGCAATTTATTTTTCTTTTGATTTCTGTTAATCTTTCTTGTTGAGCTTAGTTCATGGATTGCTATGTAATTTGGTGTGCTCATCATGCCTTTCTTGGTGATTTGTCACAGAATTTTTATTAATTGTTCATCTATGTCTTTTAAGGTGCCCATTCACATACCTTTTAAAAGGAATTTTTGTGATTTCTGGCTTCCTCTGTGTATATATATTAATGATCTAAGGGTAATTCTGGTTATGAAAAGTTCTTATAACGCCTCTGTGAAAGATGTTTGTACTTGTTTATCAATAATGTGTTTTTAAACACAGCTTTGTTGACAAATGGGAAAAAACATCTAGCTTAAGGTGGTACGTTGCAAATATGTGGAGGTAGAAAGCTCACTTGTTGCAAAATGCCATTTGCAAAGCTCTGGCTTATCTGACTTGCCGCCGGATGCCCTTGTTGAATTTGTTTTTATTATTTTGGTGGGCCCCACATATTATAAACACGTCAATATAACAAAACAAGCAACCTGTGTGTGGTGATATCTACGTTTTCCGGCCTATTTTTATAAAACCTCCATGGGATCACCATTAGTTAATAAAAGTCAGATAGGTGATTGCGCCCCTTTATCGAATTTTCATAGATTTGTCCTGGGTAGCTAGTTGAACAAGATATATTTAGCTAGCACTTTTAGCTATGCAGCAGGCATTGGCAACAGGGCTTGACCAGGATACTGCCCAGGGCTAAAGATAATATTAATTCTGAGATACTGGAAATTCTAGTTTAATTTATATTTTGTATGACTATTTGAACTTCTTGAAATATTTCAAGTGCTTTTCATAGTAATAATATCAAAAATGTTAGAGACGCTAATTTTTCATCTGTTTTCTTTAAACTGAGTAGATTATGAAACATTGGGTAACAATAGTTTATCATAGAGAAATTCACTTAAATCTGTATTTCATTTGTGTGCAAGCTAAATGGCTTTTTTCAAGACAGACCACTAGCAGTTAAGCTAAGCTTTTAATATGGACATTCTATTCATATAGTACATGTATATTAGTCATATCACATTTTTAGCTCAGCAATCGCATATTTTGCATTATACTTTGAAGTGAAAAGACTGGTACACAAAAAAAATTAAGCCCTTTTTTTCTATGTATTGTATTTAAATTTTTTATAATAACCCTTACAGACAATATCATCTGAATGCTGTGACCCATGGGGCCTTAGTTTTATTTTATATAGCTTATCTTATGTTACATACCTATTGTATGGTGTATGTTTATGCATTTTCTTGCAACTTGGCTTGACCTTGGACCTTCAAGGTCAAATGCGTGAAGAACTGTGTTTTTACACTATTAATTAAAATCCTGTAGAATGTGGAATTTAGAATGTATATATAATTGTGTATGGTAATTACATATTTTAAAGCATATGCTATTTTAGTTAGCAATTTCAGGGGCATTTGGTACATGGGTGAGACGTCTATTTTGAGACTGTGGAAACAAAGCCATTAAAGTTTTAAAATGCTTCTTAAAATTTGTATCCATACAACCTATAACCAGCAGGCTTGTGCATTTTAGAGTTACAGTTTGCTGTGGATAGTAATTGTGTGGATATATCAGAGGAGCAAGCATGACTGTGTGCTTGTCCCTGCAAGGTTGGGGACCTTCTTCACCCTTATGCTGTCCCATCATTTTCAGATGGCATGTAGCTTTGCACAGTTAGCCAAGTCTACAGCTTACCCTCCCTGAGAGCAAAGACCAAGGTGATAATAGATCTGATGAGAGACGTCTTCTTTTCTGATGATGTGGCTGTCATAGCGCACTGAGGAGTGACTCCAAAAGCTGATGGACAAGCCGCCATTCATCTGCAATGCATTTGGTGTCACAATCAGCACAAGCAAGACCCATCTACCAGCTCAAGGTGTGGTGATTCCACTGCCTAGCATCTAGGTAAATGACCAGGTCCTGGAAGTTGTTCAGAAATTCACCTGCCTGGGATCCTATCCACAATATCAAGCAACCTGTCCCTTGCCAACCTGAATGCCAAGGCTGGAAATGTCTCCTCCTAATTAAACAAGAAAATGAGTGGAAAAATAAGAGCCTGACCAAATGCACCAAAGTGACAGTCTACAAAGCCTTCTTCCTCACCACACTGCTCTACTGTTATGAGTCATGGACCTCATGTGCCAAGGAACAGCAAAGACTGAATAGCTTCCACCTGTTTTGTCCACAACACATACTTGGTCTCCACTGGGAAGACAGGGACCCAACTACTGAGGTCTTGGAGCACACCTTCTGTACCAGTACTATTCAAAGCACTGCCTGCCTCGCTTAAGCTGGCTTGGACAGGTCCACAGAATGCACACTGAGAGGATCCCCAGGCAGCTACTCCATGCTGAGATTACTGATGGCCTCTGGTTAGAGTAAGATTGGGACACACTGATGAAGACCATCTAGTCTGGGTATTACCAAGGAATGGAGAAACTCCATCCCTATTTTAAAAAAAAAAAGAATATAAAATGGCTGAAGGATCACCCCATAACTGATCCCTCTATATGGGTCAGAGGTAACTGTGGCCACGACTGTCAAGAACACGTCTGTCTCCTCAGTCACAAAGGAAGAGCAAGAAGTGACTCATTCCCAAGGTGTCTCTGGAGGCAGACGCCTGCATGCTGCTTTTATAGGTTATAAGAAAATGGGAGTACTTGGACCTTAGCCACCTGTACTGAAGGTTAAATCTAATGACAGTGTGATTCCGATTCTCTTGCAAACTGATTTTTGCTGTCAACCCCACTTGGCATGATGCTATGACTTCCAGGTCCTTTTGTGTATCATAAAGAGAAGTGATGAAGTTTACTTCACTCACATACAATCATAAAAAATGAAGGAGACATAATGAAAAAAATGAAGAAGGTTTAAACATTAACATCATAATCAAAGAAAAAAACATGTTTAATACTTGCAGGGAATCTCTACCATGTACAGTCTTCCATAAATAAAATATGAAAATAATCCACAAAGATAATAAGTCATATCAAGATTCCTGAAAATTAAAGGTCACAGGATTAGTGTCCTGGCCCACTGAACATGGCTTTCCTTGAATACAATTGCTGTTGTGGCCCACTGAACTGGCTGCCTTATAATGCAATTAGTGTCCTGGCCCACTGAACTGGCAGTCTTTTAATGCAATTAGTGTCCTGGCCCACTGAACTGACTGTCCTTTGACACAATTAGTTTGTTGGCCCACTGAATTTGGCTGACCTTTAACACAATTAGTGTCCTAGCCCACTGAACTTGGCTGACCTTTAACACGATTAGTGTCCTGGCCAACTGAACCGACTGTCCTTTAACACAAGTAGTTTGTCGGCCCACTGAACATGGCTATCCTTTAACACAAGAAGTTTACTGGCCCACTGAACTGTAACCTCTGATTGTTGCTGTGGGTTCAACAGATTCTGCAACCAGTGATTAAGCACATGACATGTTACTGTCCTATTGTATGGTGTCTATAGTTCTGATATTTATCTGATACTACACTACCTATTTCTCTGACACTGGACATTCCTCTCACTGTTTCTCAGTGTCATCACAATGACAAGTCCACATAGTGGAGTACACAGAAAGCCATATTTTCAGGGTACAAAACAGCTACATGCTTAAATATTCCTTTGCATTGGCTGTCACAACAAGCAACCTCTCTGCATAATTTTGTGTTCTTGTTTGCCATAGTTTACCTCAAACCATGAATGTATACTGGTCTTCAACATAATTAGCATACATTATATACAACACATTTAATCTATCACATGCATCCAAGAACAAGGGCACCGCAAAGTGGAGCATCCCCTTGCATGGGAGCATAATGATATGGGGTGTATTACGCAAGTGTTAAAATGAGGAGGGGAGGTGTGTGAGCTTGAGCTTTGACGTCAAACTCAATAAGTTGTATGTGTACAGGTGGGTGAGGCATATGTGAAGGAGAAAGCTTAAGATTAAATGATTTGGCTTAAAATTGATCAATAAGTTATATTGAGACGGATGGGAAGACAAGCTTTTTCAAGAAGTGGGTGCTGTGGCCATGACCTTTGACCCCGTAACCTCAAAATCGATAGGTTACTTAAACCATATGTGAGAGATGAAAGGTTTAGGACAAAATGTTTTGCTTTAAATGGGTCAACAAGCTTTTTCAAGAAGTGGGTGCTGTGGCCGTGACCTTTTACCCTGTGACCTCAAAATCAATAGGTTTCTTCATCCATGGGTGGGTAAGCCATATGTGCAAGATGAAAGGTTTAGTTCAAACGGTTTTGCTTAAACTGGGTTCACAAGCTTTTTCAAGAAGTGGGTGCTGTGTCCGTGACCTCTGACCCCCTGACCTCAAAATCGATAGGTTTCTTCATCCATGGGTGGGTAAGCCATATGTGCGAGATGAAAGGTTTTGGGCAAACGGTTTGGCTTAAAATTTCGGACGGACAGATCGACGGACAGACGCACGAATGGAGGCGTTACTATATCCCTTTCACAACTTCGTTGCGAGGGGATAATAAGATCCTAGTCAATTACATGCACAAATTCTGATCAAGCTGGCTTACATCCTTGGCTAACAAAATGTCTGCACATGTGCCTTTGATCTGAAAACTCAGTTCCTTAAATCCATATACCACATATCAGTTTATGACAGTTGCCACATACCATGGTGCCCATGGTGTATGACAATCATTTCACGACACCCACAGTTGACATTAAAACCATATATCAGGAACTATGCATTTTGTGTATCAAGCAGGGGAACTCACTCCATGGAAAACCTGGATGGCTCATGTTGGATGTCTGAATTAAAGCTATACCATTACTGGAGCTTAGTCTCCTAGAGTCAACCACCCTGTGAAAATGCTATACAATCATTAAGCTTAATATCTTTAGTACAGTATCCTGATTGTCCATACAATAAAATCATATTAAACTTAATATCAGTAGTATGGTATCCTGATACAGTCCACCCGAAACAATCATATTAAACTTAATATCAGTAGTACAGTATCCTGATTGTCCACGCGATACAATCATATTAAACTTAATATCAGTAGTATGGTATCCTGATTGTCCGCGCGATACAATCATATTAAACTTAATATCAGTAGTACAGTATCCTGATTGTCCATGCGATACAATCATATTAAACTTAATATTAGTAGTATGGTATCCTGATTGTCCACAGCTTTTTTGCAGGGGACCAAATGCCAACCCCCGAAAGCTATTGGGACAAGACGGAAGCCGTGATTCAAATATCACCAGGTAATGTATCCAGATTACCATTCAAGCATGAACTGATCAAAGCCAGAGTCTTTTGTCAGACTGTTACAAATCTCAGAAAATTTGGTCATAAAAGCATAATCTTAAAGTTGTGAATATTTCAAACTAAAAAAAATTAATTATTATTTAATATTTTTCTCCTCAGAAATGTCACCATATAGGTCAGGGCATTTCAATGAGTGTTCTTTGTAATCCAAAAATGTACAGTACAAGGACAATCTTTTCATGCGGATATAATGCATTCATGAAAGTGTTGTTCTGCTGGTATAAAAGTTGTAATGCACCATTCCACTTTTTCTTCATACTGTTTTAAGCTCAGCTCAGATGACTGAGATTCATCATAGAGAACTTATGTTTGTAGAGTTTTACTTAATTTGACTTCTGAGGAATGGCTTCATTTAATGATCTTTAATTTGGTAACCCTATCAATCTTTTTTGGGTTTTATCCTGTGCACAAGACTTGTCATTCTACCTTCAATGCTATGTCTGTGGAATTTTATTCATTCACTTTTATCAGGACAAGCCATGGTCACCGTAACCCCCAAGGCCTTTCATGAAATGTTATGCACCTGTTTAAGTTGGATAGCATTATCTATGAAATAAGAACCAATGGAACCTGTGTAGCATGTCATTAAACATGGGTGAGAGCACAGCCATGATGGCATTGCTGATGCCAGAGGTTTCTAGTTATTATCATGGAATGCTGATGTTCATATTTCAGGCTGCAGGGGCAGGTAGATGAGGTTGTGGATGTCATGCAGACTAACATTGGGAAGGTGCTGGACCGTGGAGAGAGGCTGGAAGACCTGCAGGACAAATCAGGTAAGTCCTGACCCAAGTCTGAAACCACCAAGCAGTGCAGCCTTATACTGTATACAAAGCAAACTGTGGGTTCACAATGAACAGCCTTATACTGTACACAAAGCAGTCTGTGGGTTCACAATAAACAGCCTTATACTGTATACAAAGCAAACTGTGGGTTCACAATAAACAGCCTTATACTGTGTACAAAGCAAACTGTGGGTTCACAATGAACAGCCTTATACTGTGTACAAAGCAAACTGTGGGTTCACAATGAACAGCCTTATACTGTATACAATGCAAACTGTGGGTTCCCAATTAACAGCCTTATACTGTATACAATGCAAACTGTGGGTTCACAAAAAAACAGCCTTATACTGTATACAAAGCAAACTGTGGGTTCACAGTTAACAGCCTTATATTGTGTACTAAGCAAACTGTGGATTCACAATAAAGAGCCTTATACTTTATACAAAGCAAACTGTGGGTTCACAATGGCCTTATACTGTATACAATGCAAACTGTGGGTTCACAATGAACAGCCTTATACTGTATACAGTGCAAACTGTGGGTTCACAATTAACAGCCTTATACTGTATACAATGCAAACTGTGGGTTCACAATTAACAGCCTTATACTGTATACAATGCAAACTGTGGGTTCACAATAAACAGCCTTTTACTGTGTACAAAGCAAACTGTGGGTTCACAATGAACAGCCTTATACTGTGTACAAAGCAAACTGTGGGTTCACAATGAACAGCCTTCTACTGTATACAATGCAAACTGTGGGTTCCCAATTAACAGCCTTATACTGTATACAATGCAAACTGTGGGTTCACAAAAAAACAGCCTTATACTGTATACAAAGCAAACTGTGGGTTCACAGTTAACAGCCTTTTATTGTGTACTAAGCAAACTGTGGATTCACAATAAAGAGCCTTATACTGTATACAAAGCAAACTGTGGGTTCACAATGGCCTTATACTGTATACAATGCAAACTGTGGGTTCACAATGAACAGCCTTTTACTGTATACAGTGCAAACTGGGGGTTCACAATTAACAGCCTTATACTGTATACAATGCAAACTGTGGGTTCACAATTTACAGCCTTATACTGTATACAATGCAAACTGTGGGTTCACAATGAACAGCCTTATACTGTGTACAAAGCAAACTGTGGGTTCACAATGAACAGCCTTATACTGTATACAATGCAAACTGTGGGTTCCCAATTAACAGCCTTATACTGTATACAATGCAAACTGTGGGTTCACAAAAAAACAGCCTTATACTGTATACAAAGCAAACTGTGGGTTCACAGTTAACAGCCTTATATTGTGTACTAAGCAAACTGTGGATTCACAATAAAGAGCCTTATACTGTATACAAAGCAAACTGTGGGTTCACAATGGCCTTATACTGTATACAATGCAAACTGTGGGTTCACAATTAACAGCCTTATACTGTATACAATGCAAACTGTGGGTTTACAATTAACAGCCTTATACTGTATACAATGCAAACTGTGGGTTCACAATAAACGAGACAATGGGTGATACCCTGCGGACAGAGAGCTGATACACAAGACAAACAGTGAAGAACTTTAGTTATGTGCAGCACTAGAAAGTAACCATGCACATTTATGAATGAACCCAGCCTCAGGCTGCATGTAAATATAAGTACAGTGGTCCCTGGTGCGAACGACCCCCTACTGAAAGTTTTACAGTTTGAATATACTTAGGGCAAGCTACTGCCTACCATACGTGACAACCAACTGCCAAATTTTGTACAAAAGTAACCATTTCACCTGTTTTATAAGACCATTTTCTGAACAAAGTGGCCACTACCCATGGGAAAGCAAGCTATAATAGGACAATAACGGCATTTTTGGTGGGGGTGATTGCAACTGACAATAGTATCATTACCCTGGCCTACCTCCTTGTGTGGACCTTTTCCTTGTGTGCTTCAGTGGCCAAATGATGGTAACAAATTGACTGACATGGAAAGATTACAGATTTATTCATTTAATAAGTGTGAAACTTAAGTTTAACAGAATGGTAAATACTAACCAGCCTTTATGTATTTTCCCTGTATATTTAATTTGATTGTTTATGCAATCCTGGTTACACTGCTTATATCCAATTTAAGCTCAGGTGACTTAAAGTCATCAGGGCACAAATCGTAACGACTAGACCTAGAATCTTCTTTCTTGACATGCCGGGAGGCCCATGAAAAGTCTCCTTGGAAACCTTGTAAAATTAGGTCTCTGTTACCCAAAACCTGTGAGCTATGGGGCTTCGAAGTACCCCCCCAGAATAATGGAAAATTTAATACAAAAGCTCAAGTGTTTGAACAACTAATGCTTTGATCACCATGATTCTCTTCATGGATATTCATCATGAAGTGTTTCACCAGATCCTGCAGGCTGGTGGCGCCACCTGGATTTTTAAGAATATCAAGCAATTTTTAGCGAACCTGTGAGCTTATGCGATGGCGCCGCGGCATCTGTCCACCTTCTGCCGTCCAAGGTTGGCTGTCCGCCGTCCTTGGCTGTAAGTCAGAAACTGTTGGAGCAAGCAGCTCCAAATTACATGTAAGAATTAGTCACAAGTGAACTTTGTGCCCTAGAGCTTATTATTAGGTATCTGCATTTATTTAGATTTTATAGAGAAAAAGCTTATAAACTTTTAAAAATCTTCTCTGAAACAACCAAGACAAAAGTCCAAAATTTCACAGAAATGTTCCCTGGAACAATCTCTTTCAAGTTTGTTCGAATGGTTCCATTTTGGTGATTTTTGACCAAGTTAAAGGAAGTTGAACTTAGTCATTTGCATGCTAAAATTACAATTTCAGAAACGGCAGGAGCTATCATCATCAAATTTTATGTTAATGTTGGTCACTTGAGTCATATCTGAAAAATTGAGGTATTGGTGGTGCCACCTGCATTGGTCTTTTTGTATGGGGGTCAATAGTGCCCGAAGCATACAGAGGGCTACAAAAAACTTCTTATCTGAAAGCGTAAAGTCAAATTGTTTAATATTGCACAGAAATGCTCCTAGGGTAGTGCTTTCTTAAAATGGTCTCTGTTCAATGACTTTTGGCTAATTTATGAGAAGCTGAATATAGTCAAATGTTATAGCAGCCCATTTCTGCTCAGTGGCTACAAAGATCTTCTTCTCAAAAAACACTGGGTCAAATTCTTTAATCTCACACATGGATGATCCTTAGATGTTGATAATTCAAATTTGTTTAAATGGTTTTGATTCAGTGATTTTATTAGCTCAGCTGACTATAAGTCATCTGAGCTATAGTCGTGGTCCATTGTCCGTCGTCCGTCCGTCTGTCCGTCCGTCTGTCCGTCCGTCTGTCCGTCCGTCCGTAGATGTGGCACGTTTTGAAACCGTAAGACCTAGGAATCCAAAATTCGGCATAATGTTAGATGTCCCAAAGATCTCCTACCAAGCCGAAAACTGGGTCTTTGCAACTTCGTTCCTTTGAGAAATTAAGGAAAAACCTCAATTTTTTATTAAAAACCTATTTTCACACTTCAGGACTGCCTAATATCAAAACCACTCATCTGTTTTTCCTCATATTTACCATAAATATTCCTCTATATAGTTCCTACGTACATGCCAGAAATTATGTCTGTATTATTTAATTTAAAAAAGTTATGGGCCCAAACATAATGCATTTTGTAAAATATCAGGAAAGATATTTGATCACTTAACACAAAAAATGTTAAAGCTATCGACCTTTTTTCCTGTAATATAACTTTAATTAATCAAAATTAAATTGTATACCCAAAATTAGATGAAAATCTTTTAAATTTTCTAAAATATTAATAAAAATAAAAAATTGGTACCTTAAATTTTGCCCAACTTTGACCATGGCACGTTTTTTTCCTGTAAGTACTGTGGATTTAATTTTCACAGCATGTTTTCGTTAGCATTTCAACTGTTAACACCAAAAATTTGAAATCAGTTGATCAAAAACTGTAGATTTTAATAAGTTTTCAAGCACCATGTAACATATTGTTTACATCAAGCTAGTGTTATGCAGTTTGCAAGAGCTCAGCTCCCCAGCTTCAGCTCTTAGTTCCTTAAATTCGGCATACAGTTAGATGTCTCCAAAATCCCCTACCATGCCAAGAATTTGGTCACTAGGACTTAATACCTGCGAGAAAAACTTCATTTTTCCATTAAAAACCCATTGTTACACTACAAGACTGCCTAAAATCAAAACCACTGATCTGACTTTAATCATAAATAATATACATATTTTTCATTCTCTATGCACATGCCAGAATGATGTCAGTATTGCGTAATTGTTTTAAGTTATGGGCCCAAACATAATGCACTTTGTAAAAAATCAAGAAATATATTTACTCCCTTAACAAGGGCATTGCTGAAGCTAGAGATTTTTTTGTCAGGGATGTAACATTATTTAATCAAGATTCAATTGAATACCCAAAATTAGTTCTGAATTTTTCAAATTTTATAAGTTATTAGTATAAATATAAAATTAGTACTATCACCAGAGTAATAATTTTATGATAATTCAAATCATTATATTTGACCAATTGTCATTAGATATTATAAGGTGATCAGTCCTAAGGAATGAAACAGGTATTTAGCAGACTTCTGTGCAGAATAACTTTCTAATTACAATTCAGTTTATTATTTAACTGCCAGCTCTTTGATAAATGTTCACAGAGAATTGATTAATAAGCATGTTCATACATTTGACAGGGTTTACTCTTAAAGTGACAGGCACAGATAAACTAATTAATTAACAGTTTAGACATAGGTGTTCACAGGAGGGCTAGAAAGGCGTTGAATGTATTACACAATATGTCTTGTATTAATGCTGTAAGAAATTCCTAAATTGCAATTATTATTTTGGGCAAATGTATAAATAGAGATACTGGTTACTGGACCAGACAGTGAAGGTCAGAGCTAAAGAGAGGGGAGTCGAAGAGTTAGAGAACTAGGAAAGAGAGAAGAGACAGGAATAAGAACAGGAGTTAATACACAGAGAGAGAGAGACAGAGACAGAGAGAACAGAATCAGTTAAGTGGAAAATAGGGAAACTAGCAGAATATATATATTGGACATTTGTTATTGTTAACTTTGATTGAATAAACTTGAAAGTAAATTACATCTGGACTAAAGAATTTCTATCTGAGAAAATCAGCAATCTGTGAATAAAAGCATGTAAACAACTGGATGGTGATAGTACCTTAAATTTTGCCCAACTGTGACCATGGCACGTTTGTGTCCTGTGAGCACTGTTGATATAATTTTCATATCATGCACACATTAGGATTTCAGCTTTTTAGTTTAGAAAGCTGAAAGAAATTGGCCAAAAATTGTAGCTTTTATTAATGTTTTTTATGAGACCCTGTCAGACTTTGGCTCTCTCCAGCCCCTCTTGAGTCACATGTATGTTGACCTTGTTGACCTTTCATCAAATTATGCACGCTTGAGGCGAGGCATACAGGAATCCAGGCAGCTTATGGCCAGCGACAGTTGATCCAGGTGTCCAACCCAACTCATCTAGTAGTTTTAACCAACAACATAACAATAAACAATAAATTAATAAATTTTTATTGGTTTTTAATAACAAATTAAAGAAAAATAGAAAAGGAATTTGTTAGTTTATAATAACAGGAAATTAACTTGCAGTTACTGATGATATAAGAATCTTGTATCGATGGGTAGAATGTCACATATTCCAAATAACACCATGCAGTTACCTATGGCATTTTTCAGTTCAATTTTAATGATAAAGAAGTAAATCATATTATTCATAACTAATCATTAGGGATCATATGAAGGAAATTAATGATAGACAAAGATGCAGTTGATAATATTAATCTAGATTCCTACTGTGTCTAGTGTGTACATTGATGTGAAATAAGTCCAAAATGAATTTTTTACAGTTATTTTTTAATATAAATAAAAGCCATAAAACCAGGTACTTATGATCATTATTTAAATGTGTGAATTTTGTATATTCTGGATTCTCAACATCATTGTTTGGTGAAAACTGAATAAATTCCAGACATGGTGCAAATACTTTGTAATTGTATTTAAATACGAATATGATTTTGTACTCCATTATAAAATTTCTTGCATAAAGAATGGGAATTCAGGTAAAAATGAAAATATATGAATACTCGTGCAAATACTTTCAAAATGTATTCATGAATGCATTCATGAATATATTCTTTAATATTATTTTAATAATCATATCAGTTATATTTCATTTTAAAAAATCATATGATTCTCTTATTATTTTTTATAAAAATTATATTTGGGACAATATTTGTAATTTTTTTTAATAAATAGTTAAACTCTTATATTATATGTTCTGCTTATAAGTTATATGGCCAAGTCAAAATCTGTGTGACAATAGTACTCCATTTGTTAATAAAATAAATGAAATCAATCCTCTTCCCTGTCTCCAAAGGTACTATCAAAATCATACATAAGCTAAACAACAACAACTCATAATACAGCTTATATTTATTACCACACAAAACCAGCATGTGCCTCATTTCTAAATAATATTTTTTTATCATATATAACAGCTGAGCGTCGTGACCCATAGGTCCCTTGTTATTAGTTTCTGCAGACTGGTGGAGCCACCTGTATTTTTGTATCTGCCAAAACAAAGTTTTGCGGATACTATGTTTTTGACCGGGTTCCTCCGCCGCCGCCGCGTTCGTTTCCAGAGAGCTCCTCGGAGACTAATGGACCGATTTTTCTGTAACTTACACCAATTATTGGGTCACATGTGAACTGGTGCGTAACCAATTTGCGTTGACCTCTGACCTTTCCTCTCTATCCAGTGTCCATTTGTGGGTCTGTTTCCACTCATAAACCCTCATATCTCGGGAACCGTTTGACCAATCAGGAAATAAAATTTATACAAATGTAGCCCTTGGATTGCTTTATAACATACACAAAAAATGGTGGCGCCACCTGTAACCATGTTTGCACAGTGTCCATCTGTTCATCTGCCTTGGGTTAAAATCACTCATATCTCTGCAGTGAATTGACTAATTCATCTGAAATTCATCATGCGTATACATCCTGGATAGCTTTCTTGATTTTATGACAGGTGGCGCCACCTACATTCACTTTCACGCTGATGACATGCAAGCTCATATCTTGGAAACCGTTTGACCGATTAGGAAATAAAATTATACAAATGTAGCCCTTTGATAGCTCTGTAACATACACAAAAATGGTGGCGCCACCTGTAACCATGTTTGCACAGTGTCCATCTGTTCATCTGCCGTGGCCTAAAATCACTCATTTCTCTGTAGTGGTTTGACATAACTGCCTAAAATTTAGCAGGTTGATACATCATGGATAGCTTTCTTGATTTTATGACAGGTGGTGCCACCTACATTCTAGTTAACGCTGCACACATCCAAGCTCATATCTCAGGAACCATTTGACCAATTGGGCCAAAATTGTGCATGTGTTTAGATCTCACATAGGTCTTTATCATACACAAAACTGGAGGGGTCACCTGCAAAGATTTTTGCACAGTGTTTGTCTGTTTGTCCTCCATGGGCAAAAATCGCTCATATACATGTAGTGTTGTCTTTTCTGCCTAAAATTTTGCAGGTGTATACAACTTGGACAGCTTTCTGGATTTGTGGTAGGTGGCACAACCTACATACACATTTAGGCTGCAGACATCCATGCTAATATGCAACATACCTCACTCTATTTCCCCTTGCCACTCAATCCATGCCACACTTCACCCGTTCCACTCTGATTTTGGTGGATACATGTAGTCACTTGTCGGTTACCCGTATTCTAGTTTTTAATGTTTACACATTTTTTCTCTATTTTTGAGATATATAAATACAGACTAAATCTTGGCCTGTTGGTTAATCTGTTTGATGCTTCAGTTGAATGGGTATATACTACCATTCTGATGATAAAGTTTCCTGTTGCAAATCTCTTCCCTGTCAGCTGAGCGTCATGACCCATGGGTCACTTGTTTTAAGAAACTGTTAAGCTGATTGGTTTGAACTTTACAAGAATTGTTCAATGGTATTGTTCTGTCAGTTTTTTAAGAATAGATTGGGGAAATGCAGCTTTAAAAAAGCAGTGTAGCCTATTGAAAAAGGCGTTCAGTGTTTGAAAACAGATTTGGCAGCATTGCAAGTTTCAACATGCCAAGTCAAGAAGTCAATCAGTGCACCCAGGTGGGGTCCAGACATCATGGCAACTGACCTGGCTCTGCCTGGTGTCCAGATACAGTCTAGACGATGTGTCTAGACATATTGTCTAGACATCTATAACCTGCCAACTGTGTCAGATTTTACAATAGGTCAAGTTACGCTCTGTATCTATAATTAAATTTTTCGCACACTGCCAACCATTTCAGATTTGCCAACAGGTCAAGTTTCAGTCTGTAAGAGCCAGTGGTAAGTTTCAGTCTGTAAGAGCCAGTGGTGCGGTTACATGTGGCACATTAGGTACCCTTGACCTGGGGGAAAGCTGAGCCTCCATTGCCAGGATGCATGAATAGGTGTGACTCAATACCAAGGCCAAAGAGGAACTTGTTGTGTTGTGTATATCCATGACATATTTCAGCAGAGATGTTTGTACATATACATGTCACATATGTACTTGAAAAGTACCGGTCCAGCATGGAAGCATTACACCTGATGTATATCCTATTGCACAGGTTCTCATTAGGCCTGTAGGCCTTGTTAAATTGTTTTGAAAAGTTCTGAACACCCCCATGTTCACTAGAATTTTAGAGGCGACTGGAGATTTCTTGGAGAATCCAGACCAAAGGTGATTAAAAACCACATAATTATAGGACTGACTCTGCTATATATAGGCAATACTTGATTCTAGTGACTTAATAATATAGTTAAACTGTAATCGAAATGTATGTCTATAAACATCAACCATAAAATTACTGCTCTGATAATGGCATCTAGCTAACCTTGACTATTTCATTACAATTATAATACCCATGCAGTCAATTAAAACCCCACCCCTGTTAACCTGGTGAGTTACAGGCCCAGGTCACTGCAGGTGTCATAAGGTTATGCCTTGGATCTGAACATAGGCTACTGTTTGGAAAAGGATATGGGCCACAATATTATATGAATATTGTTATCACAAATAGTTAAATGTAGAAAATAAAGATAAAGCACACACACCAATATATATATATATAGAAAAAGCTTAAAAACCTTTAAAAATCTTCTTCTCCAAAACTGTCCAGCCAAATTGTCCAATATTTCACAGAAATGATCCCTGGAACAATATTCTTTCTCAAGTTTGTTCAAATGGTTCCAGTTCTGAGAAATTTGGCCGAGTTACAGGAGGTTGAACTTTGTCATCTGTCCAAAAAGAGCACACTAAAATTAAATCTCAGAAACGACTAGAGCTATCATCAGCATGGATGTCTGCAGCTGAAATATTCTCAGAGTTTTGGGGTATGTTAGGGAACCCCAGAAATAATGCAAAATACACACAATTGCCAGATGCCTCAGGAAAGGCTGGTTGGATTGTCTTCAAATTTTGTGTGCTTTTGGGTCTTGATGAACTTAAGCTAATTTGCATGAACGATGATGCCACCTACATTATCTCATTCAGTTGCCTGTGCAAGGACATATTGTCATCATGTCAGTTGGCTGAGCATCATGATCCATGGGTCACTTGTTATATTTTGATTCCAACTATGTCATATTAATCAAATACCCTGACTTATACAGATAATATAAAAACATAGTTGCTGTATACATTTGATATTTAAAACCAGTTGATCATATAAACACAGTTATTGTAAACAACAATGACCTATTACCTTCACCTTTTGCCATGAAAATCAGTTGGATTCTTTCTTGTATTATTGTATTACAAATATGCACATTTTGAATTATCACCTTGAAACCAATGTGTGAATTATTCTTAGCACCAGCAGCAAAATCTAAACTTTAAGATGTCTTCTAAAATTCCTGTTTTCATAGTAAATCATGTAAAAAAAATATTAAAGAGGCCTAATCACCTATAAAGCATGTTGAGTTAACACAAAAAATGGCTTCATCCCTTAAAAATAAACCTGTACCTGCCAAAATATTGTCTTGACAACGTTTGTTTACTCCTGTAAGCAAGTGTTAAAACAGTGGACTGGGCATGATCACATGTGTCAACATACACAGCATGTGGGGCTGTGGGCATTGCGGAGCCTGAACATGTGTCAGTCAGGACATACCCTGACTGACTTGGCCCAAAAAATGTAATACATGTTCCCACTGGCTGAAACGCTGTGTGTTTGCTGCTCACAATCTGATCTCTAGTCACGCGGCCTTGTTATGGTAAACACACACGTGTGGACTGTGTTTACCAACACGCAGAGCCATAACAAGGTGTTTAACTGCCATATTTTGGGTACTGAGAGTGTGCTGGCGTGATTTGCCGAGAAACTATTGTATGAAGCATATTTGAACTGATAGTGTGAAAAAAAGGGCATGATATTGCGCCTGATTATGTCCCTCTGACAATGAATTAATTCCCTACCGACCTACTCTAAAATTTTCACCACTGTAATCAGAAACAAAGAACTTTTTTTAGGCCTTATCTGCAATCTATCAGAGCCACAACTTTCAACACTGTCAACAGTAGCGGGGTAAGAAACAATCAGGCCAGTTTTGGAATTCCTCACTTGGGTAAAGTTGTTTTGACAGTAGTTTGTGTGCCATGGATGATTTCCCCACATAAGAAGTCCAACGACCCTTACAGTCCCCAGTAATAGCATTATGTGCCATCTATCAATGGTATCAAACAGTGTCAACAAAATGGTGAGCTCATACATATTTCATTTTGCATATTATCAATTAAAGGTATGCATGAAGTTTTTTTTAATTTAAAGCAAATAAAATCAAACTTTATGTCATCATATTGAAATTAAACCAGCAGTGTTCATTTAATTAAAATCATTGATCATAGCTCAATATTGACTGATGTTTCAGCGGCTTTTCAACTTTCCAAAAGTTCAGTGCAGCAGGAAAATAGTTGGAAATTATGCTTCAATGTATATAATGCACCAAGATGTTTGATTTGATTTTATAAAGAAAAAAATGTGGATTGTCTTTGGTGAAAAAACATACCACACATTTAGATGTTACATACCTTACAGGTAGACAATATGCAGAGATACATACCTTACAGGTAGACAGTGTGCAGAGATACATACCTTACAGTTAGACTGCATACATGCAGAGTTACTGGTAAATACCTTACAGGGGGACAGTATGTAAAGTTACATACCTCACAGGTAGACAGTATGCATAGTTGCATACCTCACAGGTAGACAGTATGCAGAGATACATACCTTGCAGGTAGAGAGTATGCAGAGATACATACCTTACAGGTAGACAGTATGCAGAGATACATACCTTACAGGTAGACAGTATGCAGAGATACATACCTTACAGGTAGACAGAATGCAGAAATACATACCTTACAGGTTGACAGTATGGAGATACACACCTTACAGTTACACAGTATGCAGATATACATACCTTACAGGTACACAGTATGCAGAGATACATACTTTACAGGTAGACAGTATGCAGAGATACATACCTCACAGGTAGACAGTATGCAGAGATACATACCTTGCAGGTAGAGAGTATGCAGAGATACATACCTTACAGGTAGACAGTATGCAGAGATACATACCTTGCAGGTAGAGAGTATGCAGAGATACATACCTTGCAGGTAGACAGTATGCAGAGATACATACCTTACAGGTAGACAGTATGCAGAGATACATACCTTACAGGTAGACAGTATGCAGAGATACATACCTTACAGGTAGACAGTATGCAGAGATACATACCTTACAGGTAGACAGTATGCAGAGATACATACCTTACAGGTAATCAGTGTGCATGGATACATACCTTACAGGTAGATAGTGTGCATGGATACATACCTTACAGGTAGATAGTG
Source organism: Sipunculus nudus (assembly GCA_026874595.1). Taxonomy (NCBI): domain Eukaryota; kingdom Metazoa; phylum Annelida; class Sipuncula; order Golfingiida; family Sipunculidae; genus Sipunculus; species Sipunculus nudus. The sequence goes on from CM049310.1 coordinate 67,567,448, forward strand.
TGCATGGATACATACCTTACAGGTAGATAGTGTGCAAAGAATGTATGAATGGCAAAAGGAAGGTGTCATGTTCATCACAGAAGATATTTGTGATCTTATATTTCAGAGAATTTGGCAAGCAATGCTGATGACTTCAGAGTGAAAGCTAGAGGCTTAAAAAAACACATGTGGTGGAAAGAATGCCGTGTAAGTATATTTTTGGATTATTTGAAATCATTTTAAAGATGATTAGTGCCTGCTTTCAAACTGTTAAGCAATCTGGATTTTATCCAACAAGAAACCTTGAGTGTTTTACTTAACAGAAATGGACAAATTTCTTTCACATTTTTATGTGCATAGATAAGGGCCAGAGGATGTATGTAAATATAGATATTTCTATTTATTTCAGATGCGGTTGTTAATTGCTGTCGTTGTCATTGTGATTTTACTCATCATCATTGGTTTGTAAACATTTATTTGGCTAAACAATTCTATATTGTTATCAATATTGAATCTGTATATTTATAAGTTTTGGCATTTTGTCAATATCTGCTTGCTATAGACCCAGTTGTCCAGATGACATGCCATTATTTGTGTATCATTTAATAATATTGTTGTTTCTCCAGTATAGTTTGCCTAAATAGAGTAATAGCCAAACAGATATATTATATACATTATAAACACTGATGATGAAAGCCTCTATCTTAACATAAAGACTGCTTTGCAAGAGACTTACCATATTTGACATAATAAGTGCACCAGGCACTCTCAAAATTAATTTTTAACAAATATTTTTTATACCCCAAAAAGCACCCCATGCCCCCACCCCCCTTTGGGTCACTGTGTTCTAGTTGTGTCAGGTCTTAATTTCCCCTGATATTTACACTTTCTTTTGACATTGCAGCATGTACGTGGTTATCCTGGGAAGCAGAAAAGCCAAAATGATGATTGTGTAAAAGTATGAATTAAATGATAACTAATCCAAACAATATATTAAGTGTATTCATCATCTTATGGCCAACTTATTACGTAAGAACAGTACTTGAATAACATATACACCTACTGTTAATATATACAAGATGACACATTTTTATAGCTGATGCCATCTGCTGCTTATCACAGGATTGAAAATGCCAGAAACAGTCACCAAAAACCTAGACAAGCCATCCTATTTTCTTATAATTTTTATTTTAATAACCCTTAAACAAAGATTTTGAGCAAAGCTGTGAGCTAATGCAATAGTGTGGCATCGTCTAGCATCTGTCGTCTGTACGTTAACCCATACTATCTCAAAAATGACAGGCACTAGCATCACAAAATTTTATGCAAAAAATTTGCCATCTGAAAAACTATTTCGGATTTTGCTTATTTTTTTAGCTCAGCTGACTATAAGTCATCTGAGCTATAGTAGTGGTGTTTTGTCCATTGGCTGTCCATCCGTCTGTCCGTACGTCCGTCTGTTAAAATTGCATGTTTTGAAACCAATGGACCTACAAATCTGAAATTCAGCATACCATTAGATGTCCCCGAAATCTCCTACCATACCGAAAATTGGGTCAATCGGACTTCGTTCCTTCAAAATATTAAGGAAAAACCTCCATTTTCCATTAAAAAACCCATTGTTACACTTCAAGACTGCCTAATATTAAAACCAATGACCTGATATTGATCATTTTTAATAATATAATTCCTCTATATATTTCCTATGAACATATCAGAAATTATTTCAATATTTTATCAATTCTTGAAGTTATAAGCCCAAACATAATGCACTTTGTAAAAATTCAGGAAATCTATTTACTCCCATAACTTGACCTACTGCCACTCTGAGTGTCTGGGTCAAGCTTGGTCAGGCAGTTATTACCAGAGTCTCTCTTTCTCTCTCTCTTTCTCTCTCTTTCTCTCTCTCTCTCTCTCTCTCTATATATATATATATATATATATATATATATATATATATATATATATATATATATATATATATTTATATAGATAGATAGATAACAGGATGAAGACGCCTTAGTGTTGACTAACTGTTTAATTCAACCACGAGCTTTCGAAGCTTATAGCTTCTTCATCAGGTGTCAAGTGGAAAGGTATAGAAATTGGCTGTATATATATATGTTAGATAAACAATTTCTGATGACCATAATGCATGGTATAGTGTAATGGATCTGTGATTGGCTACTCTGAATATGTATCATGTTGACCCAGGTTCCGAGTGTGTCATTGTTATTTACCCATAATGCTAGGTTATGAGTGTCTGGGTTATGTTGAGTTCATGTCCTTTGACACAATAAAGGTTTAAAGTTCATTGTGCTCATCGGCTTAATGTTGATGATGATTGACAACCAATGTGGTGGCGATCTGGTTGTGCAAGTCCATGATTATGAATAGAGATAATCCATATATAAATGGTGTATTAAATGATATTTTAAATAGTCTGTATCAGAAAATTTATGTATAAGATGATGACGTTTGTCGATTACTTGATATTATTATTGTTGTGTGTAATACTGAGAGGTGATCTCATAACACGGCAGTATCAGTGGCGGGAATGTGCACATATGCATGAGGAATGACGTCACGTCATTATCGATATGGAGGGGTCGTTCGGTGCTGTTAATATTATGGTAGGTCTCAATGTCTAAAGTGTGCCATGAAACTGGCATCTTGATTTAATCCTTTCCTTATGGTGTCAAATTTGTCAATCAATTTTAGTTCCCATATCTGTTGTTGTCTTGTGTCGGTAAGATGGCCCTTTAGAACGCAAATCTGCATGCATTCTGTTGAGTGTTCCTGTTGAGAAAAATGTTCTCCGACCAGTAAGTTAGTGTCTAGTTAGTGTCTAGAGCTTTTAGTGTCTGTGGCCATTCATTCTGAGACTTAGCATAAGGCTGGTTTCACCTGTGCGACAGCGCGGTTTTTTACATAGGAATGTAATGTTAGTGTTATCATATCTGAAGCTTTGATTTTGTACTAATTTTTTATGTAGATTATGGGGTTGTTTAAAAGAGAGGAATGGTGTGTCAGGAAAGAGGGGTTTTAACGTAGGGTCCGATTCTAATAAAGGTTGTAGATCATGGATAATTCTTTTTAGAGGTTTTAGTATACGGGGATGATATGTTGTAACAAAGGGTGTGAGAGGGTTTTCTTTTTTGATTTTGGGAGTGAGTAGATATATATATATATATATATATATGTTGATGCAATTAAGAAATGTGAATCAAACGAAATATTCACAGTCACATGTATATATGTTATGCTGTAAATTTATAGTAACATTTGTATACCTGGAAAAAATTATGTAATGAAAAAAAGGAATTAATGCAATTATTGATTTTTTTCCTGGCGCAGTAGAATGGGAAAAAAAATGATTTGCTTTGTTTCTCCATCTTTCTGCCTGAAATATTTAATGATCATGAATAAACTTTTTTTCTTATAAGCACTGTTGAATTAAATTTCATATCCTGTAAGTATATGCAAGGGTGTTGTAACTCTCACCATCCCCTTCTTCATCCCACTGAGTCTTTGCTCCTGCAGGGTTGCCAGCGGTCAGGGAAATGTCAGGGAAAAAAATATTTTTTCAAGGTCAGGATAAAGTCAGGGAATTTCATTAAAAGTCAGGGAATTCTCAGATATTTAGGGGAGTCAGGGAAAAGTCAGGGAAATTTATTTGGCTATGGCAACCATAGTTGATTATCAATAGATGTTTTGAGTCTTTCTTCTGTTGCAGAAATTACTATCATTAAACACATGTGAGGCATTATACATGATAACCTGTTTAACTTTAAAGAGGACACTTTAATTTTTTTCCAGCATATTTGATTGAGTTCTTTCTGTTGTTCAAGGGAAATCATAATATAAATGGTTAGGTTAGTATATTTAGGTTTTCCTTTTCATATGAGGATAACACAATTAAAATACATGTTCTAGTACTAATAACTTTAAAAAGATACTATTTCAGCTTTTTTTTAATTTTTAATCGAGTACTCTCTGTTGTTCAAGGGAAATCATAATAAAATTTTTTTAGTATATTTAGGTTTTCCTTTTAATATTTGAATTAAGAATTAAGTACATGTTCTAGGAATCAAAATTAAAATATATGTTCTGGTAATCACTTTAAAGAGGATACTATTTAAGCTTTTTTAAATATTTGATTGAGCACTCTATCAAAAACAAAGTATTTTGTAAAAGTATTTAAAACAGTAAAGTGGTGGCTTTGGTTCAGCTGTGAGGGGAGGTTTTGGATGCCAAAATCTTGGTTGATTTTCCTTGAATATCAACAAAAAGTCAGGGAATTTTTTTTATGTTGGCTGCTGGCAACCCTGTCCTGGGCACTGTGAACATTAGTTCTATGGCTATAGCATTAACTTTAATAAATAAAGAAAATATCTACAGAGAGACAGAGGCGTTGTAACTCTGATCATAACACCCCCCCCCCCCCCCCCCATCAAGTCATTGCACCTGTAGAGTAAGGCCGTTATGGCAACTGTATACATATCATAAAATTAATAAAAAAAGGTTTACTTAATAAATTGGATCTCATTAGACAAATGTGTAAACTGTTGAACTGTCAGCAGCTTATCAAAAAGGTAAACAATGGAAACGCATGGTCAGATCTCAAAATATTATTTGCAACAATTTCTTCATTCATATCAACCAACCATGGCCTAGATTACCTCTTCCTTTTAAACTAAATCTACATTTCATCATATTTTAATATTTTAACCTTCCAGGTGTTTCAGTACTGTTGACTATTTGTCCATAGGTACCTATGTACATGCCAGAAATTATGTCAATATTGTGTAATATGTAGTCATGGTGGGCATCAAAATAATGTACCTTTTGTGTCAAGACTGAAGAGATATCATGTCATACAGTCACACATTCATAAATCCCCTCATCAGCATAGTTAATCATAACCTTATATAATGTCAAATTGAAATCTTGCAGTTTTCCATACACTATAGATCCTTCAACAAATAGCCTTTTCATCATTATACCACTGCTTAGTGTACTGTCATTGCATTCATATTTGCTCAAATAAATTGCTTTTCTCAACCTCTCCCAAATAAATAAAAAATAAACCACTATATTTTACTCCATATTAATCCATCAGTCAGGTTATTTCATATATCATTTACTCACATATTACATTTATTCCTTTATAAAAGCCCAACATGACCATGATATTCATAAGCTTTATCAACTCAATATAGTATCACAATGGTGATACATTTATTGTCCAATCATGATCAGCTGAACACTGTGACCCATGGGTCTCTTGTTGGCTAACTGCATTTTCTTAGATTTTGAAGAGAAAAAGCTAAAAAAACCTTTAAAAATCTTCTCCTCAAAAACAATTTAGCCAAATTGTTCAATATTTCAAAGAAATAATCTCTTTTACCATCTCTATCAATTTTGCTCGAAAGGTTTCAGTTCGATGAATTTTGGCCAACTTACAGGAAGTTGAACTTAGTCATCTGTCAAAAAAAGCATACTAAAATTACAGTTTCAGAAACAGCTTGAGCTATCATCACCAAATATCATGCAAATGTTGGTCACACGAGTCATATTTTGAAATTGAGGTATTGGTGGCACCACCTGCATCAACCTTTCTTGTGCGGGGGTCATCGGTTATAAGTACATTAACCAATATTTTCTCAGGAACAGCAGGAGCTAGCATCCCCAAAATTTACACAAAAATCAGTCACATATCAGATGTTCTCGGATACAGCTTTTTTTGTCGCCACCTGCATCATTTTACATTAAACAAGGAAAAAGCTTGAAAATCTTCTTCTTCGAAACCATTTGGCCAAATTGTTCAATATTTCACAAAAATAATTCCAGGAATAAATGCTCTCAAGTTTGTTCAATTGGTTCCAGTTTGCCAAATTTTGGCCAAATTACAGAAATTAGAAATATGTCATTTGGCAAAACTAACATAAGAATCTCAGAAAAACAGGAGCTAGCATCACTAAGTTCTGTGCAAATGTTGCAACATGAGGTTTTGTGGTGCCACCTTCACCAACCTGTTTATTTTATGGCAAAAACCTTGTAATTTAAGCCTCTTTCAACTTAAAAATGTTTCATGATGAAATTGAAGCTGAAAAGTTTTAGCTTTCACAAGAATTTAAGAAGTTCTCTCAATTTTATAAGAATAGACTGGGTTCATTGATTTGAGTCATAGAAAGCTTAAGTTACTCTTGTAGCCATTAGTAAGTCTTTATGAAATTTAGGGCTGCAATAGTCTTCTTATACAATAATGATGTTTCAATTATAAATTGTGTTATATTTCACAAAAAAATGATTCTTAGGTTGCATTTGTTCAAGTATACTTGAATGATTTCTGGCAGAATTATTTGACCTTTAACAATGAAAGTACTGCATTTTTTATTATTCTAAACATTTTGATGAAAAAAATTTTATGTCAGCTTGAAATAAAACATTTTAGCCAAAGTCTTTCAGTATTTGTAAAGAGATTTACCAACAGGCCTAAATTGTGTCTGTATCTATAAATAGCTTGGCAGACGGCCAACTATTTCAGATTTGGCAACAGCCAAAGGTCTGTCTGGGTCTATTTATAACTTTGGCAGACTGCCAACTGTATCAGAAAATGCAACAGATCAAGAGTTAACTCAGTGCAGCCAAGTACAGGTCAATATTTCTCTGAGTGCACACTAAGTTTGCCAGGGGTCATAAAGTCAGTTCAGCTCCTTTTCCTCAAGGCTGCATGTGGTCTTCTCATAGGTGCCATGCCCCTCAAGAGTGCATATGGACACCTCATCAATGCCTGTATCCCTGGAAACTGTCAGGGCTCATTAGTTCATTTTAGTTTCACTTTGCTAGGCTAAAGGTATTGGTCTGAAATTTGGCATGTTCATCTATCTTCAAAAGTTTTCTCACAATCCAGACAGGTGGCGCCACAGGAGTGGGTCCCGGTATTGGTCTGAAATTTGGTATTTTCATCCATTTTTTAAATTTGTTGCGTACACCAGACAGGTGGTGCCACCTTCCTTCCTGTTTTTGTAGAATAAATTAAAGCCCTTTTCTCAGGAGTGATTATCAGTATCTGCCTGAAATTTTGCATATCCATAGATCTTGTACTCAAGTCTGGTGGTGCCAACTTCAATCGTTTTCCCATTCCATCTGTACATGTTCTTTAGGTGAAAATTACTTATATCTAGTCAAGGTATTGGTCTTTAATTTGGCATGTTCATCCAGATTGAAAATTTTTTTCATAAACCAGACAGGTAGCACCGCTTTCCTCTCCGTTTTCATAGAATAAATTAATGCCTTTTTCTCAGGAGTAAATTTTAGTATTGACCTGAAATTGTGCTTATACATAGTTTGTGGATTCCTCCATCTTGTACCCTAGACTAGTGGTGCCATATGCTATTGTTTTTTCGTGGCCTCTATCTGTACATGTGCTTCGGGTAAAAATTGCACCTATCTCGGGAGTGGGTCAAGGTATTGGTCTGAAATTTTTCATGTTTATCTATCCTGGAAAGTTCTCACTTATACCAGACAGGTGGCGGCAGGTGTTTATGTTGAATAAATTAATGCCCTTTTAATGAGTTTTAGTTGACTATATTCAGCAGTGCTGTGACATACCACTCAGTCTATCTGTCACTTAACCCATACCACTCTGACTTCTGCGGAGACACATTGTCACTTGTCAACTACCCGTTTTCTAGTTGTTTCATGCATCTGTGCACATAGCCCAACAGTGGTTTGAAGTATATGCCTGAAATTTTCATGTCCATACATCTTTGATGGCTTTCTCATACACAAGACTGGTGGTGCCACTTACAATCATTTTTGTGCTATGTGCATCCATGACATATTTCAGCAGTGATGTTTGTGTAATTGGTGTATGCACTTGGGCCAAAAATGTTCAGTGCTTGAATTGTACATATACCGTATTTATGCGTGTATAAGACGACCCCGTGTATAAGACGACCCCAATGTTGAGCCTCAAATTTTGGTTCAAATTATTTTTCAGCATCTTAAGTTGGAGTTGTCAGCTACTAAAGATCACTTTGTTAGCATAATGATCACTTACACACTGATGATTGAAATTTTTATTTTTAAAATGGTCAGTGATATATTTTTTTTTATGATGCTACAAGTGAAAACAGGAAAGTAATATAGAAAGGTATGGAGCAGACCAAAACGGAATTAATTAAACATATCAAAGGATGAGTATTATGCAACAATTCAAATTAATATCATAAGAGACATTAATGGGTCAATTTTAGGGCCCAAATTTGGGTAATAAATTATTATCCAGGAAATGGCACCCACTAAGAATTAACATGTCAAGAGAATGTGCATTACAGGGCATTGAAACCTTCTTCTTTAAAAAAGATAAATTTATTTCAAAGAAATGTCAGTCTTCTGCATAATTTGAGGGAGATCACCCCAAACACCCACTGCATTTCAGCGTCCACATTTATAAGTGGCTTAAGGTAGACAAGTGACAGCGCACGAAACCAAGGCTTCCATGATGCTCTACTTCACTAGGCTTCCTCATTTATTATTCCGTGTTAATCTTTAACTATTGAAAATTACATTTTCCTGGCCTGTCCACAACCATGTCACAGTCACCAAATTTTCCCACAAAATGTATCACGTTTGCTTAAACGACGTCGTTCAGGTTCGAATTTATTCCGTTGTACCAGTGAGGAAGGAAAAACATAATTAGGTAATGACCCAGTAAGACTTTCGTGAACTACGTTATTTTACGACATTTAACTGTGTGCAAGTTCAATGCTACCTTGTAGAAACTAGAGTTTCCATTCGGGTACTATATAAAAGATTATTTCCTAAGAGGATATACGCACCAAATCTGGGGTTTCGTTATAAAATTGTGAGGAAATTCGTCATATTTATATCCCGCGGAAACTCGGTCCCTTTCTTGAACTCAGTTGACCCGTTATAATACATTCATTTCTTGGCGTAGTCCAATAATACAAGCTTGACAAACATTGAATTTCGCGTCACCTGAGGAAAGGCCGCTTCTTATTTATAATTATAACGCTCTACTGGTTGCCTTGTAATCGAAGTGCCATGTGCGAGTCTCCGTGTATGTCAGTGTGCAAGCCAGCTGACAGCATCCGCATTCACTGGACTCGTGAACATTTTACGCGGTAAATACGGCACCATATGAAAAAATCATCCTTGTATTAATATGCATATTACGTGCTACTGGATGGCATTAGAAAGTTCCCAGCATCCCTTGTGCGAGCGCTGTACTCTCGGATCTTGAGTGCAGGGGTAAGCCCCGCAAGCTGATAGCGGCATCGACAATTATATCACTGCGTACCTGTTTAAAGTGATTTGCCAAGAAATTTTTGGCAAAATATACTTTAAAACTTATATATTTTCAGGATTGGGAATTCCGTCTCGGTCTGTCAGTTCCGGGATTCCTTCCGCAATCGCGGGAAATCACTGGTTTACTGTCATAAGGGCTTTCATATATTGATTCCGTTAAAATTCCTGTGTCAATGCAGCAAGGGCAAACCTTTTCTTATCAATTATTTAACTATGTGCGCATGTAAATCTGATGTATAAACGATAAATTTAAACAAAAACAAAGCACTGTAATGTTCTTTATTGAGTATACATTACCACCATACGGACATGATCACCGATATTCACGCCGTCCAGTTCGACCGACGTAATAATGCTGATTGCCGTAAATTATCCTTGGTGGCCCAGAGGACACCGAAAAACTTGTACCCTTGTATAAGACGGCCCCCCTTCTTTGCCAAATATTTTTAGGATAAAATTTGTCGTCCTGTACACGCATAAATACGGTACATGTTACACATGTACTTGAAAAGTAATGGTTCAGCACAGAAGCATTAAACCTGATGTAAATACCATTGCACAGGTTTGCATTAGGCCTGTAGGCCTTGTTTTCCATTTTTGATGCATTTTTAGCTCAGCTGACTATAAGTCATCTGAGCTATAGTCGTGGTCCATTGTCCGTCGTCCGTCCGTCTGTCCGTCCGTCCGTCCGTCCGTCCGTAGATGTGGCACGTTTTGAAACCGTAAGACCTAGGAATCCAAAATTCAGCATAATGTTAGATGTCCCCAAGATCTCCTACCAAGCCAAAAACTGGGTCTTTGCGACTTCATTCCTTTGAGAAATTAAGAAAAAACCTCAATTTTTTATTAAAAACCTATTTTCACACTTTAGGACTGCCTAATATCAAAACCACTCATCTGTTTTTCCTCATATTTCCTATAAATAATCCTCTATATAATTCCTATGTACATGCCAGAAATTAGGTCTGTATTATTTAATTTAAAAAAGTTATGGGCCCAAACATAATGCATTTTTTAAACAATCAGGAAAGAAATTTTATCACTTAACACAAAACTTGTTAAAGCTAAGCACTTTTTTTCCAGTAATATTACTTTTATTAATCAAAATTAAATTGTATACCCAAAATTAGATCAAAATCTTTTAAATTTTTAAAAATATTAGCAAAAATAAAAAATTGGTACCTTAAATTTTGCCCAACTTTGACCATGGCACGTTTTTTTGCTGTAACTGCTGTGGATTTAATTTTCACAGCATGTTTTTGTTAGCATTTCAACTGTTAACACCAAAAATTTGAAACCAGTTGATCAAAAACTGTAGATTTTATTCAAGTTTTCAAGCACCATGTCACATATTGCTAGTGTTATGCAGTTTGCTAGAGCTCAGCTCCCGAGCTTCAGCTCTAAGTTCCTTAAATTTGGCATGCAGTTAGATTTCTCCAAAATCCCCTACCATGCCAAGAATTTGGTCACTAGGACTTAATTCCTTCGAGATATCAATGAAAAACTTAATTTTTCCATTAAAAACCCAATGTTACACTTTAAGACTGCCTAATATCAAAACCACTGATCTGACTTTGATCATATATAATATACATATTTTTCTATACATTCACTATGCACATGCCTAAATTGATGTCAGTATTGTGTATTTATTTTAAGTTATGGGCCCAAACATAATGCACTTTGTAAAAAATCAAGAAATATATTTACTCCCTTAACAAGGGCATTGCTGAAGCTAGAGATCTTTTTTGTCAGGGATGTAACATTATTTAATCAAGATTCAATTGAATACCCAAAATTAGTTCTGAATTTTTCAAATTTTATAAGTTATTAGTATAAATATAAAATTAGTACCTTAAATTTTGCCCAACTGTGACCATGGCACGTTTGTTTCCCATGAGCACTGTTGATATAATTTTCATATCTTGCACACATAAGGATTTCAGCTTTTTAGTTTAGAAAGCTGAAAGAAATTTGCCAAATATTGTAGCTTTAATTAATGTTTTTTATGAGACCCTGTCAGACTTTGGCTCTCTCCAGCCCCTCTTGAGTCACCTGTATGTTGACCTTGTTGACCTTTCATCAAATTATGCACGCTTGAGGGGAGAATCCAGGCAGCTTATGGCCAGCCACAGTTGATCCAGGTGTTCAACCCAACTCATCTAGTAGTTTTAACCAACAACATAACAATAAATTAATAAATTTTTATTGGTTTTTAATAACAAATTAAAGAAAAATAGAAAAGGAATTTGTTAGTTTATAATAACAGGAAATTAACTTGCAGTTACTGATGATATAAGAATCTTGTATCGATGGGTAGAATGTCACATATTCCAAATAACACCATGCAGTCACCTATGGCATTTTTCAGTTCATTTTTAATGATAAAGAAGTAAATCATATTATTCATTACTAATCATTAAGGATTATATGAAGGAAATTAATGATAGACAAAGATGCGGTTGATAATATTAATCTAGATTCCTACTGTGTTTAATGTGTACATTGATGTGAAATTAGTCCAAAATTCATTTTTACAGTTATTTTTTAATATAAATAAAAGCCATAAAACCAGGTACTTATGATCATTATTTAAATGTGTGAATTTTGTAAATTCTGGATTCTCAACATCATTGTTTGGTGAAAACTGAATAAATACCAGACATGGTGCGAATACTTTGTAATTGTATTTAAATACAAATATGATTATGTACTCCATTATAAAATTTCTTGCATAAAGAATGAGAATTCAGGTAAAAATGAAAGTATATGAATACTCGTGCAAATACTTTCAAAATGTATTCATGAATGCATTCATGAATATATTCTTTAATATTATTTTAATAATCATTTCAGTTATATTTCATTTTAAAAAATCATATGATTCTCTTATTGTTTTTAATAAAAATTATATTTGGGACAATATTTGTAATTTTTTTAATAAATAGTTAAACTCTTATATTATATGTTCTGCTTATAAGTTATATGGCCAAGTCAAAATCTGTGTGACAGTAGTACTCCATTTGTTAATAAAATAAATGAAATCAATCCTCTTCCCTGTCTCTAAAGGTACTATCAAAATCATACATAAGCTAAACAACAACAACTCATAATACAGCTTATATTTATTACCACACAAAACCAGCATGTGCCTCATTTCTAAATAATATTTTTTTATCATATATAACAGCTGAGCATCGTGACCCATAGGTCCCTTGTTTCTTTTTTGTTGAAACTGCCTAATTATATTGACACTATCAGATTCACAACTGTGGTTTCATCTGTGTCCTGAAACCTTGTGTGTTTATGAGGGCCCTGCTTGAATAAGTGGATGCCCTGTATTAATCACCCTGTCCGTCTGTTCATCTTTCAGTATGTCCGTCAGATTTGTTTCCTGATGTAAACTTAAGTTTGGATCGACATATGGATTTTGAACTTGACTTATATATGTCTCACCTCTAATGCAAATACTTTTGATTTTGGGGTCATGAGGTGAAAGGTCTAGGTCACAGGACCTACTTATTTAGAAAGAATGTGGATGCATTTTAAGCCAAAATTTTCATCCCAAACCTTCCATCTTGCACATATAGCTTATCTGCCAATAGGGGAAGAACCTTTTAACTTAACCTATGATAACTTCAGTTTGGGCTGACTTATTGGTTTCAGACTTGACTTATATATCACCCACTAATAATACAAGAACCCTTTGATTTTGGGGTCACTAGGAAAAAGGTCAAGGTCACAGGGCCCATCCATTCACAAATTAGTTTAAGGATGATAACTCCAGTTTGGGTAGACAGGTTGGCTTCAAACTGACCACTGGGCAAATATTTTGAAAAAGCTCATAAACATATCCTTATAGACAAATTCAGCTGAGCATCTAGACCCATGGGTCACTAGTTAAAATCACATCATTGAGAATGTTTATGCAATCAACATTTTAGGTCTTTGAAAGGTTTTAGAGCATTGTTAAATATTTGTGTGAAATCTGTTTATTGTTCTCTGTCCTGTAGTTCCGATTATCATGAAGACAAGGAACTGATTTTTGGAGTTTCCAAGGTAACTACTCGTTTGATTGCTGGTGAGAGTTTGACGACACATGAAGCACATGAAGGCACCAGCACTCTCCACAGGACCATGGTCTACACACTACATACATGTCATCAGCTCCTTTGTGTTCATATTTGGAAATATTTGTGTAGGGATTGGTCACCTGACAAGGACCAGAGTTAACATGTATCTGTCACATATATTTAGTTTATGTATGTTACAAGTCTCACTGCCGTTCATAAGCACTTTTTATTTGTATCCCCAGACAAAGTCGGGGGATACTATGGTTTCAGCACGGTCTCGCTGACGCCGCAGAAAAATCTTGTGAGTGAGATAACTCAAAATATATTTCACATATCTTTATCAAACTTTACATGTGTATAGATGGATGTGAGAGGATGAAACCTTTATAAAATGGGGTCATGAACTGTAATATGATAGTGACCTTGACATTGGATAGGTCCATTATTACAGAAAATCACACAAATTCTTAAATATCTCAAGAAAGCTTGCATGGATTGGTCCAAATATCAATGGGACTGAAGATCTTGGACAGCCTTGTGATGTCGCTACAGGCTTTAGGGTCATGAGATCAAATGTCATGGTCACAGGACCCACATCTTTAAAAATATTGTGCATGCATTTAAAGGCAAACTTTACATCCCAGACCTTCCATCTTGCTCATATAGCTCACCTGCCAAAAAAGGAAGATTCCTATCAATATTTGTGTCATAAGGTCAAAGGGTAAGGTCACAGGGGCCATCTGTCCAAAAATTTGTTTCCAGATGATAACTCCAGCTTGGATTGATTTATGGATTTCATACTTGACTTATATATGGCCCACCACAAAAGCAAGAACCCTGTTGATTTTGGGGTCCAAAGGTCAAGGTCACAGGACCCACATCTTTAAACAAATTGTGAATGTATTTTAAGCCAAACTTTTCATCCCAGACCTTCCCTCTTGCAAATATAGCTCACCTGCTAATAGCGGAAGATGCCTATAAACTTTGGGGTCACAAGGTCATAGGTCAGAGTCACAGGAGGCTCAGGAGCCATCTGCCTTCAAATCTGTGATAACAGAGGATTTTGGTTCACCCCATAACTTTTGAAGTACTGCACCTGTTTCCTTCAAATTTATCACAACAATCTCCACCAAGATGTTGGACAAGTTCAAACGTGTGACCTTGGCCCTGGTAGCCTTGTAAAGTGTCAATATGTGCTTTAGAAGGAGGGTGCCTATTTCAGAAAGGGGTATGTTTATATGTCTGGGGAGACAAGGAAAATCTCTGATTTCTAGTTATAAATAATTTTATTGCTTCCACTGGAAGCAAATATTATTTCTTCGACATTATTTATTTTATATATATATGATTTTAGCTAGTCTTACTTTCAGCCATGCTGAGTTATATAGCTGTAGGTCCATTAGCAGGGCAGGCTAGCTGTAGAATTTCACACTTATCAGTGTTCAAGGTTGCCTTATTAAAACAGTTTCACTGTTATCAATCAAGTTTTGAAGAACATATGCCCAGCCTGTTCTTGCTTTTTGCAACCTTCCGTGTTAGCATGTTTAATAATTGGTGACATATGGCAAATATACAATGTGTATAAACACAATATGTGTAATCTTTTCTGTTGTTGAATTTCTGTTTTTTATTACCAATGATATATTTTTGAGAACTATGTGTTGCAGTAGCAGTAATAATGATAAATGCTTTAAAACTGTGTTCAGCATTGTTCAGATAATCAGGCTAAGCAGGCTAAACATATTTCCACGTATATGTAAATGGGATATTATAGAACTTTCTACAATATGTGTAAGATAACTGAAGGACTGTTGTTTGTGACCATTCCATTTTGAACACTTAATCAATAGGCTGTTGAGATTATTTGTAAATGATTGTTTATATTCATTTTTTTAAACAATAAAATACAACCATTATACAAACCATATTGTATTAATTATATGCAGACTGTTCTCTTGGTAATGACATTCTTAATTTGACTCTTAAGAAATTTGAATACTGCATTTACTGTTTAAGTTAAAGAAAATTATTAGGTAAAATCAGTTATTTTCTTGTTGCTGGTGCTACATTCTTGTTTTGCAAGATTCCATCACAGTGAACAAATAGGCCTTCACACAAGAGTTAGGGTTTGTCTCTGTCTTTCATGCAGTCTCAGATGGCTGTGATTATGACTCTCCGTTATTGTAGTTATTAGTATATTCTGACTGGGTTGTATGTGTGCACAAAATACATAAATAATATGTTCATGTGAGGTTCTGTTGGTCTGTATATATTATGGATGTTGGTGTCATGTTTTTCATGTGTACTGGTAATCTAAATCTTGATCACCCACCAGATACATGAAAAGATGCAATATAGGAGAATGGTTTCATTAGTATTGTTTATAATGATCTTGTATTTAGAAAATGGTCTAATTTGCCTTCCTGCTACATGTGCTTAAAATGTACTCCCAAAAAAGTCACAATTAATTTATTTTTAGTTTTTCTTTTGTTTTAGTTTTGGGGCTTATTTCGATGAATGCACAACATACTTGCCAAATTTTTTTTTTCCAAGAAGTTATATTTTCAGTAATCCAGATACTGTTACGTATAGCTTGCATCATACATTATACCAGATCAGTATGTCCTCATTGTTTAGAATGTAGCAAAGCATGATCTTCATTAATTTGTCTAATTACTTTCAACAAAAAACCCAGACAAATTAGATCTTGAAGAGATTTTTGAGAGGAAGGTAGCAGTGTATACTTTGCAGATAAGGTGATTAGTTTAATTACAAAGGCATTGAATTATATTAAACATGAGACCATTCTGTTTTTATTTTGATCTGAACAATAGATTATAACACATATTAAAACAGTAATTTTTTTAATTTTTTTTATAGTTTTATCGGAAAAGAAAATTTTTAATTGATAATTATGTTATTTTTGCATGATATAGGGCTCTATTTGGTGAATGAAATATGAAAAGTTGTTAGAGAAAAAGAAATTTCTTTCTTTAGACCAAGTTGTTGATAAAATTATGTTGAGGAAGTTAAAGGTAGTTATAGGTGACTTAATGATATTAGTAAGTGGTCCCCTGGTATATATGGTAAAAGTATATTTGATGCAGTTTCATGAACTGGTTCATGGAAGCTCTGGGTTGACTTGTAATATAATTTGAAAGAAATTAAGCATTTTCCTTTAAGATGGGGGTAATGATTTACTGGAGAAAAAAATTACTGATATGTATCATGTATATTCTGCTTTGTGAGGTGTGTATCATTGTGAATATGTACAGGTATTTATTGGGGTATATTTTTTTCCATTGTGTCACGAACTGCTATGGGAGAGGGGAGTGTGAATCAATTCTGTGATAAACATTAACATAAGAATGTGACCTTTTTGAAGCAAAAGTGAACAGATGAACCTGCATAGGTATCCTGTTCAATGCATTTATAATTGAAACTGCTAGCATGTGATTCAGATAAAATGGTAAGTTAAGCTAACTTTATGATTGTAAAACTATTCAAGCTGACTTTCACCTTTGAAGGAATTGCATTACTGGTAACCTAAATATACAAACATTCAGCATTACTGGTCACCAAAACATACAAACAGTCAGTCCAAGCTGTATAGGGTAACCTTCTGTGGATGTATAAAAGTTGTCTCAAATCGTCTGGTGCAATATCCTTTCACAAGGGGCATTGGATAATGGTCTCTTATTCTCGGTTATATCATAAATAATAAAATAATATGTAAGACATGTTATTTAATTATTCAGTTCATCGTTGTACAAAATCCAGTACAGTAGGAATTTTATTTTATGTACACTTCTGTAAGTTTACAAGAGTAGAACAAGATTATGTTATAATTATAATGTATCATTACTTTGTGACCTGTGATTATTCATGTACAAATATGGAAAGGTCATTTCAAAATTCAATATAATATTGTAAACTTCCACACAGAGTTATTATAGTTTAATTTATAATGTGCTTATATGATTTCTAGATTGTGTTTCTGCCATGACTTAAAATACTGATTTTAGCTCCGCTGATGTCACTCCTTCTAAGCTGTAGTGGCGGCTCTCTGTCTGTTTTATTCTGTCTGGTCACCAAATTCATGCATTGCAAATTCATCTCATCTGTTCCATAAGTGCGTTGTGCATAACCGTAGTCCGCATGCGTAGTCCGTATGCGTAGTCCGTATCCGCAAAGTATGTTTCACGTACATATGCGTAGTCCGCACTCGGTGTTGATAAGTTCACGATGGCTGAAGATTGTCTTTCTTTGTAAGCCATTTCACTAATATTTGTTGTACATTTCCAAATATAAGCAACAAAATTGAGCTTGTGAAATTGTTTAAATATTTAAACTATATTAATATTTTCACAAGGAACTTAATTATTTAACACTGATGTTTACGGCTGAAGCATTTGAGAAACACGTGTATGTTAAAGAGAGGACAACTAAATTCAACCAAATGCCAACATGTTTGGTTTAAGAAACTTTCAATGACTGATATCAGAAATACCATTTATTCCAGTGGAAATAGAGATTCTTCATACAGCACGACCTGAATGGGAAAACTATGTTAAACCTGAAATTGACAAGGCGATTGGTATGCGTAGTGCGCAAAAATCGCTTCCGACAGCGTGCAGATACGGACTACGCATACGGACTACGCATGCAGATGAATGGAAACGGCCAAGTTAAAAAAAAAGTCTACAAAGTGATTTTTGCGGACTACGCATACGGACTAAGCACTTATGGAAAAGCCCCTTTATAGCGATGAACTAATCTCTGATTAGACATGCACAAATTTAAGCCTTTGTTCTTAAGGATTTCCGGTTCAACATGAAATTTGATAGATAAGGTTCAACCACCAAACCCTATACCTCCTTCCTCAAGAACTTTAACGTATGTCCTTTTAAATTGAAACTGCTTAGTCCTGATTTTCTAGGAAGTTCTCAGAAGTCATAAAAAAAGTCATGAAATTATATTTTTGGCAGTCAGATGTGTCTCATCCAGGTGTTCTACACTTCGGTAAATTTGTAATGATTAAATGAAACGCATAACCCTCAGTTCGCTATAAAATGGCACCTGGACATCTCGGTGGTTTGCGGTTCTTTTACCGGTCAGTGTTTAATCTGATAGAGTGTGGCACGTCCCTTTTCCTAAAGATTATGGAGTTAACTGTAATGCCGGGGAAACCTGTCCGGAATGATAAATATGCCAGGACATTGCTCGTTTAATACAGTACGGTATAAAACCCAGTTTAAAACATAAAATGTATACCCAGACAAAGTCAGGGGACACTATGGTTTAAATGACGGTGCCGCCACCGCTGCCACACATAAATCTTGTCTGCACGATAACTAAAAAAATATTACACGAATCTTTACCAAACTTGACATGTGCATAGATTATGGATAAGAGGACGAAGCTTTATTAAAATGGGGTCATGACCTTTAGTAGGAGAGTGACCTTGATCTTTAATTAGTCCATTTTTGGGGGGAACCTTCGCAAATTCTTAAATATCTCAAGAAATCTTCAATGGATTGATCCAATAATCATGTTGACTTAAGATATTGGATATCATTGTCATGTACCAGAAACTGGTGGCACCACCTATTATCCTTTTTTCTTGTTTTGGCGCCTTTTAATATCCCCGTCATTCCCACTTGACAGTACTGTGAGCATTCAAATTAAAAAACTAATTGACAGATTTCATTCATATTATGCATATTGTTAAAGTCCTCATTCACACGGCAAATCTGACCAGACGGACCGCAACTAAAAAATTCAGTGATGTATCCTCAGAGGCAGAAATGAAGATGTTATAGGTGCGGTAAAGGTGCTCTATTATTCTTAATCCATAAAGTATATAAAATGTGTACATTAACAAACATAATTATAGTATCAACGCATAATAAAAACTAAACAAAATATCTGGAATGCCCTGTAACTGAAAGAAAATACTTAACTGAAGTTTGGTATAAGGTGAAGATTCCAAAATTTTCATGGTAACACAGGTAAGTTCAATGAAAGTCCATCTTCAGGCGTAAACGAAAGTTCAATACGACTTATAATAATCCAATCCATATAACAAGTGAAAAGTCCGCATGTTCACTGTGGGGGAGGAACAGACGTTTCCACAGCTACCGGGTCCCTGATTGATAATTTAAGTTTGGCGG
The DNA here is from genome assembly GCA_026874595.1 of Sipunculus nudus. Lineage (NCBI taxonomy): Eukaryota > Metazoa > Annelida > Sipuncula > Golfingiida > Sipunculidae > Sipunculus > Sipunculus nudus. Next base: position 67,587,012 of record CM049310.1, read on the forward strand.
GCCAGCCTTTTTATATAGTATCGTGAAGGGCGAGTTCTGTGCTGTTGTCTGTTATGTTGAGTCCGTGTGGTTTCCATTGTCCCGACTACAGAACTCAATTGTGTGTCTTCGCTTGATCCCAACAAGAACAAACCGGGTTCGCGACGACGTCCAAACAAAAGGGGGCGATCCGTAAGGGGGACATCGTGTCGGGTGCGGCTTCAAAGGTCCACAACAATATATAGAGATGGGTTATGGGATGAGGTAAATTTAAATTGGGGTCATAACCTTTACTGAGTGACCTTGACCTTATATATTTCAATATTTGCTAAAAATCACACATCTTAAATACCTCAATAAGGGATGCATGAATATGTCCAAAAATAAAATCGACCGAAGATAGCTTTGTCATCTGCCGGAGACAGGTGGCGCCACCTTTTGTCCTTTTCCTGTTTTTTTTTTTTTTTTTTTTGCGCCTTTTAATACCTCCACCATTGTCACTCGACAGTATTGTGAGCATTTACAAGTCAAAATTTAATGGACAGATTTCTTTTAAATTATGCATTTACATAGATATGGATTTTGGGATAAGGTATATGTAAATTGGGGTCATGACAATTCCACTGAGAGTGGCCTTGACCTTGAATATTTCCATATTCGGAGAAAATTATCGTTTCTCAAGTGCAAAAATGTATCTATCTGAAAATCAAAATTAAAGATGTCAGATGAAAGCGGTACTTGGTAAAACCCGGACTCGGACCCCAGACTCGGACTCCACAGTAATATAATTGCCGGACCCCGAACCCTTGCCCTGCTTACCCTAATCATTTGGTAGGTCTGATTGCCATGGGTGTCTTTGTAAAACAATGATCATACGTATTAGTATTCTGGTGCCTTAGAGCTGAGGATTACTTATATATATTTTGGAATAAACTGTGTAGAGAAAATAAAGTAAAATAAAAAATAAAGGATTTTCTGTAGAAAATACCATTTATATTCCTCAGGTGGAGCCTCAGGTTAACAAAGAAAGGGAATTAAATTTATGGTGTACTTGTTTAATGCCAGACTGCCTGTACAATATGGTCAGACGCATGTGACCAGTACATATAGAACGTTTTTTTTAACTTGCATGAATTAACAGGTTTACAGGAGTAAGCAAAAAGGTTCCAAGGCAATATTTTGGCAGGTACATATTTATTTCAAAGAGAAGAAACTATGTTTCGTGTTGATTCAACATGCTTTTTATGTGAGTTCCCTAACAGTGGTTTTGTTCCCATGTGATGGCCAGTAGTGTGTTCATTTTTATTTTTAAAGAATTAAAATGTGGTTGTACTTTCATTTGATAAACTATTCTAGGATATTATTGCATTTTTAAATTTAAGATTTAAGGTATTCAGATTTGTTTAAATTATTATTTATTTTATTGTTTATATATTTCAATCATATGGTTAATTAAATAATAGTGTTGGTAACCTTGGTTTTCAAGGTCAAATCTGCGAATATTCAGATAACCCCATAACTTTAGAAGTACTGCATCTATCTCCTTCAAATTTGACCTACACTAAATTTCCACCAATATCTCCGATTTGTTTGAAGACTGGTGACCTTCAGCTTAGCCTTCAAGGTCTAATCTGCGAATACATAGGATTTATGTTTACCCCCTAACTTTTGAAGTACTGTTTCTGTTTCCTTCAACCTTGACACAACATATATTTCCACCAATATCTCTGACCTTTTGGCGAACCTGTTAGCTTATGCGATGGTGAGTCGTCGTCCGTCCGCCATCTTCCGTCCACCGTCGTCCGTACGTTAACCCATGCCATCTCAAAAACCGTTGGAGCTAACAACACCAAATTTTATGGAAGAATCATTCACCCGTCAAACTTTGTCGGATTTAAACAGAGATGATCCAAGGAACTATCTCTCTTAAGTTTGTTCGAATGGTTCCAGTTCGATGATTTTTGGCCGAGTTACAGGAAGCTGAACTTGGTCGTTTGGCCAAAAAAGCCTAATATAATTACAATCTCAGAAACGGCTGGAGCTATCATCACCAAATTTTTATAAAGCTTGGTCACATGAGTCACTTGAAATAGAGGTATTTGTGGCGCCACCTGCACCGACCTTTTTTGTACGTCGGTCATCAGTTCATTAACACATTTTTCTCAGGAATAACAGGAGCTAGCATTCCTAAAATTTATGCAAAAATCTTTCACATATCAAACGTTTTCGGACTAAGCGTTTTGTGGCGTCACCTGCATTACCTTACATTTCGTGGAGAAAAGGCTAAAAACCCTTTTGGTTTGATACATTTTGGCCGAGTTACAGGAATTTGAACTTTAGTCATATGGCCAAGTAAGCATACTAACATAATCTCAGATATGACAGGAGCTAGCATCACCAAGATTTGTGCAAATGTTGGCCACATGACTCATATTTGAAATTGCAGTTTTTGTGGCGCCACCTACATCAACCAGTTTTTACAGGCAAAAACCTCATGATTTTAGCCTCTTTCAGCTTAAAAAATGTTTTACGATAGAACTGTCAAGACGACAGCTATCGTTTAATTTTTCACAAGAATTATCTTAGGTTAGGGTTCTTTCAATGGTATAAGAATAGGTAATGTTCATTGATTTTTGGAATAGTCAAAGAAAGCTGATCTTGTGAAAGATGGTCTTGTGCCTATTTCAAACTGAGGGCTGCAATAGTCTTCTTCTGCAAAACTGTTGTTTCAACTTCTGTAACATTGCACAAAAAATTGATTCTTAGGAGGCCATTGTTCAAGTTTACTTAAATGATTTATGGCAGAATTATTGGACCTTTAAAAATGAAAGGACTGCATCTTTTATTATTTCAAACATTTTGATAAAAAAAAAATCGTATGAATATGTCAGCTTGAAAAAAGCATTGTAGCAAAATTCTTTCAGCATGTATAAACAGATTTACCAACAGGCCGATATTGTGTCTGTAACTATAAATAGCTTGGCAGACTGCCAACTATTTTAGATTTGGCAAAAGGTAAAAGGTCAGTCTGTATCTATTTATAGCGTAGACAGACTGCCAACTGTATCAGATTAGGCAACAGGTCAAGAGTTCAGTAAGTGCAGCCAGGTACAGATCAAGAGTTCACTCAGTGATAACAGATTGTGTAGAAATACCGACTCCGACTTAGTTGAAAATGAATAGGAAAATCGCGTGATCAACAAATAGTCTTCTATTATCGTTCACGCCGACGATCACTTGCGCGGGCCCCCATACTTCATTTGTCCCCCGCAGTCGCCGAAGGGGCCATGGGCGGGGGACATATACTAATGGTGATCGTCCGTCCGTAACATATATATGATGTTAACGCAATAACGTAAAAAAATAACACAACATACACCATGGAAGCAACTCATGAAATGCTTGGGTAAGTTCGAATTTTGAAGACCTTGATCCATTTTCAAGGTCGCAGGCGATCATGCTTAAATGAGGTTAACGCAATAACTTGAAAACAATTTGAGACACAGTCACCAAACTTACAGCATTGATAAACCTCGCGGAGGGCTAGGTCCAGTACGAATATGGATAGCCTTGACACATATTTAGCTCAGCTGACTATAAGTCAACTGAGCTATAGCGATGGTCCGTCGGCTGTCCGTCTGTCCGTCTTTTAAACTCGGACGTTTTAAAACCGTTGGACCTACGAATACGTAATTAGGTAAACAATTAAATGTCCCCTAAATCTCCTACCTTACCGAAAATTGGGTCACTACGACTTCGTTCCTTCGAGATATTAAGGAAAACCCTAAATTTTCCATTAGAAACCCATTGTCACACTTTAAGATTGCCCTATATCAAAACTAGGCTACTTATTTTTTTGTATCATTTTTAAATATATTTGTACATACCAGAAATTAAGTAAGTATTGTGTAATTTGCCCGAAGTTATGGGCCCTGTATAAAATCGGGAAAGATATTTACTCCCTTAACATGAGAAATGTTGAAACTAGACTTTTTCAGAGATATAACTTTATATAATCAAGATTCAATTATATACCCAAAATTAGATCTTAATTTTGCATAATTATTAGCATACATATAAAATCAAAACCTTATGTTTTGCCCAACTTTGGCCATGGCACTTTTTTCTGTAAGCACTGTTTATTTAATTTCTAAATTTTTGATTGGAAAGGAATTTGCAAAAAACAAGTACTCATTATGGTGTCAATATATTTGACTAATGACTCATGGCTGTATCAGTTGTCACATGATACCATGTTAATAATCAAATTTATATTATTGTTCCCTATATTTAGTTGAAAAATTAAACATGCCCATCTCCAGTTAACTTCTTGTATCATTTATTGGGTATTTTTTTTACATGTATTAGTTTCATATTACTTATCATTTTTTTCTGATACATGAATTAAAAAATACATGTATTCAAATGTGATAAAAAACAGATCTTAGACAAGTTCTCTTTATGATGTCTTTAATGTTAATAATTGTCATAAGACTCTTGCTATGTTTCTTGTGTAGATTGATGTGAAGTATTCAAAAGTGAATATAATAGTTTTATTTTTTAAATATAAATAAAAGCCATAAACCAGGTACCTATGATCATTATTTAAATTTGTGAAATTTGTATATCCTGGATTCTCAACAATTCTGAAACTGAATAAATACTCATGAGATACAATTTACATGATAAAACTGACAAAATGGTGTATACTTGCAGCATCAGGCCAAGGCAAAACTTGTGTGACAAGAGCACTCCATGTCCAAATGTAAACAATATAAATGACATCAATCCCAGGATTTAATCCAAATCTTACATAACTTGAGTTAAACACAATCATCTCATAATACAGCTTATAATAGCAGACAAAACTAGCATTTGTCTACCCCCTCTTCCAAATCAAATTTTTGATCATATATAACAGCTGAGCGCCGTGACCCATGGTTCCTTTGTTCAAGGTCACAGAGCCGATAATGCTAAAAGTATGTTAACGCAATAACTTGCAAAAGAATTTGAAGCACATTCACTAAACTTGCATCATTAGTACACCTCATGAAGGCCAAGGCCGAGTTGGAATATGGATGACCGAGACACATTTTCATGATCACAGAGGTGATCATGCCGAAATGATGTTTACACAATAACTTGAAAAGAATTTGAGCACAGTCACCTAATTTACAGTGATGATTCAAGCCATGATGGGCTAGGTCGAGTTGGAATATATATTACCTTGATGTATTTTTCAAGGGCACAGGGGCGATCTTGCTTTAATGATGTTAAGGAAAAGTGTCTAGAAAAGACTGAGGCACAATCTCACCAAACTCGCAGCATTTACACACATTCTAAAGTAACTTCAGGTGGGGGACATACCAGATCTGTACGAGAGATCAACCTTTTTCTTATTCTTGACAGCGTCCAAGCAACTTGATGCCCCCGTTCTCAGTATATTAATAAAACTTAAATATCTTGCATTTACGGGGAGCATGCGTTAATTTTTAGCTGAGCTGACCATGGGTCTCCTTGCATTCCAAAAAGTAGGTCACTGTGACCTATATTTTCGAGTTATGCGCGTTATAGTGTGTTTCGAGGACTACATTTTCTTTGTTTTACACATTTCTTTAATGTATTTTTGTACTCGAAATTTCGGCTGGCCAGGTGTTAACAAATCGTAACCAATGGATCTAGAAACTTTTAAATGAAAACCCGTGGAGGACCTTAAAAAATCTCCTTTGGAACCTGAAATAAGGTCATGGTGAATTATATATTTTGCGAACTACGGGCAAAAAAGATGATTTTGAGCACCTAGTGAGTCAGACAGTGCACAAACTGTTAGTGATGGACCTAGAAAAGTCTAACTGAAAACCTACGTAAGTCCATAAAAGTCTTATTGGAAACCAGAAATTAGGTCACTGTGAAGTATATCCTCTTAGCTATGGGCCTCGTAAGTATCCCCAGAAAAATTAAAAATATGATACAAAAGCTACAGTATCTGAATAACTAATGTATTGAATGCCGTGATTCTTTCAATGCATATTGATCAAATAGTGTTTCATCTTTCCTGAAGACTGGTGGCGCCACCTATATTTTTTTTTTTTTAATTTTTACGTATTTTTTCTCTAATTTTTATACCTTCAAATGAAACAGTCTGGACGTTAATAGGGTAAAAACCGTAACCATTAGACCTAGAAACTTCTCACTGTATATTCAGGGAGATCTTCGGCAAATCTCCTGGGAAACTTAAAATTAGGTAGGAGTGGCCTATATTTTTACGAACTACGGGCCACAGAGCTGAGTTTTAGCACCCAGTGAGTCAAACGGTGCACAAATTGTAACTACTGGACCTAGAAGCTTCTTTCTGAACACCAAACTTCTTTCATGGCACTAAATATTGCTGTTTGACCAAGAACCTTCTAATATGACATTCAGGGAGGTCCTTGGCAAGTCTCCTTTGAATCCTGAAATTAGGTCATTGTGACATATACTCTTAGCTAAGAGCAGGAAACCTAATTTTGAGCACCCAGAGAATCAGACAGGTCACTAATCTTGACTGTTGGCTCTAGAAATGTCTTTCTAGCTGTAAAGGGAGGTCATTGTAATGTCTCCTTTGCAGGCAAAATAAGGTCACTGTGACCTATATTCTGTGAGCCGTGTGAACAACATGATTTGGGAACCCTGTAAGTCAGATGGCCACAAGTCATGGCAGTTTGACGTTGAAACTTCTAACTTAGCATCTAGTGAGTGTCTAGTAAATTATTCTTCCTGTTACCTATTTTCTCAGGGATACTGGGGCAAAAAACATGATTTTGAGCACTCTGGAAGTCATTCTACCCATACATCCATTGTTCAAGATTCCTAAACAAATATTTTTACCAGATCATAACATAAATAATTAATATATGCATCACCTGTATACATGTCATATTCAGCTGTGCGTCATGACCCATGGGTCACTTGTTTTTTTAGCGCTCTATAGATCCTGCGAAGTCCATAGATTCCATAGATCCCCCCTGACATACATATTAGTTTCTTCTCAGTGATCAATAATGCTAAATGCCCAAATCTACATTTTTAAAGAAACTGTGAACAGAATCGATTATCCAGTTGCCAGGAATGTTACTTAAATTTTGTGAACTTTCACGGCAACTATTCAGAAATGAGTAAAATTTCATACAAAAGCTATATCTCTATAATTCACACATGGGTTGAAATGAAAGATGCAATACATACTGGTGAAATGAGACTAGTGGCGCCACGTTTATTAATATTTAACTCAGCTGGCTATAATTAAGTCCCCTGAGATGGTCCTTCGTCCGTCATCCGACCGGCCGGTAACAGGACATGTTTGAAACCGTTAAACCTACGAATCCAAAATTCTACATATAGTCAGATTTCACCAATTTCCCCAACCAAACCCAAAACTGGGTTACCGCGACTTTGTTCTTTCAAGAAACTAAAGAAACACCCCAATTTTCCATCAAAAAACTATATTTACACTTCAGGACTGCCTGATATCAAAACCACTGATCTGTTTTTGATCATATTTAGCATAAATAATAGTCTATATATTTCCTATGTACATGCCAGGTCAGAATTATGTAATTTCTTGAAGTAATTGGCCCGAACACAATGCACTTTGTAAACATTCAGGAAAGATATTTACTCACTTAACATGATTATTGTTGATGTAAAAGACTTTTATCATGGATATATTATTATTCAATTAATATTCAGTTGTATACCAAAAATTCGAACTGAATTTTGTAACTTTTCACAGCAAGTTCATTTTCACAGTATGTACATGTAAGGATATAATCTTTTAAAATCTGAAATTTGAAAATAGAAGCAAAAAACTTTGTTTACTTACTAAACTTTTTGAATGATCTTATTGTAGTGACTTGCATTGTCATGCTGCAGGCAGCCCGCTTCTCTCGAGGTCACTGAATACAGTTCTGCCTGATTAGTAATAGGCCACTGAGGGAGTAGGGGTCACAGCTGAACAGTTATATTTATATCATTCCCCCCCCCCCCCCCCCATCCCCTTCCCCCATCAAGTCTTATGCAACAATTGTTGTTGTTTGAAATTTATTTCCTTAAATGTAAAGCTGTTTCCTCTCCATTGTACAAAACTTTTCTATGTCCAGAAGTAATTTAGAAGCTACCATGCTGTGGTAATGTAACATTTTTAAAAAGAAATTAATTTCCTCTTGAATAATTTTAACAAATTTAAATTGTCTTTCAGTATGCATAGTTTGATAACATATGAGCCAAATTATATGAATAAAGGTCAATTTAAAATTACGAATTCTAAATCAAGTTATATTTTCAGCTGTTTATTGTTTTGCAAATTTATAAAAAAAAATATATATATAATGTTGTGGTAACAAAATAAAAACATCTGTATGCATAATGCGGTGTTATGTGATAAAATAAGGGATAAATGTTGATGCAATTTAAAATTGTGAATCAACTTACATATTTAGATATATATGTTACATTTCAAATGTATAAAGTTAATATGGAAAACAATGGATGTTATAAAAAATGAGGATATTATGCAAACATTTGTTGATTATTTTCCTGCCTCAGGAAAGAATGGGAAATAATAAAGGGATTGACTTCGTTTGTCCATCTCTCTAATTTTAAATATTTAATAGTAATATAACCACTGTTTAATTAAATTATAAAATTAAATTATTGTTTTAGATTTTTACCTTAAGGCCAGCACCATACCCCATAGGTTCCTTTTTTTCGTGTAGATTACATCCCTATGTTATTTGATATATTAGCCTGATATAATGCATTTCCATACACCTCGGATAATTCTGTTGTATACAAGACTGGTGTCCCCACCTATAATCGTTTTTGGGTGGCATGTATTTATGCCCGTAATCCAAATTAACGGTATTTTTATGTATCTTTATGAAATTTTTCATGTCCGTGCATCTCGTACAGCTTTCTCTCACACAAGACCTGTGGAGCCACCAATAATACGTTTTGTGTAGTGTGCATGTACATGACAGTAATTCAGGAGTGATTTGACATATCAGCCTGAACTTTTGCATGTCCACGCATGTCGGATTGCTTCGTCGTACACAAGACGGGTGGCTCCACCTATAATTGCTTTTGTTTTGCATGCATCCGTGCTTATGCGTCAAGAGTGGTTTGATGTATCTGCCTGATATTTTTTATGTCCATACATACATCTTGCGTAGTGTACACCCATGCCAGTATCTCAGGAGTTATTTTTCTGTTATTGGTGCTTATATCCTCGAGTATGTATATATCACACATTTCTTTGAAAATAATCATATAAATCTGTTATCAGGAAAGCAAGCATTATACCTGATGTTTATCTATTGCACAGGTTCGCATTAGGCCTGTAGGCCTTGTTTAGCTATAATAGCACTCTAATAGCACATATCTCAAGAGTGGTTCAATATATTGTGCTGAAATTGTACATGTCCATGGATCCTTGATACCTTCTCCCCGTTTTAAAACTGGTGTCAGTGGCAGTCATTTTCACGTTTCGTCCATCCGCGCTTTGGGTGAAAATCATTCATATCTCAGGATATCAGGGGCGTTTCCAGGATTTGGAGCTGGGGGGGGGGGGGGGTCTGAGTAGATTTTGTAGTCATCCCCCCCCCCCCCCCCCCGAAATAGGCTTACGCAGAACGAGCCTAAAATTTAAATCACTCCGATCCCCTCCGTTTTCCATGCAATACGATGACATCATTCACATATGTACGCGTATGTGGGAAGTACGTATATATGCAGCAGAATCGGACAGATAGTATAGAGCGCATAAGTAGAGAAGTCATCTCCCAGAGGGATATCACTGACGTTTAAGTTTGTAATGTCCCCGTCCGTTACCACACGTATGCGTTTTAAATCGCTACCTTGAGCGATCGAAAAGTGCTGCATACGTATACGTATAATAATAATAATATTTACGCACACGTACTGCATACGCATATATGGAATCACTCCAAGTCTAAGAGATTATGTGTGTAGGTAGGCCTGAAGGGATGTTTCAATGTGCGCGTATATGCATATATAAGTATATACGTGAAAAATAGGTGTGTTTCCATGTGCGCGTGTATGCGTATATGCGTGAACTGTCACATGCACTAATACATTTGTACAGTGGATCGAACAGGACTTCCACAAAAAAGATCCTGAAGTGAAGTCATTTTACCCCGAATTACCGAGTTCACGCAGACCCTATGCGTGAAAATCGCTCCTGTGGCGATTTTCACGCATATACGCACATACACATATACGCTGACGGACAAATGGAAACACCCTAGTTATAAAATCATATGAGCTTTTTTTTATGCATATACGCGCACATGGAAACACATCTTAAAGGATCCAATCACCTATCTGGCCGTTATAAATTAACGGTAATCCCTTGGAGCTTTCATCAAAATAGGCCAGGAAAGGTGGATATCAGTGCTCACTGGCTGATTGTTTTGTTTACATCAATGTGTTTATAAAATGTGGGGGCCCGCAAATATAATCAAAACAAATTCAACAAGGGCATTTGTCAGCAAGTCAGATAAGCCAGAGCTTTGCAAATGGCGTTTTGAAACAAGTGTCCTTTCTACCATTGCATATAAGCAACCTACCACCTTAGGTTACCTGTTTTTCCAGTTTGTCAACATTGCTGTGTTTACAAACATGTTGTTGATAAACAAGTTCACACATCCTTCATCTAGGCCTTATAAGAACTTTTCACAACCAAAATTACCCTTATAGATCATTAATATATACACAGAGGAAGCCAGAAATCAGATAAATTATTTTTTCAAAAGGTCGGTGATTAGACACCTTTAACGTTTGCTCGATTTAAGCTCTTTCCATCAGCTCAAACGCGAGAGCGAACGCCAAGGCGAACGCGAATATGAGTCGCGAACCATTCGCGGGGTGTGTTAGAAAATCGGCCGATTATATTGGGCGATTAGCGAAATCGTGTAGTGAGCCGATACGTATGACAAAATCGGCCGATTTTTGTTTATTTTGGCTAGGCCAGAGTGCAGACTCTGTGATGGTATATCTGCCGTACTCTGTATCCATCATTGTAAAGTAATTGCCTTTGGACCCGATCACTTGCCAGGGGTGTCAATACAGTCTTGGAGGGGCATGTATGTCCCCCACATTTTAACAAGGCGCATGGTCAATGAAACCAGGTATTGATAATTAGAATTATACACTTTGATTACATTTCTCAGTTAATTATATCAAAACCTGTTATAAAATTTATATATACTGGAAACATGGTATCTCACTCTTTCAAACCTTATAGTCAATTGAAATATATTTGAAATATGTAACACAGACAATAATATATATATATATATATATATATATATATATATATATATACTTGATGTTTACAGGTAAACCCAATACCATTTATGGGGCCGGTCCCTATAGCACACTCTTTTTCATTGAGCAACCGGCAGGGATTTCCCATCATATAAAGCCATGTTGTACTTAAATCCAGTTTTAATATATTTGACCTGATATACAGAGTCGCCTGATATATAATTGTTCATCCCACTTCCTCAGCATATTAAAATAAACATGCATGATCATGATGCCCCCCCCCCCTTGAATCCGCGCCTGTTTATCATATATGACTGTATTTTTATCTTAGCTAACTATCTCAGCGTCCGTCAGCGTTAGACTGGCAGGTTTTAAAACCGTTTGACCTACGAATCTGAAATTCATCATACAGTTAAATGTCCCCAAAATCTCATACCATACCGAAATTTGGTCACTAGGACTTCGAATTCCATCGAATTATTAAGGAAAAACCTCCGTTTTCCATTAAACCCCATTGTTACACTTCAAGACTGTCTTATATCAAAACCACTGATCTGAATTTGATCATAGTAAAAATGCATAATCTTACATACATTTCCTATGAACATACCAAAAATTAAGTCAGTATTGCGTAATTTGTTGAAGTTATGGGTCCAAACATAATGCAAATTGTAAAAAATCGGAAAATATATTTACTCACTTAACATAAGAATTGCAGAAACTAGAGACTTTTTTTCAGGGATATAACTTCATTTAATCAAAATTAAATTGTACACCGAAAATTAGATCTGAATTTTTCAAATTTAATAAATTCTTTGCATAAATAAAAAATTTGTACCTAATTTTGCCCAACTTTAACAAGGGCTCGTTTTATCCCTGTAAGCACTGTTGGTTTAATTTTCATATCAAGCACACGTTAGGAATTCAGCTTCTCAATTCTGAAATTTAAAAGAAATTGACCATAAACATTAGCTTTTATGAAAATTTTATGAGACCATGTCACAACTAGGCTATACTGAAGCCTCTATATGTCCCCTTATTGACCTTTCAGGCAAATTATGCATGCTTGAGGCAAGGCATACTCTGCAGCCAGCCAGCTTTTGGGTGGCGTCAGCTGGATCTAACTGTCCATCCCCATCCTCTTAACAATAAACAATGTTTTTTTAATTATTGATTTATAAAAAGAACTTTAAGAAAAATTAATGGAAAAGGAATTTTATAGTTAATGAGTAATAGGGAACTACCTTGCAATTACTGATGTTTTATGGATCTTCCATGGATGGCCGAAAATGTATTCCAAATGACACCATGCAGTCACCTTGGGTAATTTTCATTTCAATCATAAAAATGAAAAATAAATAAATAAATAAAATTGTGGTTTACTATTAGGTATTAAATTAAGCAAATTAATGATAGACAGGGATGCAGTTAATTAAACACAAAACTTGAGTCAAACGCCATCATCCTCATAATTCAACTTTTATTACCACACAAACCAACATTTGTCTATCCCTTCTTTCAAATAATATTTTATGAAAATAGATAACAGCTCAGTGCCGTTACCCGTGGGTCCCTTGTTTTAGGTTATTAGCATAAATTTAATATCGATACCTTGAATTTTACCCAAATTTGACCATGGCACTTTTTTTACTGTTAGTGCTGTGGATTTAATTTTCACAGCATGTACACAAGCATTTCATCTGTAAAAATCTGAAATTTGAAACCAATATTTCAAAAACTGTAGATTTCCTTCAAGTTTTCAAGCACCATGTCTTGGTTGATTACATCAAATCAGTGGTATGGAGTGTGCTAGGCTGTTAGTGTTACATAACCCCTTTATTCCTGGCCTACTGCGTCTGTGAGTGTCTGGGTGAGGCTGGGTCAGGCAGTAATTACCAGAGGGCCTCTCTCTCTCTCTCTCTCTCTTTCGATCTGGCAGTCTAGCTTTCTCTCTCTCTCTATCTGTCTGTCTGTCTGTCTCTGTCTGTCTGTCTGTCTCTCTCTCTCTCTCTCTCTCTCTCTCTCTCTCTCTCTCTCTCTCTCTCTCTCTCTCTCCTATGCCTCCCTTCCTTCCTCCACCCCATACTATAAACCAGATTAATTAGCTACAAATGTTGATGCAATTTAGCAATGTGAATCAACTGATATATTCACATATACATATATATGTTATACTGTAAATGTACATTAACATTTTAAAACCTGGATAAACATTGATGTAATGAGAAAAAGGAATTAATGCAAATATTGTTAATTTTTTTCCTGGCTCAGTAGAAGGGTAATTTAAATGATTTGCTTTGTTTTTTCCATCTTTCTGTCTATTTTAAATATTTAATAATTATGAATAAACCTTTTTTTCCTGTAAGCACAGTTGAATTAAATTTCATATTCTGTATGTATTATGCAAGGGTGTTGTAACTCCAACCATCCCCTTCCCCCACCCCAGTCCTTGCTCCTTGGCACGGTGGGCAATAGTTCTATTGCAACTGCATAACATTTAATGATTAAAGAAAATTTATACAGAGAGACAGAGGCGTTGTAACTCTCACCATAACCAACCAACCCCGATCAAGTCCTCCAACCTGTGGAGTGGGTATGTTATGGCAACTGTATTCATATAATAAAATAGGAAAAACAGTTTGTTAAAAAAATTGGATCTCATAAGACAAATGTGTAAACTGTTGAACTGTCAATCAAAATATTATATGCAACAATTTCTTCAATCATATCAACAAACCATGGCCTAGATTACCTCTTCCTCCCAAACTTTATCTACATTTCATAATATTTTAGATTTTAACCTTCCATGTGTTTAAGTACTGTTGAATCCTCTGTCCTCTCTCTCTCTCTCTCTCTCCTTTCTATCTACATCCACCACTCCTTGCAGCCCTCATAGTTCCCTTCCGAACCCCATCCCATGGTCAGCCTCAGTAAACAAGAATAAGATGAATCAGATATATTCATATATTATATTTTGTATAACTATTTGTCCATATGTACCTATCTACATGCCAGAAATTATGTCAATATTGTGTAATATGTAGACATGTTGGGCATCGAAATAATGTACCTTGTCAATACTCTATATATCCGACAACACACAGCTTTATCATTATTCAACCACTGCTTAGTGCACTGTCATTGCATTCATATTTGCTCAAATATATCGCTATTTTCAACACCTCCTAAATAAATAAAAAAATAAACCACTTTATTTTACTCCATATAAATCCATCAGTCAGGTTACTTCATATATCATTTACTCACATATTACATTATATTCCTTTATAATAACACAACATGCCCATGATATTCATTAGCTTTATCCACTAAATAAAGTATCACAATGGTAATACATTTAAAGACCAATCACGATCAGCTTACCCATGGGTCCCTTGTTTTTTTTCTGCATTTTCAAATACATGAATAAAACATGTTATGTCTATATGTCTATATTTACTTATTCACAATCATAGGTTTCAACATATTTAATAATTACATATAAATCAGAGTTTGTCCTGGTGGAATCTCAAATCCTGCTGAATTAAGACCAATATGATCATAGAAACTAGTGGCGGATCCGAGGAGGGGGGGGGGGGGGGGGGGGGTAGGACCCCTTTGGAGCCAAAACAACTTTTTTAGGGTTTCATACCAAATTTTGCGATCCTGACCCTCTCCTTCCTGGACCAGAGGACATTGTTTTAGGTTATCTTTCAGTCTTCTTGGGCTTGACTATCCCCTTTCTAAAATCCTGGTTCCGCCCCTGCTACGATCCGAGTTTATCCTAGTCTCCGATCCTACTGGTAGAAAGTCTAAAATTTAGTTGTTGTCTCTTGTTGACCGGTTGGAGTTTGTCCTTGAAGAGACCACGATTGGAGTTTGTCCTAGTATAATCGCCGATCCTGCTAGTTAAGAAACGAGGAGAAACTCCGATCGGACATATGTCCTAGAAGAATCGACGATTCTACTGGATCGGAGTTTGTTCTGTGACATTTACATACACATAAGAGCTTGGCATATGTACACACATGTGTAACTAAACACCCTTACATGCACTTATATATATATATATATATATATATATATATATATATATATATATATATATATATATATAGGCATATTAATACGGCATATAGAATAATATATAATTATTAGGATCGATTATTAGTTTTCCTGTGATTTTTTTCAGGTTTAATTTGTTACTGTCACAAGGAGGAATACGTACTATTATCTACTGTTCCTGTCACTGGACTGTTATTTAGATGGAAGTGGCTAAACAGCCGGAAAATACACCTTGCCACCAGTCTAGCCCACATAACAGGTTAAACTGGCAGAATATGAATGCATGCTCTATTTCAGAGTTTCAGTGTGATAGGCCTACTCGAAACTTTCAATTATTATTTTGACAGTGAGCCCACAATATAGTGCTGACTTACTAAATTAGATATTTTGATGGTCTGTATGTAGTTACTATGTGCACATTTTGTGATATTTTCAGGGTAGCTTTATATAGATTGATAGGAACTAACTGAAGATGACTGGCAGAACAGCTGCTTTTGTATATATATATATATATATATATATATATATATATATATATATATATATATATATATATATATATATACATATGCGTGTGTGTGTGTGTGCTTATGAGCAGACGTTTGGTAATGTGTGAAAGCACAAACGACTCATGTCATATCAAAGGATAGGCATATTCTTTGATTAAAGGTAATTAAGTATGAAGCATAACAGTTGTTTATATACAGGTGTGCTTATGAGCAAACAATCAATTAATGTGTGAAAGCACCAACAACTCATAAAATGTCATATCAAAGGACATGCAGACTATGATTAAAGTAAATCAAGTGTGAAGCATAACGACTGTTTATACACTATTGTGTGGTTATGAGTAAACAAATAAGGCCAAAAAAAAATAAATTTTAATTTTAAACCCCCGCATCAAAATTTTTATTTTGATTTTCAATAAAAACTTTCCAATTTTGAGCTGCTGCCGCTCCGACATTTCTTTCAAGAAGATAAAACCATACAATTTCCTTTGTTTTGTAGTGCTTTTACTTATTTAGCAAAATAAAACTGTTATTTTCATGCTCATCCCTTATAATTTGACATTTTTATCGAAACATACCAAAAAATTTCAAATAAAAAAAGCGCCCGCCCGCATTGATTTCTGAAAAAAAGTGCCTGAGAACCATACCTTTTTTTTATTTTGGCCTAAGTATAGTATTTGAAAACAAATAACTCAAGATATGCCAAATAAATGGTCCAAGGAGCATTATTATTTGATCGATGTGATCAACCAATCTTACACCACACCCCAATTAAATCTGTTGAGCCTATTGTGTTGTGAGGTGATGCAAGAAATATCCACACCAACTGGTAATTCTTACATATAGACCGGCAAAAAATACAATTTGGCAAGTCAGCACTATATTGTCAGAATAATAATGGAAAGTATTGAGTATCACACTGCATGACACTCTGAAATAGTGCATGCATTAATTCATTTGCCGGCATTAAAGCCTGTGGGCTGGACAGCCGGCAAATTGTATTTTCCCAACTGGCTGTTTAGCCTGTGGACTAAACTGCCGGCACTCTGCCGGCTGTTTAGCCACTTCCTATTTAGATCTCATCTTCTACAAATAATTAAGCCTCATTGAAGTGATAAGACGTATCAATATAAAGTTCTCTGCATAAACATACTACAAATTGTAAGAACTTTTCGCACCATCAATATACAATCGCGCTGAATGAAAGCGCGCAGAAAAGCAGAAATGGAAATGCTTCAAATTGGCTAGACTTTTCTGCTCTCAGAAAGGCGCAGGGCTACATGGAATACCGGCCTTAAATATTCTCGGAAGTTCGGTAGTTATGACCAGGCTTGGTGTGTGAATATAATTAAAAACTGATCACATGTTTTTTTTTTTAATTTTTTAGGGGGATATATTTTGCTGCCCGGATATAGTTTTGATAAGCAGGAGGACACCTGACAGGTGTCATCCTTGTGCAGCGCACCTGGGGTCAAAGGGCATTGCACTGACATTGCCTCGTTCTGGCTATCACACAATTCAACATGGCGGCGCCTATGGTGTCTTGAGCGAAACGATTGTTTATATTTTTATGTTCGAAATGCAAGCTTGGTGCCAAGTATATGGGATAATTCTGTGGATTTATGTGTAGCTCAGGATCTAAACCTTGTGATATGGGTGTCAGCTGATGCCGGGGTGGGAGATTTGGGCGACTGCGAGGATATAACATGGGCGCACAACAGGCCAAGGATTCAAAGGAGCCGAAACAAGAAGTGAAAGGTTCCGGAAAACACCGACCTGAGAAACCCCGTCACAAAGAAACAGCCCCTTTCAATATCCCTGGTAACATATTTCAAGCACACCATGGTGAGTCAGCCAGTGAGCATTTGGCAGATTTTAGTAATTTTCTTTTATCTTCGTGGGGAATGTGGAATTTTTTTATTTGGCTGCTGCAGCAATGAGTGAGACCAGTGTGTCATCACTGATCACAGTCTGCAGTCACCCTGAAGAACTGTCACGTCATTAGCCGTCAGCTGTGTCAGTATACAATGTTCAGTAAGATGGGATTACACGCCTAAAAATTTACTCACTAGCATTTATGAGCAAAGCAGCCATGGTTCTCATCAGGCCAGTGGTCTGATTTATACTTGTGTTCAATGTCATTGACAATGAATCAAAAGTAGAATAGACGAGTCTCTACATCTTAATGTATCCCGGTTAGACAGTCCCTCTAAACACCCAAAACACCAGTGTTTTGGGTATCTGTGACAAAACACCAAGAAACACCCACTCAGCTTCAAATCTGAACCCAAAAATGTAACACCGATAAATAATCATGTGATGAATATATCTCTGCAATATTGTTTCATAAATTTATGACATTAAGATAAAAACGAGTGTTTCGTGCCGTGGTCGGATCACCGGCGCCCAAGGCAGTCATTTATTCCAGCTATGACCCTGCCCCCTAGTGGCGCAAGTCGCAATCAAGCAGCGCACTTGTCAGTTGTACAAAAAACTATTGCTTTCTGTTATTTTACAGAATATTGGCACAATTCTGCATTAACATATGCAACAGATGATTATTTATTAACTAAAGCCAGTGTTTTGCTTCAAATTCGAATTTAAAAGGGTGTTTCGAGGTGTTTCGTCACGCGTACCCAAAACACTGGTGTTTTGGGTGTTTAGGCGGACCCCAGTTAAATGCCTGTTACTAAGTAACTAAACAGGCTACTGGCCCCCACCCCCACTCCTCTTCGTTACTCTTGGAAGTGAAGATGTAAAGGATGGGCTGGCACTAGTCTTGATTAAGACTGAAGAGTGAAGTGCTTTGGAAAAAGCATTCATTTACTGAGGTGCAAAATGTGCATCAAGCAAAATAAATTTGCACGACCTAAATTTTCAGTGAAAAAAGTGACAAAAGGGTGTAAATGATACATCACTTTCCCAGGATATTTTTAACAAGTTTGGGTAGAAAATAATGCTTGCCACGGTATCTGGAACTCTTTACAGTCTAATTTTACAACCCAGAATGGGCTTCCCAGATCTCTATCCTTCACTTCGCCATCATCCCGGCATGCTGTTTTCCCATTGGCCAGGGTCTCAAAACAAGCTGGCTCATTTGGATGGATATTTTGACAACAAATGCACAATTGCACAAGCGCTGGAGTTTACCAGATAATAAACAAAGGTCAGATCATTGCTATAAATTGTGAATAAAGTGATCCATCTGATAACAGCTTGATTAAGCCCACCAAGCAGTTCACTGAAAACTTTCCATAATGAAAATTAAACATATTTAAGATAAACAGGCAATTTTAAGCCAAAGCGTACTATGGGCTATGTGCATGCCACCTAGTGTGAAAAGGCTGTACCGCTTAATTATATGCATGCATGGTCAGAAGGCTGCACAGTGGTTTATAGCCGTCAGTCGACCAATGGATTATAATACAGTGAGTTCAGGAAGAAGAAAGTCAAGGAGACAGCATTTTTTGTCTAAGCCAATTGAAATAATCAACTATGAACCATTTGTGAACATTATTAATGTGCATTAGAAGTTATATCTGACATGTTTTTTTATTATTACCGTTCGTAGGAGCTTGCTCTCTATTCCGTGCTTAAAGTTTCCATGAACTTAATGTTATTCCATGTCAGGTCCAATGAGAAGGGCTGGCATGACTGGTGCTTGTTTGTAATTGTTTGAAGTAAGGAGTATAAAGTTAACAAATCAGGGCGCAAAATTTGCACCGGACCACCAGAAATTTCAGGTAAAAATCAAGGAGGTCAGGCAGAATGTCTTCCCCCACTGGACCCCTACTCCCTTTGTCAGGCAAACTCCTTGGCCTCCTGCTTGGCAAGGTTGGCATTCTTGTGGGAAAATAGGTATTTCTTCCCTTCCCAGGGAAGTCGGGGGAAAAATCCAGGAAGAAAAGGAAATGAACAAGTTTCTGGGAGGAAAAGGAAGTAAGGGAAAAACTTGATATTTTCCGCAAACTTGTATTATTAAACATTTTTTATTAATTGAATTAGTCTGAAATTTTATTGAATTAATTAAATAAATAAAACTGACAACATGAGAACAGGAATACTGACTCTATGCCTCACTCATTAAGACACATCAGTTCCACAGGCACTTGTTTTCCAGCAGTAAAATGCCTTAGAAACCATAAACACAATGAGTGTGCCAGTTATAAAAGAACAAGGTAATGAACTCCACCGCTAGGCGGGAAAGACAACTTTTTTTCACTAGTCCGAATTCCGTAGAATTATCCGCTTCACAAGCATGATTGCACGCCTTTTTGCTGAAAACTTCTTCTACAAGATTAAACTTCCAAAAATAAAAGTTCTTCACACTAACTGCAAATTCAAGCACGTTTACTCCAGGGGTGACACCGTCATTTGTCATGTACACATTTATTAGTTGCGGAAGTTGACGTCATCTCTGGCTTAATGTATGTTATGGCTATAGAACAGAAGTAAATGTATACAAAACAAGTGATATAATGATCCTGGTTGTGTTTGCTCACTGATTTTCAATTTGACAGCTGTTTGAATAGTGCGTCCAAAAGAGATGTAGAAAACAACTGGTACCATGCAGCCAATCACAGCGGCCAGTTTAGGGGGAAATCCAGTCCACCCGGGGTGACGTCAACCTGCGCAACGAATATGTGTGGGTCCACAAAATAATCAAAACAGATTCAACAAGGGCATCTGGCAGCAATTCAGATAAGCCAGAGCTTTGCAAATGGTGTTTTGCAACAAGTGACCTTTCTTCCTCTGCATATATGCAACCTTCTATGTTTTTCATGTTTGTCAACATTGCTGTGTTTACAAACATGTTGCTGATAAACAAGTTTATACATCCTTCACGAAGGCCTTATAAGATTTTTTCACAACCAAAACCACCCTTATATCATTAATATATACAAAAGTAAGCCAGAAAAACATAAATTCATTTTCAAATGATAGGTGAATGGGCACCTTTAAAATCAGAATTTTTTTAGCCTCTTATTGTATTCACTTGCTTTGTCAAGCAGCCCACTTTCGTCACTGGAGGTCATTCACTTCAGCTCTCTCTGCTTACCCGATTCATAATGGCTCATTGGGGAGCAGGGTCACAGGTGTACAGTTATTTTAATATATCAACCTCAACACCCCCCCCCCCCCCCGCCCAAGTGTAATTTCAAAATTTTTTATATTTTAAAATGTATTGTAAATGTAAATAGTGAATATGTTTCCACTCTATTGTTCAAAACTGTTCTAAATCAAGGAGTAATACATAATGCTATGTTGGGGTAATCAACATTTTTAGCTCAGCTGACTATAAAGTCATCTGAGCTATAGTTGTGGTCCATTGTCCATCTGTTGGTCTAGCTGTCCGTCCGCCTGTCCGTCTGATTGGCACGTTTTGAAACTGTTAGACCTACGAATATAAAATTTGGCATACTGTTAGGTGTCCCCAAGATCTCCTGCCAAACCAAAAATTGGGTCACTTTAACTGGAAAAACTTCTATTTTCCATTAAAAACCTACCATCACACTTCAGGACTGAATACAGTCGAGCCCACTTTGTGTCATATCGGTTAGTAATAAATCCTGTTTATTGTCACATAAATCTGAAAATCCCAAACCATTTCCTATATAAACAATGGAAAATCTGACCGTTTAATATCATGGAATAATGTCATAATCCTATTTATTGTCATGCTTGGAACCCTTGGTAGTAAAACCAGTTTGCAGTTAATATCACATCATACACCGACACGGTCAATGAGGCCATGTGCCTGTAATCGGTCAGGCGTATTAAACGATTGCATCTGCCACCTGTGTGCGGCAGGCTAGTGCAGTGATGGATGCAGGTCACTCCCCGTCACTTAACTAATTATTGTCTGCAGATACCCTGGTAATCCATTGCGTTTCTTTGTACTTTAATAAGGGCGATGTTTGCGATCACGTCATACATAATGCACTCTAGCCATTGAAAGGCCGTGGTTTACATCTCAGTGACTGGAGGAGATACCCAGTCCAAAACCTCAGTCACGGCTAAACTTCAGAAAGTTGACAATGGCATAATGATGCCCGCTCCCTGAACAGTCCTATCATGAAGACGATCATGGAATTTTGAGTCATTAATAAGATATCCAGAAAATAAGGTGCAATAGTCGGGGAAAGAATTATCTAGTAAAATAGTATGCCCCAATATAACGTTATAACTTTGCTGCATGTTTCAAGACATTTGACCTCATGACCCAGACTCTACGTCACTTTCTGTTGACAAGTCAGATTTATATTGCAGCATGCGGCCCAAAATCACTGGAAATTAATTGTAGGGTGCGCATAAATGTAAATTAATATGCTGTTGTGCAATGAAAATATTCATAAAGGTTTCTGTTTCCTTTTTATTGACGATCTATTTAATATCATTTGAGACATAATGCTTCTTCTATGACTCAAAAGGATATTGATTTTGAAGCCGGCATAATGTCATATCCCGGTTATTATCATAATTTATGCATGCACCACTGACATGAGAATAAGCGGGGTTGACTCTAATATCAAAACCACTCATCTGTATTTCTTCATATTTACCACAAATATTCCCCTATACATAAAAGTTCTTATGTACATGCCAGAAATTAGGTCAGTATTATGTAATATGTGAAAGTAAAAGGCCCCAACATAATGCACTTTGAAAAAATCAGGAAAGATATTTCCTCACTTAACATGATAACTGTCAAACCAAGACTTATTTTGAATATTTTAGGTGTAACTATATTTAATCATGATTCAATTGTAAACCAAAAGTTTAGGCCTGAATTTTGAAAACTTTTTAAGTTATTAGCATAAATATAAAATCAGTACCTTAAATTTTGCCCAAATCTGTGTTATGTAACCTACTCCAGGCGGCTTGCCTTGGCTCAGCTTGGCCTCTACTAGCAGGCTTCCCCTCTGCCCTGTACACCCCCCCCCCCCCACTCCCCGGATGGTGCATAAACTAGATAAGTGTTATAATTATCTGTATTTGATTAATTCTTATTCTAGGCTATGCTTCATTTTAGATTTTGTATTGTACCATCAGGGTTACAGTGATTAAAGTGCACATTTAATTGTGTCCACAAGGTGGTTTATTGCTTTGAAAGTGTGGATGTTCATCATATAAATAATTCCTTTCTTCAGAAGAGTAAAAACTTCACCAGGTGTGAAATTGAATATTAATTCCAGTGATAAATTAAAGCTGAGATAGTAATTAGCATAATGATATTGATTGTCCCTCATTCAACCATCAGTGCTTATACCTTATTTGAAAAGATGTTTTTATTTTATTAAATTTACTGAATCTGGTGAAAATTAAGCATGTATTGAACACTCCAATGTACAAAACTTTTTAATTGTAATTCAAGGAATAATCTTGATTCTTGAAGATGCTATGGTGTGGCATTATTTTCTTTAAATTCAGTTAAAACATTTGTGATTTAAAAATGATAAAATATGTGTATGCATAATATGACTTGATGTGAGGTGAACTCAGGATAAATAATGATTACAGAGAAAAGTAGATATGCTAAAAAAATAGGCTTTAATATAAACTTAAATGCATTACTCCCTTGAAAGTGAAATAAAAGTACCAGTCCATTCTTTCCACTTGCCCGTCCGTCTCAAAACCTTTACTGCTTTTTCTTCATGACAGTGTTGTCAGAGTTTTAGTTTTGCAATCATATATTTAGAACTTCACTATAACCAAGTAGGAAGGCTCCTTTCCTCTTAGCTTCTCATATTTATATATATTTATATATTGTTTTTCCCAGGAAAAACCAGAATTCTTATTTTTCCCAGCCAGCTCCAATTTGTTAAATGATATCCTTTTAATAGTTAAGGTGGTTTAAGTTTGCATATTTTACTACAGTATTATAACCAAACTGTAATGTTATTAACTGACCATTGCTAAAAGAACAGTAACATTTTTTGTCATAAAAAAAAGTAGAAAACACATTTTCACTACAACCTTTGATCACACTGAACCACAATCAATACTGATCAAAGGGGTCATATCAACAAACACACAAACAGCATCATAATACTTTATGTTTAAAAGGGTGGTTATTCCTAAGCCTTTAAACATTATTTATTTTTTTTTTATTCTCTGTGAACCTCATCTCAAAAACCTGACCTAGCTATTATTATAATATTATAACAAAAAATTAATGAACTTGTTATATATATTTATATATATATATATATATATATATATATCACTTTTTGTCAGCTTCATATTTTATTAACTCATTGTGTGAGTGTACTATTTATTGTATCCCCAGACAAAGTCGGGATACTATGGTTTCACGATGGTCACTCCGCCGCCGCAGAAAAACCTTGTGAGCGGGATAACTCAAAAAATATTTCACTGATCTTTTTCAAACTTTACATTTGCATAGATATAGGTAAGGGGACGAAGCCTATTTAAAATGGGGTCATGACCTATGCTAGGAGAGTGACCTTGACCTTGAATAGGTCCATTTTTGCTGAAAATAACACAAATTCTTAAATATTTCAAGTAAGCTTGCATGGACTGGTCCAAAAATCAAGGTGACCAAAGATCTTGGATAGCCTTGTGATATACCGGAAACTGGTGGCGCCACCTATTATCCTTTTCTTGTTTTTACACCTTTTAATACCCCCATAATTGCCACTTGACAGTACTGTAAGCCTTATAAATTAAAAACTAATGGACAGATTTCTGTCATATTATGCATATGTAGAGAGATGGGTTATGGGATGAGGTCTATTTACATTTGGGTCATGACCTTTACCATGAGAGTGGCCTTGACCTTTAATGTGTCCATATTTGGTGAAAATCACACACCTCTTATGATATCTCCAGTGTTGATAGCCACATGGATTTCAAACGTGACTTATGTATGGCCCACCACTAAAGTAAGAACCCTATAGGTTCTAGGGTCATGAGGTCAAAGGTCAAGGTCACTGGACTCGCATTTTAAAAGATACTGTGGATGTATTTTAAGCCAAACTTTCATCCCAGGTCTTTCATCTTGAATATATAGCTCACTTGCCAATAGTGGATGATCCATATCAATTTTGGGGTCACAAGGTCGAAGGTCAAGGCCACAGGAGCTATCTGTCAAAAAATTAGTTTCTGGATGATAATTACTGCTTTTATTGATGTATTGATTTCAAACTTGACTTATATATGTCCCATTGAAAAAGCAAAACTCCAATTGATTTTGGGGTCATGAAGTCAAAGGTCAGGGTCACAGGACACATCTTTAAAAAGATTGTGGATGCATTTTCAGCCAAACATTTCATCTCAGACCTTTCATCTTGCACATATAGTTCACCTGCCAAGAGGGGATGACCCCTATCAATTTTGAGGTCACAAGGTCAAAGGTGAAGGTCACAGGAGCCATCTGTCCAAAAATTAGTTTCTGGATGATAATTCCTGCATTAATTGATGTATGGATTTCAAACTTGATTGTATATGACCAATTGGAAAAACAAGACCCGGATTGATTTTGGGGTCATTAGTCAAAGGTCAAGGTCACAGTACACATCTTTAAAAAGATTGTGGATGCATTTTCAGCCAAACAATTCATCTAAGATCTTTCATCTTGCACATATAGTTCACCTGCCAAGAGTGGAAGACCCCTATCAATTTTGAGGTCAAAGGTGAAGGTCACAGGAGCCATCTGTCCAAAAATTAGTTTCTGGATGATAATTCCTGCTTTTATTGATGTATGGATTTCAAATTTGACCTGTATATGTCTTATGGAAAAGCAAGACATGAAATGATTTTGGGGTCATGAGGTCAAAGGTCAAGGTCACAGTACACATCTTTAAAAAGATGTGGATGCATTTACAGCCAAACATTTCATCTCAGATCTTTCATCTTGCACATATCGTTCATCTGCCAATACAGGAAAACCCCTATCAATTTTGAGGTCAAAAGGTCAAAGGTGAAGGTCACAGGAGCCATCTGTCCACAAATTAGTTTCTGGATGATAATTCCTGCTTTTATTGATGTATGGATTTCAAACTTGACTTGTATATGTCCCATTGGGAAAAGCAAGACCCAAATTGTTTTGGGATCATGAGGTCAAAGGTCAAGGTCACAGGACACATCTTTAAAAAGATGTGGATGCATTTGCAGCCAACATTTCATCTCAGATATTTCATCTTGCACATATAGTTCACCTGCCAAGAGTGGAAGAACCCTCACAATTTTGAGGTCAAAAGGTCAAAGGTGAAGGTCACAGGAGCCATCTGTCCGAAAAATTTCATCTTGCACATACAGTTCCCCTGCCAATAGAGGAAGACGCCTGTCAGTTTTTTGGATAGCCTTGTGATGTGCCAAAAGGTCAAGGTCACAGGACCAACATCTTCAAAAAATTGTGGATTGATAGATGGAAGAAACAATAATTGCTTGCCAAGTGTCAGTATATGCTGCTAAAAATTGGGGCCTATTTTTAAAAGGGGGGGGGGGGGGGGGGGGCTTACTATGTCTGGGGATACTCAAGAAATGTCTGGTTTCTTTTTAGCTCAGCTGACTATAAGTCATCTGAGCTATAGTCGTGGTCCATTGTCCGTCGTCCGTTCGTCTGTCCGTCCGTCTGTCCGTCCGTCTGTCCGTCCGTAGATGTGGCACGTTTTGAAACCGTAAGACCTAGGAATCCAAAATTCAGCATAATGTTAGATGTCCCCAAGATCTCCTACCAAGCCGAAAACTGGGTCTTTGCGACTTCGTTCCTTTGAGAAATTAAGGAAAAACCTCAATTTTTTATTAAAAACCTATTTTCACTCTTCAGGACTGCCTAATATCAAAACCACTCATCTGTTTTCCCTCATATTTACCATAAATATTCTTCTATATAGTTCCTATGTACATGCCAGAAATTATTTCTGTATTATATAATTTAAAAAAGTTATGGGCCAAAACATAATGCATTTTGTAAAAAATCAGGAAAGATATTTGATCACTTAACACAAAACTTGTTAAAGCTATGGACTTTTTTTCCAGTAATATAACTTTAATTTATCAAAATTAAATTGTATACCCAAATTTAGATCAAAATCTTTTAAATTTTTTAAAATATTAACAAAAATAAAAAATTGGTACCTTAAATTTTGCCCAACTTTGACCATGGCACGGTTTTTTACTGTAAGTACTGTGGATTTAATTTTCTCAGCATGTTTTGTTAGCATTTTGTCTGTTAACACAAAAAATTTGAAACCAGTTGATCAAAAACTGTAGATTTTATACTAGTTTTCAAGCACCATGTAACAAATTGTTTACATCAAGCTAGTGTTATGCAGTTTGCAAGAGCTCAGCTCCCCAGCTTCAGCTCTCAGTTCCTAAAATTTGGCATACAATTAGATGTCTCCAAAATTCCCTACCATGCCAAGAATTTGGTCACTAGGACTTAATACCTTTGAGATTTTAATGAAAAACTTCATTTTTCCATTAAAAACCCATTGTTACACTTCAAGACTGCCTAATATCAAAACCACTGATGTGACTTGCATCATATATAATATACATATTTTTCTATACATTCTCTATGCATATGCCAGAAATGATGTCAGTATTGCGTAATTGTTTTAAGTTATGGGCCCAAACATAATGCACTTTGTAAAAAATCAAGAAATATATTTACACCCTTAACAAGGGGATTGCTGAAGCTAGAGTTTTTTTGCCAGGGATGTAACATTATTTAATCAAGATTCAATTGAATACCCCAAATTAGTCCTGAATTTTTCAAATTTTATATGTTATTAGTATAAATATAAAATTAGTACCTTAAATTTTGCCCAACTTTGACCATGGCACATTTGTTTCCTGTGAGCACGGTTGATATAATTTTCATATCATGCACACAAGGATTTCAGCTTTTTACTTTAGAAAGCTGAAAGAAATTGGCCAAAAATTGTAGCTTTTATTAATGTTTTTATGAGACCATGTCAGACCTTAACTCTCTCCAGCCCCTCTTGAGTCACCTGTATGTTGACCTTGTTGAACTTTCAGCAAATTATGCATGCTTGAGGCGAGCCATACACTGTTGCAGGTAGGCAGCTTATGGCCAGCCACAGTTAATCCAGGTGTCCAACCCAACTCATCTAGTAGTTTTAACCAACAACATAACAATTAACAATAAATTAATAAATTTTTATTGTTTTTTAATAACAAATTAAAGAAAAATAAAAAAGAATTTGTTAGTTTATAATAACAGGAAATCAACTTGCAGTTACTGATGATAAAAGAATCTTGTATCGATGGATAGAATGTCACGTACTCCAAATAACACCATGCAGTCACCTATGGTATTTTTCAGTTCAATTTTAATGATAAAAAAGTAAATCATATTATTCATTACTAATCATCAGGGATCATATGAAGGAAATTAATGATAGACAAAGATGCAGTTGATATTATTAATCTAGATTCCTACTGTGTCTAGTATGTACATTGATGTGAAATTAGTCCAAAATGAATATATTACATTTTTTTTTTTTTTTAATATAAATAAAAGCCATAAAACCAGGTACTTTTGATCATAATTTAAATGTGTGAATTTTGTATATTCTGGATTCTCAACATAATTGTTTGGTGAAACTGAATAAATGCCAGTAATGGTGGGAAAACTTTGCAATTGTATTTAAATACGAATATGAATATGTACTCCATTATAAAATGTCTTCCATAAAGAATTGGAATTCAGGTAAAAATGAAAGTATATGAATACCAGTGCAAATACTTTCAAAATGTATTCATAAATGCATTCAAGAATATATACTTTAATATTATTTTAATAATCATTTCAGTTATATTTCATTTTATAATCATAAGATTCTCTTATTATTTTTAATAAAAATTATATTTGGGACAATATTTGTAATTTTTTTTAATAAATAGTTAAACTCTTATATCATATGTTCTGCTTATAAGTTATATGGCCAAGTCAAAATCTGTGTGACAATAGTACTCCATTTGTTAATAAAATAAATGAAATCAATCCTCTTCCCTGTCTCCAAAGATAATATCATAATCATACATAAGCTAAACACCAACAACTCATAATAAAGCTTATATTTATTACCACACCAAACCAGCATATGCCTCATTCCTAAATCATATTTTTTAATCATATATAACAGCTGAGCACCGTGACCCATAGGTCCCTTGTTTACCACTTGAACAGTTCTGAATTAATGTGAAAGAAACATGATCAAAAATTCTTTCTGAAAAAGAGAAATAAGTATGAAAAAATTTTAAAAATTAAGCTG
The DNA here is from genome assembly GCA_026874595.1 of Sipunculus nudus. Taxonomy (NCBI): domain Eukaryota; kingdom Metazoa; phylum Annelida; class Sipuncula; order Golfingiida; family Sipunculidae; genus Sipunculus; species Sipunculus nudus. The sequence goes on from CM049310.1 coordinate 67,616,158, forward strand.
GTATCAATAATTCCCATTTTTTCTAGGGAAGAATGAGAATTCTCATTTTTCCCAGGTTTGAATTTCAAAACTGAATTCCAATCTCTCCCCGGGAAGAATGGGAATCCCTTCATACCTTCTCTGGATTCTCATTTTCCCGGGAAAAATCAGAAATCTAATTTTTCCTGGGAGGATTCCAGATCTTCCCAGATTCTCATTCTTCGCTCGACATACATATGAAAGACATAACAAAATAATATTTTTCATATTTTGCATTTGCTAAAATTTCAAACTTCAGCTGAGCGCTGTGACCCTTTTCCCTTGTTCTTGTAAGTACAGTCAAGCCCGTTTATTGTCATATTGGTGGTGCATGCATAAATTCTGATAAAAACCAGGACATTATGCAGGCTTCAACATCAATTTCCTCATGAGTCATAGAAGAAGCATTATGTCTCAAATGATATTAAAAAAAATCGTCAACAAAAGGAAACAGAAACTTTTATGATATTTTTATTGCACATCGGCATATCAAATTACGTTTATGCACACATGACAATTTATTTCCTGTAAGTGTTGTGCCGCATGCCGCAATAACAGACAAAAATCTGACTTGCAATTACTGACAAATATCTGACTTGTCAACAGAAAGAGACGTAGCGTCTGGGTCATGAGGTCAAATGATTGGAAATATGTGGCTCAGTTGTAACGTTATGCGTAGACAAACTATTTTACTAAATAATTATTTCCCCGACCATTGTGCCTTATTATCCGGATATCCTATTATGGACTCCATTAAGTTCCATGATCGACTTTATGATAGGACTGTTGGGGGAGCAAAGTGACGAGGAGTGACCTGTATGCATCACTTCACTTGCCTGCCGCACACAGGTGGGAGATGTGATCGTTTGATACGCCTGACCGATCGAAGGCTCTTGGCCTCGTTCATCGCCGTGTCGGCATCTGATGTGATATTAAATGCGATCTGGTATCATTGCCAAGGGTTCCAAGCATGACAATAAACGGGATTATGACAACATTCCATGATATTAAACGGTCAGATTTACCATTGATTATATAGGAAATGGTTTGGGATTTCAGATTTATGTGACAATAAACGGGATTTTCTATTAACCAATATGACACAAAGTGGGCTCGACTGTACATTCAATTTAATTTTTACAACAGGTAAAAATAATTAATCTGTTAAATTCTATAATTTCAAAATAAAAGCTAAAACATTCCGCTAGTTATTCAGGGGCTCTATTGTCAACATTTGCCATTTCATGCAAGCTCCAGGTTGCCCACTTCTGGTCACTACAGCCCTGCCTGGGTAACACTATTACTATGTTAGTGATGCCTACCTGGTCCAGCACCCCTGCTGTGACAGGTGTACAGTTATTCTCATGTCACCTGCCCCCCCCCCATACCCCACCACCAAATGTGTTGCAATAGTTGTTATTTTTCAAACTGTATTTCTTTAAAGTTGTTTCAACTCCAATGTACAAAACAATTCTTGAAATAGTAATTTCAGGAGTAATCCAATAGATGTGGTGGTTATGTATGTAGCATTTTTAAAGGAATAAATTTCCATTTAAATCAACTAATTAAAATATAATTAAACCCATTAGTATGCATAATTTAATATATATATATATATATATATATATATATATATGAGCCAAATCATAAATAAATAAAGATGCAATTTAGAATTGTAATTTCTGAATCAAGTGTTAATTTTTTATATTTATTGTTTTGCTAATTCAAAGGAGTATATTTTATAAACAAATAAATAATCTGTGAGCATAATTTAATGTTAACTGGCCAATTAGCTTTATGTTGATAATGCAATTTAGAAACAAAATAAACTTAAACATTCAGATATATATATGTTATACTGTAAATGTATAGTAAAATTTATAAACTTTGAAAAAAAAAATCGAAGTAATGAAAAAAATGAAAAGAAATGATGTAAAAATAAAAATGAGGATCTAATTAATGCAAACATTAGTTCATTGTTTTCCTGATTCAATGGTATGGGAATTATAGAGATTTGCTTTGTTTTTAGCTCAGCTGACTGAAAGTCATCTGAGCTATAGCGATCACTCTTTGTCCGTCGTCCGTCTGTCCGTCTGTCCGTCCGTTAACCAGGCACAAATCGTAACCGCTGGACCTAGAACCTTGTAACTTGGGATTCTGAGAGGTCCATAAAAAATCTCCTTGGAAACCAGAAATTAGGTCTCTGTTACCCATATCCTTCGAGCTATGTGGCCCCAAAGTACCCCCCAGAAAAGTCAAAAATTTCATACAAAAACTTCAATATCTCATTAACTACTTGACTGATGGTCATGATTTTTGGCATACATATTGATCATGAGATGTTACATCACTTCCTGCAGACTGGTGGCGCCACCTGTATTTTTTCGATTTTTTACGAATTTTTTTCTCTATTTTTGAGACCTTTAAAAATGTGAACATCTGTTAACAAGGCACAAATCATTAAGACTGGACTTAGAATCTTAATTCTTGACACACTGAGAGGTCCATGAAAAATCTCCTTGGAAACCAGAAATTAGGTCTCTGTTACCCATATCCTTTGAGCTATGGGGCCCCAAAGTCCCCCCCAGAATAGTAAAAAATTTCATACAAAAACTTCAATATCTCAATAACTACATCACTGATGGTCTTCATTTTTGGCATACATATTGATCATGAGATGTTCGATCAGTTCCTGCAGACTGGTGGTGCCACCTGTACTGTTTGAGTTTTTACGATTTTTTCCTCTATTTTTGAGACCTTTGAGGATGCTGTCATCTGTTAGCGTGGCACAAATCGTAACAACTGGACCTAGAATCTTCATTTTTGACACACTGAGAGATCTATGAAAAGTCTCCATGGAAACCAGAAATTAGGTCTCTGTTACCCATATCCTTTGAGCTATGGGGCCCAAAATTACCCCCCAGAATAGTCAAAAATTTCATACAAAAACTTCAATATCTCATTAACTACATCACTGATGGTCATGATTTTCGACATACATATTGATCATGAGATGTTTCATCAGTTTGTGCAGACTGGTGGCGCCACCTGTATTTTTCAATGTTCACGAATTGTTTTCTCCATTTTTGAGACCTTTAAGGATGTAGTTATCTGTCAACAGGGTACAAATCGTAACGACTGGACCTAGAATCTTCGTTCTTGACACACAGGGAGACCCATGATAAGTCTCCATGGAAACCTGAAATTTGGTCTCTGTTACCCATATCCTTTGAGCTATGGCACTCCAAAGTACAGCTCAGAATAATGGAAAATTTGATACAAAAGCTAAAGTATCTGAACAACTAATGCAGAGATAACCATAATTGTTTGCATGGATATTGATCATGGAGTGTTTCATAAGTTTCTGCAGACTGGTGGCACCACCTGTATTTGTTCGTTTTTTTTTACGAAATTTTTCTGTATTTTTGAGACCTTTAAAGATATGAACATCTGTTAACAGGGCACAAATCATAAAAACTGGACCAAGAATCTTCATTCTTGACACACAGGGAGACCCATGAAAAGTCTCCATGGAAACTTGAAATTAGGTCTCTGTTACCCATATTCTTTAAGCTGTATGGGTCCAAAATACCCCCCCCCCCCCCCAGAATAATGGAAAATTTGATACAAAAACTGCAGTATTTCAATAACTACAACACTGATGGTCATGATTTATGGCATACAAATTGATCATGAGCTGTTCCATCAGTTTCTGCAGACTGGGTGTGCCACCTCTATTTTTTTTTCAAATTTTTACGAATTTTTTTTTTTTTTTTGAGACCTTTAAAGATGTGGTTATCTGTCAACAGGGTACAAATCGCAACAACTGGACCTAGAATCTTCATTCTTGTCATGCAAGGAGGCCCATGAAAGGTGCCTGTGGAAACTTGAAATTAGGTCTCTGTTACCCATATCCTTCAAGCTATAGGACTCCGAAGTATCCCTCAGAATAATGGACAATTTGATACAAAAACTGAAGTATCTGAACAACTAATGCAGAAATCACCATGATTTTTTGCATGGATATTGAACATTAAGTGTTTTTATTAGTTTCTGCAGAGTGGTGGAGCCACCTGAATTTTTGTATCCGCCAAAACGAAGTTTTGCGGATACTATGTTTTTGACAGAGTTCCTCCGCCGCGGCGGCGTTCCTTTCCAGAGAGCTCCTCAGAGACTAATGGACCGATTTTTCCCAAACTTACACCTGTTATCGGGTCACATGTGAACTGGTGCCTAACCAATTTGCATTGACCTCTGACCTTTTCTCTCTATCCATTTGTGGGTCTGTTTCCACTCATAAACCCTCATATCTCGGGAACCGTTTGACCGATCAGGAAATAAAATTGATACAAATGTAGCCCTTGAATTGCTTATAACATACACAAAAAATGGTGGCGCCACCTGTAACCATGTTTGCACAGTGTCCATCTGTTCATCTGCCTTGGGTTAAAATCACTCATATCTCTGCAGTGAATTGACTTATTCACCTGAAATTCGTCATGTGTACACATCCAGGATAGCTTTCTTGATTTTATGACAGGTGGCGCCACCTACGTTCACGTTCACGCTGATGACATCCAAGCTTATATCTTGGGAACCGTTTGACCGATCAGGAAATAAAATTTATACAAATGTAGCCTTTTGATAGCTCTGTAACATACACAAAAAATGGTGGCGCCACCTGTAACAATGTTTGCACAGGGTCTGTCTGTTAGTCTGCCATGGCCTAAAATCACTCATTTCTCTGTAGTGGTTCGACATAACTGCCTAAATTTTTGCAGGTTTATACATCGTGGACAGCTTTCTTGATTTTATGACAGGTGGCGCCACCTACATTCTAGTTAACGCTGGACACATCCAAGCTCATATCTCAGGAACCATTTGACCGATTGGGCCAAAATTGTGCATGTGTTTAGATCTCACATAGGTCTTTATCATACACAAAACTGGAGGGGTTACCTGCAAAGATTTTTGCACAGTGTTTGTCTGTTTGTCTGCCATGGGCAAAAATCACTCATATACATGTAGTGGTTTGACTTTTCTGCCTAAAATTTTGCAGGTTTATACAACTTGGACAGCTTTCTGGATTTGTGGAAGGTGGCACAACCTACATACACATTTAGGCTGCAGACATCCATGCTAATATGCAACATACCTCACTCTATTTCCCCTTGCCACTCAATCCATGCCTCACTATCCGATTTTGGCAGATACATGTAGTCACTTGTCGGTTACCTGTATTCTAGTTTTAAAAGTTTACACATTTTTCTCTATTTTTGAGATATATAAATACAGACTAAATCTTGGCCTGTTGGTTAATCTGTTTGATGCTTCAGTTGAATGGGTATATACTACCATTCTGATGATAAAATTTCCTTTTGCGAATCTCTTCCCAGTCAGCTGAGCGTCATGACCCATGGGTCACTTGTTTCATCTGTCTATCTATAAAGTTTTGTGGATACTTTGTTTTTTACTTGGTTCCGCCGACGCATTCCTTTTTCGGAATAGACCTCTGAGACCACTGGACAGATTTTTCTGAAACTTTACACAATTATCAGGTCACATGTGAACTGGTGCCAAAATATTTTGTGTTGACCTCTGACCATTCCTCTCTCCAGTGCGTCCATCTGTGCGTCTGTTTTGACACATTATCCCACATATCTTCAGACTCATTTGACCAATCAGGCTACACATTTTGCACAAATGTAGCCCTTGCATAGTTTAATAACATACATAAAAATTGGGCGCCACCTGCGAACCTTTTTGCACAGTGTACATCTGTTTATATGCCTTGGGATAAAATCACTCATATCTCTGCAGAGGTTTGACTAATCCTTCTAATATTTTGCATGTGTATTCATCCTGGATAGCCTCTTGATTTTATGACAGGTGGGGCCACCTACATTCACATTCAGGCTGCAGACATTCAGGCTTATATCCAGGGTTGGTTTTCTTTCAGAAGAAATGTATTTCTTCTGAGACATTGGAAGAAATTGGAGGAAATGGGGTTTCCTCCACTTTCTTCCGGAACTATTGGATGAAAGTGGAATTTAGTGGACAGTAAGAATGATAGTGTGATTTACAAAAAACAAAACAAATATTTGAACTATTTTTATTTCTTTTGAATAAAATAAAACAATATGACTTTTAATCAGTGTACAGGTCAATGCTCTGATTAATCTTAATATAATTCTGTTAGTTTTATTCTAATAGTATTGCCAAAATTGCAGCTGATTGTTGTATTTAAACTATTTAAGTATGTAGTGATGCATAGTATATGTTGACATGTTAATTAACAAAAGATTCTTGTTTAAATGTCTGCTTGTATTCACATGTCAGTTAGAGGCAGTTTTCTGTATTTGCATTTAGTTCCTACCAAATTTGTGTAACTCAGCAGTGTTACCTTTGTATGATAGAGAATTACAAATTGACATACTACAATTTTCTCATCTTGTATCATAACAGTCAAGTGCAAAGCTGCCAAAAGGCCAAGGTGCATGCAGTGCTGCATACTCATTCACTGACTAGGGTAGAATCTTAATAGTATGCAAACTGCACTTCCTACAAAATATAACACAATTAATAGCTTGCTTGTGTATGACTTAACAATATGAATATCCTGTGTGATATTACACTATGAATAATCAGTGATCACCAGTTTGAACATATAATTATCACTCATTTAGAATTATGCATCTCACCAATAATTTGTGTAAATTCTGTTGTTAATCACAGTGGAGTATCATCAGTACCTGTCAGTATTCTATATCCAAGTTACCATTAAGCATGTGATAGCAAAACACCAATTTTCTCAGCCCTGCAAACACCAAGTCTATTCCTGAGCTTGTTGTGGATTATGCAAAAACTAGGAAATACCTAAAAATATGAGAAACCCTATCTCTGTACAAGTGTATCTGCTAGTTATATAACAAGGAGCAGTGTGACCGTTTGATTAGTATAGTGGATGAAACCCTGTTAATTATGACATGGCTTATCCATACCCTGTCTCCCTGTTCAGTCAGGGGTAACTGGAGTGAAGCTGCACTTTTTTCAGTAATCACCTGGTAATCATTGGATAATTCACTGGACAAAACCTGTGGCAATTGATTTTTAATTGTCCCACCTGAACTGAATAACTTGAAACAACATGAGGCATATTTGTCTAACTAAATTAAACTAATAGTCATACATTCTAAGATAACACTATATATTAATATTAAACTCAGTTATAAGATGGAACAGATTATGTTTAAGCAGAAATAAAGCTGAAAATTTATTATTTTTATATATTCTCACATGAAATTTGAAAGTTTCTTCCAGAAGAAATGGAGGAAACTATTTCTTCCGAGCCGGAAATTTCTGGAAGTTTCCAAGGAAGAAACCACCTCTCGGATGAAATTGCCAACCCTCTATCTCAGAACTGCTTTGAAGTATTTCCTGAGATTTTGCATGTGTATAGATCTCACATAGCTCTTTATCATACGCAAAACTGGTGGCGTCACCTGCAACCATTTTTGCACAGCTTCTGTCTGTTTGTCTGCCGTGGGATAAAATCACTCCTATCTCAGGAGTGGTTTGACTTATCTGCCTAAAATTTTGCATGTATATACATCTTGGAGAGCTTTCTGGATTTTGTGGCAGGTTGCGCCTCCTACTTTCACGTTCAGGCTGCACACATCCAAGCTTATATCTCAGGAATGGTTTGACATATCCTCCTGAAATTTTGCATGTTTATAGATCTACATAGCTCTTTATCATATGCAAAACAGATGGAGCCACCCGTCCCACTCTGATTTCAGTGGATACAAGTAGTCACTTGTCGACTACCCGTATTCTAGTTATAAACTTTTTTTCTTGTTAGCACTTTTAAATTAAATTTCATATCCTGTATGTATATGCAAAGGTTTTGTAACTCTCATCACCCCCCCCCCCCCCCCCCCCCCCATTGAGTCCTTGCACCTGAGCACTGGGGACAATAGTTTTTATTGCAACTGCATAAAATTTAATTAATAAAGAAAATATATACACAGGTACAGAGGTATTGTACCTCCCATCATTAACCCCCCCCCCCCCCTTTGCACCAACCATCAGGTCCTTCAACCTGTTGAGTGGGATGTTGTGGCAACTTGTCAGATCACAAAATATTACTTGCAAATATGTTTTCAATCATATCAACCAACCAGGCCTATATTACCTCTTCTTCTCAGACTTTATTTCAATTTGATATCATTTTAGATTTTTACCTTCAAGGTCTACTTCAGCTGAACACAGTGACCCATTGGTCCCTTATATAAGTCTGTGATGGCTGTACCATGGGCACTTGCTGTTTCCTTTAACTACAGGGCTTCGTTTACAGACCTCAGGGTGTGTTGTGCTCATCAGATTAAACATGAACCATGTATACATGCTTGTATGACCTTACTGAAATAGTCACACCATACACTGATCATTTTAGGACCACCTGGAGGCTGTGTGCCACTCTTTTTCCTTCAGTGCTTGAGTATTTGTGAGTTGTGACTGGTATTCTGAATGGGACTCCTCTCTAATGTGCCTGACTTTTCCTGCCACCTGGTGTCAGTTATCAACACTAATTGGTCACCACACAAGGAGCATTTTGCTTTGGTGATGTGTGACTGCTGGGTCTTCCTTGTCATAATGAGAGCGATTTGTCAACATCCTACCTGTCATCAATCAATAAAAATGATGTATATGATTACCAAAAGGTCATGCTGCAGCTGATAACCAGTGTTAGCAACTACACAGAATATTTCATTAGATGTGACAGGTTAACTACATGATGCTGGATGATAAGAATTTCCTACATCTGCCCCTCCTTGCGTTGTCAAGGATTTGAATTTTCTTGTTAAAGATTGGTTTATCCATCTTGTCTCATATGAATAGATACTGAATGAATACTTTATACAGTATGTGTTTGCTGATGTTTATGTGCTTAAATTAAGCAATTTTAGTTAACTTTAATGCTTTCATTAAAACATGGTATCATATTATATAGTAAAGGGTCACTTGATTGACTGTAATATTATATGATATTGAGCAATTTATTCCTGTCACTATCTGTGTTTGCTGAAACAAATTTTGTAGATACTCCACATGGTTTCACTGCCTCCGCCACCATGTTGTTTACAGAGAACGCCCTTTGACAGATCTTTCTGAAACTTGGTATCATGGTAGGGTCACCAGTGAACTGGTGCCTAACAAATGTTGGTTGCCCACCTTTAGATCTATTGCATGATATGAATCTGTATTTTTTTTACATATTAGGATGTATCTCAGGAATGGTTCAATGTAAAGAGATGAAATTATTTAAGTCCATAGATCTTGGATAATTTTATCTTTTATTCAAGACTTGTGGCACCATCTGCAGTCATTTTCACATGGCCTCCATCTGTGTGATTGCTTTGGGTGAAAATCATTAATATCCCAGGATCAGTTCACTGTAAGAGCCTGAAATTTTGGATGTTCATATATCTTAAATAGCTTTCTGGTACTCATGATAGGTTATGCCACCAACAATCGCGTAATCATAGAATACATCTTTGCATATATCTCTGATTATCTCAGGATTAATTTGATGTATCCTTCTGAAATTTTGCCTGTCAAAAGATCCTTGATACTTCAATCTCATTAACAAGCCCCATGGCATCACCTGCAGTCAATTTCACTTTGCAAAAATGATTGATAGCTTTTATTTTATACACAAGACTGGTGATGCCATTGACAATAATTATTTTAGTTTCAATTGTCCATGTCTTTTGGGTACTCTAGCATCAGAGAGATGGCATGAATTCGGAGGGCTGTCACATCAGGAGACATTCCACGCCATACAATTTGGAGGGCTGTCACATCAGGAGACATTCCACGCCTTACAAATTGGAGGGCTGTCACATCAGGAAACAATCCACGCCATACTTTATCCATGCCCCTGTGATTCTGTGGATACATGAAGTTACTTGTCCACTGTCATATTCTAGTATATATTTAAGGTACATGCTTACTAATGAAGTACTGCAATATCACTTTTACAACCAAAGTAATCAGATGTTTTTGTGTTTACTTTTTTACAGAACTTCTTGAGGGTCGTCATCCACCCGATGTGCTGGGTACACGATGGATGTCGAAAGAAAACTTACTTAGTGAAACAGAGGAGGATGATCCCAACCTGTTCGTTGCTCTGTACGAGTTCCAGGCTGGGGGCGAGAACCAGCTCAGCCTCAACAAAGGTATGTTCTCTACCCTCACTCAGATTCATAAATGTACTGTAATCGAGGTAATGAGTGGCCTGAGCGCTCTAAAAATTAAATATGCATTCTGACGTCAGCTGTTATTTGCCCAAAAGCTAACAGGGTTTCCATGTGTAAATAAAGCAAACAAAAGTTCACGTTGCCTGGAAGGTGCTGGCAGGTTTCAAACTTGGGCACTTTTCAGCTCAGCTGACTGATGTCATCTGAGGTATAGCAATCACTCTTTGTCCCTTGTCTGTCTGTCTGTCCATCTGTCATGCCTTCCAGTTGTCCTGCTATCTGTCCATTTACAGGGCACAATTCGTAACCGTTAGACTTAGAAACTTCTTACTGTACATCCAGGGAGGTCCTTGGCAAATCTCCTTTGAAACATGAAATTAGGTCATTGTGACCTATGTCATGCGACCTATAGCAAAAAGACGTCATATGAGCACCCTAGTGTCATATGGATACAAATGGTATCTTTTAGGCTTAGAATATTCTAATGCAATATCCAGGGAGGTTCTGGGCAAATCTTCTTGGAAAGCTGAAATTCGGCATGTTCTGTACGCAATCTTGGCGCAGTTTTTAGCGAACCTGTGAGCTTATGCGATGGCGCAGCGTCAGCCGTCTGCCATCCACCGTCCAGGGCTGGCTTTTTGCCGTCCATGGTTGTAAGTCAGAAACCGTCGGAGCTAGCAGCTCCATATTACATGTAAGAATTAGTCACATGTGAAACTTGGTGCCCTGTAGCTTATATTTGGGTATCTGTATTAATTTAGATTTTATAGAGAAAAAGCTTAAAAACCTTTAAAAATCTTCTTCTCTGAAACTGTCCAGCCAAATAGTCCTATATTTCACAGAAATGATCCCTGGAACAATCTCTCTCAAGTTTGTTCGAATGGTTCCAGTTCAGAGATTTTTGGCCAAGTTACAGGAGGTTGAACTTAGTCATCTGTCCAAAAAAGCACACTAAAATTAAAATCTCAGAAACGGCTAAAGTTGTAATCACCAAATTTAATACCAATGTTTGTCACATATGTCATATCTGATTTTGAGGTATTGGTGGCGCCACCTACATTGATGTGTTTTTTATAAGCGAAAATGTAATTTTAAACTCTTCTAGCTTATACACTGATTTATGATGAAACTGTTAAGCTGATTGGTTAAAACTTTACAAGAATTATTCTATGGCAGGGTTCTGCCAGTTTATAAGAATAGATTGGGTAAATACAGTTTTACAAAAAAAATTGTAGCCAATTGAAAAAGGCTTTCTGTATTTGAAAACAGGTTTGACAACATGCTGACTTTCAGCTGCCAAGTCAAGAGGTCACTCAGTACAAACAGGTGGGGTCCAGACATCACCATGGTAACTGACCTGGCTCTGGGGGGGTGTCTAGACAATGTGTCTAGACATCTAGACACAGCGTCTAGATGTCTAGACACAATGTTTAGATGCAGAATTCCCACTTTATTGGAACTATATCTTTTAACTGTTTGAAAAACTTGGTTTGCATTTTAAGCGAATTGGGTTTATCATCAGGTTACATGTGAACTGCTGCGCCCTCATTTTTGGTTGACCTCTGACCTTTCCTCCCTGCCCAGAGTCCATTTGTGTGTCTGTTTCCACACATAAACCCGCATATCTCGGGAACTGTTTGACCGATCAGGCTAAAATTTTGCACAAATGTAGCCCTTTGATAGCTTTATAACATACACTAAAATGGTGGCGCCACCTGCAACCATTTTTGCACAGCGTCCATCTGTTCTTCTGCCTTGGGATAATATCATTCATCACCTGAACAGCTTTCTCGATTTTATGACAGGTGGCGCCACCTACATTCACGTTTACTATGCAGACATCCAAGCTCATATCTCAGGAACCTATGACCGATTGGGCCAAAATTTTGCATGTGTATAGATCTCACATAGCTCTTCATCATAAGCAAAATTGGTGGCGCCACCTGCAACCACTTATGAACACCATCCATCTGTTCATCTGCCTTGGGATAAAATCACTCATATCTCAGCAGTGGTTTGACTTATCCACCTGAAATTTTGCAGGTTTATACATCCTGGACAATTTTCTCAATTTTATGACAGGTGGCACCACCTACATTCACTTTTACGCTGCAGACATCCAAGCTAATATGCAACACACCTCACTCTATTCCCCTTGCCACTTAATCCATGCCTCAATTCACCCGTCCCACTCTGATTTCTGCGGATACACATAGTCGCTTGTGGACTACCCATATTATTCTAGTTTAAAAATGTCCTAGTCTGAAACTTGCAGGTCCAAAATGTCCATTTTGCTGAAATCATAATGACTAAGGTAGATATACAGGACTTAAAAGGATCAATATTAAATTTTAAAAATAAACCATTCATACTCCCAAACTTTGACAGGTTCGCATTAGGCCTGTAGGCCTTGTTTATTATGTGAGAGCTCTCTGTAGAGCAAAGGATCAGCTCTGTGACTCACGGTGTATACTTTAACCTACCACGCATTACAAAGATAAGAAGAAAAACCAAGAAGGCCATCCATGCAATATTTAAGTCTCATTTAGACTTTAATTATGGACTTCTTGTTAATGTAACTGACAGGGCATTACATCACCTTCAAATAGCTCAGAACAATGCTGCTCGACTGATAACTGGCACAAAACGAAGTGATCACATCACCCCAGTGCTATACCAACTCCACGGGCTGCCCATGAACAGCGCATGGAATACAAAATTCTGACCACTGTACAAAAATCCCTTCATGCAATGAATGCCCTGCTTTATATGGAAGAAATGCTGTGTATCATCCTTGAGGAGAACTCAGATCATCCTCAGATCAGTGGAAACTGGCTGTACCCTGAGTGTCACGCCAGTATGGGGATCGAATTTTCTCTGTGTTTGGTGCTAAACTATGGAACACATAGCCTGCAGACATCAGGAGTCCAATGAGTCATGACATTTTTAAAAAGAAGCTTGAGACATTTCTTTTTAAAGAAGCTTATATTTAGTCATTCATTTCACCAAGTGAACCACATTTCAGTGTATTTTAATCAGCTGATAATCTTTTATGTATTTAATGACGTATTTACTATGAACTGTTTGATCTTTTAGTCCTGTATAGCACATTGAAACATATGTATGATTGCATTTTATCAATGAATAAACTATTATTATTATTATTATTACCTATATTCTGCAACCTATAGGAAAAAGATGTCAAATGTGCACAGTGAATGTCAGATGGGCACAAATTGTATCTGTTAGGCCTAGAATCTTCTAAGGCAGTATCCAGGGTGGTTTTGGGTTCTGAGGTTACCTGAAATTAAGTCATGTTGACCTATATTCTGTGAAAAACAGGCCAAAACAAGATTTTGAGCACCCAGACAGTCAGACTGGGAACAAATTGTATCCGTTAGGCTTAGAATTTTCTTCAGGTCTCGAATCCATTGCAAATGTCATTTGAGCAACTTGATTGTCAAATAGGCACAAACTGCATATGCTTGCCTAGAATCTTCTTACACAGCATCCAGGGAGGGTCTGGACAAAATGCCTTCAAAACCTGAAATTAGGTCATGGTGACCTATATTATGCAAGCTATGGACCAAAAACCAAAGCCCCCATACAGACAGGGTAGAAATTTATCAGCTGAAATTAGGTCATGGTAATCTATATTTTATGAGCTACTTACAATCAACATGATTCTGAACACCCAAAAGTCACACAGGGCACAAAACTTAACTGCTGGAACTACAACCTATTGTAAAATCCAGGGAGGTCCTTGGCAAGTCTCCATTGAATCTTGAAATTAGGTCACTGTGACATATACTGTGGAAGTGGTTAATTTGGCACAACTGAATTTTCCATTTTACAGCATTAGGGCAGTTCAAATTTTCCCACTAATCAGTATGTATGGGATTTTAAATTTGTATCAAATTATCAAAATATTTAAACATTTACATAAAAGAGGTTTGTTAAGCTACCTACCTTCCACCAACATGCTAAGGGTAACTCAGGGTTCTCCACTAGCCAATATAGCGTGGCCCACCGCCAGCCTTTCATTTCTCACCGCCAGCCTTTAATGTTACCTTTGATGTTACCGGCCACTCTTTCATCTGTCCCCGCCACCCTTTCCCTGTCCCTGCCAGACATACAGTGGTCAGGGGTAACATGGACTGGCCTTACAGACTGACCCTGCAAGGGGTTTTGCTGAGTGATTGTTATCCTGGAGTAATTAAGTGGGTGTCAGTGCTGTGATCTTACCATCACAGCCAGTGACATCTGGATGGGTATAAGACAGCCCACTGCTGTAGAGAAGCCACAACTCCCAGGTTCCCTAATTGCTTTTTAATAACACAATGCCTGTTGGCATGGATATTGGTTAACATTGATACATATTCTGACTGTGGCTTCTGGGAAGGTATATTCACTCAGTGTGCTGTCATAACAGCTAGTCTTTAAGTGTGGCTGATACAATAAATTTTTATATTTGCATTCTATTTGTTGTTCGTATGACAGCTCATACAAACAAATTACACATGCCCTTCCTCTTGCTCTCAATGTTCTTACATGCATAAAAAAGCTATGCAGATTAATTTTTAATCAGACAATAAAAAATGCTTTACGAGCAACAGGTAAGCACCATGCCTGGTTCGACCACGCTTACCACCAGCCTATCAGAAATTTCGAGTGTAGAACATTGGGTAACTGCATACATGCTACCTGGCTAAGGGCTATTGAGTACCATGATTGCATGGGGTAAACAATACATAATTACCAGGAATAATAACATTTGATATTGCTATGGTACTGCATCCAGACACACTGTTTGACATATGAGTAAATTGTAGAATTGCTCAATAAGAGCAACTGTGATTACTAACTAGAAGCAGCATGCTATGTGTGAACAACAAATGATGACCATAATCGCAGCTGGCTCTCAGTCATACTTCAAAGACATTATAGGGCGGTTCTAAAGGTCTACAAAGGCTATTTGTTTCACAATTGTTTCTACAAATCACTATTAACTGAAGTGGTTTTCAGCTGAGATATCACTTGCTATGAAATCTTATAAAGCAACATGACTACTCTAACATCCTGGTTGAAAAAGCATCAACTCAAGCGACCCTGTAAAGAGGGATTCCCAGACTTGCGTGACTGTGTGTCTGGCGAGAATCCTGCAGTCTTCAAAGTGGCAAAAGATTGCATCCATCAGTTAGTGACACCACACCCTGCCAAGCGCCGCTGGGGTGAATACCAAAATTACGATGAAAACATTATACTTTAGTGTATACAAAATAAAGTGTTGTTCAATATCTCAGTGCCCCATCAAATATTAATGATCTATATGGCACATCATTATTTATTCAGTTCGCCATTACTTTTAACTTGTATCTAACAAAAATGTCGGCACCTGACGGTAAAAAAAATTAACTACACAGACATGACATGGGTGTTCGAAATAATGCGGGTTCTTAATTTAGGGCAAATCACGCTCCTGCGAAAAGCACAAAATTAAAAATACTGCCAACAAAACCACTTCCACAGTATCCTGTGAGCTATAGAAAAAAAACATGTTATTAGTACTTTAAAAGTCAGATAGGCACAAATGATAAAAGTTGGACCTAGAACCTTCTAACTTAAAACTCAAGGAAGTCTTGGGCAAATCTCCTTCAACATAATTATGCTCTATATTCTGTGAGATACTAGAGGAAAACCTAATTTTGAGAGAGTCAGACAGGGCCATAATTTTAAATTTTTTATCCAGAAACATTATTAAAATGTATTCTTGGAAAACAAAATAAGGTCACTGTGACTGTATTCTGTTAGCAGTGTGAAAGAACATGATTTTAGTACCCTATTTGTCAGATGGTTACAGATGGTTGCAGTAGGACCTAGAAATTAACATCTAATTTAATTAAGATCCAGGTAGGGCCCTGTAAATGCTGTGTAAAATCTTCTTAGAAACACTGAATAAGGTCACTGTGACCCATATTTGTGAGCAATTAGCATCAGATAAGTTAGTTGGACACAAATCTTAGCAGTTTGACAGACTTTAGCATCAGGGGTGTTCTTGGTGGAATCTTTTTGGAACCCTATATCCTATTTTCTCAGGCCAATGGACAAAACGCCTGGTTTTGAGCACTCTGGAAGTCATTTTATCCATTGTTCTAGCTTTCTTAACAAATATTATTACCAGATCATAACAATTAACATTAATAATTAATACATGTATCAACTGTTTGTCAATTTCAGCTGAGCATCATTGCCCATAGGCCACTTGAAAGTATGAAATGAATAAACCGTTCTGTTGAGATCTAAAATGCAATATCTTGAGGAGCACTACTTGTGAACTTGCATGCTTTGCGTATAACAGAGTGCGTTGTGGATTTAAGTGTGCTTCGTTCTTCGCGGAGAGACAACCAAGGGACTGTGCCTGGTTTGTATTAGCTCATGTTATTAACAAAATGCAGAATAAAGACTCAAGGCCTGGCATGTTTTTAAAGTTCGAGTGAAAATACACATGCAGCTTAGAGTAACCCAGATGTGAGCCAGTGATGACCTAATTGTTTTTTACCGCTGTTGCCTAGGTAAAGCTTGCTGACCTCAAGTTAGTAAATTGTGTCACATGTCACCATGTTATGACCAAGATATTTCAAAAGATTTGCACCTGTTCAGTCACGGAATTGCGTCAGTCATACAACCCTTAGAGAAACAAATATACCCAATTATGCTCAATGCGTATGTCTAAGATTAATCAAACAAAGCAACATCATCCAGGGTATGCCAAATGAAATTTTACTATCTGAGATAATTTACTGAGTTCAAACTGTTGCAGGATACAAACTAAATCAGGCAAGGTTCATTGATTTTGGTAAAGTTGTAGAAAGTTGAAGTTGGTCTTGTGGCCAAGTAAGTTTAAATCAAACTGAGAGCTGCAATAGTCTTTTCTGCATTACTGTTGTTTCAAATTCTGTAACATTGCACAAAAATGAATTTTAGGTGGCCTTGTTCAATAAATGATTTTTTGGCTGAATTATTAGACCTCAGATAATTTGGTTAACAAAGTAGATTTATAGTATTAACAGACTTGGGCTCTGAGGGTATATAAGCAAGAATGTAGGACGTTTTGGACTTGGACGTTTCGGACTAGGACGTTTTGAACAAGCCTTTTTCCATGGAAGGATGTTTCTGACAGATGAATATCATAACCATGTGTTAACCTTTTTAATTATGTAAGATAAATCACTGAATAATCCATCTGTATTCTGATTTAGCTTTCAATAGGCAGATCTGCTATTATGCTAAATATTTTGACAAGAAAATCTTATGAATATGACAGCTTGAAAAAAAGCATTTTAGCCAAGGTCTTTCATATGTATAAACATATTTGGAAGTAGGCCAAAATTTTGTCTGTATCCGTAAATAGCTTAAAAGATAACTATTTCAGATTCGGCAAAAGGCCAAGTTTCAGTCTGTATCTATATATAGCTTAGACAGACTGCTAACTGTATCAGATTAGGCAGCAGGTCAAGAGTTGCGATGATGAAATTACTTTGTGAGGGTGTGGCGCTGTAAGTGTCTCACTCCTCTTCGATTCCTCCCACTCTTCTGAATTCTTGGTGCTGGTAGATGGCAGCCTCTCTTGGCCTCTCTTTGCTTGTCTGTGGCATCGTGTCTATCCGCTCAGCAAAATAAAAAATTCAATAGTCTAAAGAGACAACCATGACAGTGATCCCAGATCACCTCAACCGTGTCTGTCTAATGACTCAAAATACTAGGTCGAGCTAGCTTGCAGGTCAAGAGTTCAGTCAGTGCTTTTGCCACACCTGTTTCGGTTGACTAAGGGTGCATCTGCTTTCCTCATGCAGCTGATCAAACTCAAGAGAAGTTTAATGTATCAGCCTGAATTTTTTGGTTTGTCCATGCATCTTTGATGGCTTTATCAACCCAAGACTTGAAGTTGCACCTACAGTGATGTTTGCACAGTGTATGTCCCTGCTTATTTATCTGATTTGATATATGAGCCAGAAATAGTGCATATCTGTACATCTCGGATAGCTTCTTCATACACAAGACTCACAGATGACTGTAGGCAGCATGTACTTGAATTGCATTTGATTGTAATTTGGAGAAAATCTTCTTTATGTAACTCTGTCAAATTTATTATCTTTTGGATATTTTTGACCTCACACTTTTCATGTTTTGACCATTATCTTTAAGTTTACTTAAATGCAATCGCAGCCATGTAGATCAGTTGCTCATGAATTAATACTGCACCTGTAGCAAATTAAAGCACAGTTTTATGATGAAATTCACTGTGACCCAGTTTAGCCGTGAAACTAGAACAGCTTTTCTTTATCATTTAGATTATCTGTTTAATGATGATCACAATTAAACCAAACATAATCCATGCCAGTTATGTTTTTGATGTGAGTTTCACCTTTTCTCTCATTGTTGTCATGAACCACTCATTTGCTGCTCATTATTTTTATAGCATGTGAGGTTTTCCCTAGACTTGTATTTGATGGGCTACTACTTGTGTTATCAATCTAAATATTTCAAAGTTATTAATATTCTTTAAGATATCTATAAATAATCTCTACATAAAACATGCAAATATGGCATTATTAGTATAAATCTTTCCATATTTTGCCTAATAGCACTAACCTCAGTAGAATGGCAGTGTTTTGCCAGGTTTATCAGACATAATACTTCGCATTTGCCCTGTTAAACAATTAATTGTCAAAACTATGGTCCCAAAGGCATGAAGACCTGAACATGTATGTGGAGAGTTCCTTTAAACATGAGCCCGTAAATACAGTGATAAACTAAAAGTATTATGTTTCATGTGGATTAGTATTTGCATTTGTCTGTGATACACTGATATCATGAAATTGAAACCACTGAGAAGATTAAGCTGAATAAAGGACACACTGCATTCTGTAAGAGAAATATGTGGAGATATTACATCTGCTTAGTTATATTATTATTTAGTCCTTTACAAGACCTTGTTTCAAGTGTTTGTGTTATATAGACTGTGATATTAATAGAATACCCCAGGGATCAGTGATAGTAATAATGAGGTCAGTCAATCTGACATGAGTTCCTCAGTCATTACTGCAGGATCTAGTAACAGCAGCTGTTGTCTGCCTGTCATTTCACTCCTTGTATACAAATCAAGCCTAGTTACTACACCTGAAGATGGCAAATATATCAAGACAGCCTTCATGCATCAGCCACTAATTTATCCAGCAGATAGTGAGTGGCTTTACAGGTCTGCTGTGATAGACAGCTGTTATAAGAGTGCCTGGAAGATGAGGAGTGCAATAAGAAGGGCAGACAGGGAATGTAGCATCTTCCTCATCCAGATAGACAAATCACCAGTCTCATCAAGCAGCATGGGGCAGATAAACCCCAGTGTCAGTGTGTCCATGCTGTTTGCTGTCAGTTAAAACTGTGTTTATAGAATTCAATCATTCATTAAAAGTACATATTGTAAATAGAATAGAGAAGATAAGCTGAAACAGAGTCAGTTTTGTCTCAATTTTTAACTCAGCTGACTATTATAAGTCATCTGAGGTATAGTCCTTTGTCCACCATCATTCCATCTTTCTATCTGTCCATCCATTAGAAACCTTGAGACCTACAAATCAGTAATTTGACAGTTAAATGTCCCTATGTTCTCCTATCAGACCCAAAACTGGGTCACTGTAGGGGAGGATCAAGGATTTTTAGCTCAGCTTACTACAAGTCATCTGAGCTATAGTTGTGGTCCTTTGTCTGTCGTCCAGCTGCCGGCCATCCGTCCGTTAACAGGGCACGTTTTAACACTGTTGGACCTATGAATCCAAAACTTTGCATACTATTAGATGTCCCTAAAGTCTCTTACTATACCGAAAATTGGGTCATTAGGACTTCCTTCCTTAGAGATATTACAGAAAAACCTCTGTTTTCCATAAAAAAAGCCATTGTTACACTTCAGGGCTGCCTAATATCAAAACCACTGATCTGTTTTTGATCATATTTAGTATTCATCTTCTTCCATACATTTTCTATTAACATACCAAAAATTAGGTCAGTATTGGGTATTATTTTGAAGTTATGGGCCCAAATATAATGCAGTTTTTAAAAAATCAGGAAATATATTTACTCACCTAACATGAGAATTGCTGAAGCTGGAGACTTTTTTTTAGGAATATAACTTTATTTAATCAAGATTCAATTGTTTACCCAAAATTAGATCTGAATTTTGCAAATTTTTCAAGTTATTAGCATAAATAAAAAATCAGTACCTTAAATTTTGTCCAACTTTGGCAATGGCACGTTTTTTCCCTGTAAGCACTGTTGATTTAATTTTCACAACATATATACATAAGGATTTAATCTTTTAAAATCTTAAATTTATTTATTCAAGTTTCCATACATAATGTCAAGTGTTGTTTACATCTAGCCCACCTGGTAGTACAGCCTTCACTTGCATTATGTAACTGACCCCAGGCAGCTTGCCTTAGCTCAGCTTTGCCACTACAAGCAGGCTTCCCCTCTGCCCTGCACTCCCCCCCCCCCCCCCCCCCCACGAATGGTGCATTAACTAGATAAATGTTATAATTTTCTGTATTTTATTTTATTCTTGGCCATGCTATATTTTAGATTTTGTATTGTACTACCAGGATTACAATGATTAAATTGCACATTGAATTGTGTCCACAAAGTGGTGTATTGGTATGAAAGTGTGGATGTTCATCAGATAAGTAATTCCTTACTTTAGAAGAGTAAAAACTTCACCAGGTGTGAAATTGACTATTAATTCCAGTAATAAATTATAGCTGAGACAGTAATTTGCACAATGGTATTGTTTGTCCCTCATTCAACCAACACTGTGTATACTTTATTTGAAAAGGTGTTTTTAGCGAACCTGTGAGCTTATGCGATGGTGCAGCGTCGTGCGTCGTGTGTCGTCCGTCCTCTGTACAATAAACCACAGCTAACTCAAAAATGGCAGGAGCTAGCATCACCAAATTTTTTGCAAATATTCAGTCATCCAAAAAACTATATTGGATTTTGTTTATTTTTTTTCTAACTGCATTTTCTTAGATTTTATAGGGAAAAAGCTAAAAAAACTTTAAAAATCTTCTTCTCTGAAACTGTCCAGCCAAATTGTCCAATATTTCACAGAAATGATCCCTGGAACAATCTTTCTCAAGTTTGTTCGAATGGTTCCAGTTCGGAGATTTTTGGCTGAGTTACAGGAGGTTGAACTTTGTTAACTGTGCAAAAAAGCATATTAAAATTTAAATCTCAGAAACGGCTGGAGCTATCGTCACCAAATTTTATGCCAATGTTGGTCACATGAGTCATATCTGAAATTGAGGTATTGGTGGGCGACCTGCATCGGCCTTTTTTGTCCGGGGTCATCAGTGCCCGTATCACACTGACAGCTGCAAATAACTTCTTCTCTGAAACGAAATGGCCAAATTGTTTAATATCACACAGAAATGATCTTAGGGTAGTGCTTTCTGAAGTTTGTTCAAATGGTCTCAGTTCAGTGACTTTTGGCTGAGTTATGGGAAGCTGAATTAAGTCATATGCCATAACAGCCAATTTTAGCTAAGTGGCTACAAAAATCTTCTTCTCAACAACCACTTGGCCAAATTCTTAAATCTCACACATTAATTATCCTGAGATGTTAATAATTTAATTTTGTTCAAATGGTCTCAGTTCAGTGACTTTTGGCTCAGTTATGGGAAGCTGAATTTAGTCATATGCCATAACAGCCCATGTTAGCGAAGTGGCTACAAAAATCTTCTTCTCAAAAACCACTGGGCCAAATTCTTAAATCCCACACATTAATTATCCTTAGATGTTGATAATTCAAGTTTGTTCAAATGGTCTCAGTTCAGTGACTTTTGGCAGAGTTATGGGAAGCTGAACTATGCCATTTTGTTGTATTTTCCCATATGAGTTATAAACCTACAAAACGTTTTTTGACTGATGATGATACTGAGGCCAGTTTGTTTAATATTTTGCAAGAATAATTCCCTGAATCATTCTTATAATAATTGTCTTTTATGGTTCTGAAAAATGAATTTGGCTGAATTATAAATATTGAATTGAGTCATTTTACCAAATATGTTAGCTGTGTGAAGCAGATACATCTAGCCTAGCACCAGTTTATCAGCATCCATTACATCATGCCTCTAGACATTTAGATTTCAGGTTATCTATGGAAAATATTGACAAGAATGTTTTTAAAAGCTTTTAAAAAATGTAGATTTATGATATTACATATCATCTGTACACTCAGTGCAATTTCTCAGGAATAGCAGGAGCTACCATCCCCAAATGTTATGCAATTATCTGTCACATATCAAATGTTGATGGATTCATCTTATTTTTGCTATCTGCATTTACTTAGATTTTACAAGGAAAAAGCTGAAAAAAACTTTTAAAAGTCTTCTTCTTGTAAACAGTCCAGCCAAATTGTCCAAATTTTACAGAAATGATCCCAGAGGCGAGCCCTCTCAAGTTTGTTCAAATGGTTTGTGTTGGATAAATTTTAGCAGAGTTACATAACAGGCCAAGATTGTGTACGTTTCTTGAATAGGTTGGGAAACTGCCAACTGTTTCAGATTTGGCAACAGATCAAGAGTTCATTCAGTGCAGCCAAATATAGGTCAACAGTTCAGTCAGTGCAGCCAAGCACAAGGCATGTGATCACCTCATGGGCAGCATGTGATCATCTCATGGGTAGCATGTGATCACCTCATTAGTATCATGTGATCACCTCATGGGTGTAATGCCCCTCAGGGCTGCATATGGAGCCAATCTGTGGGCTTATGCAATTGTGTGGCTACTATTTGGCAATAGGCAAAAGGTCAGCCTGGATTTATTTATAGCTTTGGCAGACTGCCAACTGTTTCAGATTATGCAACAGGTCAAGAGTTCACTCAGTGCAGCCAGGTACAGGTCAAAAATTCACTCAGTCTAGCAAGGTGCAGGTCAAGAGTTCACTCAGTGCAGTAGCCTGAGCCAGTAATTTGTCACAGTACACTCGTTGCAACAGCCTTTCTCACCTAAGCCTGGTCAGCCCCGTGCATCAGACTCAAGGTAAGTTTGATGTATTGGCCTGATATTCTGACCTATGTGTTTTTATGGCTTTCTCGTTCACAAGACAGGTGTCGCCATCTACAATGACTTTTGCAAAGTGTATTTGCCTGCTAAATTCTACAGAGGAATTTGATATATCAGCCTTAAATTGGGCATATGTGTACATATCAAATAGCTTTGTTGTATACAAGACTGGTGGTGCCACCTACAATAATTTTTGTGTTGTGTGCACCCATGCCAGAATTTCAGCAGTGATGTTTGTGTATTGTTTCTTGTTCAAAATGTTTAGTACTTGCATTGTTCATATATATGAAAAGTAGTGGTTCAGCACTGAAGCGTTATACCTGGTGTATATCCATATGCACAGGTTTGCATTAGGCCTGTAGGCCTTGTTATTTGATCAAATTTACTGAATCTTTATTTAATTTCAGTGAATAAAATTAAGCATGTACTGAAAACTCCAATGTGCAAAACTTTTCAATAGTGATTCAAGGAATAATCTTGTAGATGCCATGTAATGGCATTATTTTCTTTTAAATTCAGTTTAAACATTTGTGATTTAAAAATAATAAAATATATGTGTATGCATAATATGACCCAATATGAGGTACATTCTGCATATATAATGATTGCAACTTAGAATTGTAATATTTTAACTTATATTTTCAGTTTTTTTATTACAAATTTATAAAACTTGTAAATAAAAAAAAAACGAATCAGATAAAAACTATTAATGGAAAAAGTGGATATACTAAAAAATAGGCTTATATATAAACTTAAATGCATTATTCCCTTGAAAGTGAAATAAAGGTATTAGTCCATTCTGTCCACTTGCCTGTCCATCTGTAAATTTTTCATATGCATCACAGTATCTCAAAACTTTTACTGTTTTTATGCCCCCGGCACAAAGTGGCCGGGCCATATAGTTTTACCCATGTCCGTCATTCCGTCCTTCCGTCCTTCCGTCCTTCCGTCATTCCGAAATCAAACAGTTGTACAGACTTTTTTTCGCAATGCCTGCAGATATTGGCCTGATTTTTGGTGTGTGGGCAGATATAGACCAGTTACAGATCGAGTTCGGGTTTCGTCCCAGTTGACCTACTTTTGACTGTTTTACGGCTCCTAAACTTAGAAAATTTCATGAAAAATAGAAATTTCATGACAAATACACATGTACGGACTTTTTTTCGCAATGCCTGCAGATATTGGCCTAATTTTTGGTGTGTGGGCAGATATAGACCAGTTATAGGTCGAGTTCTCGTTTCGTCCCGGTTGACCTAATTTTGACCGTTTTACGGCTCCTAAACTTAGAAAATTTCATGAAAAATAGAAATTTCATGACAAATACACATGTACGGACTTTTTTTCGCAATGCCTGCAGATATTGGCCTAATTTTTGGTGTGTAGGCAGATATAGACCAGTTACAGATCAAGTTTGCGTTTTAATCCCGGTTGACCTATTTTGACCGTTTTACGGCTCCTGAACATAGAAAATTTCATGAAAAATATGAAATTTCATGACAAATACACATGTACAGACTTTTTTTCGCAATGCCTGCAGATATTGGCCTGATTTTTGGTGTGTTGGCAGATATTGACCAGTTACAGATCGAGTTCGCGTTTTGTCCCAGTTGACCTACTTTTGACCATTTGACGGTGCTCTAACATTGAAAATTTCATAAAAAAGTGCACATGTATGGACTTTTTTTCGCAGTGCCTGCAGATACGGGCCTGATTTTTGGTGTGTAGGCAGATGTTGACCAGTTGCAGATCGAGTTCTTGTTTTGTCCCAGTTGACCTACTTTTGACCATTTGACTGCTCCTGAACATAGAAAGTTTCATGAAAAATAGAAATTTTCATAACAATTGCATATGTACTGACTTTTTTTCCTCAATGCCTGCAGATACCACCCTGATTTTTTATGTGTGGGCAGATAATGACAGTTACTGATAGAGTTCGCGTTTAGTCTCGGTTGACCTACTTTTCATTGTTTTAAGGCTCCTAAACATAGAAAATTTCATGAAAGCAGAAATTTTTATGGAAAATGCACATGTATGGACTTTTTTTCACAATGCCTGCATATACTGGCATGATTTTTGGTGTGTTGCTTGATAATGACCTGTTACAGATCGAGAAATTAAGGAAAAACCTCAATTTTTTATTAAAAACCTATTTTCACACTTCAGGACTGCCTTATATCAAAACCACTCATCTGTTTTTCCTCATATTTACCATAAATATTCATCTATATAGTTCCTATGTACATGCCAGAAATTATGCCTGTATTATTTAATTTAAAAAAGTTATGGGCCCAAACATAATGCATTTTGTAAAAAATCAGGAAAGATATTTGATCACTTAACACAAAAAATGTTAAAGCTGTGGACCTTTTTTCCAGTAATATAACTTTAATTAATCAAAATTAAATTGTATACCCAAAATTAGATGAAAATCTTTTAAATTTTTTAAAATATTAATAAAATAAAAAATTGGTACCTTAAATTTTGCCCAAATTTGACCATGGCACGTTTTTTTCCTGTAAGTACTGTGGATTTAATTTTCACAGCATGTTTTTGTTAGCATTTCAACTGTTAACACCAAAAATTTGAAACCAGTTGATGAAAAACTGTAGATTTTATTCAAGTTTTCAAGCACCATGTAACATATTGTTTACATCAAGCTAGTGTTATGCAGTTTGCAAGAGCTCAGCTCCCCAGCTTCAGCTCTCAGTTCCTAAAATTCGGCATACAGTTAGATGTCACCAAAATCCCCTACCATGCCAAGAATTTGGTCACTAGGACTTAATACCTTCGAGATATTAATGAAAAAATTCATTTTTCCATTAAAAACCCATTGTTACACTTCAAGACTGCTTAATATCAGAACCACTGATCTGACTTTAATCATAAATAATATACATATTTTTCATTCTCTATGTACATGCCAGAATGATGTCAGTATTGCGTAATTGTTTTAAGTTATGGGCCCAAACTTAATGCACTTTGTAAAAAATCAAGAAATATATTTACTCCCTTAACAAGGGCATTGCTGAAGCTAGAGATTTTTTGGTCAGGGATGTAACATTATTTAATCAAGATTCAATTGAATACCCAAAATTAGTTCTGAATTTTTCAAATTTTATAAGTTATTAGTATAAATATAAAATTAGTACCTTAAATTTTTCCCAACTGTGACCATGGCACGTTTGTTTCCCGTGAGCACTGTTGATATAATTTTAATCATGCACACATAAGGCTTTCAGCTTTTTAGTTTAGAAAGCTGAAAGAAATTGGCCAAAAATTGTAGCTTTTATTAATGTTTTTTATGAGACCCTGTAAGACTTTGGCTCTCTCCAGCCCCTCTTGAGTCACCTGTATTATGCATGCTTGAGGCGAGGCATACACAGAATCCAGGCAGCTTATGGCCAGCGACAGTTGATCCAGGTGTCCAACCCAACTCATCTAGTAGTTTTAACCAACAACATAACAAAAAAACAATAAATTAATTAATTTTTATTTGTTTTTAATAAAAAATTAAAGAAAAATAGAAAAGGAAGTTGTTAGTTTATAATAACAGGAAATTAACTTGCTGTTACTGATGATATAAGAATCTTGTATCGATGGGTAGAATGTCACATATTCCAAATAACAGCATGCAGTCTCCTATGGCATTTTTCAGTTCAATTTTAATGATAAAGAAGTAAATCATATTATTCATTACTAATCATTAGGGATCATATGAAGGAAATTAATGTTAGACAAAGATGCAGTTGATAATATTAATCTAGATTCCTACTGTGTCTAGTGTGTACATTGATGTGAAATTAGCCTAAAATGAATTTTTTACAGTTATTTTTTAATATAAATAAAAGCCATAAAACCAGGTACTTATGATCATTATTTAAATGTGTGAATTTTGTATATTCTGGATTCTCAACATCATTGTTTGGTGAAAACTGAATAAATACCAGACATGGTGCGAATACTTTGTAATTGTATTTAAATACGAATATGATTATGTACTCCATTATAAAATTTCTTGCATAAAGAATGGGAATTCAGGTAAAAATGAAAGTATATGAATACTCGTGCAAATACTTTCAAAATGTATTCATGAATGCATTCATGAATTTATTCTTCAATATTTTTTTAATAATCATATCAGTTATATTTCATTTTAAAAAATCTTATTATTTTTAATAAAAATTATATTTGGGACAATATTTGTAATTTTTTTTAATAAATAGTTAAACTCTTATATTATATGTTCTGCTTATAAGTTTTATGGCCAAGTCAAAATCTGTGTGACAATAGTACTCCATTTGTTAATAAAATAAATGAAATCAATCCTCTTCCCTGTCTCCAAAGGTACTATCAAAATCATACATAAGCTAAACAACAACAACTCATAATACAGCTTATATTTATTACCACACAAAACCAGCATGTGCCTCATTTCTAAATCATATTTTTTTATCATATATAACAGCTGAGCGTCGTGACCCATAGGTCCCTTGTTTTTCCCATAAACATCAGGGTTGGGGCAAGGTACTGGTTGTTATGAGTAGGAAGTACCTTGTACCCGTACCTGGAACTAAAGTACCTGTTCCTGGTATAAGGTACTGCAGGTACAAATGTGAATTATAGGATACAGGAAATGGACACCAGGCTAGGGTCAGTTGCATGAAGAAAGCTGTCACCACTGTCAGGGCAGTTAAATATCCTAGGCAGGGATAATATAAAAGCTTTCATCCCTGCTGCCTTTATAGCTAGCTGGGCTAGCAAGCTGGTCAACATCCAGCCTCTAAACAGGAAGTTCATGGTGTTTCATCAGTTCCTGCAGACAGGTGGTGCCTCCTGAATTTTTTATTTATTTTTTTTTTTTGCTTCTTTTCTATTTTTGAGACCTTCAAATGAAGCGGTCTTGCTGAATCTCAGGGAGTCATTTTACCAATTGTTCAAGGTTACTTGAATTCAGCTGAGGGTCATGGCCCATAGGCCACTTGTTAAATGTACTGCACTTGTGCAGTAGGTGCCTAATTTACAGAGAGAGATATTTAGTGAGTTTGCGGGTGAGCATTAGGACCCTGGTTCACTTGTTACTCACAAGTTACTGGATGGTTGTGGTGCAGGTGCTCTGAGCAGGTCACAAGTCATGTTTCAGGAATCTGGTGAAACAAAGGAACACTTCTCTTTATTTAGTATAGTAAATCAAGGTGTGAGGGAGAGTTTGGATGGTTGTATCATTTATAATCTCCCTGTGTAGATCAAGTACTGCCACTTGAGCAACATCTGTGTCTATCAGAACCCAGGCCAAACAGTATACCCCACCAGAAGGTGAGGTTGTATAATTAAATATGTATGTACTGATGTACTCAAGAGTCTAATTCCGCAGGGGTCAGCAGTCCCTGAGATAACTAAGGGTAGTATACATGGGAAGGGAGAGTTCAGTGTCCAGTCCCCTCATATTGAACATGTTATATTAGTTCTACACATAATTTATTATGACCTGTGTTTGGGGACCTCTTGTAGTGGCCACCTGCAACAACATTAGATTTACTTGTTTGACAGTGTGTGTAAGATGTGTAACATTAACAGTTAATTAATTGTATCCCAATACCAAGTCGGGGATACAATGGTTTTAGGACGCTTCTGCCATCACTGCACATAAATCTTGTCTGCGCTTTACTCAACAAAAATTTCACAGATCTTTCCCAAACTTTACATGTGCATAGATATGGGTGAGAGGATGAAGCCTTTTTTAAAATGGGGTCATGACCTTTACTAGGAGTGACCTTGACCGTGAATAGATCCATTTTTGGTTAGAATAACACAAAATCTTAATTTTCTCAAAAAAGATTGCATGGATTGGTCCAAGGATCAAGTTGACCAAAGATCTTGGATAGTGTTGTCATGTACCGGAAATTGGTGGTGCCACTTGTTTGTTTTCGCGCCTTTTAATACCCCATAATTACCACTTAACAGGTTTCATTTTAGCAGGGCCATTTCCTCTTAGCTTTTCAAATGCTAATATATATATGAAAAAAAACAACAATAGAAATAAGTATATTTTGCATTTGCTAAAATTTTGCAAAATTCAGCTTAGCAATGTGACCTGTTGGTCCTTTGTTATATCAAAAAATAATTATGTTATACTAAACAAATACATATGCTAATTACAGCAGAAAGTAACCCAGTTGGGAAGATTGTAGAAGTGGTGATTGTTTAATGTTGCAGGCCTCATAATGGTTATGAATCACTGGAACACTCAGTGGCATTCTGCAGCTGTGTCCGTACACATTACCATAACACAAGACTTCGTTACTTTAAATACCAGTCTTGTGCTCCTGTAAATTCATATAAGCCCATATTTAAAGCAGTGGCAATTAGTTTGGTAGTCTGAAATGGGAATTGTGTATTTGTGTCTGCAAAAAGATTTTATACAGTTTTATGGCCTCTGGATCACACTCAGAGGAGGTGCCATTATGGCACCTCCAAGCATTTTGCCCCTTATTTGACAGGTACATAAAGGTCACAGTCACATAAAGGTCCCTGTGTATTTGTGAACAAGTGTTGAACAGTGTAATGTAAAGGGTAATGAATGCTGAATGAAGAGTCAGTCAAAATACACTAACATTGTTCATTTACTCATATCAACAGTCATTTTTAAGCAAATGTTATTTACTTTATCTTCTGTTTCCTAAAATGAGGATATTACCACCAGTTATTGCTCCATACCTATATGTATTTATAATTAACATTTAAGAAATTGCTACAAAAAACACATCAATAAATAAAATACATGTGACACATTATGGAGCATAGGAACACTTTTCCAGTAATTTTGAACATTTTAATAAGATTTGAGCTACTGATTTTGTATATTGTAAACAAAAACTCAGAATTAAATGTTAAAAAAAACAAGCAGTTTCCACACCTTAAGTACCCAATTTAATGTTTGCATAT
Source organism: Sipunculus nudus (assembly GCA_026874595.1). Taxonomy (NCBI): domain Eukaryota; kingdom Metazoa; phylum Annelida; class Sipuncula; order Golfingiida; family Sipunculidae; genus Sipunculus; species Sipunculus nudus. The sequence goes on from CM049310.1 coordinate 67,646,496, forward strand.
ATCTGCACTGGATTGTGAAAACCACTTGTCGTTGATGAAAACAAGTCGTAAAAGCTCCAGCCAATTTTTTATTTAAATAAAACACAAACCTAAACAAGAATAAACTATAAGGGTAATGAAGTAGGCAAATTGGCAACAGACAAGACAACACATAAATACCCCCAGGTCAGACAGCAGAGCCAGGCCTTTGTTTATCTGTTGAACCAGTGAGATCATATGTTTGGCATTTGTTCTCAGTTTCCAAGGTTCCCCCTAAGGAGTGTTCACATGGAGCAGGCGCACCAGAGGCCAGCTGTTAGACAGAGCCCACCTCATAGTATCATGGTGTGTGTTTATTGTGAGTGGGGCCTGTGAACCGGGCCACAGTTTAGACAGACACTTTGTAGAAGAGTATGCTAGCTTCCTGGGAGTACAATTTACTGGGATACTTGGTTTTTCAATTGGAGAATTATGAAAGATGGTGCAGTTGATAAAATGCTCAAACCTAAATGGCTGGAGAAACTCAAATTGGGAAAGAAGGAAAACAATGGATTTAGTCGCAAGGGGTTACCTGCCAGGCGGGTCCACGGTCAGTATCACTGGAATTTAGGTCCCTCCCCTGTCTGTGTTTACATATAATTACTCATTTTGATCTTAACTTTCCTTTGAAATGTTTTCCATTTAATTAACAGTAGCATATGATTGAAGGTTTTCTGATATAAGGTCTATATTTGCTTTTCTAATACATAGCATTGTTTGTAAACTGTTGAAAAGTGAGGGAGGAGGGAATTCCCTTTCAGAGTAAATTAATTCATTACAATTTTTATAAAGATCTTTACAAAGTAATATCTTTACTAACAAGAATGAGTACTTAGCAGGGACAGATGTAGGTTTGTTCCAGCAGAAGTATAATAAAGTTCTATGTTTCAGAATTTTATTAACTTGTTTCAGTTGCTGGTACAAGAGCCATACAAGTGAAACATACCCAAGCTAGAGTACATATGACCCTCAGCAGCACAGCAAGGGCTTTAATACATTTATATGAATGAGGTCAGGTCCCCTCATATAGAGAGTTCATATTCATGTGTGAAATAAGCAGGGCATGGGAGAATTACAGACAATACATAATACCTCCAGGGAAACTAATACCTAGCAGTGACATACAACATTATGTTTGGTTTAATGAAAATTTATTTTTATAGGTTTTATTTTGTGTATAGTGTAGTGATTTTTAACACCAGACAGCCTGTTCATATTTGAGATGGGTGGACACTGGTGAATGTGCATGTGTTATAGTCATGTCTCTTTGTCCAAGGTCATTGACTTGTTAGTGTATCATTAACACTTCCTTTCATCATGCTGACCCTGCAATATTGTTTGGCCTACATTTGTATTGTAACATGGTTAGCCATGCTTTTGACCCTGTAACAAAGTTCACTAAACTGGTGTTTAAATATACACAAATATTGTATGTTCATTGTGCTGTTTATAAGACCCTTATCACCAGCTCATTTAGTACTAAAGCCTAACCATGAGATCTGAGTTGTATTTTTTTTTATAATATCAGCAGTAAGGAGTGACCATGATAACTGGGGTGTCAGTACCTTTATATTAGGCCGTCATAATGGAAGGGGGTGTTCTCCAAATATGGAAGCAGCCATCTATCATAATCTGTCATGAACGTTGTGTGACTCACAGTCGTGTCTGCATGGCTCCTGGTCTCACCAACTTTTCTCTTTCTGTTTAGTGTCAAATTCCAATTGACAAATTGAATTTGCATAAGTGTAGCTCCATTTAATTGTGTCCCCAGACATAGTCAGAATACTATGGTTTCGGCATGGTTGCACCGCAGCCACCGCCGCAGAGATTTCTATCAGGCGAGATAACTAAAAAAATATTTCACTGATCTTTACCAAACTTTGATGTGTGCATAGTTATAGGTGAGAGGAAGAAGCCTATTTAAAATGGGGTCATGACCTTTACTAGGAGTGACCTTGACCTTGAATAGGTACAATTTGGGAAAAAAAAACACCAATTCTTAAATTTCTTAAGAATTCTTGCATGAGGTGATAAAAAAAACAAGTTGATCGAAGGTCTTGGATAGTGTTGTCATGTACCGGAAATTGATGGTGCTACTTTTTTCGTTTTTGCGCCTTTTAATACCCCATAATTGCCACTTAACAGTACTGTAAGCATTTTAAGTAAATAACTTAAGGACCAATTTCTTTCATGTTATGCATATACATAGATATGGGTTATTGGATGATGTATATCTAAATTGGGGTTATGACCTTTCCTATGAGAGTCGCCTTGACCTTGAATTTTTCTGAATTTAGTAAAAATCACACAAAATCTTAAATATCTCAGTAAGCAATGCATGGATTGGTCCAAAAATCAATTTGGCTGAAGATCTTGGATAACTTTGTCTTCTGTGGAAGACAGGTGGCACCCCCTTATGTCCTTTCTTGTTTTTGCACCTTTTATTCCACCCCACCCCCCTTTCATTGCCACTTGACAGTGAGCATTATAAGTAAAAACTAATAGACAAATTCCTTTCATATTATGCATATACATAGACATCGGTTATGAGATGAGGTATATTTCAATTGGGACAATGACCTTTCCTATGAGAGTGGCCTTGACCTTGAATATTCCCATATTTGGTGAAAAATTGTTTCTCAAGTTGATAGATGGAAGAAACTATGGTTGCTTGCCAAGTGTCAGTATATGCTGCTGAAGATGGGGCCTATTCTTAAAGGTGGGGGGGATTAATTGTCTGGGGATATTATGGCAACTATGGTGACAAGAAATTCTAGTTATTTTATACATTTAATCATCAGACCCACTGATCCAGAGTAGTTCTTCCTGCAGTGAAATATGGAGTGTTTTAGACTTGTGTTGTTGAAATCTCAGTGTTACAGATTATGAAGAGCCTGTTTGGGCTATTTGCTGTTCTTTGTGGTTTTACCTGTTAATGCCTGGTTCCTCAACAGTTTCTGTGTAGACATAACACTTTTCTCTGTCAGAGTTCCTGAATGACCTGGACCAGTCTACAGGGAGAACTTCACTGAACAGTGATCAGAATGGTTTTATGACGGAGACAATAAGCTCTGAGGGGAGTGTTTTGGACTTTATTGTACTTTATTAGTGCTGTGGACTTAGATGCTGTTCGTTTTTGTTCTGCTATCACCAGTGAATGTGGGGACTGAGATACTACCTCTTATTACACCACTAGCTCAAAAGGCAGGTGGTAGGTGTGATCTGCTGAACATTCACGTTACACAAGAGGGGTATATTCTGTTTGATACATCAGCTAAGTGAGCTGTTCTGGGTCCCAGAGATATCTTTGTTTATTAGTCCCTGGATAAATTGATGGTTTGAAATATGCTGCACATTCTTTATCGCTCTCGAGAAACCTCTTCCTGTTAGGGAGTGTCAGTGTGTCTCAACTGTCAATCTTCAAAATCAAATTTTGTTATATTTCAAGGAAAATATTTCTGTGTACATTTCACATGTGTACGCTTACAAAATATTACTTATTCCATGAAATCCTTACCACAAAACACCTGTGTTAATGCAATAAGTCTTGAAACAGTTTTTGTCCAACATATTTGAACAGACAACACCCTCTTCACTACATATATACCTACACCGTCTGTGTATGTAGAAGCCCAGGTATATTGTGAGCCGTAGATTCCAAAGCCCAAAAACCCAAAACAGAAGAGTGGTAGTCTTGTGAGTCAGATTCTGCACAGTGTGACTCTTTATAACCATTTATTAATGTATTTTACTCAGTTTTCTAGTCTGACATCTTGTCAAGACTTCTAATAATACACCACATACCTGAAAAAAAATACTGTGACCTTGAAAGATATATACATAAAATGCAAACCAGTAGGAGTTTGCATTGGAATTAGGATCTGGAAATGGATGTGATGTTATGTAAATTTGATATTGGGTTTCCTTTGCACAATTTTAAGAATCATCGGGCATCCAGAGGATATACATGAGAAGTAAGAGGCATCAGACTAAATCTCTGTGCCTTTATGTTATAAAGACAGAATACATTAACCTCCAACTTTAACCTCTTTAATCCAGTACCAAACTTTTTAACTACATCATACCCAAGGTTTTGATGCACCAGTAAACCTGTTGAAGTTCAGTCATGCATTAATTTCGGTTATTTTTCCTCCTTGATAAAAGAGACTCATGCCGGGGGTAGGGAGCGATGACACTTTTTGTGCACATTCATGTCAGACAAAGGATGGGAGAAGTTAATACTACTGGATCCATTACGGGGTCACACTCCACTGCATTTAGTAGATTAATGAGTGATAGTCTGATCAATCAAGAAGTAACAACCTTGGTCTTCCTCAGTATCCACACACTCTGTGTCTGATCTTTTGTGGTTAATCTTTAATTACTCTGGTGTGAGGAGTGGTCATCATCCAGAGCAGCTAAAATTAATTGTTACAAAGGTTTACAGTCTACAGATGGGTGTACTGTTTGGCTATTCAGAAAGGTTATTCATTTGTACAAAGGTTTACAATCAATAGATGGACCATACTCTTTGGCTACTCGGAAGGATATTTCATTAGTACAAAGATATGAAACATAATATTGACATTCAGGTGTACAGGTAATTTGTTAGTAATAGCAGCCTTTTGTGTGTTTATCAGCAGATAGACTCACACGAAATCCTCTCTGATGTTGTGTAGACCTGAGGATACTAACTGTTTGAGGGACCAAAGTGATTATATGATGGATATTTGCTTATAGCATTATGATCAGTACTTTAAAAATCATGGCTCTTGGGTTAGGTGCCGGATGAACAAAAGGTAGGTACATACTAAAAGCCTGAGGCTCATAGGTTAGGTTGGCACATACTTAGGTTGGCACATACTTTAAGGTAAACAGGTCAGGTGTCAGATTACCAAAACATAGTAGTCGGGTAATTTTTCTTGATTTCTAAGCCAAACCTGGAACAAATTGCAACAGAAATGATTTTGTTGTATGATGACCACAAAATGCTGGAGAATAACACATCAAAAGTTCCAAAAAGTACAAGGTACAAGGTACTACTGAAGAGTAAACTGGAAAACAATTTATCCTCTCAATTTTTGACTGTCCATCTGTCTGTCATCAATATTATCATGCGACGCAATATTTCAAATCAGTTATTCATACCCAGTTCCCGTTTATATGGCAGGTATATCTTGTTTGTCTTATCAAGTGATTATGTTTCGGTCGTACTTTTAGACAAGGATGTTGTTGATTTTTTTCAAAGGAATTTAAATTTCCAGGTCTTTTCCAAGTGTTTCAGTTTGTTAAATTATATATATATATTGTAAAATAAAAAAATACAGTATGTAAAAAATTTAAAATATAACTAAGACAAGTACTCATTAAAGATGTCAATATGTTTGACTATTGACATTAAGACTCATGGCTGTATCAGCAATCACATGATACCATGTAAATAATCAAAATTTATATTACTGATTCCTTTATTTCAGTTAAAAAATTAAACATGCCCACCTTCAGTTTGCTCCTTGTTAGTTGTATAATTAATTGAGTTATTTTTTATACATGTATATGTGTCATAGCTTAGATTACTTTTCATTTTTTCCCTGATACATGTATTGAAAAAAATAAAAAATATTCAAATGTGATAAAAATAATCAGACCCTAGACAAATTCTCATTATGATGTCTGAACTGTTGATAATTGTCATAAGACTGTTGCTATAATTAGTGTGTAGATTGATGTGAGAGTATTCAAAGGGAATATAATAATTTTATTTATTAAATATAAATTAAAGCCATAAAACTAGGTACTTATGATCTTAATTTAAATTTGTAAAAATTTATATTCCATTTTCCTAGATTCTCAACCATTTGTTTGACTGAAACTGAATATACTCATGAGATAAAATTTACATGATAAAAATTAAAACTGACAAAATGGTGTATAGCTAGGTGCAGCTTCAGGCCAAGTCAAAACTTGTGTAACAATAGCATTACCAAATGTAAATAATACATAAAAGACATCAATCCTTTTCCCTATGTCCCAGAATTTTATCCAATTCTTTCATAACATCATCTCATAAAACATCTTATATTACCACTCCAAATTAGCATTTGTCTAAATCATATTTTGTGATCATATATAACAGCACAGCGCTGTGACCCATGGGTCTCTTGTTCAAGCAGGCAGTCATTTACTGCCTCCATAGAGAGAGTATAGGTATTTTCAATATCCCTTATATTGGGCAGGTCTGTTCTGACAAAGAGATATGTTGTGCATGCATAATGGATGTCATGGCATCCTGTATGCATGGGGTTGACATACACCATTATCCAGCTCATTAGTTACAGTTGAGGCTGACCTGCTTTCAGAGACCTCTGGGTGCTGTCCTAGCAGCAGTGAACTAAAACCATATTATGCTGGTCCCTTGTTAATTATCTGGCTGTAAAGTCCTTTCAAAAGAACCCCTTAAACTTGATTAAAGTCACAGTCAGTTTGATTTGAACTGACTTTTAAAAGCTGGAGGTTACTCATTGCCAATATGCCTGAAATAGTTGGAATAAACTTTTTCAGACTTTTGAGTGAGAGGGCAAACTTTATCATATATGGAATACTTTTTTAGCTCAGCTGACTATAAGTCATCTGAGCTATAGTCATGGTCCATTGTCCATCGTCCGTCCGTCCGTAGATGTGGCACGTTTTGAAACCGTAAGACCTAGGAATCCAAAATTCGGCAAATTGTTAGATGTCCCCAAGATCTCCTACCAAGCCGAAAACTGGGTCTTTGCAACTTTGTTCCTTTGAGAAATTAAGGAAAAACCTCAATTTTTTACTAGCTCAGCTGACTAAGTCATCTGAGCTATAGTCGTGGTCCTTTGTCCGTCGTCCGTCCGTCTGGCCGTCCGGCCATCCGTCCGTTAACAGGGCACGTTTTAAAACTGTTGGACCTACGAATCCAAAATTCTGCATACCATTAGATGTCCCCAAAATCTCCTACCATACTGAAAATTGGGTCATTAGGACTTTGTTCCTTCGAGATATTAAGGAAAAACCTCCCGTTTTCCATAAAAAAGCCATTGTTACACTTCAAGGCTGCCTAATATCAAAACCACTGATCTGTTTTTGAGCATATTTAGTATTCATATTTTTCCATACATTTTCTGTGCATTTTCTGTTAAATTTTGTCCAACTTTGGCAATGGCATTTTCAGCTCAGCTGACTATAAGTCATCTGAGCTATAGTCGTGGTCCATTGTCCGTCGTCCGTCCGTCTGTCGTGCCGTCCGTCCGTCCGTCCGTCCGTAGATGTGGCACGTTTTGAAACCGTAAGACCTAGGAATCCAAAATTTGGCATAATGTTAGATGTCCCCAAGATCTCCTACCAAGCCGAAAACTGGGTCTTTGCAACTTCGTTCCTTTGAGAAATTAAGGAAAAACCTCAATTTTTTATTAAAAACCTATTTTCACACTTCAGGACTGCCTAATATCAAAACCACTCATCTGTTTTTCCTCATATTTACTATAAATATTCCTCTTTATAGTTCCTATGTACATGCCAGAAATTATGTCTGTATTATTTAATTTAAAAAAGTTATGGGCCCAAACATAATGCATTTTGTAAAAAATCAGGAAAGATATTTGATCACTTAACACAAAAAATGTTAAAGCTATCGACCTTTTTTCCAGTAATATAACTTTAATTAATCAAAATTAAATTGTATACCCAAAATTAGATGAAAATCTTTTAAATTTTTTAAAATATTAATAAAAATAAAAAATTGGTACCTTAAATTTTGCCCAACTTTGACCATGGCACGTTTTTTTCCTGTAAGTACTGTGGATTAAATTTTCACAGCATGTTTTTGTTAGCATTTCAACTGTTAACACCAAAAATTTGAAACCAGTTGATCAAAAACTGTAGATTTTAATAAGTTTTCAAGCACCATGTAACATATTGTTTACATCAAGCTAGTGTTATGCAGTTTGCAAGAGCTCAGCTCCCCAGCTTCAGCTCTTAGTTCCTTAAATTCTGCATACAGTTAGATGTCTCCAAAATCCCCTACCATGCCAAGAATTTGGTCACAAGGACTTAATACCTTCGAGATATTAATGAAAAACTTCATTTTTCCATTAAAAACCCATTGTTACACTTCAAGACTGCCACTGATCTGACTTTAATCATAAATAATATACATATTTTTCATTCTCTATGCACTTGCCAGAATGATGTCAGTATTGCGTAATTGTTTTAAGTTATGGGCCCAAACATAATGCACTTTGTAAAAAATCAAGAAATATATTTACTCTCTTAACAAGGGCATTGCTGAAGCTAGAGATTTTTTTGTCAGGGATGTAACATTATTTAATCAAATTTCAATTGAATACCCAAAATTAGTTCTGAATTTTTTCAAATTTTATAAGTTATTAGTATAAATATAAAATTAGTACCTTAAATTTTGCCCAACTGTGACCATGGCACATTTGTGTCCTGTGAGCACTGTTGATATAATTTTCATATCATGCACACATTAGGATATCAGCTTTTTAGTTTAGAAAGCTGAAAGAAATTGGCCAAAAATTGTAGCTTTTATTAATGTTTTTTATGAGACCCTGTCAGACTTTGGCTCTCTCCAGCCCCTCTTGAGTCACCTGTATGTTGACCTTGTTGACCTTTCATCAAATTATGCACGCTTGAGGCGAGGCATACAGGAATCCAGGCAGCTTATGGCCAGCCACAGTTGATCCAGGTGTCCAACCCAACTCATCTAGTAGTTTTAACCAACAACATAATAAACAATAAATTAATAAATTTTTATTGGTTTTTAATAACAAATTAAAGAAAAATAGAAAAGGAATTTGTTAGTTTATAATAACAGGAAATTAACTTGCAGTTACTGATGATATAAGAATCTTGTATCGATGGGTAGAATGTCACATATTCCAAATAACACCATGCAGTCACCTATGGCATTTTTCAGTTCAATTTTAATGATAATAATATTTTAATCATATTATTCATTACTAATCATTAGGGATCATATGAAGGAAATTAATGATAGACAAAGATGCAGTTGATAATATTAATCTAGATTCCTACTGTGTCTAGTGTGTACATTGATGTGAAATTAGTCCAAAATGAATTTTTTACAATTATTTTTTAATATAAATAAAAGCCATAAAACCAGGTACTTATGATCATTATTTAAATGTGTGAATTTTGTATGTTCTGGATTCTCAACATCATTGGTTGGTGAAACTGAATAAATACCAGACATGGTGCCAATACTTTGTAATTGTATTTAAATACGAATATGATTATGTACTCCATTATAAAATTTCTTGCATAAAGAATAGGAATTCAGGTAAAAATGAAAGTATATGAATACTCGTGCATATACTTTCAAAATGTATTCATGAATGCATTCATGAATATATTCTTTAATATTATTTTAATAATCATATCAGTTATATTTCATTTTAAAAATCATATGATTCTCTTATTATTTTTTATAAAAATTATATTTGGGACAATATTTGTAATTTTTTTAATAAATAGTTAAACTCTTATATTATATGTTCTGCTTATAAGTTATATGGCCAAGTCAAAATCTTGTGTGACAATAGTACTCCATTTGTTAATAAAATAAATGAAATCAATCCTCTTCCCTGTCTCCAAAGGTACTATCAAAATCATACATAAGCTAAACAACAACAACTCATAATACAGCTTATATTTATTACCACACAAAACCAGCATGTGCCTCATTTCTAAATAATATTTTTTTATCATATATAACAGCTGAGCGTCGTGACCCATAGGTCCCTTGTTTTTCCTAGTAAGCACTGTTGGTTTAATTTTCACAGCATATATACATAAGGATTTAATTTTTTTTAATCTGAAATTTCATAGGAATTGTTTGAAAAGAGTAGCTTTTATTCAAGTTTTCATACACCATGTCAAGTGTTGTTTACATCAGGCCCACCTAGAAGTACAGCCTTCACTTGCATTATGTAACCCACCCCAGGCAGCTTGCCTTAGCTCAGCTTGGCCACTACTAGCAGGCTTCCCCTCTGCCCTGCACCCCCCCAGCTGGTGCATAAACTAGATGATTGTTATATTTTTGTGTATTTTATTTTATTCTTGGCTATGCTACATTTTAGATTTTGTATTGTACCACCAGGGTTACAGTGATTAAAGTGCACATTTAATTGTGTCCACAAAGTGATGCATTGCTATGAAAGTGTGGATGTTCATCAGATAAGTAATGCTTTACTTCAGAAGAGTAAAACTTCACCAGGTGTGAAATTGAATATTAATTCGAGTAATTAATTATAGCTGAGATTGTAATTAGCATAATGATATTGTTTGTCCCTCATTCAACCAACTGTGTGTATACTTTATTTGAAAAGATGTTTTTATTTTATCAAATTTACTGAATCTTTTATTTTATTTCGCTGAATAAAATTAAGCATGTACTGAAAACTCCAATGTACAAAACTTTTTAATAGGGATTCAAGGAATAATCTTGTAGATGCTATCTTGTTGCATTATTTTCTTTTAAATTAAGTTTAAACATTTGATTTAAAAATAATAAAATATATGTGTATGCATAATATGACCAAATATGAGCTACAATCTGGATATATAATGATTGCAACTTAGAATTCTAATATTTTAACTTATATTTTCAGTTTTTTTATCACAAATTTATAACACTATGCCTTTTCAAAAATTTGCAAAAATTTCAAACTTAAGCTTGGCGCCGTGACCCATGGGTCCTTTGTTTATACTCCAGATTCTCAACATCATTGTTTGGCTAAAACTGAATAAATACCAGACATGGTGCGAATACTTTGCAAATGTATTTGAATACAAATATGAATATGTACTCCATTATAAATTTCTTGCATAAGAATGGGAATTCAGGTAAAAATGAAAGTATTTGAATACCAGTGCAAATACTTTCAAAATTTATTCATGAATGCATTCATGAATATATTCTATAATATTATTTTAATAATCATTTCAGTTATATTTTATTAAAAAATCATATGATTCTCTTATTGTTTTTAATAAAAATTATATTTGCCACAATATTTATTAAATTTGAATAAATAGTTAAACTCTTATTTTATATGTGCTGCTTATCAGTTATATGGCCAAGTCAAAAACTGTATGACACTAGCATTCCATTTGTTAATAAAATAAATGAAATTAATCTCTTCCCTGTCTCCAAAGAAACTATCAAAATCATACACCATAAGCTAAACACCAACAACTCATAATACAGCTTATATTTATTTCCATACAAAACCAGCATGTGCCTCATTTCAAAATCAAATTTTTTTATCATATATAACAGCTGAGCGCCGTGACCCATGGGTCCCTTATTTAAACTTCAGGACCGCCTAATATGAAAACTACTCATCTGTTTTACCTAATATTTACCATAAATATTCCCCTATACAGTTCCTATGCCAGAAACATGCCAGAAATTGTCTGTATTATATAATTGTATCCGCCAAAACAGAGTTTTGCGGATACTATGTTTTCAGCTGGTCGCCGCCGCCGCCGCCGCCGCCGCGTAGGTGTCCGGAGAACTCCTCCGTAACCGCTGGGCGGAATTTTCCAAAACCCGGGATTATGTTCGGGTCACATGTGAACTGCTGCGCCCCGATTTTGTTTTGACCTCTGACCTTTCCTCTGCGCTCTGCGTCCGTTTGTGCGTCTGTTTCCACACATAAACCCACATATCTCGGGAACCGTTTGACCGATCAGGAAAATTTTTTTGCACAAATGTAGCCCTCGGAGAGCTTTATAACATACACCAAAAATGGTGGCGCCACCTGCAACCATGTTTGCACAGTGTCCATCTGTTCGTCTGCCTTGGGTTAAAATCACTCATATCTCTGCAGTGACTTGACTAATTCACCTGAAATTCGGCATGCCCAAACATCCTGGATAGCTTTTCTGATTTTATGACAGGTGGCGCCACCTACATTCACGTTGACGCTGCAGACATCCAAGCTCATATCTCGGGAACCGTTTGACCGATCAGGAAAATTCTTTTGCACAAATGTAGCCCTTGGAGAGCTTTATAACATACACCAAAAATGGTGGCGCCACCTGCAACCATGTTTGCACAGTGTCCATCTGTTTGTCTGCCTTGGGTTAAAATCACTCATATCTCTGCAGTGACTTGACTAATTCACCTGAAATTTGGCATGCGTATACATCCTGGATAGCTTATCTGATTTTATGACAGGTGGCGCCACCTACATTCACGTTTACGCTGCAGACATCCAAGCTCATATCTCGGGAACCGTTTGACCGATCAGGAAAATTCTTTTGCACAAATGTAGCCCTTGGAGAGCTTTATAACATACACCAAAAATGGTGCCACTACCTGCAACCATGTTTGTACAGTGTCCATCTGTTTGTCTGCCTTGGGTTAAAATCACTCATATCTCTGCAGTGACTTGACTAATTCACCTGAAATTTGGCATGCGTATACATCCTGGATAGCTTTTCTGATTTTATGACAGGTGGCGCCACCTACATTCACGTTTACGCTGCAGACATCCAAGCTCATATCTCAGGAACCGTTTGATTGATCAGGAAAATTTTTTTGCACAAATGTAGCCCTTGGAGAGCTTTATAACATACACCAAAAATGGTGGCGCCACCTGCAACCATGTTTGCACAGTGTCCATCTGTTCGTCTGCCTTGGGTTAAAATCACTCATATCTCTGCAGTGACTTGACTAATTCACCTGAAATTTGGCATGCGTATACATCCTGGATAGCTTATCCGATTTTATGACAGGTGGCGCCACCTACAATCAAGTTTACGCTGCAGACATCCAAGCTCATATCTAGGGAACAGTTTGACCAATTGGGCCAAAATTTTGCATGTGTATAGTTCTCACAAAGCTCTTTATCATACGCTAAACTGGTGGCGCCACCTGCAACCCTTTTTTGCACAGCGTCCATCTGTTTGTCTGCCAAGGGCAAAAATCACTCATATACAATATAGTGGTTTGACTTATCTGCCTTAAATTTTGCATATGTATACAACTTGCACGGCTTTCTGGGTTTTTTGGTAGGTAGCGCAACCTACATACACAATTTGGCTGCAGACATCCATGCTGATATGCAACACTTCACCCGTTCCACTCTGATTTAGGCGGATACAAGTAGTCGCTTGTCGACTACCCGTATTCTAGTTTAAAAAAGTTATAGGCCCAAACATAATGCATTTTGTAAAAAGTCAGGAAATATATTTGATCACTTAACACAAAACATGTTAAAGCTATGGACTTTTTTCCAGTTATATAACTTTAATTAATCAAAATTAAATTGTATACCCAAAATTAGATGAAAATCTTTTAAATTTTTTGAAATATTAACAAAAATAAAAAATTGGTACCTTAAATTTTGCCCAAATTTGACCATGGCATGTTTTTTTCCTGTAAGTACTGTGGATTTAATTTTCACAGCATGATTTTGTTAGCTTTTTGTCTGTTAACACCAAAAATTTCAAACCATTTTATCAAAAACTGTAGATTTTATTCAAGTTTTCAAGCACCATGTAACATATTGTTTACATCAAGCTAGTGTTATGCAGTTTGCAAGAGCTCAGCTCCCCAGCTTCAGCTCTCAGTTCCTAAAATTTGGCATACAATTAGATGTCTCCAAAATCCCCTACCATGCCAAGAATTTGGTCACTAAGACTTAATACCTTCAAGATATTAATGAAAAACTTCATTTTTCCATTTAAAAACCCATTGTTACACTTCAAGACTACCTAATATCAAAACCACTGATCTGAATTTAATCATAAATAATATACCTATTTTTCTAAACATTCTCTATGCACATGCCAGAAATGTTGTCAGTATTGCGTAATTGTTATAAGTTATGGGCCCAAACATAATGCACTTTGTAAAAATAAAGAAATATATTTACTCCCTTAACAAGAGGATTGCTGAAGCTAGAGATTTTTTGTCAGGGATGTAACATTATTTTATCAAGATTCAATTTAATACCCAAAATTTGCTCTGAATTTTTCAAATTTTATAAGTTATTAGTATAAATATCAAATTAGTACCTTAGATTTTGCCAAACTTAGACCATGGCACGTTTGTTTCCTGTGAGCACTGTTGATATGATTTTCATATCACGCACATATAAGGATGTAAGCTTTTAGTTTAGAAAGCTGAAAGAAATTGGCCAAAATTTGTAGCTTTTATTAATGTTTTTATGAGACCATGTTAGCTCTCCCTAGCCCCTCTTGAGTCACCTGTATGTTGACCTTGTTGACTTTTCATCAAATTATGCATGCTTGACGCGAGGCATACACTGGGGCAGCCAGGCAGCTTATGGCAAGCCACAGTTGATCCAGGTGTCCAACCCAACTCATCTAGTAGTTTTAACTAACAACATAAAAATAAACAATAAATTAATAAATTTTTATTGGTTTTTAATAACAAATTAAAAGAAAAATGGAAAAGGAATTTGTTAGTTGATAATTACAGGAAATTAACTTGAAGTTACTGATGATATAAGAATCTTGTATCGATGGATAGAATGTCACATATTCCAAATAACACCATGCAGTCACCTATGGTATTTTTCAGTTCAATTTTAATGATAAAAAAATAAATCATATTTTTCATTACTAATCATTAGGGATCATATGAAGGAAATTAATGATAGACAAAGATGCAGTTGATAATATTAATCTAGATTCCTGCTGTGTCTAGTGTGTACATTGATGTGAAATAAATTACATTTATTTTTTTTAATATGAATAAAAGCCATAAAACCAGGTGCTTACCATCATTATTTAAATGTGTGAATTTTGTATATTCTGGATTCTCAACATCATTGTTTGGTGAAAACTGAATAAATACCAGACATGGTGCGAATACTTTGCAAATGTATTTGAATACGAATATGAATATGTACTCCATTAAAAAATTTGCATAAGAATGGGAATTCAGGTAAAAATGAAAGTATATGAATACCAGTGCAAATAATTTCAAAATGTATTCATGAATGCATTCATGAATATATTCTTTGATATTATTTTAATAATCATTTCAGTTATATTTTATTTAAAAAATCATACGATTCTCTTATTATTTTTAATAAAAATTATGTTTGGGACAATTTGTAATTATTTTTAATAAATAGTTAAACTCTTATATTATATGTTCTGCTTAAAAGTTATATGTCCAAATCAAAATCTGTGTGACAATAACACTCCATTTGTTAATAAAATAAATGAAATCAATCCTCTTCCCCATCTCCAAAGATACTATCAAAATCATACTTAAGCTAAACACCCACAACTCATAATACAGCTTATATTTATTTCCACACAAAACAAGCATGTGCCTCATTTCTAAATCATATTTTTTTATCATATATAACAGCTGAGTGCCGTGACCCATGGGTCCCTTGTTCTTTTTTTGTGAAGAGTTGAACTCCCAATTACCCTTTTTTTAATTTTCAACAATGTAAGCTATTTTTAGGTCAAAAACTCCTGAATAGATTTATTTAAAAATGCCTTTTCTTAATTATGTTTTGCTTAGGACCTTTAATATTAGTGACCTTAACCTTGAAAAAATATAGAAAACATAATAAATTAGGTCACTATGACCTGTATCCTCTGAGCTAGGGGGCTCACAAGTACCCCCAGAATAACTAAAAATTTGATACGAAACTTCAAGTATCTTGATAATGCATGGATTGCCATAAATCTTGTCTTGAATATTGACCATGAATAGTTTTGTCTGTTCCAAAAAACTTTTGGCCCAATCTGTATTTTTAGCTCAGCTGACTATAAGTCATAGCTAAAGTCACGGTCCGTTGTCCTTCCGTCCATTACACAAGCACGTCTTAAAACCGTTCAGATTACAAATCCAAAATTTTGCATACTGTTAGATGTTCATAAGATCTCCTACCAAACGAAAAACTGGGTCACTGCACCTTCTTTCCTTTGAGATATTAAGGAAAACCCTCAATTTTCTGCTAAAAACAATTATCACACTACATTGACTGCATATTATCAAAACCACTCCTCTTTTTTTCTTCATATTTACCATAAATATTCCCCTATATAGTTTCTGTGGATGTGCTGGAAATTAAGTCCCTATTTCTGAATTTTTAAAAGTTTTTGGCCAAAATATAATGCACTTTGTAAAAAATCAGGAAAGATATTTACTCACTTAACTTTTTCCATCGTCTGTCTGTCTGTGTCTGTGAACGGGGCACAAATATTGAACACTGGACCTCGAATCTTCTAATTTTACATCCAGGGAGGTCCATGAAAATCTCCTTGGAAACCTGAAATTAGGTCTCTGTTACCCATACCCTCTGAGCTATGGGGCTCTGATGTACCCCCAAGAACAATGAAAATTTGATACAAAAGCTCTAGTATCAGAACAACTGATGCATTGATCAGCATGATTCTTTGCATGCATATTTATCACAGAGTGTATCATCAGTTCCAACAGAATGGTGGCGCCACCTGGGCTTTTTTTTCAAACTTTTAAGCATTTTACACCATCACTGGTGCTGAATCTTGAGAATTTTGCACCTTGTGACTCTTACCCATCATCTACCTCGACATGGTAATTAGGTCAACATGACCTCGTATGAATAAATTACAAGCTTCTGAGTGCCCTTAGCAATACCAGCACCAAACACACAAATCATGCATCTAGTTTCACACTATAGCCAATACCAACTTGTTGGGTCATGTGGTTCAAGGTCACAGGACTCACTTCTATAAAAAGATTGTTGATGTATTTTCAGCCAAACTTTTCATCCCAATCATTCCATCTTCCAGATTTTGCTCACTGCAAATAGTTGAAGAAACTTAAGGACTTTGGGGTCACAGGTCAAAGTCACAGGGGCCATCTGTCCACATATTAGTTTCCAAATGATAACACCAGTTTTGATTGAAGTATTGGTTTAAAAATTGAATTATATATGGCCCACCATTAAAGTAGGAACTGTGTTGATTCTGGGGTCATGAGATAAAGAGGTCAACATCACAGGACACACTCCTTCAGAAAGATTGTGAATGCATTTTAGGCCAAACTTTTCATTGTTAATCTTCCATCTTTGGCATGTGGCGTACCTGCCAATAGTTTCCTTTTGATTTTGGGTTCACTGTGTCAAAGGTCAAGGTTACAGGGCCAATCCATTCCCTTATTAATTTATGGAAAATAACCCCATATGGGGTAGACAGGTTGGCATCAAACTGATCACAGGACCCATATTTTGAAAAAGCTCATAAACATATCCTTCTAGGCAAATTGAGTTGAGTGTCAGTTCCCATGGGTCCTTAGTTTAAGAAATTAATATCCTTTTTTAATGATTTTAACAAATTAAAATACAATTTAACCCATATATCAGCAAGCATAATTTGATAACATATGACTGTTATGAGCCAAATTATGGATAAATGAAGGTGCAATTTAAAATTGTAAATTCTAAATCAAGTTATAATTTCAAATATTTATTGTTTTGCAAATTTATAAAATATATCTATTTTTTTTAAATGAATATGTGTATGCATAATGTGTTGTTATCTGATAAAATAAGGGATAAATGGTGATGCTTATTGCATTATTAAATGGTTTCAGGCCACAATTTAAATGTATTACACAGCACAATATATACTTATCAGATTAAGTTTATGCTCATTCGAAAATGGCATTTTTTTTTTATATTTTTACAGCATTTTATTTCAGTTTTTAAATTAAATGTGTATTATTTTATTTCATAGTATATTATACATTAGATAAAATTTACGAAAAAAATCAGCTGAGCAATGTGACCCATGGGTCCCTTGTTTTTAAAACTTTTATGCAAGTTTAATAGCCAAATGGCCAACAAATGCTGATATCTTGCTTTTATCACCTTAATCATTAAAGGTCTTGTGTTTGTAATGCATTATAAAATTGAAGAATTATACTTTAATAAGATATACAATAGTTTCATTATGTAAAGTCTAAACAAGTCCAACTAGTTCTTAAAAAATAGTCATGATATTCTCATTATACAAAGCTTTGTTTGGTTTTAGTGTATCTTTTGCCCATCTGCTGATTGTCATGACCCACTTGTGTCTTGGATAAAAATGTCCTCAAATGTGTGCAGTTTATTCCAAAATATTCCTATAGAGACCAATCAGATTCATGGGCCATACAATCAGTTCTCTATTGTCTGGATGAGCAATGACCATGATGTGATGGTGGTCATGCCACGCTCAGTGTAATGCTGGGAGTACTTCCTGGTACCGGAACTACCCCATGAGATATCTGAACAAGATGGATGACTCAGGAAAAATACAGTTATGACCTGCATACATAATAACCTATGGTGATAGGATTTGTCATGCATTTGATACTGTTGTGATTTATGTATATAATGATTAATGCGCGGCTTGCTAGGTACTTACAGATCAAAGGACAAGGGCCTCCTCACCCTCCTAGCAACCTGCACCCCAATAAAGCCACGGTTCATGTCAGTCCTCTGTCTCAAGTAAATATAACATGCACATGCACACACATGCTTTGTTCTTGTGAGACATTTTAAAACAGTTCAGACTGGTAAAGATATTGTGTTTACAAGTTTAATTAATAAACTTGACTGAAAAGATGTTAGAATAAAGACCTGTTAAACATTTGTGAATTTAATAATTTGATTTGCTGAAATTATTGGGTTGCACTTGTTATTTCGTGAAGGAGGGTTAAAAAGGAAAGTTACTGTTTATTATCAGACTAGCCGACAGGAATTGTTTTTTTCAGCTCAGCCGACTATAATTCATCTGAGTTATAGTCATGGTCCTTTCCCATCATCTATCCGGCCATCAGTCCTGGCCATTCGGGCATATGTCAGTTACTAGGGCACATTTAGAAACTGTTACAGTTAGTCCTACAAATCCAAAATTTGACATAGATTTCCCTAAGTTCTCCTACAAAACCCGAAACTGGGTCACTGTGACTTTGTTCCTTCGAGAAATTAAGGAATAACCTCAGTTTTCCAGTAAAAACCTGTTGTTACACTTCAAACTGCCCACCATGAAAATGGCTGTTGTTAATATATTCAGCGTATATCTATATACAGCTTATTTTCAGTTGTATACCAGAAATTAGATCAAAATTTTGTAAGTTATGAGCATAAATGTGAAATCATTACCCTAAATTTTGCCCATCTTTGACTATGGCGCATTTTTTTTCCTGTAAGTATATTTGATTTAATTTTTACAGAAGGTACACATAAGGATATAATCTGTTCAATTCTGAAAGATGAAAATAAAATCTAAAAAATTAGGCTAGTTATTGAAGATTTTTTTAGAGGCTCTGTTGTCTTCATTTGCGTTGTCAAGCTTCACGCTGCCGATTTCTGTTCACTACAGCCATGGCTCAGTAAATATAATTGGTGTTGCAACACTGGTCCAGCACCCCTGCTGTCACAGGTGTACAGTTATTCTCATGTTACCCCCCCCCCACCTCCACCAAGTGTATTGCAATAATTGTTATTGTTGAACTGTATTTCTTTAATTGTGAAGCTGTTCCAACTCCAATGTACAAAACTTTTCTTGAACCAGTAATTTAAGGAGTAATCCAGAAGATGCCATATCGTGGTAATGTAACATTTTAACCCAGCTGACTGTAAGTCAGACCAATACTCAATCAGGATTTAGGCTGGACCAGATCCTTATTGGTCCAGACCGGTCTGGATCGGGATTCAGTCCGGGCCAAATCCCCTTCTTCAGTTAATAACATATAGAACTACTTCCTGTCAAGTTTAATCAAGGTGATGCAAGAACTTTGTAAGTATTATGTATGACCCTCAAATCAGCTGAATGTCATGACCCATTGGTCCTTTATATTTAACAATCAGGCCAGATTTTTTTTTTCAGATATTTTTTTTCATTAACAGTTTGACCAAGAGCTGAGGGTAGTAGAATAGAAAGGAATGTAAAAACTAGTTTGAACGTATAACTCAGTGAAGATTTTGAAAATTTGTTTAAAAAAACTGCAGACTAACATGTTGATGAAAATAAAATTAGACACAAGTATCTAATGATCAGGCTTTTTTTTATGTGATGAAGTGAAGGTGCTAAATTTTACCACCAATTTGATCAGTGAAATATAGGAATATCAGGATTTTAATTTTATGCAAAAGTGAACAAAAATATTAAAAAAAAAATTTATTGACTGAATCTGCATTTTAAGTGATGTTGTTCAGTGGTATGCTACTACCTTGGTGCCTTTGGCTCAAGTTTATTACTTTGGTAAGAGCTGAGTAGTCTGGGAAGTTTTTTGTCATGTAAACATAAGCACTGGATTTTCTGTATTACTGTTACCCTGAAAAGCTTCTTAGGGACAGTTTCTAATGATATTGACCCATCAATCATATTTAAACCAGGATACCACGTAGGAAGGGATAGCTCATGTATGGAATTTTGTTGATTCTAATTAGTGTAAAGTTTGTTTATCAGTGGAATTAATTTCCCTGGGCAGAGCTTATTGTATAACAATACATCCACTCATCAGTCTACACAAACATGGCACAATGACAGGCAGTTGGTCAGAGTGGCGCCATCTGTTGTGAACAGGTGTCATGCTCTGTGACTGGAACAGGCAGACAGCTACTGGTGATGGCCTGGGACCGTGAGTGCAGTCTTGCTTAACACATCAATTAAATGTCATCAAATTACCATCAGCTACAAATACAAAGCCAGACATAAGCCATGTAAATGGGTTGTTGCCATCTTTTTACTAATAAAGTTTGATGAATGTTGTAGACAAAAGTTTTTAACCCATATGCTCAGCTCTCTGTCCATTTAATCAGTGTGTTTTAATAAAGGAAATGTTTTGGCAGCCAAATAATAATAATCTGCAGTCGAAATGTGGGCTGCATAGACTTTTGATATTCTGGACCTTTGGCTATAACAATGACTTGTATAAACTCATGGTACAGGCACTTGTATTATTTAGTCATATACATATTTTTAAAATATTGTGTTTTTTAAATACATTGCTGATATTGCAGACCTACTTTCACGATCTGCAGTAATGTAACTTTATATTTTGAAATTTTATATTAATTGACATTATCATATTATCAATTTATTTGATAATATAATATTTAAAAGTACATGACTGCTTATATTTTATTGTAACTGATCTATTGATCAGATCCTGTAATGTGCAAACTGTAAAGTACAAGATTGCTTAATGTCAGATTTAATACAACAACATTGATTAAATTTAATCATATTATATACGATTTGTAAAAACTGATGTAATTTTAAATTAATATCTCTCCACTTTCTTAAATTGCCTATAATTTCTTATCCTATGCCTGTTTTGATGGATTAATCTGTTTAATGGGAAAAGATATAAGGAGATTATTGCAGTAAAGAAAGACATGCCTGAGGGACATTGACTGTAAAGTTTACCATTGGATCTCTGCATTGAAACTACAGTGAAATCTTGCACGATGACTACCATATAGTTTTGGTCCTGGACTAATGTAAATAATCATAAATACCACTTGCTAATATGACCACCCAACTAATATGACCACCCCACTAATACCACTACCCCACTAATACCACCACCCCACTAATACCACCACTAATGCAAGCAGCCTGCTAATATGACCACCCCACTGATATGACCACCCCACTAATACCTCCACCCCACTAATACTACCACTAATATGACCACCCCACTAATATGACCACCCCACTAATATGACCACTCAACTAATACCACCACCCCACTAATGCAACCACTATTACAACCACCCTACTAATATGACCACTCCACTGATACAACCACCCCACTAATACCACCACCCCACTAATGCTACCACTAATATGACCACCCCACTAATATGAACATCCCACTTATATGACCACCCCACCAATACCACCACCCCACTAAAACAACCACCCCACTAACATGACCACCCCACTAAAACAACCAACCCACTAACATGATCACCCCACTAAAACAACCACCCCACTAACATGACCACCCCACTAAAACAACCACCCCACTAACACAACCACCCAACTAAAACAACCACCCCACTAACACGACCACCCCACTTATAAGACCACCCGGGTTCGGGTGTTGTATAATAAGAAAAATTTCACTGAATATTGAAAAGTGCAAATACATAAGCTTTCGTCATGTAATATGATGACTTAATTATTATGTAGTTTGACCTGTTTATATGCAGGGAATGGCGTTTTAGTACATATTTTATGGTGTATTGGTATGGTAGTGCTTCCTTAAAGGCTAAACCTGAAACAATAAAAAATAAATGAATATAAAGATCAAATTTAATATGCTGAAAGAATTAAGTCAGCAGTATCAGGAGGCTTTCTGATAGACGCATATTAAAAGTGTGTATAAAACTAGATGATATAAGTGTGTAGTATGAATTTATACAAGTGCTTGAAGTAAGTAAGAGTTCATCACATTGATGGCTGCACCAGGTCTAGAATGTCAAAGCCCACTCAGCCGACATTGTCAACTGTGGATTTTAGTCATTGGCTGCCTGGACACTTCCCGTGGTCCCAACCCGCCGTACTTGTAAGTGCGTGCTGTTTACTTGCAAAAATGTAGGCAAAATTTTGGGATCTTTACGTGGTAAGTACCGCCTCAGTACGGAGTTGGGAGCACGCAGACACGCCATAGCACTTTTAGTGCAGGGGGAACCTTTGCTGCGTTCAGGCTGTGTTTGGGCTACGGATTCACCCCTGACATCAGGCGAAATCCGTTTGGGCTACGGATTCACCCCTGACATCAGGCGAAAAAACTCGCGTTCATTGCACTTGCAAGCACTTACAACATGCGAGTGAGTAAGGGCACCATACATGAGCAGCCACGTAAGTATCGCCACTCTCTCCCCATGTTTTCAGAAAAAAACGTGGCGGCCGTGGCCTCCCCAAAAAACCTACAGACTAAAAACACACAGGCTGTGACCGTGGCTTTAATGAACATTTGCACAGATATTAGTTAATATAACATAACGTAATATGTGCTGTGGTTTTGCTTATTTTCACTTACAATTGTTGTGAACTCTTTGATTTTCAAACTTAATGAGCTCTTCAAGTGCTATTTAATGTGAAAATGCTGTGAGCCAAGACACATTTTCAAGTAAATTATATGTATTTATAACTCAGCTGACTGAAAGGCACAAATTGTAACAGGGCACAAATTGTAACCACTTGACTTAGAAACTGAAAACCCATGGACGTCCATAAAAAAGTCTCCTTTGAAACCTGGAATTAGGTCACTGTGACCTAAATCCTTTGTACTATGGGGTTCATAAGTACACCCAGAATAATTTAAAATTTGATACAAAAGCTCCATTATCTGGATAACTATTGCATTGATTGCCATGATTCTTTCCATGCACATTGATCAAATAATGTTTCATCAATCCTGAAGACTGGTTGCTCCACTTGTATTTTTTTCTAATTTTTAATTATTTTTCTCTATTTTAAGACCTTTAAATGAAGCATTCTGGATGTAAATTGGGCACAAACTGTAACCATTATACCTAGAAACTTCTAAATGTACATTCAGGGAGGTCCTAGGTCAATCTGCTTGGAAACCTTAATTAGGTCATGGTGATCTATATTTTGCGAGCTACTGGCCAAAAACATCATTTTGAGCACCCAGAGAGTGGGACAGGGCACAAATTGTTTCCATTTGGCCTAGAATCTTCTAATGTGACATTCAGGGAGGTCCTGGGTAAATGTCTGTGGAAACATGAAATGATGTCACAGTGACCTATATTCTGTGAGCTGTAGGGAAATAACATGATTTGAGCACCCTGGAAGTCAGATGTGCACAAACTGAATCCTTTAGCCCTAGAATCTTCTGTTGTAATATTCAGCGAAGTCTTGGGCAAATTTTCTTTGAAACTTGAAATAAGGTCATGATGACCTATATTTTCTGAGCGACTGGCCAGAAACATGATTTTAAAGCAACTGGCCAAAAATTTGCTAATGAGCATCTTGACAGTCCAGCATGGCACATGGCTTTACTGTTTGACCTAAAACCTTCTAATATGACATCCAGGGAGGTCCCTGGCAAGTCTCTTTCGAATCCTGAAATTAGGTCACTGTGACCTATATTCTCTGAGCTTATGAGCAGAAAACCTAATTTTGAGCACCTAGGATGTCAGACAGGTAAAAAATCTTTACTGTTGGCTCTAGAAATGTCTTCTTGTTTTAAAGGGAAGTCATTGTAATGTCTCCTTTGACATCCAAAAGAAGGTCATCTTTGAGAGTTTTCTCATCAACCAGACAGGTGGCACCACCTACCTTACCATTTTAATAGTATTAATTTATCCTCTTTTCTCAAGAGTGATTCATCATATTGGCCCCAATATTTGATGAAAAATATTGGTACTCAAGTTGATAGATGGAAGGAAACCATGGTTGCTCGCCAAGTGTCAGGATATGCTGCTGAAGATGGGGCCCAGTAAGCACTGGGGGGGGGGGGGAGTTTAATTGTCTCTAGATACTATGGCACAAGAAATTTCTAAATGTAATATTGTCATCTTTCGCATATATGAAATTGTGTAGTTGCATTATAACTTGTGCCTGGCTTGGACAGCCACAAGTATTAGGTGTAATAAGGTGGATGACTGGCTGGCCCCCTGTCAGGATTCTACAAGGTTCCCTGACTCACCAGGTGTATGTCACAGGCTAGATTAAAAACAGCTGGGTGTAGTGATGCAGGAACAAGGTGGATCCTTGAACAGCTGTGGGCTTGGAGAGCAGCCCAGCCTGGGGGAGATACTTCTAGGCATGTTTACTAATGCAGCTACCATTCACCCCAGCCAGCCCTCAGGGACCAGGGTCTGCAGCAGCTCATTACAGTGGCACTGCCTGCCTGGTATGACAGCCACTACAAACATCATCACAAAAATATTCTGTCAGTTGTATGCAAAAAATAAGTTATTGCTTTATAGGGGGGGGGGGGGCTTATTGTTTTATTCCCTCTGTCTGGGCACATTTGAAATGCTCAAAAGCTTACATTAATATAATATCCTTATTCAATATTGCAGGTTGACATATGTTTTTTGGTGGCGTGACCTTTTTATTGGCTACCATGGTGGTCATGGTTGTTTTTCGGCATCATTTGTTTGTTAGCAGGGTAACACACAGCATTTTCATTAGATTTGGTATTAATTCATAATAAATCATCAGCTTTTCGTACACGGGGTAAAGAGGTCATGTGACCTTTGTAACCTTTCATAACTCCAGTTTGGATTCACATATAGATTTCAAACTTAATATATATATATATGGCCCACCTAAAAAGCAAGACCTCTATTAATTTTGGGGTCATGAGGTCAGAGGTCAAGGTCTCAGGACTCATAATTCTAAAAAGTTGTGAATGCTTTTTTTGCCAAACTTTTCTTGCCAGTCTTTCCATCTTCCTGTTGTGTTTAAATACTGGTTTGGGTCAGTTTCCTCTGTCTCTGCATGTAATCAGGTCTATTTTTATATTTTTTCAAGCATCACTCAGCCCACACTAGAAGTCTATGTGCCTTTAGTGATGCCCTTCCTGACCTGTCAGTATTCATCTAGTTTCAGCTTAAATCCATGAGATGCTCACTTTCCCTCTGCAGTTTCTGAACTCCTTCCATTTTGCCACTGCTTTATATAGCACTGTTTGCTAAGTTCTTCCACCAGGAGGTTGGCACAGGGCCAGGAATTATCCAGCCAATAAGAGCAGGGTATCATGGGTCTGACCAAGTCTAAAACCAGCAATACTTTGCTTAGATTGGACTTCTCAGTCAAAATACATGTTTTATATAAATAAAATGATCTATTATAGGCAGGTGAAACTGTGTTTTCAGGAGGATTGTCAGTCTGTTCCTGTCCACAGAGTTAATAAAAGCTAGGCTCTGTATTTCATGTAGCTTCAAAAGCAGTAGTTAGCAAAAGTGTACAGTGTAATATTATAACTTGGAGAAAGGTACTAAATGCATATATACAGTAAAGACTGCATTTATATGAGCTGGATGGGGAATGGTACCAAATGACAGTAGCTGTTGCAGTTATATTTTCAAATAACCATGACCCTGGATATCTTGTAATTTATCTTGTTACACTTAAGACATTCAAAGGGTAGCAGTAATATGGAGTAGTAAATACAGCTTTTCAAAGAAATGTAGCAAATCAGATGTTATCAGTTGTAATTGTAAATTTGTGAAATATGATATTGCTTAGTTGGGGCTGCAAGCATTTACTGACAAGTGAAGTGGATAATTTAGTCACCTAAAGGCTGGGACATGTGCCAGATTGTCTGAAATGATTCGCCTCCCCTCCAAACCCCATGCTCTTTCCATTTAAAGAAGTATACTTAATCTGTACCTCAGAAAGTATTGTCTAAATTATTAAAGCTCATTCAAATTCTTATTTCACACTGTCTCTGTGAATGTCAAGCATCTTCTATTTGTTCAATTTATTTTTGAACATTTTATTTTGCATTATGACTTATATATTTATACTATAAGAATTGAGAGAAAGTCTGACAAAGGTACATACATTTGTAGATTTTATGTGAAACTGCACTATTGAAATTTTATGCGAGTATTAAAGTGCAAAATATAGTAAATTCTAATTTTAACTAAATGAACCTTGACAGATTTATATGGTACTCACATGTAAAACATGGAAATTGTACTTGTATTACACTGTTATTTGGTTTGTAATTTACTGTTGTAATTTTTATAATAGTCTATGATGTCAGTGATGAAACCTATTTTTTGAAAATAAAGAACAAATACAAATCTGAGACCTAAGCAAAAAAAAGTATACCTTTAATGTCTAGGTCTTAATAAGAAAAATATCCAAAAATTAGGAATCCGGAATTCAAAGCAATTTGTATATTAGCCACTTAAATGGATTTCCATTTTGGTATCAAATAGTTTAGGGTAAGTGAATACAATAGACCTCTGTTTAGTTAAATTCATATATATATATACTTGTCCTTCCAGATTCAGTATGAATAGGTCCAATTCAAATTAATCAAACAGTGGGATTTGTCTGATTGATGAATAATTTAATTTAATTAGGTACAATATTAATGGAAACAAACATCCAGATATATAACTAAAAAAGTCCTCTGTATTTATAACACACTGCTAATCATGCTGATTTATTAATTTTTATATTTATTATCCAAAATAATGCTTATTTGCTTCCCCAATTAATCCCTACTATATCTGGATAGCAGCATGCACTTATCAGCTGGTAGCAAAAATATTTTCAGTGTCTATAAATGGGTTTAATTAATGCTAGGACTAGCTGAAGTTCAGCAACAAGCCAAGATTTTGTCAGTATGTATATAAAGTTTTAACATAAAGCCAGCACTCCTTTAAGTTTGGCAACTGGTCTAGATGTTGTCAGTATCTGTAAATAGCTTAGGCATAATGCCAGCAATCTTCAGGTTTATTAACAGGCCACATTTTTGTCAGTATGTATAAATACAGGCTAAAATTTTGTCAGTATGTATAAATACAGGCCAAAATTTTGTCATTATGTATAAATAGCTTTGGCACATTGCCAGCACACTTTCAGGTTTTGCAACAAGCCTAGTTTTTGCATGTGTAGTTTTGGCACAATGCCCGTACTGTTTCCATTTTGCGACAGGTCTAGATTTTGTCAGTAACCATAGATAGCTTTGGCATAATATGCTACCATTAGAATTGAATTTTCTTGATAAGTTAAGTGAATTGTTTTAAGCCAGTCAATGCAAATTTGTTATTCCATTACTCAGGTATGTATTAGGCTTGTAGGCCTTGTTACACTATTAGTGAATTCCAAAATTACCATACTTTTATAGAATACTTTGGTTCTTGCAGGAGACCAGGTGCGAATCCTGGGCTACAACAAGGGCAGTGAGTGGGTGGAGGTGAGGAACAAGGAAGGCAAGTGTGGCTGGGTCCCCAGCAACTACATCGCTCCTGTCAACAGTTTTGACAAGTTTTCTTGGTATCATGGACCTATCTCTCGCAATGCCGCTGAGTACCTGCTGAGCAGCGGTATCAATGGGAGTTTCCTTGTGAGAGAGAGTGAAAGTAGTCCCGGTCAGCGTTCCATATCACTACGTTTTGATGGGAGGGTATACCATTATAGGATTAATGAAGACTCTGACACTAAGGTCAGTGATCAGTGATTAAGTGTAATTATTTGATTGTTTATTTATGCTTGTGGACATGTTTTATGGTTAATTCATATATGTTTACTAATTTGCTTAACAGCCCATATATCCATGTATACAAACTTTCCAATTAATTATACATGCATTAACTTATTTGCCTTTTAATTTATACATACTTACTTAATTGTGCATTCATATAATACTTGTTGGCTTAATAACTTATTCTTTCCTTTGTATTTTTACTAATTTACTGGTGGCATCAGTTGAAATTCTACTGGCAGATTATAAATAGCAAAGGTTATGGTCAAAAGTCTGTTACAGCCATCCATTTATACTATATTTTCTGTAACCATAACATATAAAACGCTGTCTAAAGTTGGTGGTATACTGCTTCAGTGTAAAATGCTTTTTACACCTGTAGTATGATTGGCTTACATTTTTGGAGCTAAGGGACAAACTGTGGTTGGCTTTAAATTCGCAAGAATGAAATTTCGCAATTTCTTCACTTTGAACATTTCATGAGAGTTTCATTTTTCGTGATTGCACCAGTAGCTATATATTCTAAGCACTGTAGTATTTATATTGTTTAAAATTTAGAATGAAACCTACAATATCTCACTCATTAGTTGTTCAGTCATTAGCTTATGATTTGTGTGACATGCCTCAAAGTGTGAACACTGCTTGTTGTTACAATAATTAATGCTTCTATGTATGGGCCAGTTTTGATACCATGCACATATTAGGTTGCTGAATAGGCTGTTTCCAGGGGTGATAACTAATCATCGGTTTATGCAGGAGCATCATCCCCTCTTGTTCATCTTTGCTGATGGGACATCTTCCCGAGGGATTCATATTCATGATTATTTCACATTTGTGAATATTGCAAAAACAAAACCCTCGCACATAAAAAGGCAACCTCAGTATCTGTTTGTGATGACTTAACCCGGGTCATGTTGGTTTCCTTTATTCATGTCTTAAAAACGTTGAAATAGACATTAATATATTTTATATCTTGCCAATAAAGAAGATGAGTTTTTTATCACTGTTGCCATAAATAAGTTGTATTTGGTCTTTTACCAGGTGTATGTAACAGCTGAGCACCGGTTCAACACCCTGGCAGAGCTGGTACACCACCATTCCATGCACGCTGATGGCCTCACCACCAACCTCCTGTATCCTGCCCCCAAGCGCAACAAGCCAACTGTGTTTGGCCTGTGCCCAGAGCCAGACCGCTGGGAAATAGAACGTACAGAAATCACCATGAAACAGAAACTTGGTAAATTGGTGTTGTTCCCACTTGCTTAAAAATCCTTGATATAGTTTTAGCTCAGCTGACTATAAGTCATCTGAGCTATAGTCAAGGTCCATTGTCCGTCGGCTGTCCGTCCGTCCGTTGATGTGGCATGTTTTGAAACAGTAAGACCTAGGAATCCAAAATTCAGCATAATGTTAGATGTCCCCAAGATCTTCTACCAAGCAGAAAACTGGGTCTTTGCGACTTTGTTCCTTTGAGAAACTAAGGAAAAACCTCAATTTTTAGCAAACCTGTGAGCTTATGCGATGGTGTGGCGTTGTCCGGCGTCCGTCGGCCCTCGTCTGTACGTTAACCCATACTATCTTGAAAACGGCAAGAGGAAGCATCACAAAATTTTCCGCAAAAAATTAGTCATCTAAAAAACTCTATCGAATTTTGCTTATTTTTTGGCTAACTGCATTTTCTTAGATTTTATAGGGAAAAAGCTAAAAAAGCTTTAAAAATCTTCTTCTCCGAAAGTGATCAGCCAAATTGTCCAATATTTCACAGAAATGATCCCTGGAACAATCTCTCTCAAGTTTGTTCGAATGGTTTAAGTTCGGTGATTTTTGGCTGAGTTACAGGAAGTTGAACTTAGTTATCTGTCCAAAAAAGCATACTAAAATTTAAATCTCAGAAACGGCTGGAGCTATCATCACCAAATTTTATGTCAGTGTTGGTCACATGAGTCAAGTCTGAAATTCAGGTATTGGTGGCGCCACCTGCATCGGCCTTTTTTGTACAGAGGCTATCAGTGCCCATATAATACTGACAGCTACAAAAACTTCTTCTCTGAAACCATATGGCCAAATAGTTTAATATCGTGCAGAAATGATCCTAGGGTAGTGCTTTCTGAAGTTTGTTCAAATGGTCTCAGTTCAGTGACTTTTTGCTGAGTTATGGGAAGCTGAATTTAGTCATATGCTGTGACACTGGGCCAAATTCTTAAATCTGAAACATTAATTATCCCTAGATGTTGATAATTCAAGTTTGTTCAAATGGTTTTGGTTCAGTGATTTTTGGCTTATTTGAGTTATGGGAAGCTTAACTTAGCCATTTTGCTGTATTTTCCCATATGAGTTATAAACCTGTAAACATTTTTTTGACTGACACTACTGAGGCCAATTTGTTTAATATTTTACAAGAATAATCCCCTGAATAATTCTTATAATAATTGTCTTTTATGGTTCCAAAGAATGAATTTTGGCTGAATTATAAAGATTGAATTGAGTCATTTTACCATATATGTTAGGTGTGTGAAGCAGATACATCTAGACTGGCACCAGTTTATCAGCATTTATTACATCATGCCTCTAGACATTTAGATTTCAGGTTATCTATGGTTAATATTGACAAGAATGTTTTTTAAAAGCTTTTAAAAAATGTAGATTTATGATTTTTAGATATTCCTCATGCCAGGCAATGTTTACAATCACAGGTATACAGCTCTCTGTGGGTATATAAAGATGGCTGTACATGGATTATAAATAATTGGTACCCATAGTCAAATTAATTCAAGATTTTGCCATCAGTGAGATGTATCTGTATTACAATTTTGCATTCAATATGCATCTTTATTATTTTTAGTGAACCTGTGAGCTAATGCGATGGTGTGGTGGCGTTTGTCTTCTGTACGTTAACCCATACTATTATGAAAATGATTGGAGCTAGCATCATGAAATTTAATGGAAAAAATTAGCCATCTGAAAAACTCTGCATTTTCTTAAATTTTATAGAGAAAAAGCTAAAAAAACTTTAATAAATCTTCTCCTCCGAAACACTCAAGCCAAATTGTTCAATATTTCACAAAAAATAATCTTTTATACCATCTCCCTCAAATTTTGTTCAGGAAGTTGAACCTAGTCATCTGTCCAAAAAAGCATACTAAAATGACAGTCTCAGAAACTGCCAGAGCTATCATCACCAAATTTTTTGCCAGTGTTGGTCACATGAGTCATATATGAAATTCAGGTATTGGTGGTGCCACCTGCATTGACCTTTTTTTGTACGGGGGTCATTGGTCATCTGTACATTAATCCATAATTTCTCAGGAATAGCAGGAGCTACCATTCCCAGATTTTATGCAATAATCTGTCACATATCAAATTTTGTGGGATTCAGCTTATTTTTTTGCTATCTGCATTTACTTAGATTTTATAGAGAAAAAGCTGAAAAACTTTTAAAAGTCTTCTTCTTGTAGACAGTCCAGCCAAATTGTTCAATACTTTACATAAATGATCCCAGAGGCAAGCCCTCTCAATTTTGTTCAAATGGTTTGCATTTGATGAATTTTAGTGGAGTTACACAAATTTGAACATTCATTTGGCCAAGTAAGCATACTGACATAGTACTCTCAGAAATGACAGAAAAGCTAGCATTACCAGGTATTGTGCAAGTGTTGGTCACATAACTCATATTTGAAGTTGCAGATTTTGTGGTTCCACCTACATTGACTTGTTTTTTATTGGCAAAAAAACTCATAATTTTAGCCTCTTTCAGCGTATTGATGAAACTGTCAAGTTGAATTGTTCAGTTTTTCAAAAGAATTATCCTAGGACATGGTTCTTTCAATCATATCAGAATATACTGAGTTTGTTGATTTTTGGTTGAGTTGTGAAAAGCTTAAGTTGGTCTTATGGTTATTATTATGTCTTTTCCAAACTGAGAACTGCAATAGTGTTCTTCTACAAAATTATTATTTCAATTATATCTTCTGTAACATTGCACAAAAATTATTCTTAGGTGGCCTTTGTTCAAGTTTACTAGAATGTTTTTTGGCAGAACTATTAGACCTTAGACCTTTAACAATGAAAGTACAGCATCTTTTATTATTCTAGATATTTTAATAAAAAGTTTATGAATATGTCAGCTTGAAAAAAAAGCATTTTAGCCAAAGTCTTTTAGTATGTGTAAACAGATTTACCAACAGGCCAAGATTGAATCTGTATCTTTAGATAGGTTGAGAAACTGCCAACTGTTTCAGATTTGGGAACAGATCAAGAGTTCATTCAGTGCAGCCAGATATAGGTCAAGAGTTCAGTCAGTGCAGCCAAGCACAAGGCATGTGATCACCTCATGGGTGACATGTGAACACCTCATGGGCACCATGTGATCACTTCATTGGTGTCAAGCCCCTCAGGGCAGGGCCCCTGCATGAGTTTATGCAATGGTGTGGCTACTATTTCAGATTTGGCAACAGGCTAGAGGTCAGTCTGGATCTATTTATAGCTTTGGCAGACTACCAACTGTATCAGATTAGGCAACAGGTCAAGAGTTCACTCATTGCAGCCAGGTATGGGTCAGGAGTTTACTCTGTGCAGAAGCTGCATTCTATTTATAGCTTTGGCAGACTGCCAACTGTGTCAGATTATGCAACAGGTCAAGAGTTTACTCAGTGCAGCCAAGTACAGGTCAAAAGTTCACTCAGTCTAGCCAGGTGCAGGTCATGAGTTCACTCTGTGCAGTAGCCTGAGCAAGCAATTTGTCACAGTTCACTCGGGGCAACAGCCTTTCTCACCTAAGCATGGTCAGCCCCATGCATCAGACTCAAGGTAAGTTTGATGTATTGGCCTAATATTTTGACCTGTCTATGTGTCTTTGATGGCTTTCTCGCTCACAAGACAGGTGTCGCCACCTACCATGACTTTTGCACAATGTGTATCCCTGCGTTTTTCTCAGGATGGGTTTGATATATCAGTCTGAAATTGGGCATATGTATATATTTCTGATAGCTTTGTTGTATACAAGACTGGTGGTGCCAGCTACAATTTTTTAGTGTTGTGTGCACCCATGCCAGAATTTCAGCAGTGATGTTTGTGTAATTGTTTCTTATTCAAAATGTTTAGTGCTTGCATTGTTCATATACATGAAAAGTAATGGTCCAGCATTAAAGCATTATCCCTGGTGTATTTCCCAATGCACAGGTTTGCATTAGGCCTGTAGGCCTTGTTTATTAAGAACCTATTTTCACACTTTAGGACTGCCTAATATCAAAACCACTCATCTGTCTTTCCTCATATTTACCATAAATATTCCTCTATATAGTTCCTATGTACATGCCAGAAATTATGTCTGTATTATTTAATTTTAAAAAGTTATGGGCCCAAACATAATGCATTTTGTAAAAAATCAGAAAAGATATTTGATCACTTAACACAAAAAATGTTAATGCTATGGACCTTTTTTCCAGTAATGTAACTTTAATTAATCAAAATTAAATTGTATACCCAAAATTAGATGAAAATCTTTTAAATTTTTTAAAATATTAATAAAAATAAAAAATTGGTACCTTAAATTTTGCCCAACTTTGACCATGGCACGTTTTTTTCCTGTAAGTACTGTGGATTTAATTGTATCCGCAAAAACAGAGTTTTGCGGATACTATGTTTTCAGCTGGACGCCGCCGCCGCCGCGGCGTAGGTGTCCGGAGAACTCCTCCGTAACCGCTGGGCGGAATTTTCCGAAACCTGGGATTATGTTCGGGTCACATGTGAACTGCTGCGCCCCGATTTTGTTTTGACCTCTGACCTTTCCTTTGCGCTCTGCGTCCGTTTGTGCGTCCGTTTCCACACATAAACCCACATATCTCGGGAACCGTTTGACCGATCAGGAAAATTTTTTTGCACAAATGTAGCCCTCGGAGAGCTTTATAACATACACCAAAAATGGTGGCGCCACCTGCAACCATGTTTGCACAGTGTCCATCTGTTCATCTGCCTTGGGTTAAAATCACTCATATCTCTGCAGTGACTTGACTAATTCACCTGAAATTCGGCATGCGTAAACATCCTGGATAGCTTTTCTGATTTTATGACAGGTGGCGCCACCTACATTCACGTTTACGCTGCAGACATCCCAGCTCATATCTCGGGAACCGTTTGATCGATCAGGAAAATTCTTTTGCACAAATGTAGCCCTTGGAGAGCTTTATAACATACACCAAAAATGGTGGCGCCACCTGCAACCATGTTTGCACAGTGTCCATCTGTTCGTCTGCCTTGGGTTAAAATCACTCATATCTCTGCAGTGACTTGACTAATTCACCTGAAATTCGGCATGCGTATACATCCTGGATAGCTTTTCTGATTTTATGACAGGTGGCGCCACCTACATTCACGTTTACGCTGCAGACATCCAAGCTCATATCTCGGGAACCGTTTGACCGATCAGGAAAATTCTTTTGCACAAATATAGCCCTTGGAGAGCTTTATAACATACACCAAAAATGGTGGCGCTACCTGCAACCATGTTTGCACAGTGTCCATCTGTTTGTCTGCCTTGGGTTAAAATCACTCATATCTCTGCAGTGACTTGACTAATTCACCTGAAATTCGGCATGCGTAAACATCCTGGATAGCTTTTCTGATTTTATGACAGGTGGCGCCACCTACATTCACGTTTACGCTGCAGACATCCCAGCTCATATCTCGGGAACCGTTTGACCGATCAGGAAAATTTTTTGCACAAATGTAGCCCTTGGAGAGCTTTATAACATACACCGAAAATGGTGGCACCACCTGCAACCATGTTTGCACAGTGTCCATCTGTTCGTCTGCCTTGGGTTAAAATCACTCATATCTCTGCAGTGGTTTGACTAAGTCACCTGAAATTCGGCATGCTTATACATCCTGGATAGCTTTTCTGATTTTATGACAGGTGGCGCCACCTACAATCAAGTTTACGCTGCAGACATCCAAGCTCATATCTAGGGAACCGTTTGACCGATTG
Organism: Sipunculus nudus; assembly: GCA_026874595.1. Lineage (NCBI taxonomy): Eukaryota > Metazoa > Annelida > Sipuncula > Golfingiida > Sipunculidae > Sipunculus > Sipunculus nudus. The sequence continues at coordinate 67,681,754 of CM049310.1, forward strand.
GGCCAAAATTTTGCATGTGTATAAATCTCACATAGCTCTCTATCATATGCAAAACTGGTGGCGCCACCTGCAGCCATGTTTGCACAGCTCCCATCTGTTTGTCTGCCATGGGATAAAATCACTCATATATCGGCAGTGGTTTGACATATCTGCCTAAAATTTTGCAAGTTTATACATCCCCGACAGCTCTCTTGATTTTATGACAGGTGGCGCCACCTGCATTCTAGTTTATGCAGCAGATATCCAAGCTCATATCTTGGGAACTGTTTGACCAATTGGGCCAAAGTTTTGCATGTGTATAGAGCTTTCTGGATTTTTTCGTAGGTAGCGCAACCTACATACACAATTTGGCTGCAGACAGCCATGCTAATATGCAACACTTCAACCGTTCCACTCTGATTTAGGCGGATACAAGTAGTCGCTTGTCGATTACCCGTATTCTAGTTTTCACAGCATGTTTTTGGTAGCATTTCAACTGTTAACACCAAAAATTTGAAACCAGTTGATCCAAAACTGTAGATTTTAAGTTTTCAAGCACCATGTAACATATTGTTTACATCAAGCTAGTGTTATGCAGTTTGCAAGAGCTCAGCTCCCAAACTTCAGCTCTAAGTTTCTTAAATTCGGCATACAGTTAGATGTCTCCAAAATGCCCTACCATGCCAAGAATTTGGTCACTAGGACATTCGAGATATTAATGAAAAACTTCATTTTTCCATTAAAAACCCATTGTTACACTTCAAGACTGCCTAATATCAAAACCACTGATCTGACTTTAATCATAAATAATATACATATTTTTCATTCTCTATGCACATGCCAGAATGATGTCAGTATTGTGTAATTGTTTTAAGTTATGGGCCCAAACATAATGCACTTTGTAAAAAATCAAGAAATATATTTACTCCCTTAACAAGAGCATTGCTGAAGCTAGAGATTTTTTTGTCAGGGATGTAACATTATTTAATCAAGATTCAATTGAATACCCAAAATTAGTTCTGAATTTTTCAAATTTTATTTAGTATAAATATAAAATTAGTACCTTAAATTTTGCCCAACTGTGACCATGGCACGTTTGTTTGCCGTGAGCACTGTTGATATAATTTTCATATCATGCACACATAAGCATTTCAGCTTTTTAATTTAGAAAGCTGAAAGAAATTGGCCAAAAATTGTAGCTTTTATTAATGTTTTTTATGAGACCCTGTCAGACTTTGGCTCTCTCCAGCCCCTCTTGAGTCATCTGTAAGTTGACCTTGTTGACCTTTCATCAAATTATGCATGCTTGAGGCGAGGCATACATGGAATCCAGGCAGCTTATGGCAAGCCACAGTTGATCCAGGTGTCCAACCCAACTCATCTAGTAGTTTTAACCACGAACATAACAAAAAACAATAAATTAATAAATATTTATTGGTTTTTAATAACAAATTAAAGAAAAATAGAAAAGGAATTTGTTAGTTTATAATAACAGGAAATTAACTTGCAGTTACTGATGATATAAGAATCTTGTATCGATGGGTAGAATGTCACATATTCCAAATAACACCATGCAGTCACCTATGGCATTTTTCAGTTCAATTTTAATGATAAAGAAGTAAATCATATGATTCATTACTAATCATTAGGGATCATATGAAGGAAATTAGACAAAGATGCAGTTGATAATATTAATCTAGATTCTTGCTGTGTCTACTGTGTACATTGATGTAAAATTAGTCCAAAATGAATTTTTTACAGTTTTTTTTTTTAATATAAATAAAAGCCATAACACCAGGTACTTATGATCATTATTTAAATGTGTGAATTTTGTATATTCTGGATTCTCAACATCATTGTTTGGTGATAACTGAATAAATTCCAGACATGGTGCAAATACTTTGTAATTGTATTTAAATACGAATATGATTTTGTACTCCATTATAAAATTTCTTGCATAAAGAATGGGAATTCAGGTAAAAATGAAAATATATGAATACTCGTGCAAATACTTTCAAAATGTATTCATGAATGCATTCATGAATATATTCTTTAATATTATTTTAATAATCATATCAGTTATATTTCATTTTAAAAAATCATATGATTCTCTTATTATTTTTAATAAAAATTATATTTGGGACAATATTTGTATTTTTTTTAATAAATAGTTAAACTCTTATTTTATATGTTCTGCTTATAAGTAATATGGCCAAGTCAAAATCTGTGTGACAATAGTACTCCATTTGTTAATAAAATAAATGAAATCAATCCTCTTCGCTGTCTCCAAAGGTACTATCAAAATCATACATAAGCTAAACAACAACAACTCATAATACAGCTTATATTTATTACCACACAAAACCAGCATGTGCCTCATTTCTAAATAATATTTTTTTATCATATATAACAGCTGAGCGTCGTGACCCATAGGTCCCTTGTTTTTTAACTCCCAAACAAATTCCTCGACTTGAAAATTGGGGAGGGGAGGCTCATAGTGAGAGGAGACCTATATCTGGTTCCACATAGCAAAAACAAAGTCATTTTGGTTTTAACTTTTGTTTTTAATATTTTAACTCTTGTTGAATTCAAATTTCTCCCACATATTGGTTTTCAAAGAATTACCAAAAAATCAAAATGGAAATTCTGTTTGTAAAATAGTTTAATTTACACTGAGTTTTGATTTTTTGCCACCAGGTGGTGGTCAATATGGGGATGTATACATGGCCAGCTGGAGAGGGTACAACAAAACGGTGGCTGTCAAGACGCTGAAGGAAGACACCATGGCTCTCAAAGATTTCCTGGAGGAGGCTGCTATCATGAAGGAGATGAAACACCCAAATCTCGTACAACTTCTGGGTGAGTTGCTAAAAATGTTCAATACTCTTTAAATATGCCAACAGAGGCCTACAATCATGCACTAGCCCAATAAATACATGTCAGTAATGTTTACAGAGACATTTAATGCATTTCTGGTAAATATATGACTGTGTACATTTTTTTGCTGAACTGCAGAATTTAGTTGATTAAATATTTGGTTGTTTGTCCTTTAACATTTGTAATAATAAAGCAAAACTTGATTGATTTATTTGTCAGCTTAGCCTAATGTTATACCTTGTGGTTGATCATGGCTTAATTCTGAGCCAATAAATTTACAAAAACAATTTACAAAGGTTACATGGGCTCATGTGACCTTTCTGTGTTTCATAATACAGTGAAACTCCTTCCTGCAGACAACTCAATAAGACAGACAACTTGCTTATGTGGACATTAAGTCTCAGTCCCTTCAAGTTTGCCTATATATTATGTTTAACTTAAACTCAGTAAAGCAGACAACTCAATCTCATGGACAAGAGACAAACTTTCCTGTCCATCTGTGTATCCAGTACATATTTTGACCCTCTCAAGCGGACATATGTTGCATATATCTGAAGTGAGATGGTGCTCCGAGGTCATAACCTCGCATGACCTGTATTGGTCACATAGCATTGGAACTACAGTGATTCGCTGACCCATTATGACGTTTTATATAATTGTACAGTTGAAATTGTTTATTTCAATAAATGTGTAGATATCACAATCATTATTTAATTAAAATTGGCCAGAAAACCAGAAAAAAAACTAAGCTTTCACACAGCCTTTTTTAGCTCTGCTGACTATAAGTCATTTGAGCTATAGTCGTGGTCCTTTGTCCATTGGCTGTCTGTCCGTCTGTTAAAGTGGCACGTTTTGAAATCATTGGACCTACAAATCTGAAATTCGGCATACCTTTAAATGTCCCAAAAAATCTCCTACCATTCAAGAAATTGGGTCACTAGGACTTTGTTCCTTCGAATAATTAAGGAAAAACCTCTGTTTTCCATTAAAAACCCATTATTACACTTCAAGACTGCCTAAAATCAAAACCACTGACCTGATATTGACCATTTTTAATATATAAATTCCTCTATATATTTCTTATGTACATACCAGAAATTTTAGATTTTGTATTGTTCCTCCAGGGTTACAATGATTAAAGTGCACATTTAATTGTCTCCACAAAGTGGTGTATTGCTATGAAAGTGTGGATGTTCATCAAATAAGGAATTCCTTACTTCAGAAGAGTAAAAACTTCACCAGGTGTGAAATTGAATATTAATTCCAGTAATAAATTATAGCTGAGATGATTTAAAAATAATAAAATATATGTGTATGCATAATATGACCTGATGTGATTTAAACTCTGGTTAAATAAGGATGCAACTTACAATTCTAATATTTTACCTTGTAATTTTTTTTTTCCAGATTTTTCATGACAAATTTATAAAAACTGTAATTAAAAAACATCTGATAAAAACTATTAATGGAAAAAGTGGATATGCTAAACAATTAGGGTTTAATTTAAACTTGAATGCATTGTTCCCCTGAAAGTGAAATAAAGGTATCAGTCCATTCTGTCCACTTGCCTGTCCATCTGTAAATTTTTTATATGCATCACTGTATCTCAAAACTTTTACTGTTTTCTTCATGACAGTCTTGTAAGAGTTTTACAATCATATATTTAGAACTCTACTATAACCAAGTACAAAGGCCATTTCCTCTTAGCTTTGCATATGCTTATATATATGAAAAACATTACAATACAAATCAGCATATTTTGCATTTACTAAAATTTTCAAACTTCAGCTGAGCGCCATGACCCATGGGTCCCTTGTGTTTAATTAAATTTAAAAAATCACAAGTGCATGTTTAAGCTATTTTGAATAAACGTTAAATATAATTTATGCATATAAAATTAAGTGTACACTTTATCGAGACAGAAGACACCAGTAATGAAGAATTAATGCAATATGGCAAACTCCTCTAAACAGGACAACTCACTAATACGGACAAATCCTGTCCACTGAGTGTCCGGCTTAGAGTTTCACTGTATATGCATGAGCTGTTTGTATTATTGTTACATATTAATTTTCAGGTGTATGCACAAGAGAGCCACCTTTCTATATTGTGACAGAATTCATGTGTCAGGGTAATTTGTTGGACTACTTGCGTAATTGTAACAAGGAGGAGCTGGGTCCGACAGTGTTGCTGTACATGGCCACGCAGATCGCATCAGGGATGGCTTACCTGGAGGAGAAAAACTTCATCCATAGGTCAGCATTCATTAATACATTCCCAGTCAATGGCAGGTTTAGGACAGGATGCAATCTTTATACAAAATAAACTTACAGAGTTTTTTAATATATTGGTCTTAAAACAAACAAACACACTACACTTGTTTTAAGCTCAGCTGACTGAAAGTCATTTGAGCTACAGCGATCAGTCTTTGTCCGCCTGTCTGTCTGTCTCTCTGTCTGCCTGTCCATCTCTAAACATGGCACAAATCTTAACTGCTGGACCTGGAATCTTCGAACTTAACTTCCAGTGAGGTTCATAAAAAATCTCCTTGGAAACCTGAATTTAAAAATTTGATACAAAAGCTCCAGTATCTGAATACCTTTTTTTTAATGAAAAAAATTACAATAGAATATTTTGCGTATTTTGCATTTGCAAAAATTTCAAACTTAAGCTGAGCGCTGTGACCCATGGGTGCCTTGACAAAACGATACATAAAACCATAATATTGTGTTTAGAGGTGAATAGGGTAAATTTTGGTTTGGCTTGATAAAATAAAATATCCCTCGCTGCCTATCAGTGTTGGGAATAGTTGAAACAGTGGACAGAATTGATACCGATGGCATATGCCCTGCAGCTTTGATGGCAATTGCTGTCAATATTTTCATTTAATACTGATTATATTTTCATATGGTTGGTGTGTATTCAGGAGAACATATACAAAAAATATACAACATTCCAGGATGAGTGTAAAATTGATAGATTGTGATGCTGTTTCCAGAGATCTGGCAGCTCGCAACTGCTTGGTGGCAGAGAATCATCTTGTGAAGGTGGCAGATTTTGGTTTAGCACGCCTGATGAAGGACGACACTTACACAGCCCATGCTGGTGCCAAGTTCCCCATCAAATGGACTGCCCCAGAAGGACTTGCGTATAACCGTTTCTCTACCAAATCTGATGTTTGGGGTAAGTTGTCCTAGTCTTAAAGTCCCAGTTATAAAAGGAGCAGGAGCAACAGCCAGTATACAGCCTGTCATTGCAGTGTTCAGACAGACCTGGCATCACGAAGGTTAATGCTGATTTTTCTCAAAATCTTGTTCTTGTTTTGGAGGATCCCCAGGTCTTCCTTAATGGGTATACAACAATATTTTGAATATAGTTTGGCCAAAGCAAAACCAAACCACATGAAGATGATGTGCTCCACACTGTACTTTACCTATAATTAGCTCAGCTGACTAAAAGTCATCTGAGCTATAGTTGTGGTCCTTTGTCTGTCGTCCGTCCGTCTGTCTGTCCGTCCGCCCGTCTGTCCGGATGTCCGTCCGTAAGACTGGCACGTTTCGACACCGTTGGACCTACGTATCTGAAATTCGGCATACAGTTAGATGTCCCCAAAATCTCCTACCATGCTGAAAATTGGATCAATAGGACTTCGTTCCTTTGAGATATTAAGGAAAAACCTCAATTTTTTATTAGAAATCTATTTTTACACTTCAGGACTGCCTAATATCAAAACCACTCATCTGGTTTTCTTCATATTTACCATAAATATTCCTCTATATAGTTCCTATGTACATGCCAGAAATTAAGTCAGTATTATTTAATTTTAAAATGTTATGGGCCTAAACATAATGGACTTTGTAAAAAAATCAGGAAGATATTTGGTCACTTAAGACCAAAAGTGTTAAAGGTAGGGACTTTTTTTCAGTAATACAACTTTAATCAATCAAAATTTAATTGTATACCAAAAATTAGATCAAAATCTGTTAAATTATTTTTAAATATTGGCAAAAATATAAAATTGGTACCTTAAATTTTGCCCAACTTTGGCCACGGCACGTTTTTTTCCTGTAAGTACTGTGGATTTAATTTTCACAGCATGTACACATTAGGATTACACATCTGTTAAAATCTGAAATTTGAAAATAAAAGCTGCAACATTAGGCTAGTTATTGAATTTTTTTGGAGGCTCTTGATGTATTCCCTTATATTGTCAAGCAGTCCACTTTGATGACTGTAGGTCATTTAGTGCACATCTGTATGCTCCCCAGGCTGTTGGCATAATTTTAGATGTCCCCAAAATCTCCTACCATACCGAAAATTGGGTCATTAGGACTTCGTTCCTTCGAGATATTAAAGAAAAACCTCCGTTTTCCATAAAAAAAACCATTGTTACACTTCAAGGCTGCCTAATATCAAAACCACTGATCTGTTTTTGATCATATTTAGTATTCACATTCTTTCAAACATTTTCTATGAACATACCAAAAATTAGGTCAGTATTGGGTATTATTTTGAAGTTATGGGCCAAAATATAATGCAGTTTTTAAAAAATCAGAAATATATTTACTCACCTAACATGAGAATTGCTGAACCTAGAGACTTTTTTTCAGGAATATAACTTTATTTAATCAAGATTCAATTGTTTACCCAAAATTGGATCTGAATTTTGCAAATTTTTCAAGTTATTAGCATAAATAAAAAATCCTTAAATTTTGTCCAACTGTGGCACTGTTGATTTAATTTTCTCAGCATATATACATAAGGATTTAATCTTTTAAAATCTGAAATTTCAAAGAAATTGATTGGAAAGAATAGCTTTTATTCACGTTTTCATACACCATGTCAAGTGTTGTTTACATCTAGCCCACCTAGTAGTACAGCCTTCACTTGCATTATGTAACCCACCCCAGGCAGCTTGCCTTGGCTCAGCTTGGCCACTACCAGCAGGCTTCCCCTCTGCCCTGCACCCCCCCCCCTCCAGATGGTGCATAAACTAGATGAATGTTATTATTTTCTGTATTTGATTCATTCTTATTCTAGGCTATGCTACATTTTAGATTTTGTACTTTACCACCAGGGATACAATGATTAAAGTGTACATTTAATTGTGTCCACACAGTGGTGTATTGCTATGAAAGTGTGGATGTTCATCAGATAAGTAATTCCTGACTTCAGAAGAGTAAAAACTTCACCAGGAAGTTGACTATTAATTCCAGTAATAAATTAAAACTGGGATAGTAATTAGCACAATGATATTGTTTATCCCTCATTCAACCAAAAGTGTGTATACTTTATTTGAAAAGATGTTTTATTTTATCAAATTTGCCGAATCTTTTATTTTATTTTGGTTAATAAAATTAAGCATGTACTGAAAACTGCAATGTACAAAACTTTTTAATAGTGATTCAAGGAATATTCTTGTAGATGCCATGTTATGGCATTATTTTCTTTTAAATTCAGTTTAAACATTTATGATTTAAAAATAATAAAATATATTTGTATGCATAATATGACCCAATATGAGCTACACTCTGGATATATGATGATTGCAACTTTTGCAACAATTCTAATATTTTAAATAAAAAAATGATTCAAATAAAAACTTCTTAATGGAAAAACTGGATATGCTTAAAAAAATTGGCTTATATATAAACTTAAATGCATTATTCCCTTGAAAGTGAAATAAAGGTATTAGTCCATTCTGTCTACTTGCCTGTCCATCTGTAAATTTTCATATGCATCACAGTATCTCAAAACGTTTCCTGTATTTCTTCATGACAGTCTTGTCAGAGTATTAGTTTGCAATCATATATTTAGAACTTTACTATAACCAAGTAGGAGGGCCCCTTTCTTCTTAGCTTTTCATATTCTTATATAAATGAAAAACATTACAATAGATTATTTCAACATCCACCTTCTTGCTGCCCTCACTTTTCCCTTCTCCGAACCCCATCCCAAAGTCAGCCTCAGTAAGCAAGAACAAGATGAATCAGATATATTCATACTTTAATATTTTGTATAACTATTCGTCCATAGGTACCTATGTACATGCCAGAAATTGTCAATATTGTGTAATATGTAGACATAGTGGGCATCACAATAATGTACCTTGTCAAGACTAAAGAGATATTGTGTCATACAGTCACATATTCATAAATCACTTCATCAGCATAGTTAATCATAACATCATATCTGTCAAATTGAACGCTTGCAGACTACCATACACTTTAGATCCTTCAACAAATAGCCTTATCATCATTCTACTACTGCTTATTACTGCTGTCATTGCATTCATATTTGCTCAAATATATCACAATTTTCAACCCCTCCTAAATATATAAAAAATAAACCACTATATTTGACTCTATTAATACATCAGTAAGGTAATTTCATTTATCATTTACTCACATATTACATTACATTCCTTTATAATAGCCCAACATGTCCATGATATTCATAAGCTTTATCGACTCGATATAGTATCACAGTGGAGAAACATTTATAGTCCAATCAGGATCAGCTGAGCGCCGTGACCCATGGGTCCCTTGTTTAATATTGCAATATTAGAGGTAAAGTATCAGTTTGCTTATCATGATTATAAAAATATATATGTCAGCTGTAAAAGCTAGTGGCAAGGTCAGAGCCTGCATGGATACCTCTGCCGTGATCCTTATCAAAGTATTCATGTGTTCAGAATTAGTTCACCACAACATACAAATAGTGCTCAGGCAGTTAGCTGAGCTAGCTTGTACAGGGCCAGAGTGTGCTTAGGAAGTTTGCGGAGCTAGCTTGTACAGGGCCAAAGTGTGCTCAGCCAGTTTGCTGAGCTAGCTTGTACAGGGCCAAAGTGTGCTCAGGCAGTTTGCTGAGCTATCTTGTACAGGGCCAGAGTGTGCTCAGGCAGTTTGCTGAGCTAGCTTGTACAGGGCCAGAGTGTGCTCAGGCTGTTAGCTGAGCTAGCTTCTACAGGGCCAGAGTGTGCTCAGGCAGTTTGCTGAGCTATCTTGTACAGGGCAAGAGTGTGCTCAGGCAGTTAGCTGAGCTAGCTTGTACAGGGCCAGAGTGTGCTCAGGCAGTTAGCTGAGCTAGCTTGTACAGGGCCAGAGTGTGCTCAGGCAGTTTGCTGAGCTAGCTTGTACAGGGCCAGAGTGTGCTCAGGCAGTTAGCTGAGCTAGCTTGTACAGGGCCAGAGTGTGCTCAGGCAGTTTGCTGAGCTAGCTTGTACAGGGCCAGAGTGTGCTCAGGCAGTTAGCTGAGCTAGCTTGTAAAGGGCCAGAGTGTGCTCAGGCAGTTTGCTGAGCTAGCTTGTACAGGGCCAGAGTGTGCTCAGGCAGTTAGCTGAGCTTTCTTGTACAGGGCCAGATAGTCCTCAGGCAGTTAGCTGAGCTAGCTTGTACAGGGCCAGAGTGTGCTCAGGCAGTTAGCTGAGCTAGCTTGTACAGGGCCAGTGTGCTCAGGCAGTTAGCTGAGCTAGCTTGTACAGGGCCAGTGTGCTCAGGCAGTTAGCTGAGCTAGCTTGTACAGGGCCAGTGTGCTCAGGCAGTTAGCTGAGCTAGCTTGTACAGGGCCAGTGTGCTCAGTCAGTTTGCTGAGCTAGCTTGTACAGGGCCAGAGTGTGCTATGGCAGTTTGCTGAGCTTTCTTGTACAGGGCCAGATAGTCCTCAGGCAGTTAGCTGAGCTAGCTTGTACAGGGCCAGTGTGCTAAGGCAGTTAGCTGAGCTAGCTTGTACAGGGCCAAATTGTGCTCAGTCAGTTTGCTGAGCTAGCTTGTACAGGGCCAGTGTGTGCTCAGGCAATTTGCTGAGGTAGCTTGTACAAGGCCAGAGTGTGCTCAGGCAGTTTGCGGAGCTAGCTTGAACAGGGCCAAAGTGTGCTCAGGCAGTTTGCTGAGCTAGCCTGTACAGGGCCAGAGTGTGCTCAGGCAGTTAGCTGAGCTAGCTTGTACAGGGCCAGTGTGCTCAGGCAGTTAGCTGAGCTAGCTTGTACAGGGCCAGAGTGTGCTCAGGCAGTTAGCTGAGCTAGCTTGTACAGGGCCAGAGTGTGCTCAGGCAGTTAGCTGAGCTAGCTTGTACAGGGCCAGAGTGTGCTCAGGCAGTTAGCTGAGCTAGCTTGTACAGGGCCAGAGTGTGCTCAGGCAGTTTGCTGAGCTAGCTTGTACAGGGCCAGAGTGTGCTCAGGCAGTTTGCTGAGCTAGCTTGTACAGGGCCAGAGTGTGCTCAGGCAGTTAGCTGAGCTTTCTTGTACAGGGCCAGATAGTCCTCAGGCAGTTAGCTGAGCTAGCTTGTACAGGGCCAGAGTGTGCTCAGGCAGTTAGCTGAGCTAGCTTGTACAGGGCCAGTGTGCTCAGGCAGTTAGCTGAGCTAGCTTGTACAGGGCCAGAGTGTGCTCAGGCAGTTTGCTGAGCTAGCTTGTACAGGGCCAGAGTGTGCTCAGGCAGTTAGCTGAGCTTTCTTGTACAGGGCCAGAGTGTGCTCAGGCAGTTAGCTGAGCTAGCTTGTACAGGGCCAGTGTGCTCAGGCAGTTAGCTGAGCTAGCTTGTACAGGGCCAGTGTGCTCAGGCAGTTAGCTGAGCTAGCTTGTACAGGGCCAGTGTGCTCAGTCAGTTTGCTGAGCTAGCTTGTACAGGGCCAGAGTGTGCTATGGCAGTTTGCTGAGCTTTCTTGTACAGGGCCAGATAGTCCTCAGGCAGTAAGCTGAGCTAGCTTGTACAGGGCCAGTGTGCTCAGGCAGTTAGCTGAGCTAGCTTGTACAGGGCCAAATTGTGCTCAGTCAGTTTGCTGAGCTAGCTTGTACAGGGCCAGTGTGTGCTCAGGCAATTAGCTGAGGTAGCTTGTATAAGGCCAGAGTGTGCTCAGGCAGTTTGCGGAGCTAGCTTGAACAGGGCCAAAGTGTGCTCAGGCAGTTTGCTGAGCTAGCCTGTACAGGGCCAAAGTGTGCTCAGGCAGTTTGCTGAGCTAGCTTGTACAGGGCCAGAGTGTGCTCAGGTAGTTAGCTGAGCTAGCTTGTACAGGGCCAGTGTGCTCAGGCAGTTAGCTGAGCTAGCTTGTACAGGGCGAGAGTGTGCTATGGCAGTTTGCTGAGCTTTCTTGTACAGGGCCAGATAGTCCTCAGGCAGTTAGCTGAGCTAGCTTGTACAGGGCCAGAGTGTGCTCAGGCAGTTTGCTGACCTAGCTTGTACAGGGCCAGAGTATGCTCAGGCAGTTAGCTGAGCTAGCTTGTACAGGGCCAGAGTGTGCTCAGGCAGTTAGCTGAGCTAGCTTGTACAGGGCCAGTGTGCTCAGTCAGTTTGCTGAGCTAGCTTGTACAGGGCCAAATTGTGCTCAGTCAGTTTGCTGAGCTAGCTTGTACAGGGCCAGTGTGTGCTCAGGCTGTTAGCTGAGCTAGCTTGTACAGGGCCAGAGTGTGCTCAGGCAGTTTGCTGAGCTAGCTTGTACAGGGCCAGAGTGTGCTCAGGCAGTTAGCTGAGCTAGCTTGTACAGGGCCAGAGTGTGCTCAGGCAGTTAGCTGAGCTAGCTTGTACAGGGCCAGTGTGTGCTCAGGCAATTTGCTGAGGTAGCTTGTACAAGGCCAGAGTGTGCTCAGGCAGTTTGCGGAGCTAGCTTGAACAGGGCCAAAGTGTGCTCAGGCAGTTTGCTGAGCTAGCCTGTACAGGGCCGAAGTGTGCTCAGGCAGTTTGCTGAGCTAGCTTGTACAGGGCCAGAGTGTGCTCAGGCAGTTAGCTGAGCTAGCTTGTACAGGGCCAGTGTGCTCAGGCAGTTTGCTGAGCTAGCTTGTACAGGGCCAGAGTGTGCTATGGCAGTTGAGCTTTCTTGTACAGGGCAAGAGTGTGCTCAGGCAGTTTGCTGAGCTAGCTTGTACAGGGCCAGAGTGTGCTCAGGCAGTTAGCTGTGCTAGCTTGTACAGGGCTAGAGTGTGCTCAGGCAGTTAGCTGAGCTAGCTTGTACAGGGCCAGTGTGCTCAGGCAGTTAGCTGAGCTAGCTTGTACAGGGCCAGAGTGTGCTCAGGCAGTTAGCTGAGCTAGCTTGTACAGGGCCAGAGTGTGCTCAGGCAGTTTGCTGAGCTAGCTTGTACAGGGCCAGAGTGTGCTCAGGCAGTTTGCTGAGCTTTCTTGTACAGGGCCAGATAGTCCTCAGGCAGTTAGCTGAGCTAGCTTGTACAGGGCCAGAGTGTGCTCAGGCAGTTAGCTGAGCTAGCTTGTACAGGGCCAGTGTGCTCAGGCAGTTTGCTGAGCTAGCTTGTACAGGGCCAGTGTGCTCAGTCAGTTTACTGAGCTAGCTTGTACAGGGCCAGAGTGTGCGCAGGCAGTTTGCTGAGCTAGCTTGTACAGGGCCAGAGTGTGCTCAGGCAGTTTGCTGGTATAGCTTGAACAAGGCCAGAATGTGCTCAGGCTGTTTGCTGGTATAGCTTGTACAGGGCCAGAGGGTGCTCAAGCAGTTTGCTGGTATAACCTGTACAGTTTTAATGGCCATGCACTGTATCTTATGTAATTAGCCGTTTTGGCTAATGAGTAGGTCCACCCTGCTCTCTGCTGGTATGCGTCCATTCAGGAACAAACTCCCTTGGAGTACTTACTTGTTATAATTGTATGTCTGCACAGGAGAATGTGAATCATTATGATATCAGTTACATTTATTTGTAATGGTTATTCTGCTTAATTATAAACTGATGTGTTTTTTCAGCATTTGGTGTATTATTGTGGGAGTTGGCTACATATGGCATGTCTCCCTACCCTGGTGTTGACCTGACTGAAGTGTACCCTTTGTTGGAACGAGGTCACAGGATGGATCGCCCAGCGGGATGTCCTCATAATGTGTATAGGCTGATGACTAGATGTAAGTTATTTTCACTTCCTTAAAAATGATTTTTAGGGGGCCTTGTTCAAGTTTACTTAAATGATTTTTGGCTGAATTATTGCACCTTTAACAATGACAGGACTCTCCTTGCTTTTAAAACGTTGCAAGCATGTATTTCCGTCTGTCCAGGACAATGTATAATATTAGAAATGTAGGTTGCTCAGATCTTGAATGAAATGACACACAGTCCTGGGATTTGTACAAGTAAATCAGTTAAAAAGATGAAATTTAGAATTCCTTGAAATTTAAAATTATTGATTGAAGAGGATGAAGTATAAGGAGTGCAGTTACATCAGGTGAAATCTTAAATTAATTCATCAGAGGTGTAAATGATGTTTATTAGAAAACGTGTGAGCTTATGCGATGGCACCAGGCAGACGTCCACCTCATTGTATGTTAACCCATGTTATCTAAAAAAACTGTCAGAGCTCGCAGCAAAAATTTGTGGAAGAATCAGTCACATATGAAACTTTATCTGGTTGAGCTAATTTTTGTTCTGTCTGCATTTTATTAGATTTTATAGGGAAAAGGCTAGGAAATCTAAAAATCTTCATTTCCAAAACTGTCCTGCTAAATTGTTCAATATTTCACAGACATAATCCAAGAAACAATCTCTCTCAAGTGATTTTGAAAATGACAGGAGCTGTCATCACCAATTGTAATGCAAAATTTGTCACACAAGTCATATTTGAAATTGAGGTATTGGTGGCCCCACCTTCATCAACCTTTTTTACGGAGGTCATCTGTACATTTCTTAGGAACAGCAGGAGCTAGCATCATAAAATTGTATGCAAAAATATATCACAATTCAAATGTTGTGATATTGAGTTTTTTATGACACCATCTGCATGGACTTACAATTTCTGGGGGAAAAGCTGGAAAACCTTTGAATATCTTCATATCCAAAATCATTCAGCAAGATTGTTAGTATTTCACAGAAATGATCCCAGAGATGAGCTCTCTCAAGTTTGTTCAAATGGTTTGGGTTTAATGAATTTTGGCCGAGTTGAACTCGGTCATTTGGCAAGTAAGCATACTAACATTACAATCTCAGAAACAGCAGGTGCTAGAAACACTTAGTGTTATACAAATGTTGGTCTCATGACTCATATTTGAAAGTGAGGTTTATGTATCACCACCTACATTTAACTGTTTTTTTAGCTCAGCTGACTTTCAGTCATGCTGAGCTATAGCGATCACTCTTTGTCCGTCGTCCGTCTGTCCGTCTGTCCGTTAACTAGGCACAAATCGTAACCGCTGGACCTAGAATCTTGTAACTTGACATTCTGAGAGGTCGATAAAAAATCTCCTTGGAAACCAGAAATTAGGTCTCTGTTACCCATATCCTTCGAGCTATGGGGCCCCAAGTACCCCCCCCCCCCCAGAATAGTCAAAAATTTCATACAAAAACTTCAATATCTCATTAACTACATCACTGATGGTCATGATTTTTGGCATACATACTGATCATGAGATGTTTCATCAGTTTCTGCAGACTGGTGGCGCCACCTGTATTTTTCAATTTTTTACGAATTGTTTTCTCTATTTTTGAGACCTTTAAAATTGTGAACATATGTTAACAGGGCACAAATCGTTAAGACTGGACCTAGAATCTTCATTCTTGACACATTGAGAGACCTATTATAAGTGTCCATGGAAACCTGAAATAAGGTCTCTGTTTCCCATATCCTTTGAGCTGTGGGGCTCCTAATTACCCCCCCCCCCCCCAATAATGGAAAATTTCATACAAAAACTTCAGAATCTCATTAACTACAACACTGATGGTCATGATTTTTTACATACATATTGATCAAGAGGTATTCCATCAGTTCCTGCAGACTGGTGGCACCACCTGTATTTTTTCAAATTTTTACAATTTTTTTTTATCTATTTTGGAGACCTTTAAGGATGTCGTTATCTGTCAAAATGGTACAAATCGTAACGACTGGACCTAGAATCTTCATTCTTGACACACAGGGAGACCCATGAAAAGTCTCCATGGAAACCTGAAATTAGGTCTCTGTTACCCATATCCTATGAGCTATGGGGCCCCAAAGTACCCCCCAGAATAGTCAAAAATTTCATACAAAACTTCAATATCTCATTAACTACATCACTGATGGTCATGATTTTTGGCATACATATTGATCATGAGTTGTTTCAACAGTTTCTGCAGACTGGTGGCGCCACCTATATTTTTCGATTTTTTACGAATAGTTTTCTGTATTTTTAGCTCAGCTGACTATAAGTCATCTGAGCTATAGTCGTGGTCCATTGTCCGTCGTCCGTCCGTCTGTCCGTCCGTCCGTCCGTCCGTCCGTCCGTCCGTAGATGTGGCACGTTTTGAAACCGTAAGACCTAGGAATCCAAAATTCAGCATAATGTTAGATGTCCCAAAGATCTCCTACCAAGCCGAAAACTGGGTCTTTGCGACTTCGTTCCTTTGAGAAATTAAGGAAAAACCTCAATTTTTTATTAAAAACCTATTTTCACACTTCAGGACTGCCTAATATCAAAACCACTCATCTGTTTTCCCTCATATTTACCATAAATATTCTTCTATATAGTTCCTATGTACATGCCAGAAATTATTTCTGTATTATATAATTTAAAAAAGTTATGGGCCAAAACATAATGCATTTTGTAAAAAATCAGGAAAGATATTTGATCACTTAACACAAAACTTGTTAAAGCTATGGACTTTTTTTCCAGTAATATAACTTTAATTTATCAAAATTAAATTGTATACCCAAATTTAGATCAAAATCTTTTAAATTTTTTAAAATATTAACAAAAATAAAAAATTGGTACCTTAAATTTTGCCCAACTTTGACCATGGCACGTTTTTTTACTGTAGGTACTGTGGATTTAATTTTCTCAGCATGTTTTTGTTAGCATTTTGTCTGTTAACACAAAAAATTTGAAACCAGTTGATCAAAAACTAGAGATTTTATACTAGTTTTCAAGCACCATGTAACAAATTGTTTACATCAAGCTAGTGTTATGCAGTTTGCAAGAGCTCAGCTCCCCAGCTTCAGCTCTCAGTTCCTAAAATTTGGCATACAATTAGATGTCTCCAAAATTCCCTACCATGCCAAGAATTTGGTCACTAGGACTTAATACCTTCGAGATTTGAAAAAAACTTCATTTTTCCATTAAAAACCCATTGTTACACTTCAAGACTGCCTAATATCAAAACCACTGATGTGACTTGCATCATATATAATATACATATTTTTCTATACATTCTCTATGCATATGCCAGAAATGATGTCAGTATTGCGTAATTGTTTTAAGTTATGGGCCCAAACATAATGCACTTTGTAAAAAATCAAGAAATATATTTACACCCTTAACAAGGGGATTGCTGAAGCTAGAGTTTTTTTGCCAGGGATGTAACATTATTTAATCAAGATTCAATTGAATACCCCAAATTAGTCCTGAATTTTTCAAATTTTATATGTTATTAGTATAAATATAAAATTAGTACCTTAAATTTTGCCCAACTTTGACCATGGCACATTTGTTTCCTGTGAGCACGGTTGATATAATTTTCATATCATGCACACAAGGATTTCAGCTTTTTAGTTTAGAAAGCTGAAAGAAATTGGCCAAAAATTGTAGCTTTTATTAATGTTTTTATGAGACCATGTCAGACCTTAACTCTCTCCAGCCCCTCTTGAGTCACCTGTATGTTGACCTTGTTGAACTTTCAGCAAATTATGCATGCTTGAGGCGAGCCATACACTGTTGCAGGTAGGCAGCTTATGGCCAGCCACAGTTAATCCAGGTGTCCAACCCAACTCATCTAGTAGTTTTAACCAACAACATAACAATTAACAATAAATTAATAAATTTTTATTGTTTTTTAATAAAAAATTAAAGAAAAATAAAAAAGAATTTGTTAGTTTATAATAACAGGAAATCAACTTGCAGTTACTGATGATAAAAGAATCTTGTATCGATGGATAGAATGTCACGTACTCCAAATAACACCATGCAGTCACCTATGGTATTTTTCAGTTCAATTTTAATGATAAAAAAGTAAATCATATTATTCATTACTAATCATCAGGGATCATATGAAGGAAATTAATGATAGACAAAGATGCAGTTGATATTATTAATCTAGATTCCTACTGTGTCTAGTATGTACATTGATGTGAAATTAGTCCAAAATGAATATATTACATTTTTTTTTAATATAAATAAAAGCCATAAAACCAGGTACTTTTGATCATAATTTAAATGTGTGAATTTTGTATATTCTGGATTCTCAACATAATTGTTTGGTGAAAACTGAATAAATGCCAGTAATGGTGGGAAAACTTTGCAATTGTATTTAAATACGAATATGAATATGTACTCCAATAAAAATGTCTTGCATAAAGAATTGGAATTCAGGTAAAAATGAAAGTATATGAATACCAGTGCAAATACTTTCAAAATGTATTCATAAATGCATTCAAGAATATATTCTTTAATATTATTTTAATAATCATTTCAGTTATATTTCATTTTATAATCATAAGATTCTCTTATTATTTTTAATAAAAATTATATTTGGGACAATATTTGTAATTTTTTTTAATAAATAGTTAAACTCTTATATCATATGTTTTGCCTAATAAGTTATATGGCCAAGTCAAAATCTGTGTGACAATAGTACTCCATTTGTTAATAAAATAAATGAAATCAATCCTCTTCCCTGTCTCAAAAGATAATATCATAATCATACATAAGCTAAACACCAACAACTCATAATAAAGCTTATATTTATTACCACACCAAACCAGCATATGCCTCATTCCTAAATCATATTTTTTAATCATATATAACAGCTGAGCACCGTGACCCATAGGTCCCTTGTTTAGACCTTTAAGAATGTGAACATCTGTTAACAGGGCACAAATTGTATAGACTGGACCTAGAATCTTCATTCTTTACACAGTGAGAGACCTATAAAAAGTCTCCATGGAAACCAGAAATTAGGTCTCTGTTACCCATATCCTTTGAGCTATGGGGCCCCAAAGTACCCCCCCCCCCCTAGAATAGCATAAAAATTTCATACTAAAACTTCAATATCTCATTTACTACATCACTGATGGTCATGATTTTTGGCATACATATTGATCATGAGATGTTTCATCAGTTTCTGCAGACTGGTGGCGCCACCTGTATTTTTCAATTTTTTACGAATTGTTTTCTCTATTTTTGAGACCTTTAAAAATGTGAACATATGTTAACAGGGCAGAAATTGTTAAGACTGGACCTAGAATCTTCATTCTTGACACATTGAGAGACCTATTATAAGTTTCCATGGAAACCTGAAATAAGGTCTCTGTTTCCCATATCCTTTGAGCTGTGGGTCTCCTAATTACCCCCCCCTACCCCCCCCCCCCCCCCCCGAATAATGGAAAATTTCATACAAAAACTTCAGTATCTCAGTAACTACAACACTGATGGTCATGATTTTTAGCTCAGCTGACTATAAGTCATCTGAGCTATAGTCATGGTCCGTCGTCCGTCCGTCTGTCCGTCCGTCCGTCCGTCCGTCCGTCCGTAGATGTGGCACGTTTTGAAACCGTAAGACCTAGGATTCCAAAATTCAGCATAATGTTAGATGTCCCCAAGATCTCCTACCAAGCCGAAAACTGGGTCTTTGCGACTTCGTTCCTTTGAGAAATTAAGGAAAAACCTCAATTTTTTATTAAAATCCTATTTTCACACTTCAGGACTGCCTAATATCAAAACCACTCATCTGTTTTTCCTCATATTTACCATAAATATTCTTCCATATAGTTCCTATGTACATGCCAGAAATTAAGTCTGTTAAGTATAAATTCTTTAAGTTATGGGCCCAAACATAATGGACTTTGTAAAAAATCAGGAAAAATATTTACTCACTTAACATGAAAAATTTTGAAACTAGAGTCTATTTTCCCAAGTATATAACTATGTTTAATTAAGATTCAATTGCTTACCAAAAATTAGATCTGAATTTTGTAAATTTTTTAAGTAATTAGCATAAAAATGAAATCAGTACCTTAAATTTTGCCCAACTTTGACCATGGCACGTTTTTTTCTTGTAAGTACCATTGATTTAATTTTCACAGCATGTAAACATAAATATTTAATTTGTTTAAATCTGAAATTTGGAAATAAAAGCTTGAAAATTAAGCTAGTTATTGATTTTTTTCTTGAGGCTCTATTGTAGTCATTTGCTTTGATTAGAGGTTACAGATGCAGGGTCCCACTCCAGGTCACTGGAAGTCAGCTATGCCAGGGTTTCTGATTTGTTACAGTCACTGGGGGAGATCCCCTGCTGTGACAGGTGTACAGTTATTCTCATATCACCACCCCCAATATCACCCCCCCCCCCCCCCCCCGCAAACCCAACCCACCAAGTGTTATGCAGTATTGTTATTGTTTTCACTGTATCTCCTTAATTGTATTGCTGTTTCCACTCTAATATGCAAAAACTTTCCTTGAAAAAGTAATTCAAAGTGTTATCCAGAAGATGCAATGTTGTGTAATGTAGCATTTTTAAAGAAATCATTTTTCTTTTAAATCATTTTACCAATCATAATGGAACCCATCAGTATGCTTAAATTATGATAAAATATGAAGCACATTATGGATAAATAAAGACACAATTAAAAATTGTGAAATCTTAATCAAGTATTTTTTTTAGATCTTTATTGTTTTGCAGATTTAAAAGATATATTTTTGTGGTAAAAAATAAATAAACATTTGTATGCATGATGTGGTGTTATCTGACAAGATTGAGATTTATGATGATGCAATTGAGAATTATGAATCAACTTTTATATTCAGATATATATGTTATATTGAAAATGTATAGATATATAAACTTAAATTTAAAAAAAAAATTGATGTGATAAAAAAATGAGGATTTATTACAAACATTTGTTCATTATTTTCCTGCATCAGCAGAATTTGAGATCAGGCTTTGTTTGCCATGTTTTATGTTGTTAATTAGTTATATTTCAACTGTATACATTTCATAAAAAAAAACATATATTTAATAATATATATTATACAAAAAAAAGATTCGATTGAACAAATGTTTAAACTACTGAAATGTCAACAGTTAATCGAAAAGCCAACTAATGATCATGGTAATTGTACAGATCATTTGTTCACAAACTGCTCACATGCTTCAGTTTCAACATTAGGAAACACATGGTCAGGTCACAAAATATTATTTGCAACAATTTCTTGCTCATCAATACAAACCAATCATATAAACCAACCATGGCCTTTATTACCTCTTCCTCTTACACTTTATCTCCATTTGATTTTATTTTAGATTTTTACCTTCAAGGTTAACGTCAGCTGAGCACAGTGACCCATAGGTCCCTTGTTTACATACATATTGATCAAGAGGTGTTCCATCAGTTCCTGCAGACTGGTGGCATTATTTCAAATTTTTACAATTTTTAGCTCAGCTGACTATAAGTCATCTGAGCTATAGTCGTGGTCCATTGTCCGTCGTCCGTCCGTCTGTCCGTCCGTCCGTCCGTCCGTAGATGTGGCACGTTTTGAAACCGTAAGACCTAGGAATCCAAAATTCGGCATAATGTTAGATGTCCCCAAGATCTCCTACCAAGCCGAAAACTGGGTGTTTGCAACTTCGTTCCTTTGAGAAATTAAGGAAAAACCTCAATTTTTTATTAAAAACCTATTTTCACACTTCAGGACTGCCTAATATCAAAACCACTCATCTGTTTTACCTCATATTTACCATAAATATTCCTCTATATAGTTCCTATGTACATGCCAGAAATTATGTCTGTATTATTTAATTTAAAAAAGTTATGGGCCCAAACATAATGCATTTTGTAAAAAATCAGAAAAGATATTTGATCACTTAACACAAAAAATGTTAATGCTATGGACCTTTTTTCCAGTAATATAACTTTAATTAATCAAAATAAAATTGTATACCCAAAATTAGATGAAAATCTTTTAAATTTTTTAAAATATTAATAAAAATAAAAAATTGGTACCTTAAATTTTGCCCAACTTTGACCATGGCACGTTTTTTTTTCCTGTAAGTACTGTGGATTTAATTTTCACAGTATGTTTTTGTTAGCATTTCAACTGTTAACACCAAAAATTTGAAACCAATAGATCAAAAACTGTAGATTTTAATCAAGTTTTCAAGCACCATGTAACATATTGTTTACATCAAGCTAGTGTTATGCAGTTTGCAAGAGCTCAGCTCCCCAGCTTCAGCTCTAAGTTCCTTAAATTTGGCACACAGTTAGATGTCTCCAAAATGCCCTACCATGCCAAGAATTTGGTCACTAGGACATTCGAGATATTAATGAAAAACTTCATTTCTCCATTAAAAACCCATTGTTACACTTCAAGACTGCCTAATATCAAAACCACTGATCTGACTTTAATCATAAATAATATACATATTTTTCATTCTCTATGCACATGCCAGAATGATGTCAGTATTGTGTAATTGTTTTAAGTTATGGGCCCAAACATAATGCACTTTGTAAAAAATCAAGAAATATATTTACTCCCTTAACAAGAGCATTGCTGAAGCTAGAGATTTTTTTGTCAGGGATGTAACATTATTTAATCAAGATTCAATTGAATACCCAAAATTAATTCTGAATTTTTCAAATTTTATTTAGTATAAATATAAAATTAGTACCTTAAATTTTGCCCAACTGTGACCATGGCACGTTTGTTTCCCGTGAGCACTGTTGATATAATTTTTATATCATGCACACATAAGCATTTCAGCTTTTTAGTTTAGAAAGCTGAAAGAAATTAGCCAAAAATTGTAGCTTTTATTAATGTTTTTTATGAGACCCTGTCAGACTTTGGCTCTCTCCAGCCCCTCTTGAGTCACCTGTATGTTGACCTTGTTGACCTTTCATCAAATTATGCACGCTTGAGCGAGGCATACATGGAATCCAGGCAGCTTATGGCAAGCCACAGTTGATCCAGGTGTCCAACCCAACTCATCTAGTAGTTTTAACCAAGAACATAACAAAAAACAATAAATTAATAAATTTTTATTGGTTTTAATTAACAAATTAAAGAAAAATAGAAAAGGAATTTGTTAGTTTATAATAACAGGAAATTAACTTGCAGTTACTGATGATATAAGAATCTTGTATCGATGGGTAGAATGTCACATATTCCAAATAACACCATGTAGTCACCTATGGCATTTTCCAGTTCAATTTTAATAATAAAGAAGTAAATCATATTATTCATTACTAATCATTAGGGATCATATGAAGGAAATTAGACAAAGATGCAGTTGATAATATTAATCTAGATTCCTGCTGTGTCTAGTGTGTACATTGATGTGAAATTAGTCCAAAATGAATTTTTTACAGTTATTTTTTAATATAAATAAAAGCCATAAAACCAGGTACTTATGATCATTATTTAAATGTGTGAATTTTGTATATTCTGGATTCTCAACATCATTGTTTGGTGAAAACTGAATAAATTCCAGACATGGTGCAAATACTTTGTAATTGTATTTAAATACGAATATGATTTTGTACTCCATTATAAAATTTCTTGCATAAAGAATGGGAATTCAGGTAAAAATGAAAATATATGAATACTCATGCAAATCCTTTAAGCTGTATGGCTTTAAAATACCCCCCATAATAATGAAAAATTTGATACAAAAACTGCAGTATCTCAATAACTACAACACTGATGGTCATGATTTTTGGCATACATATTGATCATGAGGTGTTCCATCAGTTTCTGCAGACTGGGTGAGCCACCTCAATTTTTTTCAAATTTTTACGAATTTTTTTCTCTATTTTTGAGACCTTTAAAGAATAGGTTATCTGTCAACAGGGTACAAATCGTAACAACTGGACCTAGAATCTTCATTCTTGTCATGCAAGGAGGCCCATGAAAAGTTTCTGTGGAAACCTGAAATTAGGTCTCTGTTTCCCATATCCTTCAAGCTATAGGACTCCGAAGTATCCCTCAGAATAATGGACAATTTGATACAAATGCTGAAGTATCTGAACAACTAATCCAGAGACCACCATGCTTCTTTGCATGGATATTGACCATTAAGTGTTTTTATTAGTTTCTGCAGACTGGTGGAGCCACCTGTATTTTTTTTTTTGTATTTTTTTCTCTATTTTTTAGATATATTAATACAGACTCAATCTCAGCCTGTTGGTTAATCTGTTTGATGCTTCAGTTGAATGGGTATATACTACCATTCAGATGATAAAATTTCCTTTTTGCGAATCTCTTCCCATTCAGCTGAGCGTCATGACCCATGGGTCACTTGTTACAGGCAAAGAACACTTGTAATTTTAGCCTCTTGCACCTTGCCACTACATTAGAAATGATGAAACTGTCAACTGAATAGTTTAATTCTTTGCAAAAATTATCTTACTGTAGGGCTCTCTCATTTGTAAAAGAATAGATCTGATTCCTTGTTTCAGGCTCAGCTGACTGTTAGTCAACTGAGCTATAGTGATTGGTCAGTGCCCGTCGTCCGTCTGTCTGTCCTTCTGTCGGTTAGACTGGCACATTTTGACACTATTGGACCTAGAAACCTGTACCTGAATTTCAAGGGAGGTCAGTAAAAAATCTCCTTGGAAACCTGAAATTAGGTCACTTTGAGCTATATCCTCTGAGCTGTGGGGCTTGTAAGTACAGAGGAACCCCGCCTTGCGACCACCCCACAATTGCGACCACCCCACAATTACGACCATTTTGTTTGGTCCCGAATTTTTTTTTAGTTTATTTATGTTTAAAAATGACTCAAAATTACGACCACCCCTGAATTCAGAATTACGACCAGATTTCCTGGCCCCAGCGCTAATGCGACCCCGCTAATGCGACCACCGCCGAGAGGTACTGAAACAACATTTGTCACGAGTCGATGGCTGCGTCTTGTCACAGGCGCCTTAACGAAAGATCAAAGCGGATAACAAGGTTTCTTAACCCGAGTGTTAATCTGGTCCCGCATATCCTCCCGACTCGGTGTCTTCGCTGAGACTCGTTGAGGTGTAGGTTATAGATCAAAGAGGGTAACCATCGGCCTGATTGCTTAATGAGCCGGTCTGACCTGGGGTCAGATGCTAATTGCTAAGTGTGGGGTTGCGGGCTTAATAATTCAACTCATCACATATTGTTCGATCCTCATTGGTAAAAAATAACGACATAGTTAATCCTAAATGTGTTCATACCTTACTGACACTGAGTATTAAGCAGTCAGTAAAAAGTATATATAAAGCTTGCATGGGGGGGGGGGGGGATCCCTCACATTAACTTGCCTTTTCTGATAGATCGTTGTCAGTTTATTTCTCTACTGGTTAAGTTTGCATTTAAATTGCTTGCTGTTAGGCAACCATGCCTCTGAAAGAGCTCTCCTTGAAGGATAAAGTGGCGTTAATCAAGGCGGTAACACCACGCGCAGTAAGCAGCAAATGGCTCAGCAGTTTAGCGTCGGGAAAACTCAAGTGCACGCAGTATATACTCAAGCGGAAGGCTAAATTTATGACAGCCACGTATTATGTTCAATATGCATTCAGTAAGTTGTAATCGTATTGCCTTAGTGTTATTATTTGTTAATCATCAGTCACTACGTATGTGTACATGTATATTAATTTTTATCATGAATAAATATGTTCAGCTCCACAAAAAAAAACCCATTCATAATAAGGGTCCTCCGCTAAGAAAAATATTTTGTTATAATTCACATTAAAGATATGCAATAGATAAACTCTGATACACTTTCATTTATCAGCGTGTTATATGCGACCACGGTAAGAGTTTCACAAATACGACCACCCCCAAATTACGACCACTTTGCTCAGTCCCCGGGGTGGTCGTAATTGTGGGGTTCCACTGTACCCCCAGAATAATTAAAAATTTGATACAAAACCAAGTATCTTGATAATTAATGCATGAATTGCCCTGAATCTTGCCTTAAATGTTGACCATGACAAGGTTTGTCAGTTCCCCAAAACCAGTGGTGCCACTTGCATTTTGTTCTAATTTTTACAATTTTTTTCTGTTTTTGAGACCATCAAATGACAGCAGTTACGTCAGTTTCTCAGCTGTGGTTTCATCCAGTTTCCCAAAACCCAGTTTGTTTATTGATCATGATTGATTTATTCAGTTCCTGAAGACTGGTTGCACCACCTGTATTTTTTCTAGTTTTTATGCATTTTTTGCTTAGCTGACTTACAAATCCAAAATTTTGCATACAGTTAGATCTCAGGAAAATCTTCTTCCATGCCTAAATTGGGTCACTAGGAGTTCTTTCCTTTGAGATATTTAGGAAAAACCTCAATTTTCAGTTAAAAATGCATTGTTAGGCTTCAAGACTGCCTTATATCAAAACTACTGATTTGACTTTGATCATATTTAATATGCATGCTCCTCTATATATTTTTTACAAACATACCAGAAATTAAGTCAGTATTATTTAATTTCTTGAAATTATGGGCTTGAACATAAAGCACTTTTTTAAAAATTTGGAAATATATGTACTCACCTAACATGAGAATTGCTGAAGCTTGAAACTTTTTTTCTGGGATATAACTTTATTTAATCAAGATTTTAATTGTATACCCAAAATAGATCTGAATTTTGCCAATTTTTAGCTCAGCTGACTGAAAGTCATCTGAGCTATAGCGATCACTCTTAGTCTGTCTGTCTGGCCATCCGTCCGTCTGTTAACAGGGCACAAATTGTAACTGCTAGACCTGGAATCTTCTTACTTGACATCAAGGGAGGTCCATGAAATATCTCCTTATAAACCTGAAATTAGGTCTCTGTTACCCATATCCTCTGAGCTGTGGGTCTTGAAACTACCCCCCAGAATAATAAAAAATTTGATACAAAAGCTTCAGTATTTGAATAATTACTTCCTTGTTCACCATTATTCTTTGCATGAAATTGATCATGGAGTGTTCCATCAGTTCCTGCAAACTGGTGGCGCCATGTGTATTTTTCTAATTTTTACGAATTTATTTTCTCTGTTTTTGATATTTTCAAAGAAGCTATCATCTGTTAACAGGGCACAAGTCATAACTGCTGGACCTTGAATCTTCCAACTTGACATCAAAGAAGGTCCATGAAAAGTCTCTATGGAAATCTGAAATACAGTCTCTGTTACCCATATCCTCCGAGCTATGGGGCTCGTAAATACCCCCAGAATAATTAAAAATGTGATACAAAAACTCCTGTGTTAGTTTCCAGAGAACTCCTCTAAGACCCTTGGACCAATCCTTCCAAAACCCAGCATAGTTGTAACTTCACCTATGTTGTTGTGCCTAACAAAGACAAGTGGCACCATCAGCAGTCCTTTCTGTGCAGTACAAATATCTTGCTCATATCTTAAGGTGTCTTAGATGACAGCCCATATCTCAAGAGTGGCTCAATGTATTGTGCTGAAAGTTTGCATGTCCATAGATCTTGGATCTCTCTATCTCATAGAGACTGGTGGCGCCACCTACAATACTTTTTGCAAAGTGTCCATCTGTGCATTTGCCATTTGTTTGTCTTAGTGGTTCTTAAATGTATTGGGGTAAAATTGTACATGTTCATAGATCCTCAAGACCTACATCTCGTAAACAAGATGGGTGGCGCTGTCTGCAGTCGTTTTCGCGTGGCGTCAATCGGTGTATTTGCTTTTGGTGAAAAGTGCTCATATCTCAGGAATGGTTCAAGATATTGGTCTGAAATTTGGCAAGTCCATCCATCTTGGAAATTTTTCTCGTAAACCAGACAGGTGGTGCCACATACTTTCCCGGTTTTGTAGAATAAATAAATGCCCTTTTCTCAGGAGTGATTTGCTGTATTGGCCTGAATTGGTGCATACCCATAAATCTTGGACTCCTCCATCTTGTACTCAAAATTGGTGGTGCCATCTGCATGCCTACCTGTGCTTTGGGTGAAAATTGCTCATATCTTAGGAGTGGTTCAAGATATTGGTCTGAAATTTGGCATGTCAATCTGTCTTGGAGAGTTTTCTCATAAACCTGACATTTCTAAGGAATGTCTAATTCATCATTTTTTAGCACTCTGGCAGTCATTTTGCTCATTGTTCAACATTCCTTGAATTCAGCTGAGTGTCATGGCCCATGAGCCACTAGTTTTAAGTTATTAGCATAAATATAAATTCAGTACCTTTAATTTTGTCCACATCTGACCATGGCACTTTTTTTAGCTCAGCTGACTGTAAGTCAACTGAGGTATAGGAATGGCGCCTTGTCCATCGTCCGTCCAGCCTTCTGGTCATCTGGCGGTCCATTAGCAGGGCACAAATCGTTACTGCTGGTCCAAGAAACTTCTAAGTTAATATCCCAGGAGGTCAATAAAAAATCTCCTTGGAGACCTGAAATTAGGTCACTGTGACCTATATCCTCCGAGCTATGGGGCTTGAAAGTACCCCCCAGGATAATAAAAAATTTGATGCAAAACCTCCAATATCTTGATAATTAATGCATGGATTGTCATGAATCTTGTCTTGAATATTGACCATGACTAGTTTTGTCAGTTCCCAAAAAGATTTGGCACCACCTGTATTTTTTGTAATTTTAACAAATATTTTTCTATTTTTAGCTCAGCTGACTATAAGTCATCTGAGCTATAGTCGTGGTCCATTGTCCGTCGTCTGTCCGTCTGTCTGTCTGTCCGCCCGTCCGTCCGTAGATGTGGCACGTTTTGAAACCGTAAGACCTAGGAATCCAAAATTCGGCATAGTGTTGGATGTCCCCAAGATCTCCTACCAAGCCGAAAACTGGGTCTTTGCGACTTTGTTCCTTTGAGAAATTTAGGAAAAACCTCAATTTTTTATTAAAAACCTATTTTCACACTTCAGGGCTGCCTAATATCAAAACCGCTCTTCTGTTTTTCCTCATATTTACCATAAATATTCCTCTATATAGTTCCTATGTACATGCCTGAAATTATGTCTGTATTATATAATTTAAAAAAGTTATGGGCCAGAACATAATGCATTTTGTAAAAAATCAGGAAAGATATTTGATCACTTAACACAAAACATGTTAAAGATATGGACTTTTTTCAAGTAATATAACTTTAATTAATCAAAATTAAATTGTATACCCAAAATTAGATCAAAATCTTTTAAATTTTTTAAAATATTAACAAAAATAAAAAATTGGTACCTTAAATTTTGCCTAACTTTGACCATGGCACGTTTTTTTTCCTGTAAGTACTGTGGATTTAATTTTCTCCGCATGTTTTTGTTAGCATTTTGTCTGTTAACACCAAAAATTTGAAACCAGTTGATCAAAAACTGTAGATTTTATTCAAGTTTTCAAGCAACATGTAACATATTGTTTACATCAGGCTAGTGTTATGCAGTTTGCAAGAGCTCAGCTCCCCAGCTTCAGCTCTTGTTCCTAAAATTTGGCATACAATTAGATGTCTCCAAAATGCCCTACCATGCCAATAATTTGGTCCTCATGCCTTTGAGATATTAATGAAAAACTTCATTCTTCAATTAAAAACCCATTGTTACACTTCAATACTGCCTAATATCAAAACCACTGATCTGACTTTAATCATATATTATACACATGTTTTTCTATACATTTTTTGTGCACATGCCAGAAATGATGTCAGTATTGCGTAATTGTTTTAAGTTATGGGCCCAAACAAAATGCAATTTGTAAAAAATCAAGAAATATATTTACTCCCTTAACAAGGGGCTTGCTGAAGCTAGAGATTTTTTGTAACATTATTTAATCAAGATTCAATTGAATACCCAAAATTAGTTCTAAATTTTTTAAAAATTTTATAAGTTATTAGTATAAATATAAAATTAGTACCTTAAATTTTTCACGTTTGTTTCTTGTGAGCTCTGTTTATATAATTTTCATATCATGCACACATAAGGATTTCAGCTTTTTAGTTTAGAAAGCTGAAAGAAATTGGCCAAAAATTGTAGCTTTTATTAATGTTTTTATGAGACCATATCAGACCTTGGCTCTCTCCAGCCACTCTTGAGTCACCTGTATGTTGACCTTGTTGAACTTTCAGCAAATAATGCACGCTTGATTCGAGGCATATACTGGGGCAGCCATGCAGCTTATGGCCAGCCACAGTTGATCCAGGTGTCCAACCCAACTCATCTAGTAGTTTTAACCAACAACATAACAATAAACAATAAATTAATCAATTTCTGTTGGTTTTTAATAACAAATTAAAGAAAAATAGAAAAGGAATTTGTTAGTTTATAATGATAGGGAATTAACTCGCAGTTACTGATGATATAAGAATCTTATATCAATGGATATTCATGTATTCCAAATAACACCATGCAGTCATCTATGGCATTTTTCAGTTCAATTTTAATAATAAAAAGTAACTCATATTATTCATTACTAATCATTAGGGATCATATGAAGGAAATTAATGATAGACAAAGATGCAGTTGATATTATTAATCTAGATTCCTACTGTGTCTAGTGTGTACATTGATGTGAAATTAGTCCAAAATGAATATATTACATTTATTTTTTTTAATATAAATAAAAGCCATAAAACCAGGTACTTATGATCATTATTTAAATGTGTGAATTTTGTACATTCTGGATTCTCAACACCATTGTTTGTAGAAAACTGAATAAATACGAGACATGGTGGGAATACTTTGCAATTGTATTTAAATACGAATATGAATATGTACTCCATTATAAAATTTCTTGCATATAGAATGGGAATTCAGGTAAAAATGAAAGTATATGAATACCAGTGCAAATACTTTCCAAATGTATTCATGAATGCATTCATGAATATATTCTTTAATATTATTTTAATAATCATTTCAGTTATATTTCATTTTAAAAATCATACGATTCTCTTATTATTTTCAATAAAAATTATATCTGGGACAATATTTGTAATTTTTTTTAATAAATAGTTAAACTCTTATATTATATGTTCTGCTCATAAGTTATATGGCCAAGTCAAAATCTGTGTGACAATAGTACTCCATTTGTTAATAAAATAAATGAAATCAATCCTCTTCCCTGTCTCCAAAGGTATACTATCAAAATCATACATAAGTTAAACAACAACAACTCATAATACAGCTTATACTTATTACCACACAAAACCAGCATGTGCCTCATTTCTAAATCATATTTTTTTATCATATATAACAGCTGAGCGCCGTGACCCATAGGTCCATTGTTTTACTAAAAAATGACAACAATCATGTCAGTTTCTCAGCTGTGATTACATCTAGTGTCCAAAAACCTGGTGTGTTTATTGATCACAAGTGGATGCCCTACAGTAATCACCCTGTCTGTCTGTCTGTTTGTCTGTCCATCCTGCATCTACACAAATTTGTTTCCAGATGATAACTCTAGGTTGTATTGACACATGGATTTCAAACTTGACTTACATATGGACCACTACTAAAGGAAGAACCTATATTATTTTGGGGTCACGAGGTCAAAGGTCAGGGGCACAGGACTGGCATATTTAAATAGATTATGGCTGCATTTTCAGCCACGCTTTTCATCCCAAACTTTCCATTTTGCACATTTAGCTGACTTGCCAGTATGGGGAGAGCATAAATGATGTTTTGGTCACAAGGTCAAAGGTCAAGGTCACAGGGGCCATTTGTTCACTAATTAGTTTCCAGATGATAACTCCAGTTTAGTTTGACATATTGGTTTCCGACTTAACTTGTATATGGCTCATTACTAAAGTAAGAACCGCGTCAAATTTTGGGTCCAACAGTCAAAGGTCAAGGTCACAGGACTCATTTCTTTAAAGAGAATGCATATGCAATTGAAGCCATACTTTTCATTACAAATTTTCCATCTTAAAGATATTGCTAACCTGCCAATTGGAGAAGATTCTGTTCAATTTTTGGGTCATAGGGTCAAAGGTCAAGGTCACAGGGCCCATCCATTCACAAATTTGTCTATGAATGATAATTCTGCTTTTGGATAGACAGATGCTTCAAACTTGATTTAATAATGATCCACAACTTAAGTAAGTTCATTTTGATTTTCAGGGTCCAGAGATCAAAGTTGAAGGTGACAGGAGCCACATCTTTAAAAAGATTGTGGATGCACTGTAAATCAGACTTTTCATCTCAAACTTTTCATCTTTCACACATGGCTTACTTGCCCAAAGTGAGGAAATCTGTAGATTTTGAGGTTACCTGGTCAGAGGTCAAGGTCACTTTTTAAAAGAATGTTACAATAATCTAAATGCTGCAAGATCAAGGATAATAAGTTCGAAGATTTTTTGGTCACAAGGTCATTGGTTAAACAAGGTCACAAGGACTGTCATTCTGAAAAAAATTCTTAAAAAATATCCTTATAGACAAATTCAGCTGAGTGTCGAGATCCATGGGTCCCTAGTTCCTGTAACTGCTGTGGATTTGATTTTTCACAGCATGCAGATACAAGCATTTCATCTGGTAAAATCTGAAATTTGAAACCAGTTAATCAAAATCTGTTGATTTTATTAAAGTTTTCAAGCACCATGTCAAGTATTGGTTACATCAGGCCAGCCAAGAACAATGGTATGCAGCTAGCCCTCAGCTCTCCAGACTCTTTTTGTAATTACTTCACTCCTGCCAGCTGGCTCTGTCTAGAAGAGCAGGGTCAGGCTGTCTGCAGTAACTACCACTGAGAGCCTTTCTTTCTCTCTCTCTCTCTCTCTCTCTCTCTCTCTCTCAGGAATATAGGGCAAACTTTTTGTAGGATTATTTTTTTTCTCCTCATATGCCCATATATTTCTATCCCCAGACAAAGTTGGGGGATACTATGGTTTCATGATGGTCCCACTGCCACCGCAGAAAAATCTTGTGAGTGAGATAACTCAAAAAAAAATATTTCATGGATCTTTTTCAAACTTTACATGTGTATAGAAATAAGTAAGAGGACGAAGCCTATTTAAATTGGGTCATGACTTTTAACTTTGACCTTGAAAAAGTCCATTTTTTGCTTAAAATCACACATATTCTTAAATATCTCAAGAAAGCTTGCATGGATTGGTCCAAAATCAAGGTGACTAAAGATCTTGGATAGCCTTGTGATGTGCCGGAAATTGGTGCTGCCACCTGTTATCCTTTTCTTGTTTTCGCACCTTTTAATACCCCCTTCATTGCCGCTTAACTGTACTGTGAGCATTATAAGTCGAAAACTAATGGACAGATTTGTGCACATTTTTGTTCTAGATGATAACTCGAAGTTGGATTGACATATTGGTTTCAGTCTTGACTTATATATGACCCACCAATAATGTAAGAATCTTTTTGATTTTGGAGTCATGAGGTCAAAGGGCAAGGTAACAGGACCCACTTCTTTAAAAAGATTTTGGATTCAGGTTTGAGTAGACAGGTTGGCTTCAAAATGATCAAAGGACCCATATTTTTAAAAAACTCATAAACATGTCCTTATAGACAAATTCAGATGAGCGTGGAGACCCATGTGTCCCTAGTTTGGTTATAAACATCTTTACACATAGCTTGAGAGTGGTTTGAAGTATCTGCCTGAAATTTCACATCTCTATATATCCTAGATGGCTTTCTCATACATAGGACTAGTGGTGCCACCTGCAGTCATTTTTATGTTGTATATACATCCATGCCAATGTTTCAGGAGTGATGTTTGAGCTATATGAACATGTCACTCGTACTTGAAAAGTAATGGTCAAGCATATAATCATGGAAGCATTATACCTGATGTAAATCCCATTGCACAGGTTTGCATTAGACCTGTAGGCCTTGTTTATGTAGAGTGTACAGATGTGTTGTAGCCTGAGGTTTTTATTGAGTGTATGGATGTGTAGCCTGAGGTTAATGTAGAGTGAACAGATGTGTAGCCTGAGTTTTATGTAGAGTGAACAGATGTGTAGCCTGAGTTTTATGTAGAGTGAACAGATGTGTAGCCTGAGTTTTATGTAGAGTGAACAGATGTGTAGCCTGAGTTTTATGTAGAGTGTATGGATGTGTAGCCTGAGGTTTATATGGAGTGTAGGGATGTGCAGCCTGAGGTTTATGTGGAGTGTCTAGATGTGAAGCTTGAGGTATATGTAGAGGGAATGGATGTGTAGCTTGGGGTGTATGTAGAGGGAACAGATGTGCAGTTTGAGGTTTATGTGGAGATTACAGATGTGCAGCTTGAGGTTTTTTTATAGGGAACAGATATGTGGCTTGGGGTTTATGTGGAGTGTCTAGATGTGAAGCTTGAGGTGTATGTAGAGGGAATGGATATGTGGCATAAGGTTTTTTGAGTGTACAGTGTGTAGCTTTAGTTTTATGTGGAGTGTACAGATGTGTAGCTGGAGGGTTATGTGGAGTGTACAGATGTGTAGCTTAAGGTTTATGTAGAGGGAACAGTTGTGTGGCTTTAGGTTTATGTGGAGTGTACAGATGTGTAGCTTGAAGTTAATGTAGAATGTACATTTGTGTAGCCTGAGGTTTATGTAGAGTGAACAGATGTGTTGCCTGAGTTTTATTTAGAGTTTATGGATGTGTAGCTTGAGGTTTATGTGGAGTTGTGGATGTGTAGCCTGAGGTTTATGTGGAGTGTACAGATGTATAGCCTGAGGTTTATGCAGAGTGAACAGATGTGTAGCCTGAGTTTTATTTAGAGTTTATGGATGTGTAGCTTGAGGTTTATGTGGAGTTGTGGATGTGTAGCTTGAGGTTAATGTAGAGTGTACAGATGTATAGCCTGAGGTTTATGCAGAGTGAACAGATGTGTAGCCTGAGTTTTATGTAGAGTGTATGGATGTGTAGCCTGAGGTTTATATGGAGTGTATGGATGTGTAGCCAGAGGTTTATATGGAGTTTACAGATGTGTAGCTTGAAGTTAATGTAGAATGTACATTTGTGTAGCCTGAGGTTTATGTAGAGTGAACAGATGTGTTGCCTGAGTTTTATTTAGAGTTTATGGATGTGTAGCTTGAGGTTTATGTGGAGTTGTGGATGTGTAGCTTGAGGTTAATGTAGAGTGTACAGATGTATAGCCTGAGGTTTATGCAGAGTGAACAGATGTGTAGCCTGAGTTTTATGTAGAGTGTATGGATGTGTAGCCTGAGGTTTATATGGAGTGTATGGATGTGTAGCCAGAGGTTTATATGGAGTTTACAGATGTGTAGCCTGAGGTTTATGTGGAGTGTACAGATGTGTACCTTGAGGTTAATGTAGAGTGTACAGATTTGTAGCTTGAGGTTAAGGTAGAGTGAACAGATGTGGAGCCTGAGGCATATGTGGAGTGTATGGTTATGTAGCTTGAGGTTAATTTAGGGTGTACAGATTTGTAGCTTGAGGTTTATATAGAGTGAACAGATGTGGAGCCTGAGGCATATGTGGAGTGTATGGTTATGTAGCTTGAGGTTAATTTAGGGTGTACAGATTTGTAGCTTGAGGTTTATGTAGAGTGAACAGATGTGGAGCCTGAGGCATATGTGGAGTGTATGGTTATGTAGCTTGAGGTTTATGTGGATTGTACAGATGTGTAACTTGAAGTTAATGTAGAATGTACATATGTGTAGCCTGAGGTTTATGTAGAGTGAACAGATGTGTTGCCAGAGTTTTATGTAGAGTGTATGGATGTGTAGCTTGAGGTTTATGTGGAGTGTATGGATGTGTAGCCTGAGGTTTATGTGGAGTGTATGGATGTGTAGCTTGAGGTTAATGTAGAGTGTACAGATGTATAGCCTGAGGTTTATGTAGAGTGAACAGATGTGTAGCCTGAGTTTTATGTAGAGTGTATGGATGTGTAGCCTGAGGTTTATATGGAGTGTATGGATGTGAAGCTTGAGGTATATGTAGAGGGAATGGATGTGTAGCTTGAGGTTTATGTAGAGGGAACAGATGTGCAGTTTGAGGTTTATGTGGAGATTACAGATGTGCAGCTTGAGGTTTTTTTATAGGGAACAGATATGTGGCTTGGGGTTTATGTGGAGTGTCTAGATGTGAAGCTTGAGGTTTATGTAGAGGGAATGGATGTGCGGCTTAAGGTTTTTTGAGTGTACAATGTGTAGCTTTAGTTTTATGTGGAGTGTACAGATGTGTAGCTTGAGGTTTATGTGGAGTGTATGGATGTGTAGCTTAAGGTTTATGTAGAGTGAACAGATGTGTTGCCTCAGTTTTATGTAGAGTGTATGGATGTGTAGCTTGAGGTTTATGTGGAGTGTATGGATGTGTAGCCTGTGGTTTATGTGCAGTGTATGGTTGTGTAGCTTGAGGTTCATGTGGAGTGTACAGATGTGTAGCTTGAGTTTCATTTAGAGGGAACTGATGTGTGGCTTTTGGTTTATGTGGAGTGTATAGATGTGTGGCTTGAGTTTTATGTAGAGGGAACAGATGTGTGGCTTGAGGTTTATGTGGATTGTATGGATGTGTAGCTTGAGGTTTATGTAGAGGGAGTGGATGTGTGGCTCAAGGTTTTTTGAGTGTACGATGTGTAGCTTTAGTTTTATGTGGAGTGTACAGATGTGTAGCTTGAGGGTTATGTGGAGTGTATAGATGTGTAGCTTAAGGTTAATGTAGAGGGAACAGTTGTGTGGCTTTACGTTTATGTGGAGTGTCTAAATGTGTAGCTTCAGGTTTATTTAAAGAAAACTGATGTATGGCTTGAGGTTTATGTTGAGATTACAGATTTGCAGCTTGAGTTTCATTTAGAGGGAACTGATGTATGGCTTGAGGTTTATGTTGAGATTACAGATTTGCAGCTTGAGTTTCATTTAGAGGGAACTGATGTGTGGCTTTGGGTTTATGTGGAGTGTACAGATTTGCAGCTTGAGTTTCATTTAGAGGGAACAGATGTGTGGCTTTGGGTTTATGTGGAGTGTACAGATGTGTGGCTTGAGTTTTATTTAGAGGGAACGGATGTGTGGCTTGAGGTTTATGTGGAGATTACAGATTTGCAGCTTAAGTTTTATTTAGAGGGAATAGATATGTGGCTTTGGGTTAATGAGGAGTGTACAGATGTGTGGCTTGAGTTTTATGTGGTGATTACAGATTTGCAGCTTGAGTTTTATTTAGAGGGAACTGATGTATGGCTTGAGGTTTATGTTGAGATTACAGATTTGCAGCTTGAGTTTCATTTAGAGGGAACTGATGTGTGGCTTTGGGTTATGTGAAGTGTACAGATTTGCAGCTTGAGTTTTATTTAGAGGTAACAGATGTGTGGCTTTTGGTTAATGAGGAGTGTACAGATGTTTGGCTTGAGTTTTAT
The DNA here is from genome assembly GCA_026874595.1 of Sipunculus nudus. NCBI lineage: Eukaryota > Metazoa > Annelida > Sipuncula > Golfingiida > Sipunculidae > Sipunculus > Sipunculus nudus. The sequence continues at coordinate 67,718,704 of CM049310.1, forward strand.
GTGGTGATGACAGATTTGCAGCTTGAGTTTTATTTAGAGGGAACTGATGTATGGCTTGAGGTTTATGTTGAGGTTACAGATTTGCAGCTTGAGTTTCATTTAGAGGGACTGATGTGTGGCTTTGGGTTTATGTGGGTTTATGTGTGGCTTGAGTTTTATTTAGAGGGAACGGATGTGTGGCTTGAGGTTTATGTGGAGATTACAGATTTGCAGCTTGAGTTTTATTTAGAGGGAACAGGTGAGTGGCTATGGGTTTATGTGGAGTGTACAGATGTGTGGCTTGAGTTTTATGTAGAGGGAACAGATGTGTGGCTTGAAGTTTATGTTGAGATTACAGATTTGCAGCTTGAGGTTTATTTAGGAGGAACAGATGTGTGGCTTTGAGTTTATGTGGAGTGTACAGATGAGTGGCTTGAGGTTTATGTAGAGGGAACAGATGTGTGGCTTGATGTTTATGTGGAGATAATAGATTTGCAGCTTGAGTTTTATGTAGAGGGAACAGATGTGTAGCTTGAGTTTTATGTAGAGGGAACAGATGTGTAGCTTGAGGTTTATGTTGAGTATACAGATGTGTAGCTTGAGGTTTATGTAGAGTGTACAGATGTGAAGCTTGAGGTTTATGTAGAGTGTACAGATGTGAAGCTTGAGGTTTATGTAGAGTGTACAGATGTGAAGCTTGAGGTTTATGTAGAGTGTACAGATGTGAAGCTTGAGGTTTATGTAGAGTGTACAGATGTGAAGCTTGAGGTTTATGTAGAGTGTACAGATGTGAAGCTTGAGGTTTATGTAGAGTGTACAGATGTGAAGCTTGAGGTTTATGTAGAGTGTACAGATGTGAAGCTTGAGGTTTATGTAGAGTGTACAGATGTGAAGCTTGAGGTTTATGTAGAGTGTACAGATGTGAAGCTTGAGGTTTATGTAGAGTGTACAGATGTGAAGCTTGAGGTTTATGTAGAGTGTACAGATGTGAAGCTTGAGGTTTGCCTTCAGGTTGGCAGTGGGACCAGCATGATAGACCTCAGTTCAAAGACATCCATGAAGCGCTAGAGAACATGTTCCAGAACTCTGATATCAATGACGGTCAGTGCTAGTTGTCGCTTCCTACACTGCTGTACTTTGTATTTTTATATGGAGTACAAGTTACTTGTGTTTGGTGTATAAGTTACCAGTGTAAATAGATTTACATACTTAACATGCATTTAAACTTCAAATGTATGCATAACAGATTTGGTTCTTTATCAGATGTTACAAAGTTTAGTTGATAAACTAATTCAATATAAAGAGTGTAGTTTAAATGAAAGTTCAAATGAATGATGTTCCATGAGACACTTTTCCTTCAGAAATGTTGTTGGAGGTAGGTGATAAAATTTTTGTGAATGAACAATAACATGTTAGAGAGGCAGTAGTTTATGTGTTATAGTGAACATATGTACATCTACTGTGCAGAGGTTGAAAAGGAACTAACCAAGTCCAGCAGACAGCCACCACCCATCCTACCAATGAAGAAGAGAACAACCTCAGATGCCAGTGAGATCAGTGATACGCGGGTTAATGCAGGTAACGGGGCAGCAGCATTCTGTGCAGACCTCTAGTAATAAAGTATTGTTGCATTAAGATTACAGCTAAGTCTGGTATCAGACAAAGCAATGTTCACCTCATCTGGCCATCTTACTATTGGCACAGCACACTTCTTTTTATAAGTGAAGCAATCTGACTTGGTGTTTGCTGCCTGTTGGTAAAACTTTCATTTCTTTATTTATAAAGGATTAAAACCTTTCAAACAATGGTAGGGACTTAACAAATGAATTGGTTGATACAAAGTTCTCAGCTGGGTTCCTGCAGGCTGCACCTGGGGAGCTTTTCTGTATAGGTACTCACCATTTGGAGTTGCACCTGGTCTGGTGACCTGAACTTTTTTGGTGACCCACTTTACTAGTAGAGTGAACCTGACGTTGAATAGGTCCATTGTGGGAGAAAATCACACCAATTATCACACCAAATATCTCAAGAAATCTTGAATGGATTGATCCAAAAATCAAGTTGACTGAAGATCTTGGATAGTGTTGTCATGTATAGGAAATTGGTGGCGCCACCTTCTATCCTTTTCTTACCTTTTAATACCCCCCTTCGTTGCCACTTGACAGTACTGTGAGCATTATAACTCAAAAACTAATGGACAAATTTCTTTTTTTATTATGATTATATACATACATAGATATATGTTATGGGATGAGGTATATTTAAATTGGGATCATGACCTCTCCTATGAGAACAGCCTTGACCTTGAATATTCCCATATTTGGTGAAAATTATTGTTTCTCAAGTTGATAGGTTGAAGAAACCCTAGTCACTTGCTGCTGAATATGAGGGCCTTTTCTTCTATTGGCCTAGAAATTGTAGTTATTAATTTTTAGCTCAGCTAACTATAAGTCATCTGAGCTTTAGTCATGATCCTTTGTGCGTCATCTGCCCATCCGTCCGGATGTCCTTTAACACAGGGCAGGTTTTGAAACCTTTTGACCTATGAATCTAAAATTTGACATAGAGTTAGATATCCCCAAAATATCCTACCATACCAATAAATGGGTCAAAATGACTTTGTTCCTTTGAGATAATAAGGGAAAACATCAATTTTCTATGAAAAATCCATTGTTACACTTCAAAATTGCATAGTATCAAACCAATGACCTGATATTGATCATATATATTATAACCATTCCTCTCTATATGTACTTATCAGAAATAAGCTCAGTAAGGTGTAAATTCTTGAAGTTATGGGCCAGAACATAATGCACTTTGTAAAAATACAGGAAAGATATTTGCTCACTTAAAACAAGAATTGTTGTAGTTAGAGACTTTTTTCATGTACATAAGTTTATTTAATTAAGATTCAATTTTATACCCAAAATTAGATCTGAATTTTTAATTAATTAAGTTATTAGCATTGATATAAAACCAGTACCTTAAATTGTTTGCCTAACTTTGGCCATGGCATGTTTCTTTCCTGTATGTACTTTTGATTTAATTTTCACTGCATATACACATAAGGATTTAATCTGTTAATATTTCAAATTTGACAATAAAAGCTTGAAAATTAGGCTAGTTATTGAATTTTTCAGGAGGCTGTTATTGTATTCACTTGCATGGTGAAACTCCAGCAAGCCCACTTCTGGTCACTGGAGGTCAGCTGTGCCAGGGTACCTGATTTGTCATGGGTCACTGGGGGAGATTCCCTGTTGTGGCAGGTGTACAGTTGCTCTCATAACCCTCCACCCACCCTACCCACCAAGTATTAAGCAGTAATTGTCCTTGTCCTGTATATCCATATTGTATTGCTGTTTCCACTCCAATATACAAAACTTTTCTTGAAATAGCAATTCAATGAGTAAACCAGAAGATGGCACGTTGTGGTAATGTAGCATTGTAAAAGAAATTAATTTTCTTTCAAATAATTTTAGGAAATTAAAATATCATTAGACCCATTAGTAGGCATAATTTGATGAGCCAAATTATGAATAAGTTGTGGTGCAAATTTTTTGTTGGTCAAATGTATTCTTCAAATAACTTACAGGCACATCAAATTTTTTTTCCATATTGCATTATTAAATGGTTTCAGGCCCCAATTTTCATGTATTACCCAGTACTATATATTCGTATCAGATTTAGTTAATGCTCATTTGAAAGTGGAAAATTTTGTACAGCATTTTATTTCAGTTAATAAATTAAATGTGCATTATCATACTTCAGCTACTGCACTTTCTTCCTTGTTCTACAATTGATAGGGGTTCTTACATTTCCATGGTTATTTTAATACAAATGTCACTGTAATATAGCTGAAATAATGATGCTTCTAGAAATATTTGATCATGAGAGGCTTCTGCATCTTAGATATAGTCGAAGGCACAGTATTTGTCCAGAAAACATATATTTAATATTTGTATCCGCCAAAACAAAGTTTTGGGGATACTATGTTTTTGACCAGGTTCCGCCGCCGCCGCAGCGTACGTTTCCTGAGAACTCCTCTGAGACTACTGGACTAATTTTTCCTAAACTTACACCAATTATCAGGTCACGTGAACTGGTGCCTAACCAATTGGCCTTGACCTGTCACCTTTCTTCTCTGCCCAGCGTCCGTTTGTGTGTCTGTTTCAATACATAAACCCACATATCTCAGGAACCATTTGACTGATCAGGAAAAAGTTTTTGTACAAATGTAGCCCTTGGATAGCTTTATAACATACGCAAAAAATGGTGGCGCCACCTGCAACCATGTTTGCACAGTTTCCATCTGTTCATCTGCCTTGGGTTAAAATCACTCATATCTCTGCAGTGGTTTGACTAATTAACCTGAAATTTGGCATGTGTATACATCCTGGATAGCTTTCTTGATTTTATGACAGGTGGCGCCACCTACATTCACGTTCACGCTGCAGACATCCAAGCTCATATCTCGGGAACCATTTGACCAATCAGGAAAAAAAACTTACACAAATGTAGGCCTTGGATGGCTTTATAACATACACAAAATGGCGCCACCTGCAGCCATATTTGCACAGCGTCCATCTGTTTGTCTGCCTTCGGTTAAAATCACTCGTATCTCTGCAGTGGTTTGACCAAATTACCTGAAATTCGGCATGCGTATACATCCTGCATAGCTTTCTTGATTTTATGAAAGTCGGCCAACCTAGGTAGGTACATCCACATTCACACTGTAGACATCCATGCTTATATCTCCGGACTCGGTCGACCAATCAGGAAAAAAATTTAACACAAATGTAGCCCTTAGCTATATAACATACACAAAAATGGTGGCGCCACCTGCAGCAATTTTTGCACAGCGTCCATCTGTTTGTCTGCTGTGGGATAAAATCACTCATATCTCTGCAGTGGTTTGACTTTTCCACCTGAAATTTTGCATGTGTATACATCTTGGATAGTTTCTCATTCAAGTAACAGGTGGCGCCACCTACAATCATGTTTACGTGGCAGACATCTATTATAATATGTAACACATGTAACTCTATTTCCCCTTGCCACTCAATCCATGCCTCACTTCACCCGTCCTACTCTGATTTTGGCAGATACACGTAGTCGCTTGTCGACTACCCGTATTCTAGTTGATTATCAACAGTTAGCAGGGCCATTTCCTCTTAGCTTTTTAGCTCAGCTGACTGTAAGTCAACTGAGGTATGGGAATGGCGCTTTGTCTGTCGTCTGTCCGGCTGTCCGGTCATCTGTTAGCAGGGCACAAATTGTAACTGCTGGTCCTAGAAACTTCTTAGTGAACATCCAAGGAGGTCAATAAAAAAAAAATCTCCTTGGAAACCTGAAATTAGGTAACTGCGACCTATATCCTCCAAGCTATCAGGCTTGTAAGTACCCCCAGAATAATAACAAATCTGATACAAAACCTCCAATATCTTGAAAATTAATGCATGGATTATCATGAAACTTGCCTTGAATATTGATCATGACTAGTTTTGTCAGTTCCCAAAAAGTGGTGGCGGCATCTGTATTTTTTTCATATTTTTACAAATATTTTTCTATTTTTTTAACTTTAAAATGACAATAATCATGTCAGTTTCTCAGCTGTGATTCCATATAGAGTCCCAAAACCTGGTGTGTTTATTGATCGCAAGTGGATGCCCTATAGTAATCATCCTTTCTGTCTGTCTGTTCATCTGTCTGTCAATCTGTCCATCCATTTATCCACACAAATTTGTTTCAAGATGATAACTCAAGGTTTGATTGACAAATGGATTTCAAACATGACTTACAAATGCCCCACCACTAAACCTGTATGATATTTGGGTCATGAGGTCAAAGGTCAAGGTCACCAGACTCGCTTATTAAAAAATATTATGGCTTCATTTTAAGCCAAGCTTTTCATCCCAAACTTTCCATTTTGCACATTTAGCTGACTTGCCAGTATGGGGAGAGCATAAATAAATTTGGGGTCACAAAGTCAAAGTTCAAGGTCACAAGGGCCATCTGTTCAAAAATTAGCTTCCAGATGATAACTCCAGTTTAGTTTGACAGACTGGTTTCGGACTTAACTTCTATATGGCTCACAACTATGTAAGAACCCTGTCGATTTTGGACTTATTTCTTTAAAAGGTATGTGTATGCATTTTAAAGCCAAACTTTTCATCACAAACCTTCCATCTTCAAGATAATACTCACCTTCATATAGAGGAAGATTCTTTTCTTTGGCTAGACAGATTGGCTTCAAACTTGATCTAATTATGACCCACCACTTAAGTAAGAAACAATTTGATTTTCAGGGTCCAGAGGTCAAAGGTGAAGGTTAAAGGACTGTCATTCTGAAAAATTTCTTAAAAATATCCGTATAGACAAATACAGCTGGGCATTGAGACCCCTGGGTCCCTAGTTAAAAGAAATGTCTGTTTTGCATTTGCAAAAATTTTCCAAAATTCATCTGAGCGACATGACCCATGGGTCCCTTGTTTTTTTCTCAGCAATGACAAGGAAGTAGTCACAATAAATTTGCATATGTACATACATCTTGGTGAAAACTTGCTACCCACTAATCATTTGGCATAACTTATATTTTAATATTTTTAAATGAATTTTTATCATGTTTGTATGTATTTTCAGTTTTTGCAGCTTTCACTGAAAGTCAAATTTTATTTTTATAAATCACCTTCAAAACTGTATATTATAGAATGTGGTTTTCATAGCCTTGTCAACATGTTTGAAAATCAATTTGACTTTTTGATTTTATGGAATGTAAAGAAATGCATTCAGATATTGTTGGTTTCAGACACTTAAAACACACACACATCTGATATTTATTTATGTATTGAAATTAACATAATATAAAGCGGAAACATGGCACATTAAATTTAGAACTTTCATTTATTTTAAATTACTTGTATTCAGTTCTTTTAAAATAATACTTATTTTCCTCATTCTTCTCTTCTGTGTTTGATAAACTTTTTTATATAAAGGAGCATGACAATTTTGGATGTGAGCACAATAAAAGGTTTGTTTGATAATTGATGTTTGGAGTGAAAGGCTAAGGACACTGGATTGTTGAATAATGAAAACATCAGGTGCCCATGATACTTATTTTACTTAACATTTTTGATCCAGTGTCTCTTCCAAATACCAAGGTATATTCTAGAATACTCCTGTCTGTGCTAGAATACTCTTGTCTGTGCTAGATTACTCTGTGCTGAGTACTCTGTCTGTGCTAGTGTTCTCAGTCTGAGCTTGTATCTCTGAGCTTATGTACTTTGTGTCTGTTCATGGATACTGTGTCTACTGTGTGCTAGAGTACTCTTGTCATGTAGTATCATACTGTGTCTGCTATGTCTGTGCTGGTATACCCTGTCTGTGCTTGAGTACTATGTTATGTGGTATCATTAAAGTTGCATCATGTGATTTGTCAGCTGCTACAAAACTTTTTTGTTTCAGCTGCAACTCCTCCGATGATGAGGCGAGCTGTTAAACCACAGGATCCAGACACCACTATCAGGCAAGCAGCCAACATTCTGATGCGCTCATCTAGTCGTAAACGGGCTCCAGCCCCACCAAAGAGGACCACATCTTACAAGGACCCTACTCTCCAGCCCTTAACAAAGGAGCAGATGTTTCAGGATGCTCTGGTAGAGTCAGAGACTCAAACATATTCTTTAGAACATACCCCAGAAGAACTACAAGGCAGTATTGAAGAAGGTGTGTGTCGAAGCTGTGAGTCGCTCAATGATCGAGAAGTACGTCTGCTCAATAGCAACAATCGTTCCTTCAGCAGTAGTGATGAAAAACTCTCCACACCACCAAGTCAGTCACGTAGTGGCAGTTTAGAAAGAGTGTTAGAGCAGCCATTCCGTGAGTCCCCCCAGTCCAGGTCGAGCAGCTTGGACAGGGGAGGAGTGGCTGCTAGTCCTGCTCGCACCAGCAGTGAAACAAAGACTCCAGACAGTGGTGTGTCTGATTCTTCTCCTCAGCTACAGCCACCTCAGCATATTCCTAAAGGAGGGGTACCGCTGTTCAGACCAGTGGGCCTTCAGACGTCTACATTACCCACCTCCAGAACTGTCAAAGACAAAGATACAAAACAGTCACAGGATGTCAATCAGTCAAAGCCCAAAGACACTGTTGCTTCTTTAGAGGTCAGCAATGTTAAAGCTGCTATCAGTAGATACGGGACCATTCCCAAAGGAAAACGAATTGATGCATACCTTGCTTCATTAGAGCAACACAAGGATGACACCAAGGAAAAAACCACCTTGTCCCCAATCAGGAGTCCGGATGAAGAGGATACCCAAGGTCCTGATGCTGAGACAATCCGCAAAGTAGAGGAGTGGAAATCCAAGCTAGAAAATGTTCAAGGACAAACTGTGTCCCGCCCTGATCACAATGTAAAGCCCTCTGCTTTGTTCAAAAAAGATACCAAAGATATCAAGGATATAGAAAATGTGGAGGGAAATTCCCCTTCAGAAATTGTAGAGGATCACAATTTAAAGCCATCATCTCTGTTGCGCTCCTCCTCTACCCATAACATGCCAAGTGATGCTGACAAGTCAGTAGTGTCATCAGGACTGACCAGACAGAAGTCTGACCTGACTGGGAGCAGGACGGGTCTCAACAACCAGGATTGTACAGGGGACCCCAAGGAGTCTCCAGTCCCAGACTGGAAACTTCCTAAACCCAAACCCTCCCCAAAAGCCAGACAGAGGCTGCTGCCTCACCCTGAACAAGAGAAAAGATCACCGTCAGGAACTGAGCCATTTGGATCTCCTCCAACCATGAAATCATTCCCACCCCGCCACCCTTCCTCGTCCTCAGAGGAGGTAGTCTTGGAGAGTAAATTCATAAATTCAACAAGCTCTCACAACAGTGAGACAAGTATTGCTCAAAAGGTGGTAAGTCCCCCAGTCCCTAAGAAACCTGTGCTGCCACCTGGGTCATATGGAGAGAGTGGCACAGAAACAGAGTCTTCAGTGGACACTTTGGTGGGTTCTGTTATACATGCTTCAGTCAGGGATAAAATCTTGTCGATCCAAGAGAAGGGAATGGACCAATCCAAGCCTGTGATATACAAAAAGCCTATGGGTCCCATAGGTGGAGACGGAGATAGTGTTAAGCCTCAGATGTTGTTTTTGGCCTCAGAATCCATGGAGAAGATGACACAGACCCCACCAGAGGGAAGGAGGTTTTTACAAATGGGAACCAGAAGTATTCCAAGGCCTCAGACAAGTGGGCCTCGCCAACCTTTCCCAGCCTCAAAAACAACACATGCTTCTAGTACAAAACCTACTCCAGTCATTACGAACCCTTCCCAACTTGTGTCTCGAACTTCTTTGCACAAAGTGCAGTCAGACAAAAGTGACAAAATTGAACTACGACCAATCTCTCGGGATTCTCTAGTTTCTATGGCAAGAGACTTGAAATCAAATCTAGAAGCACTAAGTACTGTGGCAAATAAGAACAGTTCAAACTTTATGCAGTTGTCTGAGAAAGTGCTAATATTTCACAAATCTTGTGCAGATTATGTTGAATCACTGCCACCACATGGTAAATTCCACTTCAAGGAATTATTAAATTCATTACAAACTGTTGCAGAAAGTCTTAAAATGTGCTCTGGCAGCAACATGGCAGAATATGACAAAGTAATTGGTGACCTTCAGAAGGCAGTCAAGGACATTGAAACTGTGATTGACCGAAGAGACAAAGTATAGCAGGGTGTAGAAGTTTTATATTGTACTTTAGGCCATAGATGTTTAATTGATGTAATAACGTCCTACTTACCTGCTCTCTGACCAAAGTTAACAATCAGATAATCATCCCATGCCCTAATAAGTGGTGTAGAAATTACTGTTTTTTCAAAACTGAGATCAACAGCTTTTAATAGTTGCTTACCATTAGTATAATACATTCATTTTAAAAGATGCCTTAATGCATGCCTGCTGTGTTTTATGTTTTTTTTTTTTTTGTTTTTTTTTTTTTTTTGCATTTGCTAAATCAGAGCAAGGAATGAAATAGCAGTGAAAGGGAACATTATGTAGCAGATATTTTAGTTGCCAGACCAGAGCTTGCCAGTTCCTGTCCATTACATTGTGCTATATTGGCTGTGCTTGAAGAACCGATCATCTTAAAAAGATTATTTCAAACAACAGCCTTCGTGCCAACAGAAATGCTACAGAAAACTTAAAGAGGATTTTGTAATTTGTGTATGTGCAAGTGTCATGGATAACCAGTTTACTTTTTGTGAATGTTTGCTGGTCAAGCTCTTATTAACAATTCATGTGTGTGTGTGACCACATCAGCAGGTCCATGTGGTCCTGTCCTTATTTGCTTGCTCTCAGTCTTCTCAGCCATTCTTGTCTCTCTTCAGATTTCACCGCCAGTCGACATAGAATGCGAGTCATTTCATATCCTCACGTGTTATATTTCACATTAGCAGATTGACAGTCTAGTTCAAATGTGTTTAGAAGGCAATTGCCCTTTCACATTTTTATATCTGTGTTTGTAAAGCTTAAAGAAGAATGAATTATAAACTGATCATCATTACCCTCTAGATTCTTTGTGCATTTATTTGTTATTGAATTATTGTAAGTTAATGCTGATTTTAAACAAAGCAATGGATATTGGATAAGTTGTTCAAGGTACAATTATGTAGTATATTAGGAATATTGTGTTACATATTTATAACAGGCTGGTCCATGTACTGTGTAGCTAAGCAATCATTTTAATTATCAGAATTTCATCACTAGATAGGCTAGCACCAAAAATCCAGTCACATTGAAGATGATGCATCCTGCTTGACCTATGTTATTAGTTGATAATACTTGTGTCTACATCCAGTCAACTATAGTGACCTCCCTTCATCTGTTGGCCAACTGTCTGTCTGTCTGGCAGCACAAGTGTGTGTATCCTTTTGAATCTGCAAAGCTTTCCTTCATCTCCAGAGCCAGGTGTGAAGCTAGGCCACTATGGATGTTATGGTGTTTAAGTCTCACATTAAAACCTGATTGTAATCATTGGTAGTGGCTGCAAGATAAAACAGTGAATCATTGAACAGCCTACGGAGTGTCAGGGTTTCTGAGCTATAGCAATCACCCTTTGTCCGTCCGGCCAGATGTCCCTTAACCAGGCATTATTGAAACCTGTGACCCATGACTGAATCCAAAATCCAACATACAGTTAAATGTTCCCAAGTTCTCTTATCAAAACTGAAATTGGGTCACTGCGACTTCCTTCCTTTAGGAAATTAAACTAGGATTCTCCTTGCCACCCTGTCTCCCCACCATTGACAGAATGCATAAACAAGGAGAATATTATAGTTTTCTATGTTTAATTGATATTTTTTCCTTGAATGTGGCTACATTTTGGATCTAGTTTTATAATTAGGTTACAGTGATTTAAAGTGCTAATTGCATCCACCAAAACGAAGTTTTGCGGATACTGTGATTTTTGACCAGGTTCCGCTGCTGCCGTCCTATTCATTTCCGGAGAAGAACTCTGAGACTACTGGACTGATTTTTTAGAAACTTGCACCATTTATTGGGTCACATGTGAACTGGTGCCTAACCAATTTGTGTTGACCTCTGACCTTTCCTCTCTGCCCAGCATCCATTTGTGCATCTGTTTCAACACACAAACCCACATACCTCGGGGAACCGTTTGATTGATCAGGAAAATTTTTTGTATAAATGTAGCCCTTGGATAGCTTTATAACATACACAAAAAATGGTGGCACCACCTGCAACCATGTTTGCACAGTGTCCATCTGTTCATCCTTCTTGGGTTAAAATCACTCATATCTCTGCAATGGTTTGACTAATTCACCTGAAATTCAGCATTCGTATACACCCTGGATAGCTTTCTTGATTTTATGACAGGTGACGCCACCTACGCTCACGTTGCAGACATCCATGCTTGTATCTCTGGACTGGTTTGATGTATCATCCAGAAAATTCCCATGTGTATAGCTCTCACATAGCTCTTTATCATATGCAGAACTTGTGGCGCCACCTGCATCCATTTTTGCACAGTGTCCGTCTGTTTGTCTGCCGTCGGATAAAATCACTCATATCTCGGTGATGGTTTGACATATCTGCCTAAAATTTTGCAGGTAAATACATCCTGGACAGCTTTCTTGATTTTATGACAGGTGGCGCTACCTAAATTCAAGTTGGTATTTTAAGTGGGTATTTTAAACACGTATTACTTTCACATAGTTGATTACAGATAGTTTTACAAATCTTTAAGAGGCTCATGCATCTTTGATGTAGTCCAAAAAGTGCACATGTAGTATTTGTCTTGCATTCATATATTTAGCATTTGATTATCACCAAATAGCAAGGCCATTTCCTCTAAACTTTCAAGTGCTAATATGTAAAAAATGGAAATAAGTACTTCCTGCATTTGCTAAAAATTTTACAACGTTCAGCTGAGCGCCATGACCCATGGGTCCTTGTTTAGATCTAGTAAAAAATATATATCTTAGTGGTTGTAATCAACATGAACAGAAAATATGTCACATTCTTCATGACTTCCAGATTACTTTTCCCTCTCCTCAGTCTGTCATCTTAAGTTCATTCACGGTTTCATATAAAGCGGCTCATCTGTTAAATTTGGAAATGATACATTCTCAGACCATTGGAGTTGTCTTTGTTCCACATAATTGGATAATATCAGGGTAGACCAGGATGTTATGAGCCATATTTTTGAAGAATATAAAATGGTATAACTGAGCAGCCTCTGGACCATGAGCTGACTTTTATGATTTTATATATTTATGTAAAATGCATTGATTCCTTCATACATGTATTTGTTATGCATTCTGATCTTAGATATTTTATCAGTTGCATTTGAGTGCTGATGCTGCGAATATTTCCATTTTGAGCTCAGCTGACTATAAGTCATCTGAGCTATAGACGTGGTCCATTGTCCGTCGTCCGTCGGTCGTGCCGTCCGTCCGTCCGTTCGTCCGTCCGTCCATCCGTAGATGTGGCACGTTATGAAACCGTAAGACCTAGGAATCCAAAATTCGGCAAAATGTTAGATGACCCCAAGATCTCCTACCAAGCCGAAAACTGGGTCTTTGCGACTTAGTTCCTTTGAGAAATTAAGAAAAAACCTCAATTTTTTATTAAAAACCTATTTTTACTCTTCAGGACTGCCTAATATCAAAACCACTCATCTGTTTTTCCTCATATTTACCATAATTTTTTTCCTCTTTATAATTCCTATGTACATGCCAGAAATTATGTCTGTATTATATAAATTAAAAAAGTTATGGGCCCAAACAATGCATTGTGTAAAAAATCAGGAAAGATATTCGATCACTTAACACAAAATATGTTAAACCAATAAACTTTTTTTCCAGTAATATAACTTTAATTAATCAAAATTAAATTGTGTACCCAAAATTAGATCAAAATCTTTTAAATTTTTTAAAATATAAACAAAAAATAAAAAAATGGTACCTTAAATTTTGCCCAACTTTGGCATGATTTTTTCCTGTAAGTACTGTGGATTTAATTTTCACAGCATGTTTTTTTTAGCATTTTGTCTGTAAACACCAAAAATTTGAAACCAGTTGATCAAAAACTGTAGATTTTATTCAAGTTTTCAAGCACCATGTAACATATTGTTTACATCAAGCTAGTGTCATGCAGTTTGCAAGTGCTAAGCTCCCAAGCTTCAGCTCTCAGTTCCAAAAATTTGGCATACAATTAGATGTCTCAAAAATCCCCTACCATGCCAAGAATTTGGTCACTAGGACTTACCGGTAATACCTTCGAGATATTAATGAAAAACTTCATTTTTCCATTAAAAACCCATTGTTACACTTCAAGACTGCCTAATATCTAAACCACTTATCTGACTTTAATCATATATAATATACATATTTTTCTGTACATTCTCTATGCACATGCCAGAAATGATGTCAGTATTGCGTAATTGTTTTAAGTTATGGGCCCAAACATAATGCACTTTGTAAAAAATCAAGAAATATATTTACTCCCTTAACAAGAGGATTGCTTTAGCTAGAGATTTTTTGTCAGGGATGTAACATTATTTAATCAAGATTCAATTGAATACCCAAAATTTGTTCTGAATTTTTCGAATTTTATAAGTTATAAGTACAAATATAAAATTAGTACCTTAAATTTTGCCCAACTTTGACCATGGCATGTTTGTTTCCTGTGAGCACTGTTGATATAATTTTCATATCATGCACACATAAAGATTTCAGCTTTTTAGTTTAAAAAGCTGAAAGAAATTGGCCAAAAATTGTAGCTTTTATTAATGTTTTTATGAGACCATGTCAGACCTTGGCTCTCTGTAGCACCTCTTGAGTCACCTGTATGTTGACCTTGTTGAACTTTCAGCAAATTATGCATGCTTGAGGCGAGGCATAAACTGGGGCGTCCAGGCAGCTTATTATATAATGGCCAGCCACAGTTGATCCAGGTGTCCAACCCTACTCATCTAGTAGTTTTAACCAACAACAAAACAATAAACAATAAATTAATAATTTTTTATTGGTTTTTAATAACAAATTAAAGAAAAATAGAAAAGGAATTTGTTAGTTGATAATAACAGGAAATTAACGCAGTTACCGATGATATAAGAATCTTGTATCGATGGATAGAATGTCAAGTATTCCAAATAACACCATGCAGTCACCTATGGTATTTTTCAGTTCAATTTTAATGATAAAAAAGTAAATCATATTATCCATTACTAATCATTAGGGATCATATGAAGGAAATTAATGATAGACAAAGATGCAGTTGATAATATTAATCTAGATTCCTACTGTGTCTAGTGTGTACATTGATGTGAAATTAGTCCAAAATGAATATATTACATTTTTTTTAAATATAAATAAAAGCCATAAAACCAGGTACTTATGATCATTATTTAAATGTGTGAATTTTGTATATTCTGGATTCTCAACATCATTGTTTGGTGAAAACTGAATAAATACCAGACATGGTACGAATACTTTGCAATTGTATTTAAACACAAATATGAATATGTACTCCATTATAAAATTTCTTTCATAAGAATGGGAATTCAGGTAAAAAATGAAAGTACATGAATACCATTGGAAATACTTTCAAAATGTATTAATGAATGCATTCATGAATATATTCTTTAATATTATTTTAATAATCATTTCAGTTATATTTTATTTGAAAAAATCATACTATTCTTTTGTTATTTTTAATAAAAAATATATTTGGGACAATATTTGTAATTTTATTAATAAATAGTTAAACTCTTATATTATATGTTCTGCTTATAAGTTATATGGCCAAGTCAAAATCTGTGTGACAATCGCATTCCATTTGTTAATAAAATAAATGAAATTAATCCTCTTTCCTGTCTCCAAAGGTACTATCAAAATCATACATAAGCTAAACAACTCATAATACAGCTTATTTTTATTACCACATAAAACCAGCATGTGCCTCATTTCTAAATCATATTTTTTATCATATATAACAGCTGAGCGCCGTGACCCATAGGTACCTTGTTTATAAGCTTCTGTAAATTAATTTTGATACTGACCTCTATGGTGGAACGTTGGACACCACACGCATACAATCCATGTCTAGCATTTCTTAAAAACGTCTCCCAAATTCCCTTTAATTTGGCAATTTACAAAGTGCTGCCTAAATGTTCCGGGATTTGAAATGTTTTTATCAATTTATCACGTGCCTTGGTCTGACAGTTCCTTCTACTTTTCTTATAAAACTCGCAGTCTTACCAGTTGAAGCCCAAGTACGTAGGTTTTATCTCACAGTATTGGCGAGCCGATGTCATCTCACTGTAACTGAAGAACTTCAACATTGAGCAGTCTCCGAGAGTTGCTTTTGAATAATAATTTGATAGTGATCTTTGTGGGCGGGTTTTCAGGAAACAAAACCGATTTGTTTAATTTAAACTTCCTATTTCCAGCCGCCTGGCAGTTAGACTACCTCGTGTATAATGTTACCTTAGAGCGGTTCAGTGTCAGTATAATAAAAAACATGTTATATAATCTTAGCAAATCAGCCATTCATAAATACTAAACGCTCTATTTTAAGTTATAAGCCAGGATTTCTTTTTGTCTTTTATCAGGTGATGCAAAGAAAAGTTTTGTGACTGACCTCTATGTATCCAGTTTGTGCTGGTTAAACCATTATCCATGTGTCTATATCATTACATTCGGTTGTCTGGTAGCATCAGTCGGTGTCCGACCATCCAACAGGCCACTACCGCCGGCGCTCTAGATCATACCATTTCCCTCTTTCCATTATAAATTATATAAATAGTTGACATTAGATTTCGCAATTTTTCTAAGTATTAATCAGCTTTAGGTCGTGCAAGTCAGCTGCCTATTTTGGAGACAATACAGGGTTTAGTAATTGGCCGTATACTTTGAGTATGGCATTTGTATGTTGGAGTCATTTTAAGCTAGGTATTTTAATTAGGAAAAGGCTTTTTAAACGTGACACATGTTGTTAAGGATGCACTGCAATATTACGTAGTTATTTAAACAAAAAGGGATATGCAGATTAAATCTGCAGCTGAGCTTTTTGTCATGCGAATAGTTGCGAATAGATTTTAATATTTTAGTTTTCATATTTATCATTAATGCTGCGAATTATTTAGAAACATAATGCCAGCTTCGGATACAAGTAATTGTGTTCTCATATTACTCCTGCGAAATTAAGATGGTATGTAACGTTATGTGCGTTCACTCTAAGCTCAGAGTCCCCCCGAGAGCTGTATAACTGAAGAAACACCAGACTTGGTGTACAAATCTGTACCGGCTGCATGCTAATTTCCCAAATCCCCTCCCCTTCAATTAAAAATGTAACAGTTTTCAGACTGTACATCCTGCCGAGAAGCCCTTTTGATCCCTGAGAGTCCAGCAGGGGTAAACCGTGAAGAGAACTGGTTTCATTTTAATTTCTAACTGTGAAATCTTGCTTGGGACATCTTGGTAGCATTTGTAAGACGCGCTCTGCCAGCACGCCGTGGTTAAGTTCACAGACAGCTTGTCAAGCCTAGGTCTTAGTTTTTTTAAGCGTACACAGTGTTTTATATATATGGAAACTATATGCTTGGTGACTTTCATGTGAAAAGCGACTTGTTCATCTGCTTCATCGTGTGATATCATGATCTAAGTGTTACAAATACCAGATAACTATTCACTTAAACCCTCAGTTATATTGGTGGGTTTTCTCCAGTCACCACTACATCGGGGATTCTCTTTTCATTTTTGTCAGACTCTAGGGAGGCAACCGGTATGTTGATTTGGACAGTACCGGTAAATGTTTACAGAGATCCGGTAGGTAACAAGGGTACATGCATGATACAGACTGCAGCCACGTTTATTGTACACTAATTGTTCCATGGAAGACGAATTATCCTGGATGTGAAACATATCATGTGACAGTGAAACCTAGTGCAATATTCTGATAACCTTAAATTTAACTCTTGTAGGAACTAAGTCATACGACTAGATTTATCTCGGCGTATGACAATTGCTTTTTTTAAGGCTTGCATTTCATGAAGGCGAGATTATGTGAGAGAAATGAAATGACACGGGTCGCCTGATTACAATATTGCTATCCTTTGATAGACTTGTTCAGGAATGTTCGAGAAAGAGTGAATGTAACCTGCAGGTCTTGTCTAACTCAGTGTTTGTTGTAAGACCTGCACTTCTCATACATTCATTTATTGTTCAATGAAAGATGAGACACGATTTACTAGTGTGACTTTTATTCTAAAACGCGGGTAGCCGTGTACTCTCATGACAGTTACCGACACTATTTTATAAAACTAGGTCAGTGTGACCTAATTATACTGCGACCATTGGACCCAGACGTTTTGTTATTAAAATTAGAATTAGCCACCTAACATGTCCTGTAGTTATGAATGCTAGTAGTAGTTTAAAGTTAGCTTAATTGTAAAATACTGTTTACTTTCACGTGTGGTGGATCATCCGAAACGAAGGAGCACAATTTAAGCTATTTAAATCATAACATGTACACACACAGCTGGTTCTGTCTGTCGTCGGGCCCTGGCCACACATACACATCCATACTGAGAATAACCACATGCCTATATATATTTCACGCAGACTAATCATCATTGAACATAAACAAATCAGTTTTTGATCAGGCTGAACTGCAGACAGACTGCTGTCCTTGTTTCATGTACACCATTTTTGCACTATTCTATCAAGCTTTGTGAACATTTGAAAATGAAATGATCAAAATCAGAGATAAAAAAGTAAGAGGAAAAAATTGAGTTTTCTTCTGTTCACTGATAAAATGCAGTAAAGCAGAACTGCTAAGTTACCCGTCTAGTATTACCCAGCTAGTGTAGCACAGTTCGTCTACAGTCATTTTTTTTTTACGTTTTTTGTGGTGATATTGTTAATTCTGCCGAGCGTCATTGCCGTTGGTCATACATACCGTAACGAATTAATTTAAAGATACCTGTCATATGGTAATTAATTTATTGTCTACACTGCGCATGAGCGAGAGACTGGAAAAGATTAATGCATCTGCAATATGCTGGTGTAATGAGCAGTTTTGGAAGTGAGTGAATGCTTGTACTGTAGACGCAATATCCCTTGTATACAGGCGGCGTGTCCCAGGCCATGTAGGGGCGTGGCAGCCCCTCATTTCTATACAAAGCCGCGAGCAGGAAATAAATTTTCAACATGTTATCAGAGTTGTCTCGTTTATTTCCACATTCCGTTTCTTTGAACTCCACTTACAGAGCAGTGCTCAGGTCGTTTAACAGGGGCGGATCTTGGATTTAGAGAAAGGAGGGTTAAACCCAGGATGACTAATGAAAAATCCTAAAAAAAAAGATCCCCACGTCCGGAAAGGGGGGGGGGGGGGGGGGGGGGGGGGAGTCCAGGCCGCCAAAATTGGCCCTTAATAAAAGGTTACGGTGCCTGAAAAGAGGGATCCCTCCCCTGGATCTGTTCCTGTTTTAATACTAACCGAAAATGAAATGTTAATTCATTGTAACCGCCAAAACGAAGTTTTGCGGATACTATGTTTTTGACCGGGTTCCGCCGCCGTATTTGTTTCCGGAGAACTCCTCTGAGACTATTGGACTGATTTTTCCGAAACTTACACCAATTATCGGGTCACATGTGAACTGGTGCCTAACCAATTTGCGTTGACCTCTGACCTTTCCTCTCTGCCCAGCGTCCATTTGTGTGTCTGTTGCCACACATAAACCCGTATATCTCGGGAACCGTTTCACCGACCAGGAAAAAAATCGTGTAGAAATGTAGCCCTTGGATAGCTTTATAACATACACAAAAATGGTTGCGCCACCTGCAACCATGTATGCTCAGTGTCCATCTGTTCGTCTGCCTTGGGTTAAAATCACTCATCTCTGCAGTTGTTTCACTAATTCACCTGAAATTCGGCATGCGTATACATCCTGGATAGCTTTCTTGATTTTATGAGAGGTGGCGCCACCTATATTCTAGTTTACGCTACAGACATCCAAGCTCCTATCCAGGGAACCGTTTAACCGATTAGGCCAAACTTTTGCATGTGTATAGATCTCACATTGCTCTTTATCATACGCAAAACTGGAGGGACCACCTGCAACCATTTTTGCACAGCGTCTATATGTTTGTCTGCCGTGGGCTAAAATCACTCATATACATGTAGTGGTTTGACTTCAATGCCTAAAATGTTGCGTGTTTATACATCTTGGATAGCTTTCTCGATTTTTTGGCAGGTGGCGCCACCTACATTTATGTTAACGCTGCAGAAACTTAGGACTGGTTGGACATATCCCCCTGAAATTTTGCATGTGTATAGATCTCACATAGCTCTTAATCATACACAAAATTGGTGGCGCCACCATTTTTTGCACAAGTCCTTCTGTTTGTCTGCTGTGGGATAAAATCACTCATATACATGTAGTGGTTTGACTTATCTGCCTATAATTTTGCATATGTATACAACTATGACAACTTTCTGGATTTTGTGGTAGGTGCCACAACCTGCATGCACTTTTTGGCATCAGACATCCATGCCGAATAAGCAAAACACTTCACCCTATTTCCCCTTGTCACTCAATCCATGCCTCATTTCACCCGTTTCACTCTGATTTTGGCGGATACACGTAGTCGCTTGTCGACTACCCGTATTCTAGTTTAACAATTGTTATGTTCCATTGATATGTTAATCCAGGCATACAGCAGAGTCATCTTATCAGATCATTTTTAGCTCAGCTGACTATAAGTCATCTGAGCTATAGTCGTTGTCCGTCCGTCCGTCCGTCCGTCTGTCCGTAGATGTGGCACGTTTTGAAACCGTAAGACCTAGGAATTCAAAATTTGGCATAATGTTAGATGTCCCCAAGATCTCCTACCAAGCCAAAAACTAGGTCTTTGCGACTTTGTTCCTTTGAGAAATTAAGGAAAAACCTCAATTATTATGCCCTCGCCACAAAGTGGCCGGGGCATATAGTTTTACCCATGTCCGTCCTTCCGTCATTCCGAAATCAAACAGTTGTACGGACTTTTTTTCGCAATGCCTGCAAATATTGGCCTGATTTTTGGTGGAGATCGCGTTTCGTCCCGGTTGACCTACTTTTGACTGTTTTACGGCTCCTAAACATAGAAAATTTCATGAAAAATAGAAATTTTCATCACAAATCCACATGTACGGACTTTTTTTTGCAATGCCTGCAGATTTTGGCCTGATTTTTGGTGTGTGGGCAGATAATGACCAGTTACAGATCGAGTTCGCGTTTTGTCCCGGTTGACCTACTTTTGACAGTTTTACGGCTCCTAAACTTTGAAAATTTCATGAAAAATAGAAATTTTCATGACAAATACACATGTACGGATTTTTTTTTCGCAATGCCTGCAGATTTTGGCCTGATTTTTAGTGTGTGGGCAGATAATGACCAGTTACAGATCGAGTTCGCGTTTCGTCCCGGCTGACCTACTTTTGACCGTTTTACGGCACCTAAACTTAGAAAATTTCATGAAAAATAGACAAATACACATGTACGGACTTTTTTTTGCAGTGCCTGCAGATATTGGCCTGATTTTTGGTGTGTAGGTAGATAATGACGAGATATAGATCGAGTTCGCGTTTCGTCCCGGTTGACCTACTTTTGACCATTTAACGGCTCCTTAACTTAGAATATTTCATGAAAAATAGAAATTTTCATGACAAATACACATGTACGGACTTTTTTTTCGCAATGCCTGCAGATATTGGCCTAATTTTTGGTGTGTGGACAGATAATGATCATTTACAGATCGAGTTCACGTTTCGTCACGGTTGACCTACTTTTGTTTGTTTAACGGCTCCTAAACATAGAAAATTGCATGAAAAATATAAATTTTCATGACAAATGTACATGTACAGCCGTTTTTAGCCCTCAGCTCATAGGCTGATGGGCTATTGTCGTCACCCAAGCTGTCCGTCTGTCCGTCCGTCTGGCCGTCCGTCCGTCGATGTGGCCCGTTTTGAAACCGTAAGACCTAGGAATCCAAAATTCGGCATAATGTTAGTTGTCCCCAAGATCTCCTACCAAGCCAAAAACTGGGTCTTTGCGACTATGTTCCTTTGAGAAATTAAGGAAAAACCTCAATTTTTTATTAAAAACCTATTTTCACACTTCAGGACTGCCTAATATCAAAACCACTCATCTGTTTTTCCTCATATTCACCATAAATATATATAATTCCTATGTAAATGCCAGAAATTATGTCTGTATTATATAATTTTAAAAAGTTATGGGCCCAAACATAATGCATTTTGTAAAAAATCAGGAAAGATATTTGATCACTTAACACAAAACATGTTAAAGCTATGGACTTTTTTCCAGTAATATAACTTTAATAAATCAAAATTAAATTGTATACCCAAAATTAGATCAAAATCTTTTAATTTTTTTAAAATATTAACAAAAATAAAAAAATGGTACCTTAAATTTTGCCCAACTTTGACCATGGCACGTTTTTTTTCCTGTAAGTACTGTGGATTTAATTTTTACAGCATGTTTTTGTTGGCATTTTGTCTGTTAACACAAAAAATTGAAACCAGTAAATCAAAAACTGTAGATTTTATTCAAGTTTTGAAGCACCATGTAACATATTGTTTACATCAGGCTAGTGTTATGCAGTTTGCAGGAGCTCAGCTCCCCAGCTTCAGCTCTCAGTTCCTAAAATTTGGCATACAATTAGATGTCTCAA
The DNA here is from genome assembly GCA_026874595.1 of Sipunculus nudus. NCBI lineage: Eukaryota > Metazoa > Annelida > Sipuncula > Golfingiida > Sipunculidae > Sipunculus > Sipunculus nudus. Next base: position 67,740,938 of record CM049310.1, read on the forward strand.
AAATCCCCCACCATGCCAAGAATTTGGTCACTAGGACTTAATTCCTTCGAGATATTAATGAAAAACTTCATTTTTCCATTAAAAACCCATTGTTACACTTTAAGACTGCCTAATATCAAAACCACTGATCTGACTTTGATCATATATGATATACATATTTTTCTATACATTCGCTATGTACATGCCAGAAATGATGTCAGTATTGCGTAATTGTTTTAAGATATGGGCCCAAACATAACGCACTTTGCAAAAAATCAAGAAATATATTTACTCCCTTAACAAGGGGCTTGCTGAAGCTAGAGATTTTTTGTCTGGGATGAAACATTATTTAATCAAGATTCAATTGAATACCCAAAATTAGTTCTGAATTTTTCAAATTTTATAAGTTATTAGTATAAATATAAAATTAGTACCTTAAATTTTGCCCAAATTTGACCATGGCACGTTTGTTTCCTGAGAGCACTGTTGATATAATTTTCATATCATGCACACATAAGGATTTTAGCTTTGTAGTTTAGAAAGCTGAAAGAAATTGGCCAAAAATTGTAGCTTTTATTAATATTTTTATGAGACCATGTCAGACCCAGGCTCTACCCATCCCCTCTTCAGTCACCTGTATGTTTACCTTTCAGCAAATTATGCACGCTTGAGGCGAGGCATACACTGGCAGCCATGCAGCTTATGGCCAGCCACAGTTAATCCAGGTGTCCAACCCAACTCATCTAGTAGTTGTTTTGAAAAACAACAACAATAAACAATAAATATATAACTTTTTATTGGTTTTTAATAAGAAATTAAAGAAAAATTAATAGAAAAGGAATTTAGTTGATGAGTAACAGGAAATTAACTTGCAGTTACTGATGATGTAAGAATTTTTTATGGATGGATAGAATGTCGATTTCAATGTTATTCTAAATAACACCATGGTATTTTTCAGTTCAATTTTAATGATAAAAATATTGTTCATATTATTCATTACTAATCATTAGGGATCATATGAAGGAAATTAATGATAGACAAAGATGCAGTTGAGAATATTAATCTAGATTCCTACTGTGTCTAGTGTGTAGATTGATGTGAAAGTAGTCCAAAGTGAATATATTACATTTATTTTTTTCATTATAAATAAAAGCCATAAAACCAGGTACTTATGATCATTATTTAAATGTGTGAATTTTGTATATTCCGGATTCTCAACATCATTCCAAAATCATATTTTTTATCATATATAACAGCTGAGCGCCGTGACCAGTGGGTCCCTTGTGTATCATCATTTATCCTTTATTGATGTGGAAATATTGAATCCAGGTAAAATGTGGTTCCTTACTTCAAATTTCGGAAAAACTAATTTTCGGGAAAAAAATACGGAAATTCCAGGCTCTACTGTATTATATACACCTACATACATATGAAAGAGAGAGCGAGAACGGAACATTGTCCCCTGATGGGTATCGGACATTCCCTACAACACTGTGTGACAAATTGTTAGCTTAGCTGACTATAAGTCATCTGAGCTATAGTCGTGGTCCATTGTCCGTCCGTCCGTTAAACTGGCACGTTTTGAAATCGTTGTACCTACGAATCTGAAATTGGGCATACCATTAGATGTCCCAAAAAATCTCCTACCATATCGAAAGTTGGGTCACTAGGACTTCGTTCCTTCAAGATATTAAGGAAAACCCTCCGTTTTCATTAAAAACACATTGTTACACTTCAAGACTGCCTAATATCAAAACCGCTGATCTGATATTGACCTTTTTCAATATATTTAATTCCTTTATATATTGCCTTTGTACATACCAGAAATTAGTTTTTATAAATTCTTGAAGTTTTGTGCTCGAACATTATGCACTTTGTTAAAATTCAGGAAATATATTTACTCCCTTAACTTGAGAATTGCTGAAGTTAGAAACTTTTTTCAGGTATATAACTATATTTAATCAAGGTTCAATTTTATATCCAAAATTAGATGTAAATTTTTCAAATTCTATAAGTTATTAGCATAAATATAAAATAAGTACCTTAAATTTTGCCCAACTTTAACCATAGCACGTTTGTTTCCTGTAAGCACTGTTGATATAAATGTATCCCCAGACAAAGTCGGGATACTATGGTTTAAGCACAGTTGCGCCGCTGCCGCAGAGATTTCGTTTGGACGTAATAACTCAAAAAATATTTTACTGGTCTTTACCAAACTTGACATGTGTATAGATATGGGTGAGAGGACGAAGCCTATTTAATTCGGTTCATGCGTTTTACTAGGAGAGTGACCTTGACCTTGAATAAGTCCATTTATCGGGGAAAATCACACAAATTCTTAAATATCTCAAGAAATCTTGCATGGATTGATCAAAAATAATCTTGACCGAAGATCTTGGACCGTTTTGTCATGTACCGGAAACTGGTGGCGCCACCTGTTATCCTTTTCTTGTTTTCCTGCTCTTTAATACCCCCATCATTGCCACTTAACAGTACTGGGAGCATTATAAGTCAAAAACTTATGGACATATTTCTTTCATATTATGCATACATATAGACATGCATTGGTTATGGGATGACACATTTCTTTCATATTATGCATACATATAGACATTGGTTATGGGATGATGTATATTTAAATTGGGATCATGACCTTCCCTATGAGAGTGGCCTTGACCCTGAATATTGCCATATATGGTGAAAATCACACAAAATCATAAATCTCTCAGTAAGGGATGCATGGATTGGTCTAAAAATCAAATAGACCGAAGATCTATTTGCGGAAGACAGGTGGCGCCACCTTCTGTCCTTTTCTTGTTTTTGCGCCTTTTAATACCCCATCATTGCCACTTGACAGTACTGCGAGCATTTTAAGTCTAAAACTAATGGACAGATTGGGCTGAAATTGTGCATATCCATCGATCTTGGACTCTTCCATCTTGTACTCAAGACTGGTGGCGCCATCTGCAATCTTTTTTGCGTGGCGTCCATCTGTACATGTGCTTTGGGTGAAAATTGCTCATATCTCCGGAGTGGTTCAAGGTATTGGTCTGAAATTTGGCTTGTCCATTAATCTTGGAATGTTTTCTCGTAAACCAGACAAGTGGCGCCACCTACCTTCCCGTTTTTGTAGAATAAATAAATACCCTTTTCTTAGGAGTGATTTGCCCCATTGCCCTGAAAATGTGCATATCCATAGATCTTGGGCTCCTCCATCTTGTTCTCAAGACTGGTGGCGCCATCTGCAATTGTTTTTGCCGTGGCGTTCATCTGTACATGTGGTTTTGGTGAAAATTGCTTATATCTCCGGAGTGGATCAAGGCGTTGGTCTTAAATTTGGCATGTCTATCAATCTTGAAAAATTTCTCGTAAACCAGACAGGTGGCGCCACCTACCTTCCCATTTCTCAAGAGTGATTCACCGTATTGGCCCCCATAATTGATGAAAAATATTGTTTCTCAAATTAATAGAAGGAAGAAACCATAGTCACTTCCCAAGTGTCAGTATACGCTGCTGAAGATGGGGGGGGGGGGGGCGGCCTATTCTTAAAGGGGGGGGGGGGGGTTGTCTGGAGATACTATGGCACCTGCGGTGCCAAATAATATCTAGATTTTAATATTATGCACACATAAGGATTTCAGCTTGTTAATTTTGAAAGTTGATGAAATTGGCCGAAAACTGTAGCTTTTATTAAAGTTTTTAGGATGTCACACCCAGGCTCTACCCAGCTTCTCTTCAGTCACCTGTATATGTCACCTTGTGACCTTTCAGGCAAATTATGCATGCTTGAGGCGGGGCATATACTGGTCGGCCAAGCAGCTTATAGCTGACCATAGTTGATTCAGGTGTCCAACCCAACCCAGCTTTTAGTTGTTTTGACCAACAACATAACAACAAACAAAATAAATAAATTTTTATAGGTCTATAATAACAAATTTAAGAAAAATTAGGGATTATATGAAGGAAATAAATGATAGACAAAGATTAAGTTGGTAATAATAATCTAAATTTCCAGGTCTTTTACAAGTGTATCAGCTTGTTAATTTATATTTATTTCAAAATTTAAAAAATTAAAATACGTCAAATTTTAAAATTTTACTTACTAAGACAAGTACTGATTAAAGATGTCAATATGATTCACTTATGACCTTAAGACTCATGGCTGTATCAGCTGTCACAAGACTATGTAAATAATCAAAATTTATATTACTGGTTCCTTTATTTCAGTTAATAAAATTAAACTTGCCCATCTCTAGTTTCTCCTTGAATAATTTATAGGGTGTTCTTATCCAGGGGTTATTTTTTACACATATAATGGTTTCATTTCTGAGATTTCTTTTCAATTTTATTTGATACATTTTAAAAAAAAAAAATATATGAACATGATAAAAAATTTAATTTCAGATCTTAAACAGTTCTTATTATGATTTATGTAATGTTAATAATTGTCATAAGACTCTTGCTAGTCTAGTGCTTAGATTGATGTGAAAGTAGTCCAGAGTGACTATAATAGTTTTATTTTTTAAATATAAATTAAAGCCATAAAACCAGGTACTTAAGATCATTATTTAAATTTGTGAAATTTGTATTTTAACTTTGTTTTGTTTGGCTGAAACTGAATAAATACCAGACATGGTGAAGTACTTTGCAAATGTATTTGAATGCAAATATGAATATGTACTCCATAATTTCATACAAAAGGATTAGAATATAGGTATTTGAAAACAATTGCATTCATGAATATATTCTATAATATTATTTTAATAATCATTTATTTCGATAATAACATTTGATGAAAAAAACATATGATGCTGTTATTATATATTTAATTTTAAATTATATTTGACACAGTATTTGTTATTAATTTTTAATAAATAGTTTAACTTTTCAAATAATTCTGCTGCAATGTAGGTAAAGTTTTATGGCCAAGATAAAACCTGTGTTATAATAGCACACTATTTCCAACTGTAAATAATAAAAATGACATCAATCCTCTTCCCTGTCTCAAAGGGTATTATCAAAATCTTACATAACTAGAGTTAAACACTGTCAACTCATAATAGAGCTTATATTACCACACAAAACCAGCCTTTGCCTACCCCCTCTTCCGAATCATATTTTGTGATCATATATAACAGCTTAGCGCCGTGACCCATGGGTCCCTTGTTTTTAACTATGCTGATATACACTTATTTGTTAATATGACCTGGTCTTTTGATCGCAATTTTCATCAGAATTATACAGAATTTTACCTATGAATTTAAATTGCGCGGAGCGCAAAAAAAAATCAGTTTGGGCCGTATGCTCATGAGCGGATTTAAAGTGGATAAAGAGATACAGTTCGTGAGAGACGGCGAACTAACTTAATCCGTAAGCTGCTGGCTGGACTTCATTAGTCTATTTTATTACGTTGATTTACTCCCAAAAAAATTACTGTAGGATGCTCAGCGTCGGTTTTGAACCGCACTAGTTTAACCGCATACTAACTGGATATATGCATATTAATGAAGAAGGCCAACAAAGTTCATGCACCATCCCTCAGAACTAAAATAATGTTAAACTGCGTACTAAATCAATATATTCACCTCTACATGAGGCAGGTCGGCCAAGTTCACCATAAGAGTGTCGTCGTGCGCACATACATGCACAGGGCATGCGTTATGATATAGGGCAGTATATCAGCCGAAAATATATATATAGGCCTTTGTGTACATATATATATATATATATATATATATATATACATTTTATTTATTAAACATTAATTTCTTCTGTTTTCATCAACATAACTGTGGTACATCAAATGACAGAAATATTACCTGCTGTCTTGCACCACCGATGATTCAGTGAGCCTGCTTACCACCAAGTGATTCCCTGAAAGCACTATACATCGTTAGCTCAGCTGAATGAAAGTCATCTGTGCTATATAGCGATCAGTCTTTGCCGACGTCCGTCCGTCTGTCTGTTCGTGTATTCTTTAACCAGGCACATATCGTACCTGCTGGACCTAGAATTTTGTAACTTGACATCAAGGGAGGTCCATTAAAAATTTCTAAAAAAACTAATCTGAAATTAGGTCTCTGTTATCCATATCCTTTGAGCTATGGGACTCTAAGTACCCCCCCAGAATAATTAAAAATTTGATACAAAAGCTCCAGTATCTGAACAACTGAAGCATTGATCAACATGATTCTTAATTTGCATGCCTATTGATCAAGGAATATTTCATCAGTTCCTTGTAGACTGGTGGCGCCACCTGGATTTTTTTTTTTTTTCGAATATATGCATTTATCTCTATTTTTGAGACATCCAAAGATGTAGTCATCTGTTCACAGGGCACAAATCGTTAACAAAGGACCAAGATCTAGAAACTTCTAACTTGACATCCTGGGAGGTCCATGAAAAACCTTTATGGAAACCTGAAATTAGGTCTCTGTTATCCAACCTTTGAGCTGTGGGTCTCAGAACCCGCCCCCCCCCCCCCCTTCCCGAGAATCATGCATATTGATCATGGAATGTTTCATCAGTTTCTGCAGACTGCTGGTGCCACCTGGATTTTTTAATCGTATTTTACGGAATTTTTTCTCTATTTTTGAGACCTTAGAAGATGCAGTCGTCCGTTAACAGGGAACAAATTCTACCTAGAATCTTCTAATTTGACATCCAGTAAGGTCTATGAAAAATCTCCTTGGAGACCTTAAACTAGGTCTCTGTTACCCATATCTTTTGATCTATAGGGCTTATAAGTACCCCTAAGCATAATTAATAATTTGATACAAAACCTCCAGTTTCTGAACAGTTTATGCATTCATCACCATGATTCTTTGCATGCACATTCATCGTGATGTGTTTCTTCAGTTCCTGCAGACTTGTGGCGCCACCTGCATTTTTAGCGAACCTGTGAGCTTATGCGATGGTGTGGCGTCGTCCTTCGTCTGTACTTTAACCCATACTATTTCGAAAATGGCAGGAGCTAGCATCACCAAATTTTATGCAAAAAATTAGTCATAAAAAACTATCGGATTTAGCTTGTTTTTTGGCTAATCGCATTTTCTTAGATTTTATAAAAAAAAAAGCTAAAAAAGCTTTGAAAAACTGTTCAGCCAAATTGCTTAATATTTCAAAGAAATGATTCCTGAAACAATCTCTCTCAAGTTTGTTCTAACGGTTTAAAAAGTTGAACTTAGTCGTCTGTCCAAGAAAGCATACTAAAATTACAAGCTAAGAAACGGCTGGAGTTATCATCCCAAATTTTTATGCCAGTGTTGGTCTTATGAGTCATATCTGAAATTTAGGTACATGTATTAGCTAGTGGCGCCACCTACATTGACCTTTTTTGTACGGGGGTTATCGGTTATCAGTACATTAACCCATAAGTTCTCAGGAACAGCAGGAGCTAGCATCCCCAAAATTTACACGAAAATCAGTCGCATATCAAATGTTGTAGGATATAGCTTTTTTTGTGCCACATTCATCAGTTTACATTTTATGGGGGAAAAGCTAAAATACCTTTGAAAATTTTCTTCGACGATATTGTTCAACCAAATTGTTAAATATTTCACAGAAATGATCCCAGGGATAAGCGCTCTCAAGTTTGTTTGATTGGTTCCAGTTTGGCTAATATTGGCCGAGTTAAAGGAATTTGAATTTAGTCATTTTGCCAAACTAACATAAGAATCTCAGAAACGACAGGAGCTAGCATCACTAAGTTTTATGCAAATGTTGCTACATGACTCATGTTTGAAATTGAGGTTTTGTGGGGCCACCTTCATTAACATGTTTATTTAATGGACAGAAACCTTTTAATTTTAGCCTCTTTCAGCCTATAAATATTTCATTATGAAACTGAAGCTGAATGGTTTTAGTTTTCACACGAATTTTATAAGTTCTCTCAATTTTATAAGAATAGATTGGGTTCATTGATTGTTGGTAGAGTCATAGAAAGCTAAAGTTACTCTTGTAGCCATTAGTAAATCTTTATCAAAGTTAGGGCTGCAATAGTCTTCTACAAAAATGTTTCAATTATAACTTCTGTAACATTGCACAGAAATGGTTCTTAGGTGGCCTTTGTTCAACAAATGAATGTTTTATGGCAGAATAATTGGACCTTTAAAAATTAAAGGACTACATCTTTTATTATTCTAAACTTTTTATTAAACAGTCTGGTATGTCAGCTTGAAAAAAAAAGCATTTTAGCCAAAGTCTTTAGAATGTATAAACAGATTTATCAACAGGCCAAGATCGTCTGTATCTGTAAATACCTTGGCAGACTGCCAACTATTTCAGATTTGGTAACAGGCCAAAGGTCAGTCTGGGTCTATTTTTAGCTTTGGTAGACTGCCAACTGTATCAGATAATGCTACAGGTCAAGAGGTCACTCAGTGCAGCCAGATATAGGTCAAGAATTCACTCGGTGCAGCCACGTACAAGTCAAGTGTTCAATGAGTGTACACTGATTTTGTCAGGGGTCATAAGGTCAGCCTCAAGGCTGCATGTGATCCCCTTTGGGGTGCCATGCTCCTCAAGGCTGCATGTGGACACCTCATTAATGCTTCTAGCCCTGGAAACTGTCAGGGCTCTTCAGTTTAGTTTCGTTTATCCTTGCAAGGCTCAAGGTGTTGGTTTGAAATTTGGAATGTTCATCCATATTGGAAAGTTTTCTCATAAAGCAGACAGGTGGCTCCACTTACCTTTCCATTTTCGTAGAATAAATTAATGGCCTTTTCTCAGGAGTTATACACTGTATTGGCATGAAATTGTGCATAGCCATAGATCTTAGGCTCCTCCATCATTTACCTAAGACTGGTGGGGCCTTCTGCAATCATTTTCGCATGGTGTCCATCCTTACATGTGCTTTGGGTGAAAATTGTTCATGTCTCAGGAGTGGGTCAAGGTATTGATCTGAAATTCGGCATGTTCATCCAAATTTGAAAGTTTTCTCGTAAACCAGACAGGTGGCACCACTTACCTTTCCGTTTCCATTGAATAAATTATTGCCCTGTACTCGGGAGTGATTAGCAGTTTTGGCATGAAATTGTGCATATCTATACATCTTGGACTCAATCATATACCCACTTACTGGTGGCGCCATCTGCAATCGTTTTCCCATGTGCTTTGGGTGAAAATTGCTCATATTTCAGGAGCTGGTCAATGTATTGGTCTGAAATATGGCATGTTTATCCATCTTAGAAAGTTGTTACGTACACCAGACAGGTGGCGTCACCGATCTTCCGGTTTTTTTAGAATAAAATAATGCCCTTTTCTCAGAGTTTTAGTTGTCTATATTCAGCAGTGGTGTGACATAACACTCAATCCATCCGTCACCTCACATCTACCACTCTGACTTCAGCGGTGCCACGTTGTCGCTTTTCGAATACCGGTTTTCTAGTTGTTTCCTGCATCGGTGCACATAGCCTAAACGTGGTTTTAAGTATCTGCCTGATATTTTTTCATGTCCATTCATCTTTGATGGATTTCTCGTACACACTTAGACTGATGGTGCCACTTACAATTATTTTTGTGTTGTGTATATCCATGACATATTTCGGCAGTGACGTTTGTGTAATTGGTGCATGTACTCGGGTTCAAAATGTTCAGCAGAGTTGGGTCCGAGTACTTTTAAAGTACTCGAGTACGAGTACCGAGTACTGAAAATGTACTCATTAGTACTTTAATGAGTACTTTTTGTAACCAAACATATTTAATGATGTTATTTAGTTAATATAGACTCACAAAGTTACAAAGTTTTTATTAATGAAAATCCAGGACAAAATATTAATAATATATACAATGTTGTGTTATGCTTAATCAAAATACTGAAGCGAAATGCAAACTCTAGGGCATATAAACAGGCCATATACACTTGTAAATATACCAAAGCATTAACTTATTATAGTAGAAGGTTGCATTTAAGAAACACCTGGTTTCGTAGTTTTTCAAAATATATTTCTTATCCAGGACAAGATGTACAGTTTACATAATGTCGTATTATGCAAATTCAAAATACTTGTGGAAATGTTCAGAAACTATAACATATAAAAAGTTGTATAAAAGTTAATATATAAAAGTTATATCGTTAAAGGAAATCTCACTGACATTGTATAAAGCATATAACAATATGTTATATAATAATAACAATGATAACAAAAAATATAACAATAATGATAACAACCATATGTTATTATTTATATAATAACAACTTATGAATAATATGTGGATGTAGCCTATTGAAGATATTTAATGACAACCGGTATATATGAAAATAGTATAAAACAACACATCTGACAGACTGACCGTGTCATTTCTAATGTTTAATAATTAATGAGTATTAACAACAGTAACATCAGTGGCATATTACAACAAGGAATGAGGTGATAGTAATACGTAATATTAATAGAATATTACAGGATATCAAAGTTTGTAAGAGTAATGTAACTATTGATAGAAAGGAAATTTGAACTGGTAAAAGTAATAGTACCCTAAGTAGTAGAATAATAGCTATTACTTTTCTATTACAGCCCTAGGCTAACACATCTGATGTATGGAGTGTTTGTTTGATTAGGTTGATAAGAGCACAGTAAAGGGTCCAGTGTAGCGTGATTAGTTAAAGCTGGGTGCTTTCATGGTCCAGTAGGCACTGGACAGACTGCCTTTGGCTTTAGGTTACCCCCTGGATCTCTTTGTAGATTCATTAAGTAGGTTTGGTCATTAAACATTGGAGAAGTCCTTTGTGAGCGTACACAGTATATTTGGCAAGTTATTGTTTACTGATAGTAGAATGTGATGCTGTAGCCTATGTTTTAGTAGCTACGGGGTGTATGTTCTGGTAGTCACAGCTTCTCAAGGGTTAATCATTTGTGCCATAGACTGTGAATTGAGCTTATCACAGATTGCAATTCCTACTGAAAATCTGCTAAACCTACAATCACATAAATTACATATATAAATCAATTCAAGCTTGACTAGTCCATGCAGGCCCCGGAGTACTGCTGAGTTCATGCTATGTTGAACAGGTCCTGAGTATATTTGATTGTGTTGAATTGTGGCAAACCTTAACTTTTTTATTTTGGGATCTTTCAATAATTAGAATTTTCTTTAAAATATTACTCAGTATGAATTTGCTGATTTAATGTTTTATTGAACACTATGTTGTACTGATCTTGCTGGAAATATATAATGCTGTACACATGAATTGCATGAATGTATTAATAATAAAAGAGTTCAATTTATATTTATATTTAATAAAAGAAATAGTATTAGTAATAGAAGCCAAGTATTAGTAATAGTAGTAGTAATAAATGCGAAAATGCTGTAAAAATTTCAGTTATAGTAATAGATGGATTACTTTAAGTACTATTATTTATGATATTATATCTACTATATATATCTTCCTATTATATACTATAATAAACTATTACTAATTTTATACATTGAGAAAAAAAAAGTTTATTTAGAAATTTCTAAATATAAAAAAATACCCAAAAGTACTAATGAATTACTCATTTGAGTACCGAGTACTTTCAAAGTACTCGAGCACAAGTACGAGTACTTTTGTTATTTTTAAAAAGTACTCGAGTACAAGTAACTTAATTAGGTCACAGTGCATGGTTAATTTCAGGTTTCTGAGGAGAACTTTTGAGGAATTCTCAGGATTCAGAGGTTCATGATTCTAGCCTTTAAAGGTACGATTTGTGCCTTGAAAACAAACAGAGCGTTCTGAAAAATACAGGTAAACAAGTGACCCATGGGTCATGACGCTCAGCTGACTGTGAAGAGATTCGCAAAAGGAATTTTATATCATCTGAATGGTAGTATATACCCATTCAACTGAAGCATCAAACAGATTAATCAACAGGCCAAGATTGTGTGTGTCTTTATATATCTCAAAATAGAGAAAAATGCGTAAATTAAAAAAAAAATACAGGTGGCTCTACCAGTCTGCAGAAACTAATAAAACACTTAATGATCAATATCCATACAAGAAATCATGGTGATCTCTGCATTAGTTGTTCAGATACTTCAGCTTTTGTATCAAATTTTCCATTATTCTGAGGGATACTTCGGAGTCCTATAGCTTGAAGTATATGGGTAACAGAGACCTAATTTCAGGTTTCCACAGACACTTCTCATGGGCCTCCTTGCATGACATGAATGAAGATTCTAGGACCAGTTGTTACAATTTTTGCCACGTTAACAGATGACAGCATCCTTAAAGATCTCAAAATAGAGAAAAATGCGTTAATTAAAAAAAAAATACAGGTGGCTCTACCAGTCTGCAGAAACTAATAAAAACACTTAATGATCAATATCCATACAAGAAATCATGGTGATCCCTGCATTAGTTGTTCAGATACTTCAGCTTTTGTATCAAATTTTCCATTATTCTGAGCTGTACTTTGGAGTGCCATAGCTCAAAGGATATGGGTAACAGAGACCTAATTTCAGGTTTCCATGGAGACTTTTCGTGGGTCTCCCTGTGTGTCGGGAATGAAGATTCTAGGTCCAGCCTTTACGATTTGTACCTTGTTGACAGATAACTACATCCATAAAGGTCTCAAAAATAGAGAAAAGAAATTGTAAAAATTAAAAATAATACAGGTGGCACCACCAGTCTGCAGGAACTGATGGAACACCTCTTGATCAATATGTATGCCAAAACTCATGACCATCAGTGTTGTAGTTATTAAGATGTTGCAGTTTTTTTTATCAAATTTTCCATTAAACTGGGGGGTAATTGGAAGCCCCACAGCTCAAAGGATATGGGTAACAGAGACCATATTTCAGGTTTCAATGGAGACTTTTCATAGGTCTCTCACTGTGTCAAGAATGAAGATTCTAGGTCCAGTCTTTACGATTTGTGCCCTGTTAACAGATGTTCACATTTTTAAAGGTCTCAAAATAGAGAAAACAATTCGTAAAAAATCGAACAATACAGGTGGCGCCAACAGTCTGCAGAAACTGATGAAACATCTCATGATCAATATGTATGCCAAAAATCATGACCATCAGTAATGTAGTTAATGAGATATTGAAGATTTTGTATGAAATTTTGGACTATTCCTGGGGGGGGGGGTACTTTGGGGCCCCATAGCTCAAAGGATATGTGTAACAGAGACCAAATTTCTGGTTTCCATAGAGACTTTTCATAGGTCTCTCCGTGTGTCAAGAATGAAGGTTCTAGGTTCAGTCTTTACGATTTGTGCCCTGTTAACAGATGTTCACATTTTTAAAGGTCTCGAAAATAGAGAAAAAAAATCGTAAAAAATCGAGAAAATTACAGGTGGCGCCCCCAGTCTGCAGGAACTGATGGAACATCTCATGATCAATATGTATGCCAAAAATCATGACCATCAGTGATGCAGTTAATGAGATATTGAAGTTTTGGTATGACATTTTTGACTATTCTGGAGGAGGGGGGGGTACTTTGGGGCCCCATAGCTCAAAGGATATGGGTAACAGAGACCTAATTTCTGGTTTCCAAGGAGATTTTTCATGGACCTCTCAGAATGTCAAGTTACAAGATTCTAGGTCCAGCGGTTACGATTTGTGCCCCTGGTTAACGGACAGACGGAAAAATGACGACGGACAAAGAGTGATCACTATAACTCAGATGACTTACACTCATATGAGCTAAAAATCGTTAAGATTAAGATAATGCAGGTGGTGCCACCATCCATGCCCAGTAGGTAAGGTTCATTAAGACCCTTCAGCACTCCTAATTGGATGAAAATCCATATTGCCGTTCCTGACGAATCTGGTTATGTGTATTTACATTATTTCTGGGGTGCTCAACCAACCACCGTAACTTGGAGAATATAGGTCACAGTGACCTAATTTCAGGTTTCAAAGAACTTTTTAGGAACTCCCAGGATGCAGAGGTTCATGAGTCTAGCCTCTGCGGGTACGATTTATGTCTTGTTAACAGACCTAGTGTTCTCAAATAAAGGTACAAATTCGAATAAAAATGAGATAAATGCAAGCGGAGCCACCATTCATGCCCAGTAGCTAAGGTTCAATAAGACCCATCAGCACACCAAATTTTATATCAATCCATCAAGCCGTTCCTTAGAAATCTGGCAATTAGTTTATATTTTTTAAATTATTCTAAGGGGGGGGGGGGGGTTAACAGGCTCCGTAACTCAAAGAATATAGGTCAAAGTGACCTAATTTCAGGTTTCTGAGGATTTGAGGTCCTCCCCGGATGCAGAGGTTCAGGATTCTAGGCTTTTTGGTTACGATTTGTGCCCAGTCAGAAGAAAGGACGACGACAAAGGGTGTTCCCTAAAGCCCAGATGACTTTCAATCAACAGAGCTAAAAAAATGCGTAAAAATTCGAAAAAAAATACAGGTGGCGCCAACAGCCTGCAGCTACTGATGAAACAATCCATGATCAGTATTAGTTAAACGAATCATGGTGATAAATGCAAGAGTGCAAGGTGCAAAGGAATTAAGGGGTTGGGGGAGGGGGTGGGGGATAATGGTATTTACAAAACTTCTACATATATACATACAGGGCACACAAAGCCTGATCTCCCATTCTGATGAGGCAGGAAAATAATAAACAAATGTTTGTATTAGACCATTTTATTATCAAATCATTTTTTTAGTTTATATTTCTATACATTTTAATATAATATTTATATCTAAAGATGATTCATAATTCTAAATTGCATCATCATAAATCTCAATCAGATAACACCACATCATGCATACAAATGTTTATTTATTTTTACCAGAAAAATATATCTTTTAAATTGACAAAAACAATAAATATCTATAAATAATACTTAATCCAGATTTCCTCATTTTAAATTTTACCTTTATTTATCCATAAATTGCTTCATATTTTATAAATTTATGCATACTGATGGGTTAAATTAAATTTTAATTTGTTAAAATCATATAAAAGAAAATTTATTTCTTTAAAAAATGCTACATTTAAACAACTTTGGCATCTTCTGGATTACTCCTTGAATTCTTTAAAAGTTTTGTATATTAGTGGCAACAGCATTACAATTAAGGAAATAAAGTGCAAACAATTACAATTACTGCATAACACTTGGTTGGGAGGGGGGGGGGGGATACGTGAATAACTGTACACCTGTCACAGCAGGGGATCTCCCACAGTGACTTTAACAAATCAGGAACCCTGGCATCTAGCTGACTTCCAGTGACCTGGAGTGAGTAGCCTGCATCTGGACAAAGGAAGTGACTACAACATTGCCTCAAGAAAAAATTCAATAACAAGCCTAATTTTCAAGCTTTTATTTTCAAATTTCAGATTTAAACAAATTCAATATGTATGTTTACATGCAGTGAAAATTAAATCAACAGGACTCAGAGGAAAAAAACGTGCCATGTTCAAAGTTGGGCAAAATTTAAGGTACTGATTTTATTTTTATGCTATTAACTTAAAAAATTTACAAAATTCAGACCTTATTTTGGGTACACAACTGAATCTTAACTAGATGTGGTCGGACAATGTTCCTCAGAGGCCCCCGCGTTTCTGCTAGTGTTGGACTAGTTTAAATATGGGTGAAAAATTAATTTAAATTTAAACAAGGCCTACAGGCCTAATGCGAACCTGTGCAAAGTTTGGGAGTATGAATGGTTTCTTTTTAAAATTTAATATTGATCCTTTTAAGTCCTGTATATCTACCTTAGTCATTATGATTTCAGCAAAATGGACATTTCGGACCTGCAAGTTTCAGACTAGGACATTTTAAAACTAGAATATGGGTAGTCGACAAGCGACTATGTGTATCCACAGAAATCAGAGTGGGACGGGTGAGGTGAGGCATGGATTAAATGGCAAGGCGAATAGAGTGAGGTGTGTTGCATATTAGCATGGATGTCTGCAGCGTAAACGTGAATGTAGGTGGTGCCACCTGTCATAAAATCGAGAAAATTGTCCAGGATGTATAAACCTGTAAAATTTCAGGTGGATAAGTCAAACCACTGCTGAGATATGAGTGATTTTATCCCAAGGCAGATGAACAGATGGACGGTGTTCATAAGTGGTTGCAGGTGGCGCGACCAGTTTTGCTTATGATGAAGAGCTATGTGAGATCTAAACACAAGCAAAATTTTGCCCAATCGCTCAAACGGTTCCCGAGATATGAGTTTGGATGTCTGCAGAGTAAACGTGAATGTAGGTGGCACCACCTGTTATAAAATCAAGAAAGCTGTCCAGGATGTATAAACCTGCAAAATTTTAGGTGGAAGGGTTAACCACTGCTGAAATGGGAGTGATTTTATCCAAAGGCAGATGAACAGATTGGTGCTGTGCATTAATGGTTGCAGGTGGCGCCACCAGTTTTGCCTATGATGAAGAGCTATGTGAGATCTATACATGTGCAAAATTTTGGCTCAATCGGTCAATTTTTTCCCAAGATATGATCTAGGATGTCTGCAGAGTATACGTGAATGTAGGTGGCGCCACCTGTCATAAAATCGAGAAAGCTGTCCAGGTTGTATAAACCTTTAAAATTTCAGGTGGAAAAGTCAAACCACTGCTGAGATATGAGTAATATTATCCTAAGGCAGATGAACAGATGGACGCTGAGCATAAATGGTTGCAGGTGGCGCCATCGATTTGCCTATGATGAAGAGCCATGTGAGTTCTATACACGTGCAAAATTTCGGCCCAATCGGTCAAACAGTTCTAGAGATATGAGCTTGGATGTCTGCAGAGTAAACGTGAATGTAAGTGGCGCCACCTGTCATAAAATCGAAAACGCTATCCAGAATGTATAAACCTGCAACATTTCAGGTGGATAAGTCAAACCACTGATGAGATATGAGTGATATTATCCCAAGGCAGATGAACAGATGGACGCTGTGCAAAAATGGTTGCAGGTGGCGCCACCAGTTTTGCCTATGATGAAGAGCTATGTGAGATCTATGCACATGCAAAATTTTGGCCGAATCAGTCAAACGGTTCCCGAGATATGAGCTTGGATGTCTGCAGAGTAAACGTGAATGTAGGTGGCGCCACCTGTCATGAAATCGAGAAAGCTGTCCAGGAAATATAAACCTGCAAAATTTCAGGTGGATAAGTCAAACCACTGCTGAGATATGAGTTAAATTATCATAAGGCAGATGAACAGATGGACGCCGTGCAAAAATGGTTGCAGGTGGCGCCACCATTTTTAGTGTATGTTATAAAGCTATCAAAGGGCTGCATTTGTGCAAAGTTTTTAGAAACGAGTTTATGTGTGGAAACAGACGCACAAATGGACGCTGGGCAGCGAGGAAAGGTCAAAGGTCAACCAAAAATGAGGGCCAGCAGTTCACATGTGACCTGATGATAAACCCGATTCGCTTAAAATGCAAACCAAGTTTTTTCAAACAGTTGAAAGATATAGTTCCAATAATCTGGGAATTCTGCATCTAAACATTGTGTCTAGACGTCTAGAGGCTGTGTCTAGACGTCTAGACACAATGTCTAGACACCCCCCCCCCTACAGCCAAGTCAGTTGACATGGTCTGGACTCCACCTGTTTGTACTGAGTGACCTCTTGACTTGGCTGCTGAAACTCAGCATTTTGTCAAATCTGTTTTCAAATACAAAAAGTCGTTTTCAATTGGCTACAATGCTTTTTTAAAACTGTATTTACCAAATCTATTCTTATAAAACTGGCAGAACCCTACCATAGAATAATTCTTGTAAAATTTAAACGAATCAGCTTAACAGTTTCATCATGAATCAGTATATAAGCTAGAAGAGTTTAAAATTACATTTTCGCTTGTAAAAAAACACATCAATGTAGATGGCGCCACCAATACCTCAACATCAGATATGACATATTTGACAAACATTGGTATAAAATTTGGTGATTATAGCTCTAGCCGTTTCTGAGATTTTAATTTTTGTGTGCTTTTTTGGACAGATGACTAAGTTCAACCTCCTGTAACTCGGCAGAAAATCTCCCAACTGAAACCATTCGAACAAACTTGAGAGAGATTTTTCCAGGGATCATTTCTGTGAAATATTGGACAATTTGGCTGGACAGTTTCACAGAAGAAGATTTTTAAAGGTTTTTAAGCTTTTTCTCTATAAAATCTAAATTAATGCAGATACCTAATAATAAGCTCCAGGGCACAAAGATTCACATGTGAATACTTCTTACATGTAATTTGGAGCTCTAGCTCCGACAGATTCTGACTTTCAGCCATGGACGGCGGAAAGCCAGCCCTGGACGGCGGACGACGCTGCGCCATCGCATAAGCTCACGGATTCGCTAAAAATATGACAAACAGAAACAGGTTTTTATCCATATGCATGAGGGAAAAAATCCTACTGGATCAAATAATATTAAAGAAGATATGTCTTAAAGACTGTGTGCAATAGAAAATCACCGAATGTAGTCTGCTAGCCATATTTGATTTTGAGCAAGTCTGTGTTTCAATAGGTCTGGAGCCCTTATAGGCACCAATGATCCCTGTGACTTTGGGAAAGCTGCAGTACGTTGTTGTTCAGTTATCGCGTGCGAAAAAAATCAGCGATCGGGCTGTGGCGGCCATATTGGAATTCCGACAGGTCTGTAATTCAAAAGGTCTGGAGCCCTCACATGTACCAACCATCCCTGTAAATTTGGGAAAGCTGAAGTATGTTGTTGTTGAGTTATCGCACGCGAAAGAAAATCAGCAATTGGGCTGTGGTGGCACTACTGGAATTCCGACAGGTCTGTAATTAAATAGGTCTGGAGCCGTCATAGGTACAAATCATCCCTGAGAATTTAGGAAAGCTGCAGTAGGTTGTTGTTGAGTTATCACCCGCGAATAAAATCAGCGACCGGGCTGTGGCGGCCATATTGGAATTCCGACAGATTAGTAATTCAATAGGTCTGGAGCCGTCATGGGTACCAATCATCCCTGTGAATTGGGGAAAGCTGC
The DNA here is from genome assembly GCA_026874595.1 of Sipunculus nudus. Lineage (NCBI taxonomy): Eukaryota > Metazoa > Annelida > Sipuncula > Golfingiida > Sipunculidae > Sipunculus > Sipunculus nudus. The sequence goes on from CM049310.1 coordinate 67,759,814, forward strand.
AGTGGGTTGTTGTTTTATTTGTCGCGCTCGAAAGAAAGTGTCACAGACGGAAATACGGGCTGACACGGTGATCACTATAGGGCACCGTTTGTCAAGCGGGGCCCTAATTAAACAGTTATATACTTGGAAAAAAGTCTATAGCTTCAAAAATGTTAATGTTAAGTGAGCAAATATTTTTCCTGTTTTTTTACATAGTCCAATATGTTCAAGCCCATAACTTATAGAAATTACTCTTTACAGTCTTAATTTCTAGCATGTATATAGTAAATATATGGGAGAATACTCCTGGTAAAATTTAAGAAAAACAGGTAAGTGGTTTTGATATAAGACAGTTCTGAAGTGTGGTAATAGGTTTTAAATTTTAATTTGAGGTTTTTCCTTAATTTCCCAAAGGAACGAAGTCGCAGTGACCCAGTCTTCGGTTTGTAAGGAGATCTTTGGGACATCTAACAGTATGCCGAATTTCGGACTCGTAGGTCTAACGGTTTCAAAACGTTCCAGTCTAACGGACGAATAGACGGACGGACCACGACTTTAGCTCAGATGACTTATAGTGAGCTGAGCTAAAAAATTACAACATTCTTATCTGATTTCTGGCATATAATTGAATCTCTAGATTATAAGCAATTATCTTGTCAGGTAAATATATTTCCTGACTTTTGACATACTACATTATATGTTTGAGCCCATAACTTCAATAATTTACGCATTATTGACCTTATTTATGGTTTGTATATAGGAAATATAGAGGTATAGTATGAACACCAGTGGTTTTCGAGATAGGCAGATTGTATACGTTTAACAATAGGTTTTTACTGGGAAACTAGGTTTTCGCTTAATTTTTCAAAGGAACGAAGTCGCAGGGACTCATTTTTAGCTCAGCTGACTATAAGTCATCGGAGCTATAGTCGTGGTCCATTGTCCGTCGTCCGTCCGTCTGTCTGTAGATGTGGCCCGTTTTGAAACCGTAAGACCTAGGAATCCAAAATTCGGCATAATGTTAGATGTCCCCAAGATCTCCTACCATGCCGAAAACTGGGTCTTAGCGACTTCGTTCCTTTGAGAAATTAAGGAAAAACCTCAATTGTTTATTAGAAACCTATTTTCACACTTCAGGACTGCCTAATATCAAAACTACTCATCTGATTTTCCTCATATTTACCATAAATATTCCCCTATATAGTTCCTATGTACATGCCAGAAATTTTGTCTGTATTATATAATTTAAAAGTTATGGGCCCAAACATAATGCATTTTGTAAAAAATCAGAAAAGATATTTGATCACTTAAAACAAAACATGTTAAAGCTATGGACTTTTTTTCCAGTAATATATCTTTAATAAATCAAAATTAAATTGTACACCCAAAATTAGATCAAAATCTTTTAAATTTTTTGAAATATTAATAAAAATAAAAAATTTGTACCTTAAATTTTGCCCAACTTAATATTAATAAAAATAAAAAATTGGTACCTTAAATTTTGCCCAACTTTGACCATGGCACGTTTGTTTCCTGTAAGTACTGTGGATTTAATTTTCACAGCATGTTTTTGTTAGAATTTTGTCTATTAACATCAAAAATTTGAAACCAGTTGATCAAAAACTGTAGATTTTATTCAAGTTTTCAAGCACCATGTAACATATTGTTTACATCAAGCTAGTGTTATGCAGTTTGCAAGAGCTCAGCTCCCCAGCCTCAGCTCTCAGTTCCTAAAATTTGGCATACAATTAGATGTCTTCAAAGTCCCCTACCATGCCAAGAATTTGGTCACTAGGACTTAATACCTTCGAGATATTAATAAAAAACTTCATTTTTCCATTAAATACCCATTGTTACACTTCAAGACTGCCTAATATCAAAACCACTGATCTGACTTTAATCATATATAATATACATATTGTTCTATACATTCTCTATGCACATGCCAGAAATAATGTCAGTATTGCGTAATTGTTTTAAGTTATGGGCCCAAACATAATGCACTTTGTAAATAATCAAGAAATATATTTACTCCTTTAACAATAGGATTGCTGAAGCTAGAGATTTTTTGTCAGGGATGTAACATTATTTTATCAAGATTCAATTGAATACCAAAAATTAGTTCTGAATTTTTCAATTTTTATAAGTTATTAGTATAAATATAAAATTAGTACCTTAAATTTTGCCAAACTTTGACCATGGCACTTTGTTTCCTGTGAGCACTGTTGATATAATTTTCATATCGTGCACACATAAGGATTTCAGCTTTTTAGTTTAGAAAGCTGAAAGAAATTGGCCAAAAATTGTAGCTTTTATTAATGTTTTTATGAGACCATGTCAGACCTTAGCTCTCCCCAGCCCCTCTTGAGTCACCTGTATGTTGACCTTGTTGACCTTTCATCAAATTATGCACGCTTGACGCGAGGCATACATGGGGCAGCCAGGCAGCTTATGCATGGCCAGCCACAGTTGATCCTGGTGCCCAACTCAACTAGTTTTAACTAACAACATAACAATAAACAATAAATTAATAATTTTTTATTGGTTTTTAATAACAAATTAAAGAAAAATGGAAAAGGAATTTGTTAGTTGATAATAACAGGAAATTACCTTGCAGTTACTGATGATATAAGAATCTTGTATCGATTGATAGAATGTCACGTATTCCAAATAACACCATGCAGTCACCTATGGAATTTTTCAGTTAAATTTTAATGATAAAAAAATAAATCATATTATTCATTACTGATCATTAGGGATCATATGAAGGAAATAAATATAGACAAAGATGCAGTTGATAATATTAATCTAGATTCCTGCTGTGTCTAGTGTGTACATTGATGTGAAATTAGTCCAAAATGAATATATTACATTTATTTTTTTAAATATGAATAAAAGCCATAAAACCAGGTACTTATGATCATTATTTAAATGTGTGAATTTTGTATATTCTGCTTTCTCAACATCGTTTGGTGAAAACTGAATAAATACCAGACATGGTGCGAAAACTTTGCAAATATATTTGAATACGAATATGAATATGTACTCCATTATTAATTTTCTTGCATAAGAATTGGAATTCAGGTAAAAATGAAAGTATATGAATACCAGTGCAAATACTTTTAAAATGTATTCATGAATGCATTCATGAATATATTCTTTGATATTATTTTTATAATCATTTCAGTTGTATTTTATTTTAAAAAATCATACGATTCTCTTATTTTTAATAAAAAATTATATTTGGGACAATTTGTAATTATTTTTAATAAATAGTTAAACTCTTATATTATGTTCTGCTTATAAGTTATAAGGCCAAGTGAAAATCTGTGTGACAATAGCACTTCATTTGTTAATAAAATAAACGAAATCAATCCTCTTCCCCGTCTCCAAAGATACAATCAAAATCATACATAAGCTAAACACCTACAACTCATAATACAGCTTATATTTATTTCCACACAAAACAAGCATGTGCCTTTTTTCTAAATCATATTTTTTTATCATATATAACAGCTGAGCGCCGTGACCCATGGGTCCCTTGTTTTGGTTTGGTAGGAGAAATTGGGGACGCCTAACTGTATGTAGAATTTTGGATTCGTAGGTACGACAAAGGACCAAGACTAGCTCACATGCCGAGCTAAAAATTGTGCCCTGCTCCAAGTTGGCGCAAATTTAGGGTACTGTTTTTATAATTATGCTAATTAACTTTTAAAAATTACGAAATTCGGATCTAATCTTGGGTATACAATTGATACTTGATTAAAGTTATATCCCTGAAAAAAGTCTATAGCTTCAGCAATTCTCGTGAGGAAATAAATTTCCTGATTTTTGACAAAGTGCATTTTGTTTGAGCCCATAACTTAAATAATTAGCTCAATATTGACCTAATTTATGGTATGTACAAAGGAAATATATGCAGGAATGGTTATATCAAATATGAATACAATAACACCAGTGGTTTTCATAGTTGGCAGTTTTGAAGTGCAACATTAACAATCTTTTTTTTCTGGAAAACGGAGGTCTCAGTTTTCCGCTTTATTTCTCGAAGGAACACGGTCAAGGGGTAAAACATCATGACTATAGCTCAGATGACATGTAGTCAGCTTGAGATAAAAATTAGAAAGGTGGAGCCCTAAGTTTTTGGAAACGGACAAGTCGTGGTCAATATTCATGGCACTCATCAACTATCAAATTCCTTTTATATTAATTTTTCTTAAATTTGTTATTAAAAAACAATAAAAAAATATTAATTTATTAATTGTCATGATGTTGGTCAAAACAACTACAAGATGAGTTGGGTGACACACCTGGATGAATTGTGGCCAGCCAGTCTCTAGCTTCAGGAATTCTCATGTCATGCGAGTAAATATATTTCCTGATTTTTAACAAAGTGCATAATGTTCCTGCTCATAACTTTAAAATATTACACAATGATAATTTCTTGTATGTATATAGGAAATAAATAGAGGAATATGTATATGAAATATATTCAAAAACAGCAGTGGTTTTTAAATGAGGCAGCCTTGAAGTCTAACAGTGGGTTTTTATGGCAAGTTGGCGTTTTTCCTAAAGAACTCGAAGGAATGAAGTCTTTGTAACCCTATTTTCGATATATAAAAATTTAAATAATATAATTTATTTCCAGAGGACAAGATTGATGCCTACCTAGGTTACTACCGGCGGCACATGAATCAGGCTCTGCTTCCAAAACATCACATGTTGGAAGACCATTTAGTTCCTTTGATTAGGAAATGGAGTTATGGGATGGGGCTTCATGGAGAACAGGGTGGAGAGGGGGATACATGCAGTTGTAAATAGGCTAAAGCGTTCTTCTTGGGCAATGAGGAACCCTGTTAAACATTTCAGGGGAGCTATCTTTTAAGCTGTAATAATATTGACATATACATAGACATAACTAACTATAGAATATTGTAACAATGTTATATATATATATATATATATATATATATATATATATATATATATATATATATATATATATATATATATATATATATATATATATATATATATAGTGTTTATTCATTATTCTAACTTTGCAGTTTAATTATGTGAAATCTGAAATTTTAGCCATTCCAAATTTAAAGCAAATGGTATCATATAGGATGTAAAATATTTTATAATCATAATTGTAGGATTGTATCCACAGGTCATCAATTGTCAGCATCATACTGATGTGTAATGTGGTACATATAATACAGTTTCATAAGCAGGTTGAAGTTTTTAATTATATTCACTATACAAAGTTATTAGTGCAGTGACATTTACTTGTCATTTATATTTTTAAATTGTAAAACAGGTTTGTATCACGATCTGTTTATAATATTTAATTGATATATGGATAAGAAAGGCATTTATAACACAGTTTGGTTGTTTATAGTTTGAATAAACTCCAGTCCGAATTTAGTCTGGCCCCTTCATACTGTTAGTGTTGTGTAGTTCAGTGCTATATATTTATGAAACACAAATTGACAATCTTCTGATCATACCCATAGTTTGCTCAGTATATTGAATTTATGTATTTAAAATTTCATCTGAATGAAAACGCATTTTATATTAAATTTTACCATTTTTTATTCACAAATCTCATCAAATGTTGACTTTTCAATGAACTTAGATGATGCATACTACTTGTGCTTTTTGTTGGACAATATCTGCTTTCTCCCCATGTCAAATTAAATATGGTACACATATTTAGATTCCTGAGAAAATTATCCTTCCACACATATATAACATGCAAGGTTTGTTGTTTTAGATAAGTTATTAAGGGGTAAATGCAAGAAACCTAGATGATATGCTGTAAACAGGCCCCATCTATCCACTAGAGTGTAACCCGACACCCATGTTCGTAGCTATCTCTCGCGGACACCCCGAGTGTCTGGGGAGAACAGCCTGCCCAGCCCATTAAAGCTCCACCTGCCTAACTGCTGTGCCGACTAATGCGGCAATTATAGATTTTCAAAGACTTTCTTCTGGATTTTATGCATTTGGACTTCAGTTTACTTTCTGGGTTGTTGCAAGAGCTGGACTGTCATTCTCCGAGAGTTTACATTTAAAGGACTTATCGTTGTGATGGTGTTGGTACCAGGTACTGTGCACATTTTTCTATGTGATTGTATTGACTTGTTATACCGCTTTTTTACTATATACTTGTATTGATTTAGTGTATTGTAATGTTAGGGTTGTTTTAAGAATAAATTATAGTTATTTGTTAACAAAAAACACTGACTTCTTTATTCATTCCCCTAGACATTTTACGCTGCCTAGTGTTACAGAATCTGATTTGTTTTTATCTCCATTACAAAATTTGTGTTCATCACGCATACGTGATCTGTTTATAATAGGTTCCGTAACAATATATATATTACAATGTGGAAATATAACAGCCACGCAAACCAGAAGTCGAATTAGAATGGTCGGTTTATCTTGATTACCTCTGCTAGTCATGTCGGGAGGTATTCAAAATTACACGCAAATTACAATGTCAGACCAAACTGACGATGCTTGTTCACTCACAAATACACAAATCCATTAGGGGTAACACCACAAAAAATCCAGAGTATTATTTAACATTCAAATTTATTTACTGAAAACTGTACAAAATTAAGCTCTGTACGATGTCTAAATGAGACCAATTGTACACATTTTCACATACACTACATAAAATGCACGGTATCTCTTGTAATAGCAATAACTAAACCTAAATGTACATGTGCTGATCTGGATGATCATTTTAACTTGCTGGTCTATTTACACAGGCATTCAACAAAAGTAATCAGTAGCATAAACGTGATCAAATGTACAAGAAACAAATCACCTGTAAGAAACCTGATGAACAACATACAGCTTACATTAGTACCAGACTTTTGTTCAGTGGAGGTTATTCAAGGACCATCGAGCAAGCAAGGTTTACTTTTAAACATGTTAAAACCGCTATAAATATCATCCATGATCATATAGATGTATATATATATATATAGATATATTTATTTACATCTGAGCTGCACCTGGAAAGATGAATTACACATACTAAAATTTTGTCAATAAAATTCTGGCCTGGCCCCTACCCAAATATTCCCTGGGCAACGCTGATTTCAAGTTATAACAAATAAACCCCAAGTTCACCCTCTCATCAAATGAAACCAAGCCAGTTATCCATAGATAATCCCGGAAGTATACCAATCATTTACAAATGACAATACAGTACAAAGAAGAGTAGTCTGTGGCAGTGTAACCTAATGCAACAATCACAAAACGCACCTAGCAGCCATGGCTCTGTGCCATCTGATAAATTAATATACATCATAACAAAACATACAAGTTAGAGATGATTGTTAAATTAAATATCTGTAGAGATCGATTTTGTAAAGTAAAGTTACATACATACACTAGTATTAAAACTTATCCCCGTGGTTAATCCACCATTGCATTAACGGTTGTAACTGGAACAGGCCAGTCTGAATGGTGAGAATGCTAGAAAGGACTAGTGTTCCTGGAGTTAAACCATCATCTTACCAATAAACAAGGTGGTCTTGCTTCCTCCTGATTCACCAGGATAACAGTCTTCTGGTCCAGGTCTTGCAGCGTCGACCCTGAGCACTTATTCATGTGTGTTGTGTGTAGTATTACATGACCCTGACTATTGTCAATGTACAACCAACATCTAACCCTAATGTTTCCCTCAAACAGCCATGTAATCGCTGATGCCAAACAGCCTCTAATACCATCATATACTCCAATGATACAGTCCCTAATACCACAAGATACATCAAAGACGCTAAATTTTTACTTGTGTGGCACTGGAAGAAGTGACTGAAAACATGCACAAGAACCAACCCCCGTCTAATCAAAGTCTGACCTCTTGGTGAGCATGATACAACATTAAAGAGACAAGCATCTTCTTGTAATAAAAAAATACTATCACATGTGGGGTATCAGTATTAAGTTGTGTGAATATGCAGACACAGGGCATGTATAAACAAATAAAGATATGTATTGAACATGTCACAGAACTAGTTCATCTCCAAGGACTCACTGCAAGAGAGGTTCATATCATTGGGCCAAGTAGTATTAAAATGGCAAAAATCAAGAGGCAACAGCATCTGGCAGCATATCCAAGGGGACAGACATATTTACCGTAAGTTATGACAATAAAAAGTCATGTAATCACAAATGAGAATTTCATGGACATTCAACATGAAAAAGCATGAATGACTATCTCTGTTATAGGTTTCATCACGCCTTACCTTTGCCCGCCAGAACAACATGGCAAAATATGCAAACATGTATATATGGCAAACGTTGTATATTTCATATCATGATGATTCAAATGGACAAGATCAGTTTGAAATAAGTGTGATATTTTTAGTATTAGCTCAAGGTATTCAACATGGCAAGGCAAAACATGAGCATATAATGGGTATCAGATGAACAATATCATGTGGAAAATCAAAATTTATGAGGCATGGTATCAAAACATGCAAAAGAATAAATCCAATCATCAAAATAAAAACAAAAAAAAATATTGGTCAGACTTTCCCCCATCCCTGAAGGCTGCTTGTGGGACATGGACAGCTGTAAGCCCTTCTCTGCAAGGTGAACATCACAGCAGACAGAACAACTAACAATAACAGGCCATATCCAACAGTTATATATTCAGACATTTTATCAAGGAATGTACAAAACAAATAAATGCACACACAAGAATTGTTTACCTCCTTCATATTTTATCTTGTGATGGGTCTGTAACCTGCTAAACTACCTATTTACTGCTTTTATGGCATGGCTTAAGTATATTAACTGTACCAGGTAGACTTATATGCAATGTTGTCCTTGTAAAATCTCATCTTTCCTCAGCAATCTGTGAAGAAACAAACACAAAAGACATGCATGTTCACTTGGGGATCTGATAAGACTGCTCCTGGAAAAGAAGTGACGGGGTTAGAACATTCACTACAGAGTGGACCTGCTTCTGCTAAATGAAGCAGCTCAATTCAAACTTACCTATATATACTTACTATCTGCAGATCCTTACCCTGTAACCAGTTCTGCCAAAGGGCAGCGGAACCGTCCCTTCCTGCCCTATACAAACTGGTAAGAAAGCATGAGGATCTAATCCACACAGAGTGTACCCTACACTTTTACAACAATTTAAAATAACATGTTTTGTGTGAAATAACTTTTTTAACTATTAAATAAAAAGAGAAAAATTTGTCTTCATACATTTGTTTTTTTTTATCAGTTTATGATAATAGGAAGGACTCTCTAATATCCACACTATATTTATAAAGGGCAAAGAAGCTGAAGTCACTTCTGGAACAAGAACGTGTGACTATTAAACCATCAAGCAATGAAGATGCTAATTACCTATTAACAAATATATCCCTTCAATCCTCTGCTGGTCCATGAACAATGTAACACTTCTTGAAAGGACAAGGTACATGAAGCTGTCAGCTGGACTAGACTGACTGGACCAGAGTGACAGTGGACCAGGCTGACCGGGCCAGAGTGACAGTGGACCAGGCTGACTGGACCAAAGTGACAGTGTACCAGAATGACTGGACCAGATTGACATTGGACCAGAGTGACTGGACCAGACTGACTGGATCCTAGTGACAGTGGGCCAGACTGACTGGACCAGAGTGACAGTGGAGTGGACAGTGGCACCAGTTCTTACACTTTGTCCCAACCCCACTCTGGTTCTAGAAATTCATACAGATGGTGTCAAAATAATTTAAAGATTTATTTCAATGATTTCATCTTCATTGCAATGAAAAGAAGAAACATTAAATACCTACCTTCATATTTGTAACCAGTTTCACCCAAAACATCTCACCCTATGTTACCCATCCAGTTTGACCAAAAACTGTTTTACAACTTGACTAGCAGGTTACCAATAAACATGTTCAAACAGGATGACCATCTATTTTACTTTGAGAGCTTGACTGACAGATCTTATTTATACCTGAGTGTGTAATGAAGCATTTCTACTGTTGAGGGGGTTGACTGCCCTGGTAGCCCCCACCGGGCTGCTGTTGGTACCCCTGACTGGGAGGCTGTTGACCACTGCTTCCTCCGGCCTGGGCCATGATGGCATCAGCATGGTAATGTAATCCCTGCTGTCTGTAATACTCCGCCCATGCTAAACTATAATCTGGTTGACCTGTCTGTGGGTTAATCGCTGAAAGATAAGAGAAACACATTAAAGTGAATCTTCACATTTCCGTAAACCTGTACAAACAGAACTTTACACATGTGTGCATTACAGAAGACCCCTTTTTTATCACCGCAGCCATAAAATGAAACTAAATTTGAAAATCTGGACTGTTTTCTGAACTTGTTATGCATCTTGAACAGTGGTTTTATCTTAAATGAACTGTGTAAAGACCACTTTCGAGGGAGACACAGCACACTCAGCTGAGGGATACAATAGGTGGATAATATTGTCATAGCCACAGAATTCAATGTCTTAATTGACCAATCCACCACAGCCCAAATGCTCCGCCCTTTTAACTTATTATTATGAGGAGCCTCAAAAACGCTCCTACACAGGTCTTCTATGCCCAGAGCGAGAGCTTCTTACAACATAATAATGACGTCACAAAGGTCAATGACGCATGATGTCGTTTGGACTGACGTCATCAGCTGGTATTGCCTGACCATTGTTTACTATATCGCAGTCCATATGAACTGTTTTGCAATATTTTGGATTGTCTTATATGAATTACCTGCCAGGTAAGACATTATTATTTACTCGGTAGTTGGAGGAATGGCTCCTGCACTATTTATACATCAAACTTCTCTTGAGTCAGGTGCACCAGGCTAACCAGGCTTAGGTGAGAAAGGCAGTTGCTGTGAGTGAACCTGACAAAATGCTTGCTCCAAAATGCTTGCACTAAGTGAACTCTTGACCTACTGCATAATATGACACACTGGGCAGTCTGCTAAACAATAATTAGATCCAGACTGAACTTTGGCCTGTTGCCAAATCTGAAATAGTTAGCAATCTGCAAAGCTATTTATAGATAATTACTCAATGAGTTTTTCATAGAAAATTGAAGTTTTTACTTTAAAATCTTAAGGAAAGAAGTCCTAGAGACCCAATTTACAGTAAGGTAGATGAATGGAGGACATCTAACTGTATGACAAATTTTGGATTGGCAGGTCCAATGGTTTCAATACATGCCAGTTTGACTGATGGATGGATGGGACAGACGGACAGCCTATGGCAAAGGCCCACCGCTATAGTTCATTTGACTTAAAAGTCAGTTGAGCTAAAAATGCATCAGAAATGGAATTAATACAGGTTTCTTCAGGAACTGAAGAAACCAATCATAATCAATAAACACAACAGGTTTCAGGACACTGAATGAATCCACAGCTGAGAAACCAACATAATTGCTCTCATTAAATGGTCTAAAAAACAGAAAAAAAAATTGGAAAGGATTAGAAAATATAAAGGTGGCGCCACCAGTCTTCAGGAACTGACAAAACTAATCATGGTCAATATTCAAGTCAATCCATTAATTATCAAGAAACATGAGGTTTGGTACTAACAAGACCCATAGCTCAGGAGGATAGAGGTGGCACTGCCCTGATTTCAGGTTTCCAGGGAGATTTTTTTTTACCTCCCTGGATGTTCACTTAGAAGTTTCTAGGTCCAGAATTTACGATTTGTGCCTTGTTAACACATGATTGGACAGACAAAGTGCCATTCCTAAACCTCAGTTGACTTTCAGTCAGCTGAGCTACAAAATGTGCTGAGGCAAAAAATTAAGGTACTGATTTTACATTTATGCTAATAACTTAAAAACATTTTGGGTATAGAACTGAATCTTGATTGAACTAGAATACGGGTAGTCGACAAGCGACTACGTGTATCCGCCAAAATCAGAGAAGGACGGGTGAAGTGAGGCATGGATTGAGTGGCAAGGGGATATAGAGTTACATATGTAAAATATTAGTATTGGATCTCTGCCACATAAACATGATTGTAGGTGGTGCCACCTGTTATTTGAACGAGAAACTATCCAAGATATATACACATGCAAAATTTCAAGTGGAAAAGTCAAACCACTGCAGAGATATGAGTGATTTTATCCCACAGCAGACAAACAGATGGACGCTGTGCAAACATGGTTGCAGGTGGCGCCACCTTTTGTTGTGTATGTTATAAAGCTATCCCAGGGCTACATTTGTGTAAAATTTTTTTCCGGATCGGTCAAACGGTTCCCGAGATATGAGCTTGGATGTCTGCAGCGTTAACATGAATGTAGGTGGCGCCACCTGTCATAAAATCAAGGAAGCTATCTAGGATGTATACGCATGCCGAATTTTAGGTGAATTAGTCAAACCATTGCAGAGATATGAGTGATTTTAACCCCAGGCAGATGAACAAATGGACACTGTGCAAACATGGTTGCAGGTGGCGCCATCTTTTGTTGTGTATGTTATAAAGCTATCCCAGGGCTACATTTGTGTAAAAATTTTTTCCGGATCGGTCAAACGGTTCCCGAGATATATGGGTTTATGTGTGGAGCGTTAACGTGAATGTAGGTGGCGCCACCTGTCATAAAATCAAGAAAGCTATCTAGGATGTATATGCATGCCGATTTTTAGGTGAATTAGTCAAACCACTGCAGAGATATGAGTGATTTTAACCCCAGGCAGATGAACAAATGGACACCGTGCAAACATGGTTGCAGGTGGCGCCACCTTTTGTTGTGTATGTTATTAAGCTATCCCAGGGCTACATTTGTGTAAAAAATTTTTCCGGATCGGTCAAACGGTTCCCGAGATATATGGGTTTATGTGTGGAGCGTTAACGTGAATGTAGGTGGCGCCACCTGTCATAAAATCAAGAAAGCTATCTAGGATGTATATGCATGCCGATTTTTAGGTGAATTAGTCAAACCACTGCAGAGATATGAGTGATTTTAACCCCAGGCAGATGAACAAATGGACACCGTGCAAACATGGTTGCAGGTGGCGCCACCTTTTGTTGTGTATGTTATTAAGCTATCCCAGGGCTACATTTGTGTAAAATTTTTTTCCGGATCCGTCAAACGGTTCCCGAGATATATGGGTTTATGTGTGGAGCGTTAACGTGAATGTAGGTGGCGCCACCTGTCATAAAATTGAGAAAGCTATCTAGGATGTATATGCATGCCAAATTTTAGGTGAATTAGTCAAACCACTGCAGAGATATGAGTGATTTTAACCCCAGGCAGATGAACAGATGGACACTGTGCAAACATGGTTGCAGGTGGCGCCACCTTTTGTTGTGTATGTTATAAAGCTATCCCAGGGCTACATTTGTGTAAAAAAATTTTCCGGATCGGTCAAACGGTTCCCGAGATATATGGGTTTATGTGTGTAAACAGACGCACAAACGGACGCTGGGCAGAGACGAAAGGTCAGAGGTCAAGGTCACTTGGTTAGGCACCAGTTCACATGTGACCCGATAATTTGTGTAAGTTTCGGAAAAATCTGTCCAGTAGTCTCAGAGTTCTCCGGAAACGAACGCGGCGGCGGCGGAACCCGGTCAAAAACATAGTATCCGCAAAACTTCGTTTTGGCGGATACAATAAAAGTTATATCCCAGGAAAAGTCTAGCTTCAACAATTCTCATGTAAAGTGAGTGAATTTCTTTCCTGATTTTTTACAAAGTGCACAATACTGACCTAATTTCCTGTATGTACATAAGGAATATATAGAGGAACATTTATATATTCAGTATGATCAAAAACTGATCAGTGGTTTTGATATTAGGCAGTCTTGAAGTGTAACAATGGGTTTTAAATGGAAAATTGAAGTTTTTCCTCAATATCTCGAACCAAGTCATAGTGACCATCTATATGCCAAATTTCTGATTCGTAGGTCAAACGGATTCAAAACATGCCAGCTAGACAAAGGACCATTCCTACAGCTCAGATGACTTTTAGTCAGCTGAGCTAATCAGGATGAAATTATTCAGATTGAAAACTGGTGGCAACCCTGTTACAGGTTTGGTATAACTTTTGGATTTGCAGCCAATTCACTGAATTTAATAAATTTCAAAATATCTGAAGTAACCATGTCAAAATGTGCAAAAATTGGAACCCTGACACATAAAATGAGCGATTTTCGTTGGAAATTAGAAGTGGGCAGTCAAATTTAGCAGTTTTCCTTAAGAAATATTTGAGTGTGGCTTGGTCATCTGTCAAATTCAAGATTCTACATTTCAGGGGGCCAGGTAAAGTTAGATAAGGGACTTGCTGGGGCCAGGTATTTCAGACTAGGGACTTGCAGGGGCCAGGTAATGTTTGATTAGGGACTTCCTGGGGCCAGGTATGTTAGACTAGGGACTTACAGAGGCCAGGTAATGTTTGATTAGGGACTTGCCGGGGCCAGGTATGTTACAATAGGGACTCACTTGGAGAAGGTAATTTAGATTAGGGATTTACTGGGGGAAGGTAATGCTAGATGAGAGACTTTTTGGGGGAAGGTAATATTAGGTTAGGGACTTACAGGGGCCAGTTAGCTTTTGATATGAGAAACTTACTGGGACCTGGTAAGTTGCCTTGCTGTTGCTGTTGTTGCTGCTGCTGGGGCTGTTGAGGAGCCCTCTGTTGCTGCTGCTGTTGAGGAGGCTGACTGCCAGCTCCCTGCTGGTACTGTTGGTACTGGGCATAGTACTGAGCCCAGGCTGCTGCATTAGCATCAGCAGTTCCTTTGTCTGCAACACCAGGGGCTACAGTGAAATAGCACGTCGAGTGGTCATTATACTGGCCAATGCTTACAGGACAACATAACTATACAAACACCATGATGACAAAACAGCAGCTTATATTTGATAAACAAAAGGCACCATTATTGCACCATGAATAAGTTCTCACCTGATCCTGCTGTGAAGAGTGCAAATTAACACGAATGTGCAGATTTAAGTAGATTCAGTAGAATCAATTCAGCAGGAATATTTTTTTTATTTAAAGCTTAAATTTTCACAATGGACAGAAATAGGACCCAACAAAGGGTCAAGCTGTATAAGACTAATTTAAAGTTGCAGCATTCACTAAAAGGGGTATTTTTTTCTATATACTGTATACAATTATTTGAAAATGTTTGTGCATGTGCTGTCACTTGCCAAAATAGTGTACTGTTTGTGTAATAGTGTACTTTTGCTTGTATAATAGAGCACTGTTAACTCTCCCCCCCCCCCAGTACTTTGTACCTGTGCATGTGGTATTGCTGGTGTGCCTGGTATACTGTCTATTCTGACAATGTAAAAGATGGGGAGAGCCTCTTATTGTCTACGCTCTTTACACAGTGCTTGTACCTATAGGCCTACTACCTATATCGTAAGCACTGTTTGTTTTAACCTTGTATCCTGAATCGCTTCACCAGAGGGGAGCATTGTATTTTGGTCCAAATCATATGAGCCCCTGTGCTGGAAGACACAACCTATAAGATTGGCTGAACTGGTCACATGATTGATAAATAGCTATTGATAAATAACTGATAATTGATAAATATAAATGCTGTTGGAAAAATCTTTTTAGGGGTTGAAGAAGCCACCGTGTATGAGCTAGACCACAACCTGATTCTATAAATATTTGTGTTACTCTTGACTGCGTCTTAACAATGCTCAATATGCTACACACCTAAAACAATCTACATAATTATCAGCAGGTGTTCCCAGTGAAATGGTTTAGCAGCCAAGCTAGGAATACACGGAGCCCATATTGTTCATTTCGTTTTAAGTGACAGCTCATCACCACGGCAACTGTTTGGACAGGCCACTGGCTCAGAGAGCTCAACAAGTGGTTTACATGGGTCCTTGTGCACATAGGATGCCCGACCAGTGAGCTGTAATTGAAATGAAATGTAACAACATTGGCTCCGTGCACAGCTCACTAGCTGGTTTCAGTTTTGCCGACATTGGATACATGGCTACGCTAACATTGTTGTAATGTCATAATAGAATCGATCGATGATGCAAAAATGCACAGGGAGCAATTAAACTTTACCCAAAGTAACCATTAAACTGTCATCAAATGGCACTTGAAGGGTAGCTATGGGTGGAGCCATGATGCCTGTTGAGTGTTTTTTTAACTGGCATTTGGTTGGCTGCTAGTCCCATTAAACGCATAGCAGACCTACCACCTGGTGTCTAAGTGTATCATAAACGGTCAAAGCAGGCAGCAGGAAAATCAGAAGCTTCTATAGAAGTGCATGATTTCCACTGCCTTGTGAGTGTACTTATTGTCACAACAGACAAACAAGGGACCCATGGGTCACTGTGCCCACTTAATTTGACCTTGAAGGTAAAAATCTAAAATAATATCAAATGGAAATAAAGTCTGAGAAGAAGAGCTAATTTTGGAAATGGTTGGTTGATGATTTTAAAAATGTTTGCAAATAATATTTTGTGATCTGATCATGTCTCTCTAATGTTGAAACTGAAGCATGTACGCAGTCTGTGAATATAAGATCTATACTATTGGCACGGTCATTGGTTGGCTTTTTGATAACCTACTGACAGTTCAGCTGTTTACACATTTGTCCAATTTGATCCTATTTTATTCATTAAACCAATTTTTTTTCTATTTATAATATGTTTACAGTTGCCATAACATTCCCACACAACAGGTGGAAGGACTTGATGGTGCAAGGGGAAGGGGGGGGGGGGGGTGGAGCCTCTGTACCTCTGCAGTATTTTCTTTATTTAATAAATTTTATGAAGTTGCAATTAGACTATTGTTCAAGTGCTCAGGTGCAAGGACAGCAGCCATTTTCAAACTTGCTTCAAACTTGGTTTAGACAGGGATGGGTAGGCTCATGAACAAAGACATGTAATTTGTGTACTCACTTGGATCGCTGGGGTTTCCCTGCTGCCACTGCTGCTGGTAAGCATTGCCCCATCCTTGTGGGGCATTGTACTGTGGTGGTGCTGGTCCACCTTGCTGAGTGCTGCAGACAGATTAAACAGAATAAGTTTTGCTGTTGTTAACAAGGAGCTTACACATCATGCCACTAAATCATATCAGTTCTGGGTCTCCATGTATTTATTAAATCTATGGCTCAAGAGCCAGGCTAATGAAACACTGGCAGCCTGAAGCTCAAGGTTAAGCTGACAGAGGCAGGTCAAAAGGCATACATCAGTCAGGTGTCATATGAGCTGGATATCTTAAAATATTCAAAGACCCTTTGCAATTACAAGTAGTCAGTTTGGCTTAAATAAACTGCCTTCCAGCTATTTATAAACATAGCACCTAAAGTAAGGATATGTCATTCCTTTCAAGCTAAGATACACACCTGACCAGTGGTACATGGATCTTGGTATAAATCCCATATTATTTACATACAACTTTCAGGTTAGAAAACCTGCTTGAGCAAAATAATGGATGAAAATATTAACTTTCAAATGTACTGCTTGTGTCAAGCCTTTTACGCCAATTAAAATATACTATTCAGGTGAATTGTTTTACTTGTATTATTGCAAAGTTACATTTGCCCCTCTTATTATGGACAGGCAAGCACCAGTTGTCACAGATTTTCAGACTAAGTCTAGGGTTGCTTAAATGCAGGATGAATTTTAATTGAGAATTGTTTCTCATTTGACAAACAGGATCATTCCATCTCAATCAGAACTTCTACAAATTAAGCTATATTGACCTAACTTCTGGCATGTACATAGAAAACATATTAATGAGTATTTTTGCCAAATCTGAACAAAACAACAACCACCATTTCGATAGGGTTTTCCTTAATTTCTTGAATGAACTAAGTCCCGGTGTCCCTGTTCAGGCTTTGGTAGAACTTAAAAAGAGTCTTACAACTATGTCAAATTTGGAATTTTTAGGTCTAACAGTTACAAAACTGTGCACGGGGGGGGGGGGGGGGGGGGGGGGAGTGCAGGGCTGAGGGGAAGCCTGCTAGTAGTGGCCAAGCTGGGCCAAGGCAAGCTGCCTGGGGTGGGTTACATAATGCAAGTGAAGGCTGTACTACTAGGTGGGCCAGATGTAAACAACACTTGACATGGTGTATGAAAACTTGAATAAAAGCTACTCTTTTCAAACAATTTCTTTGAAATTTCAGATTTTAAAAGATTAAATCCTTGTGTATATATGCTGTGAAAATTAAATCAACAGTGCTTACAGGGAAAAAACGTGCCACTGCTAAAGTTGGACAAAATTTAAGGTATTGATTTTTTATTTATGCTAATAACTTGAAAAAAATTGCATTATATTTGGGCCTATAACTTCAAAATTATACCTAATACTGACTTAAATTTTGGTATGTGCACAGAAAATGTAAGGAAGAATATGAATACTAAATATGATCAAAAACAGATCAGTAGTTTTGATATTAGGCAGGCTTTTTTATGGAAAACGGAGGTTTTTCCTTTATATCTCGAAGGAACAAAGGTCTAATGACCCAATTTTCGGTATGGTAGGAGATTTTGGGGACATCTAATGGTATGCAGAATTTTGGATTTGTAGGTCCAACGGTTTTAAAACGTGCCCTGTTAATGGACGGATGGCCGGATGGACAACGGACAAAGGACCACATCTATAACTCAGGTGACTTATAGTCAGCTGAGCTAATTATAAGCATCTGAAAATGACAGCAAGAATTAAGATTATCATCAAATACTGGAGCACCCCCTAAACTTGCATGTACCAAGCACAGGATCTGTTGCAGTTTTACATTCAGAGCTGGTGAAAAGGAACTTCATGGATTTATATGAACACACCACTAGAGGTTTCAGCGCTGGAGACACTGGCCGAGTTGAGATGGAAAGGCCTAACAAGGTGAAAGACAACAGTTCTTGGAATATATGAATTAATACTTGCTTTTGACTGAAGTTGGTAGGATACTGGTAGCCTGGATATGCAGTAGGTGGAGGAGCACCACCTGGTCCACCAGGCGGTCCACCAGGGGGTCCACCTGGACCTGGTCCGCCGGGAGGTCCTGGGGGAGGGGGCTGGAAAAAAATATGCAAACATGTTAAAAACATGGTTAAATGACAGCTGTTATGTAACAAGCACCGCAAGGTTCCATAATATGCCGATTTTATATCTTATGACCTCTGACCTCATTGAATACAGGTGGGTTTTGATGAGAATTAATTCTCATGAGAAACTGATGATAAACATTTACGAATTTAAAGAAATTAAATACTTTTTAAGTCATCAGAACGCCACGAATGCAGTGAACCCTGAACTATTAATGGATTTTGCTTTAATTAAACTTAGGAAAAGATATTATATTTGCTTATTTTTCTCTTGCATTTCAGCAAAATCCATTATATTGATGTTAAGTTATTGTAGCCACATCACATCTTATATATACACTGATCTTGCCTATACACAAACTCAGGTGAGATTATCTATATTTGTTTTGGCATGTTTTTTGAAAATCCATTAAAGCCCTGTAAGTTATCATGGCGACACTAAAAAGACAGTGGACAAACCATGGGTATACCATATTTCAATCAAGACACTTGCTTCAGCTGTATAGTAATCAGTCATATATTTATAAATAACCATCTGTATACCACACTACCCATAGAGCTAAAGGCACATGGAACAGGCTGGCCAGGGTTTTGTATGTTTAGAGCTTTTTGAGCTGGAAAAGAATGAGCATTAACCATGATAACCATGACCCATGTTGTTAAAAACACAAAAAATGACTACCATATTTTCATGTATATATTTTTATCTGTCCAGCCTTGTGATTTGTTATTGGTTTACCATAACATTTAAATGATTTCTTACCAGTCCAGCTTTGTCACAGATCATGGTGACAGCATGATGGATCTGATCTGGGTTTCCTCTGATCAAGAAAGTCTTCTCATTAGGTGAAGGCCCTGGTCCACGGGCAAGTTCAACAAAAGCCCCTGATGAACGATTCATTTCTTTGATTGTCTCACCACCTGCAAGCATAACACTGAGAATTGACCATATGAACAAGTGACCCAGGGGTCGTGAACAGTTGAATTTGGACACTGAGAAATTCTATCAATTTTGACTGCTGTCATTTTAGTATTTTTGCAATTGTGCTTGTGGCAGTTGAGAAGAATTTATTAAAAGGATTTTATTAAAATTTTCTATGGTATTAGATACATGTAGAATAATGCATGTAGAATGTTTGCTGGGCTCCGATTGTGACATGTCAACCCTGTTTTCTGAGTCTGAACTGTATTATGAAAAATGTGTAAAAGAAAATGAGTATTGCCACATATCTTCCTCAGCTAAAGCGTTATCTATGATCAAAGAGCCTACCAAATTTCACAAAGCTCCATGCAATCATTACTGAAATATCTTAACAACAGAAAAAGATGTTAAACTTTTGCAGTTGTATCCATTACAGTTTTCAAGCACTGGCCGGCTGATTTTCTTCATGTTTTACAAGGTATATGTGTTATATGTGCAGACGATGCACAATGTTTTATTTTTCAGGTTCCGGGTGCAATTTTTTGTCTAAGAACACGAGTCTGATTTTCCAAGTACTATAAACACACACTAATGTGCAGAACTCACAGTATATAGGTCATTGGTTTGCAGGAATATTAACCAAAGACCTACCTGGATATTAAATAAGTTTTTATGACAAAAAGTCATGATTCGTGCTCTTTAAACCACAGGCCAACTGACAAAGGTTTTTAGTTATCTGGCAGAGCACTTTATCTGTATTATTCTTTAACAGATCATGATTTTGATATGACAGAATATGATTTTAAAATAACATGTGATAGCCTTTATCTGAAGTTCTGTCACAGATTGCGATTGTGAAATTACACGACTGCCTTTCATACAAACATTGTAATTCTAGATTTTCTCTTTTGTGTAAAGATTTAACACAAAATTATCTAAAGTATCTGACCTTTTCCTATGACCAATCCAACTTTTTCAGCTGGTATGTTGTAACGAGTTTCTTCTTGGAAGCCGCCATCTCTGTCAAAGCGACCTGGACCTGGCCGATTTGGGCCAGGACCACCAAAGTTGTCATTGCCTCGTCCACGACCACGACCTGGTGGACCTCGGTTCTGAAAAATTGAAACAGCATGATAAAATGCTTTACTGGTATATAAGATAAAAAGATGAAAAGAATGGTGGCCAATAGGAGCTGACACTTGCACACCATATTATTTGATCTGACAGTTCCCACTGGTGACTGGAGAACAGCTGGGATTGCATGGTGATTTTTGTGATGAGAACCGGTCAAGTATTCACTTTTTACCTACATATCCACTTCCAGTGCTACAAACTAACATCAATACAGCACTTGGTACTTTATCTGAAATCTGTTAGAGACTTAATATTGTTACCATAGAAACAAACGACATGGGACCCATGGGTCATTGTGCTAAGCTTAAGTTGACCTAGAAGGTAAAACTTTAAAATAATACTGAATGGTGATTAAAAGTATAAAAAGAAGAGGTAATATAGGCCATGGTTAGTTGATATGATTGAAGAAAACGTTGCAAACAATATTTTGTGATCTGACCATGTGTTTCCCATTGTTAAAACTAAAGCATTTTTGTGAATGTAAGATTTATTACCATGATCATTGGTAGGCTTATCGATAATCTGTTGACAGTTAAGCAGTTTACACATTTGTCAAGTTAGATGCGATTTTATTTTATAGTTGCTATAACATTCCCACTTTACAGGTGGAAAGACTTGATGGTGAAATTTAATTCAACAGTGCTTACAGGAAAAAAGTTTATTTATAATTATTAAATATTTTACAAGGCCTACAAGCCTGATGCAAACCTGTGCAGAGTTTGGGAGTATGAATGGACGTTTATTTTTAAAATTTAATATTGATCCTCTTATGTCCTGCTTATCTTCCTTAGTCATTATGATTTCAGCAAAATGGACGTTTTTGACCTGCTAGTTTCGGACTAGGACATTTTAAAACTAGGATGTATCAGTCAGGATTTTTCAGATATGTTCTTTTTGCCAGGGATGATTATTGGGACAGATGAACGGACAATTTAGCAGCATGCTTTTGGAGAAGAACATTTTTAATGTTTTTTAGCTTCTTCCCTATAAAATCTAAGAAAAAGCAGTTAGCCAAAAAATAAGCAAAATCCGATAGAATTTTTTAGATGACAAATTGTTTGCAAAAAATTTGGTGATGCTAGCTCCTGCCCTTTTTGAAATTGCTATGTTGCACGACTGACGACAGAAGACACCACACCATTGCATTAGCTCACAGATTCGTTAAAAATGCAAACCAAGTTTTTTCAAACAATTCTAGTTCCAATAGTTCTAATCTGGGCATTTTGCATCTAGACATTGTGAATGAGAATAACTGAACAACTATGACAGTAAGGCAAATCAATACAATAGTCTCTGAAACCTTCAATATCTAGTCTAATTTTTGAGGTTTTATTTTCAAATTTCAGAATTTAACAGATTAAATTCTTATATGTATCTCCTGTAATTTAAATCAAATTTACTTACAGGAAACAAAACATGCCGTGGTCGAAGTTGAGCAAAATTTATGGTATTGATTTTATATATTTATGCTATGTGCATTATGTTTGGGCCCACAACTTTTATAAATTACATAATACTGACCTAATTTCTGGCATGTACATAGGAACTATATTGGGTAATATTTATGATAAATACAAAAAAAAAAAACAAAAAAAAAAACAGATGAGTGATTTTGATATTAAGCAATCCTGAAGTGTGATAAAAAGATTTTTTATGGATAAAAAGAGGATTTTCCTTAATTTCTCCTAGGGAACTAAGTCACAGTGACTCAAATTTCGGAATGGATAAAAAGAGGATTTTCCTGAATTTCTCCTAGGGAACTAAGTCACAGTGACTCAAATTTTCGGACCGGAAGGAGATCTTGCCAATTTTGGAGTTGTAGGTCTAACGGTTTCAAAACATGTCAGTCTAAGGAATGGACAGTGTATCATAACTAAAGCTCAGAAAACTATAAAGCTCCTTTACCCTAGTCACATTTATGAAATAGACTCCTAAAGTTACAAGCACATTATTTAATCCCAATTTGGTCAACCTGATCCCGAAAGTTTAAAATCTGTTAAAAATTCAGCACATATGTAATGAAGTCTACTATCAAACACTACCCACTGAGAGGAGTAGGGTTAGCGAACCTCCATCAGTTTATTGTAGCACAATCTGACACCCAGCACCCACTATCAAAGGGAGCTGGGCTCTAATTGTGTGCAAAATGCTGGTCATAAGGCAAACTTTATACACCCTAATGAAGTAACCTCGAATTACAAACACAGTCACATGCAAATTTACTATCACTAAAGATTATCATAATAAACTATGGACCCATGGGTTTTGAAACTCAGCTAAATTTGTCTATAAGGATATGTTCATGAGGTTGGTCAAAATATGGGTCCTGTGATTAGTTATAAGCCAACCTGTCTACCTAAACTGGAGTTATCCATAAACTAATTTGTGACCTTGATCTTTGACCAAGTGACCCCAATATCAAAAGGAAACTTCCCTTATTGGCAGGTGCACCACATGTGTAAAGACAAAAGGTTTGCGATGAAAATTTTGGCTTAAAATGCATCCACAATATTTCTAAAGTATTGGATCGTGTGACCTTGACCTCATGACCCTGGAATCAACAGAGTTCTGACTTTAGTGGTGGGCCATATAAAAGTCAAGTTTGAAACCAATTTTTAATCCAAATTAGTTATCATTTGAAAACTAATATGTAGATAGTTGGCCCCTTTGGCCTTGACCTTAAAATCTGCATGTTTCTTCAACTATTGCAAGCTGAACATTATCTGGAAGATGGGTTTGGAATGGTAGGTTTGGCTTAAAATACTTCTTCAATAATTAAAAGAGTGGCTCCTGTGATCTTGACCTCATGACCCAATAACCAATCGAGTTCTTGCGTCAGAAGTAGTTCATATATAGGTCAGTTTGAAATACATATGTTGACCCAAACTGGAGTTATCATCAAGAAACAAATTAACATATAGGAAGAAACACTGAAGAAACACTGGATGAAACCACAGCTGAGAGGATGACATAACTGCTGTCATTTGGTCTAAAAAAAACAGAAAGAGAATGATCAAGGATTAGAAAAAATACAGGTGGCGCCACCATTTTCAGGAACTGACAAAACTGGTCATGGTCAATATTCAAGGCAAGATTCATGGCAATCCATGCATTTTTTATTCAAAATACTGGATATTTTGTACCAAATTTTGGATTATTCTGGGGGATACTTACTAACTCCATAGCTTGGACAATGAAGGTTGTAGTGACCTTATTTCAGGTTTCCAAGATTTTTTATTAGCCTACCTGTATATTCAGTTACAAGTTTCTAGGGCAAGCAGTTACGTTTTGTGACAACGGACAAAGTGCCATTCCTATACCTCAGTTGACTTTCAGTCAGCTGTGCTAATGAAGGTACCAAACATTTTTCTGACCAATCAGTCTATTTGATAAGCTGCATGCTACAATGCCTGTGAGACCCTTACCATGGCACTTTCCACCAGCTCCTGGACCATGTGTCGGGCCTGGTCCACCTTCTCTGGATGACCTGTGATGCTGCAGATTCTATCTGGCTTTCCATCATCTGGAGGAATATTAAGAGTGTGCTTGATTAGTAATCATACTAACAAATTTTCAGAAACCAAAGAAAATACCAAATTATGTACTTAACATTATTAGTCTTCTAAAAATGAAATTTGATGACAATGTTCCATGAAGCTCTGCTCAACTTGAGGCACGAAATTACATCAGATTAACTGCTAAAACTAATCTTGTAATCATGATCCCCATTACGCTAAGCAGTTATTTACCCTTTGTTAACAAAACCAACCAATAATCATATCAAACAATCATGATCCAGGTTGTCCTGCAGTGTTTATATTAAGTCCACAACGGTTTCTCCAGAAATGTTTTAAATGTATTTTTCAAATTTTTCTGGTAGACTAGGATGAGCACAGAGGAAATGTGACTTTACTATTAATGAATTGTCCAAAATTTTATTTTATCTAAATAACATATAAAGGTTGCAAAAACACTGTTTCAAGTAAGCCATGGGTCATGATACATGGCTTACTCTGACAAAATATTATACTTTGGCACAAATACAGGTCAGTGATCAAATACAGGATTAACAAGATTTCATGTGCTCATGTATATGTGTTCTTGAATAACACAGACCTATGCTGGGTGTTCACTATATCTAAGTTAACCCCTTGTCAATTTTTAATTCTATGAATGTTAATATTAATAACAAATAAGTACAAAGAGTACAAACCCGGCAAGAACTGGACCCTGGCACCAGTCTCAGCCTGGATCTTGCGAATCATCTCTCCTCCTTTTCCAATGACCACACCCACTGACATGCGGGGGACCGGCATCTGCAATTCAATATATCAAGCTGTGCAAGTGTGCTGGAGTATACACATACATACAAATATATATATATATACACGCACCTTTAAAGGTAAAAAAAAAAGGTATAGGTGGGGTTTATAGTCTGATATCACCAACGATGCCAGTCTTTCCACTTTGCCTTCCTGGTCTTTCTGGCCTGTTCATGCTTGTTGCTTTCCTCATCTCCCTTGGGAGCGTACAACTAAAGCAGCCATTACAGGCGCTAGAAGGTTCTTCGTTCTACATTTGCTTGCCGCCCATGACCAGTACCCATTTTTTTCCTGGGTCAAAAGAGCGCACCCTTGTGGTAAAGACTTTGGCTAGCAGTTGCAGTGCAAACAGCGTTTAACCGGGACGCAAACCAACATCCCTGCAGTCTGGTGCCCTAACCTTTACGCCACCACAGTCCTTTACAGGGGCTGGACAGGATTTACAGATCACCCTTAGTATAATGGCAATATTTATTACTATAAATTCATCATAGTATACAAATGACATTTACGACAAACTTAAAAACTGGTGAAGCAAACATGCATCTAAAAGTTACAAGAGCAGGCATTTTTGAACTGTCAGCATACTTCATCCCTGCTTTGAAACCTAAGTCCAGGTGCACAAAGAATCTGGTAGCACATAAAAAGCAGTATTGTGATATGAACTATCATTTACCTCCTGTCCTCCTCTCTGCCCATAGTTGTTGTAGTTGCCACCGCCACCACCACCTTGCTATAAATGAAACAAAATCATGTAAATACAAAAGATATAAAAGCAGTTTTTTTTTCCTCCTCTTTATTAAATTGTACTAATTGCAAGCAAGACCACAGATACTGTATTAAAGAACTTTACAGTCGCATTCAAAGAATAAAGCCGCAGTAGTTCAGAAAATGAGGTCTCAAAAAATAGCAATAATGTAAGATGAAGGTATATGCTTAATCTCTTAAACAAAGGGAAACAATGGTAGGTTTTCAGGTATGCTCAGAGATCCAATTATCCAAGACTATCTGAATTTTCAGGTCTGTAGCTTTAACAGTTTTGAGATACCCTTTTAACAGATGAATTTGTAGAATAGCTACAATCAGAAAACTAATCAAGTGATAAAGGTCCAGCAACAGCTTGCATCAGGTGAAGGTCAGTACTTATCACACACATTCACATATTCTAATCGTAGTCATCTATCAAAAGACATCATATATAATCTGTAGAGAAACTTACATCTTTCTCTGCCAAAAGGTCCATTACCATCTGCTTGGCCCTCTGAAACAGGAGATCAATACAAGTGATCAGTCATGTGCAACATGCACATATGATTCAGAGTACTTATCCAACACATGCATGTTCAAGAGTGAACAGCAGTATCAATGGTCAACAAAGGCAAGTGGAGACTCAAAATTATTTTTTTAACAATATAGGTCCATGGTCTGTTGCAGCCAATACTTAGGAATTCTCATCTCAACTAACTGAGTTTAGAACTCAACTGGACTCCTATGTACATTGTGACATATATGTCTGATGACAGAAACCATACAGATGTAGCCATACAAATGTAACAGTCCATGAAATCCAAATGGAAAAGTTATACAAGAATTTAGATGAACATTGCACACTGCAGAATTATTCCAGCATCACTTCTAGAAGACCAAAGTGGCTGTTAGAACATGGATCAAACGGTGATTAGAGAACCAACTAACTTACTTCACATTTGCCTGGTTCTCCGGAGATGCGTAGAGGTTTTTCAAAATGTGTTGGCTGATTACTGTCCTGAATCATCACCATCTTTACACCAGCCCGCTCCTACCACAAAACAAACACACGAGTTAAGGATTTTCAAAACAAGACTTACACTGCCCTGCTGATATTCAAGGAAATAATTTAATACACACAAACAGTGTAGCAAGGTCTACTATCAAACTCTACTCACTGGGTTTTTGCACCCTTGTAGTGTTAGCTAATTCCTTGCCTTTTCATGTTGCACAAATTCTACACCCCCAGCCTTTGGAACAGGAGGGGGCTCTAGTTTGTGCTTTGTCAATTATTGCAAGGTTATAGACATTGCTATCACCATAAAAGTTATCCATGCAATTCACAAAAGACAAAACGCATAGGTCAGCATTATGATTATTGCTGATAACAGACCAAAAAAAAAAGGCCACCATGTTTTAAACAGAATTTCCCCACAAGTGCAAAATCAGTAAATTTACAACAGTTTCTCAGCTGAATCAAACATTTTAAGAGCCATAAATATAAATATAAACATTTTTTATGCAAAAATCTGGTGATGCTATCTCCTGCTATTCCCGAGAAATTATGGTTTACTGATGACCAATGACCCCTGTACAGAAAAGGCTGATGCAGGTTGTGCCACCAATACCTCAGTTTTAAATATGACTCATGTCATACAATTAGGTGATGATAGCTCCAGCAATTTCTGCTACTGTAATTTTAGTATCCTTTTTTGGCCAAAAAACTAAGTTCAGCTTCCAGTGCCTCAGCCAAAATTCACTGAACTGGAACCATTCAGACAACTTGAAGATTGTTTCAAGGATTATTTCTTTGAAATATTGAACAATTTGGCTGGACTTTCATAAAAGCTTTTTAAAGGTGTTTTTAAGCTTTTTCCTGATAAATCTAAGTAAATGCACATTGCAAAACCAGCAAAATCTGATTTTTTGTTAGATTGTAATTTCTGGCATAAAATTTGGTGATGATAGCTCCTGCCTTTTTAAATTAAATTGGTTAAACGTACGGACGCCAAACCATCACTTAAGCTCAAAGGTTTGCTTATAACAAACGGACAGATATCAAGGGGGTGAACCTTGGTACACTTGACTTGGCAAAATGCCAATAGATTCTGGTGAAACGTGGCGACCTCGTAGAGAAACAAGCTAGGGATTTCTTGGCACGTTGATATGCTCTATACCAAAGCCTGGGACCTCTGGCCTCATAAATATGCACAGATTTTGCAGAGAATTAATTTCAGTAAGAAATATTAATGATAATTATTCATAGACCATTCATCTAAATCCAAATTCTTGGCATGTTATAATGACACCAGATATTTAAAGGATGGACATAGCTACTACCCATACCACAATACTGCCTAGAAGAAGCATGTTCCAAATGCCATTTCTTGAGAGCTATTTGGTCTCTTTCTCTCTCACACAGACCTTTCATTATTTCAAACAGCAGAATTCTATTCATGTATATACTCGATGCGTATCAATTTGACGTAATTTTTTGCAATATTTACAACACCTATTATGTTTGAGAAATATTGCTGTTACCAATAAAGACCATATGTGTTATATTCCATTATACCTGAAGGTGTTTGATTGTTTCACCGCCCTTTCCTATGACAAGGCCAACTTTGTCTCCTGCTATCATCATCTCGATCATGGTATGACCTTGAGCCATGGCTGCTGCATCAGGGCCTCCTTGACCTCGCTCGATGATGCGGGATATCATAGACTTCGCTGCCCTGGAAGAGATTTGTCAACTTAATGACTGGTCACAAAATATAGATCAATTCATCTAAAAGAATCACAACTTACCATGGTGTCAAAGTGATTGGTAAAGACATCACACAGACATGCCTCCTCATGTTTTCTTTTAAATAAAGTCATAAAGCCTCCCACTAAGAAGGGAAGATGTATAGGGGTTGCAAGTTTATTTCTATATCCATACATAGGTAAAAACAGTTTGAGGGTGAACTTCATAGATACCCCCCATGTGAGAAAAAAAACCCTTTCCATTTTTTTTCTTTCTTCTGCCAAGATTCTGTTGGTGCTAATCTTCAATGAGTTTCAATAGATATAAATTGGGCACCATTGTAAAAGTACTAAGTCATAGATTTTCCCCATAAATTTAATTCTGACCATGACCTTATTTCCAAGGTCATACACTCCATTGCAAATTTCCCATCATTACTCAGTTGCAGGTGAAAGAGGTGAATGCTCAGGAATTGCATAAATCTAGCTCAGATATAGACTTTACAGCTTGTAGGAATGTTGGCCTGCACTTTGTCAAATATGCTTTACTTCGTGAAAACTTATATAATTGTAATGGAATTTCCAACTCAAACGTACAAGAACAACTTCTGGGCAATATAAATATATATATATATGGCATGTGCCAAAAGGCCTGTCAGCTGGTATTACCAAGCAACATAAACATGAACTCACTCTATAGAATCAGCAGGTCCTGTGAGAGTACATGGTCTGTACTGAGATCCACCACTATCTGTAACCAAAAGCATTTAATTACAAGTGGTCTTTTGTATTTAGATATGAATCTTTATAAAATACAAAAAAATTCACATGAAACCTAGAACTTAAACATATCTCTAAAATGCATTACACAGAATGACTATGTTAATTTCATGGGCAAAAATATATCTTAAATACATCATACTGAAGATTAACAATGTGCAATAAATGAAATAAGAGAAATTAAAATATATAACACAAGTTATAAATCCCAACAAAAAAATGTAAAATAAATTTAATGATACTTGGATAAACTGAACAAGGGTCCCATAGGTCAAGGCGCTCAGCTGTTATAAATGATCATAAAATATGCTTTTGAAGGGGTAGACAAATGCTAGTTTTGTGTGGTAATATAAACAGTATTATGAGATGGTGTTTAACATAGTTAGGTAATATTTGGATATATTCTGGGATAAAGGGAAAAGGATTGATGTCAATTATATTATTTACATCTGGAAATCGAATACTTATGTAACAGAAGTTTTGACGTGGCCTGATGCTGCAAGTATATACCATTATGTCAGTTTTTTCATGTAAATTTTATCCCATGAGTATTTATTCAGTTTCAATCAAACAAAATTGCTGAGAATCCAGGATATACAGATTTAAATAATGATCTTAGGCACCCGATTTTATGGCTTTAATTTATATTTAGAAACAAACTATTATATTCACTTTTGAATACTTTCACATCAATCTACACTCAACATAGCAATAGTCTTATGATTATATTAACATTATAGAAATCATTATGAGAACTTGTCTAAGATCTTATTTGAATATTTTTTTTTAATACATGTATCAGAAAAAAAATAATATGAAAGGTAATCTCAGCTATGAAAATAATACATGTGTAAAAAAAAAACCCCAATAAATTATGTGTTTCCGCAAGCCATTCGCCACGTCGCCAATGGCTTATAAAAATTGTGTGTGGCAAAAATTTGCTCACCAGTATTAGCCACGTAGGCGAAAGTTATTTTTCCTGCTACCATCATATCTGATGACTGCTCAATGAAAGGCTGAACGTAAAATAATGTCACACTGGCAAATGTTTTATTTCATGGTTGATTTTGCTATACATGTAGTCACTTCAAATAAAAATGTTTGAAAATAACTTAGCATGCGCTGGTTGTTGTCTTGGTTAACTTGTCAATGTCAGTGTCAAATCAAAGGGAATATTGCCTTTTTTTTACTATGATCTTTTGGGGTACATGAGCTAGAACCAATTTTGTTGTGAGAACGTAAAGATTGTAACAGGCAAAACAATAAAGGCCAGTTTAACAGACAGACAGCCGACGGACATAGGACCATCACTATAGCTCAGTTGACTTACAGCGGAGCAAAAAATACTTGCCTTGGGCAAACTGAACTTTGACACCAGTTTCTGCCTGAATGTTCGCAATCTGCTCACCTCCTTTACCAATAACTGCGAAATAAATATAACCATTGTGAAAGCGCCTCTTGACAATGAATCAGGCTTTCAAAACCACATTTTCCAGCTGATATGTAAACAACAGTCATGGAGACTAAGAAAAGTTTTCCTAATTAAATATTTCTAGTTTTCAAATGACTGACTCAAGTATCAGATGTACTACTACTGCCATAAGAAATAATCTCATTACCTACACTGCATAGCTTGGATTTGTGAACAAATTGGGTTTAAAAGGAAACAATTATAAGTAAAACCACTTGTACAACTATCATGGTACAATAATTTACATACCATAAATCTGCCAAAACAAAGAAAAGTTGTATACCAAAATTACAAGAGGCATAAAGAGACAAGGGCCCAGAGGCACATATTGTCCCCCGCCATGCATTTAACTAGTTAAAAGTGTGGCATCAGTGAAGTCCAAGTACACCATACTTTGATAAGAACCACTTTTAATTTCATAATACATGCAAAATACAAACTGGTTTATGAAAAAATATGCATGATTAACTTTTTACTTATACTGATGACCCTGTTTTAATTAAAGGGGCCCAATCACCTTTTTGACCTTTATTAACTAAAGTAATCCAAATGAGCTTTCATAAAAATAGGCCAGAAAGCGTGGTTATCTCAACAAACAAGCTGCTTGTTTTGTTCATATCAACAAGTTTATAATATGTACGGGCCAGCCAGAATAATCAAAAACTCAACAAGGGCATCTGGCAGCAAGCCAGATAAGCCAAAGCTTTGCAAATGGCGTTTTACACCAAGTGACCTTTCCATCTCTACATATATGCATCCTTCCGCCTAAGTTTAAATTTTTTACCATTTCTGTGTTTACAAACATGTTGTTAATAAACATGTTTACACTTCCTTCACGAAGGCTTTAAAAGATCGTTTCACAACCAAAATTACCCTTAGATCATTAATATATACACAGAGGAAGCAAGAAATCACATGAATTCTTTTTCAAAAGGTAGGTGATTGAGCACCTTTAATGTAATTTGATTAGGAAAATAAAATGAAGGATTTGAACATGTCCAAAGGGTCAGGTCTTACACACTCAAACATTGCGCATGACCAAGAACAAAACAATGAAACTGAAAATACCATTTCAGTTATTAACCAAAACAGCTGGTGGTAATGATTGTGGTCAAGATATTAACATTTAGTGCTTACAGCTCCTGCTGTTGCTAAGATATTTGGTACTAGTTTCAAGATTAAAGCATACAAACACCTGAAATAACAAAATGTTGTTATGAGTAACGATTGCATGAAGAAGCCATTCAATCAGCAAATTTCATTAGTCCTGTGGAAACATCAGTTTGAAAACTAGAATACGGGTAGTCGACAAGCGACTACGTGTATCCGCCAAAATCAGAGTGGAACGGGTGAAGTGAGGCATGGATTGAGTGGCAAGGGGAAATAGAGTGAGGTGTGTTGCATACAACATGGATGTCTGCAGCCAAAATGTATATGTAGGTTGCGCCACCTACCACAAATGCAGACAGCTGTCACATAAATGTAGGTGGCGCCACCTGTCATAAAATCCAGAAAGCTGTCCAGGATGTATAAACCTGCAAGATTTTAGGTAGTTATGTCAAACCACTACAGCCATAAGAGTAATTTTATCCGACGGCAGACAAACAGACGGAGGCTGGGCAAAAATGGTTGCAGGTGGCACCACCATTTTTAGTGTATGTTATAAAGCTATCCTAGAGCTACATTTATATAAAATTTTTAGCCTGATCGATCAAACGGTTCCCGAGAGATATGAGCTTGGATGTCTGCAGCGTAAACGAGAATGTAGGTGGCTCATGTCACAAAATCGAGAAAGCTATCCAGGATGTATACGCATGCCGAATTTCAGGTGGCTAAGTCCAACCAATGCAGAGATATGAGTGATTTTATCCCAAGGCAGATGAACAGATGGACATAGTTAAAAATGGTTGCAGGTGGCGCCACCATTTTTAGTGTATGTTATAAAGCTATCTAAGGGCTACATTTGAGTTAAATTTTTAGCCTGATCCGTCAAACGGTTCCCGAGATATGTGGGTTTATGTGTGGAAACAGACGCACAAATGGACGCAGAGCGCAGAGGAAGGGTCAGAGGTCAAAACAAAATCGGGGCGCAGCAGTTCACATGTGACCCGAACATAATCCCGGGTTTCGTAAAATTCTGCCCAGCAGTTACAGAGGAGTTCTCCGGACACCTACGCCGCGGCGGCAGTGTCCGACTGAAAACATAGTATCCGCAAAACTCTCTTTTGGTGGATACAATAATTCGATGCAATAGTGTTTTCATCTAATTCCTCTTGCTCCAGGGAATCTTCGCATAAGATGTAAGTTAAGTGTTATTGTATGGACTTATCTGCAGACAGTGGTAAGGACAGGATGGCAGGACAGGGACCATTTTAGTGGTCCTCTCTCCTATGGCAGCAGAATTATAACAAGTGACCCATTGGTCGAGATGCTCAGCTGACCAGGAAGACATTCACAAAAGGAATTTTATTATCTGAATGGTGAAAATCTCATGGAGATTTTTTATGGACCTCCATGCATACTCAGTAGTTTCTAGGTCCAGATTATAGTTCAGAGGATATAGGTCACAGTGATCTAATTTAAGGTTACTAAGGAGACTTTTATGGACCCCTGCTGGTTTTCAGTAAGAAGTTTCTAGGACCAAGAGTTTGTACCCTGTTACCAAAGGGACATACAGGCAGAGAAACAATGGACCAAGAGTGATCTCATTTCAGTCATCTGAGCTAAAAATACAGAGATTTTCAGTTATCAGAGGACGAAATATAAATGTCCTTATCAGAATGTGATTAAATATTCAATATCTGAGAAAATTGGGACACTTACTTAGGCCAACCATGCGGTCCGGTACACTGTAATTCTCAGTGGTGACCATGCCCATTCCTGGCTGTCCTAGACCGCCACCTGGCGTTACCTGTGGATTCATTGGGCCAGCACTTGGTGGGGAAGAGATCCCAAGCTTGGCGTTGATCTGGGCTGCAGCGCTGGCTGCTGCTTGAACTGCTTGTGCTCTGAATTTTAAAAAAATATTGCATATTTCCAATCTCCCTGTCTCAAGTCTCCACTGGCAAAACTTCACAATAAGGGAAAGTTTTCACTTGAAATAAAGATTTCTGAATAAACATGTTCGTGAAATTTAGCTAAAAATTTAAGCGTTTTCATAATTAACTAAATACAACATTTTAAGTATTCAAATTCATGATACACATCTATTATTCTTATTACCTTCACAAAATAACATTTAATGCTAGCAAAAATGTTCAATTCTAATTAACATTTTAACATTAAAGTGCCACAAATTTTTTTTAACTGACATAAGAGTATTTAAAAAGATACATTTATCAAGGGACCAATGGGTCATGGCACTCAGCTGTCTATCAGGGCTTAATAATTCTGGCATAGATCTCCATTTTATCTCTGTTACATCCAATTCAATATGAAACTAGAATACAGAAAGGAGCCAGAGATCGGCACAACAGTGAGGGAACACTTAAAGGAAAATATGCCTGAAAATAAACTGAAACACTGACAGGTTAGAAACAAGGGACCTATGGGTCACGGCGCTCAGCTGTTATATATGATAAAAAAATATTATTTAGAAATGAGGCACATGCTGGTTTTGTGTGGTAATAAATATAAGCTGTATTATGAGTTGTTGTTGTTTAGCTTATGTATGATATTGATAGTACCTTTGGAGACAGGGAAGAGGACTGATTTCATTTATTTTATTAACATATGGAGTACTATTGTAGCATAGATATTGACTTGGTTATATAACTTAATATAATATAAGAGCAACTATTTATTAAAAAAAAATTACAACTATTGTCCCAAATATAATTTTTATTTAAAATAATAAGAGAATCGTATGATTTTTTAAAATGAAATATAAGTGAAATGATTATTAAAATAATATTAAAGAATATATTCATGAATGCATTCATGAATACATTTTGAAAGTATTTGCACTGGTATTCATATACTTTCATTTTTACCTGAATTCCCATTCTTTATGCAAGAAATTTTATAATGGAGCACAAATTCATATTCGTATTTAAATACAATTGCAAAGTATTCGCACCATGTCTGGTATTTATATAGTTTTCACCAAACAATGATGTTAAGAATCCAGAATATACAAAATTCACACATTTAAATAATGATCATAAGTACCTGGTTTTATGGCTTTTATTTATATTAAAAAAAATAAATGTAATATATTCATTTTGGACTTATTTCACATCAAAGTACACACTAGACACAGTAGGAATCTAGATAAATATTATCAACTGCATTTTTGTCTATCATTAATTTCCTTCATATGATCCCTAATGATTAGTAATGAAAAATATGATTTACTTTTTTATCATTAAAATTGAACTGAAAAATACTGCATGGTGTTATTTGGAATATGTGACATTCTATCCATTGATACAAGATTCTTATATCATCAGTAACTGCAAGTTAATTTCCTGTTATTATAAACTAACAAATTCCTTTTCTATTTTTCTTTAATTTGTTATTAAAAATCAATAAAAATTTATTAATTTATTGTTTATTGTTATGTAGTTGGTTAAAACTACTAGATGAGTTTGGTTGGACACCTGGATCAACTGTGGCTGGCCATAAGCTGCCTGGCTGCCCGAGTGAATGCCTCGCTTCAAGCATGCATAATTTGCTGAAAGTTCAACAAGGTCAACATACAGGTGACTCAAGAGGGGCTGGAGAGAACCAAGGTCTGACATGGTCTCATAAAAACATTAATAAAAGCTTCAATTTTTGGCCAATTTCTTTCAGCTTTCTAAACTAAAAAGCTGAAATCCTTATGTGTGCATGATATGAAAATTATATCAACAGTGCTCACAGGAAACAAACATGCCATGGTCAAAGTTGGGCAAAATTTAAGGTACTAATTTTAAATTTATACTAATAACTTTCGAAAAATTCAGAACTAATTTTTGGTATTCAATTGAATCTTGATTAAATAATGTTACATCCCTGACAAAAAATCTCTAGCTTCAGCAACCCCCTTGTTAAGGGAGTAAATATTTTTCTTGAATTTTTACAAAGTGCATTATGTTTGGGCCCATAACTTAAAACAATTACGCAATACTGACATCATTTCTGGCATGTACTTAGAGAATGTTTAGAAAAATATATATATTATATATGATTAAAGTCAGATCAGTGGTTTTGATATTAGGCAGTCTTGAAGTGTAACAATGGGTTTTGAATGGAAAAATTAAGTTTTTCATTAATATCTCGAAGGTATTAAGTCCTAGTGATCAAATTCTTGGCATGGTAGTGGATTTAGGAGACATCTAATTGCATGCCAAATTTTAGGAACTGAGAGCTGAAGCTGGGTAGCTGAGCTCTTGCAAACTGCATAACACTAGCTTGATGTAAACAATATGTTACATGGTGCTTGAAAACTTGAATAAAATCTACAGTTTTTGATTAACTGGTTTCAAATTTTTGGTGTTAACAGACAAAATGCTAACATAAACATGTTGTGAAAAATTAAATCCACAGTACTCACAGGAAAAAAAGTGCCATGGTCAAAGTTGGGCGAAATTTAAGGTACCAATATTTTATTTTTGTTAATATTTTAAAAAATTTAAAAGATTTCGATCTAATTTTGGGTATACAATTTAACTTTGATTAATTAAAGTTATATTACTGGAAAAAAAGTCCAAAGTTTTAACAGGTTTTGTGTTAAGTGATCAAATATCTTTCCTGATTTTTTACGAAATGCATTGTTTTGGCCCATAACTTTTTTAAATTATATAATACAGACATAATTTCTGGCATGTACATAGGAACTATATAGAGGAATATTTATGGTAAATATGAGGAAAAACAGATGAGTGGTTTCGATATTAGGCAGTCCTGAAGTGTGAAAATAGGTTTTTAATAAAAAATTGAGGTTTTTCCTTAATTTCTCAAAGGAACGAAGTCGCAAAGACCCAGTTTTCGGCTTGGTAGGAGATGTTGGGGATATCTAACATTATGCCAAATTTTTGATCCCTTAGTCTTACAGTTTTAAAACGTGCCACATCTACGGATGGACAGACGACGGACCATGACTATAGCTCAGATGACTTATAGTCAGCTGAGCTAAAAACCCTGCAAAAGACCAACAGGCTTCTTAATAGCATTTAATTGTTAGATTTTAGCATCTGAATCACTAAGACTGACAGGGAAGCAGAGTACATCTAGCAAATTGTTGCATATTTAAATCTCATACATTAAACAGTAAGCCTGGTCTGCATGAAAATCAGTAGGATGGTCCTGTGACCTTGTCCTTGTGACGCCAAAATTTGAGTGTTATTCCCCTATTGGTAGGCAAGATATACATGAGATATTAAGGTTTTGGTAAAATGTTTTAGCTTTAAATGGTTAAACAAGCTTTTTAAAATGATGGACCCTGTGACCTTGACCAGAAAAGCAGGACTTTCCTCCATTTGGCAGGCGAGTCTAGTTAAGCCTGTACCTCACTGGGCTGCCACAACTTTGCGACAAATTGCGAATTCAGAATTCATTCGCCGAGTCTCAAAAGTGTCTTAGAATATTCATGGCGGTTCTCAATTTCCTCGCATGATTTATAAAGTGTCTCTTACTTGTCGCACAAATTTTGAACATGTTCATAATATTCACAAAGCAAAACTTCTCGCAAAATAGTTGCAGAGGCGTCACTGGTATCTCAAACATGTTACAAACTATTCTAAAGTCAGTTTCCCCCAAGTCAGGAAGTGCGAGAACTGCTAGACAGCTTTGAGAGGGGTTTGCAACCTATGCAACTACAACACTAATATTTGGAGATTAAAAATGAGAATCTGACTTTCTGATCTTGTGAACATCACACGAAGGGTAAACAAATTCCATCTGAATTTTGGGCCAACCACTCGTACCGGGTTCGCAAACATGTTGTAAGTACGATTCAGTGATTGCACATGAAAATTATCTCTAATTCATAGATAAAAATGAGAGACTCTGACATTCTGGTCGAGAATTGTCGGGAGAATATTTCACAAATGTTGTGCGAATGTCTTGTGAACATCGCATGACAGGTATATGAATTCCACCCGAAATTTGGGCCAACCACTCGTACCAAACATGTTGTAAGTATGATTCAGTGTGATTGCACATGAAAATTGTCTCTAATTCGCATATTTTCTCGCAATTGTTGTGTCTCCAACTAGTCGCAAGCTGTCACAGACCAATGAGATACTACCTTGTGAAAGATGGAAAGCTTAGGATGAAATGATTGGCTAAACTGCATCCAGTCCTTTTAAAGAAGTTGGTCCTGCCGACCTTGTGAATCCAAAATCAGCAGCTTTCTTCCCCTACTGGCAGCTGAGCCATATGTGATAGAAAGCTTGGGATGAAATGTTTCTGGTCTCAAAGAAACAAAGTCCATGGGACTCAATTTTAGGAATTGTAGGACATTTTGAGGATATTAAATATATGTCTAATTTCTGATTCAGAGTCCAACAGTTTCAAAACATGCCAGTTTAATGGAATAACAGCGGACGGACAAAGGACCATAGCATTAGCTCAGTACAGTCAGATGAGCTAATTACACTGATTTTGACATGCTTTCTTCAAGAGTAACAATAGGTCACTGGGGCTAGTATAATATGGTAATAATTTTTGCTCTGATCTATCTGTATGCCTATTCTGAAGGCTTGATACTGAAACTGTTTTGATTTTTATTACTATTGAAATACATCTAGACAGCTGAAGTACAGTGCTACAGCCCAGAAGACTTTCAGTCAACCGAGCTAAAACAGCACTAAAAAAGTATGAAATTCCAGTATAGTCTAAGTAATCAAAACAACCAATGAGTTTGTGCTCACCTTTGTTGGTCAGACAGGGCTGAAATAATGACAAAAATAAAGGTTAGATAAAAACATGTTTGTATAGCTGAATATCTCGACATTTTGAAATATATCATGTTATGTTGACTGTACATGCAAGGAGGAAGGTTATGTGCACATATAACTGGGAGAAAATCCCAATGCTCTCATCTACACTCAGAACAACTAATTTTGTGTTTCTGTATATTAAGATTAATCATGTAAATTATGCATACAGTTTATAATCATTTTAAATCATAAAATGGTTAAACTGATATTTTATAGATTAAACACTAAGAAAGTCTATTATGCCCTGTCAAAACAACTCTGAGATGATTACTTTAATTAACATTCCAAAGAGGTAATGTAAACATGATTTTTCAGTTTAATGTTCAAGCTTTATTTTATAAATTTAAATTAAAGGCTAAACAACAGCCAGACTGTAAATGTGCTCAAAATCATGGTTTCTGCCAAGCAGCTTTAAGAATACAGGTGAGTTTACCTTGACAATTTCAGGTTTCAAAGAATATTTGTGAATAACCTCCAGGAAAATTTTAAGATTAACCAGTTCAAATTTGTTACCTGCTAATGGAAGGCCAGATGACCAGAGAGACAAACGTTAACTACAGTTCAGATAATACTCAATCAGCAGAGCAAAAAATGCATCGAGTACAATCAGTGGCTTCTTGCCAGTGCAGCATCAGATTTTTTCCATCAAAAATTAAGAAGGGATACAGTCAAAACCATTTGGTAGTCTTGGGCTAAAATAAAAGCATTTAATTATAAAGCATTCACTTACAGTTTTTTTCCATATCAGGTGCAGCTTTCTTTGGTTCTGGTTGGCCGTCTGCATGAAAAAATTATGCACTTAATTTTAAGAATGAAAACCCTTAAAGTAAAGCACTAAATATCTTATAAACCTTCAGAATAATCTCATCTACTCGAACAAGTAGCACCAAAGGTATATTACCTGCTTAACTTATAATACATTAGATGTATTACTAATAGGACCAGGAATAATTACTATTTTTTAACATTTGGGAGCTTTAACACTTAAGAGGGGGGAATATTTCTGTACTATAATATTAATAAGGGTGATTTTCAAGTTAAAAAAATTCAAGAGGGGAAGGAGGAAAAAGTCTCCTACAATCCCCACAAGACCTGTCCTGTTAATTAACAAACACCAGATGTGAGCAAAATTAAACTTTGGAAATTGCTTAGAAAAGGAAAATAAATTAAGCAATTTAAGTGACACCTCATTTACTCATTACACCATTTTCCTTCAGGCCCTTTCAGTACTTCTTTAACCATGCAAAATGGGATATCAGCAGTGACTTCAAAGAGGCAAGTTTTGCTAACCTGGTGCACCTTCAAATGGTCTTTTCAATGAACTTGGTTCGTCTCCTCCGGCACCTGGCTGATTTATCTTAGCGGCAATCTATAAGTACATCACACAAAGCAAACATACACCCACATGCCCCCAACAAAATCATGACAAAATCAACCAATATTTCACGGTTTTCAGTCTGCTGGTAAATATATATGTATATATATATAAATAAAAGAAAATAATAAAGAAAATGCCTGATGCACTTTCAACAGTACTGGAAAAGGACATGGTTACTTTTTATTTAGATAAAAATTAACATGTAAAAGAGCATAACAGTAAAGTCTATCAAATGCTTAAAATATCATTATTTTTCACTTTCAAACTATATACATGCTACAAGTAATAAAAGGTTATGAAAAAGAAAAACATTAAACACTAAAAACAATTTGGGCGCCAATTTTCTGAGGGCGCATCAAATCGAGGTCATGGCGGCATGCCGTGCTGGATCGCTTATCGGTAGGAATTCTCCTCTTTCCTGGGTTCAGTACGTCTCAACAGACACAAATGCACTTGGATAATAATTCCTTGCATAAAACCTTCCACGTTTTCACCAATTCCTACAACACGGCAGTCACCATAACGCATGCTTGGGGTCGCTCAGCTCTGACCTACTCACGTTGCCGGCTCCATGCACGAGGCAGATCGACAGTTCGAACAATGCCAACGGAATGATCTTTAAGCTGGGGCTCTTTTACGCACATTACACGCCGATAAAAAGAACAATCCTTATGTAAACTGGTTGTAAAGAACACTAGACTGATGCAGTACCTGTCTAGCACGAGCAAGAGCATCAGCAAACGCAGACTGAGGGTCCATTCCACCACTTTGATCTGGAGGAGCAACAGCCGAGTAGTTCATAATGGCGGCGTGGCCAAAGCGGAAGTGACTGACATGTGCTAGCTCGCAGCTCATTGGCCCAAACTTGTTCGCTATTATATACTTTACCACACTTATTCTCGAAAACAGGCGTTACTTCTAAAGAGTTTATACTATAACATCAAGGACTGTACATACCTTCAGCTGCTTCTTTACTGATCAGGCAGTTGTTTTAACAAAATACGGCAAGCACCCACAGAACATGTATTCAGTGCGGCCTGACTCCCCAACCTTTTACCTTCCGTGACCGGCCTTGAACCCAAGCTTGCTCACGTGGTACCAAACAAGTCGGCTGTTAACAGGATGTACCACCCAACATTGCATCGCTAACTTGACGCTTGATCTATAACAATGCCTATTGTCAATCGTGACTGACCTTTACTATATGTATGTTAATTAACCCCATGGGCCAAAGCTTTGGCAAGCCCGATCTTTGGTTTTTGCGCAACCAGCAAGTTATTTAAACTTATTTAAATACATTAATATTTGTTCTGTAGCATGACAAATTGGCTCCGCTGCGAATGACTGAAATGAATAACAACTCCTGATATGTGATATATAAGTATTATAATATTGAACAAATCAGTTGTAGATCGGTCAAACTTGAACAAAACATGGAAAGTGAAACTAAGTCTACAAGTAGGACGTCAAATAAACGGACATTGTTCGAGGAGTTCGGTTTTGAAGGAAGCGAGGCAGAGGGCTTTATTTATTTCAATGTGGGGGCACCCGAACCAGACTCCCTGGCCCAGGTGAAACGTATCACCATGGAGTCTATGAAAGCCCTCCAGGTCAGTTATAAACCCGAGAGTGGACCAGACCACGTATCCTTTTATAAAATGAGAATATGATAAATAATTTCCACAGGGAGCGCTCTGTTTTAAATTTATCTTTATAGAACTGAAAACTGTATATGAAATATATAGTATGTTAAATACATTATCCATGACATTAAGGCCTTTTTAAGATGAACTGGTAGGTGCTCAATGTCTTCAGTTCTACCAAATTCGACGTGTGGGTGGCAGGCTGCCACTAGTTTAATACAAAACAAAATCTTTTTCAGTATTCTGTAATTGAGTGCCATAATATGACCCATTGGTTCTTTTCTAGAATTATGAAAAGATGACTGGTTCACTATCTCTCTTTCTGAAGTGATTGGTTCATTCTCTCA
Organism: Sipunculus nudus; assembly: GCA_026874595.1. NCBI lineage: Eukaryota > Metazoa > Annelida > Sipuncula > Golfingiida > Sipunculidae > Sipunculus > Sipunculus nudus. Next base: position 67,802,228 of record CM049310.1, read on the forward strand.
CTCTTGATCCCATTAGTTGACAAGTTAAATCTCTCACTCTTTTTTAAGGGACTAATGTTCATTCTGATTTTTTAAGTGGATGGTTTCGGTTTAAATAGAAAATATTGATAACGTAAATTATTTATGATTTATTAATTAAATAAATAAATGATGAAAATTTTCTCAAAAGTTAGAGATCCATGCCTATGCACTTTGAGACCAAGTGAGCGCATTATTAATCGTGACTAGCAAATATATATTCTATTATGATGAAAATAGACTGTTTCTCTGCATCTTACAACATGTCCACATGTCAGACAACATGGACCGACAGGATACAATTGCGGCTCATCCTTAGCTATGTTTGGGTACAGTAGGCAATATTGAATTCAAAACACAAAAAAATGTTTAAATCTCAATCATTATGCTTCTTTAACTCGATCTTAGGCATCAACAATATCATTTAATAAATATAATTAATAATATAATAATTGCACTACTTTGGCCAACCTCCAGACGGCCATCTTGCCTGTATAATTATTGAGTGAATGGTTTTGGCGACACCAAAACCATTTCCAGAGATGGTTTTGCAGTTTTGCAAAAACCAGTTTCAGTTTTGCTATTATTTATAAAGTGGCAGTTCCCTGGAAGTGGCCAAAACTGAAACAAGTTTTGAATTTACGAGTGCACCCTTGGTGACTGGTTCATTCTCTCACCCTTGATTAAGTGACTAAATGAGGTCCATTCTCTCACTCTTGATAAAGTAACTGACAACTTCCTTCTCCCACTTTTGATAGAGTAACTGGTTCCTTCTCTCACTCTTGAATCTTGATTAAGTGACTGGTCCATTCTCTCACTCTTGATATAGTTACAGGTTCCTAGTATCTCACTTTTGATTAAGTGACTGGTCTATTTTCTCATTCTTGATAAAGTAACTGGTTCATTCTCTCACTCTTGATTAAGTAACTGGCCCCTTCTCTCATTCTTGATAAAATAACTGGTTCCTTCTCTCACTCTTGATTAAGTGACTGGTCCATTTTCTCATTCTTGATAAAGTAACTGGTTCCTTCTCTCACTCTTGATTAAGTGACTGGTCCATTTTCTCATTCTTGATAAAGTAACTGGTTCATTCTCTCACTCTTGATGAAGTGACTGGTCTTTTTTTCTCATTCTTGATAAAGTAACTGGTTCATTATCTCATTCTTGATTATAAGTGACTGGTCCATTCTCTCACCCTTGATTAAGTGACTAAATGAGGTCCATTCTCTCACTCTTGATAAAGTAACTGACAACTTCCTTCTCCCACTTTTGATAGAGTAACTGGTTCATTCTCTCACTCTTGATTATAAGTGACTGGTCCATTCTCTCACTCATGATTAAGAGACTGGTCTGTTCTCCCCTCTTGATAAAGTAACTGGTTTCTCCTTCACTTTTGATAAAATAACTCAGGTTCCTTCCAGGGCTGAAAGGAGTAATCGAGTACTCAAGTCCGGGTATCTCTTACCAAGTACACGAGTCCAAAATTCGGACTCGAGTACTTGTGTATGTACATGCATATATGAATATTACTGCAAATTTACTGGCAGTCTCTGCCTATTTATTCATTATGGAAGTAATAATCATACTGTACAGTTTATTTCAAAGAGATGTTTATCAGTTATATGCTTTCGAATAAATGGATTTTTTCCACTCTCTTAAATTTTAGTATCTATATCGTTTGGATAAAGTCAAGCCAACACGAAGTCAATTTTATGTATGTTTTGATAAACAGATGTCCGTTTAACTTTACAGCGTTGCCATGGTAACGAGTACTCGAGTTAGGGTCGAGTAATGCCTATCAGGTACTCAAGTCCAAAATTATGTATCCGTTTCAGCCCTAGTTCCTTCTCTCACTCTTGATAAAGTAACTGGTTCATTCTCTCACTCTTGATAAAGTAACTGGTTCCTTCTCTCACTCTTGATTAAGTGACTAGCCCGTTCTCTCACTCTTGATAAAGTAACTGGTTCCTTCTCTCACTTTTGATAAAATAACTGGTTCCTTCTCTCACTCTTGATAAAGTAACTGGTTCCTTCTTTAACTCTTGATTAAGTGACTGGTCCATTCTCTCACTCATGATTTAAGTGACTGGTTCCTTCTCTAACTCTTGATAAAGTAACTGGTTCCTGCTCTCACTCTTGATAAAGTGATTGTTTCATTATATCACCCTTGATGAAGTGATATTTTAATGCTTTCACTCATTTAACTATAAATATATTTTCAGACCTCATTTGGGAGTGAGAATGGTCAGTTTTTGCAGTACGGCAGCTCACAAGGCGATCCTGAATTCAGAGATGAACTGGCGGATTTCCTGGCTCAGTACAACCAGGCTCCAGAGTCAAGGTGATCAGCTTTACTCATAAGATAAATAATTTGTAATGAATCTTATTCATCCTATGAGCAGATTGTTTTTAATATTCATACGTTTTTCCCATTGAATCTTTTTCAAGCTTTGAGTAAATTGTTTATTTATCACCATTGTCCCTGTTTAAACTTCCAGATTGATCATTTAACCTTTGATGTGGATGTTTAGAACAGAACCTTGAAAAAGATTGGAAGCCAGGTGATTTTGTAGGCACTCCAGAGAAACACTGCAGGGCATTTCATTTTAGAATTACAAATTGAAATGACACACCAAAACTTTCTGATACAGACAAGGGTAAAGATCTAATACAAATTCGAAAATGCTTTAATGATCTGTCCTTAATGATAGAAGTGTTTCTGCCATCTAATATGTCTCCAAACCTTTCAAAATCATATGATGTTTTCTTTTGTAAAAAAAAAAGAAAAAAAAAAGAATTCTAAACATTTGCTCACAATACTAGCATACTTCAGTGTAGGGGTGACAAACTTTTTAATGTACATAAACATTATACCCTAACAAGAGACCCAGTGGTCATGAAGCTCAGCTGACTACAGGAAGACACTGACAAAAGGAATTTAATCTATGAACGTCAAACTTTGTAGGTGATATTCCAATTCAATTGAAGCATAGCTCGGATGATATGGGTAACAGAGACCTAGTTTCAGGTTTCCAAATAATTTTTGTGTTGTGTGCACCTATGTCATTATTTACAAAGTGATGTTTGTGTTATTGGTACTTGTTCAAAATGTTTAGTACTTGCATTGTTCATATACATGGTTCACATGCACTTGAAAAGGAATGGTCCAGCATTGAAACATTATACCTGGTGTATATCCCATTGCACAGGTTTGCGTTAGGGCTGTAGGCCTTGTTTCTATTTTTACTTACCTGTTTTGCAGTGATACTCACCCTGTCCGGCCATCTGTTTGCCTGGCTTTCCATCCCTCCATACACAAAATATTTGTTTCCTGATAATAACTTCAGGTTGGATTGACATATGGATTTCAAACTTGACTTATGTATGGGCCACATCTAAAGAAAGAAATTTTAAGATTTTGGGGTCATTAGGTCAAAGGTCAAAGTCACATGACCCACTTATTTAAAAAGATTAAAGCTTCTTTTTAAGCCAAGCTTTTCATCCCAAATCTTCTATCTTGTGCATATTGCTCAATCTTTTCACCCTAAACTTTCCATCTTTCACACATGGCTTACCTGCCCAGTGTGAAAGAAATCTGTAGTTTCCTGGTCCGTGGTCAACATCACATTTTTCAAAGATTGTTAAGATAATCTAAATGCTGTATGTCCAAGGATAGTTACTTCTCAAATTTTTGGTCACAAAGTCATTGGTCGGGTCACTTTAACCACATCTTGAAAAAAAGCTCATAAATATCTGTACAGTCAAATTCAGCTGAGCATCAAGACCCATGGGTCCCTAGTCGTTCAGTCTATAACTGTCACTGTCTGTAAAAGTCACTGACCCGATTGCATTCATATTACATATATATGTATTATATAAGTGCCTATTAATCCCTCCAATATATTATTTACAGATCAAAAGGTCAAAGTTCAAGCTTACAGGCCTCTGTCATTTATTAACAAGTCAATTAAAAGTTTTTTAGCCCAGCTGACTGAAAGTCATCTGAGCTATAGCGATCACTCTTTGTCCGTCTTCCGTCTGTCTGTCCGTCTGTCTGTCCGTCTGTCCGTTAACCAGGCACAAATCGTAACCGCTGGACCAAGAACCTTGTAAGAGATTCTGAGAGGTCCATGAAAAATCTCCTTGGAAACCAGAAATTAGGTCTCTGTTACCCATATCCTTCGAGCTATGGGGCCCCAAAGTACCCCCCAGAAAAGTAAAAAATTTCATACAAAAACTTCAATATCTCATTAACTACTCGACTGATGGTCATGATTTTTGGCATACATATTGATCATGAGATGTTCCATCAGTTCCTGCAGACTGGTGGCACCACCTGTATTGTTCAATTTTTTACGAAATTTTTTCTCTATTTTTGATACCTTTAAAAATGTGAACATCTGTTAACAAGGCACAAATCGAAAAGACTGGACCTAGAATCTTAATTCTTGACACACTGAGAGGTCCATGAGAAATCTCCTTGGAACCAGAAATTAGGTCTCTGTTACCCATATCCTTCGAGCAATGGGCCCCAATGTACCCCCCCAGAGTAGTAAAAAATTTCATATAAAAACTTCAATATCTCAATAACTACATCACTGATGGTCATGATTTTTGGCATACATATTGATCATGAGATGTTCCATCAGTTCCTGCAGACTGGTGGCGCCACCTATATTGTTTGATTTTTTTACGATTTCTTCCTCTATTTTTGAGACCTTTAAGGATGCTGTCATCTGTTAACGTCGCATAAATCGTAACGACTGCACCTAGAATTTTCATTCTCGACACACTGAGAGACCTATGAAAAGTCTCCATGGAAACCAGAAATTAGGTCTCTGTTACCCATATCCTTCGAGCTATGGGGCCCCAAAGTACCCCCCAGAGTAGTAAAAAATTTCATACAAAAACTTCAATATCTCAATAACTACATCACTGATGGTCATGATTTTTGGCATATATATTGATTATGAGATGTTCCATCAGTTCCTGCAGACTGGTGGCGCCACCTGTATTGTTCGATTTTTCACGATTTTTTCCTCTATTTTTGAGACCTTTAAGGATGCTGTCATCTGTTTGCGTGGCACAAATCGTAACAACTGGACCTAGAATCTTCATTCTCGACACACTGAGAGACCTATGGAAAGTCTCCTTGGAAACCAGAAATTAGGTCTCTGTTACCCATATTCTTTGAGCTATGGGGCCCCAAAGTACCCCCAAGAAAAGTAAAAAATTTCATACAAAAACTTCAATATCTCATTAACTACTTGACTGATGGTCATGATTTGTGGCATAACTGGTGGCACAACCTTTATTTGTTTAGGTTTTTTTTACGAATTTTTTCTCTATTTTTGAGACCTTTAAAGATATGAACATCTGTTAACAGGGCACAAATCATAAAAACTGGACCTAGAATCTTCATTCTTGACACACAGGGAGACCCATGAAAATTCTCCATGGAAACCTGAAATTAGGTGTCAGTACCCATATTCTTTAGGCTGTATGGCTCCAAAATACCCCCCAGAATAATGGAAAATTTGATACAAAAAGTGCAGTATCTCAATAACTACAACACTGATGGTCATGATTTTTGGCATACATATTGATCATGAGCTGTTCCATCAGTTTCTGCAGACTGGGTGCGCCACCTCTATTTTTTTCAAATTTTTACGAATTTTTTTTCTCTTTTTTGAGACCTTTAAAGATGTGGTTATCTGTCAACAGGGTACAAATTGCAACAACTGGACCTAGAAACTTCATTCTTGTCATGCAAGGAGGCCCATGAAGAGTGCCTGTGGAAACTTGAAATTAGGTCTCTATTACCCATATCCTTCAAGCTATAGGACTCTGAAGTATCCCTCAGAATAATGGACAATTTGATACAAAAGCTGAAGTATCTGAACAACTAATGTGGAGATCATCATGATTCTTTGCATGGATATTGACCATTAAGTGTTTTTATTAGTTTCTGCAGACTGGTGGAGCCACCTGTATTTTTGTATCCTCCAAAACGAAGTTTTGCAGATACTATGTTTTTGACCGGGTTCCTCCGCCGCCGCCCCGTTTGTTTCCAGAGAGCTCCTCTGAGAAAAATGGACTGATTTTTTCCGAAACTTACACCAATTATCGAGTCACATGTAAACTAATGCCTAACCAATTTGTGTTGACCTCTGACCTTTCCCCTCTATCCAGCATCCATTTGTGCATCTGTTCCCACACATAAACCCTCATATCTCGGGAATCGATTGACCAATCAGGAAATAAAATTTATACAAATGTAGCCCTTGGATTGCTTTATAACATACACAAAAATGGTGGTGCCACCTGTAACCATGTTTGCAAAGTGTCCATCTGTTCATCTGCTTTCGGTTAAAATCACACATATCTCTGCAGTGAATTGACTAATTCACCTAAAAATTCGGCATGCATATACATCCAGGATAGCTTTCTTGATTTTATGACAGATGGCGCCACCTACATTCACGTTCACGCTGATCACATCCAAGCTCATATCTCAGGAACCATTTGACCAATTGGGCCAAAATTTTGCATGAGTATAGATCTCACATAGATCTTTATCATACACAAAACTGGTGGCGCCACCTGCAACCATTTTTGCACAGTGTCTGTCTGTTTTCTGCTGTGGGATAATGTCACTCATATCTCGGCAGTGGTTTGATATATCTGCCTAAAATTTTGCAGTTTTATACATCCTGGATAGCTTTCTTGATTTTATGACAGGTGGCGCCACCTACATTCTAGTTTATGCTGCAGACATCTGAGCTCATATCTCGGGAACCGTTTGAACGATTTGGCCAAAATTTTGCATGTGTATAGATCTCACATAGGTCTTTATCATACACAAAACTGGAGGGGCCACCTGCAACCATTTTTGCACAGCGTCTGTCTGTTTGTCTGCCGTCGGCTAAAATCACTCAAATACATGTAGTGGTTTGACTTTTCTGCCTAAAATTTTGCATATGTATACAACTTGGACAGCTTTCTGGATTTGTGGTAGGTGGCACAACCTACATACACATTTAGGCTGCAGACATCCATGCTAATATGCAACATACCTCTATCTTTTTTCCCCTTGCCACTCAATCCATGCCTCACTTCAACCGTTCCACTCTGATTTTGGCTGATACATGTAGTCACTTGTCGGCTACCCATATTCTAGTTTTTAAAGTTTACACATTTTTTCTCTATTTTTGTGATGTATAAATACAGACTAAATCTTGGCCTGTTGGTTAATCTGTTTGATGCTTCAGATGAATGGGTATATACTACCATTCTGATGATAAAATTTCCTTTAGCGAATCTCTTCCCAGTCAGCTGAGCGTCATGACCCATGGGTCACTTGTTCTAGTCTCAGTTCTCCATTGCTAATGAAGACATTTCAGTTAAATTTAATACACTGATGTTCAGTCACAATACCTAGCACTGCTATAAAAAGATTTTACCAAATTTTAATTTTAGGGCCAGTAATTAGACAAAATTTGTATAATATATACATATCACCTATTTTCTCCTGCAATCTCTCATCACCAATTTACTAAATCCTAATACCAGGGAGCTCTGTTGTCCTCAGACAAATTGTTAATTGTAATGATGTTGTTATATTTCTGTTTAATTTTGCTTTCCTTTGTTTCAGTGATAACTTATGTGTTACCTGTGGAGCTACTGGAGGACTACATTTGATAGCGTCATTGTATTTTAAGAGTGGCACGCCTGTCTTCGTGGAAGACCCCAGCTACTTTGCAGCTCTTACCCTTTTGCAACAAGACCTTAACATGAACCTGATACCAGGTAAACACTGACTGTGAGAAAAATGTTTTTATGAATCTTTAATTTAAGGCTCATTTTGTGTGATAAATTGTTCAACTACAACACCCTTACATAAGCCATCATAGTATAATATAATATAAATATGCAGGGAATAACAACGTTAATTGATATGTGAAGCGCAGTCACATATTTTGAGGACAGGCTACCCCTACCAGCACAAAGTAGTATTCTCATCACCACTCATGATATATAACACAATACAAACATATCACGCTTACCAGCATGAGGCACCAACCATACAACAAACTTGCCAATATTATTTAACTCAAAGTAAATGCCTCAGAACACTTTTGCTTATACGCATACAACTTGGCAGTCTCATTTTTCTCCTTTTTAAGTAAATAAGGATTGTTAAAACTAAGCACACAACAGTACAAGTGCACCTGATAAGATTACTTTGTGAGGATGTCAGTGCTGCAGTGTATCCCTCTCCTCTTCTACTCCTCTCTATCTTCTGGATCCTCGGTGTAGATAACTGGTGGCCTCTCGAGGCTCCCTGCTTGGCTTGGTGGCATCACTTCTATTGGCTTATCCAAAATTTAATAGTCTAAAGAGACAACCGGTGCGGGGATCCCAGATCACCTCAACCCTGTATGTCTAATGACTAAAAAAACTAGTTCCTATTCCTAGAATATATGTACACGTATATATTTTCAAGATCAGACTTTGAGGCATAGGGCCTTTTGTTTGAACCCTAGTATAGCCTTCATGGTGTGACAATTGACTTAATTTGCTTAAATTAAATTCATATTCATTCTTACACAAATACAGTAAAACCTCTGTGTCAAGCTCACTTGAAATTATTAAGGTTGGGTATTGGTCAGCCCGTTCAGGTACAACATGTATTCTGATACACTTAAAACTATACCCAGTCCGTATTGACAACACGCTCATTTTCTTATGTGATTTTTTTTTCTGATTAAAACCTCTGTGGATAAAGTTTTATGTTTATATGTGTCTGAACATAAATGATATATAATATCTATGATATATATATATATATAAATATTAACAAAAATTTTATATATATATATATATATATATATATATATATACATATTTACACTTTGACTACAGACTAACATGACTATACCATTAGTAATTATGTGTATTTATATATATATATATATTAACATGCATAAGAACATCCTATAGATATATGGTAGAGTGGTACAAAACTTGTACGCGACATTTTCATATTTTGCTCCATTTATAAGCATTTATATTTTTAAAACTAAAACTTCCAATATGTTAAACATAACAAAAATAAAGTAACTTTTCAAAACACTTTCATGAGTTTATTTAAACAAAATCTTTATTTTCAATTAGTTCCTCTCATGCACCATAAAAAAAAAACAGATATATATATGTATAATACTATATGAACTATAATGTTATATCTCTTTTTAAGTATATTATCCTGTCTTCCTTAAATATTGGATGAAATCTCTCTTTCCATGCTTTACAAGTAACATAATTCCTGTCTCTTGTTTTTCAGTAACAGCCAGTTTTATTTTTAAATTTAGGCATTCTGCATATATAAAATAATTCCCTAACAGACCTGAGTGAAACAGACAGAGGGTTGTTTTCTTAAAGGAGTCTAATCACCTATCTGACCTTTATAAACTAAAGGTAATCCTTTGGAGCTTCTATAAAATTTGGCCAGAAAACATGGATATCACCACACACAGGCTGCTTGTTTTGTGTATATCAATGTGTTTATAATATGGGGCCCACCAAAATAATCCAAACAGATTTGAACAAGGGCATCTGGTGGCAAGTAAGATGAGCCTGAGCTTTTACAAATGGAATTTTGCAACAAGTGACCTTTCTACCTCCGCATATATGCAACCTGCCACCTTAGGCTATGTTTTCCCGTTTGGCAAGCCAACATTACAATAAAACAAATCTGTTCCAAAATGTCCTCATTTAAGGCCCATCAACACAATCATAAACATTAATGGAACTGTATGGGAAACCCAAAGCTGACACAATAATCCAGTGTGGAAAACTTCGACAATTAAAAATTATCACTATATTGATATTGTATTGAACTGTAAGTCTAGCACCAAAATGCCTACGAGTGTGGAATTTTTTTCTCAAGTTATTTGTTTGAAGCATCTATATGCATTGAATTAAGCAAGTCTTTATCAATGAAATCCTATTTTTGAGAGGGTTTCAAGCCCAAATCTTGTAACAAAGTAATTGAATCTGCCAAAATAGAGTTTTGCAGGTACTATGTTTCACTTGGGTTCTGCTGGGGTAGGTATTATAATTCTTTTCCAAGTGTTTCCCACTTTGTTTTGCAGTTTCTTTGGACAGCGATGGGATTGATGTGGAACTTCTTGAGAAATTGTTGGTTAGACACAATGTAAAGGAGAATCCCATGAAGAATCCAGTGTACTCAGCCATGATCTACACAGTCCCTGTCTACCATAACCCAACAGGCATAGTGTACTCACCTGGTAAGTACAAACACCATAGCCCAACAGGCATAGTGTACTCACCTAGTAAGTACAAACACCATAACCCAACAGGCATCATATACTCACCTAGTAAGTACAAACACCATAACCCACAGGCATATAGTGTACTCACCTAGTAAGTACAAACACCATAACCCAACGGGCATAGTGTACTCACCTAGTAAGTACAAACACCATAATCCAGTAGGCATAGTGTACTCACCTAGTAAGTACAAACACCATAACCCAACAGGCATCATGTACTCACCTAGTAAGTACAAACACCATAACCCACAGGCATATAGTGAACTCACCTAGTAAGTACAAACACCATAATCCAGTAGGCATAGTGTACTACCTTGGTAAGTACAAACACCATAACCTACAGGTGTAGTGTACTCACCTAGTAAGTAGAAACACCATGCCCAACAGGCATAGTGTACTGACCTAGTAAGTACAAACACCATAATCCAACAGGCATAGTGTACTGACCTAGTAAGTACAAACACCATAACCCAACAGGAATAGTGTACTCCCCTGGTAAGTACAAACACCATAACCCAACAGGCGTAGTGTACTCTCCTAGTAAGTACAAACACCATAATCCAACAGGCATCATGTACTCACCTAGTAAGTACAAACACCATAACCCAACAGGCATAGTGTACTCCCCTAGTAAGTAAAAGCACCATAACCAAACAGGCAAAGTGTACTCAACTAGTAAGTTCAAACACCATAACCCACAGGCATATAGTGTACTCACCTAGTAAGTACAAACACCATAATCCAACAGGCATCATGTACTCACCTAGTAAGTACAAACACCATAATCCAACAGGCATAGTGTACTCACCTAGTAAGTACAAACACCATAACCCAGTAGGCATAGTGTACTACCTTTGTAAGTACAAACACCTGACCTACAGGCATAGTGTACTCACCTAGTAAGTACAAACACCATAACCCAACAGGAATAGTGTACTCCCCTGGTAAGTACAAACACCATAACCCAACAGGCATAATGTACCCACTTGTAAATATCAACACCATAACCCAACAGGCATAGTGTACTGACCTAGTAAGTACAAACACCATAACCCAACAGGAATAGTGTACTCCCCTGGTAAGTACAAACACCATAACCCAACAGGCGTAGTGTACTCTCCTAGTAAGTACAAACACCATAATCCAACAGGCATCATGTACTCACCTAGTAAGTACAAACACCATAACCCAACAGGCATAGTGTACTCCCCTAGTAAGTAAAAGCACCATAACCAAACAGGCAAAGTGTACTCAACTAGTAAGTTCAAACACCATAACCCACAGGCATATAGTGTACTCACCTAGTAAGTACAAACACCATAATCCAGTAGGCATAGTGTACTACCTTTGTAAGTACAAACACCTGACCTACAGGCATCATGTACTCACCTAGTAAGTACAAACACCATAACCCAGTAGGCATAGTGTACTACCTTTGTAAGTACAAACACCTGACCTACAGGCATAGTGTACTCACCTAGTAAGTACAAACACCATAACCCAACAGGAATAGTGTACTCCCCTGGTAAGTACAAACACCATAACCCAACAGGCATAATGTACCCACTTGTAAATATCAACACCATAACCCAACAGGCATAGTGTACTGACCTAGTAAGTACAAACACCATAACCCAACAGGAATAGTGTACTCCCCTGGTAAGTACAAACACCATAACCCAACAGGCGTAGTGTACTCTCCTAGTAAGTACAAACACCATAATCCAACAGGCATCATGTACTCACCTAGTAAGTACAAACACCATAACCCAACAGGCATAGTGTACTCCCCTAGTAAGTAAAAGCACCATAACCAAACAGGCAAAGTGTACTCAACTAGTAAGTTCAAACACCATAACCCACAGGCATATAGTGTACTCACCTAGTAAGTACAAACACCATAATCCAGTAGGCATAGTGTACTACCTTTGTAAGTACAAACACCTGACCTACAGGCATCATGTACTCACCTAGTAAGTACAAACACCATAACCCAGTAGGCATAGTGTACTACCTTTGTAAGTACAAACACCTGACCTACAGGCATAGTGTACTCACCTAGTAAGTACAAACACCATAACCCAACAGGAATAGTGTACTCCCCTGGTAAGTACAAACACCATAACCCAACAGGCATAATGTACCCACTTGTAAATATCAACACCATAACCCAACAGGCATAGTGTACTGACCTTGTAAGTACAAACACCATAACCTACAGGCGTAGTGTACTCACCTAGTGAGTACAAACACCATAACCAAACAGGCAAAGTGTACTCACATAGTAATTACAATCACCATAACCCAACAGGCATAGTGTACCCACTTTTAAATATCAACACCATAACCCAACAGGCAAAGTGTACTCACCTAGTAAGTACAAACACCATAACCCAACAGGCATCATATACTCACCTAGTAAGTACAAACACCATAACCCACAGGCATATAGTGTACTCACCTAGTAAGTACAAACACCATAACCCAACGGGCATAGTGTACTCACCTAGTAAGTACAAACACCATAATCCAGTAGGCATAGTGTACTCACCTAGTAAGTACAAACACCATAACCCAACAGGCATCATGTACTCACCTAGTAAGTACAAACACCATAACCCACAGGCATATAGTGAACTCACCTAGTAAGTACAAACACCATAATCCAGTAGGCATAGTGTACTACCTTGGTAAGTACAAACACCATAACCTACAGGTGTAGTGTACTCACCTAGTAAGTAGAAACACCATGCCCAACAGGCATAGTGTACTGACCTAGTAAGTACAAACACCATAATCCAACAGGCATAGTGTACTGACCTAGTAAGTACAAACACCATAACCCAACAGGAATAGTGTACTCCCCTGGTAAGTACAAACACCATAACCCAACAGGCGTAGTGTACTCTCCTAGTAAGTACAAACACCATAATCCAACAGGCATCATGTACTCACCTAGTAAGTACAAACACCATAACCCAACAGGCATAGTGTACTCCCCTAGTAAGTAAAAGCACCATAACCAAACAGGCAAAGTGTACTCAACTAGTAAGTTCAAACACCATAACCCACAGGCATATAGTGTACTCACCTAGTAAGTACAAACACCATAATCCAACAGGCATCATGTACTCACCTAGTAAGTACAAACACCATAATCCAACAGGCATAGTGTACTCACCTAGTAAGTACAAACACCATAACCCAGTAGGCATAGTGTACTACCTTTGTAAGTACAAACACCTGACCTACAGGCATAGTGTACTCACCTAGTAAGTACAAACACCATAACCCAACAGGAATAGTGTACTCCCCTGGTAAGTACAAACACCATAACCCAACAGGCATAATGTACCCACTTGTAAATATCAACACCATAACCCAACAGGCATAGTGTACTGACCTAGTAAGTACAAACACCATAACCCAACAGGAATAGTGTACTCCCCTGGTAAGTACAAACACCATAACCCAACAGGCGTAGTGTACTCTCCTAGTAAGTACAAACACCATAATCCAACAGGCATCATGTACTCACCTAGTAAGTACAAACACCATAACCCAACAGGCATAGTGTACTCCCCTAGTAAGTAAAAGCACCATAACCAAACAGGCAAAGTGTACTCAACTAGTAAGTTCAAACACCATAACCCACAGGCATATAGTGTACTCACCTAGTAAGTACAAACACCATAATCCAGTAGGCATAGTGTACTACCTTTGTAAGTACAAACACCTGACCTACAGGCATCATGTACTCACCTAGTAAGTACAAACACCATAACCCAGTAGGCATAGTGTACTACCTTTGTAAGTACAAACACCTGACCTACAGGCATAGTGTACTCACCTAGTAAGTACAAACACCATAACCCAACAGGAATAGTGTACTCCCCTGGTAAGTACAAACACCATAACCCAACAGGCATAATGTACCCACTTGTAAATATCAACACCATAACCCAACAGGCATAGTGTACTGACCTAGTAAGTACAAACACCATAACCCAACAGGAATAGTGTACTCCCCTGGTAAGTACAAACACCATAACCCAACAGGCGTAGTGTACTCTCCTAGTAAGTACAAACACCATAATCCAACAGGCATCATGTACTCACCTAGTAAGTACAAACACCATAACCCAACAGGCATAGTGTACTCCCCTAGTAAGTAAAAGCACCATAACCAAACAGGCAAAGTGTACTCAACTAGTAAGTTCAAACACCATAACCCACAGGCATATAGTGTACTCACCTAGTAAGTACAAACACCATAATCCAGTAGGCATAGTGTACTACCTTTGTAAGTACAAACACCTGACCTACAGGCATCATGTACTCACCTAGTAAGTACAAACACCATAACCCAGTAGGCATAGTGTACTACCTTTGTAAGTACAAACACCTGACCTACAGGCATAGTGTACTCACCTAGTAAGTACAAACACCATAACCCAACAGGAATAGTGTACTCCCCTGGTAAGTACAAACACCATAACCCAACAGGCATAATGTACCCACTTGTAAATATCAACACCATAACCCAACAGGCATAGTGTACTGACCTTGTAAGTACAAACACCATAACCTACAGGCGTAGTGTACTCACCTAGTGAGTACAAACACCATAACCAAACAGGCAAAGTGTACTCACATAGTAATTACAATCACCATAACCCAACAGGCATAGTGTACCCACTTTTAAATATCAACACCATAACCCAACAGGCAAAGTGTACTCACCTAGTAAGTACAAACACCATAACCCAACAGGCATTGTGTACCCACTTGTAAATATCAACACCATAACCAAACAGGCATAGTGTACTGACCTAGTAAGTATAAACACCATAACCCAACAGGCATAGTGTACCCACTTGTAAATATAAACACCATAACCCAACAGGCATAGTGTACCCACTTGTAAATATAAACACCATAACCCAACAGGCATAGTGTACTCACCTAGTAAGTACAAACACCATAACCCAACAGGCATAGTGTACTCACCTAGTAAGTACAAACACCATAACCCAACAGGCATAGTGTACCCACTTGTAAAGATAAACACCATAACTCAACAGGCATAGTGTACTCCCCTAGTAAGTACAAACACCATAACCCAGTAGGCATAGTGTACTGACCTAGTAAGTACAAACACCATAACTCAACAGGCATAGTGTACTCCCCTAGTAAGTACAAACACCATAACCCAGTAGGCATAGTGTACTACCTTGGTAAGTACAAACACCATAACCTACAGGTGTAGTGTACTCACCTAGTAAGTACAAACACCATAACCCAACAGGCATAGTGTACCCACTTGTAAATATAAACACCATAACTCAACAGGCATAGTGTACTCCCCTAGTAAGTACAAACACCATAGCCCAACAGGCATAGTGTACCCACTTGTAAATATAAACACCATAACCAAACAGGCAAAGTGTACTCACCTAGTAAGTACAAACACCATAACCCAACAGGCATAGTGTACCCACTTGTAAATATAAACACCATAACCCAACAGGCATAGTGTACCCACTTGTAAATATAAACACCATAACCCAACAGGCATAGTGTACTCACCTAGTAAGTACAAACACCATAACCCAGTAGGCATAGTGTACTGACCTAGTAAGTACAAACACCATAACCCAACAGGCATAGTGTACTCACCTAGTAAGTACAAACACCATAATCCAGTAGGCATAGTGTACTCACCTAGTAAGTACAAACACCATAACCCAACAGGCATAGTGTACCCACTTGTAAATATCAACACCATAACCCAACAGGCATAGTGTACCCACTTGTAAATATCAACACCATAACCCAACAGGCATAGTGTACCCACTTGTAAATATTAACACCATAACCCAACAAGCATAGGGTACTCCCCTAGTAAGTACAAAAACCATAACCCAACAGGGATACTGATAAATTATATAATCAGCAATTTGAAGAATATATCTTGCAATTAATATAATGTTTCAAACTGCTGACCCAGTAATTATTCACTTTATGGCATGTTTATGGTTTATTAATCAAAAGTGCATTTTCTTTAGACCGATGCCAACGTCTTGTTGAACTGGCACAGGAACACAACCTGCTGGTTTTGAGTGATGATGTGTATACACAGCTTCATTACAACCAGAGTAAACCCATCCCCAAGAAGCTGATTGCTTATGATAAAAGGTAACAAATGTTTTAGGTATGAATTCCTATTGATAATATAATATTCCTTTAAATAAATCATTATTCGTCATTTAAAACAGTGACACATTTTATTGGTTGTTAAACTTTATTACATGTATTACCACTATAAAAAATTGTTTAACCATTTAAAACAGTGACACATTTTACTGGTTGTTAAACTTCATTACATGTATTACAACTATTAAAAATTGTTTAACCATTTAAAACAGTGACACATTTTACTGGTTGTTAAACTTCATTACATGTATTACCACTATTAAAAATTGTTTTACCATTCAAAATAGTGACACATTTTATTGGTTGTTAAACTTCATTACATGTATTACCACTATAAAAAATTGTTTAACCATTTAAAACAGTGACACATTTTACTGGTTGTTAAACTTCATTACATGTATTACCACTATTAAAAATTGTTTAACCATTTAAAACAGTGACACATTTTACTGGTTGTTAAACTTCATTACATGTATTACCACAATTAAAAATTGTTTAACCATTTAAAACAGTGACACATTTTATTGGTTGTTAAACTTCATAACATGTATTACCACTATAAAAAATTGTTTAACCATTTAAAACAGTGACACATTTTACTGGTTGTTAAACTTCATTACATGTATTACCACTATAAAAAATTGTTTAACCATTTAAAACAGTGACACATTTTATTGGTTGTTAAACTTCATTACATGTATTACCACTATAAAAAATTGTTTAACCATTTAAAACAGTGACACATTTTATTGGTTGTTAAACTTCATTACATGTATTACCACTATAAAAAATTGTTTAACCATTTAAAACAGTGACACATTTTATTGGTTGTTAAACTTCATTACATGTATTACCACTATTAAAAATTGTTTAACCATTTAAAACAGTGACACATTTTATTGGTTGTTAAACTTCATTACATGTATTACCACTATTAAAAATTGTTTAACCATTTAAAACAGTGACACATTTTATTGGTTGTTAAACTTCATTACATGTATTACCACTATTAAAAATTGTTTAACCATTTAAAACAGTGACACATTTTATTGGTTGTTTAACTTCATTACATGTTTTACAACTATTAAAAATTGTTTAACTATTTAAAACAGTGACACATTTTATTGGTTGTTAAACTTCATTACATGTATTACCACTATAAAAAATTGTTTAACCATTTAAAACAGTGACACATTTTATTGGTTGTTAAACTTCATTACATGTATTACCACTATTAAAAATTGTTTAACCATTTAAAACAGTGACACATTTTATTGGTTGTTAAACTTCATTACATGTATTACCACTATTAAAAATTGTTTAACCATTTAAAACAGTGACACATTTTATTGGTTGTTAAACTTCATTACATGTATTACCACTATTAAAAATTGTTTAACCATTTAAAACAGTGACACATTTTATTGGTTGTTTAACTTCATTACATGTTTTACAACTATTAAAAATTGTTTAACCATTTAAAACAGTGACACATTTTATTGGTTGTTAAACTTCATTACATGTATTACCACTATTAAAAATTGTTTAACCATTTAAAACAGTGACACATTTTTTTGGTTGTTAAATTTCATTACATGTATTACCACTATAAAAAATTGTTTAACCATTTAAAACAGTGACACATTTTATTGGTTGTTAAACTTCATTACATGTATTACCACTATAAAAAATTGTTTAACCATTTAAAACAGTGACACATTTTACTGGTTGTTAAACTTCATTACATGTATTACCACTATATAAAAATGTTTAACCATTTAAAACAGTGACACATTTTACTGATTGTTAAACTTCATTACATGTATTACCACTATAAAAAATTGTTTAACCATTTAAAACAGTGACACATTTTACTGGTTGTTAAACTTCATTACATGTATTACCACTATTAAAAATTGTTTAACCATTTAAAACAGTGACACATTTTACTGGTTGTTAAACCTCATTACATGTATTACCACTATTAAAAATTGTTTAACCATTTAAAACAGTGACACATTTTACTGGTTGTTAAACTTCATTACATGTATTACCACTATAAAAAATTGTTTAACCATTTAAAACAGTGACACATTTTATTGGTTGTTAAACTTCATTACATGTATTACCACTATAAAAAATTGTTTAACCATTTAAAACAGTGACACATTTTATTGGTTGTTAAACTTCATTACATGTATTACCACTATAAAAAATTGTTTAACCATTTAAAACAGTGACACATTTTATTGGTTGTTAAACTTCATTACACGTATTACCACTATAAAAATTGTTTAACCATTTAAAACAGTGACACATTTTATTGGTTGTTAAACTTCATTACATGTATTACCACTATTAAAAATTGTTTAACCATTTAAAACAGTGACACATTTTATTGGTTGTTAAACTTCATTACATGTATTACCACTATTAAAAATTGTTTAACCATTTAAAACAGTGACACATTTTATTGGTTGTTTAACTTCATTACATGTTTTACCACTATTAAAAATTGTTTAACCATTTAAAACAGTGACACATTTTATTGGTTGTTAAACTTCATTACATGTATTACCACTATAAAAAATTGTTTAACCATTTAAAACAGTGACACATTTTATTGGTTGTTAAACTTCATTACATGTATTACCACTATAAAAAATTGTTTAACCATTTAAAACAGTGACACATTTTATTGGTTGTTAAACTTCATTACATGTATTACCACTATAAAAAATTGTTTAACCATTTAAAACAGTGACACATTTTATTGGTTGTTAAACTTCATTACACGTATTACCACTATAAAAATTGTTAAACCATTTAAAACAGTGACACATTTTATTGGTTGTTAAATTCATTACATGTATTACCACTATTAAAAATTGTTTAACCATTTAAAACAGTGACACATTTTATTGGTTGTTAAGCTTCATTACATGTATTACCACTATTAAAAATTGTTTAACCATTTAAAACAGTGACACATTTTATTGGTTGTTAAACTTCATTACATGTATTACCACTATTAAAAATTGTTTAACCATTTAAAACAGTGACACATTTTATTGGTTGTTAAACTTCATTACATGTATTACCACTATTAAAAATTGTTTAACCATTTAAAACAGTGACACATTTTATTGGTTGTTAAACTTCATTACATGTATTACCACTATTAAAAATTGTTTAACCATTTAAAACAGTGACATATTTTATTGGTTGTTAAACTTCATTACATGTATTACCACTATAAAAAATTGTTTAACCATTTAAAACAGTGACACATTTTATTGGTTGTTAAACTTCATTACATGTATTACCACTATTAAAAATTGTTTAACCATTTAAAACAGTGACACATTTTATTGGTTGTTAAACTTCATTACATGTATTACCACTATTAAAAATTGTTTAACCATTTAAAACAGTGACACATTTTATTGGTTGTTAAACTTTATTACATGTATTACCACTATTAAAAATTGTTTAACCATTTAAAACAGTGACACATTTTATTGGTTGTTAAACTTTATTACATGTATTACCACTATTAAAAATTGTTTAACCATTTAAAACAGTGACACATTTTATTGGTTGTTAAACTTTATTACATGTATTACCACTATTAAAAATTGTTTAACCATTTAAAACAGTGACACATTTTATTGGTTGTTAAACTTTATTACATGTATTACCGCTATTAAAAATTGTTCAACCATTTAAAACAGTGACACATTTTATTGGTTGTTAAACTTCATTACATGTATTACCGCTATAAAAAATTGTTTAACCATTTAAAACAGTGACACATTTTACTGGTTGTTAAACTTCATTACATGTATTACCACTATTAAAAATTGTTTAACCATTTAAAACAGTGACACATTTTACTGGTTGTTAAACTTCATTACATGTATTACCACTAAAAAAAATTGTTTAACCATTCAAAACCAACTATTCACCTACACTTTCTGAAGACATATATTTTCTGACCTGCTCTGAGTATCTGTAAATATTAATGAAATAATGGTTATTCCTGTTCAGAAAAGTTCCTATAATGCCTTCATGGCAGATTTATGAGCTTTATTATCTCACAGTGTATAAAGAAACACAGCCAGTGTTGACAAACACAAAAACTACATTACCTTAGGCAGTTGGTCGCATATATGCAGGAGCTGAAAGGGTGACTAGTTGCAAAACGCCACTTGCAAAACTCTGATTTGTCAGTCTTGCCACCAGATGTCCTTGTTAAATATGTTTGGATTGTTTGGATAAAAACACATGTAATAAACACATTTAAACAAAATTTACAGTATGTATGCAGTGGGACTGGCGTTTTCTGGCTTATTTTATAAAAGGTTCAAAGGATCTTCATGATACAGCATACCTGTTGTGAGGGGACACCTGTAGGACATGGCCAAAGTGTCCCTACATATGTGGGGGGTCACATCATGAGAAGAAGGGACAATGTGGGTGGGGCTCATGAATACTGTTCAGAAATACATTCAGCAGTTAATAAAATGTTCTAATACCAGATGATAAAAAAAAAATTAAATGTTTATATCTCAATACTGTATGAAAAAATATTTATTTGGACATTTAGTACATGAAAGCAGATCATTTGTCATCTGAAGTAAAATATCAGGACTTTAAAGAGCTTGTCCATTTATACATTCAACATCTAATGAATGGTGAATGATGAGTATAATAACATAGGAATTGACATGGCACAGTATACTGTCATCAGCAAAGAGTCACATCTGGGTGTTAGAGTGGACAGCTGATGGCAGGGTTCGTTATAATTTCAGCCTGTCTCAGAAAGACATTTTTCTGTTTGTACCAATTGATTGTAAATTAATTGATCACCTAGATGTTTTCTCCATTAGTTGCTGATAAGTAGTTACAAACTTGACACAAAAACTAAATATTTTACAGATGGTGTTCCACCGACTCCCTATATATCCCTATATTTTGTATTAAATGGTCTATAATTTCTAATACTTTAAGGCATTTAGACAACAGGGGTCCCAGGAGAGTTCCTTGGGGCACTCTAGATTTATCATCAGCACTGTTGGAGTTCCTACTTGTTACATGTTGTCACATCATATTTCGGTTCCACACACAATAAACTCAGGGTGACCTGAACACGTTTTAATACAACTCACACACATGGCTCAGTCACCAGCAGAATTCCTTTTATGCACAGTACCCATCCAGGGATAATTAAAATAGTTATGTAGATGGCCAATAGATGGTGTTAGCAACAAATAGTATTTAGGTAACTACAATTAACACTTATTGTTACATCCCCCTTTCTGTACATGAAAGTATGAAATAAATTATTACTGTGTTTAAACTGTTTATGTTGTACTTTACTGAGTCTGTCGTTTACATTGGACAGATATGTGTATGTACATGTTAAGAGATAGCGGTTAAATTAGCAGTTAGTTCCTGAAATATTTGGTAATAAGCACAATACATATACCTAATTAAACATACACAAAGTCCTTGGATCAGGTGCTCTTTACTACTAGACCGGGTTTGGTTTTAACAACTGGTGTTCCCTGAACAGTTGTCTGATAAGTAGACTCCACGGAACTTGGCTCATCAGGTTGTTCCTCTGGTTTTACACTCGGGCCACTACTCATCTGAGATGTAGTCTGTGTTATCATTGTCTCCGACACATCAGGGATATCAGCAGGTGGTTCACAATAATCAGTTTTACGTAAAGCACAAATATATTTACAATTTCTGCAATACCAACTATCATCTTCTGTTCTAACCACATATGATCTGATACCTGATTTATACTGAACTTTTGCTTTAAGCCATTCCTGACCTCAATCTGGTGGTTGTATGCGCACAATATGTCCACTGTTTAATTCTTCAAGCTCTTTGCAATGAATGTTGTAATAGGTTTGTTGTTTGTTCTTGCATTCTTTCAGTCTGTCCTTAACCCTGGTTGGTACTGAAGGGATTAACAGTTTAGATCCTACTGGCAAATGAGTACAAGTATGGGGACCAAATAATCTTTGTACTGGTGAATAAACTAGTCCTTCCATGGCATATTCCTCTGTTATAACAGAGCTATATATGGAACTGGATCACTACCTGCTGCATGAGCTTTACACAGCAAGTTCTGTGTAATTTTCACTGTGTTTTTCACATTTCCGTTAGACTGCAGATAATGAGACAAACTACTGATGGTTTCAAATAAATTTGTACTCTTTGGCAAACTCTTGAAATGCTTGACTATTGAAAGGAGGTCCATTGGCTGACATGAACTTGGATGGTATGCCATGTTTCACAAAATGTTGCTTTAACTTTGGAATAATCCCAGTGGCTCTCAAATCATTCAATCTATCTATCTAATAGAAATCTGAATAATGATCCACTAATATCATATAGTGTTTACCATCTGTCTCAAACAAATCACAACTAACAAACTGCCACAGTCGTTCTGGTACCGCTTGACTGATCAATGGTTCACGCTGTTGTTTCACAGAATACTGGTTACTAACCCTACATCTGGCTATATACCTTAATCTAACAGTTCCTGTGTCATACCCGGCCAATACACTGATTCTTGGGCTCTTCTCAAGCAACTTTGAATACCACTGTGACCAGCATGTAGTCTTTGTTTTATCATTTCACGACAGAAAGTAGGGATAACTAGCCTTTCTCCCTTCAAGTTAAGTCAATTTTGCAAAGTCATCTCTTCTCTGAAGCTTAAGTTTGGGTGTACATCCTCAGGTAGACTGTCCTTAGTACCTGGTCATCCTGATTGAATGACTGCTTCATAATTTCATCAGATTCCATTATCCTGGCCTTTGATAAGGATATTCACCATAAGTGATTGTTCCAGCAGACATCAAGCCCTGTCTTGGCTGTTATGATTTCTGCCATCTTAGACGCTGTCTTGCCTGATGTTTCCAGGGTAGTCAGCTGGTTGGAACTCGCTGCTCAGTTGAGATCCATCTATTTTAGTCTCAGTAATAGGTATGAAGTCAAGTTTTGTGCAGTCTTTTGCAGCAGTAAGAATAATAATTATTGCTATTATTATTATTTTAATGACCATCCTTCATCATGAAACAGATGTTTGGACTAAACATGACTGTCCCTGTCAATGTTTAGCAGGTGTCCACTCAAGACAGGTCTTTTTCAGTGGGAATTAAATGGGTCAGGACAATGGGCTTACATTGAAGTTGTCCAACCATGCCTTGGTCCCCTCACAGCAGGTACTGCTGTTGTTAATGCACATCAGATACCAGAATAACCCCTTTTAAGATATCCAGTTAACTTAAAATGTTGAGAATCCTCAAGACCCTGTGGACTATATATCTGTCTTTAAGGGGTCTTAAAACTGTTGTATAAACTGAAATTACCAATAACACAGGAGTGTATTATGTGGAAATATCAATAAATGTGTATTTAATCACAGCAACAGAGAATCTAATGTCACAAAGTGAAAAATCGGACCAAATTCGCAACTTGCCAAACACCAGTATTTTAAACACATTTGTCAAACATCATCTGAATCTAACAGAAAGATATAAATAAATTTTCAGCGTGATCTATTTCTTGGTACCCATGTTGTCAACACAGTCACATTTGCCTTGTGCCTTGTGTGGTTTTCATTAATGGTTGTTAAAATTTATTTTGCGTACGTCCCCATAACAGTTTTAACCAGTGTTACTCATAGTATAAGATCCAAATTTTAAGATCTTAATTAAGGAAATTCATTGTCAGCTGGTTTCAAAAGTACATATAATGTAATTAATGATTAGTAAAACAAAACATCCTTTTCAAACTTTATTAACAAAAATCACATAATCACTTTATAAATCTATGCATGTATACAGGTACTGGTTAATACTTATTGAGAAATCTCGTAAAATGTTCCACTTGCTGTTCTCAGTGCTGATCCCAACTACAAGGGCCATGTAGTCTCAAATGGGACATTCTCCAAAATCCTGGCCCCCGGACTGCGTGTTGGATGGATTGAAGCAAGCACAAGTATCACAAAGAAGATCAGTGAAAGGTGAGGATTACTATTGTGAACATGGGATGATCTTGCATTGTCCAGAGCTATAACAAACCTTAAAAAACCTTAGTTACATAAAGCACAAGATATGCAACAGACACCTTAACTTTACTTCAAATAAGATTTTGTTGGTGAAAAAGTGATTGTCCTAAAACTGATTGACCCAGCAACCCCTGGGTAAAGAGACCAGTACCAGTTTTCAGGGATAATGCGTCAGGAGTTGTGATTACATTCTTCATATCTTAACGGCAGTTATTGGTATCAAAGATGAAAACTAGAAATCTGCATTCTAAGGAATGCTAGCCTTCCCTATGTGGGGGGGTCCCTATTGTAGGATGTTCCTGAGTCTGTGTCTGTATTCATTTATTCAGTTCATATTCCCAAGTTCATTTGTGCAAAAGTGACTTTCTCAAGAAAATGAAACCCACAGAGGCAATTATTAAAATTCCGAGAAAGGTTTAACTTTGTTCAGTCCCCCTGTCATATTTTTTAGGGTAACTTGAACATGTGAAAGTCTTGAACAATGATGCCTTAACTGATCATATCATTTAAAATCTGATAAAACATGCAACAATATATAGTGTTTATTGCGAAATCTAAAAAGTATAAACTTGTCAGTCATTTAGGTTCTAGGTGTGTTCCATTGATTCATGTCCCTTTTTTCAAAATAAACAAAATTTACAGTATATGTACTGGAAAATCATCTTCTGTGAAACATTTCTCAGGGATAATGAAATATCTTGAGTTGAAACTGTATGTTCCAGTGGTGTAATAGTCAGTGGAGGATCCATGAATCAGCTTGGATCAGTTCTTGTCAGAGAGGCACTGAAGCTTGGACTGGTTCATGACCATATAAAGACATTAATAAATAAATATCAGGTGAGATAACCTTTTCAGTCATGACAAAATCAATACATTCCTATTAAAGGTGCCCATTCACCTACCTTTTGAAAAAGAATTTGTGTGATTTCTGGCTTCCTCTGTGAATATATTAATGATCTAAGGGTAATTTTGGTGGTTAAAAGTTCTTATAATACCTTTTGAAGAATGTATGAACTTGTTTGTAATACAGCAATGTTGACAAATGGAGAAAAACATGTAAGCTAAGGTGGTAGGTTGCATATATGCGTAGGTAGAAAGGACCCTTGATGCAAAATGCCATTTGCAAAGCTCGGGCTTATCTGATTTGCTGCCATATGCCCTTGATAAATTTGTTTGATTAATATGGGGGCCCCACATAATGTAAACACATTGATATAAACAAAACAAGCAGCCTGTGTGGTGATATCCACATTTTCTGGCCTATTTTTGTAAAGCTCCAAGGGATTACCTGTAGTTGTTAAAGGTCGGATATGTGATTGGGCCCCTTTAAGTTAATATGTGACCCTGCCTTGTCATGTTACATGCAGGCTCCTTTTGGTTACACAAGTCTTATGAAAAATCTAATTTGCTTTTAAGTGTTTTTAAAACAAAACATGTCTGACAGAGGGTTTATATACGGAAGTTCCAAGTGAAAAAACACAATTGATTCTCCTTACAGCCTGGACAGTAATTTATGTAAAAGGTTGATGCAAAAGTAATCAGGATCGGGACACAGTTTATTTATTTCTTCAGGAAAACACACATAAAATAAAGCAAATTGGCAGCAACACAATGGTTCTTATTTGTGCACATCTGTTTGGTGGATCCATGGCCACGTTGAGGTAGCTAAAATATTCCCCAAAAAAAGCAGCTTGGTACTCATAACACTATCACTAAAGGGTGAGATGGTTGAGTGCCTCTGACAAATTGGGGAGGTTAAGATTTTCTGTTTAAAGGGGTGTTTCCATGTGCACATATATGCATATATGCGTCAAGAATCGCTCATATGATTTTGTAACTGGGTGTTTTCATGTGTCTGTCAGCATATATGCATGAAATTCACCTCAGGATTAATTTTCACCCATAGGGTCTGTGTGAACTTGGGGATTCAGGTAAAATGACATCACTTCACCATATTTTTGTGGAAGGCCTGCTTAATCCTCTGTACAAATATATTAGACTGTCAGTTCAGGCATATACGCATATACACGCACATGGAAACACCTATTTTTTCATGCATATATGCACATAAGCATATATGCGCACATGGAAACAGCCCTGAAGAGTTAGACTGATTGAAGGAATGGCTGCAAAGTTGACATGTATGTAAGTGGAAGCATCTTCATAATGGTGTACATCTGGTGAGTGTAGAATGTTGTAAGTCATAAAGTTATTAGCTTTAATTTTAAAACATCACCATAAGTTTTATCTAATTTTAGGATGGTTCATTCCTTCATTTTATTCAGTTTTTTAGATTATATACAAATATGGATACAAATATGAATTTTGATATTTGAGAGAAATCTCTGATAAACAGAGCATGATGGCATAAAGCATGTATTTGCACTTTCTCCCAAATATTGTGGTTGCCCTCTTATTTACTGTGGCTTCAGATTCCCAGCAGATGACAAACTGTGTGGCTATGAATGCTTTCTTACTTAGTATGAGCAATAATTTCAGAAGCAACTGATTGGTGGCGTTAGTTGTGATCAGTATACGAGAGACTAATATCATATGGATCACAGATTGAACCAGGGCAGACTTAAATATAGGGTTGGTTGAATCATGGACTGCAAATAAAAATTATTTGAAAGGGGTTTACTTCATTTTGTTATTTGTTTTAGTTACTTGTTTTTCCCTCCTTGTCGCATGCTGAGGCTTGCTAGTTGACCCGTTTATGGGCTGCTTGAAAGATCTGTCTTCTTGTCTGTTGCACATGAGTCTTCAGCAGCCCAAAGTCACACGGCTTTCTGGTCCTTATGTTATTAGGGGTAGGTCAGTGTAAGCTGAAAGATTGTGAACTGTTTCAATTAAAGTCATCAATATCACTTTAATAAATATACTAATGATTAACTGGGAAAAAGGTACCCCATGAAACTCTGAAAAATCAGAAAATTGGGGTAATACAGCCCTACAAGTATCCAGGCAACCACAGTACAACCTGCTGCCTTGTGCTACCTTGACAGCCACTGATGTAGAAAAGCAGAACCTCATTTGCTGGGAGCTGAAGGTTATTGTTGTAAGAGCTCCTCTATCTTACCTAGTGTATAATATACAAAATCTGGCTATAATTATGCTTTTCTTAAATGTTAGGATAACCATCCACCATTGTCTGTGCTGCATGCATCCCTGCAAATGATGGAATCTGCTTCTTGTAGGAGAGGATGGAGGTGGTGTGTAACATTTTAAAGCAGAGTTTGCCTGCTGGATCAACAGTAGACACACCTGAGGTAAGTAAACTCTTGCTCCACTATGCTGGTCTGCTGTATCCACGTGCAATCAGCTGTTCCCCAGGTGGCCATGTTCCACATGGCAGTACACATATCATGGCTGGCAAAGCTACATGTCTCTATTGTAATATTACTTAGTAATATAATGAGAGTCAGAATTGTTATGCACGCATATATTGTGCAAAAGTATGCTGGAAAATCTCAGGTAGTGCGAGCTGGAAAAAAGTACATGAAAGGTTATTAGAAATGCTTTTGTCCTCATGTTCATTTTCAACACGTTCAAAATCAAGTTTGTTAGTGTCCAAGGCCAATATGCAGCCATCGTGCATTTATATGAAGAAAAAAGAGCAGTGTCATGCCTACTCTGTGTTGAAACTAAGTCTTAGGAAAATTGTCTACACCATATTTCTTCATAACTTATATTAATGTTTGGTGAAATTGACTTAATTATGGCTAATCCAAATACATTTGGCTGACATATCAAGTGTCAGGCATTAGGTGTGAGTCTCACATGATTGCCCTTGTCGCCTGCTCTTGCCATTAGGCTTTTCAGTCTCACACATTCTGACTTTTGAGAGCTATGTCCAAATTTTTCAGTAAATTAAGTCAGAGGCAGCCAGTGAGCCATGACTGCTAGCCAAATTTTTATACAGGTATTACATTTTTTCAGATATAATTAAATGGGTTTTCATTTGCATACACCGCATGTTTTAAATGTAAGCTGTGAGGGATTTTTTCCAGTCCATCTAGTTCATTTATTCATGAGATTGTGCCATTTGATTATATAAATTAAAAACACCATTTCAAAGAAGGCTGAAATAATTTAGAATCTCATGCTTTCAAGTTGTGCCAACTTGGCATCCCAGATTTTGACATCGTTTATAGCTTTCAATCAACATTTGCCTGAAATATTTTCCTCAGTTATGCACACATATTTTACTTTCATAAATGATTAGACCACTTAATCATTCTAGAGGTGCCACCTACTGTTTAAAGTTTCTGACTACCTGTTTATTCTCTTTAAGCACCTGGAAAAACAGTATTCATGAAAGTATGCCCTAGACCAAACAGAATAAACAAAAGACTGCCACATGGACACATCAATGTCCATATAGTCATTCAAAGTTTATACAAAGAATCGAATAAATCTTTTCCTCAAAACTGCCATGGACACATCTACAGTCTATACAGCAGAATTTTAATAAGCCCTTTAATGCTTAAAGGATTTTCAACAAATTTCACACACATTAAGTCTGGTTAAAGTGGATTACTTTATATTTAAGTCCCCTGCCATTGGAAGCAGAACTACTAAAATAGTCCACTTCCATCTATCTGTCTTGTTGGCCATCAATCCATCCCACCCCTTTTTTTTTTACCCATAAAACAAGTGCTGCATTCTTCACCAAATATTGCAAGCATACTCATCACATGACTGATGTGATCATAAATGGTAGGTGGTCCCACATCTGTTAAATTTATTATAATTTTTGCAATCCAAACAAGTATTTCCACTTTCCTCCAGATAAGTACATAAATAAGAAAACTTTAGCCTTCAAATAGTAAATTTAGGTCTAGTTGAATCAAATGAATCCTAATTTGAAAGGAATTATTTTCAGGATAACTTTCCACAGGACTTTGAATTTTGCTGATCACAAAATTTCTCATGTTGCCAAATATGTTGTATATCTGTTACCTATTATCATATGAAGTGCTGCACCAATCAATACCAAAGTAGTCAGACATATTGATCATTGGACTACTATGTCATTGTCACATGCAGATGGTGCAGTCTGTGGTGGCTTACTGTGTGAGGTGAAATGGTATTTTCTGCTTAATCCTAAATCAGTTGGACAACATTTGAACTTAACCTTTCATATAATGGTGATTAGTCCCCTAGAGAAAGGTAAATGAATGAGACATGAATGTTTTACTTTCAAAATGGCTTCTTTTCACAAATGTGTTTTTAAACTAAAGTTTAAATATATATCTGATTCCAGGACTAGCAGAAAAATAATTCCCTTTGTCAATGTTTTTAATTGGATAAGGGGTATGAAGGTGTTTTGTCCAACAGTAAGATATTTTCTAAAATATCTAATATTATGGATAATTATTTTAGATAATTCTTCAAAATTACATATTTGATATATACAGGTATTCCTTAAACTACAGGTGAGGCGAACTACTGCCAATAAGGTCTGGGACTTGCATGAAGGGCTTGTTGTCCCACAATAAATTAAGAAGTAGACAATTTTGAATAATGAGAATGAATTATTTGCTGAATTTCAGGGTGGGTATTTCATCTGGGTGGTCTTGCCAGAATACTGTGATGCCGAAGAAATCCTCAAGTTTGCAAAGAACAAAAAGGTGTCCTTCATGCCAGGTAACAGGTAGGTGGTACAACAGTCGTGGTCAATTGTCCATCATCTGTCCATCTGTATGTTCGGCACATTTTGAAACTGTTAGACCTGTGAATCCAAAAATTGGCATACTGTTAGATTACCACAAGAATTCCTACCAGACTAAGAAACTGGGTCACTGCAACTTTGTTCCTTCGGTAAATTAAGGAAAAACCTTTTTCCATTAAAAACCAATTGTCACACTTTAGAACGCTTAAAATCAAAACAACTCGCCTGTTTATCTTCATATTTAGCATAAATATTCCCCTATATAGTTCCTATGTACATACCAGAAATAAGGTCAATTATACATAATTGTATCCGCCAAAACAAAGTTTTGCAGATACTATGTTTTTGACCGGGTTCAGCCGCCGCGGCGTTTGTATCTGGAGAACTCCTCTGAGACTACTGGACCGATTTTTCCGAAACTTACACAAATTATCGGGTCACATGTGAACTAGTGCCTAACCAATTTGCATTGACCTCTGACCTTTGTGCGTCTGTTTCCACACATAAACCCACATATCTCGGGAACCGTCTGACGCAGTGGTTTGACTAATTCACCTAAAATTTGGCATGTCTATACATCCTGGATAGCTTTCTTGATTTTATGACAGGTGGCGCCACCTACATTCACGTTCACGCTGTATACATCCATGCTTATATCTCCCAACTGGTTTGACATATCTTCCTGAAAATTTGCATGTGTATAAATCCTACATAGCTCTTTACCATACTTAAACTGGTGGCGCCACCTGCAACCATTTTTGCACAGCGTCCCTCTGTTTGTCTGCCGTGGGATAAAATCACTCATATCTTGGCAGTGGTTTCATGTATCTGCCTAAAATTTTGTAGGTTTATACATCCTGAACAGCTTTCGTGATTTTATGACAGGTGGCGCCACCTACATTCTAGTTTACGCTGCAGACTTCCAAGCACATGTCTCGGGAACCGTTTGACTGATTGGGCCAAAATTTTGCATGTGTATAGATTTCACATAGTTCTTTATCATATGCAAGACTGGGGGCGCCACCTGCAACCATTTTTGCACAGTGTCCATCTGTTTGTCTGTCGTGGGATAAAATCACTCATAACTCGGCAGTGGTTTGACATATCTGCCTAAAATTTTGCAGGTTTATTCATTCAGGACAACTTTCTGGATTTTTTTACAGGTGGTGCCACCTATATTTTAGTTTAAGCGTTTGACCAATTGGGCCCAAATTTTGTGTGTGTTTAGATCTCACATAGCTCTTTATCATACACAAAACTTGAGGGGCCACCTGCAGCCATTTTTGCACAGCGTCTGTCTGTTTGTCTGCTGTTGGCTAAAATTACTCATATCTCAGCAGTGGTTTGACTTATCTGCCTAAAATTTTACGTGTTTATATATCTTGGTTAGCTTTCTCGATTTTTTTGGCAGGTGGCACCACCTACATACACATTTCGGCTGCAGACATCCATGCTAATAGCATTTGGCGGATTTTGGCGGATACACGTAGTCGCTTGTCAACCACCTGTATTCTAGTTTATAAAAGTAATGGGCCCAAACATAATGCACTTGTATATGTATAAAATAAGATAGATATTTACCCACTTAACACGATAATTGATGAAGCTAGAGACTTTTTTCAGGGATATAACTTATTTAATCAAGATTCAATTGTAGACCCAAGATTAGATCTGAATTTTGTAAATTGTTTATGTTATTAGCATATATATAAAATCACTTACCTTAATTTTTGCCTGACTTTGACCATGGCACATTTTTTTCCTTCATGTACATTTGCTTAATTTTCATAGCAGGTACACGTGAATTGAATCTGTTAAATTCTGAAATTTGAAAATAAAAGCTAAAACATTAGGCTAGTTATTGAAGTTTTTTTCAGAAGCTCTATTGTATTGACTTGCATAACGTCCAGCTGCAGGTTGGACTTCTGGTCACTGGAGGTCAGCTATGCCAGGGTACCTGTACGCTCCTGAGGCAGCGGAAATCTTGCGCTTCTAAAGAAGCAACTGATTTTCACGCTGCCAGCTTTGACCGTTTATGATATATTTAGACACCAGATGGCGGTTGGTTGTCCACTGATATAAACGTGCGTACGATGTGACAAGCAGCCAATCAGATGCCAATAAACAAACACTCAACAGGCATCCTGGCTCTGCCCATTGCCGCGCTTCAAGCGCCGTTTGATGAGTTTCCGGTCGAATTTAAATTGCTCCCTGTGCATTCTCGCATCATCGACCGATTCGATTATGACATTATGACTGTGTTAGCGTAGCCATGTATCTGTTGTCTGCAGAACTGAAACCAGCCAGCGAGGTGTGCACGCAGCCTTTGTTGTTAGGCCCTACGTTTCGTTTGAATTACAGCTCACCGGCCGAGCATCCTATGTGCCAAGGCCCTAAGCAAACCACGTCAGGGGCAATTCTCTCGGAGCCTGTGGCCTGTTTAGACGGTTACGCTGGGGGATGAGCTGTCACTCAAAAAGAAATTAATATGATTGGCTCCATGTATTCCTCGCTTGGCTTTGTCTTCCAGCACAAAGGTTCATCTGATTGGACAAAAATACAGTGCTTCCCTCTGGTGTTGCAAAGCAGGATACGAGGTCATAACAAACAGCGCCTTACAATATAGAAAGTAGCCCTATAGGTAAAGCGCTGTGTAAAGAGCGTAGGGTACCTGATTTGTCACAGCTCACTGGGGGAGATCCCCTGCTGTGACAGGTGTACAGTTTTTAGCTCAGCTGACTATAAGTCATCTGAGCTATAGTCGTGGTCCATTGTCTGTCGTCCGTCCGTCTGTCCGTCCGTCCGTCCGTCCGTCCGTAGATGTGGCACGTTTTGAAACTGTAAGACCTAGGAATCCAAAATTCGGCATAATGTTAGATGTCCCCAAGATCTCCTACCAAGCCGAAAACTGGGTCTTTACGACTTCGTTCCTTTGAGAAATTAAGGAAAAACCTTAATTTTTTATTAAAAACCTATTTTCACACTTCAGGACTGCCTAATATCAAAACCACTCATCTGTTTTTCCTCATATTTACCATAAATATTCCTCTATATAGTTCCTATGTACATTCAAGAAATTATGTCTGTATTATATAATTTAAAAAAGTTATGGACCCAAACATAATGCATTTTGTAAAAAATCAGGAAAAATATTTGATCACTTAACACAAAACATGTTAAAGCTATGGACCTTTTTTCCAGTAATATTACTTTAATTAATCAAAATTAAATTGTATACCCAAAATTAGATAAAAATCTTTTAAATTTTTTAAAATATTAATAAAAATAAAAAATTGGTACCTTAAATTTTGGCCAAATTTGACCATGGCACGTTTTTTTCCTGTAAGTACTGTGGATTTAATTTTCACAGCATGTTTTTGTTAGCTTTTCAACTGTTAACACAAAAAATTTGAAACCAGTTGATCAAATACTGTAGATTTTATTCAAGTTTTCAAGCACCATGTAACATTGTTTACATCAAGCTAGTGTTATGCAGTTTGCAAGAGCTCAGCTCCCCAGCTTCAGCTCTTAGTTCCTTAAATTCGGCATACAGTTAGATGTCTCCAAAATCCCCTACCATGCCAAGAATTTGGTCACTAGGACTTAATACCTTCAAGATATTAATGAAAAACTTCATTTTTCATTAAAAACCCATTGTTACACTTCAAGACTGCCTAAAAAAAACCACTGATCTGACTTTAGTCATAAATAATATACATATTTTTCATTCTCTATGCACATGCCAGAATGATGTCAGTATTGCGTAATTGTTTTAAGTTATGGGCCCAAACATAATGCACTTTGTAAAAAAATCAAGAAATATATTTACTCCCTTACAAAGGGGATTGCTGAAGCTAGAGATTTTTTGTCAGGGATGTAACATTATTTAATCAAGATTCAATTGAATACCCAAAATTAGTTATGAATTTTTCAAATTTTATAAGTTATTTGTATTAATGTAAAATTAGTAACTTAAATTTTGCCCAACTTTGACCATGGCACGTTTGTTTCCTGTGAGCACTGTTGATATAATTTTCATATCATGCAAACATAAGGATTTCAGCTTTTAAATTTAGAAAGCTGAAAGAAATTGGCCAAAAATTGTAGCTTTTATTAATGTTTTTATGAGACCCTGTCAGACTTTGGCTCTCTCCAGCCCCTCTTGAGTCACCTGTATATTGACTTTGTTGAACTTTCAGCAAATTATGCATGCTTGAGGCGAGGCATACAGGAATCCAGGCAGCTTATGGCCAGCCACAGTTGATCCAGGTGTCCAACCCGTCTCATCTAGTAGTTTTAACCAACTACATAACAATAAACAATAAATTAATAAATTTTTATTGGATTTTAATAAAAAATTAAAGAAAAATAGAAAAGGAATTTGTTAGTTTATAATAACAGGAAATTAACTTGCAGTTACTGATGATATAAGAATCTTGTATCAATGGATAGAATGTCACGTATTCCAAATAACACCATGCAGTCACCTATGGTATTTTTCAGTTCAATTTTAATGATAAAGAAGTAAATCATATCATTCATTACTAATCATTAGGGATCATATGAAGGAAATTAATGATAGACAAAGATGCAGTTGATAATATTAATCTAGATTCCTACTGTGTCTAGTGTGTACATTGATGTGAAATTAGTCCAAAATGAATTTATTACAGTTATTTTTTAATATAAATAAAAGCCATAAAACCAGGTACTTATGATCATTATTTAAATGTGTGAATTTTGTATATTCTGGATTCTCAACATCATTGTTTAGTGAAAACTGAATAAACACCAGACATGGCGTGAATACTTTGTAATTGTATTTAAATACGAATATGATTATGTACTCCATTATAAAATTTCTTGCATAAAGAATGGGAATTCAGGTAAAAATGAAAGTATATGAGTACCAGTGCAAATACTTTCAAAATGTATTCATGAATGCATTCATGAATATATTCTTTAATATTATTTTAATAATCATTTCAGTTATATTTCATTTTAAAAAATCACATGATTCTCTTATTATTTTTAATAAAAATTATATTTGGGACAATATTTGTTATTTTTTTTAATTAATAGTTAAACCCTTATATTATATATTCTGCTTATAAGTTATATGGCCAAGTCAAAATCTGTGTGACAATAGTACTCCGTTTGTTAATAAAATAAATGAAATCAATCCTCTTCCCTCTCTCCAACGGTACTATCAAAATCATACATAAGCTAAACAACAACAACTCATAATACAGCTTATATTTATTACCACACAAAACCAGCATGTACCTCATTTCTAAATAATATTTTTTTATCATATATAACAGCTGAGCGTCGTGACCCATAGGTCCCTTGTTCTCATATTAAACTAACCCCCACCCCCACCCCCCCCCCCACCAAGTGTTATGCAGGTATTGTTATTGTTTACACTGTATTTTGTTAATTGTCATGCTGTTACAACTCCAATATACAAATTTTTAGCAAACCTGTGAGCTTATGCAATGGCACAGCATCGACCGTCTGCCATCCACGGTTCACCGTTGTCTTTACATTAACCCGTGCTTTTGCAAAAAAATGTTTGGAGCTAGCATCACCAAATTTTATGCAAAATTCAGTCATCTAAACAGCTCTGTCAGATTTGCTTACTTTTTTGCTCTCAGCACATTTTAGATTTTATAAAGAAAAAGCTAAAAAAAACTTTAAAAATCTTCTTTTTGAAACTGTCCAGCTAAATTGTTCAACGTTTCACAGAAATAATCTTTGAAACTGTAACGGTATACATGTGAAACGAGTTGTTTGTGCTACGGAGGTCAGGTGTCACCGGTTCATAGCCTCGTTGTGAGTTGTACAAGAATATGGTGGCATGGAATAAAGCAGCTTATATAAAAAGGTGTTTATCCTTATTTACCCGCATCACACAGTGGTCACACAAGGATACATGGTGTCAGAAGCAGTGAGTAGCAGCTTATGTTGAAAAGAAGACATCTGTCAGACCCGGTAAGCACACAGACTTTCGTTTAAGTGCTATCACGTAGTTGTCGTGTCCGGAGTCCTGAACTGTTCACGTGTTGGAATTAAAACTTCGCCATGCCACAGACTGAAATGGATATCTCCCCTACTGCCCGAGCCTACGTTCCTACAAACCTGCCCTTACCAGGCAAATTAGAGTTAGCAGGGGATCTTGCAAAAAACTGGCGTAGGTGGAAGCAGGACTGGGAAAATTACGAAATAACTGCTAGAATAACAGCAGAATTTATGCGCTATAGAACTGCCATGATGGAATCCTGTATAGGGCCAGATGCAAGAAATCTAATAGATGGGTTTGCCTTTCAATCTGAGGATGATAGGAGAAAGATTGATAAGATATTTGAGTTAATGGATGCCCATTGTATTGGAGATTTAAATGAGACTTATGAGAGATATCAGTTCAACTGCAGAAACCAGGAAGTTGGTGAGAATATAGATACATGTGTAGCAGCTTTGAGGAGGCTAGCAACAACATGTAATTTTGGTTCACTCAATGACAGTCTCATTAGAGATAAGATAGTTACTGGTATTAGGGACTCTAATACAAAGAAGATATTACTTCAAACTGCCAAACTTGATCTGAAACAGTGTATACATTTATGTAGAGCTACAGAGGATACAGAGAAGAGAATTAGAGATATAGACAGAGAAACTGTGAGTATAATTAAACAGATTAGAGACTGTATATACTGTGGTGGTAGCCAAAGAAGAGAAAAAGAAAGTTGTCCAGCATGAGGCAAAAATTGCACAAAGTGTAGTAAACCAAACCACTTTGCAGTTAAATGTTTGAGCAGGACACACCAGAGGGCACCACCAGTGCAAAAATCAAAGAGACCACAAGGACAGTGTGTGAGGCCACCTGCTACTGCAAGAGGCAGAGGGTATAGAGGTAGACTGAGTAACAGAGGCAATCGGCCAAGAGTTCATACTGTGGATGAATACGAGGACACTGAAAGTGATCAAAGTGATTATTTCTTAGCTATTGAGACGGAAGGAACAGAATTTCCTAAGAAGATATATGCCAAAATGAAAATAGGAAGACCACATAAGACTGTGAATTTCCAAATAGATAGTGGCTCTACTGTGAATATATTGCCAACAAATATGTATCAAAATATGTTTCATGATGAAGGGCTAAATAAATTGGAGAAAGCAAATCGCTTGCTTATGTTCAATAACACAGAAGCAAAGCCAGAGGGAAAAAGGAAAGTAATAGTGACAAATCCGAGAAATGGATTGAAATACAAGATAGAGATAACTGTTGTCACAGGAGGAATTCCAATCATAGGCGCAAGTACAGCACAAGAGATGAATCTCATAAGTGTTAATGAAGATAATGTAATGAATCTGGAAACTGTAAGAACACCAGAGGAAATATCAGCAATAATGCATAAATATGGGGAAGTATTTAAAGGTGAAGGTCATTTGCAAGGGAAATTACATTTGGAAGTTGACAAGACAGTTAAACCTGTCCATTTACCTGTGAGAAAGTTGCCATTATCAGTTAAAGAAAAACTAAAACATGAACTTGCCAAGCTTCAGCGAACAGGGATTATAACCTCAGTAAACACCCCAACAGAATGGATATCATCAATGGTAGCAGTGTTAAAGCCTAGTGGAAAGATCCGCCCGTGTCTAGATCCGAAACCCCTTAACAAGGCACTGAAAAGAAATCATACTTACTTACCAGTTTTGGATGATATACTTCCAGATCTCAAAGATGCAAAAGTGTTCTCAGTAGCAGATGCAAAAAATGGATTTTGGCATGTGGAACTAGACGATGAGTCAAGTTACCTGACAACATTCGCTACACCTTATGGGAGGTATAGATGGCTCAGAATGCCATTCGGAATTTCGCCTGCACCAGAGGAGTTCTACAGACGCCTCAAAATAGCCTTAGAGAATCTGACAGGAGTGGTGATCATACATGATGACATCCTAGTGTATGGCAAAGACAACCAGGAGCATGACAGAAACTTTGAAGCTTTACTACAGAGATGTAAAGAACAGAATGTAAAGCTTAATAAAGAGAAACTGAAAGTGAGATTGTCTGCTGTTCCCTTTATGGGACATGTACTATCATCAGAGGGATTCCAAACAAAGTGGAAGCCATCAGCCAGATGCCTAAACCAGAAGACAAACAAGGTGTCAGACGGCTACTTGGAATGATCAATTATTTACAGAAATTTGTGCCATTAGGTGATCTGACAGCCCCACTGAGAGACTTGATAAAGCAGGACACTGAATTCATATGGATAGATGATGTCCATGGAACATGGAACTTTGACCCAAAGAAAGAAACCACAGTGCAGTGCAATGCAAGCGACCGTGGATTGGGAGCCTGCCTGATGCAAGAGGGACATCCCATTGCATATGCCTCAAGAGCAATGACACAGACCGAGTGCAATTACGCACAAATAGAAAAAGAACTGCTGGCCATAGTATACAGTATGGAAAAGTTTCACACATATGTCTTTGGTAGAAAGGTCAAGGTGGAATCTGACCACAAGCCCTTAGAGACAATTCTCAAGAAAAGTCTGATAGCAGCCACAAAACAACTACAGAGGATGATGTTACGCCTCCAAAACTATGACTATGAAGTGGCCTATAAGAGAGGAGCTGAAATGCACATGGCCGATACCCTCAGCAGAGCGTACTTGAGTAATCACAAAGGAGATCAGACCTATGAAACTGTGCACATGATTGACTATGTACCGATGTCAAAAGAAAGACAGGACAAAATAAAAGAGCAGTCTAAAACGGAGATCCAGAGATGTGTGAGCTTAGAGATACTATTAAGAATGGATGGCCAGAGAACAAAGACCAGCTGACACCATCACAACAACAATATTTTAACTTCAGAGAGGAACTGAGTGTACAGGCTGACTTTATCTTCAAAGGAACACGCCTAGTAGTCCCGCAGGCTGGTCGAGAAGATATTATGCAAAAGGTCCATAGTGGTCATACTGGGATTCAAGGATGTCTCAGGAGAGTCCGAGAATGTGTATATTGGCCAGGAATGAATAGGCAGATTACAGAAATGATCCAGAGATGTCAGACGTGCAGAGCACAACCAGTAAGACAACAGAAAGAACCATTGAGGCCGCATGAGCTTCCTAATAGACCGTGGGAGAGAATAGGATGTGACTTATTTGAGTGTGATAACCACAGTTATTTAATATGCGTGGATTACTATTCTGATTTCTTCGAAATAGATTTGCTAAAAGACAAAAAGGCAGGAGAAGTGGTTGATAAGTTAAAAGCACATTGTGCAAGACATGGATTGCCATCTACATTGGTGAGTGACAATGGGCCACCTTTTGACTCTTACAAATTTAAGGATTTTGCTACACAGTACGACTTCCAGCATATCACTAGCTCCCCAAGATATCCTCAGTCAAATGGAAAAGTTGAAAATGCTGTCAAGATTGCTAAAACCATGTTACAGAAAGCACACAGTGCAGGGACTGATCCATTTCTTGCCCTATTATCGCTCAGAAATACACCAACAGAGACTATTGGAACGTCACCAGCACAAAGACTGTTCGGACGGAGGACAAGAACAACACTGCCTACTCATGAAAAACTGTTGAGACCAAAAACAGTTACAAGTGCACAAGTACATAAACAGCTAGGAAAACGGAAAGACAACCAAGAACATTACTATAACAGACATGTCAAAGAATTGCCAGTGCTGAGTTCAGGAGAAACGGTTCGTATACACCCCAGTGATTCTAGAGGAAACGGCTGGGAGAAAGCAAAGGTTGTATCACAGAGTGGTATAAGATCATATACAGTATCCACGGAGAGAGGTCGCACATACAGGAGAAATCGAAGACATTTGATCAGTACCAAAGAACAGTACACTACGGGTAATGAGCAACCTGAATTTGATAGTGTTATAAAAGATCAGAATTAACCCTCTATAGAACAGTCTACCAACAAGACAGAGGAAACTATATCCGGTGATTCGACAAACAGTCTGCCAATAACTAACGCACAGACTGAAATTCGTACCAGATACGGCCGACGCAGCAAGAGTACGAGGGACAGCAATTTTGTTTATATGTGATTGTGCTACAGTGGTTATCATCAGGATGGTACTATTTTATGTGACTCTGTTTTGTTAGGTTAGTAGAGGTAAGATGTGCGTAGCTACAGGGTAAGAATAAGCCCCTGGGTTACTTGTGTGCCATCTCACCTCCAAGTTGATGGGTAGTCCACCCCATCACTTGCTTTAAGTTATGTAAATATACTAAGAGAAATTTGAACACAAACCATATAACCAGTATAGAGCTTTTATTTATAAAACAGCTTAAACATGTATACACAGATATATATGACCTCCACAGAAGAATATTTAATTTTTATTTCATGGACAATATCCTTAAAGAACTTTGTGAACATTAAGTTTTACAGAGACTGTGTGACACAACAGTAAATTGTGTCTTTATCAAATACTTGTATTAACATCGATGCTAAAGAGTATACAGATAGACTTTGAGAAAGAGGGATGTAACGGTATACATGTGAAACGAGTTGTTTGTGCTACGGATTGCCGCGGTGATACACGCTGGTCGGTTGTCACCGGTTCATAGCCTCATTGTGAGTTGTACAAGAATATGGCGGCATGGAATAAAGCAGCTTATATAAAAAGGTGTTTATCCTTATTTACCCGCATCACACGGTGGTCACACAACGATACAGAAACCATCTCTCTCAAGTTTGTTGGAATGGTTGTATTTTGGTTAATTTTGGCTGAATTATTAGCCTTTGCGAAGTTCCTTTGAGAAAATAAGGAAAAACCTCAATTTTTAGCGAACCTGTGAGCTTATGCGAAAGTGTGGTGTCGTCCGGCGGCTGTCGTCCATCATCCAGCATCAGGCGTCTGTAAGTTAATCCATACTATCTTGAAAACGGCAAGAGTTAGCATCACAAAATTTTATGCAAAAATTGTCATCTAAAAAACTATTGGATTTTGCTTATTTTTTGGCTAACTGCATTTTCTTAGATTTTTTTAGGGAAAAAGCTAAAAAAGCTTATAAAATCGTCTTCTTTAAATTGTTCAGCAAAATTGTCCAATATTTCACAGAAATGATTCCTGGAACAATCACTCTCAAGTTTGTTCAAATGGTTTAAGTTTGGTGATTTTTGGCTTAGTTACAGGAAGTTGAACTTAATCATCTGCCCAAAAAAGGCATACTAAAATTACAGTCTCAGAAACGGGTGGAACTACCATCACCAAATTTTATGCCAATCTTGGTCACATGAGTCATATCTGAAATTGAGGTATTAGTGGCGCCACCTGCATCGGCCTTTTTTGTACAGGGGTCATCAGTGCCTGTATCATACTGACAGCTACAAATAACTTCTTCTCTGAAACGAAATGGCCAATTGTTTAATATTGCACAGAAATAATCCTAGGGTAGTGCTTTTTAAAGTTTGTTCAAATGGTCTCAGTTCAGTGACTTTTGGATGAGTTATGGAAAGCTGAATTTAGTCATATGCCATAACAGCCCATTTTAGCTCAGTGGCTACAAAGATCTTCTTCTCAAAAACCACTGGGCCAAATTCTTATATCTTACACATTAATTATCCTTAGATGTTGATAAATCAAGTTTGTTCAAATGGTTTTGGTTCAGTAATTTTTGGCTGAGTTATGGGAAGCTTAACTTAGCCATTTTGCTGTATTTTCCCATATGAGTTATAAACCTCCAAAACGTTTTTTGACTGATGCCACTGAGGCCAGTTTGTTTAATATTTAACAAGAATAATCCCCTTAATAATTCTTATAATAATTGTCTTTTATGGTTCCATAGAATGAATTTTGGCTGAATTATAAAGATTTAATTGAGTAATTTTACCATAAATGTTAGCTGTGTGAAGCAGATACATCTAGCTGCACCAGTTTATCAGCATCAGTTACATCATGTCTCTAGACATTTAGATTTCAGGTTACCTATGGTAAATATTGACAAGAATGTTTTCAAAAGCTTTTAAAACATGTAGATTTATGATTTTAGATATTCCTCATGCCAGGCAATGTTTACAATCACAGGTATACAGCTGTCTGTGGGTATATAAAGACGGCTGTACATGGATT
This sequence comes from Sipunculus nudus, assembly GCA_026874595.1. Taxonomy (NCBI): domain Eukaryota; kingdom Metazoa; phylum Annelida; class Sipuncula; order Golfingiida; family Sipunculidae; genus Sipunculus; species Sipunculus nudus. The sequence continues at coordinate 67,844,713 of CM049310.1, forward strand.
ATAAATAATTGGTATCCATACTCAAATTAATTCAAGACTTTGCCATCAGTGAGATGTATCTGTATTATAATTTTGCATTCAATATGCATCTGTAGTAATTTTTAGCGAGCCTGTGGGCTAATGCAATGGTGTGGTGGCGTCCGTTGTCTGTACTTTAACTCATACTATTTCGAAAAGAACTGGAGCTAGCATCATGAAATTTAATGCAAAAAATTAGCCATCTGAAAAACTCTGCATTTTCTTAGATTTTATAGAGAAAAAGCTAAAAAAAACTTTAAAAATCTTCTCCTCCTAAACGGTTAAGCCAAATTGTTCAATATTTCACAGAAATACCATCTCTCTCAAGTTTGTTCGAATGGTTCAAGTTGGGTGAATTTTGGCTGAGTTACAGGAAGTTGAACTTAGTCATCTGTCCAAAAAAGCATACTAAAATGACAGTCTCAGAAACGGCCGGAGCTATCATCACCAAATTTTATGCCAGTGTTGGTCACATGAGTCATATATGATATTCAGATATTGGTGGCGCCATGTGCATTGATCTTTTTTTGTACAGGGGTTATTGGTCTTCTGTACATTAACCCATAATTTCTAAGGAATAGCATTAGCTACCATCCCCAGATTTTATTGAGAAATCTGTCACATATCAAATGTTGTGGGATTCAGCTTTTTTATTTGCTATCTGCATTTACTTAGATTTTATAGGGAAAAGCTGAAAAACCTTTAAAAGTCTTCTTCTTGTAAACAGTCCAGCCAAATTGTTCAATATTTTACAGAAAGGATCCCAGAGGCAAGCCCTCTCAGGTTTGTTCAAATGGTTTGCATTTGAGGAATTTTAGTATAGTTTAACATATTGTAACAGTCATTTGGCCAAGTAAGCATACTGACATAGTAATCTCAGAAATGACAGAAGCTAGCATTACCAGGTAATTTGCAAATGTTGGTCACATGACTCATATTTGAAGTTGCAGATTTTGTGGTGCCACCTACATTGACCTGTTTTTTATGGGCAAAAACCTCATAATTTTAGCCTCTTTCAGCTTAAAATGTTTATGATGAAACTGTCAAGTTAAGTCATTCAATTTTTCAAAAGAATTATCCAAGGACATGGTTCTTTTAATCATATCAGAAAAGCTTAAATTGGTCTAATGGACAGTATTATGTCTATTTCAAACTGAGGACTGCAAACTGTTTTTCTAAAAAATTATTTTTTCAATTATAAGTTCTGTAACATAGCAAAAAAATAATTCTTAGGTGGCCTTTGTTCAAGTTTACTTGAATGATTTTTGGCAGAATTATTGGCCCTTTAACAATGAAAGAACTGCATCTTTTATTGTTCTAGATATTTTGATAAAAAGTTTATAAATATGTCAGCTTGAAAAAAAAAGCATTTAAGCCAAAGTTTCTCAGTATGTATAAACAGATTTACCAACAGGCCAAGATTGTGTCTGTATCTTTAAATAGGTTGAGAAACTGCCAACTGTTTCAGATTTGGCAACAGATCAAAAGTTCATTCAGTGCAGCCAGATATAGGTCAATAGTTCAATCAGTGCATCCAAGCACAAGTAATGTGATCCCCCCAAGGGTGACATGTGAACACCTCATGGGCACCATGTGATCACCTCATGGGTGTCATGTCCCTCAGGGCTGCATGTGAAGCCAATCTGTGAGCTTTTGCAATGGTGTGGCTACTATTTCAGTTTGGGAACAGGCCAAAGGTCAGTCTGGATCTATTTATAGCTTTGGCAGAATGCCAACTATTATCTATAATTGCCGCATTCGTCGGATAAGGTCCTGACACACGCTTCTGCGTCCGCTAGAAACTGCTCTGCTGTCTGCTTTCTGGTTCTAAAAAACAGCCCTTTATATACCTTCACACCCTAGCGGGGAATCTTCCACTTCTCGAACAATCTATAAGGACCCTACTCAACAGTAAACACACTTTCCGAAATTCTCTAGAAAGACATCACTGTGTATCTACACATACCAGGCTCATCTCGTGTCCCACGACCAAGCGTGAAAACTCAAGGCCCACATGACAATGAGAGGTCAACCAGTACGGAATGTAACAACAACACAAGTTACGCCCGTGTCACATAATAGAGCACCTGTAACAATGTGCTTGCTTAATTCTATAGAGGAATTTGATATATCAGCCTGAAATTGGGCATAATTATACTAATCGAATAGCTTTGTCGTATACAAGACTGGTGGTGCCACCTACAATAATTTTTGCACAGTGTGTGTCCCTGCTTATTTCTCAGGAGGGGTTTGATATAGCAGTCTGAAATTAGGCATATGTATATATCTCTGATAGCTTCGTTGTATATAAGATTGGTGGTGCCAGCAACAATCGTTTTTGTGTTGTGTGCACCCATGGCAGTATTTCAGCAGTGATGTTTGTGTAATTATTTCTTATTCAGAATGTTTAGTACTTGCATTGTTCATATACATGAGAAGTAATGGCCCAGCATTGAAGTATTATACCTGGTTTATTTTCCAGTGCACAGGTTCGCATTAGACCTGTAGGCCTGGTTTATTAAAAACCTATTTTCACACTTCAGGATTGCCTAATATCAAAACCACTCATCTTTTTTTCCTCATATTTCCATAAATATTCCTCTGTATAGTTCCTGTACATGCCAGAAATTAGGTCTTTATTGTATAATTTTAAAAAGTTCTGGGCTCAAACATAATACATTTTTTAAAAAATCACGAAAGATATTTGATCACTCAACACAAAACATGTTAAAGCTGAGGCCTTTTTTTCCAGTAATATCACTTTAATTCATCAGAATTAAATTCTATACCCAAAATTAGATCAAAATCTTTTAAATTTTTTAAAATATTAGCAAAAAAAAAAATTGGTACCTTAAATTTTGCCCAACTTTGGCCACGGCACGTTTTTTTCCTGTAAATACTGTGGATTTAATTTTTCACAGCATGTACACTTAAGGATTTAATCTGTTAAAATCTGAAATTTGAAAATAAAAGCTGCATAATTAGGCTAGTTATTGAATTTTTTTTTTGCCTCTTGATGTATTCCCTTATATCGTCCACTTTGGCCACTGTAGGTCATTCAGTGCAGCTCTCTATGCTCTGCAGGCTCTTGTTATGTAATCCCATCACTGGGGCAAGCCCTCTCTCTTGTTGAGTTGATCAGGCTGTCTGCAATTAATACCACAGGTGGCCTTCTTCCCCCCCCCCCCACATTGTTGACAGACCTGTACTATAAATAAGATGAATCTTATAATTTCACATTTTTTTCAGCAGCCAGCAGTAACAACAGAGATCCCTCCCCTCACTTACCCCTTCAATACATAGGACAAATGAACAAGACAAATCGTATAATTTTAATGTTAAATTAATTCTTTTTGTTGTTTAGGAATTTAATCCTAATATTAAAATGTGCTAAAATATTAGGATCTAATGTAAGGTTTAACTGACTAGATTTAAGAAGATATAAATACTTTGTAGCATTTCATTCATATCTCTTAAAGTTGGCCGGGGCTAGGTGTGAATGTCACTGTTAAACTTAAAATCAGGAATATTGGTAAAGCCTTGTTGGATTAATTTTTTAAACTTAATTACCTTCACACATTATTAGTTTATGAAATGTAACTTTTATATAACACTTACCGTAGGCCCATTTTTTCCCTTGGTGCATCATTAAATGGTTTCAGGCCACAGGTTTCATTTATTGCACAGTGCATATGCTTGAGCTCATGTCCATTATTCTATAATTTAAAGAGATTCATTTTAGCAGGGCCATTTTCTCTTAGCTTTTCAAATGTTTATATACATGAAACACTAAAAAAAATAAAAATATTTTGCAGTTGCTAATCTAGCTTTTTCCAAAATTCAGCTGAGCGAATTGACCCATGGGTCCCTTGTTTGTTTTGGTCCTCTGATTGATCACAGATTTTTTTGTTTTTGGTCATTTGACTAGAGATTTTATGTTTTGGTCCTTTGATTGAAAATAGATTTTGTGTTTTGTCCTTTGATTGATTACAGATTTTATGTATTGGTCCTTTGATTTTTTACAGATTTTCCACACTTGGCAGCTTCAGGAATTGTTTACGACTGAGCATTGCTTTCTACACGACCAAGCAGGTGGTTCAAGGGGTAGACAGACTTTGTGAATGCATTCAAGAATATGTCAAGATGAAGCAGGAAAAATGAACTGTCTTGCAGTTTCACAGAAGTTCTGCTGGTTTTGCACAAATATAAATATAGCACAAAAATCAAAATTTTATTTTTGGAAAATAACTGAGCATTGGCTTTCTACACGACCAAGCAGGTTGTTCAGGGGGAAGACAGACTTTTTGAATGCATTAGAGAATATGTCAAGATGAAGCAGGAAAAATGAACTGTCTTGCAGTTTCACAGAAGTTCTGCTGGTTTTATTTATAAAAATATAGCACAAAAATCAAAATTTTATTTTTAGAAAGTTTACATTCAGTTTCTCTATTAGATCACCTTTTATATCCATATGTTTACACTATACATATCAATGTAATTGTATCCCCAGACAAAGTCAGGGGGTACTGTGGTTTTATGATGGTCTGCAGCCACAGTCGCCACACATAAATATTGTCAGCATGATAACTTAACAAGCAAATTCGTGGGATTAATGTCCCCCGCTTTGGCATCTTGTTGTTTTTCATACTTAAGTAAAGGACGGACAGACAGAGTGAGTGACAGACAGACAGACAGACAGAAGCCAGACACTCCAAAACAAGTCCCAACCAGGGTATGCATGAGAGCGATCACTGGCCAAAATTTGAATGAAATCTGATAATATTAAGGAAAGTTATCGCACAGAAATGAAAATCTGATGGACTGATAAACAGAGTGACAGAAAGACAGACTGACAGACAGATGCCAGACACTCCAAAACCAATCCAAACCAAGGTATGCATGAGAGCAGTCACTGACCAAAATTTGATTGAAATCGGATAATATTTAGGAAATTTATCACATGGAAATGAAAACCTGGCAGACAGACATACAAAGTGACAGACAGACAGACAGAAGCCAGACACTCCAAAACCAATCCCAATCAAGGTATGCATTAGAACAGTCACCAACCAAAATATGAATGAAATCAGATAATATTTAGGAAAGTAATCGCACGGAAATGAAAACTTAACGGATGAACAGATAAAGAGACAGACAGAAGCCAAACACTCCAAAACCAATCCCAAGCAAGGTAAGCATGAGAGCAATCACTGACCAAAATTTGAATAAAATCAGATAATATTTAGGAAAGTTATCGCACGGAAATGAAAACCTGACAGACAGACAGACAAAAGCCATACACTGCAAAACCAATCCCAACCAAGGTATGCATGAGAGCAGTCACTGACCAAAATTTGATTGAAATCGGATAATATTTAGAAAAGTTATCACATGGAAATGAAAACCTGGCAGACAGACATACAAAGTGACAGACAGACAGACAGAAGCCATACACTGCAAAACCAATCCCAACCAAGGTATGCATGAGAGCAATCACTGACTAAAATTTGGATAAATCGGATAATATTTAGGAAAGTTATCACACTGAAATGAAACCTGACGGATGGACAGAGAGACAGACAGACAGACAAACCCAAATCAATGTAAGCCCACATCCATGGAGCGGGGGAGAAAAAAATATTTCACAGATCTATACCAAACCTGACATTAGCATAGATGTGGGTGACAGGACGAAGCCTATTTTGAATAGGCTCATGACTTTCACTAGGAGAGTGACCTTGACTTTGAATAGGTCCATTTTTTTTTGGGGGGGGGGGGAGGGGGGAATCATACAAATTTCTAAATATCTCAAGAAATCTTGCATGGATTGATCCAAAAATCACATTGACTGAAGATCTTGGAAAGCGTTGTCATATATCAGAAACTGGTGGTGCCAGTGGCTTTTAATACCCCCCCCCCCCCTCCTCTAGGGGAGACGTTGTTTTCAGTGCAGTCGTCTTCAGTCATCGTCCTTGGATATCTTGTGACCGCCATAACTTTTGAAGGACTGCATATTTTCCTCCGAAATTTAAAATACTGATGGTTCCCATCAAAATCTCAGATGAGTTTGAAACTGGGTGACCTTGACCTTCATCTGCAAGGTCAAATCTGCCTAAATGTTAAATTTTTTGTATAATATCTTGTGAATGCAATTACTTTTGACAGGCTGGCTGCATATTTTCCTAAAAAAACACTGATTGTTCCTATGAAAATCTTGGACATGTACGAAATCTGATGACCTTGACTGTCATCTTTAAGGTGAAATCTGCTGTCAGGGTCAAATCTGCCGAAATGTAAAATTTTTATGAAGTATTTCACATTTTGTCCTCAAATTTGGTACACAAATTGTCCCTACAAAGTTCTCAAAGGAGTTTGAAAGCCTGTGATCTTCAAGGTCAGATATGATGAAATGTAAAATTTTTTGGTTATTTTGTGAATACAGGGGCATATCCAGGATTCAGGAAACGGGGGGGGGGGGGGGGGGGGGGGGGCGGGGTCTAACACAGGAGGACTATGATAAAACCTAAAAAAAGGTCCTCATGTCAGGAAATAAAGGGGGGGGGGTTAAGGCTGCAAAATTGGTCTGAAGCCCTTAAAAAAGGTTGCTTTGGCTGAAAAAGGGGCAAACCAGACACCCCCCCCCCCCCCCCCCCCCCCCCGGATCCCGCCTGGAATACAATTAATAACTTTTGAAGGGCTCCATATTTTCGGCAGAAATTTGACACACTAATGGGTCCTACTGAAATCTCAGAAGAGTTCAAAACCAGGTGACCTTGACCTTCATAGTCAAGGTCAAATCTGCCGAAGTGAAAAATTATTTTGAAGCCATAACTTTTGAAGTATTTCACATTTTTTCCTTAATTTGGTACACTAATTGTTCCTCAATATATTGAAAAATGTTCGAAAACTGGTGACCTAAACCAACATCTTCATGGTAAAATCAGTCAAATAATAGTTATATTCTCGTGAACACAATAACTTTAGAAGGGATGGATAAATTTCCTCCCAAATTTGAAACACTGATTGTTCCTTCCAAAACCTTGGATAAGATTGAACCTGTTGACCTCACAGGGTCAGATCTCTCACTGTGTCTTCACTGATAAAACCTATATGCAAACAGGGGGGGAGGAGACATCAGCTTTTGCCAGGGCGGAAACAAGCCATTCTAGTTGCCACTTGACAGTACTGTGGGCATTATAAGCCAAAAACTATTGGACAGATTTCTTTCATATTATGCATGTATATGTATATATAGATATGGGTTAAGGGTTGAAGTTTAAAACGACAAAATGTGCAAACAATCTGAATGTGGAAAGGGGCATACAATGCGATTCAGTACTTGTGCCAGGTAAACAATGTTAAATAAAATTGTCTTTTGTCCTATGGAGTTATTCATGTTAGGCCCATGTTCAAAATACTGTCTACACCTGAAACATGGAAAAGGGGTGTTGCATAAATTGTGTTGCCTTACAATTACCAGAATATTAGTAAAGCAGGCATTATTTCCTATGGTAAAGGCCAGTACAGTTTAACAATTTGAAAGAATATGTGACAAAATTTGGTGTTCAGTCTATTACAAAGTTTATGCAAATTACTGCTTCTTTACGCGATAATTGGAATTGGGATCCTTGGATTTATTGTATGAGCCCACCATATATTCACCGCAGGAATAGATGTTGACTCCCGAGCATATTTTACTGCCGCGACCATAATTATCGCCGTACCCACAGGGATCAAAGTAAAAAAAACTCTCTCACAGTATGGCCTATATTATATGTGCATTAGAGACAGTCATTTGAATTCTTTGTAAAATCAAGATTTCAGTTCATAAACTGAAGCTCCTTTTTGAGTTAAAGATATTATTGAAAATGTATTGAATAAGTCTAAAATATTTATTTTTTGCCAGTGTAAAACTTGGCAGTTAAATAAAATTCCTATTTGCGAACAAGTTTTGAAAGATAAATATATTTTTTTGCAGATAACTAATTTTTGTTATTTAGTGGTTAAATTATTTTGAAAATTTATATTATTATAAACATGAGAAGAATTGCTTTAAGTACACAAATAGGGTGAGAAAACTTTAGACAGCACTTAATTCCTGACTGAATCATTATCAGTGGGCAGTAATGGCACCTCATCAGCAGGTCTGGCAATGAGACTGTCTCCATATGCTCAGGTTTAGGATTAGTGCACTGGGTAAAGTCCAAACAGTTAAACACCTACAATCGCACACCCACTATCCTGCATGATTGTTGTTTCAATAATTTACCATACCATTGTTTGATCACTTGAAGACATTTTGGATGACATGACTGTGGTGTCAAAATCATTGTAAAAATGACTAGTACTCTTGATTAAAAGAAAACTATATTTACAAGTTTTCGATCTCAAAGGTAAGACCAATAACTTTTATTTTTAGCTCAACTGACTATATGTCATATGTATTATGGGTCCAAATATAGTGCATTGTGTAAAAAATCAGGAAATTATTTACTCACTTAACTTGATAAGTGTTGAAGCTAGAGACTTTTTTTTATAGGGATTTAAATTTATTTTATCAAGATTCAATTGTATACCCAAAATTAGATCTGAATTTTGTAAATTTTAGTATAATTATAAAATCAGTACATTAAATTTTTTTTTCCTGTAAATACATTTCATTTAATTTTCACAGCAGGTACACATAAATAATTAATCTGTTAAACTCTGAAAATTGAAAATAAAAGCTAAGAATTAAGGTAGTTATTGAAGTTTCTTTCAGAGGCTCTACTGTATTCATTTGCATTTCCAGGCTGCCTATTTCTGGTGACTGCAGCCCTGCCTGGGTAACCTTATTAGTGATGCAACACTGGTCCAGCACCCGTGTTGTCACAAGTGTTCAGTATTCCAATAGATTCTGATGCAATTAAGAATTGTGCATCAACTTAAATATTCATAAATATATGTTATACTTAAATATATAGTAAAATTTATAAACTTTAAAAAAAAATTGATGTAATAAAAATTAGAATCTAATGCAAACATTGTTCATTATCCTCATGCTTCAGTGGCATTGGAATTTGCTTTTTTCCCCATCTATCTGCCTGTTTTTAAATAGTAAATAATTGTATCCCCAGACAAAGTCGGGGAATACTATGTTTTCATGCTGGTCTCGCCGCAGCCGCCACCGCCGCTGCATATAAATCTTGTTTGTGCGAGAACTCAAAAAAATATTTCACAGATCTTTACCAAACTTGGTATATGTATAGATATGGGTGAGAGTACGTGGCCTGTATAAAATGAGGTCATGACCTTGACTAGGAGAGTGTCCTTGACCTTGAATAGGTCCAATTTTGAGGAAAATCACACAAATTCTTAATTATATTAAGAAATCTTGCATGTATTTGATCCCAAAATCAAGTTGATCGAAGATCATGGATAGGGTTGTCATGTTCCAGAAACTTGTGGCGCAACCTATTATTCTTTACTTGTTTTCGTGCCTTTTAATACCCCAAAAACTGCCACTTGACAGTACTGTGAGCATTATAAGTCAAAAACTAATGGACAGATTTTTTTTATATTACAAATATACATAGATATGGGTTTTGGGATGATGTTAATTTAAATTTGGAGTCATGACCTTTCCTATGAGCGTGGCCTTGACCTTGAATATTCCCATATTTGGTGAAATTCACACAAAATCTTTAATATCTCAGTAAGGGATACATGGAATGATCCAAAAATCAAGTTGACAGAGGATCTTTAATAGCTTTGTCTTTTGCAGAAGACAGGTGGCGCCACCTTGTGCCGTTTTCTTGTTAAAATAATGTTAATGCAATAACATTAAAAGAATTTGAGGTACAGTCACCAAACCCACATGTTTGATGCATCTTATTCAAGGCTAGGTCAAGTTCAAACATGGATGACCTTGATGCATTTTTTCAAGGTCACAGCAGCGATTATGCTAAAATGATATTAGGGCAATAACTCAAAAAGAATTTGTGGTACAGTCACCAAACCAACAGTTTAGATGCATCTTATCAAGGGCTAGGCCAAGTTCCAATATGGATGACTTTGATGCATTTTTCAAGGTCACAGAGGCGATAACCCTTAAATGATATTTACTTTAATACCTCACTGAGGGATGCATGGATTGGTCCAAAAATCAAATTGACATAAGATCTTTGATAGCATTGTTTTCTGCAGAAGACAGGTGGCGCCATCTTATGTTGTTTACTTGCTAAAATGATGTTTAAACGGAATAAATTTGTAAGAATTTGAGGCACAGTCACCAAACCCACAAGTTTGATGCATCTTATCAACGGCTAGGTCAAATTTGAACATGGATGACCTTGATACATTTTTTTTCAAGGTCACAGCAGAGATAATGTTGATATGAAATTACGGCAATAATTCGAAAAAAAAATTGTTGGTACAGTCACCAAACTTATAGGTTAGATGCATCTTATCAAGGGCGGGGGGGGGGGGGTCAATTGTCTGGGGATACTATGGCACCTGCAGTGCCAAGAAATATCTAGTTATAAATACTTTTTTTCATGTAAGCACTGTTGAATTAAATTTCATATCCTGTATGTATGTGCAAAGGTTTTATAACTCCCAACATCACCCTGCCATTGAGTCCTTCCACCTGAGCACTGGGGACAAAAGTTTTATTGCAACTGCATACAATTAAAAAAAAAAAGAAAATAATACAAAGGTACAGAGGTTTTTTAACTCCCATCAGTATCAAACCCCACGGCACCCCCTATCAAGACCTACCTGTGGACTGGAAACTCTATTGCATCTGTTCACATTTTATAAAATTTGAAAAAAAAAATGGTTTAATAAAAAAATGGGATCGTACTGAATAAATGTGTAAACATATATTGTCAACAGCTTATAAAAAAAAACTGCACCATGGGTCCATTGTTATTATATTCATTGATACCGTCCTATATAGACCAGCTGTAAATGAATTTATATACACACACACACACTTAACTATTCTCTCTTACAAATAAGGGGCTCTTCCGGCCCTCTGACATTAGAGAGTGTACGACTAGCGTACTGGCTGTCAGAGTGCCTTTACATCATTCTTTGAGGAACGCACTTTAAGGAGTTATGTGGATGCAAATATTTTCGTCATTTCTGACAACGCCTCATGGCTTACAGGTACACTGTCACAAACCAGACTAATCGTTGGTCTTTATAGTATACTTTCTAATAACACCAAACATGAGCGAGGAAAATTCCATTTTAACTCAGCATATTGGTAAACCCCTCCAAATTCTGACCGCATGAATACAGACATGGGTTACTGGATGCAGTCAGCTTGTGAACAATACAGGAAATTAATCAGTACCATAGAGATGGACTTTCAGTTTGGGTTGCTAGTTGTATCCGCCAAAACGAAGTTTTGCTGATACTATGTTTTTGACCGGGTTCCGCTGCCGCCGTGTTCATTTCTGGAGAACTCCTCTGAGACTACTGGACTGATTTTTTTCAAAACTTACACCAATTATAGGGTCACATGTGAACAGGTGCCTAACCAATCAGTGTTGACCCCTGACCTTTCCTCTCTGCCCAGCGTCCATTTGTGCGTCTGTTCCCACACATTAACCCACATATCTCGGGAACTGTTTGACCAATCAGGAAAAAAATGTAAAAAAATGTAGCTCTTGGATAGCTTTATAACATAAACAAAAAAATGGTGGTGCCACATGCAACCATGAATGTACAGTGTCCATCTATTTGTCTGCCTTGGTTTAAAATCACTCCTATCTCTGCAGTGGTATTTAATAATTCACCTGAAATTCGGCATGCGTATACTTCCTTTATAGCTTTCTTGATTTTATGACAGGTGGCACCACCTACATTTAAGCTGCAGACATCCATGCTTATATATCCGGACTGGTTTGACGTATCTTCGTGAAAATTTGCATGTGTATAGATCTCACATAGCTCTTTATCATATGCAAAATTGGTGGCGCCACCTGCAACCATTTTTGCACAGCGTCTGTATGTTTGTCTGCAGTGGGATAAAATCACTCATATCTCGGCAGTAGTTAGACATATCTGCCTAAAATTTTGCAGGTTTATACATCCTGGACAGCTTTCATGATTTTATGACAGGTGGCAACACCTACATTCTAGTTTACGCTTCAGACATCCAAGCTCATATCTTGAGAACCGTTTGACCGATTAGGGCACAATTTTGCATGTGTATAGATCTCACATAGCTCTTTATCATACACAAAACTCGAGGGGCCACCTGCAACCATTTTTGCATAGTGTCTGTCTGTTTGCCTGCCGTGGGCTAAAATCACTCGTATCTCAGTAGTGGTTTGACTTATCTGGCTAAAATTTTGCCTGTTTATACATCTTGGATAGCTTTCTCGATTTTTTGGCATTTGGCGCCATCTACATTTAGGTTAACGCTGCAGACATTCAGGCTTATATCTCAGGACTGGTTTGATATATCCCTCTGAAATTTTGCATGTGTATAGATCTCACACAGCTCTTAATCATACACAAAATTGGTGGCGCCACCTGCCACCATTTTTGCACAAGTCGTTCTGTTTGTCTGCTGTGGGATACAATCACTCATATACATGTAGTGGTTTGACTTATCTGCCTAACATTTTGCATATGTATACACCTTGGACAGCTTTCTGGATTTTGTGGTAGGTGGCGCAACCTACATACACATTTTGGCTGCAGACATCCATGCTAATATGCAAAATACCTCACTCTATTTCCCCTTGCCACTCAATCCATGCCTAACGTACCCGTTTCACTCTGATTTTGGCGGATACACGTAGTCGCTTGTCGACTACCAGTATTCTAGTTAAAATGTATTATTTTGGGTTAATTCATCATTCGTAGCCTAATGTTAAAGATCGTAGGAAAAGGTTTATCAAAATTCACTGCAGAACGCTTTTTAGACCGATGGGCTAAACATTCATAATATCATTTCCCATGTATGACGAACATTTAAAAATAATGCGAGAAACTATGACTGACATACTGAAGATGTATTTGGCTTTGTCGAGGAGCTACAGGTTGCTGTGTTCAAGACCCCAGCCCTGTGCGCTCCTTAAGCATTATTTTGAGAGCCAACAGACGTGATGCCACCAAACCAAGCAATGAGCCGCGCAAGACCGCCATCATTTTACCCGCACCGATGACTGAGGAATTTCCTTGGCTCAGCCACAGCACCCACAGCCACAAAGGCAGAAGCAGCACTCATAGCCTCCACCGCGAACCCAGGAGCGGAGACCCAGGCTTGCCAATCGAGAGCCGAACTGAATAAAATCAAATTTTAATCAGTATTGCCGTGGTCCGCAGCGGAAACAACCGAGCGCCCACTCCCCGGCTTGTGATGTCCCAGTAGGGAAACTTTGGGCAGTGATCAGCCAAGACGGTCGTGCTGGACAACGCTCCCATATCACTATCACAAGGGTTTGTCAGTTTATCAAAGAAACTTCTGCTATGGCGGATTTCTGGAGACATAGGATGACTTCGGTGAACCTGAGGTGAACCTAGCTATTCAGGTGCAGGGTAATTACAACATGTTTCAAACACTTCCGGGTCGAGGGGTCGTCGGACACTATTTACAAGGGGAAAAAAGGACACCTTTCAACTCCTGTGGGGACAATCACCAAAGCTAAATGCTTCTTTGCAGATTCAATCGTTTCACCAACGCCAGACTTTTTTTTTTAGTTGAATTGCCTACTGCTTGTAATTTCTATGCGAGTAAATGGTTGGAAAAGCGTTTTTAATTCAGTACCAGCCGTCATCCAGTAAGTTAAGCGACCGATCGGTTCTTGATAAAACTTTCATCCGAGAAATCCGCATCACATAGTTTGGCGTGTTTGGTTGGCTTCCATTCTTTCCTGCTTACTCTAGCTATCCAAGTTGAACCGGCCAGTTGTTTCTGATTAGGTTTTACTTTTAGTGGAAAACCAAATAAGTGCCACCCCGAACCATAGCCAATTGTACAACCCAAGGCGCAACACTCGCCCATCATTTCTGTTTTGTTTTGATACCGTATCGCAACGCTGACACAAAGCAAACAGCCTGCGAGCAGCCAGATGTGTAAAAAGGGTTTGCAATCCGCTGCTCGTTCATTACATACTTAAATGAGCTTTTGTGTCACCCTTCCGCCAGATGTATTTCTATTCAAAACGAATCTCTTCTGTTTGCACTGTGGGACGGCCGGAACTACTTACAACAGCTGTGTAACTTCAAAGTCAAAATTTGTAACATTTCAAAGAAACACCTGTTTACATTTCACGTGCGCATTCTTAAAAAATATTACTTAGTCCTTACCACAAAACACCCATGTTCATGTAATGTGCCTTGAAACAATTCTGTTCCAACACACTTGAACGGACAATAGTCCTCTACACTACATTTATACTTACGCCGCTGGTGTATTAAGAATTCCAGTGTATTATGGGTGTCCGATTTTGACTCCAACACTCCTTAAACAGACGAGTCGTACTTTTTTGCGATTGAATCTGCGTATTGTGATTTGGTGTTTGAAAGACACGCACGCTAACTGCCGGTTTAGTTTACCCATGCGACCGTTCATTATTTTTTTCATTCTCATTGTTTCGTCAAATAAAGCAACTAATATGCCTATCACATGAATTATACACCATATTTCACTTAAATATTACCAAATAATCCTGGATTCCGAACGACAAGTAATATAAGTAAACTGAACAATATACGCGACTGTCACTTTGACTTGACAGACGATTTGAACTGCCCACTTCAAATTACTACAATTAAAATAAAGGTTAATTTAATCCTCGCTATTCTTAACGAAGGTAATGAGTCGGTCAGATTTTATCCATCTGTACTTACGGTCTGATGCCGTCATCGGTCGACCAGATCAAAATGACATTATCGAAGGGAGTACTTATGATCGGCATAGTTCCAAGTGGAGCTTTGCTGGTCCTTCCTTTCGAAATAGTCCTCTGTCATGTATCACATGACTGACAATACCTTGTGACGTCACCGTTGATCCATGGCCAGTAGAAATCGGAATTCACCCTATTCAGAATCTTCTGACATCCCATATGACCTCCAAGAATTGAGTCGATTGCCACCGCCATAACTCCATCTGGCAGCTTCCGCGGTACCACCAGTCTAATCAAAGGAGTCTTGTCTCTTGGAGAAACGTTTTCCCTGTAAATGACGCCATTCTTGGTATTATATCTCTGTGCATCCTCTCCTCGGGGTTGTCCCTTCTCCACGCTCCATCCACTTGTGCATTCGGTCGAGAGTAGAATCCTGACGCTGATCTTCACGCAGTTTTTCCCTGTTCATCATCGTAATTTGTGTTTTGCTACCTTCAGTGCATGTGGTGTCCCCGATTTCGTTTGGCCTCTGGTCACTACGGCACACTGCTGTCCTTCTTCTCCGCTGTGTTTCAACTCCTCGGTGTTTCTCGGCCCCCAACTACCATCTGGTTCAACTGGTTGCCTGGCTCCTTCTACGTTCCCTATTACAAGATCATACACTGGATTATCCCTGGCCAGAGCCTCTACTGATCCTACATAGTACCGTGTATCTACGTAAAACTTCACGACAGGTGCCTTTATCGCTTGACCGTTTATTATCAACAAGATTAATACTTCCCAAAGTAATCCAAGGGGTGTACATACTTCGCTTTACTACCGCCCCTGAACATCCCGTGTCCCGTAACACCTCTATGTCTCGTTTGTGGCCTACGTTCCCTAGGGTAACCGGCATCTGACCATGGTCTCTGATGCAAAATGCGGTGATCTATCTGGCTTCCATCTTGCCCCTTACAGAATTTCACGGCGGCGTCCCGCCTCACAGAATTCCTCAGGCCATTCTCCAATTTAAAGTACTCCACCTGCGGTACCTCCGAGTCTTCCGTTGGTTCTTCTACAATAGCCGAACTCTTGATCTGTTCCCGACGTTGAATTGGCCGTCTCTCTGATTTCGGTGTCATCCCGTTCAGTGACCTACAATCCTTGGCGATATGACCGGGTTTATTGCAAACGAAACAGGTTCGAACGTTCACATTACCTTGCGTTCCAATCGGTGGCTTTCTAGCCCACTTTTCTTCCTTTACTTGGGGTCCCTGTTCTCATTTTACCGCCATATACATTTGCGTTTGGCGCTCCAGTGGTAATTCACAGTACAATGGACTTGCAAATACTGTTCTGCGATGTTATACATGGCCTTCTTATGGCTAACGCTCCTGAGCGAATATCTTGAGATCTCTGGTGCATACGCTGGTGGCCTGGTCTCTTAAAGGGCAAGCACTCAGCTTTCTACCAATTGGAAAATTCATTGATGGGTCCCCAGAGTCAGGGGTGATTAGTGATACCTCGTTATTATCCAATCTGACCACCCTGCTGCTGTCCAGCACTGGCTAGCCTCTATACTAGCACTGCCAGGCCTGTACTGTGCAGGCCCATTAAATGAATGCGGAATATGACTCAATTCAATCCATCTAGATAAGTAACCATCAATCCTGATAGCAGACTGACTGAAACTCTCACATGATTCTGGCAATGCCGTACTAAACTTCTTCTGAAATCCAGCTGCAGTCAACTGGTATCTGAGCATCAACGCTTCCTTCACCTTGTCGCTGTTGTTTATATCCTCTGGTGTCATCCTATGGTACACTTGCAATACCCTGCCTTGGAGCAATGCGCTAAGATTGGACGCCCGCTTCTTGCTTGACCATCCCTGCGCCGTGGCGTAACCCTCTTATCTTTGTAAATAAGCATCCATGTCATCCTTTTTCTCGTCAAACAACGGCAACTTAGGCACACTAGCCCCCACAGAAGGCATACCTGTAGTTCCATCGGCTGAGGCCTCTGTTTCATTCTGTTTCTAAGCTTCCCTGGCATTAGCTTTTCTCTCCTCGCGGACTGCTTTCTTTTCCTCGCGTGCTGCCACCAGTTGCTTCTCTGCTTCCTAGACAGTGGCTTCCGCCTGAAGTCGTAACTACTGCTGCCGTCTGTGCATGCTCCTCCCGCATAAAAGCTGCCAACATGGGCCACGTCAAACCGTCGTTTTCCCCGTTTAAACGAAGTTTAGGCAAAGACATTGTTTATAACAACCGTCTGACCATCATCACTTGGCAGATGTAATCAAATATGACGCTCACCACGAAGCTAATACAAAACGTATCTTCTCTAAACAGTAAAATTCACGAGATCCGATAGGAATCCTGGAGCGCCCACACGATCCGCTGCTTTCTGACGTCGTTACCCAGACTGTCAGTTCTTCTGTGCTGGACCTCAGTCCTCACAAGACACTGCCCGGGCCAGCCGTATCTCGATACCTCTCGTCAGACGTATCTGACGTATCTCACTCTCCCATCGGCCACACTTGAGCGCCCCCTCTCGACCTTGTTGACGAACCCCGCGTCAACCGTGCGGTTCTGTGGTGCTGGGCTGCGTCTCACCAGTCACCTTCCACCATCCTGGGATGTGCGCTAGTCCGTCAGCTCAACATGTAGTACTCCCTCTCTGCGCCTCTGCGCTCTCTTCAGCCTCGCCGATGCGGTCTCAAACGGGGTGAAAAGCTATCAGGAAGCCAAACCAGAACAGCTAAAACAAGCGAGTAACACGCACCCCTGTGAAGTGGCGTTAATTTTTCTGTCAGGGTGGGGATGACTTTGTTAATATATATATATATATATATATATATATATATATATATATATATATATATATATATAAAATCCGAACAAAAACACATTCATATCCTACGCACGCACATAAAAGGATTAAACAAAGACTTGGCTTTTCTCTGTAAATACCCGGCACTCAACATACTTTTCCCCTTGAGACTAAACCCCCCCCCCTGCCTTTGACACCCCAGCAGCCCTGTTTTCATGTGGATATGCACAGGCCAGTCCTGACAAGACATCAGATAGATTAATGGGTATAGCTGGCAAGCCAGCCCCGTTGACCTAGCGAAGGGTCACACTATCAGCTTTGTTTACAGTTAGTCACTCGCTCTGACGAAGGCTACAGGGGTTGCTGAACAATATGTACATGTTATCCAAATAATATGATTGTTTGAAATGTTGGCGTTTATGTCTCTCTTCTTTTTATGTTCATTGACTATATATATATATATATATATATATATATATATATATATATATATATATATATATATATATATATATATATATATATACCTTTTTCAGCGTCTCTGAGTGATATTTTCAACTATATATATGTAATTTATATATATACTTAATCATAATTCAAATAATTATAATTTTTAAGAAAATAAGTTATTTTGTTAATTTTAAGCAAGGTTTAGATATAACATTTTTTAAAGAAAATAGATGCAATTTACAATGTTATATTATTATTCTCTAGAAAGTGTGTGTGTGTGGGGGGGGGATGATCACATTGACCACCCCCCCCCCTTGCCAAAAAGTGGGGGGTATATATACCACCCATCCCCCCTATATTGACGCCCCTGCCCCTGTGTATATATTGGTAATTTTGTGTGGAGAAATTTTCAACGCATCACACCGAACAACAAAATTGTCTGAAAATCTCACCATCTCCTTGATTTCGTCTTCCGCTATTGTCCTACAGTGGTCTCTATACCTCAGCGGACTATAAGTCGAATCATCTGATCCATAGTTATGGTCCATTGTCCGTCGTCCGTACGTCTGTACGTTATACTGGCAAGTTTTGAAACCGTTAGACCTACGAGTCCAAAATTTGGCATACTGTTACATATACCCAAAATCTACTAACAAACTGAAAACTGGGTCACTGCAACTTCGTTTCTTCGAGAAATAAAGGATAAACCTCAATTTTTCATTTTAAACCTATTATCACACTTCAGGACTGAATAATATCAAAACCACTTATCTGTTTTTTCTTCATATGTACCGTAAATAGCCCCATATATATGTCCTAAGTACATGCCAGACACTAGGTCTGTATTACATAATTTCTTAAATTAATGGGCCTGAACATAAAGCACTTTGTAACAACTGACCAAGGAGACATGACGCTCAGCCCACAAGGAAGAAATTCAAAAAAGGAATGTTATGATATGAATGCCAAATTTTGAAGGTGCTATCCCAATTCAACTTAAGTATAGCTCGGAGAATATGGGTAACAGAGACCTAATTTCAGTTTCCAAGGAGATTTTTCATGGATCTCCCTGGATGTCAAGTTAGAAGATTCTAGGTGAAATCTCCATAAGTGGTGAAATCTAGGTGAAAGTCCATAATGAATATGAATGCAAAGGAATCATGATGATCAATGCGTCAGCTGTTTAAATACTGGAGCTTTTGTAACAACTTTTTAATGGTTCTGCGGTTATTTCTGAGCCCAATAACTCAAGGGATATGGGTAACAGAAACATTATTTCAGGTTTATAATGGAGATTTTGAGATTTTTTATGGACCTTCCGGGATATCAAGTTGGAAGATTCTAGGTGAAATGGTTGCAATTTGTGCCCTCATAACGGACGACCGCATCATTGAAGGTCTCAAAAATAGAGAAAAAAAATGCGTAAAAATTATTCAAAAATCCAGGTGGCGCCACCAGTCTACAGGAGCTGATGAAATAGTCCATGATGAATATGAATGCAAAGGAATCAAGGGGACCAATGCGTCAGTTGTTCAAATACTGGAGCTTTTGTAACAACTTTTTAATGGTTCTGCGGTTATTACTGAGCCCCATAACTCAAGGGAAATATGTAAAAGAAACCTAATTTCAGTTTTTCAAGGAGATTTTTTTCATGGACCTCTAGGGATGTCAATTTTCTAGGTCCAACTGTTACGATTTGTGCCCTGTTAATAAATGACCACATTTTTGAAGGTTAAAAAAAATAGAGTAAAATTCGTAAAATTAGAGAAAACAAAATCCAGATGGCGCCACCAGTCTGCAGGAACTGATGGGGTTATTTCTGAGCTCAGTAACTCAAGGGATATGGGTAACAGAAACATTATTTCGGGTTTTCAAGGAGATTTTGAGATTTTTTATGGACCTTCCGGATGTCAAGTTGGAAGATTTTAGGTCCAATGGTTACGATTTGTGCTTTGTTAACAGACAAACACATCTCTGAAGATCTCAAAAATAGAGGAAAATGTGTAAAATTTCGAGAAAAAAAATCCAGGTGGCGCCACCAGTTTGCAGGAACTGATGAAACATTCTAGATCAACAAGCATGCAAAGAATCATGGTGATCAATGGATTAGTAATTCAGACACTGCAGCTTTTGTTTTAATTTTTTTAAAATTATTCTGGGGGTAAATTAAGAGTGCCATAGCTCGAAAGATATGGTCAACAGAGTTCTAATTTCAGATTTTCATGGAAATTTTTCATGGTCCTCCCTGAATATCAAGTTACAAGATTCTTGTTCCTGCGGTTACATTTGTGCATGGTCAACGGACAGATGGACGGATGCCGGACAAAGACTGATCGCTATAGCTCAGATGACTTTCAGTCAGCTGAGCTAAAATATCAGGAAAGGTATTTACTCACTTAACATTATAACTATTGAAGCTATTGAGGATCTTTTCGGGGACATAACTTTATTTAATCAATATTTAATTATATACCCAAAATTAGATCTGCATTTTATAACTTTAAGTTATAATTATTAGTTATAAGCATAAATATGAAATCAGTACCTTAAATTTTGGACAACTTTGACCATGGCCCTTTTTTTCCTGTAGGTACTGTTGGTTAAATTTTCATAGCAAGTACAAGAAAGGATTTATTCTGTTAAAACCTGAAATTTGAAAATAAAAGCGAAAAAAAGGCTGTTATTGTATTCACTTGCATTGTCGAGCTCCATGCAGCCCACTTCTGGTCGCTAGAGGTCAGCTATCCCAGGGTTCCTGATTGTTAATGGGTTACTTTGGGAAATCCCCTGCTAAGACAGGTGTACATGCAGTAACAGTGAATTCTCGTTATAATGAACATAATTCGGAATTCGTTCCGTATATCGAATTTCCGTTGTAATTAAATTTTGGAGTATGCAGTTTATCTGGTATGGCAGAAAATTAATATAAACGCACTCGCACACGTAAAAATCCGAAAAATCCTTCTCCTAGTCCGCTGTTGCTCAGACTGTGGACAGAATCAGTGGCGTAGACAGGTCTTCAGACCTGGGGGAATGGTTATCTATCTATCTATTTATCTATCTATCTATCTATATATATATATATATATATATATATATATATATATATATATCCGTGTGTTCGTTTATATATATATATATATATATATATATATATATATATATATATATATATAAAAATGAGTGGATGGGTGGGTGTCTGTGTGCACGGGAAGTTCATTGTATAATATATAGTGATAAAAAAATCAAAGTGTACATTGTAGAATGTTTACCTCGTGCATTTTCATAACTCTCAGTCTATCACTCTATTTTCAGCAAGAAACAAATTGTCCTGCACATTATTTCATGACAGTGATATTTTGTATTTTGTTTCTGATTAAATTACAACCTTAAGAATCGATTTTCATAAGATCAGGTATCTAGATATCACCTTGATCATAACAGTATACACTGCTACATAATTTAGAATAGAACTAGTATCATATATTCCTTAAAGTATTTAAGTCTAGAAGAAGTGATATTGTCAATGAACAAATAAATAAATCCACAACTTAAAGAATAAACCAATAAATAGATAATTGATGAATCACTCGTAAAGAAAATCATAATATCAACTATAATAAATAATAAACGGGGTAAAATTAAAATTATCAAAATTATATTCCTTGTCAACCTGCAGCTATGCAGAAAATGAAATGCTAAGCAAACCCTGTTTACAAAGCTTGATTAAAAGGGTTTTATCAAGCACGGTAAATAATGAAATAAAACCCAATGGGTTGTCGGAAGTAAACTTTATAGATATATTTTTATCATAGTTCGAGTCATTTCTTAATATGCCATTGTGATGATGACCATATGGCGGAATCAGGTAAAACATACTTGTTAAGTTCTTATTCTCTTAAACGGTGCAGTAGTATATATCAACGGATTAAGTGCTAGATATCGCAGAAGTTTCTTGTCATCTATAGTCAAAGAAATACCCGAATGAAGCTCCTCTCGCTTCTGTTCGGGAATCTGAAACGCAGTTAGTCAGTGATACAGTATGTATATAACATGAGGCTGAAGTTTCAAGATTGCTTAAAATGTCCATGTTAAAGGTAAACTTTCGGAAGCATGCTTTACTTCTGATGCTGATACTCTGCCGTTAGATTCAGTAGTTTCCTATACAGGGAGGCAGAACTTGCCTAAAAGAAGTAGAAACTTCCAGGAATGATTTCATGAACTCATCATTAGCCACTATGGCCTTGATTTATAAAGAAAACGCTATAAGTGTATTTTTAATATCAAGTACATGCAGCAGTTTCATCTTTTTTTAAGCCATGCAGGACACATATTTCCTCAGCAATTTCCATAAATGTCAATGTCTGCCCTTTACGGCCACATGCAGTATATGATAAAAATAATTCCGAGCCAAATATTTGGTAAAATCAAGCTTCATTCATTTTAATGTGCTCAACTTTTACTATATTACAGAGAAAATAATAATTTTGATGGTACTAAGTTTTCTTCTCAAAAAAAAGGTATCAAATTTGAAGGAATGGTTTTCTTTCTTGGTCATTCCATGTGAAATCAACAAATACCTCCTGAATGACCATCTCTGATTTGCCTAATACTTCATGTTGATACTTTTAATTTTCCCAATAGCAAATCTGCAAAATGTTGAGCCATGTATCTGCAAAAGTTTGGTAAATTTAGAGACTTTAATCTAACAAATGGGCATAGCCCCAACTTTCTTAAATAAAAAAGAAATAAATCTTGCTAAAATATTACAAGTTTACGTAAGTTATTACTTTTCTAACTATTCATTCTTAATGCATGAAGCATGTAGGGGATGAAAAATAAATAAATAAATAAATTCCAGCCTCTCTGACCAACTATTTCTCTGACCCACTGTTTTTGATATATTTCAAATTGATGAATACATGTTACTAATGTTAAGACGTTTTCTTAGCAACATATAACAGCAATCAAAATGCTTGATTTATAGGACATTATAGTATACAACTGAGATTTTCATAACTGATATATATATATATGTATGTATATATATATATATATATATGTATATATATATATATATATATATATATATATATATATATATATATATGTGTATATATATAAACATAAACTTTCCATATTTCAAATTTTAAAGTTTTCACAACTGAACATTTATCATGGATCTACAATCTTTTTCCCTCCTAGAGTTCTTACATTTCTTGTGAAAACGTCTGAAGAGCATTTCTATACATGTTTACTGATTAAATACTTAAAGAAGACCATTAAACACTACTTAATTTTATTACATGAATGCTTGATTCCTTCAATAAAACTTTTTAAATCTTGAAATAGACTTAGGGCCTATATCAAATTTATTTCCCTGTTCAATCAACAAAATAGAGAACCTAAGGAAAAAAAATGATGTATAGGGTACATAGGGGTAATATGAGCATACGGGAAATATGAGCACCCCGGGATAAAAAAATTTTGAAAGCGTCAACGTGCTGGCTGCCCTCTGTTGTTTTTGTGTGGCAAACGCCCGGACGAGGTTGATGAAAGCAAAGGCCGAGGCGCTTTAAGACTTGCGAATGAAATTTCCGTTAAAACAAATTTAAGTCCATTGTGTTAAATTGTTGTTCTATATTGAAAGCTTCAATTTGCACATAAGATGCATTACAACTGAAATATTCATTATTAACACTCACATACAGTGTCTTATTGCTTGTTTTAAAGGTTTATAGTGAAGGTATATATCGTAACATGATTTAACTTTCAAATAAATGTGGAACGTGTCGCTTTGGGGAATATGAGCATACATGGCATGGGGTAATATGAGCATATGACTTAATGGGTGCCCATATATATATATTTAGTTAGGGTTTCCAAGAAGATTTTAATAGGACCTCCCTAGATGTCAAATTTGAAAAATATAGGTGCAAGGGTAAAATTATGTGCCCTGTCAGACTGTCTGAATGCTTAAAATCATGTTTTCGACTGGTAATTCGAAAATACATAGGTCACCATGACTTAATTTCATTTTCCAAAGAAGATTTGCTTAGGACTTCCCTGGATGCACAGTTAGAAGTTTCTAGGTCTATCGGTTACGGATCACGGTTATTTACACATGCAGGTCGTCATTTCAAGATAAATTTCGAATGGAAAATCAGTTCCTTCAAACAGTGGCGTCAATTTTTCTTCCAGGTTGGGGGTGGGGGTGGGGGGTCGACTCGCCGACACACACACACACACACATATATATATACACTATATATATGTACCTTTTTGGCGCCTGTATGACACATTTCATATATATATATATATATATATATATATATATATATATATATATATATACTAAATCACATTTCAAATATATTTCACAGTAAACTCGTAAACTCATAAATGGAGCATGTCTATAATCCTTTCAAACCTATTTTTCATTTACAATATATATATATATATATAATTCTCTGAAAAGGGGGGATAATAACATTAGCCATCCCCCTTGCCAAAAAGTGGGGGGGGGGGATATATACCCCCCATCCCCCCTATATTGACGCCCCTGCCTTCAAATACATCAGCATATTATAAATATTGATATATTGTCATATAATTCTATATAGCACCGGTACAGCAGAATTCTGAAATACACTGAACCCACTTCGTACTCTACCTGTAGAAAGTTAATCCTCAGAAAATGCACGTATACTTTCATCTGTATAAAAAATTGGAAAAAATCAATACTACATATATAAGTATATGTAGACCTAAATGTGCGTTAATTATGTTTCTAATACGTTCCTTTTTTTTTGGTGCATTTTATTTTTACGAGGTGCATATATATATATACCTCATCAATGGCGTAAATTTTTCTCCAAGAGTAGGTGGTGGGGGGCAGTATGTGCGGCAACCTTTTATTGTTTGTGTGACACATTGACAACATATTACAACATATATATATATATATACTCTGACAGGCATACACTGCCAGCAGAAATCTAATCTATGGCCATGCTATCCGAGGAAACAGAGGAATACTCTTACAGCAGAAACTGATCTATGAGTTATGGTCATGCATGGTACCCGGTGGTCACAGAGGCATACTCTGACAGCAGATATTCTCATCTATGAGTTCTGTTCATGGTACCCGATGGTAACAGAGGCATACTCTGACAGCAGATATACTCTCATCTATGAGTTATAGTCATGGTACCCAATGGTAACAGAGGCATACTCTGACAGCAGATACTCTCATCTATGAGTTATAGTAATGGTACCCAATGGTAACAGAGGCATACTCTGACAGCAGATATTCTCATCTGTGAGTTATAGTCATGGTACCCAATGGTAACAGAGGCATACTCTGACAGCAGATACTCTCATCTATGAGTTATAGTCATGGTATACGCAAGGGTAACAGAGGCATACTCTGACAGCAGATTCTTTCATCTATGAGTTATGGTCATGGTACCCGATGGTCACAGAGACATACTCTGACAGCATAAACTCTGAATTGGCCATCGAATCCTGTAGCGGACAAAGACATGACACTTTCATGACCAATAATGAAGTAATATTCCGCGGGAGATAAATAAATCAGGGTTGTATATTCTTGACGCACAGACTGGGATAAGGGCGCTGATGGCTGGCAGAATATATTCAAATTCCATTTTTGTTTACTTTACGATAGTCGAACTTTGTCATGTAAACGCAGTTGAACTTAAGGTTTTGCATTAAAATTTTCATAAAGATAAAGTATACCTCCATATATATTCATTTATTTGTAATTTTATGAAAAAAAACATACTACAGTAGACTGTTTAATACTAAAGCAACAGTGTGAACTAAATAGTAAACAGTTCAGGGCAATATGAGCACATATGCTCATATAACCCAAACAATGTTTTTTAAATGTTGATGAAAAATATCTACTTGAAACCTTTGAGATATATTAAAAATGTACAAGATGTAATATGACTTAAATAACCCAATCCAATTTCAGGGATTTTTGTGACCGCGTCATCTGTCACTGCCTTAGGTATACTTGTGAATGAAATAGTTAAAAATGTTTAAAAAATGTAAACAAATACAACAAAAAAAGTTAAAAAAAAATAAAAAATGTTGATAAAAAAATGTTTACTTGAATTATTTATGAGACTTATTTAAATTGTACAAGATGTAATATATATATACACATATATACATATATACATATATATATTAATTAAATCTGTGTAATATTAATATATATTTAAATATAAACATTTTTTATCTGTGTAAATATGTTACATACAAAGGAACTTTCTATATATATAGTAAATATCACAGTAGTGTATATTTTATTAATAAAATTGGCATCTTCAGATCTGAAGTTTAAAAGAGTGAACTAATTATTATATATTAAAGCAAAATTCTGCTTCTCGTTCCATATATAAACTGAAATCCAGGAGGCAGTTTGTTCAGATCAAATTATAAATTCAGAAATTAAGCTTTATAAAAAAAAAACAAGAATAAAACTGGGCAATACGTGTCAAAAAGTACAGCATGTTCATATTATGCTGATAATGTGGTCCAGTGCACTACAGCTATCAGTATGTAACTTATCATATAACCCTCCAGGGAACTCATGTCTTTTTTTACGGATTGCGGCTTAATTGGATCGACTAGAGTTACTGTGTCCCTGTGGAGACCACATTTTGGCGGAAAACTCAGCATACCAGACTAAACAGTTGAAGTGGAATGTCTGAGTGTTCAAGCTATTGTGAGTATATTTCATTTATCTTTTCCCCTAATTTTCATTCATGTTCATAATTTATAATTTCCAAATAGCTAATTAGTAGCAGAACCATTGGTACATTTGTTTATTAAATCTCATTGTGCCATAATGCAAGCAGCTTAAAACAAGGTTTCAATTCAGCTGGAGAGGGGTGACAGCCATCCAACCTGTATACAACAATATCATGACCACAACTGATTCTACTGTACAAGAAATTTCAAACACACATGCACACACATTTATTTATTTAGGGTAGAAAGTATAGAAGTAATAATGACAGAATAGGCACATACTCATAGGAAGATGTTTCTTTTGCCTATATCAGTATGTATAATTGATCATTTATAATTTATATTTATTTTTTATAATATAAACATATATGGCAACATCATCAGCATTTTTTTACAGGTCATTTTTATAATCAAGTTTACAAATTTTCATTCAGACTGGTTGTTTTATATACATCTTGTTATTGTGTGTGTGGTTATTCACTTGTTTTAAATTAATAAAATTTGGGGTCAACATATTACCCATAGTTCAGGTGTGTCTGCACCAGTCCTAATGAGCTGTCACCAAGTAACATGCCAGCTCTCCAAGCATGCATTACAGAGCTGCATTAGGTTTAAAGGGCACCACTGTCAGGCCAAGCTTTAACTGTGACATTCCCGTACAATTAAATGACATACACCGACCACATAATACCGTCTGCTGTGTTCTCTCTCTCGCTCTCTCTCTCTCTATATATATATATTTATATATATATATATATACATAAATATATATATATATATATATATATATATATATATATATAAACTCTCTCTTACTCACTCTCTATATATATTTATGTAAACTCTCTCTCCCTCTCTTTCTCCCTCTCTCTCTCTCTCTCTCTATATATATATATATATATATATATATTTATACATAAGGCTAAAACAGGTTTCACTGGACATTTTTCCCTTGATCATTTGTGAAAAAAATCATATATATATATATATATATATATATATATATATATATATATATATATTATATATATATCCTACTGAGCACTAATATATACATTATATATTTATGTTTATATACATATAATAAAAGAAAAATATTGTATTGGCAACTTAGATATCCCTGAAACAATATGCCGATATCACTTGATTATATATAGAAAAATGATATGTATTGTACTTAAGATAATGTACCATTAAAGTATTTTTAAACTGGTAACGCAAAAAATATTGTGGTTTTCTTTATGTTTTCTGAGTAAAGGGAACATTCTGTCTCATCTAGATGCACTTTTTAAAGTAGTGTACTGTTTGTATTATCAATAAATTAAATAACTGTACTCTCCTATCAGATTTGTCAGGTATCATATAGTAATATACAATACAGTAGACATTCAGTAATTGATTTACATCTTGTATGTAATAGGATAAATACATTCCTGTCAATTGATTACCTGCCCATTTAAAGTTTTTGTTTAGTGAATTTCATTTATGGTAATATGTACATATCTATTTCTACAGACACAAGAGGCAAAGAAGAAAAAGAAAGGAAGTGAGCCTGCTCCAGTGGAAGACATCACAGACTCTGATTCAGACTGATGTTTTTTAAATAAACCTCTGTGCCTTACCAGTTACTCTTTTCTTTGTTGATACGTGAGAATATGTTTATCTGGTGTGAAGTTGTAAGCAGAAATGATATAAAATATGCAACTGTTGTTTCAACAGAGATGAATTAACTCTATGGTTTAAATTCATTTTTTTGGCAAATATGATCATAATATAGATAAAATAATGGGGAAAGTGTTTTTTACCTTTATATTCATGCGGATTATTTAACCATGTTGGTATAACAAAAGCTGGTTACCAATTTGCCATATCCTGCACACACTACAGAAACCCTGTCACTTCAAAATATGAAATAAATACTTATATATTCACAACGTATGATATAAGCCCATGCAAAACATATCACATATTGGGTTGTGGGGAATATTTCAGGATATAGATAAATGTGAAAATGTTATAAAAATGTTTCTTGGATATTTTGAAGGAAACATTTTTAAAATATCAAAAAAATGTAACTCACAAAATGTTAATAAAATATTATGAAAACGTTTTTAAAATGTTTTACAAAAACATTTTTAAAACGTCAAAATAACATTTTTAAAACGTTTTAGCAAAACGTTTTAAAAACGTTTTTTCGAACATACAAAAAAAGTTATAAAAATATCACGAGAAAACATTTTCAAAACATTTTGCCAAACGTTTATAAAACATTTTAAAAATATTTTTGTGCTAGCTGGGATTTTCCCTTTATTCTCCCATAGAAACCTGGGGGGGGGGGTTGATGATTGTACACACCATGCACCCCCCCCTAAAATTCTGGGGGGTATAGGCGTAGGCCTATAGGCCTATCAAGGCCTACATGATATTATTTTTATATACCAAAGAGTAGGGCCTATTTCTGGATTCAATGAAGAATGATCGAACCCCTGACACAAATATCATCTTTGGTAATTTTATCCTCTTTGCTCAAGATATAAAAAGACAATACAGTATTCCTAAATGACTTTTTCTTATTTACATTTCATAACAAAATACTATTTTTCTGTGAACCACAAAGAAGACACCAGGTTGGTTAATAACATCGTGGTTGCAGTGACAATACTAATGAAAAGTTTAAACTTTTTTTTAATCCAAACCAACCATATTTTGCATAAAAAAATTGAAATGTGCATCCAGCCTTTGATGACATAGGCTATATATCTATAAGGTTTTAGATGAATCAATGGACATAAAAACCTAGCTAGGTTTAGAAATAACATAGGCTATGTTATTATTATCAAGGAGAGTTCTTTAGGTATTACTAAAGGTACTCCTTTTGATTTGGAGGCCCTTATTATATACATATTACATACTATAAACATCTCTGAAATGTATGAGGGACCCATACGTTTACAAATCTACCATAAACCATGTAAATCGTAGGCCTATAGGTATATATATATATATATATTAATTACGTCTGGCAACTGGATAAGCGGTACAAAAGTTGTTGAAATAGAAATGTGGAAATAGCGAGACGTTTTTTTTATTGAACAGCGGAAAGGTTCAGCAATTAATCTGTTGGTTAAAGCTGTTTACTAATTTGTAAGATCAGTTACGCCTACTAATAATCTATAGTATGTACTGAAATCACGCCGGGGCGGACAACTTATTTTCTAAGGATGAGCCCCACGTCACATGACTGCCATGTGACCGTATAGCGGGAATCGTCCTGCGTGGTTCCACTGTCTGAGAGTGTTCCCATCAACCAAGTGCTGTTGTAGCTCCAGATCGTGTTTTGTGTGTAAGACAACAGACCAGTCCAAGATGTCGTGCGAATATGAACGGCTCCGACTCCGGAACCTGGAGGACAACAAACGAATTCTGGCCGAGCTCGGCCTCATGAACCCGGTAAGTGGGAGAGCCAGTCCAGGCTGAATAGGGGCATGCCCTGAATAGGTACGGACTAATAATAAATATTATTACTATTAGTAATAACAACCGGACGTCGAGATGTTGGATGCCAGGTCAGATGCAATATGGACACACCAGCAACAGAAGAATCATAACATATTTTTTTTTTCAAGCATAATTTATGCATGAGTATAGGTAACTTAATGCACGTGTGTCGTAAATTCAATTATGTTTAACTTTAAGTATTCATTTCTTACGCCTTAAGGGTTAGTGGAAATTATAATGTATAGTCCGTCCAAAAACTCTTGTCCACATGTGTTTTAGCGATAATTATTTTAAGAATATTTTAAAAAAATGCCCTTTGGCCTAAAGTAGATATACACAGGGGCATAGCCAGGATTGATGGAAGCCATGCATGATTAGAGGCAGATCCAGAAATTCGAAAAAATGGGGGGGGGGGGGGGCGCTTATATTTATGGGTATTATGAAAACTAAGTGTCACATATATGTGTACATGTATGAATATATTATTATTATCATTAATAATTATTACTAAGGCCAAAATAAAAAAAAGTATGGTTCTCAGGCACTTTTTTTTCAGAAATCGATGCGCAAGGGCGTTTTTTTTATTTTTATTTTTTTGGTATGTTTAGCTAAAAATGTCAAATGATAAGGGAAAAGCATGATAATAACAGATTTATTTTGCTAAACAAATAAAAGCACTACATAACAAAGGAAATTTTATATTTTCTTCTTGAAAGAAATGTCCGAGCAGCTGCAGCACAAAATTGGTAAGTTTCAATTGAAAATCATAATAAAAATTTTTGATGAGGGGGTTTAAAATTGATGCAAGCGGTGCCTGAGAACCATACCTTATATTTTTTGGCCTAAATGTTATAGATTTTAGTGTATGAAAATATAGATTTTTAAAATTTTTCAATTATGAACCATGGTTTTATTAAGGTTAATATATACATGGGGAGGGTATGGGAGGGGGTATCCCCCTCATATTTGGGAAATATTTTGATTATGGAATGTAAAGAAGACATTTTGAGGCAATTTTCACAAAAAAATATTAGGATTTCTCTTCATATAAAACACTTCTCTTATGTCTTTGCGTTATGTAATTTAACTGTAGAGGGGTCCAACATTTAAATTTAATTTTTATATTTCTTCAAAATATGGATATAAAATTTTAAAGTCAATGGTGCAAAGGCGCATTTATGTTTATTACTTGCAAAATATTATCTTTTTAATGAAATACTAATAGCAAAATAACTGATATGTTGAAGTCTTATGTTAAACTCTGCATTTTACCGGGATCCATGGTCTCAACAGCTAGCACACAAAAAGCCTAAGAGCTCAGATCATGAGTTCGAGTGCTGGTATCACCAGAGGAACCGTGAGATTATTCACGGTCGACCCCAACCAGGGCCTGTTGCTCTGCAACTGTTCATAAATATCCTCATCCTCAACAAATGAATTTTAAAGTAATAAACTGCAGATAACTTAAATAAAATCCAATTGCTAATTAATTAAAAAAAATGAAAATGTATTAGTAAAATTGGGAAAATAATAAATAAAATGAGAGATATTGCAGCTATAATATCCAAAGGATCCACCACTGATAGCAATGGCAATTTAATGCATATATATATATATATATATATTTTATGAAAAGAAGTTATATATCATGTTAAAAGTATAAATTTAATTACTTGCAACTGTTTTGCGTTATTGAATGGTAGACTTTTCATGTCTGTGGCTGTGTGTACATCACAAAGATGTCACACATTCATCACCTTTAATTGACTGACTTCATCAGTTTGCCTAATTTTTTTATTATCAGTTCTCTGGCGATGAAAAAGTCAGAAAGGCTGTAACCTGTTTTGTCTCATAATTCCTACACATGATCAGTTCACAGTTTGAAGCTAGACAGCCGTTTTTCAGCATTTAACTTTATTTATTTGGTTTTAATTATATTCCAGAAATTATATCAACTTTAAAATCAATATCTCAAAGTTTCCCTAGGCTGATAGTGATACCTTTTTTCCCTGGAAGTACATCACATTTTATTTTATTTTCACATGATGAAAATGCTTTAAATTTAATAATTAATGCCATCAAAACACCTGGTTATTAAGACATCTCTTTTTTGTGTGTAGAATTTAATAACTGTGCAAGGTATATTTTAGATTTTGAGATATACACCATGTAATAGGTTTATTACTGTTTTTGCGAACCTGTGTCAGTGCGTCGTGCGTCAGTGCGTCGTGTGTCGTCTGTACGTTAACCATCGCTATCTCAGCTACAGCAGGAGCTAGCATCACCAAATATTTTGCAAATAATCAGTCATCTAAAAAAACTGTTGGACCAATTTATTATTTTCAAACTTCATTTTCTTAGATTTTATAGGGAAACAGCTAAAAAATCTTCTCCTCCGAAACTGTCCAGCCAAGTTGTCCAATATTTCAGGGAAATGATCCCTGGAACAATCTCTCAAGTTTGTTTGAATGGATCCAGTTCGGAGATTTTTGGCCGAGTTACAGGAGGTTGAACTTAGTCATCTGTCCAAAAAAGCACTCTAAAATTATAATCTCAGAAATGGTTGGAGCTATCATCACCAAATTTTATGCCAATGTTTGTCATCCAAGCCATTTTTCAAATTGAGGTATTGGTGGCACCACCTGCATTAATCTTGTTTTTTACAAGCAAAAATGTAATTTTAGACTCTTCTAGCTATAATTATACACTGTTTTATGATATAACTGTTAAGCTGATTGGTTTAAACTTTACAAGAGTTATTCTATGGTAGGGCTCTGTCAGTTTTATAAGAATAGATTGGGTAAATGCAGCTTTAAAAAAGCAGTTTAGCCAATTGAAAACAGATTTGAAAACTTGGTAAGTTTCAGCATGCCAAGTCAAGAGGTCACTCAGTTCAACCAGGTGAGGTCCAGACATCACCATGGCAACTGACCTGGCTCTGTCTGGTGTCTAGATGATGTGTCTAAACATCTAAACACATTGTCTAGACATCTAGACACATGGTCTAGATGCAGAATGCCAAAATTAGAACTAGTGGAACTATATTTTTCAACTGTTTGAAAAACTTGGTTTGCATTTTGAGCGAATCTGTGAGCTTATGCAATGTTGAGGCTTTGTGTGTAATAGCTATCTCAGAAAGGGCAGGAGCTAGCATGAACAATTTTTTTGCAAAAAATTAGTCATCTTTAAAAAATACTAACAGATTTTGCTTATTTCTTGGCTAACTTTATTTTCTTAGATTTTATAGGGAAAAAGCTAAAAAAAGATTTTAAAATGTTCTTCTCCGAAACCATGCTGCCAGATTCTCTGTTCGTCTGACCAATAATCCTCCCCAGCCAAAAGAACATATCTGAAATATCCTGACTGATACATCCTATTTTTGAAATGTCCTAGTCCAAAATGTGCAGGTCCGAAACATCCATTTGGCTGAAATCATAATGACTTAGGTAGATATGCAGGACATAAGAGGATCAATATTAAATTTTAAAAATAAACCACCATTCATAGTCCCAAACTTTGCACAGGTTCCCATTAGGCCTGTAAGGCCTTGTTAATCTTATGAATGATTTCTTAAAGCCCTGCGAGCAGGTACTTACTGCCATTGTTTAAATATATTGAAATTGTTAACTCTTGAATTACAACTGGGTATTTTTTTTAAATATACTAAAATTCCTACAATAAGATAATGAGAAAACTCACAAACTGATGTATACTTGGTAGCATTTCATTCATACCTTTTAAAGCTTGCTAGGATTTCATTTGCATTAATCTGGTACACTCAATCAGTCTGGTTTATTTTACAAACTTCATGGGATTTAATTTTAAGGATGTCTAGCCATATATATAACCTGTTTTTAGCATACCTTATTTTACCCCATTAAGACAAGACAGAACCCAGGACTCAAATAAATCAAGAGGGGGTGGTGTAGCTCTATTTATTTATAAAAGATGGTGTCAGAATATAACCGTCAGATTTAGTATGTATGTTCACCAAACCTTGAAGCCCTATCAGTGAGCCTATGTCCTACATATCTACCTAGAGATTTTACCAGTATTAACCTCACAATTGTCTACATTACCCAAGTGCTGATTATAATGATATTGCATCAAAGAAAATATGGGATATTGTTGACCAACTAGATTTAAAGAAACCACAAGCTCTGCATATTGTACTCTGAGATATGAACCACAGTGATCCTAGTCAACCCTACCAAACTACGCGCAGTACTTAACTGTAACACAAGAGATCACCAGAAACTGGACTTATTTTACTCTAATATTAAATCTGCTTATAAATGTGTTGAAGATTCTCCACAACAAAATAGTGACCATATTATGATATGTATGCAACCTACTTGCAGAAGTAAACTTCAACTGCTGAAACCATGTGAAATAAATATTAAGTGCACTCAAAGGAAGCCCATGAGACCGTGCAAGCATGTTTTGATCTAACAGACTGGCAAATGTTCATTGAAACTTCATATAATTTAGATGAACTTACTGAAACTGTGTCTAGTTATATATCTTTTTGTAAAAACATGCTGGTACCTGCTCAAATCATTAGATTTACCTAAAAAATAAACCTTGGATCAATAGTGATCTACAGGAACTTATGTAAGCACCAGGCCTTTACAAGCAAATCAGATAACAGATGTAACTTACAAAAAGAAACTGATTCTGCTATTGAGAAAGCAAAATAACAATATAAAAAGAAACTAGAAAAACTGTTCCATAGCCAGCAATCAAAATATGCTAGGAAGGGTCTTAAGGAATTAACAGGTACAAATAAAAGAAAGAAAGAATGCTCACTGCTAGCTGAAATGGCTGTGCTGACAAATTAAAAGCATTCTAATTTCTATGCATGTTTTGGTGACAATAGACAGTGACTTCTCAAAAGAAAAAGATGACATTATGAGCAGTCTGAGAGCAAATCCTTACTGAACTTACTGATGTAAACAAAGTGTTAAGTAAGATCAATGTAAAGAAAGCTTGTGGACCCTACAAAATCAGTGGCAGATTAATTAAAACCTGTAGAAATAGTTGTCCTTTATCACACATCACATTTATCGAGTCTCTCTCTATCCTTATGTAAACTACCAAAATGATGGAAGACAGCAAAAATAATTCCAGTCGCCAAAAATGACTCCTAAAGTGATGGACGATCTCTGGCCTGTTGCACTTACATTTATTCTTGCAAAATCTTTGGAGCGAAAAGTCCTTAACAAATTACTACCACTTCAAGATCAACATCAGTTTCATATTCATTCAACAGGTGCACAAGTGATGCAACTGCCACATTAACTCATTATATTTATCAACACTTGGACAGGGTACCCAAAAATTTTGCCAGATCACTTTTCATTGATTCTTCTTCAGCCTTCAATACAATACAGCGGCACATCATGATCAATCAGCTCTGTGGGTATAACATTCCTCCTTCCTACTGTCTATGGATTCTAGATTTTCTCTCAGATAGAAAACAACATGTTAGAACAAGCAAAGAAACTTCTTCAGATATAATCATAAATACTGTTGCCTCACAAGGCTGTGTTATGTCAGCCGTTCTTTTTATCCTATATACAAATAATTTGTCTGTGAGCCTTTCAGATTGTAAAATTATAAAATATGCAGATGACATCTAGGCCTGATACATAATAAAAATAAATCACTCTACAGGAAAACCATTCAATATGTTACTGGTTGGTGTGAGGAACAGTACCTTCAATTGAAACATAAGAAGACTAAAAAATAGTCTTTGATTTCAGAAGATTAAATTCTGCAATTACCAAAGTTGCTATCAAAAATGAAGATGTAGATCTATATTGTAGAAAATTTTTATACTTGGGATGTACTTCTACTATTGACAGAAATCTGAATTGGAAAGAACATGCACGTGTTGAATCAATCCAAGAAAGCAAACAAAAAATTAAATTACCTGTATTATCTAAGAAAGCTAAATTTTGACAAAACCATTATTTCCATGTTTTATAATTCAGTAATTTCAATTGTCCATGAACAACACAATACGTCCCCTATATTCAGAGTTTTTTACCCTCAGGTAAATGCTAAGATGTAACATTCTGCAGAACTACTCGCTTTTAAAAAATCTCTTGTGCCATACAGTATTAAACTTTTTAACTCACAATCCTCTAGATATTTAAAGTTTTTAATTTGTGTTTTAATTGTAAAATTATCTGTTTTATCATTTTTACATGCTTATTTTTACATGCATATTCAAATATTTTCTTTGTTATTTTTATGTGTTTATTTTATGTAATGAATTGCTAGTCAACAACAAATTCCTGAAACTGAAGGCTAATATATTTTATCTTACCTTTTCTTATCTTATTCCTCATATTATTTGTTTATCAACTGATACTTTCAACTAATACAAGGCCGATCAACATTTTTCCGGATTGCATAATAAAATGGTTTTAAGCCACTATTTTCATTTATCACATAATAAAATATATACCTATTTGGCTTATTCAACATGCTTATCAAGTTAAGGTTATTCTAATTTGAAAATGAAGAATTTTAATTTTTTATTAGCTCAACTGACTGTAAGTCATCTGAGCTATAGTCGTGGTCCATTGTCCGTCGTCCGTCCGTCTGTCCGTAGATGTGGCACGTTTTGAAACCG
The DNA here is from genome assembly GCA_026874595.1 of Sipunculus nudus. Classification (NCBI taxonomy): domain Eukaryota; kingdom Metazoa; phylum Annelida; class Sipuncula; order Golfingiida; family Sipunculidae; genus Sipunculus; species Sipunculus nudus. The sequence goes on from CM049310.1 coordinate 67,881,766, forward strand.
TAAGACCTAGGAATCCAAAATTCAGCATAATGTTAGATGTCCCCAAGATCTCCTACCAAGCCGAAAACTGGGTCTTTGCGACTTCGTTCCTTTGAGAAATTAAGGTAAAACCTCAATTTTTTATTAAAATCCTATTTTCACATTTCAGGACTGCCTAATATCAAAACCACTCATCTGTTTTTCCTCATATTTACCATAATTATTCCTCTATATAGTTCCTATGTACATACCAGAAATTAAGTCTGTAAAATATAAATTCTTTAAGTTATGGGCCCAAACATAATGGACTTTGTAAAAAATCAGGAAAAATAATAACTCACTAAATAGTCTATTTTCACAAGTATATAACTATGTTTAATTAAGATTCAATTGTTTACCCAAAATTAGATCTGAATTTTGTAAATTTTAAAAGTTATTTGCATAAAAAAAAAAATCAGTACCTTAAATTTTGCCCAACTTTGACCATGGCACGTTTTTTTCCTGTAAGCACCATTGATTTAATTTTCACAGCATGTAAACATAAATATTTAGTTTGTCTAAATCTGAAATTTGAAAATAAAAGCTTGTAAATTAAGCTAGTTCTTGATTTTTTTTTCTGTAGTCACTTGCTTTGATTACAGATGGAGGGTCCCACTCCAGGTCACTGGAAGTCAGCTATGCCAGGGTTTCTGATTTGTTACAGTCACTGGGGGAGATCCCCTGCTGTGACAGGTGTACAGTTATTCTCATATCACCACCCCAATCACCCCCCCCCCCCCCTACAAACCCAACAACTGTTATTGTTTTCACTGTATCTCCTTAATTGTAAAGCTGTTTCCACTCCGATATGCAAAAACTTTCCTTGAAAAAATAATTCAAGGTGTAATCCAGAAGATGAAGCACATTATGGATAAATAAAGACACAATTAAAAATTGTGAAATCTAAATCAAGTATTATTTTAAGATATTTATTGTTTTGCGGATTTAAAAGATATATTTTTGTGGTAAAAAATAAATAAACATTTGTATGCATGATGTGGTGTTATCTGACAAGATTGAGATTTATGATGATGCAATTGAGAATTATGAATCAACTTTTATGTTCAGATATATATGTTAAATTGGAAATGTATAGAAATATAAACTTAAATTAGAAACTAATTGATGTGATAAAAAAATCAGGATTTAATACAAACATTTGTTCATTATTTTCCTGCCTCAGCAGAATTTGAGATCAGGCTTTGTTTGCCCTGTTTTATGTTGTTAATTAGCTATATTTACAACTGTATACATTTCATAAAAAAATACATATATATTTAATAATATAAATTATACAAAAAAATAGATTCAATTGAACAAATGTGTAAACTACTGAAATGTCAACAGTTAATCAAAAAACCAACTAATGATCATGGTAATAGTACAGGTCATTTGTTCACAAACTGCTCACATGCTTTAGTTTCAACATTAGGAAACACATGGTCAGGTCACAAAATATTTTTTGCAACAATTTCTTGCTCATCAATACAAACCAATCGTATAAACCAACCATGGCCTTTATTACCTCTTCCTCCTACACTTTATTTCCATTAGATATTATTTTAGATTTTTACCTTCAAGGTTAACGTCAGCTGAGCACAGTGACCCATAGGTCCCTTGTTTTTATTTTACACCTATACTAAATTTGAAGGATTTTATTAAGGTAAAAGGAAAAAATTAAATGATTTGTGAAGATTTCAAAATTAAATACTCTGTAAAATAGTAATTTTTAAACTTAACTCACCAAACAAAAAAGCGCCTGGGGATTATTATCTAAATTCTTGATTTATTTAAGCAGATTTTCTGTATCTGCTTTAGTTGTGATGGAATAAACGATTTTTTGTTAAAAATTAAAATTAAATTAAAATTCTTACAAATTCAAACCTGTTCCTCGGAAACAAAGTTTATTATAACCAAACTATAGAGAATTTTCTTAGCTTTCAGAAAATGTATACTTTAGGGGGTATTAAAGCATTAGATTGTTCCATGCAAAGGAAAAACTGAAACAAAGTCAGGTCAGGTGGGGGGACCAGTCCTGCCACCTTAAATTTGGCATACAGTTAGATGTCTCCAAAATACCCTATCATGCCAAGAATTTGGTCACTAGGACTTAATTCCTTCGAGATATTAATGAAAAACTTCATTTTTCCATTAAAACCCATTTTATCACTTTAAGACTGCCTAATATCAAAACCACTGATCTGAATTTGATCATATATAATATACATATTTTTCTATACATTCGCTATGCACATGCCAGAAATGATGTCAGTATTGCCTTTTTTTAAGTTATGGGCCCAACCATAATGCATTTTTTTAAAAATCAAGAAATATATTTACTCACCTAAGATGAGAATTGCTGAAGCTGGAGACTTTTTTTCAGGAATACAACTTTATTTAATCAAGATTCAATTGTTTACCCAAAATTAGATCTGAATTTTGCAAATTTTTCAAGTTATTAGCATATACTAAAAATTGATACCTTAAATTTTGTCCAACTTTGGCAATAGCACGCTTTTTCCCTGTAAGCACTGTTGATTTAATTTTCACAGCATATGTACATAAGGATTTAATCTTTTAAAATCTGAAATTTCAAAGAAATTGATTGGAAAGAATAGCTTTTATACAAGTTTTCATACACCATGTCAAGTGTTGTTTACATCTAGCCCACCTAGTAGTACAGCCTCCACTTGCATTATGTAACCCACCCCAGGCAGCTTGCCTTGGCTCAGCTTGGCCACTACTAGCAGGCTTCCCCTCTGCCCTGCACCCCCCCCCCCCCCCCCCCGATGGTGCATTAACTAGATGAATGTTATAATTTTCTGTATTTCATTTTATTCTTGGCTATGCAATGCTACATTTTAGATTTTGTATTTATCACCAGGGTTACAATGATTTAAGTGGACATTTAATTGTGTCCACAAAGTGGTATATTGCTATGAAAGTGTGGATGTTCATCAGATAAGTAATTCCTTACTTGAGAAGAGTAAAAACTTCACCAGGTGTGAAATCGACTATTAATTCCAGTATTAAATTATAGCTTAGATTGTAATTAGCATAATGATATTGTTTGTCCCTCATTCAACCAACAGTGTGTATACTTTATTTGAAAAGATGTTTTGATTTTACCAAATTTACTGAATCTTTTATTTTATTTCGGTGAATAAGATTAGGCATGTACTGAAAACTCCCAGTGTGCAAAACTTTTTAATAGTGATTCAAGGAATAATCTTGTAGAGCCATGTTATGGCATTATGTTCTTTTAAATTCAGTTGAAACATTTGTTATTTAAAAATAATAAAAATATATGTGTATGCAAAATAGGACCCAATATGAGCTACACTCTGGATATATAATGATTGCAACTTAGAATTCTAATATTTTAACTTATATTTTCAGTGTTTTTTAATAAAAATTTATAAAACTTGTAAATAAAAAAAAATTAATGAGATAAAAACTATTTTAATGGAAAAAGTGGATATGCTTAAATAATAGGCTTATATATAAACTTAAGTGAATTATTCCCTTGAAAGTTAAATAAAGGTATGAGTCCATTCTGTCCACTGGCCTCTCCATTTGTAAATTTTTCATATGCATCACAGTATCTCAAAACTTTTACTGTTTTTCTTCATGACAGTCTTGTCAGAGTATTAGTTTGCAATCATATATTTAGAACTTTACTATAACCAAGTAGGAGGGCCTCTTTCCTCTTAGCTTCTCATATGCTTATATAAATGGAAAACATTAAAATAGAATATTTTGCATTTGCGAAAATTTCAAACTTAAGCTGAGCGCCGTGACCCATGGGTCCCTTGTTGTGTTTTATATCAGTTTATAAATGGGAATGTATTATTGTACTTAAGCTCATCTCCACTTTCTTATTTCAAACTTTACAAGGTTTCCCATGTCACAGGTGGGTAACATGCACGTTACAGTCACATACTTGACATGCTGACACTTTTATGAATATTTGATTTTTAGAGGCTCCTGAATGTTTCATGTAGTCCATAAAATTGCACCATTAACTCGACTACTAGGATTTTATACAAGTATTCTCATAATCATTTCACATGAGTTCCTTGTCCCACAAACCCTTGTCAAAATTCGGTGTTTCATTTTTTATCCAAATACCAGTATTTCAGGTGTTTCAGTAGACCTATTCTTATAACTAATATAAGTAAGGAACATATTGCTGATGCAATATGATTGATAAGACTGACTTTTTCAGTTCAAGCCAAAGCCTAAAGTTCGTGTGAACAGAAGTGTTGTTAAACCAAGGAAAAGGCCGCTTTCAGAGAAGACTTTATCTACAGATAATGTGTCAGCAGCTGCCCGTGTGGTTGAGGACAGCCTGGAGCCACCAAGCAAGAGAAGACGATCAGCACGCCTCCTCGGAAATGTAAGATTCAGTGTCATCATTTAATTTAATTAAATTCTAATCTTGTATTAGATAACTTCCTCAGCTGTCATAATTTGTACATAGGGAGGTATTATTTTTATGAGATTATAAGTGGGACATTAATTATCCCTCCCATGGAGGGAGATAAATAGTGTTTGGTCTGTTGTGCATTGGCAGTGTCTGTGTCATACCTTGTGAACACGATAACTTTTGAAGACAAGTTTGAAACCGGAGACCTTGACCTTCATCATCAAGGTCAAATAGGCCAAAATATAATTTTTTGTTAAACCCCATAACTTTTGAAGTATCACATATTTTTTCCTCAAATATGCAACATTAAATTGCTAAAATCAAGTTCTTTGAGGAGCTCGAAACTGGTGACCTTAATCTTCTAGGTCAAATCAGCCAGAATTGAAAGTATTTGTGAACATTATAACTTTAGAACCGACTTGCAAAATGTCTCTAACAAAATCTCAGATGAGTTCGAAAACTGAAGACCTTGACATTCAATATCAAAGTCAAATGAGCCAAAACAGATTTTTAGCTCAGCTGACTATAAGTCATCTGAGCTATAGTCGTGGTCCATTGTCCGTCGTCCGTCCGTCTGTCCCTCCGTCCGTCCCTCCGTCCGTCCGTCCGTCCTTCCGTAGATGTGGCACGTTTTGAAACCGTAAGACCTAGGAATCCAAAATTCGGCATAGTGTTACATGTCCCCAAGATCTCCTACCAAGCCGAAAACTGGGTCTTTGCGACTTCGTTCCTTTGAGAAATTAAGGAAAAACCTCAATTTTTTATTAAAAACCTATTTTCACACTTCAGGGCTGCCTAATATCAAAACCACTCATCTGTTTTTCCTCATATTTACCATAAATATTCCTCTGTATAGTTCCTATGTACATACCTGAAATTATGTCTGTGTTATATAATTTTAAAAAGTTATGGGCCAAAACATAATGCATTTTGTAAAAAATCAGGAAAGATATTTGATCACTTAACACAAAACATGTTAAAGATATGGACTTTTTTTCAAGTAATATAACACTAATTAATCAAAATTAAATTGTATACCCAAAATTAGATTAAAATCTTTTAAATTTTTTAAAATATTAACAAAAATAAAAATTGGTACCTTTAATTTTGCCTAACTTTGACCAGGGCACGTTTTTTTCCTGTAAGTACTGTGGATTTAATTTTCTCCGCATGTTTTTGTTAGCATTTTGTCTGTTAACACAAAAAATTTGAAACCAGTTGATCAAAAACTGTAAATTTTATTCAAGTTTTCAAGCACCATGTAACATATTGTTTACATCAGGCTAGTGTTAGGCAGTTTGCAAGAGCTCAGCTCCCCAGCTTCAGCTCTCGTTCCTAAAATTTGGCATACAATTAGATGTCTCCAAAATCCCCTACCATGCCAAGAATTTGGTCACTAGGACTTAATACCTTTGAGATATTAATGAAAAACTTAATTTCACAATTAAAAACCCATTGTTACACTTCAATACTGCCTAATATCAAAACCACTGATCTGACTTTAATCATATATATCATACATGTTTTTCTATTCATTCTCTGTGCACATACCAGAAATGATGTCAGTATTGCGTGAATGTTTTAAGTTATGGGCCCAAACATAATGCACTTTGTAAAAAATCAAGAAATATATTTACTCCCTTAACAAGGGGCTTGCTGAAGCTAGAGACTTTTTGTCAGGGATGTAACATTATTTAATCAAGATTCAATTGAATACCCAAAATTAGTTCTTAGTTATTAGTTATTAGTATAAATATAAAATTAGTACCTTAAATTTTGCCAAACTTTGACCATTTCACGTTTGTTTCTTGTGAGCTCTGTTTATATAATTTTCATATCATGCACACATAAGGAAATTATAAAATTTCATGCATATAGAATGGGAATTCAGGTAAAAAAGAAAGTATATGAATACCAGTGCGAATACTTTCCAAATGTATTCATGAATGCATTCATGAATATATTCTTTAATATTGTTTTAATAATCATTTCAGTTATATTTCATTTTAAAAATCATACAATTCTCTTATTATTTTTAATAAAAATTATATCTGGGACAATATTTGTAATTTTTTTTAATAAATAGTTAAACTCTTATATTATATGTTCTGCTTATAAGTTATATGGCCAAGTCAAAATCTGTGTGACAATAGTACTCCATTTGTTAATAAAAAAAATGAAATCAATCCTCTTCCCTGTCTCCAAAGGTACTATCAAAATCATACATTAGTTAAACAACAACAACTCATAATACAGCTTATACTTATTACCACACAAAACCAGCATGTGCCTCATTTCTAAATCATATTTTTTTATCATATATAACAGCTGAGCGCCGTGACCCATAGGTCCCTTGTTTTGTAAACCCCATCACTTTAGAAGTAGCACATAATTTTTCCTCAAATTTGAAACACTAATTGTTTTTAATCAGATCTCTTGAGGAGCTAAAAAACTGGTGACCTTAACCTGGATCTTCAAGGTTAAATCAGCCAGGATAGAAATTATTTTTGAATGCTATAACTTTTGAACCACTTGATAATTTTCATGAAATTCAACTTGTGTATTGTCTCTACCAATATCTCAGACAAATTAAAAAAAGTACCTTGACCTTCATAATCAAGGTCAAATAGGCCAAAATTATTTGTGAACCCCATAACTTTAGATTAAGTGCATAATTTCTTCAAATTTGAAACACTAATTGGTTTAATCAAGTCCTGTGAGAAGCTTGAAAACTGGTGACCTTGACCTGGAAATTAAGGTCAAATCAACCAGAAAAGAAATTATTTTTGAATGCTTCAACTTTTGAACCACTTGATATATTTTCATGAAATTCAACTTGTGAATTGTCTCTGCCAATATCTCGAATAAGTAAAAAAAAGGTGACCTTGACCAAAGGTCAAATAGGCCAAAAAAGAATTATTTGTGAACCCCATAATTTAAGATCTAGTGCATAACTTCCTTAAATTTGAATCCCTTATTTTTATGCCCCCGCCACAAAGTGGCCGGGGCATATAGTTTTACCCATTTCCGTCATTCCGTCAATGCCTGCAGATATTGGCCTGATTTTTGGTGTGTGGGCAGATAATGACCAGTTACAGATCGAGTTCGCATTTCGTCCCGGTTGACCTACTTTTGACCTTTTTATGGCTCCTAAACTTAGAAAATTTCATGAAAAATAGAAATTTTCATGACAAATACATGTACAGACTTTTTTTCGCAATGCCTGCACATATTCTCCTGATTTTTGGTGTGTGGGCAGATATTGACCAGTTACAGATCGAGTTCGTGTTTCGTCCCGGTTGATCTACTTTTGACCTTTTTATGGCTCCTAAACTTAGAAAATTTCATGAAAAATTGAATTTTTCATGACAAATACATGTACGGACTTTTTTTTCGCAATGCCTGCACATATTCTCCTGATTTTTGGTGTGTGGGCAGATAATGACCAGTTACAGATCGAGTTCGCGTTTCGTCCCGGTTGACCTACTTTTGACCGTTTTACCGCTCCTAAACTTAGAAAATTTCATTAAAAATAGAAATTCTCATGAAAAATACACATGTACAGACTTTTTTTCGCAATGCCTGCAGATATCGGCCTGATTTTTGGTGTGTTGGCAGATATTGACCAGTTACAGATTGAGTTCGCGTTTCGTCCCGGTTGACCTACTTTTGACCGTTTTACGGCCCATAAACTTAGAAAATTTCATGAAAAATAGAAATTTTCATGACAAATACACATGTACGGACTTTTTTTCGCAATGCCTGCAGATATTGGCCTGATTTTTTGGGGTGTGGGCAGATAATGACCAGTTACAGATCGAGTTCGCGGTTCGTCCCGGTTGACCTACTTTTGACCGTTTTACAGCTCCTAAACTTAGAAAAATTCATGAAAAATAGAAATTTTCATGACAAATACACATGTACAGCCGTTTTTAGCCCTCAGCTCATAGGCTGATGGGCTATTGTTGTCACCCAAGCTGTCCGTCTGTCTGTCCGTCCATCTGTCTGTCCGGTGTCTGTCCATCCGTCCGTTCCGCGTCTGTTAACTTTTACCTTGTGAGCGGGATATCTCTAAAAGGATTCACCGTTGGAATTTTATTTCATCAGTGAAGATGTATATCGATAAAATCTCGGTCAAGTTCGAAGATGGGTGACCTTGACCCATTTTTTCTACATTTTAGAGCTCATTATAGAAAAACACTCAGAAGTTTATATCTCAGGAACCATTGTGTGGATTTTCACAAAACTTACTATGATCATTGGGACTGATGGTCTCTGTATGTGCTGCACAATTTTGGTGGCGCCACCTGCAATTTCTGATTTTTTAATGAAATTTTATCCGATTTTTTCAATTTTGGCCTTTTGTGCAGGATATCTCCAAAGGTATTCAACACAGGAACTTCATTTTATTTACAAAATCTTGGTCAAGTTCAAAGATGAGTGATGTTGACCTACTTTTCAAGGTCACAGAGCTTAGTATAGAACAAAACTTAGGAGCTTATTTCTCAGGAAGCATGTGGTGGATTGTTATGAAATATGGTATATATATATGCTTGATAATGACCCTTTACAGATCCAGTTTTCATTTTGCCCTTGTTGACCTACTTTTGACCATACGACACCTCCTGAACTTAAAAAATTTTACAAAATTTAACAAATGTTTCTAATTTGCCCCAGGCGGGGGCATTCGTGTCGTTCCGACACATCTAGTTTTAATCATATTCCTTGAGGAGCTCGAATACTGGTGAACTTCACCTGGATCTTCAAGGTCAAATCAGCAAGAATAAAATCTAAGATCAGTTGATAACCTGGTTATCTTGATCATCATTATACAAGGTCAAACTTAGAAATTCAGGATTAAAGATAACAACAAACTTTTGAAGGGGTTCATTTTTTCCCCCTTAAATTCCCCCTGAGAAAGTGAGGCCCGTAGTGAGGGGAGACATGTAGTTGTTTTTGTGTATCACAAAAACCAGGTCCTCTAGTTTCAGCAGTGTTGTTTGTGTACTTGCATTGTTCATGTACATGTAACACATGTACTTGAAAAGTAATGGTCCAGCATTGAAGCTCTACACCTGGTGTATATCCCATTGCACAGGTTCTCAGTAGGCCTGTAGGCCTTGTTAATTTATTTGTTAAATTTATTGCTTCCTTGCTGGTGAAGGTATTTCAGTGAACTTTGCTCTGCTGATGAATTGTAACAAACTCCAGGCTCACAAACTTAGGAATATTTAAAATATGCTCTTAACTTCTAGGCTAGTTATTAGCAATCAACAGAAACAGCTGGTTTTAGCATTTTCATTTAGCTGAAATGTTACTGAAGACATAACACTGAAACTTTGTATACTGAAGCATTACAAGCATCCTTAGACAAAAGTTGTGAGATTATTTTGGTTACTTGTTTCTACACTTTGGTGACCTTCCTTTCTTTTGCCTAGATTTCTATGCTTGTGATTTCTCACAATAAATACGTAATCAGAATACTTTTAGATGCAATCTCATGACTTTTTTTCTGAATGCCCCACACTAGCAAACTCAGTTGTGACTTTGGTTTCTATGGTTACATTACAGACAGCTAGTCCTGCTGCTGAAAACATCAGTTATGAGTGTGAGGATGAGGAGGAGGACACGCCCAGACTCAAAGCTCCCAAAAACAGACCCAACTTCTACGGAGCAGTGGAAGGTAAGACACTGTATAGTCAGGGGCTAGTCATGAAGAAATAAACAGAGCAAGGAGAGTTTAAATTCATTGTATCCACCAAAACGAAGTTTTGCGGATAAAATGTTTTTGACCGGGTTCTGCCGCAGCGTTCGTTTCCGGAGAACTCCTCTGAGACTACTGGATGGATTTTTCCAAAACTTACACCAGTTATGGGGTCACATGTGAACTGGTGCTTAACCAATTGGCCTTGACCTCTGACCTTTCCTCTCTGCCCAGTGTCCGTTTGTGCGTCTGTTTCCTCACATAAAACCACGTATCTCGGGAACCGTTTGACTGATCATGAAAAAAATTTTGTACAAATGTAGCCCTCAGATTGCTTTATAACATACACAAAAAGTGGTGGCACCACCTGCAACCATAGTTGCACAGTGTCCATCTGTTCATCTGCCTTGGGTTAAAATCACTCATATCTCTGCAGTGGTTTGACTAATTCACCTGAAATTTGGCATGCGTATACATCCTAGATAGCTTTCTTGATTTTATGACAGGTGGCGCCACCTACATTAACGTTCACGCTGCAGACATCCAAGCTCATATCTCAGGAACCATTTGACCAATCAGGAAAAAAATTTACACAAATGTAGCCCTTGGATAGCTTTATAACGTACACAAAAAATGGTGGCGCCACCTGCAGCCATTTTTTCACAGTGTCCATCTGTTTGTCTGCATTGGGTTAAAATCACTCATATCTCTGCAGTGGTTTGACTTTTCCACCTGAAATTTGCATGTGTATACATCTTGGATATTTTCTTGTTCAAATAACAGGTGGCGCCACCTACAATCATGTTTACATGGCAGACATCCATTCTAATATGTAACACATGTAACTCTACCCCTTGTCACTCAATCCATGCCTCACTTCACCCGTCCTACTCTGATTTTGGCAGATACACGTAGTCACTTGTCGACTACCTGTATTCTAGTTTCTAGAATACTTTATAAAGGTGCTAATAACACACAGGCATGGGATGTCTCTTTTGAGTACAGGTAGATGCAAACTTTGTTACCAGACATTGTACCATTCCACTCTGCAAACTTTTACTTATTACCCTTCTGGATATATTTAACTGTGAATCCCAATTACAGATCAACTTCATATAATATTGACACAACAGTAAACATAAAACAGTCATAATACAGAATATGCCTGGTGGAGAGTGGCAGGATCAGCCCTGTGGAGAGTGGCAAGATCAGCCCTGTGGAGAGTGGCAAGATCAGCCAGGTGGAGAGTGGCAGGATGAGCCTGGTGGAGAGTGGCAGGATGAGCCATGTGGAGAGTGGCAGGATCAGCCCTTTGGAGAGTGGCAAGATCAGCCCTGTGGAGAGTGGCAAGATCAGCCAGGTGGAGAGTGGCAGGATGAGCCTGGTGGAGTGTGGCAGGATCAGCCAGGTGGAGCGTGGCAGGATCAGCCCTGTGGAGAGTGGAAGGATCAGGCTGGTGGAGGGTGGCAGGATCAGCTGGTGGAGAGTGGCAGGATAAGCCCTGTGGAGAGTGGTAGGATCAGCTTGATGGAGAATTGCAGGATCAGCCTGATGGAGGGTGGCAGGTTCAGCCTGGTTGAAAGTGGCAGGATAAGGCCGGTGGAGGGTGGCAGGATCAGCCAGGTGGAGAGTGGCAGGATGAGCCTGGTGGAGTGTGGCAGGATCAGCCTGGTGGAAAGTGGCAGGATCAGCCCTGTGGAGAGTGGCAAGATCAGCCCTGTGGAGAGTGGCAAGATCAGCCAGGTGGAGAGTGGCAGGATGAGCCTGGTGGAGTGTGGCAGGATCAGCCAGGTGGAGAGTGGCAGGATGAGCCTGGTGGAGCTTGGCAGGATCAGGCTGGTGGAGGGTGGCAGGATCAGCTGGTGGAGAGTGGCAGGATAAGCCCTGTGGAGAGTGGTAGGATCAGCCTGATGGATAATTGCAGGATCAGCCTGATGGAGGGTGGCAGGATCAGCTGGTGGAGAGTGGCAGGATAAGCCCTGTGGAGAGTGGCAAGATCAGCCCTGTGGAGAGTGGCAAGATCAGCCCTGTGGAGAGTGGCAAGATCAGCCCTGTGGAGAGTGGCAAGATCAGCCTGGTGGAGAGTGGCAGGATGAGCCTGGTGGAGGGTGGCAGGATCAGCCTGGTGGAGAGTGGCAAGATCAGCCAGGTGGAGAGTGGCAGGATGAGCCAGGTGGAGAGTGGCAAGATCAGCCAGGTGGAGAGTGGCAGGATGAGCCTGGTGGAGAGTGGCAAGATCAGCCAGGTGGAGAGTGGCAGGATCAGCCTGGTGGAGTGTGGCAGGATCAGCCAGGTGGAGAGTGGCAGGATGAGCCTGGTGGAGAGTGGCAGGATCAGCCTGGTGGAGGGTGGCAGGATCAGCCTGGTGGAGTGTGGCAGGATCAGACAGGTGGAGAGTGGCAGGATGAGCCAGGTGGAGAGTGGCAAGATCAGCCAGGTGGAGAGTGGCAGGATGAGCCTGGTGGAGAGTGGCAAGATCAGCCAGGTGGAGAGTGGCAGGATGAGCCTGGTGGAGTGTGGCAGGATCAGCCTGGTGGAGAGTGGCAGGATGAGCCTGGTGGAGAGTGGCAAGATCAGCCAGGTGGAGAGTGGAAGGATGAGCCTGGTGGAGAGTGGCAAGATCAGCCAGGTGGAGAGTGGCAGGATGAGCCAGGTGGAGTGTGGCAGGATCAGCCAGGTGGAGAATGGCAGGATGAGCCTGGTGGAGAGTGGCAGGATGAGCCTGGTGGAGTGTGGCAGGATCAGCCAGGCGGAGAGTGGCAGGATGAGCCTGGTGGAGCATGGCAGGATCAGGCTGGTGGAGGGTGGCAGGATGAGCCTTGTGGAGCTTGGCAGGATCAGACTGGTAAAGGGTGGCAGGATCAGCTGGTGGAGAGTGGCAGGATAAGCCCTGTGGAGAGTGGTAGGATCAGCCTGATGGAGAATTGCAGGATCAGCCTGATGGAGGGTGGCAGGATCAGCTGGTGGAGAGTGGCAGGATAAGCCCTGTGGAGAGTGGTAGGATCAGCCTGATGGAGAATTGCAGGATCAGCCTGATGGAGGGTGGCAGGTTCAGCCTGGTTGAAAGAGGCAGGATAAGCCCGGTGGAGGGTGGCAGGATCAGCCAGATGGAGAGTGGCAGGATGAGCCTGGTGGAGTGTGGCAGGATCAGCCTGGTGGAGAGTGGCAGGATCAGCCCTGTGGAGAGTGGCAGGATGAGCCTGGTGGAGAGTGGCAGGATGAGCCTGGTGGAGAGTGGCAGGATGAGCCTGGTGGAGTGTGGCAGGATCAGCCATGTGGAGAGTGGCAGGATCAGCCTGGTGGAGCGTGGCAGGATGAGCCTGGTGGAGAGTGGCAGGATCAGCCCTTTGGAGAGTGGCAAGATCAGCCCTGTGGAGAGTGGCAAGATCAGCCTGGTGGAGAGTGGCAGGATGAGCCTGGTGGAGTGTGGCAGGATCAGCCAGGTGGAGAGTGGCAGGATGAGCCTGGTGGAGCGTGGCAGGATCAGGCTGGTGGAGGGTGGCAGGATCAGCTGGTGGAGAGTGGCAGGATAAGCCCTGTGGAGAGTGGTAGGATCAGCCTGATGGAGAATTGCAGGATCAGCCAGGTGGAGAGTGTCAGGATGAGCCTGGTGGAGAGTGGCAGGATCAGCCCAGTGGAGAGTGGCAGGATCAGCCAAGTGGAGCGTGGCAGGATCAGCCAGGTGGAGAGTGGCAGGATGAGCCTGGTGGAGTGTGGCAGGATCAGGCTGGTTGAAGGTGGCAGGATCAGCTGGTGGAGAGTGGCAGGATAAGCCCTGGGGAGAGTGGTAGGATCAGCCAGGTGGAGACTTTCAGGATGAGCCTGGTGGAGAGTGGCAGGATCAACCAAATGGAGCGTTGCAGGATCAGCCTGGTGGAGTTTGGCAGGATCAGCCAGGTGGAGAGTGTCAGGATGAGCCTGGTGGAGAGTGGCAGGATCAGCCAAGTGGAGCGTGGCAGGATCAGCCTGGTGGAGTTTGGCAGGATCAGCCAGTTGGAAAGTGGCAGGATCAGTCTGGTGGAGGTTTTTAGGATCAGCTTGGTGGAGGGTGGCAGGATCAGCCCGGTGGAGAGTGGCAGGATCAGCCCTGGGGAGAGTGGGAGAGTGGCAGGCCAGGGCAGAGTGGCCAAGTCAGCCTGGTGGAGAGTAGCAAAATCAGCCCAGTGGAGAGTAGCAAATTCAGCTTTGTGGAGTGTGGCAGGATGAGCCTGGTGGAGAGTGGCAGGATCAGCCCAGTGGAGAGTGGCAGGATCAGTCAAGTGGAGCGTGACAGGATCAGCCTGGTGGAGAGTGGCAGGATCAGCCAGGTGGAGAGTGTCAGGATGAGCCTTGTGGAGAGTGGCAGGATGAGCCTGGTGGAGAGTGGCAGGATCAGCCAAGTAGAGCGTGGCGGGATCAGCCAAGTGGAGCGTGGAGGGATCAGCTAAGTGGAGCGTGGCAGGATCAGCCAAGTAGAGCGTGGCGGGATCAGCCAAGTGGAGCGTGGCAGGATCAGCCAAGTAGAGCGTGACAGGATCAGCCTGGTGGAGAGTGGCAGGATGAGCCTGGTGGAGAGTTGCAGGATGAGCCTGGTGGAGAGTGTCAGGATGAGCCTGGTGGAGAGTGGCAGGATCAGCCAAGTAGAGCGTGGCGGGATCAGCCAAGTGGAGCGTGGCGGGATCAGCCAAGTGGAGCATGGCAGGATCAGCCAAGTAGAGCGTGGCGGGATCAGCCAAGTAGAGCGTGGCGGGATCAGCCAAGTGGAGCGTGGCAGGATCAGCCTGATGGAGTTTGGCAGGATCAGCCAGGTGAAGAGTGTCATGATGAGCCCGGTGGAGCAGGCAGGATCAGCCTGGTGGAGAGTGGCAGGATCAGTCTTGTGGCTTTTGATCTGAGAGTAGAAGGTCCTCCATTCTTTTCCTGTCAATGCTCAGAGTTACAGTTACAACTGGAATTCAGTCTTTAGCACAGTCTATAGCAAAGAGTAGGTCTGCCAGCACAGTCTCAATCACATGGGTTAACAGCATGAAGTCTACATAAATGAAAGAATTGTTTAGTAAGTTTAATATCCTAAGTCACAGGCTTGCTGAACCAAGTGGGTGCTAACACTCAGCCCTGCATGACATCAGTTATAGAGTTTGAGATGCTTTACCATCACCAGCACTCCTATTATCATGGCCTTGTGGAACTGGTGACCATCAAAATAAATCTGTGTGAACATCAGCTCTTCACTAGGCCCTGTCACAGACTATGACAGTAAGTATTAAGCTTTCCAAATTTGGAATGTTCACAAAGGTTTTGTAAAGTACATGGTTCTGCTCTCATGGAGTACAGCGATGATGAAGTAAAAAGTTCCCTGACTTTTTTCCTGAATCCACACTGTCTCTCTTGCAGCCTGTCCTGATCCAGAGGAGCAATCACACATTTTGCCAGGACTCTTGCAAGTATTTTTTTCTTGGTATTGAGAGCAGCAAGGTTCCTCAGTGCTTATTGCATGCCTTGTGGTTGCCCTTCCTCTTGTTATATTGATGCGTAGATTTCTATTACCTTGGTATGGCATCAGATTCTGGGCTTTGTCCCATAGATGACCGGCTGATGTCCTACGGTGATTTGAGACTCCTCAGGTGGGGAATCTGAAGCAGTGATGAGGTCAGCGCCGCTGATTCTCTGTATTGCCTCATCATTTATATGACATTGGCAGTGGAGTACTGATTCAAAGTGTTCAGCCCATCCATGAAGGATTTCAGTCCTCCCTGTTTCTCTCCGTGTCTGTCATACTTTCAGAGTTAGGAGTTGGGGAACTTCAGGGGGGCTGATGTCTGAAGATGGCTTTACAGCGGCTGAAGGAAAATATTTCAAGTGTTAACTGGTTTATTCACACCAGCTTCTCTGGTGATGGGGTACAGCACAGGCACTCGTTTCCAGCACTAAAATGGCTTGGAAACCATAAACACACCGAGTATGGGCGATATATCTTTTATTACTGGTGTATCGCCCATCCTCAGTGTGTTTACGGTTATCAAGCCATTTTAGTGCTGGAAACCAGTGTCTGTGGGATACAGCACAGGACTCGAAACTGGGAGGTGTTGATTTCAAATCTTAGCTGAGGAGCGGTGAGATATTCACGGTCAGCCCCCAACCCAGGGTGAGTGCTCTGCCCCACAGCCGTGTATCACTCTCAATAGAGTGTCTTTTAGAGGTTCCTCAGTGTTATGACCAAGGATGATTACACACCCAGGACCTGCAGGTGCAGTAAACATGGAGCCTGGGTGACCTCAGGAGATAAAATAAAATGACTGGAATTAAGTGCTACCACCCTGTCATGTACTGTAGTCTCTAACCAAAAGGTACTCTGGTAAGAAGATTACCTTCAGCAAAAAAAAATTTAAAAAAAATCCCATTTTATTCACAATCCAACTGACAATAATTGCTAAAATAGTGTAGGATCAATTAAATACTCTGTATAATTAAAATTTTTATTTAACAATACAACCTAGTGTTTCTTGAAATATCATATTTTATGAAAGATTACAATTATATGAAGAAGTTTTCTCAGTACTATAATTACATCTTTTGTAGGTGTAGCAGTTGGCACAGCGTGGGCTACCCGCTTGGAGTGTTGTATTGCAGGCATTCATCGGTAAGGAATATTAGATCTTAGGGCAGTAACACAAGCCAACTAACATTTATTTGACTTTAAATCAGCTGACTGTAAGTAATCTGAGTTACAGCAATGTCCTTTGTCTCTCTGTCTGTCCAGACGCCCAGCATGATGTCCTTGAACAGGGTACAAATCAAAACTTCTAGCTACAGTCCTGAAAATTTTGCATATATATTAGTAGGATCCAATATTGAATCTTTACTGAAAATTAGGGCACTTAGACCTTATTTTTTCAAGCAACTCGCTGAAGACTTGGCACTTCTTTAAATTTGACCCATACCAATATATTTGCTTGTGTCATTAGCAAAAATAAGCTTTTGTTGACCTACTTTCTGCGGGACAAAATGGTCTTTTCCACTTCTTCCAAGATAAGTCATAAAGTATTAATATTTTGGCCTTCATATCATAGTCAACAGTTCCTTAGAAGAAGGGGATTAATTTGTGTGTAAATTCAGTCAGGTCATTTTCAAGATGGTGTCTTTATGGAACTTCAAATCGTGTCGATCGCAAAATATGACAACTTGATGTGTTTCCATACAGGATGTATTGTCTGTTACTAAATATCTGAGGAACTGCTGCAGCCTTCAGTTTCAAATTTCACAGGAATATTGATCATGTGACTGCTCAATGATTTTGACCTCCAGGTGGCGCCACCTGTGTTGACCTACTTTCTACAGGCTGTAATGGTCTTTTCTCTTTTTTCCAAGATATGTCATAAAGTATAAATACTTTGGCTTTCATATCATAGTCAACAGTTACTAGGAGGAAGGGAAATAATAATTTTAGTATAAATTCAGTTAAGTCATTTTCAAGATGGCATATCTTCGGAACTTCAAATTGTGACAATTGCAAAATTTGACAACTTGATGGTTTCCATACAGGATATATTGTCTGTTACCAAATATCTTAGGAACTGCTGCAGCCTTCA
This sequence comes from Sipunculus nudus, assembly GCA_026874595.1. Lineage (NCBI taxonomy): Eukaryota > Metazoa > Annelida > Sipuncula > Golfingiida > Sipunculidae > Sipunculus > Sipunculus nudus. The sequence continues at coordinate 67,899,485 of CM049310.1, forward strand.
GTTTCAAATTTCACAGGAATATTGATCATGTGACTGCTCAATGATTTTGACCTCCCGGTGGCGCCAACTTTATGGACCTACTTTCTGCGGGACGAAATGCTCTTTTCCACTTCTTACTAGATAAGTCACAAAGCATTAATATTTTGGCCTTCATATCATAGTCAACAGTTCCTTAGAGGAAGGGGTATAATTTGAGTAAAAATTTAGTCAAGTCATTCTCAAGATGGCGTCTTTATGGAACTTCAAATTGTGTCGATCGCAAAATATGACAACTTGATGTGTTTCCATACAGGATGTATTGTCTGTTACTAAATATCTGAGAAACTGCTGCAGCCTTCAGTTTCAAATTTCACAGGAATATTGATCATGTGACTGCTCAATGATTTTGACCTCCAGATGGCGCCATCTGTGTTGACCTACTTTCTACAGGCTGTAATGGTCTTTTCTCTTTTTTCCAAGATATGTCATAAAGTATAAATACTTTGGCTTTCATATCATAGTCAACAGTTACTAGGAGGAAGGGAAATAATAATTTTAGTATAAATTCAGTTAAGTCATTTTCAAGCTGGCATATCTACAGAACTTCAAATTGTGACAATTGCAAAATTTGACAACTTGATGGTTTCCATACAGGATGTATTGTCTGTTACCAAATATCTAAGGAACTGCTGCAGCCTTCAGTTTCAAATTTCACAGGAATATTGATCATGTGACTGCTGAATGATTTTGACCTCCAGGTGGCGCCACCTTTGTTGACCTACTTTCTGCGGGACTAAATGGTCTTTTCCACTTCTTACTAGATAAGTCACAAAGCATTAATATTTTGGCCTTCATATCATAGTCAACAGTTCCTTAGAGGAAGGGGTATAATTTGAGTAAAAATTTAGTCAAGTCATTCTCAAGATGGCGTCTCTACGGAACTTCCAATTTTGTTGATCGTAAAATTTAACAACTTGATGTGTTTCCATACATGATGTATTGTCTGTTACCAAATACCTTAGGAACTGCTGCAGCCTTCAGTTTCAAATTTCACAGGGATATTGATCATGTGACTGCTCAATGATTTTGACCTCCAGGTAGCGCCACCTTTGTTGACCTACTTTCTGCGGGACGAAATGGTCTTTTCCACGTCTTACTAGATAAGTAACAAAGTATTAATATTTTGGCCTTCTTATCATAGTCAACAGTTCCTTAGAGGAAGGGGAATAATTTGAGGATAAATTTAGTCAAGTCATTCTCAAGATGGCGTCTCTACGGAACTTCAAATTTTGTAGATCGTAAAATTTAACAACTTGATGTGTTTCCGTACATGATGTATTGTCTGTTACCAAATATCTTAGGAACTGCTGCAGCCTTCAGTTTCAAATTTCACAGGAATATTGATCATGTGACTGCTTAATGAATTTGACCTGCAGGTAGCGCTACCTGTGTTTAGCTACTTTCAGCAGGCTGTAATGGTCTTTTTCACTTTTATCCATAATATGTCATTAAGTATTTATTTGTTATAATCTGCCAAAACAGAGTCTCCTCTGAGACTCTTGGACTGATCTTTCTGAAACATTTTTTTAATCACCTGCCAAAATGCACAGTAATTCACAGAGTGAACATTAGACCCCTGGGTCTCTTGTTCCAGATTGGTACATTATACGATAAGTCTTTTTACTAAATGTCCACAATGAAAAATTAAGCAAGGGTCACTGACACCATAAATTACTAATTGCTTCTGACCTCCCCATGAATGCTTTTTTGCAAATTGCATTTTTATGTCAGGACTTGTGTCACAGATCAGCTTGTCAGCTGAGCTTCATGACCCACAGGTGACTTAATGTATAAATGTGTGTATTGTTCCAACAGGTTTATCTGTAATCTACAAATCAGATATGATAAAATTATGTTTTCGATGAACCTGTGAGCTTATGTGATGGTGTGGCCCCCTCCTAACCTTATGTTAACCCATACTTTCTCAAATACGACAGGAGCTAGCATCTTCAAAATATATTTTGAAATATCAGACATCTAAAAACTATAGAATTGAGCATATTTTTTTGCTATCTGCATTGACTTGGATTTTACAGGGGAAAAGCTAAAAAAAACTTTAAAATCTTCTTCTCTGAAATTGTCCAGCCAAATTGTTCATTATTTCACAGAAATTATCCCTGAAACAATCTCTCTTAAGTTTGTTCAAGTGGTTCCAATTTTCTGATTTTTGGTCAAGTTGCAGGAAGCTGAACTTGGTCATTTGGCCAAATGGGCATACTAAAATTACAATATCAGAAATGGCAGGAGCTGTCATCACCAGATTTTATACAATTGTTGGTCACATGACCCATATTTGAAATTGCAGTTATGTAGTGCCACCTATATCGACCTTGTTTTTACAGACTGATAAAAACCTCATCATTTTAGCCTATTTCAGCTTAAAAATGTTTTATGATGAAACTGTCCAGGTGAATTGTTTAAATTTTCACAAAAATTATCCTAGGTTAGGGTTCTTTCAATTGTATAAGAATAGATTGGGTTCAATGATTTTTGGTAGAGTCATAGAAAGCTGGAGTTGGACTTGTGACCATTAGTTAGCCTTTTTCAAACTGAGGGCTGCAATAGTCTTCTTCTGCCAAACTGTTGTTTCGACTTCTGTAACATTGCACAAAAATGATACATAGGAGGCCTATGTTCAAGTTTACTTAAATGATTTTTTTGCAGAAATATTGGACCTTTAACAATGTAAAGACTTCATCTTTAATTATTCTAAACATTTTGATAAAAAAAAAATCTTATGAATATGTCAGCTTGAAAAAAAGCATTATAGCCAATGTTTTTCAGTATGCGTGAACAGATTTACCAACAGGCCAAGATTGTGTGTGTAACTATAAATAGCTTGGCAGACTGCAAACTATATCAGATTTGGCTACAGGCCAAAGGTCAGTCTGGATCAATTTATAGCTTTGGCAGACTGCCAACTGTATTAGATTATGCAACAGGTCAAGAGTTCACTCGGTGCAGGTCAAGAGTTCACTCAGTGCAGTAGCTGCAGCTCTAAATTTGTTCCGGTCACTCGGGCCAACTGCCTTCCTCACCTGAACTTGGTCAGCCCATTGCACTAGACTCAAGAGAAGTTTGATGTATTGGCCTGACATATTGACTTGTTCATGCATCTTTGATGGCTTTCTCGTACACAAGACTGGTGTCGCCACCTACAATGACTTTTGCACAGTGAATGTACCTGCTTATTTCTCAGAAGAAATTTGATATATCAGCCTGAAATCGTGCATATTTATACATATCAGATAGCCTCATCATATACAAGACTGGTGGCACCACCTACAATAATTTTTGCACAGTATATGTCTCTGCTTATTTATTAGGAGAAGTTTGATATATCAGCTTGAAATTGGGCGAATGTAAACATCTTGGATAGCTTTGTCATACACAAGACTGGTAGCGCTACCTACAATAATTTTTGCAGTGTATGCTCCTAATTTTTTCTCAAGAGTGATTTGATATATCAGCCTAAAATTATACATGTTGATACATCTCAGACAGATTTGTTGTAAACAAGACTTGTGGCCCCACCTACAGTTGTTTCATACATCTGTGCACATAGACCAACAGTGGTTTGAAGTATCTGCCTGAAATTTAGCATGTCCATACATTTAGATGGATTGAATACACAAGACTGGTTGCACCACCTACAATCATTTTTGTATTGTGTGCACCCATGCCAGTATTTCAGCAGTGACGTTTGTGAAATTGGTGCTTAAACTCGGGTTCAAAATGTTTAGTACTTGCACTGTACATATACATGTCACACATGTACCTGAAAAGTAAAGGTCCAGCATGGGAGCATTATACCTGGTGTATATCCAATTACGCAGGTTTGTATTAGGCTTTAAGGCCTTGTTTTGTGTACATCATGTACCTGTCACATGTACTTGAAAAGTAATCAAGTACTTTTCAAAGAATGGTCATGCATGTTATCATGGAAGCAATATACCTGATGTATATCCCATTGCACAGGTTTGCATTAGGCCTATAGGCCTTGTTTAGCATTTACATCAGATATTATAAAAAATGTTTGATAGCATTTATATCAATTTCATAAATTTACTTAGTTACCCTATTTATTCTAATTTGGCGACCACTTAAAAATAATTAATTTTCTCAGAGGTCGAGATAATGGAGGATATTTGAAAATTATCTTCATGCAGAATTTGCGGTGGTCGAGATATTAGAGGCATACGGTTTGATAACCTTCCGTAGGGACGCAGAGCCGCTCTGACACTCGAGCGGTCATATGAATTGAGTGATAATTTGGTCGTATATAAGTTTGTTTTGTTAGCTTAACAGTATTTTCTACAAACGGGATTTCAACCGTCACATGAATTATACGCAGTCCGCAAATGATTAATCAAACTGAGCTCAGTCACTTTACAAAATGATCACTACTTCGCGTATAGGTACGATCAATTGACATAGACGGCAACTCATGTAACCACCAGTTGTTTCAAGTTAACCCGCCAGGCGGCGATATCGGCGGGCCGAAAAGTGACAAGCAGCTGCATCAAGTTGGAAGAAGACTTTATAAAAAATAACTGCCTATTATCAGATAACTTTTATTTGCATATTACGTAATAAATATAGGAAAGTAAAGGCGCGTTAAAATATACACGACCGGAAATGGTCCTAGCTCGCGTGCCCTCGATCGGGCCCCGTTTGGTACGGGCGGTCACCCATCCAAAAACTAACCGGGGTCGTTTAAACTTAACCAAGATGACAGTTCCACCTGTATAACAGTTGTTCCATCACGCGTGCTTCGCAGGATTTTGTAAATATTATTGCTGAAGATCGCACGTGAATTGCACACGAGGCACGTGCGTACCAGGAATGGTACACGAGTTTGCTTCGTCACGGACACCCATTTGGTTCTTGAAGGCTTTATCATGTTTATATATTATGAAAAACGCATCTTTGTATCTTCATAAATTTTATTGGAAGCAAGTTCGATGTGGATGCCCAGTGTAATAAGAATATAGTCAGATACAAACTGCAGTGCCCGTTAGAGACGGAGGCATTTCACCTTAACATCGTCGACAGAAAACATTGTCGGCAGTCGAGAAATAAGAGTCATTTTAGAAATTAAGCTTTCAAAATATTTTTTTGGGGTCGAGAAATAAGAGGGATCGCCAAACTGGAATAAATACGGTATATCACTATTATTACTTTATAACTATGCCTTTCATAGGTATTATCAGTGAATGCTTTATAACCATACCTTAGGGTTTGTATGAGTGTTTTCTTTGTATCCATGTCTATAACCATGCCTTTATTATGTTTTATTCATTGAATTGTGCCTTCCTGTGTGCTTGTAGACCAACAGTTGCAGGAATTCATGGCGGTGCAGATGGGGCATACTCAATAGCTCTGTCTGGAGGTTATGAAGATGATATCGACCTTGGAGAGAGCTTCACCTATACTGGGGAAGGTATGTTTTGTGTATATTGTTGTTAATTCTGCACATGTTTCAGGTAATCTGTACAGTATAAAGAAGAAACAGAATTTTATTTTAGAATGGCCTTGCAGCTCATGGCAAAAATATAAATAAATTGAACATTTGAACAGACAACATGGTGGTGGCACAAACTTGATTTTGAGTACCCAGAAGGTTGGGCAGGACAAAATTCTCCTTGGAAACCAGAAATAAGGCACTGATATCTGTATTCTCTGCGTTATGGGGCTTGTTTGTTCATCCCAGAATGATTAAAAATTGGATACAAAGGCTCCAATATCTCAATAATCTATGCATGGAATGCTATGATCCTTCCTGTCAGAATGTCAAAGGTCATGATCCTGTGCACATCTGGAGTTAATCTCAAATTGGTTATCAGATGATGAAACTCATCATTACCCATAAGTCACTTGTTTACTCACACCAAGCAGTTTTTACACAGACTTGAATGCATGTATTCTATTCTTGGTCTAAGCATGGAAAGTATTAAGGGGGAACATGACACTTTACTGGCGCCCCCTACTGATGACACTGCAAATTAAAAATATCTGGTTTAATTATATTATCAATAGGCTACATATTTTGCAGTTTGTGACTTTTGTTGTCATGAACGACGTCATCGCTTCAGGGCATCGTTTGAGAAAAGTTACTACGATGAACAATTATTGTAGGAATGCTCAGTGTGACCGCTTTTATAATTATATTTTTAAATAGTATCAAATTTTTACAAAGAAAATTTCACCAGAATATCACCAGAAGAGGCTCAAGTGCAGGAATATGCCAACGGACGGCTCTGTTGTCAACTGTCAGTTTTGACAGTTGCAAGTAGATGTCAAAAAAGAGCATAAATATTACCATATGATTGTAAGTGACACTGATGGTGTAATTCTGAAGAGATATTTAATATATACCTATAGTTTTTTAGTGTTTATATTTACATTTCTTTTTATATGGGCATCTTAAAAGCTGATCATATATTGTTGACGCCAGAATCCATTTATGTGTGGACTTGCTCTCGGTCTCAAAACCATCAGCGCCACCTTTAGGGTTTTTTTCTAAACTAATAATGTCCAAAATTTTCATATTTTGGCCTTATATTTTAAAATTTAACCCATTGACATACACATTTTTGTCTGTAAATAAGATTGATATTTAATTCAGCATGTTTTATTAGAATATTATGAAAAATACATTGGTCAGTTTTCTAAAATATGTAACTTTTGCTTCCCCCTTAGTTATAATATCATATAAAAACCCACCACAAGTGTCAATTTTCAACTTCATATACTGCAAAAATAAGCACATTGACCCCCAGATTTCATTTCATAATTTTACAAAGTATGTCTTGTAGGTATCATGTGCAAACTATCTAAGAAATTCCATTGGCAGTTTAAAGTGTCATGTTCCCCCTTAACTTGTCAGTATGCAGGGCTCGAAGAATCAAGTTGTCTGACATCCAAGCCAAGTTAAAAATCTTGTGATCGACAGTGTTTGCTCAGTTCTACGTATGTTTGTTCTAAAAACTATAAAAAAGTGTCCCCCAGCATCAATCACTGACAAGTCTAAGTACTGATATGTACCAGCTTTTGCTTGTGAAACAACATATGGCTTTAAGTTTTTAACTTTTCTTGGATGATGGGGGACTTTCAAAATCAGTCAGATTCTTATGTTGGCTCTCTTGTCTTGAAAGAGACATTCTCGGTATATTTCCAAAGATACTGGCAAAACATGCCATATGAAATGATTACGGAAGTACCTTAAAAGTCATTGTAGAAGTCGCATCCTTACTATACTGTAAGTGACACCCTGACTTTAAGGATCCCCCTGGGGAATAGTCATTAAAGTTTAATTTAAGGAAAAGTCCCATAACATAAGTCGCACCCAGACTGGCGTCCCAACCACCTGATACCTATGGATTTTAAGAATCATTTCCTGCGGTGCAAGAATACATTACAACCAAGGTCACCGTAGTACTAACATGGTTTATAAACTAGATAAACCATTTAAACATAAAAATTAATGAAACAGTTTTAATACAGTGCTTATATATAAGGAATAACAACAGAATCATTACATTAAGAGTCAGGGTTCAATTGTCAGATAAAATTTGTACAGTTCTTTTGAGTTGGATAACATTTTGTGCTGTGAAACAAGTCCTTATTGCTTTTTCTTATAAGGTTAAGTAATATTAGATATACTAATATCAAGTTAAATGACTGTATGAATAAATTAATGATTCTGAAGCAAAATAGTATCACAATTGAGCACCTGTTTATATGCTTGATGATCGTCAAAAGTAGAGTGAATTCATTAGACTATGTTTGGTTTGCAAAAGCGTGACAAGTCCCAATCCGCTGCATTGGGCATATCTTGAACTGACTTAAGACAACTGAAGGATGGAAAGAATACTTTAGTTTGAATTTATTCACCTAATTTCTTATGTGGGCTCTAAAGCTGGATTAAGTAACCCTTGCATTAATTGTTACAATTGTCCATCAAGGTGCGGCGCATGCGTGGTATTACTGAAAGGACTGAAATATGTCTGTCAACAAGGGGATAATGAACGCATTATTGACCTGTCGGTTAAAAGAAAAATTTACACCATTGAAATTGCTGGTTTTATATTTACTGAGACTAATGATTTTTATTCTGTGTCCAGTTTCCATCGTTATAAGTGATTATGTTCAAATGGCTTAATTGCCTGGCAACCTCAGCCATGCTGAACCAGATCTGTCATGACATCAAACAATGTTGGTTCCTGTGAAATTTATATATGTATTTGGCCTGTTCCAGGAAAAAAATATATGCCTGTATGCTGTTTCTTCATTAAAAAATTTAACGAATATGCCAACCCCCAATATGGTAATGCATGTGTGCTGCCATTTTGTTGATGGGGAATATGATCGTTACAAAGAGACACGGGTAAAACACGAAGCAGATGGTATTGTTATCCAAAACACTTGAAAGCCACGAGATGGTGACGGTGACCTGATGGTTCTTTAATATGGAAGTTTACAACTATTGATATCACGGAAGGCTTAGATGACCTGGGGTTGTAAAGTTCATAGCATGGGTGACCCAGGATTTAACTTCTGCTGCAGGGCTTCAAAGGACAGCTGGTAGCCAGTGATCAACTGCACAGGCGACAACGTGGTGTAAATTTGAATATATCACAACTTTACATCTAAAATTGGCTATGTAACGACAAGTTTTTAGCGAACCTATGAGCTTATAGATCGTCCGTCATCTGTACGTTAACCTATACTATCTAAAAAAAAACAGGAGCTAGCATCACATATTTTATGCAAAAAATTAGCCATCTGAAAAACTCTATTGGATTTTGCTTATTTTTTGGCTAACTTCGTTTCTTATATTTTATAGAGAAAAACCTAAAAAACCTTTAAAAATCTTCTACTCTGAAACAGTCCAGCCAAATTGTTCAATATTTTACAGGAATGATTCCAGGGGCAAGATTGTTCAAATGGTGTGCATTGTTGAATTTTGGCTGAGTTTGAAATTTGAACATAGTCATTCGGCCAAGTAAGCATACTGACATAGCAATCTCTGAAATTACTTGAGCTAGCATCATCAAGTATTGTGCCAATGTTGGTCACATGACTCATATTTGAAATTGCAGATTTAGTGGTGCCACCCTCATTGACCTGTATTTTATGGGCAAAAACCTAATTATTTTAGCCTCTTTCAGCTTAAAAAAGTTATGATGAAACTTTCAAGTTGAATCTTTCAATTTACACAAGAATTATCCTAGGACATGATTCTTTCAATCATATAAGAATAGATTGAGTTTGTTGATTTTTGGTAGAGTAGTTAAAAGCTTAAGTTGGTCTTATGACCATAATTAAGTCTATTTCAAACTGAGGACTGCAGTAGTCTTCTTCTACAATATTGTTGTTTCAATTATAAATTCTGTAACATTGCACAAAAATTATTCTTGAATGGCCTTTGTTCAAGTTTACTTGAATGATTTTTGGCAGAATTATTGGACCTTTAGCAATGAAAGGACTTTATTATTCTAGAAATTTTGATAAAAAGTCTTATGAATATGTCAGCTTGAAAAAAAAGTATTTTAGCCAGTCTTTCAGTATGTGTTAACAGATTTACCAACAGGCCAAGCTTGTGTCTGTATCTATAAATATTTGAGAAACTGCCAACTGTTTCAGATTTGGCAACAGGTCAAGAGTTCATTTAGTGCAGCCAAATATAGGTCAAGAGATCAATCAGTGCAGCCAGGCACAAGGCATGTGATCACCTCATGGGTGTCATGTGAACACCTCATGGGCACTATGTGATTACTTCATAGGTAACATGTGACCACCTCATGAGTATCATGTGATTACCATGAGTGTCATGCCCGTCGGGGCTGCATGTGGAGCCAACCTGTGAGCTAATTATAAATTAAAAATCTTATGGATATGTCAGCTTGAAATAAAGCATTGTAGCCAAAGTCTTTCAGTGTGTGTAAACAGATTTACCGACAGGCCAAGAGTGTGTCTATATCTATTAATAGCTTGGCAGACTGCCAACTATTTCAGATTTGGCAACAGGCCAAAGGTCAGTCTGGATCTATTGATAGCTTGGCAACAGGTCAAGAATTCACTCAGTGCAGCAAGGTGCAGGTCAAGAGTTCACTCAGTGAGGCCAGGTGCAGGTCAAGAGTTCACCCAGTGCAGTAACTGCAGAGAGCAATTCCTTCGGCTTCGCTTGGGGCAACTGCCTTTCTCACCTAAGCCTGGTCAGCTCAGTGCACCTGACTGAAGGGAAGAAAATTTGATGTATTGGCCTAATATTTTGTCTTGCCATGCATCTTTGATGGCTTCTCATATACAAGACAGTTTTTAGCTCAGCTGACTATAAGTTATCTGAGCTATAGCTGACTATAAGTTATCTGAGCTATAGTCGTGGTCCATTGTCCGTCGTCCATCCGTCCGTCGTGCCGTCCGGATGTCCGTCCATAAGACTGGCACGTTTCGACACCATTGGACCTACGAATCTGAAATTTGGCATACAGTTAGATGTCCCCAAAATCTCCTACCATGCCGAAAAATGGGCCAATAGGACTTCGTTCCTTGAGATATTAAGGAAAAACCACAATTTTTTATTAGCTCAGCTGAGTATAAGTCATCTGAGCTATAGTCGTGGTCCTTTGTCTGTCGTCCGTCCGGCAGGCCAGCTGTCCGGCCGTCCGGCCATCCGGCCGTTAACAGGGCACGTTTTAAAACCGTTGGACCTACGAATCCAAAATTCTGCATACCAATAGATGTCCCCAAAATCTCCTACCATACCAAAAATTGGGTCATTAGGACTTTGTTCCTTCGAGATATTAAGGAAAAACCTCCGTTTTCCATAAAAAAGCCATTGTTACACTTCAAAGCTGCCTAATATCAGAACCACTGATCTGTTTTTGATCATATTTAGTATTCATATTTTTCCATACATTTTCTGTGCACATACCAAAAATTAGTTTAGTATTGGGTATTATTTTGAAGTTATGGGCCCAAATATAATGCAGTTTCTTAAAAATCAGGAAATATATTTGCTCACTTAACATGAGAATTGCTGAGGCTGGAGACTTTTTTTCAGGAATATAACTTTATTTAATCAAGATTCAATTATTTACCCAAAATTAGATCTGAATTTTGCAAATTTTTCAAGTTATTAGCATAAATAAAAAATCAGTACCTTAAATTTTGTCCAACTTTGGCAATGGCACGTTTTTCCCTGTAAGCACTGTTGATTTAATTTTCACAGCATATATACATAAGGATTTAATCTTTTAAAATCTGAAATTTCAAAGGAATTGTCACTACTAGCAGGCTTCCCCTCTGCCCTGCACTCCCACCCCCCAGCTGGTGCATAAACTAGATGAATGTTATAATTTTCTGTATTTTATTTTATTTTTGGCTATGCTACATTTTAGATTTTGCATTGTACCACCAGGGTTACAATGATTAAAGTGCACATTTAATTGTGTCCACAAAGTGATGTATTGCTATGAAAGTGTAGATGTTCATCAGAGTGCTCATTAAAGATTTTAATTTGTTTGACTTATAACTCATGGTTGTATCAGTTGTTACATGATACTGGCTAAATAAACAAAATTTATATTGCTGATCCTTTATTTCAGTTCATAAAATTAAACATTCCCAACTCCAGTTTGCTCCTGGTATAATATATTGGGTGTTTTGATCCTTGGATTAATTTTAACAAATGTATTAGTTTCATAGTTGAGAATACTTTTCTTTTTTTTCCTGATACCGTTTAAAAAAATAAAAATATTTAAATTTTTCCTGTTAGTGCTGAGGATTAAATTTTCACAGCATGTACACATTAGCATTTCATCTGTTAAAATCTGAAATTTGAAACTAATTGATAAAAAAACTGTAGATTTTCCAGGTACCAAGTCTTCATTGTTTACATCAGGTCAGTATAAATGCAGTGTACTGGGCAGTTACATAACACCTTCAGGTCTGACCTACTGCCACTGTGAGTGTCTGGGGCAAGCTGGGTCAGGCAGTAATTACCAGAGAGCCTCACTTTCTCTCTCTCTCTGGCAGTCTAGGTCTCTCTTTCTCTCTCTCTCTCTCTCTCTCTCTCTCTCTCTCTCTCTCCCCCTAATTGCCTCCCTTCCTCCCTCCATCCCATTCTGTTGACAGGTACTTTAAACTAGATACATTAGCTAGAAATGTTGATGCAATTTAGAAATGTGAATCAACTAAAATATTCACAATCACATGTATGTTATACTGTAAATTTATAGTAACATTTGGAAACTTGGATTAAAATTATGTAATGAAAAAAAGGAATAAATACAAATATTGTTATTTTTTTCTTGGCTCAGTAGAATGGGGAAAAAAATTATTTGCTTTGTTTCTCCATCTTTCTGTCTGTTTTAAATATTTAATGTTCATGAATAAACTTTTTTTATAAGCATTGTTGAATTAAATTTCATATCCTGTATGTATATGCAAGGGTGTTGTAACTCTCACCATCCCCTTCTTCATCCCACTGAGGCTTTGCTCCTAGGCACTGTGAACAATAGTTCTATGGCTATAGCATAAAATTTAATAATTAAAGAAAATATCTACAGAGAGACAGAGGCATTGTAACTCTGATCATAACACAACACAACACCCCCCCCCCCATCAAGTCATTGCACCTGTGGAATGGGGATGTTATGGCAACTGTATACATATCATAAAATTGATAAAAAAGGTTTACCAAATAAATTGGATCTCATCAGACAAATGTGTAAACTGTTGAACTGTCAACAGCTTATCAAAAAGGTAAACCAATCGAAAGGCATGGTCAGGTCTCAAATATTATTTGCAACATTTTCTTCAATCATATAAACCAACCATGGCCCAGATTACCTCTTCCTCTCAAACATTATCTACATTTCATCATATTTTTAAGATTTTAACCTTCCAGGTGGTTCAGTACTGTTGACCATTTGTCCATAGGTACCTATGTACATGCCAGAAATTATGTCAATATTGTGTAATATGTAGACGTGAGGGGCATCAAAATAATGCACCTTGTCAAGACCGATCTTGTCAAGATATTATGTCATACAGTCACAAATTCATAAATCCCCTCATCAGCATAGTTAATCATAACCTTGTATCTGTCAAATTGAACTCTTGCAGTTTTCCATACACTATAGATCCTTCAACAAATAGCCTTATCATCATTATACCACTGCTTAGCATACTGTCATTGCATTCATATTTGCTCAAATAAATTGCTTTTTCCGACCCCTCCCAAATAAATAAAAAATAAACCACTATATTTTATTCCGTATTAATGCATCAGTCAGGTTATTTCATATATCATTTACTCACATATTACATTATATTCCTTTATAAAAGCCCAACATGACCATGATATTCTAAGCTTTATCTACTCAATATAGTATCACAATGGTGATACATTTATAGTCCAATCATGATCAGCTGAGCGCCGTGACCCATGGGTCCCTTGTTTTAATAATCATTTCAGTTATATTTCATTTTAAAAATCATACGATTCTCTTATTATTTTTAATAAAAATTATATCTGGGACAATATTTGTAATTTTTTTTAATAAATAGTTAAACTCTTATATTATATGTTCTGCTTATAAGTTATATGGCCAAGTCAAAATCTGTGTGACAATAGTACTCCATTTGTTAATAAAATAAATGAAATTAATCCTCTTCCCTGTCTCCAAAGGTACTATCAAAATCATACATAAGTTAAACAACAACAACTCATAATACAGCTTATACTTATTACCACACAAAACCAGCATGTGCCTCATTTCTAAATCATATTTTTTTATCATATATAACAGCTGAGCACCATGACCCATAGGTCCCTTGTTCCTCATATTTACCATAAATATTACTCTATATAGTTCCTATATACATGCCAGAAAAAAGGTCTGTATTATATAATTTAAAAAGTTATGGGCTCAAACATAATGCATTTTGTAAAAAATCAGAAAAGATATTTGAACACTTAACACAAAACATGTTAAAGCTAAGGACTTTTTTCCAGTAATATAACTTAAATTAATCAAATTTAAATTGTATACCCAAAATTAGATCAAAATCTTTTAAATTTTTTAAAATATTAGCAAAAATAAAAATTGGTACCTTAAATTTTGCCCAACTTTGGCCACGGCACGTTTTTTTCCTGTAAGTACTGTGGATTTAATTTTCACAGCATGTGCACATAAGGATTTAATCTGTTAAAATCTGAAATTTGAAAATAAAAACTTCAAAATTAGGCTAGTAATTGAATTTATTTTGGAGGCTCTTGTTGTATTCCCTTATATTGTCAAGCAGTCCACTTTGGTGACTGTAGGTCATTCAGTGCAGCTCTATCCACTGAGTTCAGCTTGATCAGGCTGTCTGCAGTAAATACCATACCACAGGGAGCCTTTTTCTCTAGCAACCCCACCCCCCCCCCCTCACCCACCCCACCCCCATTCTGTTTACAGACCTGTACTATGAACTAGATGAATCTTAAAATTAATTTTTTTTTTCAGCAACGAGCAGTAACAATGGAGAACCCTCCCGCCACCCACCCCTTCAATACACAGGACTAATAAACAAGATGAATCTTATAATTTTAATGTTAAATACATTTTTTTATGAGACTTGGACAATTTTGATTGTTTTAAAGAAAAAAAGTCAGGAATTTAATCCTAATATTCAAATGTGATAAAATATTAGGATCTAATGTAAGTGCTAACTGACAAGATTTAAGAAGATATAAATACTTTGTAGCATTTCATTCATATCTCTTAAAGTTGGCAGGGCCTAGGTGTGAATAACACTGTTAACTTAGTATTAAAATTAGGAATATTGGTCAAACTTTGTGGGATCAATTTTTAACTCATATGGCCTTATATATAACTTTTGAAAACTTAATTACCTTCACACATTATTTGTTTATGAAATGTTACTTTTATATAACACTTACCGTAGGCCTATTTGTTCCCTTGGTGCATCACTAAATGGTTTAGCTCATGTCCATTATTCTAAAATTTACAGAGTTTCATTTTAGCAGGGCCATTTTCTCATAGCTTTTCTAATGATAATATACACGAAAAACCAAAAGAAATAAAAATATTTTGCAGTTACTAATATTTTCCAAAATTCAGCTGAGCGATGTGACCCATGGGTCCCTTGTTGTCACCTACAATGACTTTTGCCCAGTGTATGTACCTGCTTATTTCTCAGGAGGGATTTGATATATCAGCCTGAAATTTTGCATATTTATACATATTGGATAGCTTATTCAGAAACAAGACTGGTGGTGCCACCTACAATCATTATTGTGTTGCTAGTATTTCAGCAGTGATGTTTTTCCCGCCAAGTCCTCTTCTGTGTCTACGATGAAAAATATGCTAACTGGACTAGAAGTGTGAAACACCAGAATGAGGCGGAAGTCAGCAATAATAGGTCCACTGAGGGAAAATTTTTGTAGGTTTGCTCTGACGTAAAAACTCCTGACGGAGAAAATTCTACTTAATTCAGGAAAGCTCACATAAGTGAGCACATAACAAAACCACCATTCATGGGGAGGGAATGGGGGGGGGGGGGGTTAGACTAAAGTGAACACTTGTTACTTATTAAGTGCTCCCTGTCCCTGGAGGTGTTATATCATATCTGTTCTGATTCCAGGAGGAAGAGACTTGAAAGGAACCAAAGCAAATCCAAAGGTTAGTAACTTTGCTGAAGCAGAAAATGATATCTGTCTGATACTGAAGTTGTTTGATGTGTCCTGATGTATCCTCCTATCAAGTGTGATGATGCATCTGTCCGTCAAGGAAAAGAACTCAGCCTGGCAGGTTTAAGGTGTAGTCACTTTAATATAATGCTTGCCTATATTCTGTTCCATCACCTCATGTCCAACTGTTTTAGCTCAGCTGACTTACATGTAAGTCATTTGAGCTACTGTCATGGTCCTTTGTCCATCATCCAGACACATGTTAACAAGGCACGTTTCGAAATCATAAGACCTACAAATCCAAAATTTTACATAGAGTTAAAATCTCCTATATAATTTTGGGATTAAAGGTCAAGGTCACATGTCACTTTTGTTCATGAAAACGTCTGGTTTAAGTTTTTTTGTTGGGCTTATTGCTCCATAGCTAATGAAGATATTTCTGTTAAACTTATACTGATGTTCTATGACATTGTCCATACATAAACTAGGTTGACTTTCACTGTACATGGTGGGTTTAAAATTTTGTGGTTTTGACATGAACCTCTATTCAAGTGGTTAAAAAATGTGTGGATCAATCATTTCTAGTTATGTCTTTTATCAAAAATAAGACTTTACTGACCTGAAGCTAGCCAAAGATCATTATTTTTATATAAGAAATGCATTTAATATATATATCTTTATTCATACCACAAAAGAATACATTGATTGTATACAATGAAAAACAAACAAACAAACAAGTGCAAATCAAAATAACAATATAGGACCATTCAGTCTAAAGACATCACCTGAACAGTAGACAACACATTAATCAGCACGTTCACTTCCTCAGTTGTTAAGTGTGACGTACTTAATCCGTCTTTACAGTCAGTTAATTCAGATATTAAATCTATGTTAACAGACCTTGGTACCTTTTGATAGTGACTCTTTAAGGTATTAAGATTGCCAGTGTCACCCCACATTCCATATTTATCCATCTCACTTTCAAGAATCTTAGATTGTTTCGAAGTACACTAACAGATGTATACTTAGCTCTTTTAGCTAAGAACTGTACAATATTATTTTCAACAGTATACATAGTGCATAAAAATGTGATAAAGCGTGCAATGAATATATTTATCAGGGAAGAAGACCCTGCAAGACCCTGAACTGTTCTCCTGTGTTAGTTATATGGCAAATGCCAAATATGAAGCAAAGCCTTGTTATAAGATGTACATAATTTTTCTGTTGATTTATGCTGTAATATCCAGGACTGACAGCCATAGAATGAACAACTAAAGCAATGAAATAACTTATTTATAACCCTCGTTGACAGACATCCAAAGTTAGACATTAGAACATTAAAGCTTGAGATAAATTTGCCCCTTGTATTCATTATATCATGATGAACTGATAAGTCTGAGCTTACCATATTTCCTAGGTACTGCACAGATTCCTCCCATTCTATCTGAACACCATTTTAGCATACGTTTTCTGGTTTTACTGCTGAACCCTTTTTGAACAGAACACATTTTGTTTTCTTTTGATTGAAAACCATATCAAATTCTATTGCAAAACGTTCACATTTTAACATTTCCTGAAGGCCTCACCTACTGGGGCTTAACAGTGTGAGATCATCAGCATAGCCTAATGCTCCTACATAATGGCCACCAACATAACATCCAATACCTTTATTTCTAAGCCAATTCAGTAATTCATCCATAAATATAGTAAACAGAATAGGAGACAAGACTCCTCCTTGCCGCACACCATTACTGGCTCCAAACTCTTCGGATTCAACTCCACCCCATTTAGTCTTGATAACAGGTTTCCTTAACATATCAATTCGAACCCGAATGATAGCAGGCTGAACATTATGTTCCAGTAACATTCCAAACAACTTAGGAATATTAACTTTGTCAAATGCACGAGATGCATCAACAAAACAAGAATACACTGGTGAACCATTCCATACGTAATGTCCAACTGTTTCCTTTCGAACCATTGTACACATATTAGTTGAGTGGCCCTTTTTAAATGCAAACTGTAATGAGGAGGTACTGAGTTTATTTCCAGTCCTATTGATGATTATAATGTCGAGCAACTTACTCAAACAACTAGCTAAAGAGATACCCCTATAATTGTCACTACACGTGTGATCACCCTTATGATCTTTAGGTATGGGTACAATTACATATGTATTCATATCTTTGGGAACATGTCCATGGGAGATCATAAATTGAAACAGAATTGACAGATATATAAACAGACGATCAGGGCCCTGAATTATATGGTCAGACTGTAAAATATTTCTGCCATCAGATTTTCCCCTCTTTAAATGCTTAACTGCCTTATCACATCTGAGACATCTACACAAAATTTATCATTCATATGTATCCTTCGCATTGTCACATTCTAATTCATTAAGATCATCTGCATTGTCATGGAGACTATTATACAAATCCTCATATTTTTTCCCAAAATGATTGGCAAACTCAGTGCATGAACATTTATTGTCAACAACCTTAGTCTGCACAGCACCACCTGATCTAATTTTCCTAATCTCCGCCAACAGGTCTTGATCACAACTGTTAAAGCATATCTGCCATTCCTCATTTCGTTTACACTGCTTCACTGCCCGATGATAGTGGGCTCGAGTTCTATGTCTTGTTGTGGCTACATGTCCAACGGTTGGATGCTCATTTTGGATCCACAGCCAATGCCAGAAAAGTGCTTGTTCTTTGAAAGGCTTAACATGCTCCGACCAGTATGGTATATGCTAAAATTTACACCTAAGTGTTTAAGTAAAGGGTAGACACTGATTACTTACACTGACACAGCTATTCACAATATCTGCATGTAAAACATCAATACTTTTCTTATGGTCAGATAATGGGCACTCAATATCCATACATGTCAAAAGATTACTAGCTATGCAAATGTCCTTAAGTTTCAGATCTCAAGCATTGTTATATTCTATGATCTCATTCTCAGTTGTGTTAACCCAATCAATTTGTGTTTTCTTGAAAGTCATCACATTATTCACCATGTAATACTGATCTGCATCAATATTAAGTTTAAAAAATACAGGACTATGACTAGAAGCGTTCAATGGAACATCTATAATTCCAACATGTGAGATAGATTTGTAAATATTACAGGAACATATAAAGTGATCAATAGTATATGTACCCACTCCCTCACAATTCATATAAGTATGATCTAGCACAGCATCTGGACTGTCCCAAGCAAAATATAGTTGATGGGTGCTGCAAAAACTGTTTAAGTACCTTGTGTGAGCATAAGATCTACTTAGATCAACATTACAATCTCCACCAATGATAACAGCATTTGCATCATGTGTTTCTAAAATATGCTGAAGCTCACTCAAAGTATCAATAAATTCCTGATCAACTGTTTGTGATAGATTGTCACACGGCAAATATATACAAATTAATATGACATTAAAAACATCTTATAGTTGTGAAGATATAGCACACAGACGATTTGACTTAACATTTACAGAATGAACACGGCCTGAGAGCGACTGGTCCCATAGAATGGCCACTCCACAGTATGGGCGACCACACATTTTATCCTTTGAGCTGTCCATACCTGTCTGAGCATTAAACATATAATCCTTATGAATAGTGGCTTTAATGGCTCTCGTTCACCAAGCAACCAGGTCTCTTGTACAAATATAAAATCAACATGGTTTGTTTCAATAAGGTTCCCTATATATGACCTTTTTGTATCATTGATAACACCCGTAGGGTTTTATGTTATACAACTGAGGTTTGTAGGAGTTGTCAGTGCCACCATGATCAATGCAGATTATGTTATACCACTATTGCTATTGTCACGCCTTGTAAAACATTTTCTATACCCAGTACCCTCTGGCAAAAAATCTGCATCTATTACCTTATCTATATCATTTACCCTTATCTGCACCTTGTATGACTTCATCATAGATTCATCATGAGTTTACAAATATGTCTACAGTTCTTGGGCCAACTTTAATTGAGTCATGTATTTATTTCCCCAGCTACTGTAAGTTTATTTCCCTGTCATCGCTTTTCCTGCCTCTGGAACTGAAACGCATCATTCTTTTCCTTTACATGTGGTATTGAGTGTACATGGGAGTATGTAGGAGTTTGCCTGTCCATTCTTAACAAAGTTGACAGAATGCCTACAGTCAGCATCAGAACTACAGTTGCCATCCCTGACTACATCAGTGAATGACTTTGACATACCGACAGTGGTAACATCAGGTGTTTGTTTTGGACCCTGCTCCTCCTCAGCTTGTGAGATCTGCCTGGCATTATCATTTTCAAGGAGCCCAATGCTGCACAGTAACCTGCAGGGCAGCAACTAAATCTAAAGTTTGCTCAGATTATACCTCCATTAACTTCAGTCTTTGATCCAAGTTATTAACCAAATCTAGCAGTGCCATATGCTCCATCTGTTAAGAGGCAAATTTAGGAAGCCTATCAAGGTTACATGCTGCAAATTTTGGGAGATTTACATTCATACTATCAAACTGTATTATATCACCAGCATCTGTCTCTCTGGATGTTCTGGTGGCTGAAGTCAACCTACTAGGTGGAGCTCTCAATACATCCACACCAGCTACTTTCCATACATAATTTTTGCATCTGTGATTTCATCTTGTCCATAGAACTTATATATAACACTACGAACATTATCAGATGTGGCCCTATGTATATAGTACTGAACATAAGACAGTACATTGTTACAAATACAGTCACAGAGTACAGGTATATCATCATCAGTAATGTTACTGGTTCTATTCTTAGGTCTAACAGACTCTCTTTCATTATTATTTACACCACCATTATCTGTTTCAGTTTGTTTTGGTTTCTTATAGATATTTGGTCACCTTACAGTGGCACACTCTTGACAGTACAAGTCATCATCTGGATGTACTTCGACACATCGTTTATGCTTTTTACAATGTGTATATATTCGCACCATTTAAGTACAGTTTTTGCAACAGCCTATCTAAAAAGTACCTGTTTGAGACAACCCCTCATACTCAATCGGCTGGCCCATACACACCTTACTGGTGGTTCACTGAGTGCATTCAGACCAAAGAACAATGAAACTAGTGAGGGGTTACAAAATTTCACCAATACCAAACCTTTACCTGTAGAAATAACACAAAACTGCAAATTTATGCCCTCAGGAATCAAAATTAAAATATTTGCCTCTGGAATCTGTTTACAGTTTATGTGATCAATATCTCTGCCAAGTTATAAGGACAACATATACATTTAACCTTAGAAAAAACACCCAATTTGACAGACAGTTTGTTTTGGTTGCCAAGCACACAGTTAGGGGATCGTCTCAAACAATGTTTATAACTTTTACTTGACTACTCT
The DNA here is from genome assembly GCA_026874595.1 of Sipunculus nudus. Taxonomy (NCBI): domain Eukaryota; kingdom Metazoa; phylum Annelida; class Sipuncula; order Golfingiida; family Sipunculidae; genus Sipunculus; species Sipunculus nudus. The sequence goes on from CM049310.1 coordinate 67,920,608, forward strand.
TTGAGTATGAGTTTCACGATGTGGGTCCATCTCGACAGATTTCTCTAAATGATTGTTGGGCTTTTATTTATGTGGATAAAAGCTAGCCACAAATTCCAGGAAAATAAAAACGCAGTTAAAATTTTGAATTCTCAGTATTATAAGCAAAATCCACACATATTTTTACGTGATCAGAAGTCACCAAGCTACTTAATGGTGTTGGTGCAATAACTTAGCTGGAAAGTGATAGATTTTGATAAAACTCTGCAGTTATATTAACTGTTATAATATCTTCCCTAAATTTAATTCACGGCAAAATCCTCACATATTCAATGGGGTCACAGGTTACAAGCCTACTTTATGGTGTTGTTGCTATCAATTAGCAGGATTATAATGGATTTTCATGAAACTCAGTAGAAGTATTAACCAATACAAAATCTCACATAAGTTTTATTTCTGCCAAAATTTATGCATATTAAATGAGGGCAGAGGTCACAAGAAATATGATGGGCATATTATGCACCCCTGTGGTGCTCTTTGTTTTTCTGAATGCCCTGTACTGGCGAGCCCTGTTGTCCTCAGACTACTTGTTTTAATTTATTAGCATAAATGTAAAATCATGCATTACCTTAAATTTTGCCAACTCTGACTATGCATATCTTTAGCTCAGCTAAAGCCTTAGCAATAACCCTTTGTCCCTCTTCTGTCCGTCCAGTCGTCCATCTGTCCGTTAACTAGGCACAAATCGTAACCATATTATCTAGAAACTTCTAACTTAATATTAAGGTGAGCCTTGATTAATCTCCTTGCATTCCATAAAGTAGGTCAATGTGACTTATATTTTGCAAGTTATGCATGTTTTTAGCTCAGCTGACTGAAAGTCATCTGACCTATAACGATCACTATTTGTCCATTGTCCGTCATGCCGTCTGTCCATTAACAAGGCACAAACCGTAACTGTTAGACCTAGAAACTTCCTAGAAACTAACTGTACATCCAGGGAGGTCCATACAGAATCTCCTCGGAAACCTGAAATAAGGTCTCTGTTACTCATATCTTCTGAACTTTGGAGCTCCGAAGTACCCCCCCGAATAATGGAAAATTTGATACAAAAACTCCAGTATCTGAATAACTAATGCATTGATTGCCATGATTCTTTGCATGGATATTGATCATGGAGTGTTTCATCAGTTCCTGCAGACTGGTGGCACCACCTGATTTTTTCGAATTTTTACACATTTTGTTCAATTTTTGGGATCTTCAAATGAAGCCGTTAACAAGGCACAAACCATAACCATTGGACCTTGAATCCCCTATCTTCACATCCATGCAGGTCCATTAATCATCTCCTTGGAAACCTGAAATTAGGTCTCTGTTGCTCATTTCCTCTGAATCATTTGCTCATAAGTACCCCAAGAATAATAAACATTTGACACAAAAGCTCCAGTATCTAATAAATGATGCATTAATCACCATGATTCTTTGCATGTATATGATCATATGGAGTGTTTCATCAGTTTCTGCAGACTGGTGGTGGCAGCTGTTTTTTTTCAATTTTTATTCGCTTGCTTTAGCAGAAAGTGATATAAAGTTATCAGTCCTTTCTGTCTACTGTCTGTCTATCAGTATATATCTCATATGCAACACAGAATCTCAAAAACCTGTACTGGGTAGCCCATGGCTGTCATGTCAGAGTATAAGTTTGGCAATCATATATATAGTGTTATCACCAAATAGCAGGATCATTTTCTCTGAGCTGTTCAAATGCTTATACAGTGAAGTCTCTTTTTAATAAACATGTTTTTTTCCATGGGAATTTGTTACTTAAATCAAATTTCCATTGTAATGAATTTTCACCTGGCTTGAATCACTGGGGACACCTGAACACTTGTCTGCTGCACTCAGGATATCAGAGACTACTGATTTTCCCGCTGCCTGCTTTGACCTTTTATGATGACACTTAAACACCAGGTGGTGCACATGTGCCTGTCTGCTGAAAAAAACTGCTGATGTGACTACCAGCCAACCAAATGCAAGTCAACAAACACTCTACAGGCATCAGGTTCTGCCCAGAATCCATGTGTGGGGCAATTCTCTCTGAGCCTGTGGCCTGTTTAGACGGACGCTGGGGCGATGAGCTGTCACTCAACACGAAATGAACAACATTGGCTTCGTGTATTCCTCGCTTGGCTGGTAAACCATTTTGTCTTCCAGCGCGGGGTCTCATCTGGTTGGAACAAAATACAGTGCTCCCCTCTGGTGTAGAGATTCAGGATACAAGGCCATAACAAACAGTGCTTACGATGTATAGGTAGTTGGCCTATGGGTAAAGCGCTGTGTAAAGAGCCTAGGGTGTGCTCTACCGAGACAGGGAGTAAACAGCGGTGACATAACCACTTGACTATGGCCTTGATGTGAAAACCTGCCCTGTCATGTATTTATTAGCCGGTCAGTGTTGGCTGGGTTTAGACAAAGAACAAACGCCTGGCAAACTTGGACCAGACTGCTGCCACTCCAGTTTGTTTTAACAATTCCGACTATAGGGGCAAGGTTCATTTTGTTTCCTGCAAGTCCGTTCAGATCCAGAACAAGTTTTTTGTTATATCGAACTTTCACTCATCTGTTCCCTAGAGATTTGTCCATAACTCGAGTTATAAGAGACTTCACTGTATATAAAAAGCAATAATAGATATAAATTATAAGTATATTTTGCATTTGCTGAAATTTCACAAATTCAGCTGAGCACCGTGACTCATGCAATGAAAATATTTATTAGTAACATTTAAAAGCAAAAAAAATGGTAATGTACACTTTTTCAACAAGGTTAATAAATATCTACCATACACCTTATTAAAAAAATTATTTTAAAATATGAGAAATCAGTCTATATTTTACAAAATATCATACCCATTTATTGCAATCAAGGTCATTGGTCACATTGTCATGTAAAGCAACCTCAATTGACAGCGGCTGATTGGATGGTGTCATGTAAACACTGAAAAATAAACAGCAATTGAGACCTATTCATGCAGAACAGCGTAATGCTTAAACATAATTGTATCCCAAACAAAGTTGGAATACTATTGTTTCATGAACGTCCCGCCCCCTGCCGCCGCCACCGCTGCCGCACAAAATAATCTTGTGAGCCGGATAACTCAAAAAATATTTCATTGATCCTTATCAAACTTTAAATGTGTATAGATATAGGTAAGAGGACAAAGCCTATTTAAAATGGGGTCATGACCTTTGCTAGGAGAGTGACCTTGACCTTGAATAGGTCCATTTTTGCTGAAAATAACACAAATTTCTTAAATATCTAAAAAAATTTTGCATGGATTGGTCCAAAAATCAAAGGTCAAGGTCACAGGACTCGCATCATTAAAGATATTGTGGACGCATTTTAAGCCAAAATTTTCATCCCAGATCTTCCATCTTTAGCATATAGCTCACCTGCCGATAGTGGATGATCCATATCAGTTTTGGGGTAACAAGGTCAAAGGTCAAGACCACAGAAGCCATCTGTCAAAAATTAGGTTTTGAATGATAATTCCAGGTTTAATTGATGTATGGATTTCAAACTTGACTTATATATGTCTCATTGAAAAAGCAAGACCCCAATTGATTTTGGGGTCACAAGGTCATAGGTCAAGGTCACAGTACATATCTTTAAAAAGATTGTTGATGCATTTTCACCCAAACCTTTCATCTCAGACCTTTCATCTTGCACATATAGGGCACCTACCAATAGAAGAAGATCCATATAAATTTTGGGTTTACAGGGTCATAGGTGAAGGTCAACAGGAGCCATCTGTCCACAAATTGATTTCCTGATGGTAACTCCAGCTTGGATTGATATGTGTTTTTCAAACGTGACTTATATATGGCCCATCAATAAAGCAAGAATCCTATTGATTTTGGGGTCATGAGGTCAAAGGCCAAGGTCACAAGTCCCACATCTTTAAAAGATTGTGGATGCATTTAAACAATACTTTTCATCCTGAGCCTTCCCTCTTGCAAATAAAGTTCACCTGCCAATGGGCGAAGATTCCTATCAATTTTTGGGTCACAAGGTCAAAGGTCAGTGTGACAGGAGCCATCTGTTCTCACATCTTTGGAAACAGAACTTTGGTCAACCCCATAATTTTGAAGTACTGCATCTGTTCCCTTCAAAGTTGACACAACAAACTCCACCAAACTGTTAGACAAGTTCAAACATATGTGACCTTGGCCCTGTCATGTGTCAGTTTATACTTCAGAAGAAGGGTGCCTATTTAAGAAGTGGTATGCTTTATATGTCTGGGGATACTATGGCATCTCCAATGCCAGAAATTTCTAGTTTCATTTTGTATTAATATAAATACAAACGTGATTTGAAATAATGACACAGCATTATGACCATGGATCACTTATTGTATCCGCCAAAACTTTGCAAAACTAAAATTTTGCGTGTTTATTCATCTTAGATAGCTTTCTTGATGTTTTAGCTCAGCTGACTATAAGGCATCTGAGCTATAGTCGTGGTCCATTGTCAGTCGTCCGTCCGTCTGTCCGTCTGTCCATCCCTCCGTCCGTAGATGTGGCACATTTTGAAACTGTAAGACCTAAGAATCCAAAATTCGGCATAATGTTAGATGTCCCCAAGATCTCCTACCAAGCCGAAAACTGGGTCTTTGGACTTCGTCCTTTGAGAAATTAAGGAAAAACCTCAATTTTTTATTAAAAACCTATCTTCACACTTCAGGACTGCCTAATATCAAAACCACTCATCTGTTTTTCCTCATATTTACCATAAATATTCCCCTATATAGTTCCTATGTACATACCAGAAATTGTGTCTGTATTATATAATTTAAAAAAGTTATGGGTCCAAACATAATGCATTTTGTAAAAAATCAGGAAAGATATTTGATCACTTAACACAAAAAATGTTAAAGCTATGGACTTTTTTCCCAGTAATATAACTAATCAAAATTAAATTCACACCACACACGCAGCGGACATATATTCCTGAGTTCTTTCACACTGAAAAGTCCAAAATACCACTCGTTGTCTGAACTGAAGAACAAGTTTTATTCCGGTAACATCCAACATTTGGCCACCGTCATCGTTGACTGGCTCCAATCTCACAATAACAACGTCCTCAGCAAATACAAATCAAGTAAATCTTCTTACGCCCTGATCGGCTACAACTATCTATATTCTCTCCAGGACTAATACTGTCCTTGCGGAATTTATAACACACCCCGCTCGGTGTTCAACTAATCCATCACCAGTTGACGCTAGCTCCCAAATTCATTCACCTCTACTTTCTTGACGGACCTTGACACCGCCCTATTTATACCTGGGTAACCGAAACTTCTAGAAGTCTCTAGAATAATCAAGTCGTTTCTGGTCAAGACTAGCACCTACAGGATTTTCTAGAATTTACCTATTGGAAATTACACATTACCTGAAATCTCTAGAACCTTCTGTCATCTAATTATAATAAGTCCATTTACTTACATAATAAACAATAAATATATACTATTGAATAATCCACCAGCGTCATTGGCACGGATGTAAACTAATAGGATGACAACAACAGCTGACAACTTTACCATATACCATCAACTCTGTCTTTTCAACTACCTCTTATGGTCTGATATTCCAATATAATATAAACTGACCTGTTAATGCACCACATAAATTATGTTTTCCCTAACTTATTCCATTATCTTATGAAATTCCGTTTGACATACACTAGGTGGGTAGCACATTTGTGTCACTAGTGTTATGCAGTTTGCAAGAGTCCAGCTCCCCAGCTTCAGCTCTCAGTTCCTAAATTTTGGCATACAATAAGATGTCTCCAAAATCCCCTACCATGCCAAGGATTTGGTCACTAGGACTTAATACCTTTGAGATATTAATGAAAAACTTCATTTTTCTATTAAAAACCCACTGTTACACTTCAAGACTGCCTAATATCAAAACCACTGATCTGACTTTAATCATATATAATATACAGTTTGTTTTTGAGTTTGTTTTTAAGGCCGCGGCGATAAAAACAGGATTTACGGTACATTTTTTCTATACATTCTCTATGCACATGCCAGAAATGATGTCAGTATTGCGTAACTGTTTTAAGTTATGGGCCCAAACATTGTAAAAACATTTGTAAAAAATCAAGAAATATTTCCTCCCTTAACAAGAGGATTGCTGAAGCTAGAGATTTTTTGTCAGGAATGTAACATTATTTTATCAAGATTCAATTGAATACCCAAAATTAGTTCTGAATTTTACAATTAGTATAAATATAAAATTAGTACCTTAAATTTTGCCAAAATTTGACCATGGCACGTTTGTTTCCTGTGAGCACTGTTGATATAATTTTCATATCATGCACACATAAGGATTTCAGCTTTTTGGTTTAGAAAGCTGAAAGAAATTGGCCAAAAATTGTAGCTTTTATTAATGTTTTTATGAGACCATGTCAGACCTTAGCTCTCCCCAGCCCCTCTTGAGTCACCTGTATGTTGACCTAGTTGACCTTTCATCAAATTATGCATGCTTTAGGCCAGGCATACTTTGGGGCAGCCAGGCAGCTTATGGCCAACCACAGTTGATCCAGATGTCCAACCCAACTCATCCAGTAGTTTTAACTAACAACATAACAATAAACAATAAATTAATAAATTTTTATTGGTTTATAGCTCAGCTGACTGAAAGTCATCTGAGCTATAGCGATCACTCTTTGTCCGTCGTCCGTCTGTCCGTCTGTCCATCCGTTAACCAGGCACAAATCGTAACCGCTGGACCTAGAACCTTGTAACTTGGGGTTCTGAGAGGTCCATAAAAAAATCTCCTTGGAAACCAGAAATTAGGTCTCTGTTACCCATATCCTTCGAGCTATGTGGCCCCAAAGTACCCCCCAGAAAAGTCAAAAATTTCATACAAAAACTTCAATATCTCATTAACTACTTGACTGATGGTCATGATTTTTGGCATACATATTGATCATGAGATGTTACATCACTTCCTGCAGACTGGTGGCGCCACCTCTATTTTTCGATTTTTTACGAATTTTTTTCTCTATTTTTGAGACCTTTAAAAATGTGAACATCTGTTAACAGGGCACAAATCATAAAAACTGGACCAAGAATCTTCATTCTTGACACACAGGGAGACCCATGAAAAGTCTCCATGGAAACTTGAAATTAGGTCTGTGTTACCCATATTCTTTAAGCTGTATGGGTCCAAAATACCCCCCCCCCCCCCCAGAATAATGGAAAATTTGATACAAAAACTGCAGTATTTCAATAACTACAACACTGATGGTCATGATTTTCGGCATACATATTGATCATGAGCTGTTCCATCAGTTTCTGCAGACTGGGTGTGCCACCTCAATTTTTTTTTCAAATTTTTACGAATTTTTTTCTTTTTTTTGAGACCTTTAAAGATGTGGTTATCTGTCAACAGGGTACAAATCGCAACAACTGGACCTAGAATCTTCATTCTTGTCATGCAAGGAGGCCCATGAAAGGTGCCTGTGGAAACTTGAAATTAGGTCTCTGTTACCCATATCCTTCAAGCTATAGGACTCCGAAGTATCCCTCAGAATAATGGACAATTTGATACAAAAACTGAAGTATCTGAACAACTAATGCAGAGATCACCATGATTTTTTGCATGGATATTGACCATTAAGTGTTTTTATTAGTTTCTGCAGACTGGTGGAGCCACCTGTATTTTTGTATCCACCAAAATGAAGTTTTGCGGATACTATGTTTTTGACCGAGTTCCGCGGCGGCGTTCGTTTCCAGAGAGCTCCTCGAAGACTAATGGACCGATTTTTCCCAAACTTACACATATTATCGGGTCACATGTGAACTGGTGCCTAACCAATTTGCATTGACCTCTGACCTTTCCTCTCTATCCAGTGTCCATTTGTGGGTCTGTTTCCACTCATAATCCCTCATATCTCGGGAACCGTTTGATCGATCAGGAAATAAAATTGATACAAATGTAGCCCTTGGATTGCTTTATAACATACACAAAAAATGGTGGCGCCACCTGTAACCATGTTTGCACAGTGTCCATCTGTTCATCTGCCTTGGGTTAAAATCACTCATATCTCTGCAGTGAATTGACTAATTCACCTGAAATTCGTCATGTGTATACATCCAGAATAGCTTTCTTGATTTTATGACAGGTGGCGCCACCTACGTTCACGTTCACGCTGATGACATCCAAGCTTATATCTCGGGAACCGTTTGACCGATCAGGAAATAAAATTTATACAAATGTAGCCCTTTGATAGCTCTGTAACATACACAAAAAATGGTGGCGCCACCTGTAACAATGTTTGCACAGCGTCTGTCTGTTAGTCTGCCGTGGCCTAAAATTACTCATTTCTCTGTAGTGGTTCGACATAACTGCCTAAAATTTTGCAGGTTTATACATCGTGGACAGCTTTCTTGATTTTATGACAGGTGGCGCCACCTACATTCTAGTTAACGCTGGACACATCCAAGCTCATATCTCAGGAACCATTTGACCGATTGGGCCAAAATTGTGCATGTGTTTAGATCTCACATAGGTCTTTATCATACACAAAACTGGAGGGGTTACCTGCAAAGATTTTTGCACAGTGTTTGTCTGTTTGTCTGCCATGGGCAAAAATCGCTCATATACATGTAGTGGTTTGACTTTTCTGCCTAAAATTTTGCAGGTGTATACAACTTGGACAGCTTTCTGGATTTGTGGTAGGTGGCACAACCTACATACACATTTAGGCTGCAGACATCCATGCTAATATGCAACATACCTCACTCTATTTCCCCTCGCCACTCAATCCATGCCTCACTATCCGATTTTGGCAGATACATGTAGTCACTTGTCGGTTACCCGTATTCTAGTTTTAAAAGTTTACACATTTTTCTCTATTTTTGAGATATATAAATACAGACTTAATCTTGGCCTGTTGGTTAATCTGTTTGATGCTTCAGTTGAATGGGTATATACTACCATTCTGATGATAAAATTTCCTTTTGCGAATCTCTTCCCAGTCAGCTGAGCGTCATGACCCATGGGTCACTTGTTAATAACAAGTTAAAGAAAAATAGAAAAGGAATTTGTTAGTTGATAATAACAGGAAATTAACTTGCAGTTACTGATGATATAAGAATCTTGTATCGATTGATAGAATGTCTCGTATTCCAAATAACACCATGCAGTCACCTATGGTATTTTTCAGTTCAATTTTAATGATAAAAAAAATAATCATATTATTCATTACTAATCATTAGGGATCATATGAAGGAAATTAATGATAGACAAAGATGCAGTTGATAATATTAATCTAGATTCCTACTGTGTCAAGTGTGTACAATGATGTAAAATTAGTCCAAAATGAATGTTTTACATTTATTGTATCCCAAGACAAAGTCGGGATACTAAGGTTTAACGACGGTCCCCCCCGCCGCCGCCGCAGAAAAACCTTGTGAGCGGGATAACTCAAAAAATATTTCACTGATCTTTATCAAACTTTACATTTGTATAGATATAGGTAAGGGGAAGAAGCCTATTTAAAATGGGGTCATGACCTATGCTAGGAGAGTGACCTTGACCTTGAATAGGTCCATTTTTGCTGAAAATAACACAAATTCTTAAATATCTCAAGTAAGCTTGCGTGGACTGGTCCAAAAATCAAGGTGACCGAAGATCTTGGATAGCCTTGTGATATACCGGAAACTGGTGGCACCACCTATTATCCTTTTCTTGTTTTTACGCCTTTTAATACCCCCATAATTGCCACTTGACAGTACTATAAGCATTATAAGTCAAAAACTAATGGACAGGTTTCTTTCATATTATGCACATGTAGAGAGATGGGTTATGGGATGAGGTCTGTTTACATTTGGGTCATGACCTATACCATGAGAGTGGCCTTGACCTTTAATGTGTCAATATTTGGTGATAATCACACACCTCTTATGATATCTCCAGTGTTGATAGCCATATGGATTTCAAACGTGACTTATGTATGGCCCACTACTAAAGTAAGAACCCTATAGGTTCTAGGGTCATGAGGTCAAAGGTCAATGTCACTGGACTCGCATCTTAAAACTGGGCTCGCGCTAGCCGCTCGCCACGTTGCCAAATGCGAGTAATTTGTCCAAAATGCGAGGAAACTTTTTGCAGAAATCGCCACGGTGGCGATTAAAAAATAATACACAAATCCTACCATCGATTATTCAGTGATTGTGTTTGTTTACAACTGTCAAAAAGTCGGAGAATCCGCAAAGAATTTAAGGAGAATATTTGGAGTTGTTCAACATTGCGTGAACAACCATAAAAATTCTCCGGCTCTCCAAGAATTCTCTGGCAGATGCCCTTTATTCTTATAAAACAAAAACTAACTCTGCTCTGATTGGTCGATAGTTGAGCTTAACGCTCATTGGACAGAAGGTAAATTTTGCTGATCATCTGTGAGCTGAGACACGGTTTACGTATCAATATATAACAATATTACAGCGATTGATTTCACACACTGTAATAAATAAAGCGTACTGGGTAATGTGTTTTCTTCATTAAAGTGTAATTAGCCGGCATCTATCAAATATTTTCGTCAGTGGTTAATATTTACGGCCTTATGGTCTTGTAACACCCGCCGCTATGGTCGGCGAAATATATGCTATCCTTGAACGGAGATGTTCTCAAACTACAACTTTAAAGATCGTTTCGCGTGTTCCCGCGCGCGCTTCATGTCAGAGACAGCATGATGTATGGACATATAATCTTCCCAGAGGAGACAGTGTGATTCTCAGGTGTTGGACTGAGGCTGTTTTATTTATGTGCACTAATCTTATGACATTATTGCTTCAAAGTCATTTAATCACACATAGGGCTTATTACGGCTTCCAGTAACAGAATGTATTACTATAAGTATTACTATTGATTTCCTATTACTACTAACCATTATTATAATGGTGTCTTGAAAAGCTTTAAATGCCATGGCTATTGTTAGTATAAATTTCCTCCTATTTTGGTATTACTGACTACACAAAGATTAAAATACTATAAGAAGAACAAACTTTATTCTAGGAGTATGTTTTTCATGTTAGGTCTGATGAATACTGGCAAATGACCTGTAGTTTGACTGCAGGGCTTCTTTATTTAAACAGGATATATATTGTTGTATAATAACCTGTGTTACCACTAGTGTCCACATCTTTGGATAACTGCTGGGCAATTATACATACTTCAGTCAATAAACATGGTTATATCCAGTATGCTTTATTCATTACAGTGGGTGAAATGTGTAATGGGTAATGTACCTTGTCCAATGAGCAACTGGCTAAATTCCCATGCCAAACCTTTGACCAATCATAGCAGAGTTCGTTTTTATTCACTAGGATCAATGTTGGTCCTTTTGAGTAAAATCTTTTACCAGACCTAGGTGAGTTGAATTACAAATGTTACAATCCATGGTAGGTTAATTTCACAAGAACAAAAGAAGAACCTGCGAATGTTTTCAGACATGACTTCCTTAAATACTGAAAAGCTATGTGCACGGATGGCAACAGGCCATCCACCTTTAATTATCAGGTTTGATGGGCCATCTTATTAATTTAGTGGCTATGCTAGATACCCCTATTGGAGGAAAGCAGTTGGTGACTAAATTAAGACCCCATCAGTATTGCTGCTAGTTTTCACACCATAGTAAACCCATAGGCTAGAAATAGTAATTTATAGTAATAACAATTTATTATCCTCTTACTACTACTATTGTTCATACTTTTTATCATTTTTTTTTCTATTACTGCCTACTACTGTTTAAATGTTTTGGAATGACTGTCTATTGCTATGATCTATAATATGTAATGTATTAATCAGCTTAGAAGATCAATTCATTAAACGTTTCCTGTGGCTAACCAAAGTGAGCTGTGGCTAATGATTTTCCAACCTAATTAGCCACAGTGGCTAACAAGTTTCTATGGCCAGCGCTAGCCCAGTTAAAAGATACTGTGGATGCATTTCAAGCCAAACTTTCATCCTAGGTCTTCCATCTTGAATATATAGCCCACTTGCCAATAGTGGATGATCCATATCAATTTGGGGTCACAATGTTAAAGGTAAAGGCCAAATAAAATAAGTTATAAAAAATCTCCTTAGAAACCTGAAATTAGGTCTCTGTTACCCATATTTTTCGAGCTATGGGGCTCCGAAGCCCCCCCCCCCCCCCCCAGAATAATGGAAAATTTGATACAAAAGCTCAATTATCTGAACAACTAATGCAGTGATCACCATGATTTTTTGCATGGATATTGATCATGGAGTGTTTCATCAGTTTCTGCAGTCTGGTGACGGCACCTGTTTTTTTTCGATTTTTACAAATTTTTTTCTCTATTTTGAGACCACTTAAGATGTGGTCATCTGTTAACAGGGCACAGATCGTAATGACTGGACCTAGAATGTTCTCACCTGAACTGTGGGGAGGCCCATGAAAAGTCTCTGTGGAAACCTGAAATTAGGTCTCTGTTACCCATAACCTCTGAGCTATGGGGTTCTGAATTACCCCTCAGAATAATGGAAAATTTGATACAAAAGCTCAAGTATCTGAACAACTATTGTATTAATCACCATGATTCTTTGCATGGATATTGATCATAGAATGTTTCATCAGTTTCTACAGTCTGGTGGCGCAACCTGTATTTTTTCGATTTTTACGAATGTTTTTCTCTATTTTTGAGACCTTAAGATGTGGTCATCTGTTAACAGTGTACAAATCATAATGACTGGACCTAGAATCTTCTCTCTTGACATGCAGGGAGGGCCATGAAAAATCTCCTTGAAAACCTGAAATTAGGTCTCTGTTACCCATATCCTTTGAGCTATGGGGCTCCGAAGTACCCCCTAGAATAATGCAAAATTTGATACAAAAGCTCAAGTATCTGAATAACTACTGCATTGGTCATCATGATTCTTTGCATGAATATTGATCATGCGATGTTCCATCACTTCCTGCAGACTGGTGGCGCCACCTGTATTTTTGTTCCAATTTTACGATTTTTTTTCTATATATTTGAGACCTTCAAAGAAGCTGTCGTCTGTTAACAGGGCACAAATTGTAACCGCTGGACCTGGATTCTTCTAACTTGACATCATGAGAGGTCCATGAAAAGTCTCTATGGAAACCTGAAATTAGGTCTCTGTTACCCATATTCTTTGAGCTATGGGGCTTGTAAGTACTCCTAAGAATAATTAAAAATGTGATACAAAGCTGCAGTATCTGAATAACTAATGTACTGATGGCCATGATTTTTTGCATTCATATTGATCATGGAGTGTTTCATCAGTTCCTGCAGAATAGTAGCGCCACCTATTTTTAAAAAATTTTTACGCATTTTTTTCTCATTTTGAGACTTTCAAATAAAGCCTAATCTTGTAACAGGGCACAAATTGTAACCACTTGACCTAGAATCTTCATACTTGACATCTAGGGAGCTCCATGAAAAGTCTTCATGGAAATCTGAAATTAGGTCTCTGTTACCCATATCCTTTGAGCTATCAGGTTCATAAATACCCCCGAAATAATTAAAAATGTGATAAAAAAAGGTGTTTGTTTCTGGAGAACTCCTCTGAGACCCTTGGACTGATCTTCCGTAACCTGGCATAGTTGTTCCCTCACCTATGTAGTTGTGCATAACAAAGACAGGTGGCACCACCTGCAATCCTTTCTGGGCAGTCTGAATCTGGGTGTCTTTTAGATAACAGCCAATATCTCAGGAGTGGCTCAATGTATTGAGCTGAAAGTTAGCATGTATATAGATCTTGGATCTCTCCATCTTGTAATCGAATTCAACAATCCTTGAATTCAGCTGAGCGTCATGGCCCATGGGCCACTATTTATTGTTAAACAGCATATCTAATTACATTTATGCGTACCTGACAATTTATTTCCTGTGAGTTTTGTGCCACATGCCGCAAAATGTGAAAAAATCTGACTTGCCAACAGAAAGAGACGTAGCGTCTGGGTCATGAGGTCAAATGTCTGGAAATATGCGGCACAGTTATAACGTTATGCGTTGGCAAATTATTTTACTAGATACTTATTTCCCCGACAATTGCGCCTTATTTTCCTGATATCTTCTTAATGACTCAAACTTCCATGGCCGTCCTTATGATAGGACTGTTGGGCGAGCGGGCATCGTCATGCCAATGTCAAATTCTGAAGTTTTGCTGCGATTGAGGTTTTGGACCAGGTATCTCCTCGAGTGCTCACAAACCCTCCAGGTTTTCGTGGAGCCTTAAAGGGGATATCATGTCGTAAGCAACGTTTAGAGCTCGTGCTTCATATCATCACGGCGAAACGTCTGCGACGTGTGAACCAAGGCCTTGCAAAGTCCAGGGTTTCATTATGTATGACGTGATCGCAAACATCGCCCTTGTTAACGTACGAAGAAACGCAATGATCTGGATTACAGTGGTATCTTTGGATGTTAAATAGCTCAGTGACCTGCATGCATCACTGCACCTGCCTACCGCACACAGGTGGGAGATGTGATTGATACGACTGACGGATTTCGGGCTCTTGGCTTCGTAGTTTGCCATGTTGGCGTCTGATGTGATATTAACTGCGATCTGGTATCACTGCTAAGGGTTCCAAGCATGACAATAAACGAATAATGACAATATTCAATGATCTTAAGCGGTCAGATTAACCATGGTTATATAGGAAATGGTTTGGGATTTCAGATTTATGTGACAATAAACGGGATTTTCTATTAACTGATATGACACAAAGTGGGCTCGACTGTATTATATGTTCTGCTTATAAGACATATGGCCAAGTAAAAATCTGTGTGACAAAAGCACTCCATTTGTTACTAAAATAAATGAAATCAATCCTCTTCCCTGTCTTGAAAGATACTATCAAAATCATACATAAGCTAAACACCAACAACTCATAATACAGCTTATATTTATTTCCACAAAAAACAAGCATGTGCCTCATTTCTAAATCATATTTTTTTATCATATATAACAGCTGAGCGCAGTGACCCATGTGTCCCTTGTTTTGGCAGTGGCGCCACCTACATTTATGTTAACGCTGCAGACATTCAGGCTTATATCTCAGGACTGGTTGGACATATCCCCCTGATATTTTCCATGTGTATAGATCTCACATAGCTCTTAATCATACACAAAATTGGTGGTGCCCCCTGCCACCATTTTTGCACAGCATCCTTCTGATTGTTTGCTGTGGGATAAAATCACTCATATAGAAGTAGTGGTTCCACTTATCTGCCTAAAATTTTGCATATGTATACAACTTGGACAACTTTCTGGATTTTGTAGTAGGTGGCACAACCTACATACGCATTTCAGCTGAAGACATCCATGCGAATAGCAACACACCTCACTCTATTCCCGTGCCACTCAATTCATGCCTCACTTCACCCGTTGGACTCTGATTTTGGCTGATAGACATAGTTGCTTGTCGAATACCCGTATTCTAGTTTTTTACAGTGTTTTCTCTACCATTCATCAAACCATTGTTAATATAATCAAGGCACAGGTATGTAGGGAGAACCAAAACATGTTTAAAAATGTATTATATCTGCTTTTTGTGAACTTTAGAACCTGAGAACAGCCCCACAATCCAAGGACCAGAGTCTCACTCGAGGTAACCTAGCGCTGAGTCGCAATGTAGAAACTGGAAACCCTGTCCGTGTGATCCGAGGCTACAAGCTGGACAGTGTGTATGCTCCAGAGGAAGGATACAGATACGATGGTAATTATAAAAAAGAACTTATAACAAAACATCATGCTTTGTTAGTCATCTAGCCATCCATTAACATAGCTGTGACAACCCAATTCAGTAGGCACTGATAATTGGGCTGGTAAGCCTACCTGAGTCGTGGTACAAGCAGTATTGAGTGTCATTCATTTTGCGGTAAATAGCTCATAATCTTGACATAAGGCTACTAATGATGAATAAACAGGGGAATACATGTGTACTCTCAACCCAAACTTAAACTCGAGTCATTTCCAATGTCATGTACAAGTTGGTTGCATCCAGTAACCAGTGCAAGCCTTGCTTGTATTCATGTGGCAAGAAATTCAACAAACATGCAGAGGGGTTTACCAATATGCTTAGTTCAAACTGAACTTTTCTCGCTCAAGTTTGGTGTTGTTAGAAATTACTAAGTACAGTGGAACCCCACCCTTTGGACTATGGTGGTTGTATTTGTGAAACACTTACCTTGGTCGCATATAACATGCCGATGTTTAATGTGTCTATCAGTGTGTATCTATTGCATATATATATATATATTGCATGAAAAGAAAACAAAACTGTTTTATATATTTATTCATGATAAAAATTAATATACATATACACATACGTAGTGACTGATGATTAACACATAATTACACAAGAGGCAATTTGAAGACAACCTACTGAATACATATTGAACATGATGTCAATATGTCAATATTAAACATGAACATGGCTGTCATATATTTAGCCTTCCGCTTGAGTATACAGTGAAACCTCGTTGTGTCAAAGTCAGAGGGACTGGTGATTTTACTTTGACACAACCGGAGTTCGAGACAACTGGTGTTCATTATATATTCAACCTTCTTATTATTATTTCTTTTCATTCTTTTATTTTGTTGAGACAATATCTTTTAGCGTCATAGAATTTCAAACTGGTCCAGAAAAACAGTGTGTGTGGAGAGAGATGGAGAGAGAGAGAAAGAGAGATTGAGCGAGGTTTATATGGTCTTTACATCAAGCTTGCGCTTAGCAGGCCTTGACCCCATAGCAAACAGGACAAGAACAATATAAAAGTGAAACAGTAATACAGTATACTGTACTGTATGGTAAATAAGAGTCAGTCTGATATAGATCTCATCTTCCTCCCTTTATATAGAGTCCTGTATTTTTATCCTTTAGATATATATAGACACATCAAAGGGAAGGATTGGATTATGTTTGGTTTATCAAAAACTTCTCATTAATGCTTTGTTGGCGAGAGAAGAAAGGCATGATCATGAGTGACTAATTGGCCAAATAGGTAATCAGCAGACTATAGGTATGTAATCAGTCACGCTTGTTGAGTAAGATCCTTGCCGGTATTAATTATGTAACTGGTCATTGTGGCCGTAGGTATGGTTGTTGGACCGTGCACAACTGTTGTCAAAACATTTAAGCAGCATGACCTCAAGTCAAGCGACAGACCCTTCGCGCTTAATGAGTCAGAGCCTTGTCGGTATTAATTAATTATGACTGGTCATCACGGCCCAATCATGATTGACGGGCCGTGCACTTCTGTTATCCAAACATGACTTCGAGTTAAGTGATAGAAATATTAGCTTGGGACCAACAAAACACCTCGACACATCAGGGTTTTTTCTACACATCCGACTTCGACACAAGCAGAGTTAAATTAGTAAGGTTTTCACTGTTTTTTGCAGGGACCCAACATTCGACTTCGACACATGCGGGAATTCGACTTAACCGAGTTCGACACAACGAGGTTTCACTGTATACTGTGTGCACTAGAGTTTTACCGACGCCCAACTGCTGAGCCAGTTGGAGCTGACTTTGTCCTGGTGTTGCCACCTTGATTAAAGCCACTTTCTCCTTCAAGGAGAGCTCTTCCCGAGGCATTGTCGCACAACAGCAAGCAATTTAAACGCAAACTGAACCAGTAGAGAAATAAACTGACAGCAATCTACTGATAAGGCAAGACAATATGTGGGATTTGCCCCCAGGCAAGCTTTATTTATATTTTTACTGACTGCTCAATACTCAGTGTGAGTAAGGTGTGAGCACATTTAGGATATACTAGGTTGTTAATTTGACCAATGAGGATCGAACATTATGTGATGAGTAGAAATATCAAGCTCTCACCCCCACACTTTGGGTAGCTGTAATACAGGTGATCACTGAGGGGCAATTAGCATTGCTAGCCCAAGAACCCAGGGCAGTTAGCCAGGCAGACCGGCTCATTAAGTAATCAGGCCAATGGATACCCTCTTTGATCTATAACTAATGCCTCAACGAGTCTCAGCGCGGACACGGACTCAGGAAGATATGCTGGACCAGATAAAATCTCCAGTTGGGAAACCTTTTTACCCTCTTTGATATTTCGTTCAGGCACCTGTGACAAGGCGCAGCCACTGACTCATGACAAATGTTGTTTCAGTACTTCTCGGCTGTGGTCGCATTAGCGGGGTCACATTATCGCTGGGGCCAGGAAATCTGGTCGTAATTCTGAATCTAGGGGTGGTCATATTTTGAGTCATTTATAAACATTAATAAACTAAAAAAAATTTGGGACCTAGCAAAGTAGTTGTTATTATGGGGTGGTCGCAATTGTTTGGAGGTAGCAAGGCAGGGTTCCACTGTATATTAAAAATTGACCATGTACCTGTAAGCCATGAGGCATTGTCAAAAATGAAGAAAATATTTGCATCCTCATAGAGCCTCTAAAGGCTCTGTGTTCCTCGCTGAAGGATATAACGGCAGTCTGACAGCCAGTGAACGGGTCAAAAGCTCTTTAATGTCAGATGGCAGGAATGAAGCTACCATTAACAGAGCACAAATCATAACTGTTTGACCAGGAAACTTCTTACTTTATATCCTGGGAGGTCCTTAAAAATCTCTGTGGAAACCTGAAATAAGTTCACTGCAACTTACATTCCTCGAGTTATAGGGCTTGTTAGTGTAACCCAGAATGATTAAAATTTGATATAAAACCTGCAGTATCTCAGTGAATTAATGCATGGATTGATTACCCTTATTCCATGCTTTGCTTATTGATTATGGACATTATTATCAGCTGCAGAAGAATAGTAGCACCAACTGTCTTTTTAAACAATTTTTTATGCATTTTTCCTTATTTTGGAGACTGTCAAATGACAGCATTTATCAGTATCAGTTTCTCAGCTGTGGTTTCATATGGTGTCCTGACTTAGTTTATTTATTGATCATGACTAGTTTTATCACTTCCTGAAGTCTTGTGGTGCCAGCTGTTGTTTTTCAGTTTAGCTGACTGAAAGTCAAGCTAAAATGAGCTTAAAAACTGGTGACTTTGACCTTGATTTTCATGTTCATGTCTGCAAAAATTTTGTACTTTTCCCCCTCATGGGGGCCCATGGGAAGATATCTGTGTGTGTTTCCAAGGAAAAGCCATTCTTGTAGACATATATATGGCAGTCAGCATGCCAAATTTGAACAAAACTGGTCAAACCAGCATTTCATAAATCTTATTCTCCTATTATACAACCAGTCATGAATTGATTCAATCTTAACATATGTGTGATCCATTACTTAAACAAGAACCCTGTTGACTTGGTGCTATAAGTTGTTTAACATTACAACATAGTAAGTGGGTTGCACTTATGGCATGTGGCATGCCCAGCTCCCGCTGCCAAAAAAGTTTTATGCTGCCAATGGACCATAACAAGCTGACTTGTGGCTGAAATGGATTTGCCGCTTCGAGCGTTACCGGACAGCATCCAGCCTACAAAATAAGCCTCAAGATTAGCAAGTAAGTACGCTCATGTATGCTATGGGTGATTAGGCTGATGACAGTGTGACAACACTTAGAACAGATGAGCAGTCAGCAACCTATGAAGATGTTAATTCTGCCCTAGATCAGTACTATGGTGTACGGAAAAATGTAATCACTGAACAACCTCTTTGTCCAGTTGCCCAATCAGTCAGTCGATACCGTTATACAAGAGCTGTATAAACTCGCAAATGACTGAATTTGGACCACTGACAGATGAGCTGATTCATGATAGAATTGTTGCAGGAGTTAGAGATGATTTACTCTCAGACAGGCTTCAGGCAGAACCCAGCTTGACTCTTGAGGAAGCCGTCCAGATGAGCTGACAGGCAGACGCCCGCAAGGAAAACAGAGACTTTGTAAGAGGTCAATACTTAACTTCTGCTGACAGAAATACTGATAGCAGCATTGAATACGTTAAAAAGAAGGAACAACAGCCAAAGTCCAAGGGCAAAGCAACATATGCCAAAGATAAATCATGTAAATACTGTGGCAACCAAAACACCAAAGGGACATTTGCCCTGCTAAAGATGTTACATGCAGGGGTTGTGGTGAAAAAGGACATTTCCAAGCTCTCTGCAGAATCTCACAGCATAAAAGGGTCAGTGAAGTTGAACAGGCACCATTCATGGGGGAGATAAGAGGTCAAGGTGATTCTTGGGTAGCCCAGATAGATGTAAATGGAAACCCAACCAGGTTAAAATTAGACTCTGGTGCAGCTGTGACTGTAGTGAGTGAAAATGAGCCTTGACTAAGAAAGCAGGAACTGTGAAGAGAACTCAGAGACTTGTAGGGCCAGGAGGTATTCACATAGCAGCCACAGGTATGTTTCAAGCTACACTGAGACATGACTCAAAGACATTCACTGACCCAGTGTATGTGATTAAGAACCAACCATGGTCTCTGCTTAGCAGAAATCCTTGTATTGAGCTAGGTCTCATCAATTTGACAGCTGACCTTGCAGAAGTCAGCACAGAGACATTGAACATTCTTGCTTAATTCCCTAACTTTTGAAAGGCTTGGGCAAATTAGAAACAAGTTACAGAATCAGACTTAAGGCAATAAGCACCACATCAGATTCCTCATCCCTTGCTGCTTGCCTTTAAGAAAGATATTGATTCTATGATGTGACAGGGGTTTATTTCAGCTGTCACTATACCAACCGCATGTTGTTCGGTCATAATTTTCGTGCCAGAAAGAAATGGATCTGTTCAAATTTGTGATAAACAACGCAGCTCAACAAAGCTGTACAAAGAGAGAAACATCCAATGTTCTCAGTAGACAAAAGCCTGGCAGACTTAAGTCAGAGCAAGATATATTCAAAGTTAGAAGCAAACTGTGGATTTTGGCAGCTTCCTCTGGATGATTAATCAAAGGTATTGACAACCTTCATCACACCTTATGGGAGGTACTGTTTTAAACATCTCCCATTTGGTATCAGCTCCAAACCAGAAATATTTCAGTGTACCATGTGTGGAATCCTTGACGGTCTTAACAGGGTTATTTGCCATATGGATGATACCCCTGTTTATGGACAAGACCAATCTGAACATGATCAGCGGTTAAGTGAAGTTCTTAAGCATCTGGAGGCTGCAGGACTCACATTGAACAACAAATGTGAATCTCAGAGAAATCTGTCAGGTTTTGGGGCCACATCATTGATGCTTCTGGTGTTCATGCAGACCCAGATAAAATCCTGGCCATAAAACACTTTCCGGCTCCACAAAATATAATTGAACTCCAAAGATTCAGTGGCATGGAAAATCAACTTGCCAAATTCTTACCTGGATTGGCAGAGCTTGGTGAACTGTTCAGCCAGCTTCTTCGTAAAGACAACTCCTGGGTTTGGGGCCCATCCCAGCAGACTGCATTTGATGTTGTTCAAGATGGGCTTTCCTCATCTGAAGTGCTGACTCATTATGGCCCTTCACGTCCAACGGTCATAGCTGCTGATGCATCTGCTCATAGTATTGGAGCAGTACAACTCCAGACCCAAGAGAACAGAGTCAAGCGTCCAGTCTACTGTGCTTCGACGGCACTGATCCAAACAGAGCAGCAGTATGCTGTTATAGAGAAAGAAGCTATGGCAGCAACATGGGCTTGTGAGAAATTTGAGGACTATATAATTTATCTGAACATCACCCTACAAACAGACCTTAAACCTCTTGTGCCCTTACTGCAGACAACAGATTTTTCCAAAATGCTGCAGAGAATCCTAAGATTCTGTCTACGTCTTTTGAGGTTCCAATACCAAGTCTGTTATGTTCAGGGTAATGAACAAACAACTGCAGATTCCCTAGAGCAGAAGTTTTGATAGTACAAAGCACAGGCTAAATACTGATAGAAGAAGTCGAAACATTCCCTGCCAGTTCAATCAAAGTTCTTCCTGCTTCAAGTAAACACCTACAGGAAATAGCACAGGCACAGAAATCTGATTAAGTCATTGTGCAAGTTCTGCAATACTGCAAACATAGATGGCCAGCACACTTGCCTCAGAACTCAGTAATAAAGCCATATTGGGAATGGAAGCACCATCTTGTGGTCATTGATAATTTACTGTTGTATGATGACCAACTTGTCATTCCAACTGCCCTGCCATTGGAAATGCTTGAACCTCTCATGAATGTCATCTGGGAATCACAAAGTGGTGTTCTCTCGCACAGTCATCTATGTGGTAGCCAAATCTCTCCAAGAACATCAACAACATTGGCACTCAGTGTGCAATATGTGCTAAATCTAGGCCAAAACAGACAGAACCACTGATGGTTTCTTTGTTTGCATCACGTCCATGGGAACAAGTAGGCATGGATTTTTTTTAACTAAAAAGGAAAATATCTCTCTTAGCTGTTGACTACTGCTCACGCTCAGTCGAAATCCGCCTTCTTTTCGATCAGTCCTCACGCAAAGTTGTTAACAAGCTAAAGAGCATTTTTGCCACCCATGGCATATCCAGACTTGGTGATATCAGGCAACAGACCTTAGTTCAGTGCACAGACATTCAAGTAGTTCAGAGAATTCTGTGGGTTCACTCATGATACCAGCTCCTTGCATTACCCTCAGGCAAATGGGGAAACAGAGAGAGCAGTCCGTACCATAAAAGACATACTAGTAGAGTCATGCAAACCATCTTGTGTAGATCTTGCTTTAACCCTCATTGGTGAATGCGAGCGCCTTGGAGAAAACTACAAGCAGTGGTAGGGCTGTACATGTTAAACCTCTAGACAGATTAAACCTTTAAGTAAAGCTTTGTGTGTGGACTTGGCTTTCATCACAGTTATGCGAGATATTTGTGTAATTGAAGGGACATAATCAGGAGCTAAATTATGCCTATTCTTTCACACTATCAGTTCAGTTTTACTTTATACAAAGGTTTCTCAGCAAAACTTCCCAGCACACGGTCTCATTTCCTTGCATACTGCAGTTTAACACAATGTTATGGCTCTGCTTGTTGGTAAACACAGTCTGTTTACCAAATCTGGGTTGCGTGACCGGAGACCCAAATATGAGGGGCAACACGCGGTTTTTCAGCCAGCAGAAACATGTATTACATTTTTTTGGGCCAAGTCAGTCAGGGCATCTCCTGATTGTTACGTGTTTTTGCTCAGCGATGCATATGGCCCCACGCGCTGTGTTTTTATTTACACCTGTCATCGCGCCCGGTCCACTGTTTTTAACATTCGTTTACAGGAGAAAGCAAATGATATCAGGGCAATACTTTGGCAGGTATAGACATATTTTAAAGGGAAGAAGCTATTTTTCGTGTTAACTCAACATGCTTTATAGGTGATTGGGCCCCTTTAACATGAATGCGCTTGCTGAAGTAATAAGTGTTGCTCGAAGGGGAAGTGTGCTATAAGGGGTTTTAACAACAATACAACAATGTAAGTGGGTTGCATTTACAGCATGTGGTGCGACAGCTGCCATCTTGGTAACTTGGAAAAACGATGACAACCATAGCTGTGTTGGAGGTTTTACAAAGATCACATCTGAAGTTAATCTTAACTAGGGCTTCAAATGATAAATTCCTATTGTGAATGTAAGGCTATAATGTCATGACTTTATAATCTGACACTTAATATAATAATACCCCCATTTAAGTTGGATAGCAAGGCTGTCAGAATGTAAAGTTTATAAGGTAACATTGGTTCACAATGCAAGGTGGCCTGGACATTTGAAAGTTATCTTGTTAGTATTTACCATTTTTCTCTGTCATGATAAATTATGTACATATTTGAAATATCTGTATAATTAATACACAGTTGGGTGTTTTCTAGACATTGGTTTACCTACTTCAGCTCTAATTTTACTCTCCAAATTCTGCACATGCATCGTTGAAGTCCTCTTCTAGGACAAGTTTGTTTTCTTTTGCGAGATTATTTCTCCACCGACATACATGTGTTTGTTATCAAGCATAAGATTGCAGTCGGCTGACCACTAAAAACATTTTCTATGATGTCCTCTGAGCTTCAATTTATGAAAAATCTTTTTAACACTTTCACTTTGTGATACTCATATAATTTCTTCAAATTATTTTCACAGTAGATGGCTTCTCTATGCAATTGTTATGAAGTAGGAGATGGCATACTTGTGACTTAAGAAATATTTAAAGGAATGTTTCAACATTTTAATATTTTGAATCTTTAAAATTGTTTCATGCAGCAGTGACAGTCAATGATTAACTCAGATATTCAGACAGCCAGGAATAATAATGGATTCTTTAATTTATAGACTCTGATGTTTTTAGTGAGGGATAGAAGATTGCAAGGCACTCAGTCATCTTTCAGCCGACTCAATAATGATAATTCATATGTTTATACAGTCTTATTGTACTCTCACAAATGGGCTTTCAATTGGTCTATATGATGAGATCATCAGATCATGTTTAGATGTGTCTGGAAATAAGAATGAGGTCAATCTATTACTGAATGTGTGTCCGGTTAATATAACCTTACGTAAAATGACGACATGCATAATTATGTAAAATGTCATGTCCCTATTACGATGTACTCCAATAACTGCTTGTGTCAATGATGTAACTGAGAATAAATGAATATGCATCAAGGTCAATCCAAGCTCTGTATCAAAGTCTTGCATTGTGTGTGGTTCATGCACAGCAGAGAGAGACTGCATTAGAGAGGAGAAACAGCACAGAGATGGAGAGCAACAACCCTTCTGCTGTAACAGCATGTCAACTGATCTGGAATAAAGTAGGGTCTACCAGCCTCATCTTGTGTCTCTCTCACCCTGTGTTACTAGTAAAACACACTCATAAGATTACCTTGTTACACAATCATTATATATATTATATTGACATCACTCCAGCAATGATGATGTCGTACTTATGTTGTTTATCATAAAAGAAATCTCACTCAATTCATAGACCCTTTATGTGCCTCGCATCTTTTTCCAAAACAATTAACTATTTCTTTGTGTGATTTGTTGAATACCATAATTTCAATTCTTTGCTTACTTTTTTAGGGGAAGGGTTTTCCTGGAGAAATCTAGCACAAGTTATCTTTATATCATATAGTAAACCACAAGGAAAAAACCTAGCTGAAAACCCAGGATTAAAATATGCAACATTAAGTTCCTACAAGCTTATTACGGTAATACAGAACTATTTATCTTATAGAACCAAGTATTTTCCACAGGTGCATCTAGTATTTACTTATTACTGTGGACCAGAAAGAGAAAATAACGTGCTACAGTTGGGCAAATGGCCAAGTCATCTATCAAGATTGGATAAAAAGTAGGGCTAATAAATTCTTATAAGATGTCACTGACAGTTGTGAAATATTGTTATTATGCTAAAGCATTCTCAGATGATGGTATGTTTAAATGTCAGTGGTCACTTGTCTCAATCAGTTCCAACTGTACATGGTGGTTGAGGTGCTGAACTTGGCGCTGAACTTTGGAGCTGAGGGCCTCAGTTGCAAAATGATGAAATCTTGTTAGAACCTCAAAGATTCACTGTAATAACAACAAGTTATGACAGTATTGACTTCTGGATCACTCCTAATTCTGTGCAGATAAAACCTAAAATCCAGAAGGCTTAAAATAACAAATCATTCTTATCATACGGATGTACTTCATCCTCAATCAATAGACAGTGCCACAAATGCCATGGACCTATCCTGAGACTGATAAAAAAAATTTAAATGTATATTCAGAAAAATTATTAGGGGACTTACTAAAAATAAACAGACAGTTTCAGATTAAGGATTTCAGAAGATATGGGTCAAGTTATGGAGCAGACTTATAGGTGTCAACGGAGAGCATGGCACACTGATGCTAGACAGTTCTGTTGCTTTTGTCTTAATAAATCTAACATGGTTTGGTATCATGTGTATATTACTGTATATATAATATATATACGATGTGACATTATTGTTGACAGGTTTATACAGGGTTGAGAAGATGTGGTATACAACAGGACTAGCAGGTTTTGGTGTGTACAAGTTCATCATGCGCAGGGTTGATGGACAGGCTGCCCCTCCATGGAGCTATGCAGATGAGGTAATTTTATTAGAGGAACTACAAATTTGGCTGCTTTATTACATGTACACAATTGGTTATATAAACAAATTCCATATCCTGCAAGTAATGGACAAACTTGATGAAATATTGTTTAAAAACAGACCTTTTACTTTTTAGCTCAGCTTACTATAAGTCATCTGAGCTATATTTTTTAACGTCCTATGCTGTGCCATCCATTTGTTTGACAGGCATGTTTTAAAACTGTTGGACCTACATATCTAAACTTCTGCATACTGTTAGATGTCACCAAAATCTCCTACTAAACTGAAAACTGGGTCACAACAACTTCATTCCTTTGAGAAATTAAGGAAAAACTTCAATTTTCCATTAAAATCCTATTATCACACTTAAGGACTGCCAAATATCCAAACCACTCATCTGTTTTTCTTCATATTTACTATAAATATTGCCCTATATAGTTCATATGTACATGCCAGAAATTACGTTAGTATTACATAACTTTAAAAATTTTGGGCCAAAATATAATGCACTTTGTTAAAAAAACAGGAAAGATTTATACTCGCATAACATGATAATTTTTTAAGCTGTTTTTGTCTGACAGTGACTAATTATTTTATGTTAAAGTTGTTGTCTAGTAATATTTTTTTTTTTTAGGATAACGAGGCAGGTTCTCCAGATACTCAGGACTCTGGAATTCAGTCTGACATCACATCTGAGGTAGAAATAAAAGGTGGTGACATTAGAACAAAACCTGACAATGTGACAAAACCTGACAACATGACAAAACCTGACAATATGACCAAACCTGACAACACAAAAAAACCTGACAATGTGACAAAACCTGACAACATGACAAAACCTGACAATGTGAACAAACCTGACAACATGACAAAACCTGACAATGTGAACAAACCTGACAACACAACAAAACCTGACAATGTGACAAAACCTGACAACATGACAAAACCTTACAATGTGATCAAACCTGACAACATGACAGAACCTGGCAATGATCCTGTAAATACATCAGATGGTGAACGTATCACAAAGTCTCATGACTCCAAGTCACATGATACATCAGACCCAAAATTGGATGAGGAAACTGGCACAAAGTCAGCTGAGACATCAGACACAAAACCAGACACAGGACCAAATGAACTACCAGACATGGAATCAGATGAGACACCAGAATCAAAAGCAGACACAAGGTCAAATGAGACACCAAACTTGAAACCAGACACAAGGTCAAATGAGACACCAGACTCAAAGGCAGACATAAGGTCAAATGAGATTCCAGACTCAAAGGCAGACATAAGGTCAAATGAGACACCAGACTCAAAGGCAGACACAAGGTCAACTGAGACACCAAACTCAAAAGCAGATACAAATTCAAATAAGATGATAGACTCAAAGGCAAACACAAAGTCAACTGAGACACCAGACACAAAATCAGATGCCAAGGCAGATGAAAAAACCGTCACAGAGCACAGAGACAGATAGCCCTATAAGGTAAGATATAAAGTCAGAGACTGTGGTAGACATTTTATCAGAAATATAGCCAAACGAGACACCAGACTCAAAGCCAGAGAACAGGTTAAATGATAAGGTGGTACAAAACTAGATACAAAGTGATAAGAGTCCAGACACCAAACCAGACAAAAGGTGATCATATACCAGACACCAAACCAGACAAAAGGTGATCATATACCAGACACCAAACCAGACAAAAGGTGATCATATACCAGACACCAAACCAGACAAAAGGTGATCATATACCAGACACTAAACCACAAGGTGATGAGATACCAGACACTAAACCACAAAGTGATGAGATACCAGACACTAAACCACAAAGTGATGAGATACCAGACACTAAACCACAAAGTGATGAGATACCAGACACTAAACCACAAAGTGATGAGATACCAGACACTAAACCACAAAGTGATGAGATACCAGACACTAAACCAGACACAAAGTGATGAGATACCAGACACTAAACATGACACTAACCAAGACACGTGATGAAATACCAGACACTAAACCAGGCACAAAGTGATGAGATACCAGGCTCAAACTCGGACACAAAGGGATGAGATACCAGACCCAAAACCAGACGCAAAATGATGAGATACTAGATGCTAAACCAAACACAAAGTAATGAGAAACCGGACCCCAACCAGACACAAAGTGATGACATACCAGACACTAAACCAGACACAAAGTGATAAGATAC
This sequence comes from Sipunculus nudus, assembly GCA_026874595.1. NCBI lineage: Eukaryota > Metazoa > Annelida > Sipuncula > Golfingiida > Sipunculidae > Sipunculus > Sipunculus nudus. The sequence continues at coordinate 67,948,889 of CM049310.1, forward strand.
AACACTAAACCAGATACTAAGATGTGAGATACCAGACCCAACACCAGACAAAAAGGGATGAGATATCAGACACCAAACCAGACAAAGTGAGATACCAGGCTCATACAAGACAAAGTAATTAGATATCAGACTTGAACCAGTCACAAGTGATGAGAAACCAGGCTCCAAACCAGACACAAAGTGATGAGATACCAGGCTCAACACCAGTTACAAAGTGATGAAATACCAGACACCAAACCAGACACAAAGTGATGAGATACCAGGCCCAAAACCAGACACAAAGTGATGAGATACCAGACCCAAAATCAGACACAAAGTAGTAAGATATCAGGCTCATACAAGGCAAAGTAATAAGATTCCAGACTCAATACCATAAAAACAAAGTGATGAGACTAGACTCAAAACCAGACACAAAGTGATTAGATACGCTACTAGACTCCAAACCAATACAAAGTGTCAAGATACTAGACTCAAAATCAAATGCAGATTGGTTAGATACTAGACTCCAAACCAGTAGGAATTGATAAGATACTATACTTCAATCAGACATAGTGCCAGACACAAGGTGATAAGATAAAAAGACTTAAACCTGGACCAAAAGCGGATCACCAACTCCAAGTGCCATTAGATATCTGGTCCCTGTTGACATGCAAGACAGATATAAAACAATAAAAAGATACAAGGTAATTGACGGGATAATGTTTGGCTTAATGTCACTCTGCTTCAAGATTACTGGGCTCACAAAATATAGTAGTATAAATTTGTGTGATTGGTTCAAATAACTGTTTTATATACTCAGTAATCATGGACACTCCAAATTTATGGCATCATATGTATCTGTGAACGTTTTAAGAAACATTGTGTTATATTAACCTTAATAATAGACATTTGATATCTAGCATCATAAGTTAATGAGATTAGTATAAGAAACACTTGGTGGTACATTCAGGATCTTTAATCAGGACATTCAAATGTGGCTTCAAACTTGTGGTTAGTGTAAGAAATGGTGTTTTATTGTATCAAGATGGGCATTTGAAAATATCATTATTAAATTTCATTATTAATGTATTTTTTATTAGTGTAATAGAAGTATAATGCTCAGTTTTGAGTTACAAACAGTAAAAATTTGTTTCCATAACTCTTTGTGCAGTGTATACCTTTAATTTCCCATAAGTATTTATAATGTGCATGGTTAATTCATTCTCATTCACTCAAAATGTGTTTTATTGTTGTAAATTTTTTTCTATGAGCTGTTATAATAATTGAGATTATTAGGTCTCCTCCCTGATGTTATCCTTTGAGCAGTAAACAGGTGACATGTGTTTAAATAGAGGAACCTAATTTGACCTGGTAGAAGCATCATAGAAATATCACACGTATCAATGGAAAATCATTTCAATTAAATCTGGAAGTCTCTAGCAAAAAACTGAAATTATGTTCAGTGTTGCATAAAGTGCAAAAACAAAAGCAAATGTTGGATACAGACCAAGCATATATGTCTGATTAAAAATAACCCAGTTAAAACCTTATAAATAGATTTTTTCTTCACTATACATGAAAAACCAGCATAAGATGTTGAATTTAGCATGAATAAGATTTAGTGTTTGCACCTTATGGTAAGAGAGTAAGAAATACAAGTCTGTAGGACTTTGTTTCTCTAAAGGGAGAAGGCTGATCACAGTTGAAGGAGGCTGAAAAAATGTGCTGTGATGTTACTTGTACAGATTTTGTATGGGGGCCTTTTCAAAGTTTTATTTTATAATATTTTCAGATAACATGTTATTACTGTGATTGAAGCATGATTGCCTCTGAATATAAAACAAAGTATGAAATATGCTTTAAATATGTGTACATAACCTCAATTTGTTTTACATAAATGGATGCAGGCTGGCATAAATATGCCTGATCTGGACCTGTATCTTGCCTTTTTACTTATTACCATTTCTCAATGTAAAGCTCACCAATGTAACTTTTTAGGCAGCTCTTTTTGTAGTTTTATTAAAAAAAAAAGCAATGTACAGGAAGTTTTGTTTATTATTTTCTGTGTTTTTGTTTGTTAACTGGTGATGAATAAAATAGATCATTCTCAGTCAGCTGATGGGTTCTAAATAGCACCAAACTGTGGCAGTGGTGTTCAGACATTCGTCACCAGATGGACCTGGGTGCTGCTGCTTTGATGGCTCATCCATGTTCTCTAATGGACCCTGAGATGGGAGGGCAGAGGCTGCGTTGGAAGGTGCTTGGCTCTCTTTGAGCTGGGATTGGAGTGGCATCTACAAAAAAAAAATAGTAACAGCTGTAAATAGCTCCATCTTCTCTTAATTTTTCCTCACATCTTACTCAATATTTTGAAACCACCCTTATCTATCCACTGAGCGTTTTGGAGGGAGATGGCTGGGTACCATTTTGACCTGGTCAGTTTTGCGTTTGAACGCTTTAAGTGAGCCTCATTCTTCTTCCATAGTCATTGGTCTTTAGCACCTTCTGTGTCTTAGTGAAAAGGTCTTCTACCCATCAGTTCTTCTAGTTCTGGAATACATTAGATTTGTTCTGATATGGTATTGTTAATGTGTGCACATGGCTGCTTTAACTGATAGCAATATATCTTAGCATAATCTTAATATCAATGAAACCATTACAGAGATGAAACAGAGAGGTGAAACAGGCCTTCTTAAAGGTGTGTACAATAATTTGAAGTTCCTCAGAATGTTTTGAGTTTAACGACCTTCAGGTAATTTTCAGTGGCTGTTGACTTCCTGCAGTGTCCCTAGGTGCTTGTTGCCCTAACGCCACTCAAGTCATGTTCAGGACTTACATATATAGGGAAAGATATGTAGAGCCCAGGGCCATGTTAGCCACACAAATGCGGCTGGCCTGGACAAAACACGGCTGACTTTAGGAGTAAGGTGAGTTTCGTGGCTCGACTCTCCTTGGAAAAGGATGGCTGGCTTAAACTTACCTTAAAGCCTATTCATTTGATGATGTTACAAAGGACTTGTTTTATTAGCTCAGCTGACTATAAGTCATCTGAGCTATAGTCATGGTCCCTTGTCTGTGGTTCGTCCGTTAGCAGTGCATGTTTTGAAACAGTTAGACCTACAAATCCAAAATTTGTCATAGAGTTAGATGTTCTCAAAATCTCCTACAATACCAAAAATTGGGTCACTGGTTTCATTCCTTCAAGATACCAAGGAAAACATTAATTTTCCATTGAACACCCTTTGTTTCACTTGAAGACTGCATAATATCAAATCCACTGATCTGGTATTGATCTCTCAACCAGGACCAAGGGTGCCATCCCCTCCCGAGGACGTACAACCCCTTGTTGTTGACACATGGCTGTTCGTGCCTCACGGCCCATGGCAATGTGTCAACAACAAACTGGATTTCCCCTGGCCTTGTTCACGCCATTCAGTGAACAAGTCTGGTAGAGACCAGACGAAAGCTCTGCTTTCAAATAATTTGCATGTGAGTACTGTTAAATCATTTCATAATTATTGTGGTATTGATCATATTTAATATAACCTTTAAATTCCTCTATATATTTCATATGTACATACCAAAAAAAAAGGACAGTATTGTGCAATTTCTTGAAATTATGTGCCCAAACATAATGCACTTTGTCAAAACTTAGGAAATATTTACTCATTTAAGATGATAATTTTTTAAGCTAGAGGGTTTATCTCAAGCATATAAGTTTATTGAAAACCAGAAATAAGATAACAATTTTGTATTTTTTTATGTTATTAGCATAAAAGAAATTTAAGCACCATGTACCAAATAATTTGACCATAGCACATTTTCTTCCTGTAAGCACTGTTGATTATATTTTCACATCTTATACACATAAGGATTTAACCTTTTTTAATTTAAATTTGAAACCAATTTATCAAAATCTGTAGATTTCATTCATTGAGCTAGGCCTCAGATCCCCATGTAATGTATGTTATGTAATCAATTCACTCCTGGCAAACACCCCTGTCTAGGTGAGCTGTCTGCAGTCATTTTAGCAGGGCCATTTCCTCTCAGCTTTTCAAATGCTAATATATAAGAAAAACCAAAAGAAATAATTAAGTATATTATGCATTTGCTAAAATGTTCCAAAATTCAGCTGAGCGACTTGACCAAAGGGTCCCTTATTTAAACAATTAACCGGTATCTATATTACATTTGACAAACTGCATTTATTTACATGTAACTAGTTTTTAGCCCTCAGCCCTTAGGCTGATGGGCTATTGTTGTTACCGAAGCTGTCCGTCCGTCCGTCCGTACGGCGTCCGTTAACTTTTACCTTGTGAGCAGGATATCTTGAAAAGGATTCACCATCAGAATTTTATTTCCTCGGTAAAGATGTATATCCACAAAATCTCGGTCAAGTTCGAAGATGGGTGACCTTGACCTATTATTCTACATTTTAGAGCTGATTATAGAAAACACTTAAATGCTTATCACTCAGGAACCATTTAGTGGATTTTCACAAAACTTACTATGTTTATTTGGACTGATAGTCTGTACCTGCTACACAACTTTCGTGGAGCCACCTACAGTTTCTGATTTTTAATGAATTTTTATTGCATTTTTCAACTTTGGGCTTGTGAGCGGGATATCTCTAAAAGGATTCACTGTAGGAACTTTATTATTTCGGTGAAGATGTATATTGACAAAATCCCGGTCAAGTTCGAAGATGGGTGACCTTGACCTATTTTTCTACATTTTAGAGCTGATTATAGAAAAAACATTTAGAAGCTTATTTCTCAGGAACCGTTGGGTGGATTTTCACAATTCTTAATATGGTCATAGGGACTGATATTCTGTAACTGCTGCACAAGTTTTGGGGCGCCACCTACAATTTCTGATTTTTAATGAATTTTTCTTAAATTTTTCAACTTTGGCCTTGTGAGCGGGATATCTCTAAAAGGATTCAAAATAGGAATTTTATTTCTTTGGTGAAGATGTATAACGACAAAATCTCGGTCAAGTTCGAAGATGGGTGACCTTGACCTACTTTTCAAGGTCACAGAGCTTATAATAGAATAAAACTTAGAAGCTTATTTTTCAGGAAGCATTTGGTGGATTTGTTATGAATCATGGTACATACCTCTCCGTTTTAAAAAATTTAAATAAGTGAGACATGTACAGATAAACATCCATGTGAGAACAGATATTTAGTACTTGTTACTGTTACCACCTCTAAACACTGTTCTTTTGGCTGAGGGCTTTTGTCAGCTTCTGCTGATATTCTAGTTTATCATATATTGTAAATGAACCTAATAACAACAGATCATGTAGTCGTGATCAGCATAAATTTTTTTTATGGAGATAAAAAATATCAGATTCTGCAACACTAGGCAGCGAGAAATGTCTATAGGAATAAAGAAGTCAGTGGTTTTTTGTTAACAAATAATTTTAATTTATTTTCAGAACAATCCTAACACTACAATACACTTAATCAATACAATTATACAGTATAACAATAATAAAAATGTACAGTACCAGAGAGTCCGGATCCTAGGCTTTGATATCTGAATACCACCACTGTCACAGCACAACAAGAGTCCTTTAACACAAGCAATCCACGTAAACAGTTCAAATTAATCTTCTCGGAGAATAGTCCGATTTAATCTCGAAAACAATCTGTTATAATCCAAAAGTGAATTTCTGGTAATAATCCAAAAGGCAAACTGGAGACAAAACGTATAAAATCTGTTACAAAGTCTGTAGAATATCTGTAAGTTCTGCAATTATCATAATAGCCACAAAAAAATGACGAGAGAGTCGCACTCTTCTGTGTCCACTGGTTTTTTTCTCCCTGCCGGCTCTAAACACAGCCCCTATTTATAGCTTTTTCAGCTGAAGCCCTAAACCTTCTATATTAACAAACATTCAAAGAACACAACAATACACATGCACCCATAGCGCATGAACAGACCTGAAATTTCTAGACTACAACAAGCACTGTCTCTACAAGCCAGGGTTCAGCAAGTGCGGTTCCCATAGCAGTGCACAGGGATGTGCTTAACACGAATCATAATGCCTTGCACATGCCAAGTTATGTAATATCCCGCGCATAACAAACAGATACATGTAACAATATCAAGTATATTTTATCTTAGTGGTTACATAAGCTAACATATTCAACACATTGTGGAGCTTGGTGGCGCAATGGTAAGTGAGCTGGACTCGTGTGACTGCAAGGTTTTCGAATTGTCATCTGCACTAAGACTCCTAGCCAAAGTCTATCCATGCAACCCAGGAGTGAATGGGTACTGGTCATGGGAGGCAGACAAATGTAGAACAATAACCTTCTGCTTGGGTTGTATGCTTCAAAGGGAGATGAGAAAAGCTACAGGAATGAACAGGCCAGAAAAACCAGGAAGGCAAAGTGTAAAGTCTGATGAGACTGACATCGTCGGTGATAACAGACTATAAACCCCCACCTTTACCTTTATGTTCAAGCTACAACAATCATACAGTTTCCTTTCAGCAAAGTTAAATAAAAAATAACATAACTTGAACATTTGTTTTGGTCATATTTAATTGTGAAAGATTTATCTTTTTGTATTATTTTTTCTCAAGCCAAACCGAGCTGCACAAAACCGGCTCACTTACGCTTAATGAAATATCGGCGGCGCCTGCAAATAAACTATGGGTTAGGCTAGGCTTGATCTGAACTCAGCTGGTGGTGGCGCAAAATGGTGGCAGCACCGGGCTCCAAAGATATTTTACTATGGTAACCGCTGATGTCAAAAATTTCCCAGTTGTACTTTGACCTGTTCCTGACTTATGCCTGATAAAATATTTTTCAACAGACTTCTGATCTATATGAGAATTATGAGAAGCCTTTGAGATGGAATATATGTTGTTGACTGCGAAATACATCGATAAATTCAACATTTCGACTTCAAGTGGAGATGTTTAAATATTTCCACCAACATTGAATGGCCATATAGCCCATTCAAAAGTTCCTGTTTTAAAATGAGGGTACAGTAGGCTTGCACTTGTTATAAGAAAACACAAATACCTCTGAAGTTGCATGCATAGGAATTGTTCCCAGTATTAGGTGTGTAATGGAGGATGAGTACAGCATGACTTTCATGCTTAGCCTGGGGTTAACACCAGATAATATCAGCTTGACTGAACTGTTATCCTGCTTGATGCACCTGTCAATGTGAAGCACAGAACTGTCGGGTCGCTGCATGAGGTCACGTGCATTTTGTTGGCGCTTCCTTGCTTCCAGTGCTAGTCTGATTTATTCTGCTGTCCCTGGCGTGTATCTGTCCATTTTATCTCAGCTGACAGAAAGTTATCTGAGCAATAGCGATTACTCTTTGTCTGTCTTCTGTCCATCCACCGTCCATTAACAAGGCACAAATTGTAACAGCTAGACCTAGAAACTCCTTACTGAACACCCATATAGGTCCATGAAAAATCTCCTTGGATACCTGAATTAAGGTCTCTGTTACCCAAATCCTTTGAGATATGCTTCACTTGAATTGGGACATCACCTACAAAATTTGGCATTCAGATGATAAAATTCCTTTTGTGAATGTTTTTCAAGACAGCTTAGCGTCATGACCCCTGGTTCACTTGTTGAGACCTTCAAAGATGCAGTCGTCTGTTAACAGGACACAATTCGTAACAACTGAACATAGGATCTTATAAGTTGACATCCAGAGAGGTCATAGGCAAGTCTCAATGGAAACCTGAAATTAAGTCTCTGTTACCTCTATCCTTTTAGCTATTGGGCTCATAAGTACCACCCACAATTATAAAAAATTGATACATATAAAGCTCCGGTATCTGAAAACTAATGCATTGATCACCATGATGTTTTGCATGCATATTAATCATGGAGTGTGTCATCAATTCCCTCAGACTGGTGTTTCTACCTGTATTTGTACAAATTTTTATGCATTTTTTCTCTTTTTTTTAGACCTTCGAAGATGTGGTCTTCCATTAACAGGGCACAAATCGTAATCTTATAATTATCTAACTTGACACCCAGGGAGGTCTCTGAATAATCTTCTTGGAAATATGCCATTAGGTCTCTGTTACCTATATCCTCTTGAGCTTTAGGGCTAAGAAGTACCCCTGGAATAATTTACAAGGCCTACAGGCCTAATGCGAACATGTGCAATGGGATATATAACACTTTAATGCTTCCAGGCTATACAATTACTTTTCAAATACACGTGTGTGACATGGATATGTACAATGCAAACACTGAACATTTTGAACCCAAGTACACATATACCAATTACACAAACGTCACTGCTAAAATACTGACATCGGAGCGCACAACACAAAAATTATTGTAGTTGGCACCACCAGTCTCGTGCATGAGAAAGCCATAAAAATGTATTGAGATTTAAAATTGCAGGCAGATACTTCAAACCAACCTTTTGCTTTGTGCACAGAAATTAAGGAAACCCCTCAATTTTTTAATAAAAATCTATTTTCACACTTCAGGACTGTCTAATATTAAAACCACTTATCTGTTTTTCCTCATATTTACCATAAATATTCCTCTGTAGAGTTCATATGTACATGAAGCAGTAACAACACAGACCCCTCCCCCACCCACCCCTTCAATACACAGGACTAATAAACAAGATGAATCTTATAATTTTAATGTTAAATAAATTCTTTTGTTCAGACTTAGACAATTTTGATTTTTTTAAGAAAAAAAAAGATCAGGAATTTAATCCTAATATTTTAAATGTTGTAAAATATTAGGATCTAATGTAATGCTAACTGACATGATTTAAGAAGATATAAATACTTTGTAGCATTTCATTCATATCTCTTAAAGTTTGCGGGGCCTAGGTGTTAATAACACTGTTAACTTAGTATTAAAATTAGGAATATTGGTCATACTTTGTGGGATTAATTTTTAACTCATATGGCCATATATTTAACTTTTGAAAACTTAATTACCTCTAAACATTTTTTTCCCTTGGTACATCACTAAATGGTTTAGCTCATGTCGATTATTCTATAATTTACAGTTTCATTTTAGCAGGGCCATTTTCTCTTAGCTTTTCAAATAATAATATACATGAAAAACCAAAAGAAATAAAAATACTTTGCAGTTACTAATATTTTCCAAAATTCAGCTGAGCGATGTGACCCATGGGTCCCTTGTTTACGAATATTTACGCAGTTATAGCGAACCTGTGAGCTAATGCGATGGTGCGGCGTCGTCCGTCTTGCGTCGTGCATTGTGCGTCGTCCGTCGTCTGTACGTTAACCTATACTATCTCGAAAACGGCAGGAGCTAGCATCACCAAACTTTATGCAAAAAATCAGTCATCTACAAAACTCTCGGATTTTGTTTATTTTTTGGCTATCTGCATTTACTTAGATTTTATAGGGGAAAGATTTATCTTTTTGTATTATTTTTTCTCAAGCCAAACCGAGCTGCACAAAACCGGCTCACTTACGCTTAATGAAATATCGGCGGCGCCTGCAAATAAACTATGGGTTAGGCTAGGCTTGATCTGAACTCAGCTGGTGGTGGCGCAAAATGGTGGCAGCACCGGGCTCCAAAGATATTTTACTATGGTAACCGCTGATGTCAAAAATTTCCCAGTTGTACTTTGACCTGTTCCTGACTTATGCCTGATAAAATATTTTTCAACAGACTTCTGATCTATATGAGAATTATGAGAAGCCTTTGAGATGGAATATATGTTGTTGACTGCGAAATACATCGATAAATTCAACATTTCGACTTCAAGTGGAGATGTTTAAATATTTCCACCAACATTGAATGGCCATATAGCCCATTCAAAAGTTCCTGTTTTAAAATGAGGGTACAGTAGGCTTGCACTTGTTATAAGAAAACACAAATACCTCTGAAGTTGCATGCATAGGAATTGTTCCCAGTATTAGGTGTGTAATGGAGGATGAGTACAGCATGACTTTCATGCTTAGCCTGGGGTTAACACCAGATAATATCAGCTTGACTGAACTGTTATCCTGCTTGATGCACCTGTCAATGTGAAGCACAGAACTGTCGGGTCGCTGCATGAGGTCACGTGCATTTTGTTGGCGCTTCCTTGCTTCCAGTGCTAGTCTGATTTATTCTGCTGTCCCTGGCGTGTATCTGTCCATTTTATCTCAGCTGACAGAAAGTTATCTGAGCAATAGCGATTACTCTTTGTCTGTCTTCTGTCCATCCACCGTCCATTAACAAGGCACAAATTGTAACAGCTAGACCTAGAAACTCCTTACTGAACACCCATATAGGTCCAAAAAAATCTGCTTGGAAACTTTAATTTAGGTCACTACGACCTATATCCTCCGAGCTATTGGGCTAGAAAGTACCCCCAAGAATAATCAAATTTTAATACAAAAAAATGCAAGTATCTGAATAACTAATCTGCATTGAATGCCATGATTCTTTGAATGTTGGCTACCTAGACAGTCCACACTCCATCCATTGCGCAGCCGACAATGCTTTAACTGATATCACTAAGTGTCAGCTGCCCAGGTGTTGGACATTCTACACCTAGTAGTAATAGTGAGTAAAATGTTGCTGAATTTAGAAAAAAAGGTAACAGGGGTGGACTTTTAACTTGGAAAATGAAAACACTAAATGCAGAATCACATTTCATGTAACTTAAGTATAAAAATACAGTAAATATTTAATTCTTATGCACTTGAATACATACACCTACACTACATGTATTTCAAAAGCATGTATTTGCATTTCATTGACTGACCAGGTCAGGTGATTAATGCACTGTACACATTTTATTGCGTTTATTTTGCTATAGATCCCTTTTTATGATCCATTGATGTTATTGTGGGTATTTATTAGCTTAATGGTTTGGCAATTAGACACACGAATGATTTCATAAGTTTATACCACTAGTGGGTAGAGAGCAGATTCTGAGTTCCTGGTGAGTAGTGAGTAGTTACTGAATATATGTTGGTCTTTAGGGCTTCACATAGAATAAAGGGTTAAAATAAAGGATAGTTAATAGTGACTTGTCAGCACCATGGCAGTCAACATCTCTGTTGGGGAATTTCCCTCTTTTTTTGTGATTTGGAGACAAAGTTAAATCTGTAACAAAAGTCCCATCATTTCAAATTGTGGAAATGGGATTCTAAAACCATTGCTGGATCTAAGAAGCGGTGTTCTAATGAGTCATTTAACCCTGAAATAAAATACACATCCCTTGCACACGTATTCAGGTGTCCATGGTGGCCGCTAATATAAAAATATTGTCCATTCTGATTAAAGGTAGCAGGACTGGTCCCCCCACATAACCTGACTGTGTTTCAGTTTTTCCTTTGCATTGAACAATCTTATGCCTTAGGACCCGTTAAAGTATACATTTTATGAAAGCTAAGGAGATTTTTTACATTTTGATAAATATAAACTTTGTTTTGGAGGAACGTATTTCAATTCATAAGCTTTTTAAAGCACCTGTTTTTTTTCGAATGTTTACACTTTTTTTTCTCTATTTCTGAGACCTTCACAACACACAAATCGTAACCATTGGATCTAGAAACTTCTGACTGGACATCCTTGAAGGTCCATGAAAAATCTCCTTTGAAACCTAAAATTAGGTCTCTTTTACCCATATCCTCCAAGCTATGGGGCTCAGAAGTATCCCCCAGAATATTCAGTATCTGAACAACTAATGCATTGATCACCAACTGAAGATTCTTTACATGCATATTTATCATGGACTACTTCATCAGTTTAAGCAGACTGGTGGCACTACCTTGACTTTTTTTTTATTGTTTACGCATTTTTTCTTTATTTTTGAGACCTACAAAGATGCAGTCGTCGGTTAACAGGGTACAAATCGTAACCATTCAATCTAGAATCTTCTAATTTAACATAAAGGGAAGTCCATGGAAAGTCTCCTTGGAAACCTAAAATTAGTTCTCTGTTACCCATATCCCTCGAGCTATAGCGCTTGTAAATACCCCTCAGTATAAAAAAAAAACTGTTACAAAACCTCCAGTTTCTGAACACCTAATGCATTGCCATTGATCACCATGATTCTTAGCATGCATATTCATCATGGAATATTTCATCAGTTCCTGCAGAACATTTCTGCATTTTCTTTAATTTATAATTTTTAGACCTTTGAAGATGCGGTCATCCGTTAACAGGGCACAAATCTTAACCATTGCACCTTGAATCTTCTAAATTGACACGCAGGAAGGTCCATGAAAAATCTCCTTGGATACCTGAATTAAGGTCTCTGTTACCCAAATCCTTTGAGATATGCTTCACTTGAATTGGGACATCACCTACAAAATTTGGCATTCAGATGATAAAATTCCTTTTGTGAATGTTTTTCTAGACAGCTTAGCGTCATGACCCCTGGTTCACTTGTTGAGACCTTCAAAGATGCAGTCGTCTGTTAACAGGACACAATTCGTAACAACTGAACATAGGATCTTATAAGTTGACATCCAGAGAGGTCATAGGCAAGTCTCAATGGAAACCTGAAATTAAGTCTCTGTTACCTCTATCCTTTTAGCTATTGGGCTCATAAGTACCACCCACAATTATAAAAAATTGATACATATAAAGCTCCGGTATCTGAAAACTAATGCATTGATCACCATGATGTTTTGCATGCATATTAATCATGGAGTGTGTCATCAATTCCCTCAGACTGGTGATTCTACCTGTATTTGTACAAATTTTTATGCATTTTTTCTCTTTTTTTTTAGACCTTCGAAGATGTGGTCTTCCATTAACAGGGCACAAATCGTAATCTTATAATTATCTAACTTGACACCCAGGGAGGTCTCTGAATAATCTTCTTGGAAATATGCCATTAGGTCTCTGTTACCTATATCCTCTTGAGCTTTAGGGCTAAGAAGTACCCCTGGAATAATTTACAAGGCCTACAGGCCTAATGCGAACATGTGCAATGGGATATATAACACTTTAATGCGTCCAGGCTATACAATTACTTTTCAAATACACGTGTGTGACATGGATATGTACAATGCAAACACTGAACATTTTGAACCCAAGTACACATATACCAATTACACAAACGTCACTGCTAAAATACTGACATCGGAGCGCACAACACAAAAATTATTGTAGTTGGCACCACCAGTCTCGTGCATGAGAAAGCCATAAAAATGTATTGAGATTTAAAATTGCAGGCAGATACTTCAAACCAACCTTTTGCTTTGTGCACAGAAATTAAGGAAACCCCTCAATTTTTTAATAAAAATCTATTTTCACACTTCAGGACTGTCTAATATTAAAACCACTTATCTGTTTTTCCTCATATTTACCATAAATATTCCTCTGTAGAGTTCATATGTACATGAAGCAGTAACAACACAGACTCCTCCCCCACCCACCCCTTCAATACACAGGACTAATAAACAAGATGAATCTTATAATTTTAATGTTAAATAAATTCTTTTGTTCAGACTTAGACAATTTTGATTTTTTTAAGAAAAAAAAAGATCAGGAATTTAATCCTAATATTTTAAATGTTGTAAAATATTAGGATCTAATGTAATGCTAACTGACATGATTTAAGAAGATATAAATACTTTGTAGCATTTCATTCATATCTCTTAAAGTTTGCGGGGCCTAGGTGTTAATAACACTGTTAACTTAGTATTAAAATTAGGAATATTGGTCATACTTTGTGGGATTAATTTTTAACTCATATGGCCATATATTTAACTTTTGAAAACTTAATTACCTCTAAACATTTTTTTCCCTTGGTACATCACTAAATGGTTTAGCTCATGTCGATTATTCTATAATTTACAGTTTCATTTTAGCAGGGCCATTTTCTCTTAGCTTTTCAAATAATAATATACATGAAAAACCAAAAGAAATAAAAATACTTTGCAGTTACTAATATTTTCCAAAATTCAGCTGAGCGATGTGACCCATGGGTCCCTTGTTTACGAATATTTACGCAGTTATAGCGAACCTGTGAGCTAATGCGATGGTGCGGCGTCGTCCGTCTTGCGTCGTGCATTGTGCGTCGTCCGTCGTCTGTACGTTAACCTATACTATCTCGAAAACGGCAGGAGCTAGCATCACCAAACTTTATGCAAAAAATCAGTCATCTACAAAACTCTCGGATTTTGTTTATTTTTTGGCTATCTGCATTTACTTAGATTTTATAGGGGAAAGTTTTCTGAACCTTTAAAAATCTTCTCCGAAATCGTCCAACCAAATTGTCTAATATTTCACAGAAATAATCCCAGAATCAATCTCTCTCATGTTTGTGCGAATTGTTCCAGTTCGGCGATTTTTGGCCGATTTACATGAAGTTGAACTTAGTTCTCTGTCCAAAAATGCATACAAAAATTTCAATCTCAGAAACGGCTGGAGCTATATCATCACCAATGGTTATGCCAATGTTGGTCACATGAGTCATATCTGATATTGAAGTATTGGTGGCGCCATCTGTATCAGCCTTTTTTGTACGGGGGTCATCAGTGCCTGTATCATACTGAGGGCTACAAAAAACTTCTTCTCTGAAACCATATGGCCAAATTGTTTAATATCGCACAGAAATGATCCTAGGGTAGTGCTTTCTGAAGGTTGTTCAAATGGTCTCTGTTCATTACTTTTGGCTGAGTTAGGGAAGTCATTTGCCAAAACAGCCCATTTTAGCTCAGTGGCTACAAAGATCTTCTTCTCAAAAACCTCCGGGCCAGATTCTTAAATCTCACACATTAATTATCCTCAGATGTTGATAATTTAAGTTTGTTCAAATGGTTGTGGCTCAGTGATTTTCGGGTGAGTTATGGGAAGCTGAACTTAGCAAGTTTGCTGTATCTTACTGTACGAGTTATAAACCTGCAAAACGTTTTTTCGACTGACGCCACTGAAGCCAATTTGTTTAATATTTTACAAGAATATTCCCTAGAAAATTTCTTATAATAATTGTCCTTAAATGGTTTCACATTTATGATTTTTGGCTGAATTGTGGAGATAGATTCATTTTACCGTATATGTTAGAAGCAGTTACATCTAGCCTGGCACCGATTTATCAGCATCTATTACATCAATTCACTAGTCATTTAGATTTCAGGTTATCTATGATTAATATTGACAAGAATTTTTTTAAAAGCGTATAAAAATTTTATATTTATAATTTAAACTAATCATACCAGGCAGTATTAACAACCACAGTTATTCAACCCTGTGTGGCAATAATAGACAGCTGTACATGGATTATAAATAATTTGTATCCATTCTCACCTTATAATTCAGGAATTTGCCATCATTGAGATGTATCTGTATTATAATTTTGCATTCAGTTTATATCTGTAATAAGTAAACATGTATTCCTTATTTCCTTTTTAATAAAAAAATCGGCTAAAAAGCATTTTGTATTAGGAAAATTTATTTCAAAGATATTTCAAGTAGGGACCTTGAAATTTCTTAAATTTGGCATGTTGATCCATCTTGGAAAGTTTTCTTGTAAACCAGACAGGTGGTGCCACCTACCTTTGTTATCCTAAAATTAATAAATGCCATTTTTCTCAGGAGTGATTTGCAGTAAACTGTAAATATCCAAAGACCTTGGACTCCTTCGTCTTGTACTCAGGGCTGGTGGTGCCATCTGCAATCGTTTTCCTGTGGCGTCCATCCTTACATGTGCTTGGGTGAAATTGCTCATATCTCAGGAGTAGGGCAAGGTATTGGTCTGAAATTTGGCATGTTCATACATCCTGGAAATTTTTCTCGTAAAGCAAACAGGTGGTGCCACCTACCTTTGTTTTTGTAAATTAAATAAATGCCCTTTTCTCAGGTGTGATTTGCAGTATTGGTCTTAAATTGTGCATATCTTCGACTCCCTCTTGTAGTCTATACTGGTGGTGCCATCAACAATCGTTTTCCCGTGGCGTTTATTCGTACATGTGCTTTGGGTGAAAATTGCTTATATCTCAGGAGTGGGTCAAGGTATTGGTCTGAAATTAGGTTTTCTCGTAAACCAGACGGGTAGGACCACTTTCCGTTTTTGTTGATTAAATTAATGCCTTTTTCTCAGGAGTGATTTGCAGTATTGGCCTATTGGTGCAACCTACAATCATGTTTACCTGGCAGACATTCATTTCACTCTATTTCCCCTTAACACTCAATCTATGCCTCACTTCACCTGCACTACTCTGATTTCGGCGGATACACGTAGTCGCTTTCGACTGCCTGTATGTAGTTGTTTCATGCATCTGTGCACATAGTCGAAGATTGGTTTATAGCCTAAAATTGTTTATGACCATACATCTTTAATTGCTTGCGGTTGTGCTTTCGCTGTATAAATGACTGGTGGTGCCAGCTACAATCATTTTTGTCTTGTGTGCACCCATGCCAGAATTTCAGCAGTGATGTTTGTGTAATTGTTTCTTTTTCAAAATGTTTAGTACTCGCATTGTTCATATACATGCTACATATGTACTTTAAAAGTCATGGTCCCGCTACGCTCCCGAGGCAGCGGAAATCTTGCGCTTCTTAAAAAACTACCGATTTTCCCGCTGCCTGCTTTGACCGTTTATGATGCACTTAACACCGGTCGGTGTACATTGGCCTGTCTGCTGAAAATACTGCTGATGTGTGACCTACCTAACGTGTCCTACCAAAATTTTATCTAACGCACCAAAAGCGTCCCAGTGCCTCGTTTTCAAAGGCTTCAAAATAAGTTGTGCATGAGTAGAAACAAAATTAGCTTATAAAAAAGTTGGTCTCTACAATTTGCTTTTTAATTGGTGAGAATGCAATAATGGAATTGTAGAAGGAGGGGAGACGGAGGCATCACTAAATACTCGGGTGCAACTTAAACTGGAATAATAATAAGTGAAGAAGGTTAAACAAATAATGCGATTAAATCTTTAGCATCATTCGACCATTGGACGAATATGCAAACGGTTAAATTTTAAATTACAGATTAGAGTATGAACATGTTGTGTAGGCTATGTATATCACTTGCTGTCAACTACTAGAATTGCACAGTGATACCTTATATCGGTAGTCATCAAGGGTTCTGTCATAACGGTATATAAATCTAGAATTTGAAGTTTCCTCTCGATTAGAAGAACGGTTGTTAAATAAGGGTAAATATATTTAACCTATATCTAATTATATTTTAAATGACGTAGATGTTTGGAAGGATCTTCAAATATGGAGATAAAAAATATAGACGCCAAACCTTTTAAAAGATTAATGGTCATAAGCCGATATTGGCTCGTAGTAATTACAGTAGGAATGACGTAAATAATGATCGAAAAACTATACATAATTAAAACAACCGAGGGTAAAGTATGCATTTTTAAGCTGTTCATGGTTCTTTTAGAAGTGGCACCTTATTTTTGCAGCTTTACAATTTTGGTCGCCACCCGTCCCGAAAGAATTTTTGCAGTTTAATGGCTTCCAGTTCAGATAATGCAAGTTCACCCATCAGTATGCTCATGTCAAGATCCAACAGAAGAACGCCGTCTATGAGATGCTCTGCGAACTTCTCAGCGTGGTGAGTCATGTTCAACAGGCGTAGGCTTTCTGCCACTTGTCCAACCGAGAAATCTTCAGCTTTTTCCGGGATATTATCAAAATTCAGTTGAATGTTATTCGCAGTAGAATACCCCGGCGGTTGGGGGACGGGCCGGGTAGGTTTTTTTCGTGATTTGGTGCTAGGTTTACGATCTCTTGATTCTCCTGGCGACTCCTCGGCGCTGTCACGAACGGGAGCTTGTGGTATTGTTAGTACCTGAACAGGAGTGTCTTTTTGCTGTTCCTCGCTTACTGTCATCACTTTGTCAGACTCTTTGTTCTCTTCATCCTTTTCAGGGATGACACTGGACGAAACAGGGATACCTTGGCTCTTGCACCCAGATCCATCCTTCCTGATAAATGGAGCTAAGTCGTAACTGGGTTCTCCAAGGTCTACATTGGAAGCATCAGAAAGAGGAGTGGCCAACTGTCCAGTGGGTGGGGCCGTAGATAACTCTGATTTATCTTTGGACTCTTCATTTATGTTGTATTCAAATTCACGAGGTGCTGTTTGTACCGTGTTCGTTCCTCCATGCACCGTCGTGTTTCGTCTCCTGGGCCTCGCACAGCACCGCACATCCTCGTCAACCCCAGTTCGTGGTCTGTAAGTTTGACTTTTGTTACAGGTCATCATGTCATCAAGTTTGGAATCGGCAGAAAATTTTCGCGGTAAGGACTTATTTCTTGACTTTCTTGGTAGTGGTGGAGCGGAGCGTGGTGCCTGTGTAGCCTGTTGGTCATCACACGGGGGTAAAATGGGCTCTATGTAATCCGCATACAGGACATCAGACGGCTGGGGCGGGTCACTTGCCGAACTGTCGCTGCTGCTGATGATGCGTTTCGAGTCTTTTCTTTGGTTTCGGGCCTCCACTGTAGTAACATCTGTCCCATCTCTTTCCTGGCAAGTGGATTCGCTCAGTTTGATTTCTCGAGGCTTGACCGTTAACTGTACAGCCTGGTCTCCCGTTTCGTTTGCTTTGTCTGCACCTTTCCCGTGTGGATGCTTTACCTCATCTCCTGTGCTGTCTGCCTTAACAGCGGACTTCTTGTTTGGTGTATCGTAGATCAAGTTTTCATTCTTTGCCTTGTCTGACAGGGGGGGTTGCTTTGCTGAAGTGGCTGCGGTCTTGGTCTTGCTCTTGCTTGGTTTTGAATGTACAGGTGGTCCCTTCTTACTTGGTTTGCCACTGCTTGCCGGAACCAGAAGTTCTTCGTTATTGTATCGGATTGGGTAGATCAGGTCTATAATGAAAAATGCACTTGATCAGTGTTCATATCACGTTATATATTATTAACAGGATAGATTATCATCGATTTGGCACTAATTGTCTGATTTAAAAATTAAAACATTTACAGTTCTCGTATTCTCGTTATTTAGAATCTATAATGTAAACTACTTCTGTAACAACCGGGAACAATGAAAAATAAACAGAGGACCGGCTCTCACTCTGTCTTTAAGACGTTCTTTCAGTCATATAGATACTTTTTAAACGTGAAGCCTTTATCCCTGGACCGACTTAAAGCTGCGCCTGCCTTGACTATTGGGTGGCCTACGGTTGTGCCCTCCTTCTTGTAGATTTACCTTGAATACCTTTGTGACCTACGGCTGTGCCTTCCTTCTGGTAGATTTACCTTGATACTTGAGATGCCCAACACCGTCTTTTCCTTCTAGTACACTTAGACATGGTACTTGTGTGGCAAACAGCTTTACTTTCTTTCTGTTTTTAAAAGCATTATCTTTTATGTATGGAAACCCCCCTAAAAAATATATGGTATTTGAAGTTGTTAAGATATTTCACCATGAAATTTTCATAACACTCAAAAATAATTTCTCTAATATTAACTGGAAATGTGCATGATGGGCTGTATATTTCCAAGATTTTTTTTTTTCAGTTTTCTTCAGAAGTCGTCTATATAAACACAGTAGAAACATCTGTGCTCAAGGGTGTCAATATTACTTTCACATTATTCACATTGTCAGCCAAGTTCATACGATGCAACCTCCCATTAAACGGGATTATCCGATGTGAAAATTTTAAATGAAATTCTGATGTCTTTATACCAATCAAGTACCAGTTTGGTTCACTATTGTATAGTCTGAATTGATTAAAAGATAACTTTACTCCTGTTGCCAGTATATTACTGCAGCAGGTTCTGATAGATTTATCTTGGATACTTGTGTGGCCGCCGACTTTGTCTTCCTTCCCTTAACTTAGATTTGCCCTGGATACTTGTGTGGCCTACGGGCTTTGCTTTCCTTCTGGTTGATTTAGCTTGGACATACTTCATGACCCACGGCTATATCTTCCTTATGGTAGACATACCTTGGATACTTGTGTGGCCCAACTGTGTTTTTCTTCTTGTATACCTAGACTTGATACCTGTGTGGCCAACAGCTTTGATTTATTCTGGTAGATTTACCTTTGATTCTTGTGGCCTACGACTTAGGTTTTTTTTTGTAGACTTGCCTTGGATACTACGGTCTTATGAGAGACTATGGCCTACCGCTGGGCCCCGCCTGTCTGGTACACCTTTTTTTGATACTGGTATGGCCTACAGCTGAATTTCCCTTCTGGTATACCTACCTTAGATACTGGTATGGCATACAGTGGTGTTTTTCTTCTGATACACCTACCTTGGATACTGGTATGGCCAACAACCGTGTTTCCTTCTGGTACACCTTCCTTTGATACTGGTATGGCCGACAACCTGTGTCTTCCTTCTGACACACCTACAATGGATTCTAGTATGGCCTACAGCTGTGTTTTCCTTCTGACACTCTTACCTTGGATACTGGTATGACCGACAACCGTGTCTTCCTTCTGACACACCTACCTTGGATACTGGTATGGCCTACAGCTGTTTCTTCCTACTGACACACCTACCTTGGATACTGGTTTTGCTGACAACCGTGTCTTTCTTTTGACACACCTACCTTGGATACTGGTATGGCCTACAGCTGTGTTTTTCGTCTGACACACCTACCTTGGATACTGATATGGCCGACAACCGTGTTTTACTTCTGATACACCTACCTTGGATACTGGTTTGGCCGACAGCTGCGCCTTCTTTCTGGTTAAGACGCTCATGTAAATGGGCTAATCGGTTCATCTGCTCACGTTCCGGGTCCCTCACCACACAAACCCTGAGGTCAAGAGATGCGGGCAGGCTTATTAGCTTTTTGTCCACTTGTTTACCTGGAAATGAAAAATAAAATCATTGAAAGCATTTTGTTCTTGCAATTGTCCTCTATGGTAGTCATGCCGTAAACTGTGGCATTGCAAACATGTTAACAATATATTTTTATGCCCCCGCCACAAAGTGACCGGGGCATATAGTTTTACCCATGTCCGTCCTTCCGTCCTTCCGTCATTCCGAAATCAAACAGTTGTACGGACTTTTTTTCGCAATGCCTGCAGATATTGGCCTGATTTTTGGTGTGTGGGCAGATAATGACCAGTTACAGATCGAGTTCGCGTTTCGTCCCAGTTGACCTACTTTTGACCGTTTTATGGCTCCTTAACCTAGAAAATTTCATGAAAAATAGAAATTTTCATGACAAATACACATGTACGGACTTTTTTTCGCAATACTTGCAGGTATTGGCCTGATTTTTGGTGTCTGGGCAGATATAGACCAGTTACAGATCGAGTTCGCGTTTCGTCCCGGTTGACCTACTTTTGTCTGTTTTACGGCTCCTGAACATAGAAAATTTTATGAAAAATAGAATTTACAGACTATTTTCGCAATACCTGCAGATATTGGTCTGATTTTTGGTGTGTTGGAAGATAATGACCAGTTACAGATCAAGTTCACTTTTGACTGTTTGACGATGCTCTAACATAGAAAATTTAATTAAAAAGTGCACATGTAGGGACTTTTTTTCGCAGTGCCTGCAGATACGGGCCTGATTTATGGTGTTTAGGCAGATAATGACCAGTTACAGATCGAGTTCTTGTTTTGTCCCAGTTGACCTACTTTTGACCATTTGACTGCTCCTGAACATAGAAAGTTTCATGAAAAATAGAATATTTCATAACAAATGCATATGTACTGACTTTTTTTTCCTCAATGCCTGCAGATACCACCCTAATTTTATATGTATGGGCAGATAATGACAGTTACAGATCGGTTTCGCAGGAGATGCTTAATTTTAGACTTTGATATTAATGTGCTACCAAAAATATTGCCAAAAAAATATGTGAAAATGTTAAAAATCTGGGCTGACTATATATCCGTGGAACCACAGACAGAAGATGAAATAATCTATCAATATGTATGGAATAACAAATATATAAAAGTAAATGGCATGTCATTATATAATAAACGTTAAGAAAACCGGGGAATAAATTATGTGAAAGATTTGTTAAATACAGATGGATCATGGAAAAGCTGGAGTACTTTTCTACAAAACAATAATAGATGTACATTATTGAGCCATATGTACTGGCTACAATTAAAACAGTCAATTCCAAAAAATTAAATATATTGAACAAAAAGATAACAAATGAAAATGTGGAAAAATATATAATTGTGTCTGCGAATGGGATTGAATTACTTGATAATATGAAGTCGAGGCATGTTTACTCTGCCTACATAAGTAATAAATGGAAAGTTCCTACGACGCAGAAGAGCTGGAATGACATGAATGAAAAGAATAATATTGAAGTTGAATCGGAATATGTGTATAAGGGAATCTATATGGTAACACTAGATACCTATCTGAGGGAATCCCAATACAAAATTCTAAATAAGTACATACCTCTTAGTGAACAGTTATATAAATTCCAGTTATTCCAGTTATATGGGAGATAAGTGAAACAGACAAATGTTCATCTTGTTTTAATTATCAGGAAAGTATAATTCATTTATATTTTGAATGTATGGTGAGTAAGAACTTATATTATAAAATTCAGGCATGGCTACACGAGTATGAATTGGACCTGCCTAATATATCACTTTCTATTGTAATGTATGGTATTTTAGCTGAAAATAATATCCTTTTTAATCAAATTTTATTGTTGTACAAATATATACTTTACAAACAAAGAGAGGAGAAGGAATCTTCATTATTTTCAGTCTTTAAATCAAAACTGAAGTATACAGAGAGTATTGAAAGATGTATAGCAAATGGCAGAGAATTACTGAAAAAGCATATATTATGATAAGTGGAGCAAACTTAGAAGCTTGTTCGATGATTTAATTGAAGACAATGTGTGTTTGTATTGTCCTGTGATCAGTCCTGTATCACTGAATTGTGATAGTGTATTGTATACATATGTTGATGATGTTTGACAAAAAAAATCGCCTGTGATGAAACAAAACTGTATTACATTAAAATTTCTGAGGCGAAAAAAAAAGAGTTCGCATTTCGTCCCGGTTCACCTACTTTTGATTGTTTTACGGCTCCTAAACAAAGAAAATTTCATGAAAGACAGAAATTTTTATGGAAAATGCACATGTATGGACTTTTTTTCACAATGCTTGCAGATACTGGCCTGATTTTTGATGTGTTGCTTGATAATGACCCGTTACAGATCGAGATTGCATTTTGCCCTTGCTGACCTACTTTTGACCATACAACACCTTCTGAACTTCAAAGAAATTTTCAAAATTTAACAAATGTTTCTAATTTGCCCCAGGCGGGGGCATTCGTGTCGTTCCGACACAGCTAGTTATCAAATATTATCACTATAGGGTCAATTTATAAATGACAGCTAGTACTAAATGATACCTTTTACTATAAATGAACAAAAACAAGCCTGTTTTCCTGGTTACAATGGTGGCATTCCTCTCTGATTATGTTACAACATCTACATCGGCTGAACTCTTAACCTCCTCTTTCGACAGTTTCTTAGTTATTACATTAATGAGACCCTGTTAAATGGTTGAATTCATTAGGCTGGGTTACGATTAATTCTTCGGTTAGCTAAATATGTAAATGCGTTACATCAAAGTGCATTTTGCCCTTGCTGACCTACTTTTGACCATACAACACCTTCTGAACTTCAAAGAAATTTTCAAAATTTAACAAATGTTTCTAATTTGCCCCAGGCGGGGGCATTCGTGTCGTTCCGACACAGCTAGTTATCAAATATTATCACTATAGGGTCAATTTATAAATGACAGCTAGTACTAAATGATACCTTTTACTATAAATGAACAAAAACACGCCTGTTTTCCTGGTTACAATGGTGGCATTCCTTTCTGATTATGTTACAACATCTACATCGGCTGAACTCTTAACCTCCTCTTTCGACAGTTTCTTAGTTATTACATTAATGAGACCCTGTTAAATGGTTGAATTCATTAGGCTGGCTTACGATTAATTCTTCGGTTAGCTAAATATGTAAATGCGTTACATCAAAGTGCAGACATAAATCTTTATCGGGTTGATGACCTTGTGATACCAAACGCTTCCTTGTGAATATATTCCGAATTCTTTTTTATATTATTTATTTAGTTGGTACTAAATTGTATTCACATAATGAAACAGATCTTTATAAATGTGTCCGCATCTTAAATGTTTAGAATAATTGGATTTCTATATATATTTCTTTTGTATATTTTTCTAAACTCCATTTTGAATATATGTAATACATGACGTTATTTCAACGTAGATCTTCCTTTTTCATTTATGATACATCAAACTATTTAAATAAACAAAAATACAGATTAATTTTTGTAAATTATAGAAACCAACCATCTACGATTGAGTACCCCAGGAATACTTCTTCTTCAAATTCATGCAAAAGTAAGTAGTTCCATATCTTTCGCTGGTCCGTAGCAGGGTTAGAGGTGGCAGCCCCCTCTCCTAGTTGAATGTACAAGGGCAGTTTTTCTTTTGCAAGCAGTTCCTTTAGTGAGCTTGGTTCTGTTCGGTTTGTATCTGTAAAAACGAAGATACCATATGATCAACAGCAATTATTAAATCATGAAGTGTTTTATCATTTTGCTCTAATCATCCGTTTGAAAGTTGCAAATGTTCCGTGATTCAGAGTCAAATTCTGACATGTCGCCCCAGTCATGTTCAACCTCCATTCACGTGTGATTGACTGACTGTATAAGTTCAAAAGGCAGCGCTTAACTTAGCATGGTTCCCAGCGGGGCCCTAATATGAGTACATGTAATAGGAATGTGTAAAGGACCAGCGTGTGATGCTGCATGGTTCACTTCGCAAAACCCATGTAACAACCGTGTAACTATAACATGTGAATACAGCTCAGAGAGCGCAGGCCTCGGCCAAGGCAACTCATTACCCCTAAAAGGCATTGTCAGAAATGCAGCATTTTCCTTATACAGATTCCTGGATCCAGATGGTGATCCGGATCACCCCAAATTGAATCCTTTGTTCATTTTATCACTGCCAAGCCATCCTGCGTATAAATTTCATCAAAATCCGTTAATTACTTTTCAGCAATGTTGCTAACAGACAAATCAACGCGACCAAAAAAATATAACCCCCGCCGCTTTGCGGAGGTAATAATATTAATGCATAATCACACGACAGTGTTACACCACAGATAAAGGTAAAACGCAGCAATCCAGTAGCTTCACCTTCATGCATGGCCTCGTTGGCTTTCTAAGCACTGATGTTAAATATTTGTTGCAGACTAATCTAAGAAATGTCCCTTTTGTGGAAAGATAAGTTCAGGTCGATAATTGAGGTATCCGTATGAAGGATGCATTGTTCTTCTGTAGCTGTCATGGTGCGAAATATAAAATATGTGCAGCTCTATGGTCAGAGAGAAATGAAACGCTACTAGTAGATGCAAGGGCGTGCGCAGGATTTTAGCATAGGGGGGAGGGGGGGGGGGGGGATGAAGGTGAATGCGAGAAGTACCAGAGAGTTGGGAGCCCTCCCAAGGTGCATTTGCACAAGTTAAGGTTTGTGTCAGTGACATCGATAGGCCTACATGTCTTAATAAATATCACTTATTTTCTTGCTGTGAATATAGAAAAAATTTAACGATACACCAATGGCCATGATTTTCTGCAAACAAGCCTATAAACCAGGTACAGACCTACCCCCTCTGAGATTGTGTGAAGAAGTATGTCATTTTGTTTTTTGACATTCTAATCTTCTCAAACAATATGCCTACATATATACAGGTTGTACAGAGGCGCAAAAACTAGGTAAGCTGCTTGTGACCAATAGTTTGCCCAGGCTGTTCTCATGCTGTTCTGCATTGTGTTGTGCATGAAAAGTGGCTCATAAGCATGCATGCTTGCCCAGGTCACAGGTAAAATTTTGTTAAATTGTTTCAAAATACAAAGCCACAGCTATTACTGTTTTTTGTCTATGCAAAGAGTCAGGCCTAATTCGCGTAAGGGGTGGCAATCACTGACGTTGGTATAGTGTGTCTATTCAATCAAATTGTTAAGATCTAGATATGACTTTAAAAGTTACGTTAACGTTAAATAAGGCGAGAGCGCAAGCAAATGCGAATACGTGTCGCGACCCGTTCACAGACTGTGTTTCCATATAACACCCCCGTCACACGAGAAGGCGATCTCGCTGCGATAACCGAATTTGGGCAGATCGCCGTAGAGCGCAGCCAGAGTGGCCTTATTTTCATGAGCTTCTAAGGAGCGAGATAGTGTCGCCTGGGGTCGTCATATGGTCACCATGAACGCCGTGAGTGGCAACCAGTTTTGAACATGGACAAAATTTCCGCCGCGGGGTCGCCGTGGATTAAAAGCGCATTCAGATCGGAATTCGATCGATATCAGTGTCCCAGCAGCGCAGTACCAGCTTCCTGACAGCGCAGGTCGATCGCCAGTAAACATGGTAGGATCGGTCTATCCGTTTCGCTCCTGCTGCTCCTTCTGGCCATTGCCAGCTGTTCGTGGAGCAGCATGATCTGTTGGCCTTGCAGACAGGCCAGTTGTAGCATGTAATTCCTGTCCATGCTGACATGTGTGGCTTCAATAAACTTTCTTACACCGGTCATGTTATGTGTACTAGTCAACAATGGGCACCATGGCAACCACCGACTGCCAGTCTGAAGCAGCGCAGTCGCATCTACCCACGCGCGCAGTTCCGTCGTCTTGATCGCCGACGCATCGGGGGCCAGTTGCAGCGGGATCATCATGATCACAGCCCTGTCGTGGAGTGAGCTCTTCAGTGGGTAGTAGGGACCTCATGCGGATGTAAGGGAAACGCAGTTTGATCATAAACTACGGTGTAGCAGCGCCATACAGCGTGGTAGGAACGGCATAAAACGGCCGAAAATTGCAATTGTACACGTCGTGCAAGCCTATTGACAGCGGCATAGCCGTCACACATGGACGGTTTTTCCCATGTTCATGGCGATCAACGCCGATCTGCTAGGTCGCCATGGTCGCCGTTAGGTCTCCTTCTCGTGTGATGGGGGGCTTTAGCGACGCGACACGCGATTTCTATTCCTTTCTGCACAATTACATTGAAGATGCTGTTATTGTCATTTGTTAACATGTTAGATGTTTACAGGAGAGCATGTATGTTAGCCAATGGCTACTTTGCAATCCTGTTAAAATAATATGTTCAAACCAGGAAAATTAGGTTTCATTTGGTGAATTTTGTATTACTTACTACAGTGAGAATTTTAGAATTAAAGGCATGTTCCAATCTGTATTTTTCTGAAAATAATGAATATGTCGCTCGACGTATTTAAAGTCAGCCTACTCTTCCTCTACGTCTCGCATTTTCCTTGTCACACGTTGCTCATCATTTAAAAGACAGGCGGCATCGTATAAAAAGTAAATCGCCTTTCATTTATAAATTCTATCAATCTCTCCACAACACAGGGATGCCCGACCTTCCTGACGTAATTTTAAGGAGATCCAACGCGAATTCCGCGCGACAGGCCTCTAAATCGCTACCCGGCGCGATTCAGAAAATCACGTTCGCTCTCGCTCTCAATCTCGCGCTCACTGACGCGTATACGGAAACGCTCTAGTGATTTTATCAAAGAAGCGATTTTAATCGCGTTCGCGCTTATGGAAGATTAATTATCCTAGGACTGCCAGGAGTCACACTTATAGTTAAGTACAGACGCGCCAATATAGAAGGGGGTGGGGGGGGGGGGGGGGGTAGTATATTTACCCCCACTTTTTAGCAAGGGGGTCGGTCAATGTAATCACCCTCCCTGATATTCAGAGAATAATATCCATATATTTAGAATGAAATATATTAATAATCAGAATTTTGGTTTGGCAAAACTTGGGCTTACTATTGAATGTTATATATCTCATACAAGTTTAGAGTTACCATATACTCTAAACACACCAACTTTTTAAAACCATACACTAAATTGTATTTTTTTAATATGTCACACAATTCAATAAAAGATGTATATATATGTGTGTGTATATATATGTTTGTGTGTGTCTTTATAAAAAAAGGTCCCAATTTTGGATAACCTCCTCCCCCCCCCCAACGCCTGCGACTCAGCCCCCCCCCCCCCCCCCCCCCCCCGAAGATATATTGACTCCACTAGTCAAGTAGGTGGCGGTAATTTCTCAATTCTTTTCAAAACACCATTCCCCGGGCCACAAAGTTTGCCGTCATTTTGGCAATGTTACGGAAACAAATTGCTCGGGGGGGGGGGGGGGGGGAATTTTGTGCCGATCTTGAATTGGAACCCATGTTGGTGGCGCATATGTCCGACGTTCCAACCGCTTTGCTAGAAAAGCAAACTTCATTAGCGAGATAGTTCGGTCCGCTTTCATGTGCACCCAGTAACAATATTTAGTGCCTATATATACATATATATATATATATATATATATATATATATATATATATGTATATATATATATATGAAATTTGTCATACAAACGCTCAAAATGTATATGTCTGTTTGTGATGGTGTATGAGTGTCTCTGCAAGTCATCCCCCCCCCCACCCTGGAAGAAAAATTCCCACTGCATCATAGGTACTAGAGGGTGTCATCCTATACTGTTACTTAATTGAAACAGTTTTAACTAGGGCCTTAGCCTAACAAATACAACTTTTATGAGCTTATTTTGCAAAACGTTTAGGCACTTCCTGACAATTTACGATATTTTGGTGCTCCTGTGTGTAAGTTTCAAACTTTTATGGCTGACGGTACTTGTTATGCGTCTGTGTGTAAGGTTCAGACTTCCATAGCTAACGGTAACTGTTATGTGTCTGTGTGTAAGGTTCAGACTTCCATGGCTGACATTACTTGTTATGTGTCTGTGTGTAAGGTTCAGACTTCCATAGCTGACGGTAACTGTTATGTGTCTGTGTGTAAGGTTCAGACTTCCATAGCTGACGGTACTTGTTATGTGTCTGTGTGCAAGGTTCAGACTTCCATGGCTGACGGTACTTGTTATGTGTCTGTGTGTAAGGTTCAGACTTCCATAGCTGACGGTAACTGTTATGTGTCTGTGTGTAAGGTTCAGACTTCCTTAGCTTACGGTAACTGTTATGTGTCTGTGTGTAAGGTTCAGACTTCCATGGCTGACGAAACTTGTTATGTGTCTGTGTGTAAGGTTCAGACTTCCATGGCTGACGGTAACTGTTATGTGTCTGTGTGTAAGGTTCAGACTTCCATGGCTGACGGTAACTGTTATGTGTCTGTGTGTAAGGTTCAGACTTCCATGGCTGACGGTACTTGTTATGTGTCTGTGTGTAAGGTTCAGACTTCCATGGCTGACGGTAACTGTTGTGTGTCTGTGTGTAAGGTTCAGACTTCCATGGCTGACGGTACTTGTTATGTGTCTGTGTGTAAGGTTCAGACTTCCATGGCTGACGGTAACTGTTATGTGTCTGTGTGTAAGGTTCAGACTTCCATGGCTGACCGTACTTGTTATGTGTCTGTGTGTAAGGTTCAGACTTCCATGGCTGACGGTAACTGTTATGTGTCTGTGTGTAGGGTTCAGGCTTCTATGGCTGACGGTAACTGTTACATGTCTGTGTGTAAGGTTCAGACTTCCATGGCTGATGGTACTTGTTATGTGTCTGTGTGTAAGGTTCAGACTTCCATGGCTGACGGTAACTGTTACATGTCTGTGTGTAAGGTTCAGACTTCCATAGCTGACGGTACTTGTTATGTGTCTGTGTGTAAGGTTCAGGCTTCTATGGCTGACGGTAACTGTTATGTGTCTGTGTGTAAGGTTCAGGCTTCTATGGCTGACGGTACTTGTTATGTATCTGTGTGTAAGGTTCAGACTTCCATGGCTGACGGTAACTGTTATGTGTCTGTGTGTAAGGTTCAGACTTCCATGGCTGACGGTAACTGTTACATGTCTGTGTGTAAGGTTCAGACTTCCATAGCTGACGGTAACTGTTGTGTCTGTGTGTAAGGTTCAGGCTTCTATGGCTGACGGTACTTGTTATGTATCTGTATGTAAGGTTCAGACTTCCATAGCTGACGGTAACTGTTGTGTCTGTGTGTAAGGTTCAGGCTTCTATGACTGACGGTAACTGTTATGTGTTTGTGTGTAAGGTTCAGGCTTCTATGGCTGACGGTAACTGTTACATGTCTGTGTGTAAGGTTCAGACTTCCATGGCTGACGGTAACTGTTATGTATCTGTGTGTAAGGTTCAGACTTCCATGGCTGACGGTAACTGTTATGTATCTGTGTGTAAGGTTCAGACTTCCATGGCTGACGGTAACTGTTATGTGTCTGTGTGTAAGGTTCAGACTTCCATAGCTGACGGTACTTGTTATGTGTCTGTGTGTAAGGTTCAGACTTCCATAGCTGACGGTAACTGTTGTGTCTGTGTGTAAGGTTCAGGCTTCTATGGCTGACGGTACTTGTTATGTATCTGTGTGTAAGGTTCAGACTTCCATAGCTGACGGTAACTGTTGTGTCTGTGTGTAAGGTTCAGGCTTCTATGACTGACGGTAACTGTTATGTGTTTGTGTGTAAGGTTCAGGCTTCTATGGCTGACGGTAACTGTTACATGTCTGTGTGTAAGGTTCAGACTTCCATGGCTGACGGTACTTGTTATGTATCTGTGTGTAAGGTTCAGGCTTCCATGGCTGACGGTAACTGTTATGTGTCTGTGTGTAAGGTTCAGGCTTCTATGGCTGACGGTAACTGTTATGTGTCTGTGTGTAAGGTTCAGACTTCAATGGCTGACGGTAACTGTTACATGTCTGTGTGTAAGGTTCAGACTTCCATAGCTGACGGTACTTGTTATGTGTCTGTGTGTAAGGTTCAGGCTTCTATGGCTGACGGTAACTGTTATGTGTCTGTGTGTAAGGTTCAGACTTCCATGGCTGACGGTAACTGTTATGTGTCTGTGTGTAAGGTTCAGGCTTCTATGGCTGACGGTAACTGTTATGGGTCTGTGTGTAAGGTCCAGGCTTCTATAGCTGACGGTAACTGTTATGTGTCTGTGTGTAAGGTTCAGACTACCATGGCTGACGGTACATGTTATGTGTCTGTGTGTAAGGTTCAGGCTTCTATGGCTGACGGTAACTGTTATGTGTCTGTGTGTAAGGTCCAGGCTTCTATGGCTGACGGTAACTGTTATGTGTCTGTGTCTAAGGTTCAGACTACCATGGCTGACGGTAACTGTTATGTGTCTGTGTGTAAGGTTCAGGCTTCTATGGCTGACGGTAACTGTTATGTGTCTGTGTGTAAGGTTCTGGCTTCTATGGCTGACGGTACTTGTTATGTGTCTGTGTGTAAGGTTCAGACCTCCATAGCTGACGGTAACTGTTATGTGTCTGTGTGTAAGGTTCAGACTTCCAAGGCTGACCGTACTTGTTATGTGTCTGTGTGTAAGGTTCAGACTTCCATGGCTGACGGTAACTGTTATGTGTCTGTGTGTAGGGTTCAGGCTTCTATGGCTGACGGTAACTGTTACATGTCTGTGTGTAAGGTTCAGACTTCCATGGCTGATGGTACTTGTTATGTGTCTGTGTGTAAGGTTCAGACTTCCATGGCTGACGGTAACTGTTACATGTCTGTGTGTAAGGTTCAGACTTCCATAGCTGACGGTACTTGTTATGTGTCTGTGTGTAAGGTTCAGGCTTCTATGGCTGACGGTAACTGTTATGTGTCTGTGTGTAAGGTTCAGGCTTCTATGGCTGACGGTACTTGTTATGTATCTGTGTGTAAGGTTCAGACTTCCATGGCTGACGGTAACTGTTATGTGTCTGTGTGTAAGGTTCAGACTTCCATGGCTGACGGTAACTGTTACATGTCTGTGTGTAAGGTTCAGACTTCCATAGCTGACGGTAACTGTTGTGTCTGTGTGTAAGGTTCAGGCTTCTATGGCTGACGGTACTTGTTATGTATCTGTATGTAAGGTTCAGACTTCCATAGCTGACGGTAACTGTTGTGTCTGTGTGTAAGGTTCAGGCTTCTATGACTGACGGTAACTGTTATGTGTTTGTGTGTAAGGTTCAGGCTTCTATGGCTGACGGTAACTGTTACATGTCTGTGTGTAAGGTTCAGACTTCCATGGCTGACGGTAACTGTTATGTATCTGTGTGTAAGGTTCAGACTTCCATGGCTGACGGTAACTGTTATGTATCTGTGTGTAAGGTTCAGACTTCCATGGCTGACGGTAACTGTTATGTGTCTGTGTGTAAGGTTCAGGCTTCTATGGCTGACGGTAACTGTTATGTGTCTGTGTGTAAGGTTCAGGCTTCTATGGCTGACGGTAACTGTTACATGTCTGTGTGTAAGGTTCAGACTTCCATAGCTGACGGTACTTGTTATGTGTCTGTGTGTAAGGTTCAGACTTCCATGGCTGACGGTAACTGTTACATGTCTGTGTGTAAGGTTCAGACTTCCATAGCTGACGGTACTTGTTATGTGTCTGTGTGTAAGGTTCAGGCTTCTATGGCTGACGGTAACTGTTACATGGCTGACGGTACTTGTTATGTGTCTGTGTGTAAGGTTCAGACTTCCATGGCTGACGAAACTTGTTATGTGTCTGTGTGTAAGGTTCAGACTTCCATGGCTGACGGTAACTGTTATGTGTCTGTGTGTAAGGTTCAGACTTCCATGGCTGACGGTAACTGTTATGTGTCTGTGTGTAAGGTTCAGACTTCCATGGCTGACGGTACTTGTTATGTGTCTGTGTGTAAGGTTCAGACTTCCATGGCTGACGGTAACTGTTGTGTGTCTGTGTGTAAGGTTCAGACTTCCATGGCTGACGGTACTTGTTATGTGTCTGTGTGTAAGGTTCAGACTTCCATGGCTGACGGTAACTGTTATGTGTCTGTGTGTAAGGTTCAGACTTCCATGGCTGACCTTACTTGTTATGTGTCTTTGTGTAAGGTTCAGACTTCCATGGCTGACGGTAACTGTTATGTGTCTGTGTGTAGGGTTCAGGCTTCTATGGCTGACGGTAACTGTTACATGTCTGTGTGTAAGGTTCAGACTTCCATGGCTGATGGTACTTGTTATGTATCTGTGTGTAAGGTTCAGACTTCCATGGCTGACGGTAACTGTTATGTGTCTGTGTGTAAGGTTCAGACTTCCATGGCTGACGGTAACTGTTACATGTCTGTGTGTAAGGTTCAGACTTCCATAGCTGACGGTAACTGTTGTGTCTGTGTGTAAGGTTCAGGCTTCTATGGCTGACGGTACTTGTTATGTATCTGTATGTAAGGTTCAGACTTCCATAGCTGACGGTAACTGTTGTGTCTGTGTGTAAGGTTCAGGCTTCTATGACTGACGGTAACTGTTATGTGTTTGTGTGTAAGGTTCAGGCTTCTATGGCTGACGGTAACTCTTACATGTCTGTGTGTAAGGTTCAGACTTCCATGGCTGACGGTAACTGTTATGTATCTGTGTGTAAGGTTCAGACTTCCATGGCTGACGGTAACTGTTATGTATCTGTGTGTAAGGTTCAGACTTCCATGGCTGACGGTAACTGTTATGTGTCTGTGTGTAAGGTTCAGACTTCCATAGCTGACGGTACTTGTTATGTGTCTGTGTGTAAGGTTCAGACTTCCATAGCTGACGGTAACTGTTGTGTCTGTGTGTAAGGTTCAGGCTTCTATGGCTGACGGTACTTGTTATGTATCTGTGTGTAAGGTTCAGACTTCCATAGCTGACGGTAACTGTTGTGTCTGTGTGTAAGGTTCAGGCTTCTATGACTGACGGTAACTGTTATGTGTTTGTGTGTAAGGTTCAGGCTTCTATGGCTGACGGTAACTGTTACATGTCTGTGTGTAAGGTTCAGACTTCCATGGCTGACGGTACTTGTTATGTATCTGTGTGTAAGGTTCAGGCTTCCATGGCTGACGGTAACTGTTATGTGTCTGTGTGTAAGGTTCAGGCTTCTATGGCTGACGGTAACTGTTATGTGTCTGTGTGTAAGGTTCAGACTTCAATGGCTGACGGTAACTGTTACATGTCTGTGTGTAAGGTTCAGACTTCCATAGCTGACGGTACTTGTTATGTGTCTGTGTGTAAGGTTCAGGCTTCTATGGCTGACGGTAACTGTTATGTGTCTGTGTGTAAGGTTCAGACTTCCATGGCTGACGGTAACTGTTATGTGTCTGTGTGTAAGGTTCAGGCTTCTATGGCTGACGGTAACTGTTATGGGTCTTTGTGTAAGGTCCAGGCTTCTATAGCTGACGGTAACTGTTATGTGTCTGTGTGTAAGGTTCAGACTACCATGGCTGACGGTACTTGTTATGTGTCTGTGTGTAAGGTTCAGGCTTCTATGGCTGACGGTAACTGTTATGTGTCTGTGTGTAAGGTCCAGGCTTCAATGGCTGACGGTAACTGTTATGTGTCTGTGTCTAAGGTTCAGACTACCATGGCTGACGGTAACTGTTATGTGTCTGTGTGTAAGGTTCAGGCTTCTATGGCTGACGGTAACTGTTATGTGTCTGTGTGTAAGGTTCTGGCTTCTATGGCTGACGGTACTTGTTATGTGTCTGTGTGTAAGGTTCAGACCTCCATAGCTGACGGTAACTGTTATGTGTCTGTGTGTAAGGTTCAGACTTCCATGGCTGACCGTACTTGTTATGTGTCTGTGTGTAAGGTTCAGACTTCCATGGCTGACGGTAACTGTTATGTGTCTGTGTGTAGGGTTCAGGCTTCTATGGCTGACGGTAACTGTTACATGTCTGTGTGTAAGGTTCAGACTTCAATGGCTGATGGTACTTGTTATGTGTCTGTGTGTAAGGTTCAGACTTCCATGGCTGACGGTAACTGTTACATGTCTGTGTGTAAGGTTCAGACTTCCATAGCTGACGGTACTTGTTATGTGTCTGTGTGTAAGGTTCAGGCTTCTATGGCTGACGGTAACTGTTATGTGTCTGTGTGTAAGGTTCAGGCTTCTATGGCTGACGGTACTTGTTATGTATCTGTGTGTAAGGTTCAGACTTCCATGGCTGACGGTAACTGTTATGTGTCTGTGTGTAAGGTTCAGACTTCCATGGCTGACGGTAACTGTTACATGTCTGTGTGTAAGGTTCAGACTTCCATAGCTGACGGTAACTGTTGTGTCTGTGTGTAAGGTTCAGGCTTCTATGGCTGACGGTACTTGTTATGTATCTGTATGTAAGGTTCAGACTTCCATAGCTGACGGTAACTGTTGTGTCTGTGTGTAAGGTTCAGGCTTCTATGACTGACGGTAACTGTTATGTGTTTGTGTGTAAGGTTCAGGCTTCTATGGCTGACGGTAACTGTTACATGTCTGTGTGTAAGGTTCAGACTTCCATGGCTGACGGTAACTGTTATGTATCTGTGTGTAAGGTTCAGACTTCCATGGCTGACGGTAACTGTTATGTATCTGTGTGTAAGGTTCAGACTTCCATGGTTGACGGTAACTGTTATGTGTCTGTGTGTAAGGTTCAGGCTTCTATGGCTGACGGTAACTGTTATGTGTCTGTGTGTAAGGTTCAGGCTTCTATGGCTGACGGTAACTGTTACATGTCTGTGTGTAAGGTTCAGACTTCCATAGCTGACGGTACTTGTTATGTGTCTGTGTGTAAGGTTCAGACTTCCATGGCTGACGGTAACTGTTACATGTCTGTGTGTAAGGTTCAGACTTCCATAGCTGACGGTACTTGTTATGTGTCTGTGTGTAAGGTTCAGGCTTCTATGGCTGACGGTAACTGTTACATGGCTGACGGTACTTGTTATGTGTCTGTGTGTAAGGTTCAGACTTCCATGGCTGACGGTACTTGTTATGTGTCTGTGTGTAAGGTTCAGACTTCCATGGCTGACGGTAACTGTTACATGTCTGTGTGTAAGGTTCAGACTTCCATAGCTGACGGTACTTGTTATGTGTCTGTGTGTAAGGTTCAGGCTTCTATGGCTGACGGTAACTGTTATGTGTCTGTGTGTAAGGTTCAGGCTTCTATGGCTGACGGTACTTGTTATGTATCTGTGTGTAAGGTTCAGACTTCCATGGCTGACGGTAACTATTATGTGTCTGTGTGTAAGGTTCAGACTTCCATGGCTGACGGTAACTGTTATGTGTCTGTGTGTAAGGTTCAGACTTCCATAGCTGACGGTACTTGTTATGTGTCTGTGTGTAAGGTTCAGACTTCCATAGCTGACGGTAATTGTTGTGTCTGTGTGTAAGGTTCAGGCTTCTATGGCTGACGGTACTTGTTATGTATCTGTGTGTAAGGTTCAGACTTCCATAGCTGACGGTAACTGTTGTGTCTGTGTGTAAGGTTCAGGCTTCTATGACTGACGGTAACTGTTATGTGTTTGTGTGTAAGGTTCAGGCTTCTATCGCTGACGGTAACTGTTACATGTCTGTGTGTAAGGTTCAGACTTCCATGGCTGACGGTACTTGTTATGTATCTGTGTGTAAGGTTCAGACTTCCATGGCTGACGGTAACTGTTATGTGTCTGTGTGTAAGGTTCAGACTTCCATGGCTGACGGTAACTGTTATGTGTCTGTGTGTAAGGTTCAGACTTCCATAGCTGACGGTACTTGTTATGTGTCTGTGTGTAAGGTTCAGACTTCCATAGCTGACGGTAACTGTTGTGTCTGTGTGTAAGGTTCAGGCTTCTATGGCTGACGGTACTTGTTATGTATCTGTGTGTAAGGTTCAGACTTCCATAGCTGACGGTAACTGTTGTGTCTGTGTGTAAGGTTCAGGCTTCTATGACTGACGGTAACTGTTATGTGTTTGTGTGTAAGGTTCAGGCTTCTATGGCTGACGGTAACTGTTACATGTCTGTGTGTAAGGTTCAGACTTCCATGGCTGACGGTACTTGTTATGTATCTGTGTGTAAGGTTCAGGCTTCCATGGCTGACGGTAACTGTTATGTGTCTGTGTGTAAGGTTCAGGCTTCTATGGCTGACGGTAACTGTTATGTGTCTGTGTGTAAGGTTCAGACTTCAATGGCTGACGGTAACTGTTACATGTCTGTGTGTAAGGTTCAGACTTCCATAGCTGACGGTACTTGATATGTGTCTGTGTGTAAGGTTCAGGCTTCTATGGCTGACGGTAACTGTTATGTGTCTGTGTGTAAGGTTCAGACTTCCATGGCTGACGGTAACTGTTATGTGTCTGTGTGTAAGGTTCAGGCTTCTATGGCTGACGGTAACTTTTATGGGTCTGTGTGTAAGGTCCAGGCTTCTATAGCTGACGGTAACTGTTATGTGTCTGTGTGTAAGGTTCAGACTACCATGGCTGACGGTACTTGTTATGTGTCTGTGTGTAAGGTTCAGGCTTCTATGGCTGACGGTAACTGTTATGTGTCTGTGTGTAAGGTCCAGGCTTCTATGGCTGACGGTAACTGTTATGTGTCTGTGTCTAAGGTTCAGACTACCATGGCTGACGGTAACTGTTATGTGTCTGTGTGTAAGGTTCAGGCTTCTATGGCTGACGGTAACTGTTATGTGTCTGTGTGTAAGGTTCTGGCTTCTATGGCTGACGGTACTTGTTATGTGTCTGTGTGTAAGGTTCAGACCTCCATAGCTGACGGTAACTGTTATGTGTCTGTGTGTAAGGTTCAGACTTCCATAGCTGACGGTACTTGTTATGTGTCTGTGTGTAAGGTTAAAACTTCCATGGCTGACGGTAACTGTTATGTGTCTGTGTGTAAGGTTCAGACTTCCATAGCTGACGGTACTTGTTATGTGTCTGTGTGTAAGGTTCAGACTTCCATAGCTGACGGTACTTGTTATGTGTCTGTGTGTAAGGTTCAGGCTTCTATGGCTGACGGTAACTGTTATGTGTCTGTGTGTAAGGTCCAGGCTTCTATGGCTGACGGTAACTGTTATGTGTCTGTGTCTAAGGTTCAGACTACCATGGCTGACGGTAACTGTTATGTGTCTGTGTGTAAGGTTCAGGCTTCTATGGCTGACGGTAACTGTTATGTGTCTGTGTGTAAGGTTCTGGCTTCTATGGCTGACGGTACTTGTTATGTGTCTGTGTGTAAGGTTCAGACCTCCATAGCTGACGGTAACTGTTATGTGTCTGTGTGTAAGGTTCAGACTTCCATAGCTGACGGTACTTGTTATGTGTCTGTGTGTAAGGTTCAAACTTCCATGGCTGACGGTAACTGTTATGTGTCTGTGTGTAAGGTTCAGACTTCCATAGCTGACGGTACTTGTTATGTGTCTGTGTGTAAGGTTCAAACTTCCATGGCTGACGGTAACTGTTATGTGTCTGTGTGTAAGGTTCAGACTTCCATAGCTGACGGTACTTGTTATGTGTCTGTGTGTAAGGTTAAGGCTTCTATGGCTGACGGTAACTGTTACATGGCTGACGGTACTTGTTATGTGTCTGTGTGTAAGGTTCAGACTTCCATGGCTGACGGTAACTGTTATGTGTCTGTGTGTAAGGTTCAGACTTCCATGGCTGACGGTTACTGTTACATGTCTGTGTGTAAGGTTCAGACTTCCATAGCTGACGGTACTTGTTATGTGTCTGTGTGTAAGGTTCAGGCTTCTATGGCTGACGGTAACTGTTATGTGTCTGTGTGTAAGGTTCAGGCTTCTATGGCTGACGGTACTTGTTATGTATCTGTTTGTAAGGTTCAGACTTCCATGGCTGACGGTAACTGTTATGTGTCTGTGTGTAAGGTGCAGACTTCCATGGCTGACGGTAACTGTTATGTGTCTGTGTGTAAGGTTCAGACTTCCATACCTGACGGTAACTGTTGTGTCTGTGTGTAAGGTTCAGGCTTCTATGGCTGACGGTACTTGTTATGTATCTGTGTGTAAGGTTCAGACTTCCATAGCTGACGGTAACTGTTGTGTCTGTGTGTAAGGTTCAGGCTTCTATGACTGACGGTAACTGTAATGTGTTTGTGTGTAAGGTTCAGGCTTCTATGGCTGACGGTAACTGTTACATGTCTGTGTGTAAGGTTCAGACTTCTATGGCTGACGGTACTTGTTATGTATCTGTGTGTAAGGTTCAGACTTCCATGGCTGACGGTAACTGTTATGTGTCTGTGTGTAAGGTTCAGGCTTCTATGGCTGACGGTAACTGTTATGTGTTTGTGTGTAAGGTTCAGGCTTCTATGTCTGACGGTAACTGTTACATGTCTGTGTGTAAGGTTCACACTTCCATGGCTGACGGTACTTGTTATGTGTCTGTGTGTAAGGTTCAGGCTTCTATGGCTGACGGTAACTGTTATGTGTCTGTGTGTAAGGTTCAGACTACCATGGCTGACGGTAACTGTTACATGTCTGTGTGTAAGGTTCAGACTTCCATAGCTGACGGTACTTGTTATGTGTCTGTGTGTAAGGTTCAGGCTTCTATGGCTGACGGTAACTGTTATGTGTCTGTGTGTAAGGTTCAGGCTTCTATGGCTGACGGTACTTGTTACGTGTCTGTGTGTAAGGTTCAGACTTCCATGGCTTACGGTAACTGTTATATGTCTGTGTGTAAGGTTCGTACTTCCATGGCTGACGGTAACTGTTATGTGTCTTTTTTGTAAGGTTCAGACTTCCATGGCTGACGGTACTTGTTATGTGTCTGTGTGTAAGGTTCAGACTTCCATGGCTGACGGTAACTGTTATGTGTCTGTGTGTAAGGTTCAGACTTCCATGGCTGACGGTACTTGTTATGTGTCTGTGTGAAAGGTTCAGACTTCCATGGCTGACGGTAACTGTTATGTGTCTGTGTGTAAGGTTCAGACTTCCATGGCTGACGGTACTTGTTATGTGTCTGTGTGTAAGGTTCAGACTTCCATGGCTGACGGTAACTGTTATGTGTCTGTGTGTAAGGTTCAGGCTTCTATGGCTGACGGTAACTGTTATGTGTCTGTGTGTAAGGTTCAGACTTCCATAGCTGACGGTACTTGTTATGTGTCTGTGTGTAAGGTTCAGACTTCCATAGCTGACGGTAATTGTTGTGTCTGTGTGTAAGGTTCAGGCTTCTATGGCTGACGGTACTTGTTATGTATCTGTGTGTAAGGTTCAGACTCCCATAGCTGACGGTAACTGTTGTGTCTGTGTGTAAGGTTCAGGCTTCTATGACTGACGGTAACTGTTATGTGTTTGTGTGTAAGGTTCAGGCTTCTATCGCTGACGGTAACTGTTACATGTCTGTGTGTAAGGTTCAGACTTCCATGGCTGACGGTACTTGTTATGTATCTATGTGTAAGGTTCAGACTTCCATGGCTGACGGTAACTGTTATGTGTCTGTGTGTAAGGTTCAGACTTCCATGGCTGACGGTAACTGTTATGTGTCTGTGTGTAAGGTTCAGACTTCCATAGCTGACGGTACTTGTTATGTGTCTGTGTGTAAGGTTCAGACTTCCATAGCTGACGGTAACTGTTGTGTCTGTGTGTAAGGTTCAGGCTTCTATGGCTGACGGTACTTGTTATGTATCTGTGTGTAAGGTTCAGACTTCCATAGCTGACGGTAACTGTTGTGTCTGTGTGTAAGGTTCAGGCTTCTATGACTGACGGTAACTGTTATGTGTTTGTGTGTAAGGTTCAGGCTTCTATGGCTGACGGTAACTGTTACATGTCTGTGTGTAAGGTTCAGACTTCCATGGCTGACGGTACTTGTTATGTATCTGTGTGTAAGGTTCAGGCTTCCATGGCTGACGGTAACTGTTATGTGTCTGTGTGTAAGGTTCAGGCTTCTATGGCTGACGGTAACTGTTATGTGTCTGTGTGTAAGGTTCAGACTTCCATGGCTGACGGTAACTGTTACATGTCTGTGTGTAAGGTTCAGACTTCCATAGCTGACGGTACTTGTTATGTGTCTGTGTGTAAGGTTCAGGCTTCTATGGCTGACGGTAACTGTTATGTGTCTGTGTGTAAGGTTCAAACTTCCATGGCTGACGGTAACTGTTATGTGTCTGTGTGTAAGGTTCAGGCTTCTCTGGCTGACGGTAACTGTTATGGGTCTGTGTGTAAGGTCCAGGCTTCTATAGCTGACGGTAACTGTTATGTGTCTGTGTGTAAGGTTCAGACTACCATGGCTGACGGTAACTGTTACATGTCTGTGTGTAAGGTTCAGACTTCCATAGCTGACGGTACTTGTTATGTGTCTGTGTGTAAGGTTCAGGCTTCTATGGCTGACGGTAACTGTTATGTGTCTGTGTGTAAGGTCCAGGCTTCTATGGCTGACGGTAACTGTTATGTGTCTGTGTCTAAGGTTCAGACTACCATGGCTGACGGTAACTGTTATGTGTCTGTGTGTAAGGTTCAGGCTTCTATGGCTGACGGTAACTGTTATGTGTCTGTGTGTAAGGTTCTGGCTTCTATGGCTGACGGTACTTGTTATGTGTCTGTGTGTAAGGTTCAGACCTCCATAGCTGACGGTAACTGTTATGTGTCTGTGTGTAAGGTTCAGACTTCCATAGCTGACGGTACTTGTTATGTGTCTGTGTGTAAGGTTCAAACTTCCATGGCTGACGGTAACTGTTATGTGTCTGTGTGTAAGGTTCAGACTTCCATAGCTGACGGTACTTGTTATGTGTCTGTGTGTAAGGTTCAGACTTCCATGGCTGACGGTAACTGTTACATGTCTGTGTGTAAGGTTCAGACTTCCATAGCTGACGGTACTTGTTATGTGTCTGTGTGTAAGGTTAAGGCTTCTATGGCTGACGGTAACTGTTACATGGCTGACGGTACTTGTTATGTGTCTGTGTGTAAGGTTCAGACTTCCATGGCTGACGGTAACTGTTATGTGTCTGTGTGTAAGGTTCAGACTTCCATGGCTGACGGTTACTGTTACATGTCTGTGTGTAAGGTTCAGACTTCCATAGCTGACGGTACTTGTTATGTGTCTGTGTGTAAGGTTCAGGCTTCTATGGCTGACGGTAACTGTTATGTGTCTGTGTGTAAGGTTCAGGCTTCTATGGCTGACGGTACTTGTTATGTATCTGTGTGTAAGGTTCAGACTTCCATGCCTGACGGTAACTGTTATGTGTCTGTGTGTAAGGTGCAGACTTCCATGGCTGACGGTAACTGTTATGTGTCTGTGTGTAAGGTTCAGACTTCCATACCTGACGGTAACTGTTGTGTCTGTGTGTAAGGTTCAGGCTTCTATGGCTGACGGTACTTGTTATGTATCTGTGTGTAAGGTTCAGACTTCCATAGCTGACGGTAACTGTTGTGTCTGTGTGTAAGGTTCAGGCTTCTATGACTGACGGTAACTGTAATGTGTTTGTGTGTAAGGTTCAGGCTTCTATGGCTGACGGTAACTGTTACATGTCTGTGTGTAAGGTTCAGACTTCTATGGCTGACGGTACTTGTTATGTATCTGTGTGTAAGGTTCAGACTTCCATGGCTGACGGTAACTGTTATGTGTCTGTGTGTAAGGTTCAGGCTTCTATGGCTGACGGTAACTGTTATGTGTTTGTGTGTAAGGTTCAGGCTTCTATGTCTGACGGTAACTGTTACATGTCTGTGTGTAAGGTTCACACTTCCATGGCTGACGGTACTTGTTATGTGTCTGTGTGTAAGGTTCAGGCTTCTATGGCTGACGGTAACTGTTATGTGTCTGTGTGTAAGGTTCAGACTTCCATGGCTGACGGTAAATGTTCCATGTCTGTGTGTAAGGTTCAGACTTTCATAGCTGACGGTACTTGTTATGTGTCCGTGTATAAGGTTCAGGCTTCTATGGCTGACGGTAACTGTTATGTGTCTGTGTGTAAGGTTCAAACTTCCATGGCTGACGGTAACTGTTATGTGTCTGTGTGTAAGGTTCAGGCTTCTATGGCTGACGGTAACTGTTATGTGTCTGTGTGTAAGGTCCAGGCTTCTATGGCTGACCATAACTGTTATGGGTCTGTGTGTAAGGTTCAGACTACCATGGCTGACGGTAACTGTTACATGTCTGTGTGTAAGGTTCAGACTTCCATGGCTGACGGTAACTGTTACATGTCTGTGTGTAAGGTTCAGACTTCCATAGCTGACGGTACTTGTTATGTGTCTGTGTGTAAGGTTCAGGCTTCTATGGCTGACGGTAACTGTTATGTGTCTGTGTGTAAGGTTCAAACTTCCATGGCTGACGGTAACTGTTATGTGTCTGTGTGTAAGGTTCAGGCTTCTCTGGCTGACGGTAACTGTTATGGGTCTGTGTGTAAGGTCCAGGCTTCTATAGCTGACGGTAACTGTTATGTGTCTGTGTGTAAGGTTCAGACTACCATGGCTGACGGTAACTGTTACATGTCTGTGTGTAAGGTTCAGACTTCCATAGCTGACGGTACTTGTTATGTGTCTGTGTGTAAGGTTCAGGCTTCTATGGCTGACGGTAACTGTTATGTGTCTGTGTGTAAGGTCCAGGCTTCTATGGCTGACGGTAACTGTTATGTGTCTGTGTCTAAGGTTCAGACTACCATGGCTGACGGTAACTGTTATGTGTCTGTGTGTAAGGTTCAGGCTTCTATGGCTGACGGTAACTGTTATGTGTCTGTGTGTAAGGTTCTGGCTTCTATGGCTGACGGTACTTGTTATGTGTCTGTGTGTAAGGTTCAGACCTCCATAGCTGACGGTAACTGTTATGTGTCTGTGTGTAAGGTTCAGACTTCCATAGCTGACGGTACTTGTTATGTGTCTGTGTGTAAGGTTCAAACTTCCATGGCTGACGGTAACTGTTATGTGTCTGTGTGTAAGGTTCAGACTTCCATAGCTGACGGTACTTGTTATGTGTCTGTGTGTAAGGTTCAGACTTCCATGGCTGACGGTAACTGTTACATGTCTGTGTGTAAGGTTCAGACTTCCATAGCTGACGGTACTTGTTATGTGTCTGTGTGTAAGGTTAAGGCTTCTATGGCTGACGGTAACTGTTACATGGCT
Organism: Sipunculus nudus; assembly: GCA_026874595.1. Classification (NCBI taxonomy): domain Eukaryota; kingdom Metazoa; phylum Annelida; class Sipuncula; order Golfingiida; family Sipunculidae; genus Sipunculus; species Sipunculus nudus. Next base: position 67,992,571 of record CM049310.1, read on the forward strand.
GACGGTACTTGTTATGTGTCTGTGTGTAAGGTTCAGACTTCCATGGCTGACGGTAACTGTTATGTGTCTGTGTGTAAGGTTCAGACTTCCATGGCTGACGGTTACTGTTACATGTCTGTGTGTAAGGTTCAGACTTCCATAGCTGACGGTACTTGTTATGTGTCTGTGTGTAAGGTTCAGGCTTCTATGGCTGACGGTAACTGTTATGTGTCTGTGTGTAAGGTTCAGGCTTCTATGGCTGACGGTACTTGTTATGTATCTGTGTGTAAGGTTCAGACTTCCATGCCTGACGGTAACTGTTATGTGTCTGTGTGTAAGGTGCAGACTTCCATGGCTGACGGTAACTGTTATGTGTCTGTGTGTAAGGTTCAGACTTCCATACCTGACGGTAACTGTTGTGTCTGTGTGTAAGGTTCAGGCTTCTATGGCTGACGGTACTTGTTATGTATCTGTGTGTAAGGTTCAGACTTCCATAGCTGACGGTAACTGTTGTGTCTGTGTGTAAGGTTCAGGCTTCTATGACTGACGGTAACTGTAATGTGTTTGTGTGTAAGGTTCAGGCTTCTATGGCTGACGGTAACTGTTACATGTCTGTGTGTAAGGTTCAGACTTCTATGGCTGACGGTACTTGTTATGTATCTGTGTGTAAGGTTCAGACTTCCATGGCTGACGGTAACTGTTATGTGTCTGTGTGTAAGGTTCAGGCTTCTATGGCTGACGGTAACTGTTATGTGTTTGTGTGTAAGGTTCAGGCTTCTATGTCTGACGGTAACTGTTACATGTCTGTGTGTAAGGTTCACACTTCCATGGCTGACGGTACTTGTTATGTGTCTGTGTGTAAGGTTCAGGCTTCTATGGCTGACGGTAACTGTTATGTGTCTGTGTGTAAGGTTCAGACTTCCATGGCTGACGGTAACTGTTACATGTCTGTGTGTAAGGTTCAGACTTTCATAGCTGACGGTACTTGTTATGTGTCCGTGTATAAGGTTCAGGCTTCTATGGCTGACGGTAACTGTTATGTGTCTGTGTGTAAGGTTCAAACTTCCATGGCTGACGGTAACTGTTATGTGTCTGTGTGTAAGGTTCAGGCTTCTATGGCTGACGGTAACTGTTATGTGTCTGTGTGTAAGGTCCAGGCTTCTATGGCTGACCATAACTGTTATGAGTCTGTGTGTAAGGTTCAGACTACCATGGCTGACGGTAACTGTTACATGTCTGTGTGTAAGGTTCAGACTTCCATAGCTGACGGTACTTGTTATGTGTCTGTGTGTAAGGTTCAGGCTTCTATGGCTGACGGTAACTGTTATGTGTCTGTGTGTAAGGTTCAGACTTCCATAGCTGACGGTACTTGTTATGTGTCTGTGTGTAAGGTTCAGACTTCCATAGCTGACGGTAATTGTTGTGTCTGTGTGTAAGGTTCAGGCTTCTATGGCTGACGGTACTTGTTATGTATCTGTGTGTAAGGTTCAGACTCCCATAGCTGACGGTAACTGTTGTGTCTGTGTGTAAGGTTCAGGCTTCTATGACTGACGGTAACTGTTATGTGTTTGTGTGTAAGGTTCAGGCTTCTATCGCTGACGGTAACTGTTACATGTCTGTGTGTAAGGTTCAGACTTCCATGGCTGACGGTACTTGTTATGTATCTATGTGTAAGGTTCAGACTTCCATGGCTGACGGTAACTGTTATGTGTCTGTGTGTAAGGTTCAGACTTCCATGGCTGACGGTAACTGTTATGTGTCTGTGTGTAAGGATCAGACTTCCATAGCTGACGGTACTTGTTATGTGTCTGTGTGTAAGGTTCAGACTTCCATAGCTGACGGTAACTGTTGTGTCTGTGTGTAAGGTTCAGGCTTCTATGGCTGACGGTACTTGTTATGTATCTGTGTGTAAGGTTCAGACTTCCATAGCTGACGGTAACTGTTGTGTCTGTGTGTAAGGTTGAGGCTTCTATGACTGACGGTAACTGTTATGTGTTTGTGTGTAAGGTTCAGGCTTCTATGGCTGACGGTAACTGTTACATGTCTGTGTGTAAGGTTCAGACTTCCATGGCTGACGGTACTTGTTATGTATCTGTGTGTAAGGTTCAGGCTTCCATGGCTGACGGTAACTGTTATGTGTCTGTGTGTAAGGTTCAGGCTTCTATGGCTGACGGTAACTGTTATGTGTCTGTGTGTAAGGTTCAGACTTCCATGGCTGACGGTAACTGTTACATGTCTGTGTGTAAGGTTCAGACTTCCATAGCTGACGGTACTTGTTATGTGTCTGTGTGTAAGGTTCAGGCTTCTATGGCTGACGGTAACTGTTATGTGTCTGTGTGTAAGGTTCAAACTTCCATGGCTGACGGTAACTGTTATGTGTCTGTGTGTAAGGTTCAGGCTTCTCTGGCTGACGGTAACTGTTATGGGTCTGTGTGTAAGGTCCAGGCTTCTATAGCTGACGGTAACTGTTATGTGTCTGTGTGTAAGGTTCAGACTACCATGGCTGACGGTAACTGTTACATGTCTGTGTGTAAGGTTCAGACTTCCATAGCTGACGGTACTTGTTATGTGTCTGTGTGTAAGGTTCAGGCTTCTATGGCTGACGGTAACTGTTATGTGTCTGTGTGTAAGGTCCAGGCTTCTATGGCTGACGGTAACTGTTATGTGTCTGTGTCTAAGGTTCAGACTACCATGGCTGACGGTAACTGTTATGTGTCTGTGTGTAAGGTTCAGGCTTCTATGGCTGACGGTAACTGTTATGTGTCTGTGTGTAAGGTTCTGGCTTCTATGGCTGACGGTACTTGTTATGTGTCTGTGTGTAAGGTTCAGACCTCCATAGCTGACGGTATCTGTTATGTGTCTGTGTGTAAGGTTCAGACTTCCATAGCTGACGGTACTTGTTATGTGTCTGTGTGTAAGGTTCAAACTTCCATGGCTGACGGTAACTGTTATGTGTCTGTGTATAAGGTTCAGACTTCCATAGCTGACGGTACTTGTTATGTGTCTGTGTGTAAGGTTCAGACTTCCATGGCTGACGGTAACTGTTACATGTCTGTGTGTAAGGTTCAGACTTCCATAGCTGACGGTACTTGTTATGTGTCTGTGTGTAAGGTTAAGGCTTCTATGGCTGACGGTAACTGTTACATGGCTGACGGTACTTGTTATGTGTCGGTGTGTAAGGTTCAGACTTCCATGGCTGACGGTAACTGTTATGTGTCTGTGTGTAAGGTTCAGACTTCCATGGCTGACGGTTACTGTTACATGTCTGTGTGTAAGGTTCAGACTTCCATAGCTGACGGTACTTGTTATGTGTCTGTGTGTAAGGTTCAGGCTTCTATGGCTGACGGTAACTGTTATGTGTCTGTGTGTAAGGTTCAGGCTTCTATGGCTGACGGTACTTGTTATGTATCTGTGTGTAAGGTTCAGACTTCCATGGCTGACGGTAACTGTTATGTGTCTGTGTGTAAGGTGCAGACTTCCATGGCTGACGGTAACTGTTATGTGTCTGTGTGTAAGGTTCAGACTTCCATACCTGACGGTAACTGTTGTGTCTGTGTGTAAGGTTCAGGCTTCTATGGCTGACGGTACTTGTTATGTATCTGTGTGTAAGGTTCAGACTTCCATAGCTGACGGTAACTGTTGTGTCTGTGTGTAAGGTTCAGGCTTCTATGACTGACGGTAACTGTAATGTGTTTGTGTGTAAGGTTCAGGCTTCTATGGCTGACGGTAACTGTTACATGTCTGTGTGTAAGGTTCAGACTTCTATGGCTGACGGTACTTGTTATGTATCTGTGTGTAAGGTTCAGACTTCCATGGCTGACGGTAACTGTTATGTGTCTGTGTGTAAGGTTCAGGCTTCTATGGCTGACGGTAACTGTTATGTGTTTGTGTGTAAGGTTCAGGCTTCTATGTCTGACGGTAACTGTTACATGTCTGTGTGTAAGGTTCACACTTCCATGGCTGACGGTACTTGTTATGTGTCTGTGTGTAAGGTTCAGGCTTCTATGGCTGACGGTAACTGTTATGTGTCTGTGTGTAAGGTTCAGACTTCCATGGCTGACGGTAACTGTTACATGTCTGTGTGTAAGGTTCAGACTTTCATAGCTGACGGTACTTGTTATGTGTCTGTGTATAAGGTTCAGGCTTCTATGGCTGACGGTAACTGTTATGTGTCTGTGTGTAAGGTTCAAACTTCCATGGCTGACGGTAACTGTTATGTGTCTGTGTGTAAGGTTCAGGCTTCTATGGCTGACGGTAACTGTTATGTGTCTGTGTGTAAGGTCCAGGCTTCTATGGCTGACCATAACTGTTATGAGTCTGTGTGTAAGGTTCAGACTACCATGGCTGACGGTAACTGTTACATGTCTGTGTGTAAGGTTCAGACTTCCATAGCTGACGGTACTTGTTATGTGTCTGTGTGTAAGGTTCAGGCTTCTATGGCTGACGGTAACTGTTATGTGTCTGTGTGTAAGGTTCAGGCTTCTATGGCTGACGGTACTTGTTATGTGTCTGTGTGTAAGGTTCAGACTTCCATGGCTTACGGTAACTGTTATATGTCTGTGTGTAAGGTTCGTACTTCCATGGCTGACGGTAACTGTTATGTGTCTTTGTGTAAGGTTCAGACTTCCATGGCTGACGGTACTTGTTATGTGTCTGTGTGTAAGGTTCAGACTTCCATGGCTGACGGTAACTGTTATGTGTCTGTGTGTAAGGTTCAGACTTCCATGGCTGACAGTACTTGTTATGTGTCTGTGTGAAAGGTTCAGACTTCCATGGCTGACGGTAACTGTTATGTGTCTGTGTGTAAGGTTCAGACTTCCATGGCTGACGGTACGTGTTATGTGTCTGTGTGTAAGGTTCAGACTTCCATGGCTGACGGTAACTGTTATGTGTCTGTGTGTAAGGTTCAGGCTTCTATGGCTGACGGTAACTGTTACATGTCTGTGTGTAAGGTTCAGACTTCCATGGCTGATGGTACTTGTTATGTGTCTGTGTGTAAGGTTCAGACTTCCATGGCTGACGGTAACTGTTACATGTCTGTGTGTAAGGTTCAGACTTCCATAGCTGACGGTACTTGTTATGTGTCTATGTGTAAGGTTCAGGCTTCTATGGCTGACGGTAACTGTTATGTGTCTGTGTGTAAGGTTCAGGCTTCTATGGCTGACGGTACTTGTTATGTATCTGTGTGTAAGGTTCAGACTTCCATGGCTGACGGTAACTGTTATGTGTCTGTGTGTAAGGTTCAGACTTCCATGGCTGACGGTAACTGTTATGTGTCTGTGTGTAAGGTTCAGACTTCCATAGCTGACGGTACTTGTTATGTGTCTGTGTGTAAGGTTCAGGCTTCTATGGCTGACGGTAACTGTTATGTGTCTGTGTGTAAGGTTCAGGCTTCTATGGCTGACGGTACTTGTTATGTATCTGTGTGTAAGGTTCAGACTTCCATGGCTGACGGTAACTGTTATGTGTCTGTGTGTAAGGTTCAGACTTCCATGGCTGACGGTAACTGTTATGTGTCTGTGTGTAAGGTTCAGACTTCCATAGCTGACGGTACTTGTTATGTGTCTGTGTGTAAGGTTCAGACTTCCATAGCTGACGGTAACTGTTGTGTCTGTGTGTAAGGTTCAGGCTTCTATGGCTGACGGTACTTGTTATGTATCTGTGTGTAAGGTTCAGACTTCCATAGCTGACGGTAACTGTTGTGTCTGTGTGTAAGGTTCAGGCTTCTATGACTGACGGTAACTGTTATGTGTCTGTGTGTAAGGTTCAGACTTCCATGGCTGACGGTAACTGTTACATGTCTGTGTGTAAGGTTTAGACTTCCATAGCTGACGGTACTTGTTATGTGTCTGTGTGTAAGGTTCAGGCTTCTATGGCTGACGGTAACTGTTACATGTCTGTGTGTAAGGTTCAGACTTCTATGGCTGACCGTACTTGTTATGTATCTGTGTGTAAGGTTCAGACTTCCATGGCTGACGGTAACTGTTATGTGTCTGTGTGTAAGGTTCAGGCTTCTATGTCTGACGGTAACTGTTATGTGTCTGTGTGTAAGGTTCAGGCTTCTATGACTGACGGTAACTGTTACATGTCTGTGTGTAAGGTTCAGACTTCCATGGCTGATGGTACTTGTTATGTGTCTGTGTGTAAGGTTCAGACTTCCATGGCTGACGGTAACTGTTACATGTCTGTGTGTAAGGTTCAGACTTCCATAGCTGACGGTACTTGTTATGTGTCTGTGTGTAAGGTTCAGGCTTCTATGGCTGACGGTACTTGTTATGTATCTGTGTGTAAGGTTCAGGCTTCTATGGCTGACGGTAACTGTTACATGTCTGTGTGTAAGGTTCAGACTTCCATGGCTGACGGTACTTGTTATGTATCTGTGTGTAAGATTCAGACTTCCATGGCTGACGGTAACTGTTATGTGTCTGTGTGTAAGGTTCAGGCTTCTATGGCTGACGGTAACTGTTATGTGTTTGTGTGTAAGGTTCAGGCTTCTATGTCTGACGGTAACTGTTACATGTCTGTGTGTAAGGTTCAGACTTCCATGGCTGACGGTACTTGTTATGTGTCTGTGTGTAAGGTTCAGGCTTCTATGGCTGAGGGTAACTGTTATGTGTCTGTGTGTAAGGTTCAGACTTCCATGGCTGACGGTAACTGTTACATGTCTGTGTGTAAGGTTCAGACTTCCATAGCTGACGGTACTTGTTATGTGTCTGTGTGTAAGGTTCAGGCTTCTATGGCTGACGGTAACTGTTATGTGTCTGTGTGTAAGGTTCAAACTTCCATGGCTGACGGTAACTGTTATGTGTCTGTGTGTAAGGTTCAGGCTTCTATGGCTGACGGTAACTGTTATGTGTCTGTGTGTAAGGTCCAGGCTTCTATGGCTGACGGTAACTGTTATGTGTCTGTGTGTAAGGTTCAGACTACCATGGCTGCTGGTAACTGTTACATGTCTGTGTGTAAGGTTCAGACTTCCATAGCTGACGGTACTTGTTATGTGTCTGTGTGTAAGGTTCAGGCTTCTATGGCTGACGGTAACTGTTATGTGTCTGTGTGTAAGGTTCAGGCTTCTATGGCTGACGGTACTTGTTATGTGTCTGTGTGTAAGGTTCAGACCTCCATAGCTGACGGTAACTGTTATGTGTCTGTGTGTAAGGTTCAGGCTTCTATGGCTGACGGTAACTGTTATGTGTCTGTGTGTAAGGTTCAGGCTTCTATGGCTGACGGTAACTGTTATGTGTCTGTGTGTAAGGTCCAGGCTTCTATGGCTGACGGTAACTGTTATGTGTCTGTGTGTAAGGTTCAGACCTCCATAGCTGACGGTAACTGTTATGTGTCTGTGTGTAAGGTTCAGGCTTCTATGGCTGACGGTAACTGTTATTTGTCTGTGTGTAAGGTTCAGGCTTCTATGGCTGACGGTAACTGTTATGTGTCTGTGTGTAAGGTCCAGGCTTCTATGGCTGACGGTAACTGTTATGTGTCTGTGTGTAAGGTTCAGACTACCATGGCTGACGGTAACTGTTACATGTCTGTGTGTAAGGTTCAGACTTCCATAGCTGACGGTACTTGTTATGTGTCTGTGTGTAAGGTTCAGGCTTCTATGGCTGACGGTAACTGTTATGTGTCTGTGTGTAAGGTTCAGGCTTCTATGGCTGACGGTACTTGTTATGTGTCTGTGTGTAAGGTTCAGACCTCCATAGCTGACGGTAACTGTTATGTGTCTGTGTGTAAGGTTCAGACTTCCATAGCTGACGGTACTTGTTATGTGTCTGTGTGTAAGGTTCAAACTTCCATGGCTGACGGTAACTGTTATGTGTCTGTGTGTAAGGTTCAGACTTCCATAGCTGACGGTACTTGTTATGTGTCTGTGTGTAAGGTTCAGACTTCCATGGCTGACGGTAACTCTTACATGTCTGTGTGTAAGGTTCAGACTTCCATAGCTGACGGTACTTGTTATGTGTCTGTGTGTAAGGTTCAGGCTTCTATGGCTGACGGTAACTGTTACATGGCTGACGGTACTTGTTATGTGTCTGTGTGTAAGGTTCAGACTTCCATGGCTGACGGTACTTGTTATGTGTCTGTGTGTAAGGTTCAGACTTCCATGGCTGACGGTAACTGTTACATGTCTGTGTGTAAGGTTTAGACTTCCATAGCTGACGGTACTTGTTATGTGTCTGTGTGTGAGGTTCAGGCTTCTATGGCTGACGGTAACTGTTATGTGTCTGTGTGTAAGGTTCAGGTTTCTATGGCTGACGGTACTTGTTATGTATCTGTGTGTAAGGTTCAGACTTCCATGGCTGACGGTAACTGTTATGTGTCTGTGTGTAAGGTTCAGACTTCCATGGCTGACGGTACTTGTTATGTGTCTGTGTGTAAGGTTCAGACTTCCATAGCTGACGGTACTTGTTATGTGTCTGTGTGTAAGGTTCAGACTTCCATAGCTGACGGTAACTGTTGTGTCTGTGTGTAAGGTTCAGGCTTCTATGGCTGACGGTACTTGTTATGTATCTGTTTGTAAGGTTCAGACTTCCATAGCTGATGGTAACTGTTGTGTCTGTGTGTAAGGTTCAGGCTTCTATGACTGACGGTAACTGTTATGTGTTTGTGTGTAAGGTTCAGGCTTCTATGGCTGACGGTAACTGTTACATGTCTGTGTGTAAGGTTCAGACTTCTATGGCTGACGGTACTTGTTATGTATCTGTGTGTAAGGTTCAGACTTCCATGGTTGACGGTAACTGTTATGTGTCTGTGTGTAAGGTTCAGGCTTCTATGGCTGACGGTAACTGTTATGTGTTTGTGTGTAAGGTTCAGGCTTCTATGTCTGACGGTAACTGTTACATGTCTGTGTGTAAGGTTCAGACTTCCATGGCTGACGGTACTTGTTATGTGTCTGTGTGTAAGGTTCAGGCTTCTATGACTGACGGTAACTGTTATGTGTCTGTGTGTAAGGTTCAGACTTCCATGGCTGACGGTAACTGTTACATGTCTGTGTGTAAGGTTCAGACTTCCATAGCTGACGGTACTTGTTATGTGTCTGTGTGTAAGGTTCAGGCTTCTATGGCTGACGGTAACTGTTATGTGTCTGTGTGTAAGGTTCAAACTTCCATGGCTGACGGTAACTGTTATGTGTCTGTGTGTAAGGTTCAGGCTTCTATCTGACGGTAACTGTTATGTGTCTGTGTGTAAGGTCCAGGCTTCTATGGCTGACGGTAACTGTTATGTGTCTGTGTGTAAGGTTCAGACTACCATGGCTGACGGTAACTGTTACATGTCTGTGTGTAAGGTTCAGACTTCCATAGCTGACGGTACTTGTTATGTGTCTGTGTGTAAGGTTCAGGCTTCTATGGCTGACGGTAACTGTTATGTGTCTGTGTGTAAGGTTCAGGCTTCTATGGCTGACGGTACTTGTTATGTGTCTGCGTGTAAGGTTCAGACCTCCATAGCTGACGGTAACTGTTATGTGTCTGTGTGTTAGCTTCCGGCTTCCATGGCTGACGGTAACTTCACCTGTTTGTGATGATTCCTTGTCCTTAGCAGCTACAGTTGCTATAGTGACGGGCTTCCTCCACTCGAACGGGAGACTGACGTAACGCCCGCTGTTTTCCAGAGCTCGCACACGATGTATACGTGCATGTCCCACCAGCAACAGAGCCTGTAATCGTACAGGATCATACGTTTAGAAGTGTTGATTAATGCAATAAATATTTTTGCTAATTCTTTAAAAAGGATATTTTTAATAATTTGACATTTTTATTTACCATGCTCGAAGCATGCAGCCTGCTATAAGCAAAATCCGCAAGCACAACAGACTTCTTCAGGCAGCAAGTTGGGCATGTAACTGATACCTTCCCAGATGTCGGGTAGGAATATCACTTGGTCCTATTCTCACGGACACCTCCACTGATAGGCGTACATTAGGCCTTAATGAGGTTTTAATGAAATTCTGCTGTGTGTACAGCCAAAAAGGGATGATTACTAAGAGCCGTAATTCTTAGATCAGAGGTAATATTATGTTTGAAAATTTGTATTTGACATTATTTTATTAATTTTCGATGTTAGATATTGTTGTCATAAACATTAAGGATTTGATATAAGACTTTATAAAATTTTACATAAGTGTGGCTAAGTGTGGCCTGAAATGAATAAAATTTTAAAGAGGAACAGTTATAAACAATCACTAACAAAAATTATAATTTTAAGCTGTACTTTTTTGCTTTCTGTGAGAAATAATATATATACTAACAGTAAAAATTTGATTAGTACATATTTCATCTAATTTTGTTTATTTGCAAAATATAATAATTCCATTAATTTTGAAAATCCTGGTTGATATTGGATACAGGTCTGTGAAGTTCTCAGCAACCCAGTATTCCATCACATTGAGAATAGAAGCACTTTGTTAATAAGTGATTTCTAAATATAAATTTCTTATTTAAAATAAACTACATACTCTTTCTTCTTGTGGGATCATTATACTTCCATTTAACCTGTAATTTCAAAACATGCAACTTTAATTTACATCTTTATCCATTCTATTTACTTCCTCTAATTTTAGCCCAAGCCAAATGTTTACTGACACATATCTGCAGTCTGAACATACTATCTGCAGACTCTCTTAGCGAGCACTGGACCGTGTGTGTTGGCACATGTATGTAGTGTGAACCCTAAAAGCAGCGAAGAACGGTTTCTTTGTTTTCAGTGATATGAAACAAATAGGTTCGAGTATGCGCACGCCCACATAGTTAAATTTCTTGTGTAAACCGCTGCACAAAATGCTGCGTTGTGCACCTTTATATAGATGTGATCAAATACAGCTAGCCAGCTGTGACACGCACTTCACCACGTGACGTTGCACAGTATAGACATTACACACGTCAGACAACGATGCATAATGGTGGGTTTTGTTTTTGTGTACAGGACAAAAGTCAAAATACGCAGGGTTTGTTTCAAAACTCATTTTCATGAGCATTATGTTTATACATTGTACAGGAGTTTCCTTAAGTGTCCCTAGTGTTATTTGCACAGGTATATCTAGATGAGTTTATGTTAAATACTATTACCATTTTAAGGACTAAGATGGACATCATTTCTTCTTTCAAGAAGGTATATTTATTCCTCAACTGTTTCACAATTATCAGAATTAACACACAAACTTGGTATTTAATTTGTGAATGTTCGTTTAATTAATTTTATAAACCAGAAGATGTAATATTAGTGCAACAAGTGATAGGGTTCGGTTGTAAATCATAATCAATGACTGAAAGTTAGAAAACGACCGATGATCGATTATTAATCGATTCTTTAATGTACCATTTATATTACTATGAAATATGCTGTATAGAATTATATTGGAATACGGACACTGCACAAGGAGTAAACTTTATAGGCCTACTATTCGATGTTTAGTGTTTTGTCTTTCTTTTATCTCTGACAGAATATTTTATTGGGATAATGTGACTTCTTTGGATGTGCATACATCATCATTATGTTGATAATGAAGCAAGGGACCTGTGGGTGACGGCGCTCATGCAGCTGAACTAGGTTATGAGAATATATTTATGTAAAAACCTGACATTTGGAAATGTGACAACAGCTAATGAAAGAGGCAGGAGCCTCTCGTGATTACATATTTGTGTAAGTATTGGTACCTTAATTAAGGGACTGTAATTTGCATAAAAATTATGATGAAGGAAGAAGTGGAGTTAAGTTTATTAGGGTATAATAAGACACATTTATTTATTAACTTGAAATAAGAGGTGTTGAAATTTTAAGTTTTCCAATTTGAAATAAGACAACAAAATTGATAAGCATGTTAAAACAAGACAATCCTGTAACTATTGCACTGTGCAACAAATGTAAACTGTGGCCTGAATCTATTTAATTATACAATAAGTAATTACTTGAAATGAGCCTAAGCGTGTATTGTTAACTGTATTATTATTCCATTTTTTTATCCTGATTTTTTTTTCATGTATTTACCAATAATTATTAAGTGCAACAGCGATTGTAATTAAACTTTACCGTTTGGTACTGAATTTGTATAATATTCCATTTTCAAAACTTTATGTTGTTAAATAAATACTGAAATCATACTTGATTGTAAATGAACTGTAAAACTCATTTGCACAGAGGGAAGGTGAATGAAGCATCATGGGATATAAATCAACTATATCTTTAAGATATTTGGTTAAAAGCAAGGCATTTACCTTCATATATAAGAACATTTAAAATTTTCATGGTACTGTGAGTGTGCAGGGAAGGGAGGGCAGCTCAGAAAGTCGTAAAGCTGCACTCTGTCCCTTGGCAGTGGACCAAGCCAACCAGTCGGTTCCTTAGTCCACTGTAGCTAATGGTATTAGAAAAGTGAGGGCAGCCAAGAAAGTTATGAACCTGTACTCTATTCCTTGGCAGTGGACCAAGCCCACCAGTCGGTTCCTTAGTCCACTGTACCTAATGGTATTAGAAAAGTGAGGGCAGCCAAGAAAGTTATGAACCTGCACTCTATCCCTCGGCAGTGGACCAAGCCCACCAGTCGGTTCCTTAGTCCACTGTACCTAATGGTATTAGAAAAGTAGGGGCAGCCAAGAAAGTTATGAACCTGCACTCTATCCCTCGGCAGTGGACCAAGCCCACCAGTCGGTTCCTTAGTCCACGGTACCTAATGGTATAAGAAAAGTGAGGGCAGCCAAGAAAGTTATAAATCTGCACTCAATCCCTCGGCAGTGGACTAAATAACTTCAAGTAACACAATATTTACATAATTTCTGGAAATATAAAAACAGAATAATGCAAGTGGTTTTGATTGTAGGCAGTCCTGAAGTGTTACAAAAGGTTTTTTTTTTAATGAAAAAAAAAAAAATGTTTTGCTTAATGTATCGAAGGGACGAAGTGGCAGTGACATAATTTTAGGTAATCACATAACAGATAAATGGTGATCCCTAAGGCCTTGTCATATCGTGTGCACGGAGAACAGAAAAGCAGCCTTTTGATGGCTGATAGTAACTTACGTCATCATACGCGTACGTATCCACGTCAGACGTTCCCTGGTGTCCTTGCGTCACAACAACGATGATTGGCAGTTTGTCCTTGTATGTCTCGCTGATCTCATCAAGTCGGTAATCCTTAGAAGACCTAAGAAATAAACTTTTACTCGGTTTTTCCGCCATGTTGTATTTTTTTATTATTTTAATTTTTTTATTTCAGGATGGTTAAACTGGTGATGTTTCACCTCTATTACTTTCTCACTTTCTTTTTGATACAATTACTTTATAATTCCCACTATCCAGATGCAGCGGTAAGCAGTAGGTTTCGGTTTCTATATAGCATGTATATCTATCAGATTATCTTCCCCTTCACGTGTGTCAGAACCGCAGGAAACTTTCTACATCAAAGCATGAAAATAAATGAATCATGCTGGCCGATATATTTCGACCAGTTCATTGTAATGCTCTATGGGTATAAGCACGTAGAACCAAAATGCCCAGCTGCCGGGTTCATTAATAAACCAATTATGGCGGAAACCTTGATATAACCAGTTCTTATTTACTTGTAGCCTTGTGTACTATTTGCTAGGCCCTAATAAACTCATTATTTTATCACGTTTCCGCTCCTCCTATGTTTTTCTAGTGACCCTATAAACGCTGATCAAATTACCACTATTTACCCTACGTTTTCATTACTTACAATTCATGCCAACTCCGGTTCTAAATTTTATCAGAAAAAAATTATTCAGAGACAGAACTCATTATGACTCTACGTATTGCTGATGTTTACATATAAATTATATAACTTTTCATATATAACATTTATCAAGTTATTATTAACGCACCGCAAAAACAAGATCATGCATATAGAGGTATATGCTTGCAGTGTTTGTGTGCGTGGGGTGGGATGAGGGGGGGGGGTCTCTTGTTATTATCCGTATTATCGGTCTTAAAAATTTACTAAAACTGCACGTGAGACCCTTCCACACTGATGAAAAATTAAAACACTCCGTGAACCGTCCTTCCTCACGTGCAGCGGAATCGTGAGGCCGCCAGATAGAACTATTAAGTAACTATTAAGTAACGGATGCCGTCACTTCGGGGGGGGGGGGGGGGGGGACCCGCTCAGCTACTACGACTCGACTAAGAAATTAAGTAAAACGCTTGAGATGAGCGAGGTCACCTGAAGCGCAGCCATGCATGCCATCTACCAGCAAGGAGTAACCTGGCCCCAAAAGAAGAGACTCTTCAGAGCTGCAAAACAGCAGCTGGCCAGGACCTCCGCGAGACGTCTTATGAAGTCATTCTCACTTCACCAAAGTTCTTTTGCGTTAACGTGAAGAAATGATTAAAGTTTGCTTGAATCAGTTTTCGTGTTTTATACAGAAAAGACATGAGACAGAAGGCGAAAAGGGGCGAATCTGAATGGATCTGGATCCATGGCCCATCTTTCCACAAAATTTCATCAAGAACTTTAGAAGCTATGGCTCGGACTTCAACACACGCACACCGATCCCCCCCCCCAAACAAAAAATATATATATTTACAAATATTAAAAAAAAAACATTTAGATTACATTTTTTCAAACATCTGCAAAATTTTAAAGCTGCATTCCCGATATTTTGTGAAAAATATAACTCTGAAGATGGTGTAATCCACTTTTATTCTGTGCAAAACATTTAATGGGAAGAGACATTTTGTTCTGGTAGGCCGATTGAAATGTTAATGCAAGTTAATTTTGGATTATCAACACGAGTCAATATTTTGATCTGATTTGGTTCCCTCCCTCATGAATAAGTCTTACGCATGCATTTGTCACGGATAGAAAATGTTTATAATGCAATAACTCCCTAAATAACAGTAGGAGACAGAGCTAATGATCCACTAGTAAGTGTATTAGGTCATCTGCCTCTCCTGGTTTGCTGTAATTAGTGTCAATACACACGGCCTCGAGCATATCAATTAAGATAAGTCAGCAGTTCTCGTGCTGAAAGGCCCTGCTACTGCTGGTCACAGTTAAAGACAAGCAATGTTACTTCAATGTTTGCCATTCATTAGGTAATGCTTAAAATGCATTTTTATGACAAATGTTTAGAACAGTAACACTGACGGTCACAAATTCCCTTTAAAAGGATGTTTAATGATTTTTAGACGATTTTAAGTCTTTATTACAAGTGGGCATACTTCGTGTGATTGCATCCTGCTGTTTGACTGTATGTGGTTGCATTCTGCAGTGCGGTTGCAAGTATGTATACAAAGTAGACACCTATGCGAGTACCAGTAACTCATTGTCATAATTCCAGGTGATATATGTGTGCATAATTTATCTGTAGCAGATCCGAATGGCTTCTGCTGAGTGCTAACTGAATTAACGTCTCATCCAATATTTCCCAAATATTTTAAGATAAAAGCAAACGACAAATTATTGCATTTCCATTTTGTGTAGAAAAATTGTTGATATTTAGTTCACTTTGTGAATGTTATGCAATTTTCTTGAAAAGTACGGTCAAAACTGCTGTGATTTTTCAAGAAGAAAATATTTCTGTGTATTAAGTAATATTATATTTGTCGGGATTTATGCGTGCTTTATCAAACTAGAAGGGTGTACCATAGATACAGTTGTATACAATGCATGTAACCTAGCATTATAGCATTATAGTTAAAAAATGCTGCGGAATAACAATTTTAAATGACCAAGGTGGTCTTATTTGGTTTATACATACAGAGATCTATCTGCCTGTGGTTGTTATATTGATAAAATAAATAGCACACACCGATTTATGCAACTTTGTACCCCTGCATGCTCATCAAGATGTTTTTCGAAATCCAGTTTCCAAAAAATGGTTAGCATTTTTTGTTTAAGTATTACATATACCTTTTGTGAATCAATTAAATAGTTTTTTTTTGTTATAAAACTGCTAATTAAGGCTGTATCGGTATACCGATATAATGCATATCGATAGACGACCTCGATACGGTTACCGATATGCTTTGCATCCTTGTATCGATGAAACACTGACTATATATGTATTCTAACAAATATATATAGATATCACCTAAGCTGAACTATAACCTGACAATACGTATCGGGTATCGCTTTAAGTGTATTAATTGTATTACGTATTGTACCTGAATAGGGTGAACGATACCCAGCCCTATTACATCTGGTACCGTAGAACCATGACAGCATGGGAAGCATTCAGTAAAAGACCATAACGTCATAGCCTCCACCAGATGGGTATTGGTTCATTCCCGCTCGTGTGTTTACGTGGGTGGGTGTGCATCTGTGTGTGAGATGGTGTTTGCGTTTGAATGTGTGTTTGTTCACCACAAAACTTTCGCAATAATGAACGGAATCTCTTGACATTTTCAGAGCATTTCGGGAATGACCGAATGAAGAATCGATTAGATTTTGGTGTGGATATTGCATATAATCCGGATCCTTTAACGGTTTTAAGAAATGTTCTCGAAAGTACAGTTATTTATGCACGAATGAACCTTGCATTATGGGACGAATAAGTGAATGGCGGAGGCTTGCATTCATTAGAATGCAGCTTTCTAGTAAGATATATGAGTCATAGCCATATATCACTGTATGTTGTTCTTGGTACTTATTATATCTTTAAAAGCTTATTACTTTAACACAAATTTTGTACCATCACAAATCATGTATCATCTTAAAGATCTAGAGGTCTTATTTTGATTTATGCACTAATAAGGTTAAAAATTAATTTATGTAAGTAAAAAGAAGTTATGGATTTGCAAAATAATATATATATAACATGACCAGTTATTATAGTTATTTGGGCCAGCAGTTAGCTTGTTGAACAAGAAGGATATTATTTTTAAAGTCAATAATTTACAGGCAGATGTAGAGGTTTAGTACTGTCCACAAGTAAATGTCTGATGGTACAATGATTTTATACGGGCCTTGTCAGGAAACATTGCCAGTTAGTGAGTAAAACGTTAGAGACTGCTCACCATACAGGATGAATGACTCTATATCTAAACTTTATAATGGCAAGTGTCCGTAGATTCCGTCATCTTTTTAAATTAATTTTAATTAGTTAGTGAAAAATGTGATTGTTCATTATTCTCAAGAAGGCTCTTTATAATAAAGTGTTTAAAATGGTTTAAAGACAGTGGTAAAAGAACGCCGAGTGTTGTACGTAGGTTCTGCACCCTCGGATTATAAGATATATGACAATTTTGACCTTTTCTAAAATATTATAACTTCAAAAAAATGCTGAACTAACAAAGAGGAAACCCCTAGAATTGAAGATTGTATAATGTACTTATAGGCAATATTGGTGATAAGAACCAATAATTATTATATCAGCTTGAGTGTTTCCTTTAAAAAATGCCAAAAATTATTATATTAATAAATTTTTATCCACAATGGAAAATATATATGATGTTGGGATAGGAATCTTTTGTAGAAATTTTATTAAGCTCTGAAAATGTCCTATCCTTCTACACTAAAAATAAAATTAGCTTTCAAATGGTTTATAGATTTTTGGTGTTACAAAAGATTCAAATCTCGTGCCCTGATTGTGACACAATCGAGAACACAATAATGTGCTACATGCCAACAATACTACATTGTGGTAAACCACTGATGGACACATAAAAAATGCAGACTCATTAATGATCTCTATTGTATTTCGTAAAATGATTAATTTAACATTTTTTGCAGACTTGAGGATTTTTATAAAAGTCATATATGGACAGCCTTACACCATAATAAAGTACCGTGGTTATAATGTTAACATCCCGGATGTAAGTAACATGATGTATAAACCTACTTTCACTTTTTCGGTGTTTCATAGAAAGGACGCGGCCGGCCGATTATTTCACCACGAAATGAAAAGTATTATTGGATAATCCAGCTCACTGCTCGTTATTAAAATAACAATCAGATTCACTTGCCTGTATTGGAGTTATTATTTGCTCCCGGTCAGTTTATACTTCAGTGAAACAATGCCAGTCCAGACGTCAATACACTGCCTATACAGTAGGCCTAGCGGCGTTCACAATTAGTAAATAACATTAGAGCAAACAAAACCAGTGAACTGTGTGTTTTTATCCGGAGGTATCTACATGAATATGGTTTTTATTTTGGGTTGATAAGGCTGAAGATAAGAACACAGCATTAGGGACACGTACAGAAAACCACGTACATCGCTCATGCAACGACAGAGGTTTGTTTGTAATGTGGCATGAACGGCAGCTGCCGCTATAATTAATGCACAATTGTAGTTTATAATACTGTGACGGTATATTTTAACCACGCTGATTTTGAGATCGACGTATTTTTGTGAGGATGTGTGTCTGAGTGTGTGATCTGATTTGTACTGATGAATTGTCATTCGTAGCCTATATTTTAATGTCATTATACACATTTATATATATGTGAAAGTGTGCGTATACATTATGTGTAAGTCACTCTTTAGTGGAACTAAATGACAATATCTCAAACACTTTTTAAAGTTTGTGTTTGCTAACTGAATTAACGTTACTCAACCAATATAAAAGGTAAGTCAGTTAGCCGTAAACACACAGGCATTTGGCTCTTAGATTCTGCGTCTACAAAAAAAAAACAAGGGACCCATTGGTCACGGAGCTCTGCTGATTTTTTAAAAAATTTTAACAAATGCAAGATATAGCTGATTTTTTTTATATTTAGCATATGCAAAATGTACTCATATATTTTTTATTTGAATTAGCAGTTGAAAAACTAAGAGGAAATGGCCGTGCTATTATATTTTTTATTTGTATTAGCACTTGAAAAGCTAAGAGGAAATGGCCGTGCTATCAAATACTTATAATATTTGTTTGCCAAACTAATACTGTGCACTTTAACAAACTGTATCAAAGATGCAAGAGCCTCTCATGATCAAGTATCAAGTATCAGTATTTCAGCTATGTGACAGTAATATGTGTGTAAAAGAACCACTCCACTGGGAATGTACAAACCCCTGTCAATTATAGAATAAGAAAGAATGTGAAAATTAGCTGAAGTTTTACATATACATATGTTGCCTTCACAGCAGAGCTGCCACCTGTAGCTAATTTATTTTATTAATAATAGGCAATTAGTGCTGCCACCAACCAGTTATTTATTAATTTAGTTTAACCCTTAAAAAGCCTGTGTCAGTTATCCATTGGTCAAACTTGGTCATGTGACATGGCAACTGTGTTGACCAGGTCACTTGGTAACTCTGTGTATTTTTCATTCTGTCTGTGATTCTCTGATAGAGAAGGCTATGATAACAGCTCGTTGCAGTTTTAAGACAGATTCCTGGCACAGGAATTGAAATGTAACCTACTTCTGAATAAACAGCTATTCCCCACAAAACCGAGTTCTTAACTGTATCAAGCCAACCCATCTACTGGACCGGTAATACATATATATTAGCTGAGGTATATACAAATTTAATTACAATTTACAGGTATATACTTAAAATATAGATTGCAGAACACTTGCATTAATTCTACAAAGTTGATTCACAATTCTAAATTGCATCATCACATATCCCTGATTTTGTCAGATAACACCACATTATGCATTAAATGTATTTATTTTTTACCACAAAAATATACCTGATAACAAAACAATAAATAACTGAAAATAAAACTTGATTCAGAATGTACAGTTCTAGATTGCGCCTTTATTTATCAAAAATTTGTCTTATACTTTATCAATTTATGCATACTGAAGGGTTTAATTAATTTGTTAAAATTATTTAAAAGGAAATTTATTTCTTTAAACATGCTACATTTCCTCTGGATTGGCCCTTGAATTACTATCTAGAACAAAGTTTGGAACATTGAAGTGAAAACAGCTTTACAATTAAGAAAATACAGTTCAAACAATTACAGTAACGGCATTACACTTGGTGATTATTGCTGTGTGGGGGTGGGTGGGGCGGGGTTCGGGGGGGGGGGGATATAAGGATTATTGTACACCTGTAGCAGGGGTGCTAAACCAGTGTTGCATTAATTATTAAAAGGTTACCGAGGCAGGGCTGAATTGACAAGAAGTGGACTGCCTGGGGATTAATAATGCAAGTCAATACAAAAGGGCCTCCAAATAAAAATTCAATTTCTAGCCCTATTTAGGTGCTTTCATTTTAAAAGATTAATTCCTTTTTTATACATACTTTGAAAATTAAATCAATACTGCTTATAGAAACAATATGTGCCATTGTCAAAGTTTGGCCAAATTTAAGGTACTGATTTTACATTTATGCTATAACTAAACAAAAATTAAGAAATTCTGATCTGATTTCTAGTATACAATTAAATCTGGATCAAATAAAGATATATCCTTAGAAGAAAGTCTCTAGCTTCAACAATTATCTTGTTAGGTGAGTATATTTTCTGATTTTAGATAAATTGCATTATGTTTGAGCCAATAACTTCAACAATTTTCACAAAATTGACCTAATTTCTGGGATGTACATAGAAAATATGTTTTTAATTTATTTATTTCAGATGGATTGACCAAGTAGCTTTGTTAAGATAGAAGACGGCTTCTCCAGTATAAAACAGGTACATGAACAAGAATTAAAAACAAGAATACATATATACAATACATCAGGATGACTGAAGTAGTCAAGTCATTTGCAAACATGTCTTTTACGCAAATTACATACTGAAAAACGAAACATGATTTAAATTATATGTAGGAAACAACTAAGTAAAACAAATTGAATTCCGATTCGATGTGGTTAAATTAAATGCAAAGTAGGAATCTACAAGTACTGCTGCCACGGCAAAATACTAAATATTCTGGTTACCATTATATATTCCTGCGTACATGACAATAAGCGTGTGTTAATCTCATCCGAGAGAGTCAATGATCCATGCAGCAAAATTTATGTTAAATATGTTGGACGGTAACAGGACAACTATATACCCCCCGGACAATTACCCCCCGACAATTACCCCCTGGACAATTACCCCCCAGACAATTAACCCCCGGACAATAACCCCAAAGGACAATTACCCCCTCGGACAACTACCCCCCAGACAACTACCCCCCGGACAATAACCCCCCCCCCCCGGTACAATTACCCCCCGGACAACTACCCCCTGAACAATTACCCCCGTGGTATAAATTACACATTTAAAGTACACGTTATACATTTAAATATATTCTGTGTTGCTAATGAGTAGCACAGAATGCCAAAGAAATAAATAAAATTAATTGTTTGTATGGTTTGTATTGAATGTTTGCCATAGTTTCTTCAAATATAAAGACGTTATAATGCTCTGATACAATTATTAACTACTTTGGGGGGGGGGGGGGGGGGGGGTTATCCATGAAATAAAAAGGTGGTCATAGGCCTATATCGCTCTATATAGATATATAGTATTTCGTCCAAATCTCTAACAAAGCTAAGTGATATAGAATGTATATCTCAGTATAACATACAACAATATGCAGAAGCGGATCCAGGGGGAGGGTCCAGGGTGTCCGGACCCCCCACCCCCCTTTTTTTCATCCGAAACAACGTTTTTAAAGGGTTTCATTTTGCGGCCTTGACCCCCCCCCCCCCTTCTGGACCTTGGAACCCTTTTTTTTAGGTTTTTCGTTAGTACGGCTGCGTTGGAACCCCCCCCCCCCCTTTATTAAATCGTGGATCCCCCCTGATATGTGCATGGATGTAAGGGATGAGAAAGAAGTGAGAAGTGACCCTATAAAACGCCTAAAAATCATGTTTTTATCAGAAATACATTTAATTTGACACTTATAAGTATCTCATGTCATCAATAATTCATACCATTAGTATTTCTTACTTTAGTACCATAGTTTGAACTGGGGTAACGGAAATAAGGATTTGTAATATCATTTATTTCTAAATCTAATGTTTTTTAAAATTGCGACTTCGGGTAAAAGAAAAACGTAAAGTATTCATATTTTCCATGGGTTGATTTGACTTTTAGTATGTCAAACTACAAACCTTACGACTATGCATTGTGCAAACAGAAATTCGGTTGCAATTTTTTTTAATTTTTTACCTTTTTCACTGATTCTACTAGCCTACCTCCCCCCTCTGGCGCATACACGTCCTTCCTTCTGTCGTGATGTGTGCCAACCCAATCCCTTTCAAAGTCGCGCAGAGCTCCCCGGAACGTTTGGATTTTAGATTAATAGTTCCTCATGTTGGCCCCAGATGTCGGTACTTTTCTAACTCGAGCACTTCTGCCAACCCCTTCTGACAAAAACAGGATGACATTGCGCACTAAAACTATTATCTGACTGATATTTATGATTCTTAAAGTTAATGTAAAAGTTACGCCACTAGTCTCATTTTGGCCGTGCAAGTCACGTGATCATATTTATTCGCATGACCCGGGGTCACAAAGCCGAACCTGAGAAGAGTATGAATAGTTATGCTTGCTCTTGTTGGCTCTAGCTATTGTGCCAGGTGGCCTTTTGTTACGTTGCTCAGTTGATTTTTTTTGGAAATTCATAGCAAATGCAAAATATACTTATGTTTATCTTGCATATACATTATCATTTGAAAAGGTAAGAGGAAATGGTCATGCTAACGGATGATAATCAATTATTAAATACAATGTATATATTGGCCGAACTTATACTGTGCACTTTTATGGAATATATCAAAGTTGCAGGAGTCTCTCATGATCAAATATTAATAGACGGAAGTATCATTATTTCAGCTATGTGACAGTAATATGTGCATGGAATATTCATGGGAATGCATGAAAACCTATCAATAATAAAAAAAGGAAGAAAGTGGAGATCAGCTGAAGTATAATAATACACATTAATTTATCAACTGAAACAAAATGCTGTAAAAAAATTAAACAAATTCCATTTTCAAATGAGCATAAACTAAATCTGATAAGTATATATTGTAATGTGTAATACATGGAAATTGTGGCCTGAAACAATTTATTAATTGATTAAGGAAAAAAATGTGCCTAAGAATTATATGGAAGGACACATTTGACCAACAAAAAATGTGTAACTGTTATTAAAAATGTGTAACTGAATGGAAGGAGGAGGAGGAGGAAGAGAGAGAGAGAGAGAGAGAGAGAGGGAGGGGGATCATTCATTATGGTTTATAAGAAAAACGTTGATTCATATTTATTTTAAAACATTGATTAACAGAGCTGATCACTTCATGTACCATTCTGCTGAGGCAAGGATATATGTTTATCAGGTAAGAAGAGAGAAAACTGAATGACTTCAAGTGACCAATGTGGGCTGATTGACAATGCAGGTGAATACAATAAAAGCCTTAAAAATATTCAATAACTAGCCTAACTGTAGAGCTTTTATTTTCATATTTCAGATTTTAACAGATTAAATCCTTATGATTGCATGCTGTGAGGATTAAATCCACAGTACTTAAATGAAAAAAAAAATGTGCCATGCTCAAAGTTGGGCCAAATTTATGGTACTGATTTTTATAATTATGCTAATAACTTAAAAAAATTACACATGGGTGCGGCCACTCGCTTGTTTTGCTTTTCTGGTTGAGTGAGAGCTCATTGTAATTGTAGCACCCTGAGACCAAGCGCTCTGGTCGTTCGGGTCAGTAAGTTCATAGTTCACCAGTTCAGAGGTGAGGGGGACACGCGAAAGTAAAAAGCTTCACTAGCGAGTCGAAGTTCATGAATATTCATAGGGGTACCAAGCACTTATCGTATCGTAAAGGTTTTGTGGTTCATGCACCTCATGAATAATCAGTGGCTTTCATCCAGCAAGGAGAGATCGCCAGCAGTACAGAAGCAGCAGATCTTAAAGTGGCATCGAAAGGTTGGGGTTGAAGACCCGTAAGTTGTTCTCACTTGCCTCTTTCTTGTAAATGTAATTCTAGATGCATACTTTATCTCACAGTATGAATGTATGAATACAGATTGTAATTACCTATGCCTAAAGTAGACTTTTTAAAGGAAGTTTCGTTAAAGACTTTAAAGCTTTAAAAATGGTTAGCTCGATTTTTCGTGGAGAAATGTATGTAATCCCCAGTACACAGCAGTGTTGAGAGGCATCATTTTAATAGTGATGTATTATGAAGCAGAAGGCAGCTTAAATGTTTAGTGGACAGTATAAGTCGAAGCTGTCGTTCCATCCGTCGCGTGCTCTCGAGGAACAAGTAATAATTGAGAGAAATACGGGGTTTTCATGATGTAAAATATGTGGTGTATAATAAGTACTGTAAATAATTCCACAGTCACACTGTTAGGGCATCACAGGCAACACTGCCAATGTTATTTCGGTTGGCGCGTGCGCAGG
The DNA here is from genome assembly GCA_026874595.1 of Sipunculus nudus. NCBI lineage: Eukaryota > Metazoa > Annelida > Sipuncula > Golfingiida > Sipunculidae > Sipunculus > Sipunculus nudus. The sequence continues at coordinate 68,016,811 of CM049310.1, forward strand.
TAACCCGTAATTTGAACTATTATATATATTATTGAAGGGTATAACGGGATAAGCCCAGGGGTATAACCTAACGTTCCCGGTACAGGAACCTTTCTAGAAATGCAGTTCCCTAAAGGCATGCGCGCCGTGGTGTAACCGTAGAAGTAATGGAGTATATCTGTGTATATTTTTTTCTGATAACTTCTTACCCCGGCTGGGGCCAAACAGGCGAGGCCGGAAGCGCCTTCCCGCAGGGGCGCAGAGTGGGTGGACTTCATGTCCAGCTGACGGACTAGCGGACATCCCGGGAGGTGGAGGACCGGTGAGACGCACACCAGCACGGCGGAACCGCACGGTCGACGCAGGGTTCGTCAACGAGGCCCAAGAGGGCGCTCAAGTGTGGCCGGCGGGAGACTGAGGTTCCTCAGAGACAAGAGGCGTAGAAAGCGAGGACTGGGGCGCACGAGTCCAGCACAGAAGACCTATAGTCTGGGTATTGATGTCAGAGTGCAGCGGATCTTGTGGGTGCTCCCGGATTTCCAACATATCGCGTATTATACAGTTAATAACATAGGGTAAACGCAGTAAAGATACGTTTATATTATATGCTGGTCTCTTTCATCACTGTGAGTCTTGAATGAGTGTGCTTCAATGAGGTCCTGCTTGACATTTATCTTTGAGGTACTGATTAGTTTTCAAGTACATGTACAATGCGAGTACTTAACAATTTGAACCGAAGGACAAGCATCAATTGAACAAACGTCACTCCTGAAATACCGGAATGGATGTGCAAAACACAAAAAAATGATTGTAGGTGCCCCCACCAGTCTTGTGTATGAGAAAACCGTCGAAGATGTTAGGCGGATACGTCAAACTACTCTTGAGCTATGTGCAAAGATGCACAAAACCCTAAGACCATTGTAAGCGGCGCTACTAGTCTTGTATACAAACAAACTACCTAGATGTATGGACATGCACAATTATAGGCTGATATGTCAAATCCCTCCTGAGAAATAAGCTGGGACATTCCCTGTGCAAAAATCATTGTAGGTGGCGACACAAGTCTTGTTTACGAGAACGCCATCAAAGATGCATGAACAATTAAGTCAAAATGTCATGCAAATAACTCAAACTTCACTGGAGTCAGTGCACTGGGCTGACCAAGCTCGGGTGAGGAAGGCAGTTGCCCCGAGTGAACCTGAACAAATTGCCATATGCAGTTAATACACTGAGTGAACACTTGACCTGTACCTGTGTGTAATGAGTGAACACTTGACCTGTACCTGTGTGTAATGAGTGAACACTTGACCTGTACCTGGGTGTAATGAGTGAACACTAGACCTGTACCTGGGTGTAATGAGTGAACACTTGACCTGTACCTGGGTGTAATGAGTGAACACTTGACCTGTACCTGGGTGTAATGAGTGAACACTTGACCTGTACCTGTGTGTAATGAGTGAACACTTGACCTGTACCTGTGTGTAATGAGTGAACACTAGACCTGTACCTGGGTGTAATGAGTGAACACTTGACCTGTACCTGTGTGTAATGAGTGAACACTTGACCTGTACCTGTGTGTAATGAGTGAACACTAGACCTGTACCTGGGTGTAATGAGTGAACACTTGACCTGTACCTGGGTGTAATGAGTGAACACTTGACCTGTACCTGGGTGTAATGAGTGAACACTTGACCTGTACCTGGCTGAAACGTGTGAACACTTGAACTGTTGGCTTATCTGATATAGTTAGCAGTCTGCCGTTCAATGTGACAGAAGTTGAAACAATTTTGGAGAGGAAGACTATTGCAGCCCTCAGTTCGAAATAGGCTTACTAATGGCTACAAGACCAACTTCAGCTTTCCAAGACTCTACCAATAATAAATGAAACCAATCTATTCTTATTAAATCCTTACAAAAGAACTCTTCCCATGGGCGTCGATCCTGGGGGGGGGGGGGGGGGGGGGGGGATGGGGGGTATATATCCCCCCCACTTTTTGAGGTGGGTGGGATGACCTATACAATCATCCCCCCCACATTTTTAGATATTTTTGAAGAAAAAAAGTGTGCATTAGCAAAAGCGTAAGACAATGCTGGAGTAAAAGATATCAACTGATGTCATCCACATGCCACTTGCTCTACGTTAAACGCTAGTCTATTAACTTATTAAGAGAAATCCAACTTCACTTGTCCAGCCGGACAACGTTCATCAATTCGAATTTGAATCAGTATTTTATGTACGTGCATATGGGGTTCTCATCGCGTCCAGGTCCAGACCGCAACTTCATCGATGTAGATTTCACAATTCAAATAGACCCCAGAGTAAATACACACATACATATCAGTGGAGATTATACAGGAATACAGGATTACGTTTTGAGAAAATATATTGCATTAGACATTAGCTCCTTTTTAAGATTCAACATAGTACGCACATATATATATATATATATATATATATATATATATATATATATATATATATATATATACATTATTTTGTGAAAAATGTACTTATCCTCCAGTATCTTCTCGTTACACAAGTAAATATGTACAAAAGATTTGAAAAGAAAAATATGCAAAGCGACAATACATCATAAAAACACTACCCAGATATTTTTTATTTAGGGCGCATAATTTTTTTGTATACTACTTTCATTTTGTTTTTCCTTTCTGATCCTGAAAACTTATTTTTCCTTTCCCCTTTTTCAAGCTAATTGCACCAAGAGCGGTGTATCGATCATTATTGAATCAATCACTTTATCAAAGTCACAAAGTGCTCCTTTAAATTCGTTTTTATTTCTGTATGCAAACTTATGTCGGAACCTGTATCCTTTCTTATTCCCTATACTTTATAATATATTCTCTAGCTATGTGCTGTTTGTCCTCCCCAAGTCCGCCACCCCCCGCTTTATGCGCCTTTTTATAGACTCTATTATGGTAAACTGTCGAGATTTATATTTAAAATATTCCAATCAATTTCTTATGTGCTCATCTTGATTTTCTTAGTACCATTCTTGTCTCAATTTATTAGTTCTCTTTCTTAAAGAATCAATATAAACACGGCCAGCTAACAGCGAACACTTTAAACGCCAAAACAAGGACCTCGCTGAGAATCGGTAAGAAGATTTACTGATTTAAACTTAACTGCGGAGTGGTTAGTTGCAACTGTCGGTAAAATGTCAGTTTCCGCTAAATTATATAGACTTGGCATGATTCAATATTAAAATCTACCGTCAGAATTCTTACTTTATTGCTAAACAGCACATTGTATTTTTTCCTGTTAATTCAATCACACCAGCAGTATATCGCCTCTCCACTGATTACTCTACAATAGTTCCATGCCGGGCGTACAGTGGACTTCTTGTATGAATCACTTGAGTTTTGGTCCCCATGCTTTGTTCAGCAATTGTATACGACGTTATCTACACCTCCAGACCTTTGCATTCAGCAGTGAAAACGGTGAATTCATACACATTTGATAAGGCATTGATAATTCATACCTCTACAGTATAACCTGTAATCTGTTAAATGCTCAAAGCATATGTTAATGAAGAAGCCCGTAGCTCACCGAGAGCACCGTACCAACCAACGTTTTGAAGACTGAAAATAGTTAATTCAGTTGTCAATTACTGTCAACGTTGTACGCCTACATCAGTTCGAGAAGGCAAATATGAAGGAAAAGCGGAGGAAATACTCCAAGATTACACAATTTTTTACAACCGCCAGCAAAGAAAAGAACAATGAGAAGACAAATGAAGATATCGCTAGATCATCCAGAGATGACAAAGGTGATACTAGTGACAAGGAAAGTTCTTCACGTTCGTGCATTGATGAAATTCTGAGTGAGGGAAATCAGCAGAGACCAGAATGCTCTGTAATACCGACAACAAGCTCTACCGTAGAAGGCCATGATCTTGTCTTTGGAGATGTACCAAACCATACCTCAGACTGCTTCCTCATTCCTCCTAAAGAAACAAAGACCCAAAGGGTCTACTTTCAGAGAAAGTGGTTCAGTCAATTTCCATGGCTTGATTACCAACATGACAGCAAAAAAGTCCTTTGTTTTTATTGCAGGCAAGCTGACGCCATGGGGTTGTTAGACCTTAGCAAGTGCAAAGGGCCAGCCTTCATAAAGGACGGGTTTAATAACTGGAAAAAAGGCACAGAAAAGTTCGTTGGACATCAAGGCTCGGAATCTCATCGGTTTGCTAATCTCCAGCTACAAGCACATGCAAAGCCATCAGTGTCCAACCAAATTAGTACTCAGCATGCCAGGAACCAAGAGGCCTCACGCAAAGCACTCGTCAAAGTCTTTCAAGCCTTGGGATACTTGCTGTGTCAGGGCTTGTCTTTCCGTGGGAAAACACCAGGTGATGGGAATTTTGATCAGCTTCTGAAACTAATAGGTAGCGAAGACAGTGGCCTGCGCTCCTACTTAACGAGAACAACCAAGTTCACATCACCATCTTCACAAGAGGAGATGATAAACATGATCGGGCACAGTGTATGTAGGGAGCTGGCAAATAGCATTCGACAAAGTGGTTTTTTTGCCATCATGGTAGACGGAACCCAGGACGTTTCCGGATTGGAGCAAGAGTCGATTTGCTTCCGTCACGTTGACTCTGACATGGAGGTTCACGAACATTTCGTTGGCCTTTATCACCTACCTGACACAAGTAGTGAAACCATTGCCAAGATGATTTTTGACGTGATGACACGTCTTGAATTAAACCCAGACAATTTGCGTGCACAAACGTACGATGGTGCTGCTAACATGAAAGGAAAGCATAATGGCTGCCAAGCAAAAGTCAAAGCCAAACATCCCTTGGCCCTTCATTTCCATTGTGCATCACATCTTGCGAACCTCGCCCTTGAACATTCTGTGACGGAATGTACACTGATCCGAGATGCTGTCCAATGGGTTCATGAGCTAGGGGTACTCTTCAAACGGTCTTCAAAGTATAAGGTAGGATTTATTACCAATATTCTGTAACTTTATACCACATTTTCTCATGCAATTGAAGCAATGACTGCTATGAAGTTAATCACTATACTACCTCCATAAAACCCCTAATTTATCTGAGAGTTTGAGTCTTAAATAAACCCTCTGTTATAAAATTTTCAAACATTAGTAAAACAGTTAAAAATGCGCTTATTTATTAATTTCATCTTGAACTTCAGGCAATATTTCAAGACATTGCATCTAGGTCATCAGAGTCCAGTGATACAGATCACCTTCCGTCGAACAGAAAGAGCATCAGACCTCTTTGCCCAACCAGATGGTTGTGTCGGCTTCCGGCCATCACTTCAGTCCTTGAAAACTACCCGGCGGTTTTGGAGAGCTTGCAGAAATGGCAGCATTAAGTGTGTCAGAAAGTTCGGCAAAGGCAAATGGACTGCTTGATAGGTTTGAGAAGGGATCTACTCTTTTGGCATTGGTGATGGCAGCAGGTCCAATTGCAATACTCGAGCAGTTGAACAATTCCTGTCAAGCCCAGTCAGCAAATATCTCAGGTAAGATGCTCTTATAAAATATTATGCCCACACAATTTTTGAAGTAAATCAGTTTAAAGTAGAATAGAAAACCAAGTTGAATTTGCAATAACGCAAGCATAATGTGATCACTCAGGGTATGTAATGTGCATTATACCCATGTATTATCGAGATTTTTATTATTATCATTTTGCTTAATGCGATACGACCATTTGAAAACTGAATGCAATCGATTTTTTAGCCATTTCGGAGTACGGAAATATGTTATTTTTAGAACTAGCGCCTTTGAGTGATAAGGATGTATTGGATTTCTTTTTAGATGATAATAACAATCATAATACTGATAAGTACTATTATTATCATTATTATTATTATTATTCTGCTGCTGCTCTGTTTGTTAATGTCACTTAAATGCTCTTCCTCAAGGACTGATAGAGGCAACAAATGTGTGCACAGCACAGCTGCAGTCTTGGAGGAGTGAAGGGAATTTCAAGGATATATTTTCCCAAGCATCTGCCAAAGTGGAACTATACGAACTGGATCCCTTGTGCCTCCCTAGAAGGAGAAAATGTCCTAAACGAGCAGGCGGGTCAGACAGTCAATTCCACCATGACAGCCCAGAGCAACACTTCAGACAACAGTACTTCCTCTTCCTGGATCGCATGGTGACAGAGCTACAGGAACGGTTCGGCAGCTCAAACCAAGGCCTGCAGACATACAACCAGCTTGACACAGATTTTGATCAAAGGCAAAATCGACTCAAATCAGATGTCTCTGGTCGAGAGGTATCCTGAATTCAAGAAGGAATCACTATCCGTCCAGCTGAGCATGTTCCTGCAAAAAACAGATGCAAAAACATTGCATGAAGCTAAGATTGCATTCCAGGGTATGCATCCAGAGGTGCGTGCGTTATTTTCGCAAGTGGAGATCCTTCTGAAAGTCTTGCTTGTGTGTCCAGTGACATCCACATCCTGTGAGCGGAGCTTTTCAGCACTCCGACGGCTGAAGACTTGGTTACGCAGCACGATGAGTCAGCAGCGTCTTAACTCCGTCGCCTTGTGCCACGTACACCCCACAGTCCTTGAGGATCTAAACATGCACTCCCTGGCCAAGGAATTTGCTTGTAGATCAAACACCCGTCGAAATATTTTCGGCAACTTTGAGTAAGAAAGTTTGGTGTAAATCCATGATTCCGTAATTGTGACTTTTTTGTAATTACTTTTTGCCTTGGACTCATTTGTGTAAAGTGTACACATTTCTTTTGGGCAAACTTGTTTAATACTAATTTTAATACTAATTTTTTTTACATTTCCAGTCCAACATTTTGTAATGAATAAAGTTGTTTGTGTTTGATGCAGGCACATCAATTTAATATATTATTAATGTATTAATTTTTTATCCATGTTTTGTTTTAAAATATATATAATAGAAAAACGTGTGAAAGGGAGACCCCACCCCCCCTCTCTCTCTCCCTCTCTCGTGTTTCTTTCCCCAGCTCAGACGCCCTATCATCCCCTCCACTTTTTGCAACAAATCGACGCCTTTGACCCTTCCCTAGGATTATTCTTGTGAACAATTAAACCATTCACATTGACAGTTTCATCATAAAACTTTTTTTAAAGCTGATAGAAGCTAAAATTACGAAGTTTTCGCTCGTAAAAAAACCCAGGTCAATGTAAGTAGTGCCAAAAAAACTGCAATTTCAAACATGAGCACATGTGACCAACATTTGTTCAAAACTTACATATGCTAGTCCTGTCCTTTCTGAGATTGCTATGTTTTCTTGGCACAATGACTTAGTTCAAATTCCTGTAAATCGTCCAAAAAACATTAAACTGGAACAATTCAAAGAGACTTGAGAGAGCTCATCCCTAGGATCATTTGTATGAAATATTAAACTATTGGGAAATGATTTTGGTGAAGATTGTCAAGCATTACCCCTGTAAAATGTAAGTCGATGCAGGTGGCACCACAAAAAGCTGAATCCCAATACATATGATGGGACTAATTTTTTGCATAAACTTTGGAGATGCTAGCTCCTGCTATTCCTGAGAAATTACTGGTTAATGTACTGATGACCAAAGACCTCTGTACAAAAAAAAAGGTCAATGCAGGAGGCATCACAAATATACAACAACTTTGGATATAAATACAGAATACGGAATTAAATTCAATGGTGCATACAGGGACTGGTAGGAGTTACAGCCCCTCTGCATATATACGTAAAGGATAACATTTAATTTAAATGAAATTATTTTTAAATTTTTAAAAACAGGCAGAGAGATTAAAAACAAAGCAAATACCTTTAATTTCCATTCTACTGAGAGAGGAAAATAATGAACATATATTTGCATTAGATCCTATTTTTTCTTCTGTTAAGTTATAAATTTTACTATATATTTACAGTATATCATATATATCTGAATATTTAAATTGATTCACAAATCTAAATTGCATCAACATTTATACTTAATTTAGTCAGGTAACATCACATTATGCACTCAGATATATTTCTTTTTTATTATAAAATATATTTTTAAAATTTGCAAAGCAATAAATATATGAAAATAACACTACAGAATTCACAATTTTAAATTGCACCTTTATTTAACCATGATTTGTTTCATATATTATCAAAGTATGCCTACTGATAGGTCATATTATATTTTGTTTAATTATTTAAAAGGAAATAATTTATAAACTAGATGTGTCGGAACGACACGAATGCCCCCGCCTGGGGCAAATTAGAAACATTTGTTAAATTTTGTAAATTTTTTTAAGTTCAGGAAGTGTTGTATGGTCAAAAGTAGGTCAACAAGGGCAAAATGCAAACTCGATCTGTAAAGGGTCATTATCAAGCAACACACCAAAAATCAGGCCAGTATCTGCAGGCATTGTGAAAAAAGTCCATATATGTGCATTTTTCATGAAAATTTCTGTCTTTCATGAAATTTTCTATGTTCAGGATCTGTCATATGGTGAAAAATAGGTTAACTGGGACGAAACGCGAACTCGATCTGTAAGTGGTCATTATGCGCCCACAGACCAAACATTAGGCCAGTATCTGTAAGCATTGTATTGCGAAACTAGAATATTAGTAAAAGTTGATAATCATTTATAAATTTAAATTGGAGAGGTATATACCATGTTTCGTAACAATCCACCAAATGCTTCCTGAGAAATAAGCTCCTAAGTTTTTTTCTATACTAAGCTCTGTGAAGTAGGTCAAGATCACCCATCTTTGAACTTGACCAAGATTTTGTAAATATAATGCAATAGCACTGAAGAAAGAAGTTCCTGTGCTGAATACCTTTGGAGATATCCTGCACAAAAGGCCAAAATTGAAAAAATCCGATAAAATTTCATTAAAATTAAAAATCGCAGGTGGCGCCACCAAAATTGTGCAACACATACAGACCATCAGTCCCAATGATCATAGTAAGTTTTGTGAAAATCCACACAATGGTTCCTGAGATATAAACTTCTGAGTGTTTTTCTATAATCAGCTCTAAAATGTAGAAAAATAGGTCAAGGTCACCCATCTTCGAACTTGACCGAGATTTTATCGATATACATCTTCACTGATGAAATAAAATTCCAACGGTGAATCCTTTTAGATATCCCGCTCACAAGGTAAAACTTAACAGACGCGGAACGGACGGACAGACACCGGACAGACAGATGGGCAGACGGACAGCTAGGGTGACGACAATAGCCCATCAGCCTATGAGCTGAGGACTAAAAACAGCTGTACATGTGTATTTGTCATTAAAATTTCTATTTTTCAAGAAATTTTCTAGGTTTAGGAGCCGTAAAACGGTCAAAAGTAGGTCAACCGGGACGAAACGCGAACTCGATCTGTAACTGGTCATTATCTGCCCACACACCAAAAATCAGGCCAATATCTGCAGGCATTGCGAAAAAACAGTCCGTACAACTGTTTGATTTCGGGATGACGGATGGACGGAAGGACGGACATGGGTAAAACTATATGCCCCGGCCACTTTGTGGCGGGGGCATAAAAATGCTACATCAGAACAACGTGGTATCTCTTGGATTACTTCTTGAATTAATATTTCTAGAAAAGTTGTGTACATTGAATCAAAAACAGCTTTACATTTAAAGAAATACAGTTGACAATAACAAACCATGTATTGCAATATAATTGGTGATGGTGGGGGGGGGGGGGGGGGGAGGGTGTTAGGGTAGGGCCCATGAGAATAAGTGTACCGGTATGTTTGTTACAGCAGGGGTGTTCTGCCAGTGCTACATCACTAATAAGGTTACCTAGGCAAGGCTGTAGTGAGCAAGAGTGGGGTCTTGGATATACAAAATGCAAATACATTAGAGCATCTGAAAAACTTCAATAATTAGAATAATTTTTAAGCTTTTACCTTCAAAATTCAGAATTCAACAGATTAAATCCACATGTATCCCAGCTGTGAATAATAAATATATTTAAAAAAAAGTGCCATGGTCAAATTTGGGCAAAATTCAAGGTACCAATTTTATATTTTTGCTAATATTTTTAAAAAATTAAAAGATTTTGATCTAATTTTGGGTAGACAATTAAATGTTGATTAATTAAAGTTATGTTACTGAAAAAAAAAGTTCCTAGCTTTAACATTTTTTTTTGTGTTAAGTGACCAAATATATTTCCTGATTTTTTTACAAAGTGCAATATGTTTGGGCCCATAACTTTTTTAATTATATAATACAGACCTAATTTCTAGCATGTATATAGGAACTATAAAGAGGAATATTGATAGTAAATATGAGGAAAAACAGATGAGTGGTTTTGATATTAGGCATGCAATCCTGAAGTGTGAAAATAGGTTTTTAATAAAAATTGAGGTTTTTCCTTAATTTCGCAAAGACCCAGTTTTCGGCTTGGTAGGAGATCTTGGGGACCTCTAACATTATGTCGAATTTTGGATTCCTAGGTCTTACGGTATCAAATCGTGCCACATCTACGGACGGACGGACGGACGTGGTACCAGTGTCTTCAGGAACTAAAACCAGTCCTGATCAATATTCAAGACAAGATTCATGGCAATTATTGAGATCCAGGAGATTTTTATTTATCAAATTTTTAATTATTCCGGGGGTTGGGGGTGGGGGGTCCTTACAAGGACCATAGCTTGGAGAATATAGGTCACAGTGACGTAATATCAGGTGTCCAGGGAGATTTTATGGACCTCTCAGGATATTAAGTTAGAATATTCAAGGTCCAGCACTTACCATTTGTGCCCTGTGAACGGACGGACCAACGGACAAAAGAGTGATCACCTCCGCTCAGATGACTTTCAGTCAGCTGAGCGGAAAACACAAATATGATCCATGTGACCAACATTTGCATGAAACTTGGTGATACTAGCTCATACCATTTCTGAGATTATGTTAGTATGCTTACATGGCCAATTGACTAAGTTCAAAATCCTGTAACTCAGCTAAAATTCATCCAACTCAAACCATTTAAGCAAACTTGACAGAGCTCGTCTCTGGGATTATTTCTGCAAAATATTAAACAATCTGGCTGAACAATTTCGGAGAAGATTTTGAAGGGGTTTCTAGCTTTTCCTTGTATAATAAACCATAAATAATTGCTCAATCTAATAGTTTTAAGATGACTGATTTTTTTTTTTCATAAAATTTATTGATGCTAGCTCCTGTCGTTTTTGAGATTGGTATATCATTGCTCAAACATCTTGGGTAACGACGGGTGATGACTAAAAAGTACAAACCCATAGTAAATGAACATATTTTTGTCTCACCATGTGCAAAATTGGGAAAACACCAAGTATTTCATATAGAAGTGGACTGGAGGTTGATTTTTTTTCAAAAATAATTTTGCATATAAAAAGTTTAGGGACATACACTGAACTGATAATTATACCGTTTACCCTTTCCCATGGTTTGGCAGGGATATTAACATAAAGTAGGGCTGACATCTGATCATATCTGGGGTGCTCTTGTTTCAGTACTGACCTGAATGCTTGTCCATATTTCTGATTACCAACTAAACTAGATGTGGTCGGACAATGGTCCTCAGAGGGCCCCGCATTTTAGGTAGTGCTGGACAAGTTAACATGTGGGTGAAAAATTAAGTCAAATTTGAAACAAGGGACCCATGGGTCACGGCACTCAGCTGTTATATATGATCACAAAATATGATTTGGAAGAGGAAGTAGGCAAATGCTGGTTTTGTGTGATAATCAAAGCTGTATTAAGAGCTGATGGTGTTTACCTCAAGTTATGTAAGATTTTGATAAGATCCTTGGAGGCAGGGAGGAGGATTGATGTCATTTATATTATTTACAGTTGGAAATGGTATTTTGACTTGCCCATATAACTTTTTCTACATTGCAGTAGAATTTTTTGGCCAAAAAAAATTTGTCCCTTATCAGTCATGTTAATTATGCTTTTTACAAATGAGTTAACTGTTATTTAATAATAACAGGTTATCCCTACCCAAGAATAGCACTAGCACAAATAATATAAGTTAAAATATTTTAACAAATTAATAACAAATATCGTGTCAAATATAATTTAAATTAAAAATTATAACAATATCATCTGAAAAGATTTTCTTAATAATATAATCAAAATAAATGATTATTCAAATAATATTAAAGAAAATATTCATGAATGCATTCATGAATACATTTTGAAAGTATTTGCATTTGTATTCAAATACTTTCATTTTTACCTGTATTCCTATTCTTATGCAAAAAATATGAAGTACATATACATATTCACATTCAAATACATTTGCAAAGTATTCACACCATGTCTTGTATTTATTCAGTTTCAGCTAAACAAAGTTCTTGAGAATCCAGATTAAACAAATTTCACAATAAGTACCTAGTTTAATGACTTTAATTAATATTCAAAGAATAAAACTATTATATTCACTTTGGACTACTTTCCCATCAATCTACGCACTAGACATAGCAAGAGTCTTATGACAATTATTAACATTACAGAAATCATTATGAGAACTTGTCTAAGGTCTGATTTTTTATTATATTCAATTATTTTCATTTTTTTAATTATAAAAAAAATTAAAGTCATCTCAGCTATGAAACCATTATATGTGAAAATAATAATCCAAGGATAAGAACACACTATTAATTATACAAGGAGAACACTAGAAATGGGCAAGTTAACTTTAATAACTGAAATAAAGGAACCAGTAATATAAATTTTGATTATTAGCATCTAGTCTTGTGACAGCCATGAGTCTTAATGTCATTAGATAAACAAATTGACATCTTTAATCAGTACTTGTTTGAGTTAAATTTAAAAATTATGACATATTTTATTTTTTTTTAATTTTGAAATAAATATAAATCAACAAGCTGAAACACTTTTAAAAGACCTGGAAATTCAGATAAATATTATCAATTGCATCTTTGTCTATCATTAATTTCCTTCATGTAATCCCTAATAGTAAAGAGCAATATTATTTGATTATTTTTTTCATTATTAAAATTGAAATGAAAAATACCATTGGCGACTCCATGGTGTTATTTGGAATACATTTTCTTCCATCCATACAAAATCCATAAAATATCAGTAATTGCAAGGTAATTCCATGTTACTCATCAACTATCAAATTCCTTTTTATTTCATTTTTTTAAAGTTGTTATTGTAAACCTTGAAAAAATTATTTATTTATTGTTTATTGTTATGTTGTTGGTCAAAACAACTAGTCCTTGAGTAGAGTTGGACACCTGAATCAACTGGTGCCAGCCATAAGCTGCCTGGCTGACCAGTATATGCCTCGCCTCAAGCGTGCATAATTTGCCTGAAAGGTCACAAGGTGACATAAAGGTGACCGAAGAGGGGCTGGGTGGAGCCTGGGTGTGACAGGTCTCATAAAAACTTTAATAAAAAGCTACAGTTTATGGCCAATTTCTTTCAGCTTTCAAAACTAACAAGCTGAAATCCTTATGTGTGCATGATATGACAAGGGACCCATGGGTCTCGGCGCTCAGCTGAAGTTTGAAATTTTTGCAAATGCAAAATATTCTATTGTAATGTTTTTCATTTTTATAAGCATATGAGAAGCTAACATGAGAAGCTAAGAGGAAAGGGGCCCTTCTACTTGGTTATATTAAAGTTCTAAATATATGACTGCAAAACGTTTACTCTGACAAGACTGTCATGAAGAAAAACAGTAAAAGTTTTGAGATACTGTGATGCATATGAAAAATATACAGATGGACAGGCAAGTGGACAGAATGAACTAATACCTACATTTCACTTTCAAGGAATAATGCATTTAAGTTCATATATAAGCCTATTTTTAGCATTTCCACTTTTTCCATTAATATTTTTATATGATTATTTTTTTTTTATTTACAAGTTTTATCGATTTGTAAAAAAAAAATCTGAATATAAAAGTTAAAATATCAGAATTCTAAGTTGCAATCATTATATATCAAGAGTGAGCTCATATTGGGTCATATAATGCATACACATGTATTTTATTATTTTTAAATCACAAATGCCTAAACTGAATTTAAAAGAAAATAATGCCACAACATGGCATCTTCAAGATTATCCCGTTGAACACTATTGAAGAGTTCAGCACATTGGAGTTTCAATACATGTTTAATTTCATTCACCGAAATAAAATAAAAGATTCAGTAAATTTGATAAAATAAAAATATCTTTTCAAATAAAGTATAAACACTGTTGATTGAATGAGTGACAAACAATATCATTGTGCTAATTACTATCTCAACTATAATTTATTACTGGATTAAATAGTCAATTTCACACCTGATGAAGTTTTTACTCTTCTGAAGTAAGGAATTCCTTTTCTGATGAATATCCACACTTTCATAGCAATACGCCACTTTGTGGACACAATTAAATGTGTACTTTAATCATTATAACCCTGGTGGTACAATAAAAAATCTAAAATTTAGCATAGCCAAAAATAACAATGAATAAAATACAAAAAAAATATAACATTCATCTAGTTAATGCACCATCTGGGGCGGGGGGGGGGGGGGGGGGGGAGTGCAGGGAGGGGAAGCCTGTTAGTGGTGGCCAAGCTGAGCCAAGGCAAGTTGCCTGGGGTAGGTTACATAATTCAAGTGAAGGCTGTACTTCAAGGTGGACAAGATGACATGGTGTATGAAAACTTGAATAAAAGCTACACTTTTCAATCAATTCCTTTGAAATCTAGATTTTTAAAGATTAAATCCTTATGTATATATGCGGTGAAAATTAAATTAACAGTGTTTAACAGCCGTTGCCAAAGTTGGACAAAATTTAGGAATTGATTTTTTATTTATGCAAACAACTTGAAAAATTTGCAAAATTCAGATCTAATTTTGAGTAAACAATTGAATAATTATTAAATAAAGTTATATTCCTGAAAAAAAGTCTCCAGCTTCAGCAATTCTCATGTTAAGTGGGTTAATATATATTTCCGAACTTTTTTAAAATTGCATTATATTTGGGCCCATAACTTCAAAACGATACGCAATACTGACCTAATGTTTAGTATGTTCATACAAAATTATGGAAGAATAGGATTACTAAATATGATCAATAACAGATCAGTTGTTTTGAAATTAGGCAGCCTTGAAGTGTAACAATGGCTTTTTTATGGAAAACGGAGGTTTTTCCGTAATATCTCGAAGGAACGAAGTCCTAGTGACCCAATTCTTTGTATGGTAGGAGTTTTTGGAGACATCTAACAGTATGCAAAATTTTGGATTCGTAGGTCCAATGGTTTCAAAACGTGCCCTGTTAACGGACGGCCGGCCGGAGGGCCGGACGACGGACAAAGGACCACCGCTATAGCTCAGATGACTTATAGTCAGCTGAGCTAAAAATATGACAAACAGAAACAGGTTTTTATCCATATGCATTTGGGAAAAGATATGTCTGAAATAATGTGTGCAATAGAGAATCACCGAATGTAGTCTGTTGGCCATATTTGATTTTGAGCAAGTCGTAATTCAACAGGTCTGAAGAACTCATAGGTACCAACAATAAGGTTGTTGTTGAGTTATCACGCGCGAAAGGAAATCAACGATTGGGCTGTGGTGGCCATACTGGAATTCCGACAGGTCTGTTACTCGATACGTCTGGAGCCCTCACAGGTACCAATCATCCCTGTGAATTTAGGTAAGCTGCATTTGGTTGTTGTTGAGTTATTGCGCGCAAAAGAAAATCAGGGATCAGGCTGTGGCGGCCATTTTGGAATTCCGACAGGTCTGTAATTCAATGGGTCTGGAGCCCTCACAGGTACCAATCATCCCTGTGAATTTGGGTAAGCTGCAGTAGGGTGTTGTTGGGTTATTGCGCGCAAAATAAAATCATCGATCGGGCTGTGGCGGCCATATTGGAATTCTGACAGGTCTGTTATTCAATTTGTCTGGAGCCCTCATTATTACCAATCATCCCTGTGAATTTGGGAAGCTGCAGTAGGTTGTTGGTGAGTTATCACGCGCGAAATAAAATCAGAAATCGGGCTCTGGCGGCCATATTGGAATTCCGACAGGTCTGTAATTAAATAGGTCTGGAGCCCTCATAGGTACCAATCATCCCTGTGAACTTGGGAAAGCTGCAGAAGGTTGTTGTTGAGTTATCGCGCGCGAAAAAAATTCAACGATCTGGCTGTGACGGCCATATTTGAATTCTGACAGGTCTGTAATTCAACAGGTCTGGAGCCCTCAAAGGTACCAATCATCCCCGTGAATTTTGGTAAGCTGCATTAGGTTGTCGTTGAATTATCGTGCGCGAAAGAAAGTGTCACTGACAGAAGGACGGATGGACGGACTGACACGGTGATCACTATAGGGCACCACTTGTCAAGCGGGGTCCTAATTAAAAAGTTTTTAATCTGATTGTTATTTAGAAACTGGACAAGCAGTTTCAGTATGACAGGTCAGCTAAATCATGCTAAGAGGGGGGCAACATTTCAATGTAAAAACAAGGCCTACAGGCCTAATGCGGACCTATGTAAAGGGATATACACCAGGTATAATGCTTCAGTGCAGGACCATTACTTCTCAAGTACATGTGTAACATGTACATGAACAATGCAAGTACTAAACATTTTGAACGAGAAACAATTACACACACATCACTGCTGAAATTCTGGCATGGGTGCACACAAAACAAAAACAAGGGACCCATGGGTCACGGCGCTCAGCTGATCGTGATTGGACTATAAATGTTTCTCCACTGTGATACTATATCGAGTCGATAAAGCTTATGAATATCATGTACATGTTGGGCTATTATAAAGGAATGTAATGTAATATGTGAGTAAATGATAAATGAAATTACCTGACTGATGGATTAATAGAGTCAAATAAAGTGGTTTATTTTTTATTTATTTAGGAGGGGTTGAAAATTGTGATATATTTGAGCAAATATGAATGCAATGACAGCAGTAATAAGCAGTAGTAGAATGATGATAAGGCTATTTGTTGAAGGATCTAAAGTGTATGGTAGTCTGCAAGCGTTCAATTTGACAGATATGATGTTATGATTAACTATGCTGATGAAGTGATTTATGAATATGTGACTGTATGACACAATATCTCTTTAGTCTTGACAAGGTACATTATTGTGATGCCCACTATGTCTACATATTACACAATATTGACATAATTTCTTGCATGTACATAGGTACCTATGGACAAATAGTTATACAAAATATTAAAGTATGAATATATCTGATTCATCTTGTTCTTGCTTACTGAGGCTGACTTTGGGATGGGGTTCGGAGAAGGGAAAAGTGAGGGCAGCACGAAGGTGGATGTAGAAATATTCTATTTTAATATTTTTCATTTATATAAGAATATGAAAAGCTAAGAGGAAAGGGGCCCTCCTACTTGGTTATAGTAAAGTTCTAAATATATGATTGCAAACTAATACTCTGACAAGACTGTCATGAAGAAAAACAGTAAAAGTTTTGAGATACTGTGTTGCATACGAAAATTAACAGTTGGACAGGCAAGTGGACAGAATGGACTAATACCTTTATTTCACTTTCAAGAGAATAATGCATTTAAGTTTATATATAATCCTATTTTTTTAAGCAGATCCACTTTTTCCATTAAGAAGTTTTTATCTGAATCATTTTTTTATTTACAGGTTTATAAATTTTTATTAAAAACCTTAAAAAATAAGTTAAAATATTAGAATTGTTGCAAAAGTTGCAATCATTATATATACAGAGTAAAAAACATTGGGTCATATTATGCATACACATATATTTTATTATTTTAAAATCATAAATGTTTAAACTGATTTTAAAAGAAAATAATGCCATAACATGGCATCTACAAGAATATTCCTTGAATCACTATTAAAAAGTTTTGCACATTGGAGTTTTCAGGACATGCTTAATTTTATTCACCAAAATAAAATAAATGTAAATTTGACAAAATAAAACATCTTTTCAAATAAAGTATACACACTGTTGGTTGAATGAGGGACAAACAATATCATTGTGCTAATTTACTATCCCAGTTTTAATTAATTACTGGAATTAATTGTCAATTTCACACCTGGTGAAGTTTTTACTCTTCTGAAGTAAGGAATAACTTATCTCATGAACATCCACACTTTCACTGCAATACACCACTTTGTGGACACAATTAAATGTACACTTTAATCATTGTAACCCCTGGTGGTTCAATACAAAATCTAAAATGTAGCATGTCCAAGAATAAAATAAAATACAGAAAATTATAACATTCATCTAGTTTATGCACCAGCGGGGGGGGGGGGGGGGGATGAGTGCAGGGCAGAGGGGAAGTCTGCTAGTAGTGGCCAAGCTGGGCCAAGGTACGCTGCCTGGGGTGGGTTACATAATGCAAGTGAAGGCTGTACTACTAGGTGGGCAGGATGTAAACAACACTTGACATGGTGTATGAAAACATGAATAAAAGCTATTCATTCCAATCAATTTCTTTTGAAAGTTCAGATTTTAAAAGATTAAATCCTTATGCATATATGCTGGGAAAATTAAATCAACAGTGCCAAAGTTGGACAAAATTTAAGGTATTGATTTTTTATTTATGCTAATAACTTGAAAAATTTGCAAAATACAGATCTAATTTTGGGTAAACAATTGAATCTTGATTAAATAAAGTTATATTCCTGAAAAAAAGTCTCTAGGTTCAGCAATTCTCATGTTAGGTGAGTAAATATATTTCCTGATTTTTTAAAAAATTGCATTATGTTTTGGCCCATAACTTCAAAATAATACCCAATACTGACCTTATTTTTGGTATGTTCATAGAAAATGTATAAAAGAATGTGAATACTAAATACGATCAAAAACAGATCAGTGATTTTGATATTAGGCAGCCTTGAAGTGTAACAATGGCTTTTTTTTATGGAAAACGGAGTTTTTTTCCTTAATATCTCGAAGGAACAAAGTCCTAATGACCCAATTTTCGGTATGGTAGGAGATTTTGGGGACATCTAAAATTATGTCAACAGCCTGGGGAGCAAAGAGATGTGCACTGAATGACCTACAGTCATCAAAGTGGACTGCTGGACAATGTAAGGGAAAACAACAAGAGCCTTCAAAAAAATTCAATAACTAGCCAAATTTTGCAGCTTTTATTTTAAAATTTCAGATTTTAACAGATTAAACCCTTATGTATACATGGTGTGAAAATTAAATCCACAGTACTTACAGGAAAAAAACGTGCCATGGCCAAAGTTGGGCAAAATTTAAGGTACCAATTTTATATTTTTGCCAATATTTAAAAAAATTTAACAATTTTTGGTCTAATTTTTGGTATACAATTAAATTTTGATTAATTAAAGTTGTATTACTGGAAAAAAGTCCCTACCTTTAACACTTTTGGTTTTAAGTGACCAAATATCTTCCTAATTTTTTTACAAAGTCCATTATGTTTGGGCCCATAACTTTTTAAATTATATAATACTGACTTAATATCTGGCATGTACATAGGAACTATATAGAGGAATATTTATGGTAATAATGAATAAAACCAAATGAGTGGTTTTGATATTAGGCAGTCCTGAAGTGTGAAAATAGATTTCTAATAAAAAAATTGAGGTTTTTCCTTAATATCTCAAAGGAACGAAGTCCTATTGACCCAATTTTTGGCATGGTAGGAGATTATGGCGACATCTAACTGTATGCCGAAATTCAGATTCGTAGGTCCAACGGTGTCGAAACGTGCCAGTCTTACGGACGGACATCCAGACTGACAGACAGACGGACAGACGGACGGACAGACGGACGGACGACGGACAATGGACCATGACTATAGCTCAGATGACTTAAAGTCAGCTGAGCTAATGATTGGCGCTGGCACCACCAGTTTTGTATACAACGAAGCTATAAGAGTTATATATATATATATGCCCAATTTAAGACTGATATGTCAAACCCCTCCTGCTAAATAAGCAGGGACAAACACTGTGCAAAAATAATTGTACGTGGCGCCACCAGTCTTGTACACAATAAAGCTTTCCGATACGTATAAATATGCCCAATTTCAGGCTGATGTATCCAATTCCTCCGTAGAAATAAGCAGGCGCATACACTGTGCAAAAGTCATTGTAGGTGCCGATGGCCGTCTAGCGAACGAGAAAGTAATCAAAGATGCATAGACTGGTCAAAATATCAAACTTGACCCGTTGGTTTAATTGATACAGTTGGCAGTCTGCCAAAGCTTTAAATAGATCCAGGCTGACCTTTGGCCTGTTGCTAAATCTGAAATAGTTGAGAGTCTGCCAAGCTATATATAGATACAGACACAATCTTGGCCTATTGGTAAATCTGTTTACACATACTGAAAGACTTTGGCTAAAATGTTTTTTTTTTTAAATCTTTGCATTATCTGACACAGTTGGCAGTTTGCCAAAGCTTGAATAGATCCAGGCTGAACTTTGGTGTCAAATCTGATGCAGTGGGCAGTCTGTCAAGCTATAAATAGAATACAGCTACAGCAATGAGTCAACTCATGACCTATACCTGGCTGCACTGTGTGAACTCTTGACCCGTTGGTTTAATTGATACAGTTGGCAGTCTGCCAAAGCTTTAAATAGATCCAGGCTGACCTTTGGCCTGTTGCTAAATCTGAAATAGTTGAGAGTCTGCCAAGCTATATAAAGATACAGACACAATCTTGGCCTATTGGTAAATCTGATTACACATACTGAAAGACTTTGGCTAAAATGTTTTTTTTTTAAATCTGATGCATTCATAAGATTTTTTTTAGCTCAGCTGACGGAAAGCAATTCCCATTGTCCATCGTCCGACTGTTAACAGGGCACAAATTGTAACCACTGGACCTAGAACCTTCTAACTTGACAACCAGGAAGGTCCATGAAAAATTTCCTTGGAAACCGGAAATTAAGTCTCTGTTTCCCATATACTCCGAGCTGTGGGGTTCAGAAGTACCCCCCCCCTGAATAATTGAAAATTTGATACAAAAGCTCATGTATCTGAAAAACTTATGCATTGATCACTATGATTCTGTGCATGCATATTCATCATGACGTGTTTCATCAGTTTCTGCAGACAGGTGGCGCCACCTGGATTTTTTTTTTCTCGAATTTTTACGCATTGTTTTCTCCATTTTTGAGTCCTTTAAAGATGCGGCTATCCGTTAATTGGGCACAAATCATAACCACTGAACCTAGAATCTTTTAAAATGACATCCTGGGAGGTCATTGAAGTCTCCTAGGAATCCTGAAATTAGGTCTCCGTTTCCCATATCTTCCAAGCTACGGAGCTTATAAATACCCCCAGAATAATTAAAAATTTTATACCAGAGCAGGGTACAAATCATAACCATTGCACCTAGAATCTTCTAACTTTAGATCCTCAGAGTTTCTCAAAAGTTCACATCAGAAACCTGAAATTAGGTCTCTGTTATCTATATTATCCGAGCTAACAGGCTCTAAGGTTCCCCCAGATTAATTAAAAATTTGATACAAAGCTCCAGTATTCGAACAACTAATGCATTGATCACCATGATTTTTGTATGCATTTTGACCATGGAATGTTTCATCAGTTCCTGCAGACTGGTGGCGCCACCTGAAATTTTTTTTCGAATTTTTAAGCATTTTTTCCTCTATTTTTTAAACCTTTCAAGAGGCAGTCGTCTGTTAACAGGACAGAAATCATAACCACTGAACCAATAATCTTCCAACTTGACATCCTCAAAAGTTCTCCTCAGAAACCTGTGACCTTTATTCTCCGAGTTACAGGCCATGTTTGAGCAACCTAGAAATAATGCAAAATACAAATTGACAGATTTCTCAGGAACGCCTGAATGGAAAAATTCATCAAACCAAAACCATTTGAACAAATTTTAGAGAGAGCTGGGTCTCAGGGGTCATTCCTCTGAAATACTGAACCATTTGGCTGAAAGATTTTTGAGAAGAAGATTTAATTTTAGCTTTTGTCCCCCATAAAATATAAGGTAATGCTGGTGGCGCCACAATTTAAACACTCAATCCCATTACATTTGATGTGACAGATTTTTGCATAAAATTTGGGGATGCTAGCTCCTGCTATTCCTGAGAAATTATGGATTAATGTACTGATGGCTGATGACCCCTGTACAAAAAAAATGTTCATGCAGGTGACGCCACCAATACCTCAATTTCAAATATGATTCATGTGACCAACATTTGCATAAAATTTGGTGATGATAGCTCCAGCCATTCCTGAGATTGTAATTTTAGTATGCTTTTTTGGACAGATGACTAAGTTCAGATGTAACTCGGCCAAAAATCACCGAACTTGAACCATTCCAACAAAATTGAGAGAGATTTTTCCAGGAATCATTTATATGAAATATTGGACATTTTGGTTGAACAGTTTCCGATAAGAAAACTGTAAAGGTTTTTCAGCTTTTTTTTCTCTAAAATCTAAGAAAATGCAGTAAGCCAAAAAATAAGCAAAATCGGATAGAGTTTTTTAGATGACTAATTTTTTTTGCATAAAATTCGGTGATGCTAACTCCGGCCATTTTCAAGATAGCATGGGTTAATGTACAGATGAAAGGAGACGCCACACCGCACAAGCTCACAGGTTCGCTAAAAAAAAACAAAAAAACAAGGGACCCCTGGGTCACAGCGCTCAGCTGAAGTTTGAAATTTTTGCAAATCCAAAATATTCTATTGTGATGTTTTTCATATATGTGGGAAGTTATGAGGAAGGGGGCCCTCCTTATTGGTTATAGTAAAGTTCAGAATATATGACTGCAAAACTAATACTCTGACAAGACTGTCATGAAGAAAAACAAAGTTTTGAGATACTGTAGTGCATATGAAAAATTTACAGATTGACAGGCAAGTGGACAGAATGGACTGATACCTTTCTTTTACTTCAAGGGAATAATGCATTAAAGTTTATATTAAAACCTCTTTTTTAACATATCCACTTTTTCAATTTTTTTTATTTACAAGTTTTATAAATTTGTAATAAAAAAATCTGAAAATTTAAATTAAAATATCAGAATTCTAAGTTGCAATCATTATTTATCCAGAGCCGTAGCTCATATCGGGTTATATTATGCATACACATATATTTTATTATTTTTAAAATCACAAACGTTTAAACTGAATTTAAAAGAAAATAATGCCACAACATGGCATCTTCAAGATTATTCCTTGAATCACTATTAAAAAGTTTTGTACAAATGAGTTTTCAGTACATGCTTAATTTTATTCACCAAAATAAAATATTCAATAAATTTGATAAAATAAAAATATCTTTTCAAATAAAGTAAAAGCACTGTTGGTTGAATGAGGGACAAACAATATCATTGCTCTAATTACTATCTCAGCTATAATTTATTACGGGATTATATAGTCAATTTCACACCTGAGGAAGTTTTTACTCTTCTGAAGTAAGGAATTACTTATCTGATGAACATCACACTTTCATAGCACTTTGTGGACACAATTCAATGTGCACTTTAACCATTGTAACCCTGGTGGTACAATACAAAATCTAAAATGTAGCATAGCCTAGAATAAGAATGAACTAAATACAGAAAATTATAACATTCATCTACTTTATGCACCAGCTGGAGGGGGGGGGGGGGGGGGAGTGCAGGCAGAGGGGAAGCTTGCTAGTAGTGGCCAAGCTGAGCCAGGGCAAGCTGCCTCGGGTAGGTTACTAAACACAATAAGTGAAGGCTTTACTACTAAGTGGGCTTAATGTCAACAACACTTCACATGGTGTATGAAAACTTGAATAAAAGTTTCTCTTTTCAATCAATTCCTTTGAAATCTAGATTTTTAAAGATTAAATCCTTATGTATATATGCAGTGAAAATTAAATCAAGTGTTTACAGGGAAAAAACGTGCCATAGCCAAAGTTGGACAAAATTTAAGGTATTGATTTGTTTATGCTAATAACTTAAAAAAGTATTTTCAAAATTCAGATCTAATTTTGGGTATACAATTTAATCTTGATTAAATAAAGTTATACCCCTGAAAAAAGTCTCAAGCCTCAGCATTTCTCATGTTAAGTGAGTTAATATATTTCCTGATTTTTAAAAAATTCCATTATATTTGGGCCCTTAACTTCAAAACAATACGCAATACTGACCCAATTTTTGGTATGTTCATAGAGAATTTATGGAAGAATATAAATACCAAATATGATCAAAAAAAGATCAGCAGTTTTGATATTTGGCAGCCTTGGAAGTGTAACAATTGCTTTTTTTTATAGAAAACGGAGGTTTTTCCTTAATATTTCAAAGGAATAAAATCCTAGTGACCCAATTTTTGATATGTTAAGAGATTTTGGGGACATCTAACTGAATGCAAAATTTTGGATTCATAGGTCCAACGGTTTCAAAACATGCCCTGTTAATGGCCAGACGGACAGACGGACGAATGACGGACTTATAGTCAGCTGAGCTAAAAATCATTGTGACCTCTGACAAAAGTATTTGGAATTACTGTAAATCACAGGCAAAGACTTCAGAATCAAAAAGCAATTGTTTTATTTTACAGATAGAAAACAACTAAACATTCTTGTGGGCTAATAGCAGCAACTGAGTATTAATAATTCCACTACCAAAACAGTAGTGTTACTTTTGTCAATGTTATATCTAACATTCTGACATATATTATTATTAACATTATATATATGTACCATTATGACAGAAAAACAATGATGAATATTAAATGGTATGTGTGGTATATAACTAATCATTCTTTGATAAATGCATTACTGATGTTATGAGATGTGATGTCGTGTCATCATGTGGCGTGTTAGGTAATATTTGGAGACATATTTTAAACAAACAGGACATTTCTTTCTGGGATTTTTTTGTGTCCCCGTATTGTATGTCCGCGTCCATTTTTTGTTGCGTCTACGATGCATGAGTTCGTGTCTGACTAAATTCTCTTTGCTTGGAAAATCTTTTTCACAGTATTTACATGTGTGGAGAGTGAGGTCCATGGAATCGCCAAACGTGTGCACGGCCAGTATATGATCCTCCAGCTCACTCTTGGAAGCGAAAGTGGCGTCACATTCATCACAGGCAGGAGGCGCCACGTTCTGCTCTTTTGGCTTGTGTGACAGCGCAATGTGGTCATCAAGACCTGCTCTACTCCCATAAATCAACTCACAATGTTCACATGAAAAGCCCTTGTTGACCTTGGGTTTTTCATCTGTGTGTATTTCTTGGTGTTGTAGGTAATCATGCAGGTCACAGAATGTACTATTACAGCGATCACAAACATACCGTTCATCTTTGGTCTTACTTGTATTCATGATATCTTTCAGTTTGACTGCTAGTTCAGACTTTTCCCCAGAACAGTTTTCTACTGTAATAAATGGTCCATCTGCTGGTATCTGACTCGCAGCAGCTATTACGTCTTTTATACATGACACTTTTGGTACCAATGCACCAGTTGGCATATCTGATATAGCTGATAAATCCATTGAATTGCTTTTGAATGAACAGTGCATTACCTGTGTACCCGTGAGGATACCTTGAGAGTATGTATCCAGCCTCACACATCCAATCCCTGAGCTTATTTCTACACATTTTGCTGGTGTTGGCTCGGCTCTCCTAACCATTCCCACATCAACAACAGGTTTCTGGGGGTATCTGAATGGTCGCATTTTGATTCCTTTTGTTTTGACTTTTCCTGACAATGCCGACCTGGCTCTCATACCATTCATATGGCGCTGTTCATGTTTCATGAGGTCATAGTTCCTCTCAAATGCTTTGCCACAGTATCTACATAGTTTGCGGCTATCAAAATGTGCCTTCACATGTTTTTCCATTTGTATGCGAGCCATGGTGCCATAAGAACAAAACTTGCACCGCATTCGCACCTGTCCTGTGGAACTTGGATACATTTGGACAAAGTCAAATATACTCTGATCTGGTGACAGTTGAGGGGGACTCACCAGATTTGTGTGTTTGGAAGAAGTGATCGGTGACATCATTTGCATATGGTCAGTTTGGCCAGGAGACAAAATTGGCACAGGGGGGACTGGAGAAGCTGTGTGTGGTGCCTGGCTTGGCATAGCTGGATACAGTAACGTGGAGTCGGCTGTGGATGGAGCCATGCCGTCATTTAACATGACCATGGGGTGATCATCTGTACTCAGTGCTGATGGTATTGCCGTCATTGCTGCAGCTGTAGAGTAAATCTGCTCAGCACCATGAGAGGAGGGGGCAGCCTCCAGGTCTTTGCTGTACAATATATCATCAGCAGCTCCGTCTACAGCTGTATCTACACTGAGGCAGGGTTTAGGGGAGATGCTGGATGACTGGGGGGTAGCACCTTCAGCATGCTTCACTTGGTCATTGCCTGCTGATCCAGTCACTGATAATATGACAGGTCCTTCCTTTGAAGTTATTCCTTCTGTTTCAGTTTGTTCATCTTCAGCTGCTGTATCAGCTTCTTCCATCTTCTGTGAAGGATCAGGTCTAGATGGTTGCCTGGGTGACGTCTGCTCCTGTTTGACAGTCACTTGGTTCTCTGTGACAACTTGAACTGGTTCCTGACATTTACTGTGGGTGTCTGTGGTTTCTTCATCTGGATGTTCTTGGTTGGGTTCCTCTTTGTGAAGGTCCCTGCCTCCTGTTGCTGTACCCATGGCTGCGATGTCTGTGGGTGCTGGAGTTAAACTTGGCCAGCTATCATATTCACTTGTCTGCATAGGCGCCTGAAGACCAGACTCTATATTTTCTAAAAAAAAAAACAAACAAAAGTTCATTTATCTGATGTGAATGCACTCATAAGGCACCTGAGATTAAATTAGGATCATCTCTTTTCGAAGAGAATTGTAATATTCTGCTGCATCCTGAACGTGTTGAAATGTCAGGGAAATATATTTATCATGTTCTCACATTAATAAGTCCTAAGCTAATGAAACAGAAAATAAAAAAGGGACCATGGGGCATGGTGCTCAGTTGTCTCTAAGGGTTAATAATTTTAGCATATGGAAAAGAGATAATGTTAAGTTTGATTTTTATACAGTTCTTGAAATATTCAGGGGAGGAGCTACTTATGTTTGGTTTGGCAAAGAGTTGGTAGTTCATATATCATGCTGCTGTTTTCCAAGATACGTGTATTGACTTTGTAATGCTTTGACTTTGTAATGTTTTCTGAGTATATGTATTGGTATTGTATATGTTTTGTCTGCATAAATGTTATAAAAAAAAAAGTTGGTAGTTTTGGGATGGTTAGCACTAGGGCTGTATTAATTTACCGATATTTTGATACATAATGATACACCATGTTGATACTTTTACTGATATACTATGCATGTTGTATATCGTCGTATTGATGGAACACAAAAACAGCTAACAAATATATATATGTCTTACAAAAATAACCTTAACTATAATCTATATTAATTATAAAGCATAAGCTGTTTTTTATTTCTGAATCATACCTTTAAAGACTACAATATGATCATGTTTTGTCATATGTTCAACTGGATGAGGAATGTATATACTGTTCCATAACAATGATAGACTAATATAATGGTCTTTTTTATTTGTTTAGAAAAAAACTTTATCGACAGAGCTTTTACATAGAAATGATACACTAATGAAAATGAAGTGTATCATCCATAAGTATCGATTTCAGTATATAGCAATACAGATTGTACTTGAATAGGCTGACCAATAACCAGCCCTAGTTAGCGCCAAATAACGCTGAACTAAGGTCATTTCCACTGACATCAGCAGTTATTGATGGTCTTTCGAAGAAATTTACTCCAAACCAAAGTGGTTCATTCAGTCCTTGCCTATTGCCATGTTCTAGTTGGCTACTAATATTCTGATTTGATTGGTCTTTATATTATTAGGCCCTCCCATGTGTTGAGTCAAATAGCCATTCAGTAAGAGAATCACCAATGCAACCCTCAGACTTCTCAGAACCCTTAGATAAACAATGCCCGGTAATCAGTACCTGGTAGCAGGTTTTACAATTATTGAGTATCAGTCAAACACTCTTCAAAGTTGGCCTGTTTAAACAATGTGAAAAAAATTCTGGCTCAGTAAGGGCCCCAGTAAGGCTTCAAGTGTACCTGTGACAATGTTCTCTCCTGGGCACCATGTTAGCAGTCAAATCATAATAGATGTACCTGCTATCAGGGATTCACCATACGGATCTTACAAGGCTTTAGTGATAAGAGTTGGTACATCTATTGGTACATGAAATCACATTTTTTTTCCACCCTGGCAGGGTTGACAAAATACATAATAATTAATATTCTGGTCCATAACTTCCACAAGTTATGTAATATTAAGATAATTCTTGCATGTACAAGGGAATATACAGAGCAATATTTATGCTGAATATGAACGAAATAACAGCTGTGGTTTGGTATTAGGTGGTCTTGAAGTAGAACAATACTTTTTCAACAGAAAATGGAGGTTTACCTTAAATTCTTGAAGGTGCAAGGTCCCAGTGAACCAGTGTCAGGTTTGGTAAGAAAATTTAGGGACATATTCCAAATTCATTGGTCCCATGGTTTTAAAATGTGCCTATCTAACAGATTGACAGACAAACAAATGATGGACAAATGGCCATTGCTATAGCCCAGATGACTTACGGTCAGCTTAGCTTAAAACTAATGCAAATGATAAAAGTATTGAAGAAACCCAAATGGATTAAAATCATACTCTGGCCAGGCAATGACGGAATAAACTTGAAGAAGCTGCAGTTAAAAAAAAGGAATGTTAGCATCCTTCATTAAAATATCAGGAAAGCTGATAATGCCATGTCCAATACTTCTAAAAGCTGTACTACCTACAGTGGCCTCACCTAGTCTAAGCACCATCGCTGAGGAAGTTTTGGGTTTGTTAGGAACTGATGGGATGCGTACCCTCCCTGCGGCATGTGCTGCTTGGTGCCTAAACAAATCACAGTTCTGAAACAAACATAACAAATTAATGTTACCTTTTGATCCCTCCAAAATCTAGCATTCACTGCTACACAATATAACTTGATTATTGAAATACATACCTTAATTTGAAAAACAACTATAGGGCCACCATCTAGAAAGGAAGCATGGTGCCCTCACTACAAAAGTGTCAGATATGTCCATAAGTGGGTGGAGGTTATAGTCTCTGATCCTAGAAACATGGGATATGTTTTAGAAATGTTTATCATTATTGGCTTGACACTAACTTTTGAAAGCACTTGCCCTGTCAGGCAAGTAACATCTAGCTTTTACTTGCTCTACATGAATTCTTACTTGCCCTACAAAAATTATTGTTTGCAGTCATGAGCCCTAGCTATTCTCATTACTGTATACTGGTATTGCATGTTTCATTCCATTTTTGAAAATAAAAGTAAAAAAACATGTTAATTTCTTATTTTTCTCTTTAGTATTTGCACAGATAAACATAAGTACTGGAAATTTACGTTAAAGCAATATTATCAGAATGATTTAATTTAAAAGAATTTAAAAGATAGAAAATGGCCAACTAAAGATTATTTTCTCTGAGTCTGATGCTACTGATGCTATGTAAAGTGGTTATGTAATCAGTCAAGAATTAATTACTGTTGCCTTGAGTTGGGAATTCTGTACTTGTGTGAATATAAAAAGAATATAAGTAATTAAAAACATTATTTACCAGCAAGGTAGTGTGAAAGTCTACTGTCTGCTTAATGTGACATTGGAGTACCAGTATACATATTGTGGCCCACCATTTGTTTCTTACAATTAAGTGTCTGAAACAACATGTCTACAGAATTTAGTTCCATTTGATCCACTCCAGAATTGATAACACTGACAAGAACTTTAACATAACAGACTGGTCAAGGCCAGGTGGAATATGGCAATAATAGGGGAACTTTGTTAAACACCAGACAGGCAAATGCTTACGACATAAAATAAAACGTTTTTACAGGGGGAAAGAGTAAAGCCACACAAGTCTTGGTAGATGGCCTTGAATGTGCAGAAACTTTGGGGGGGATATGTTTAGAATAAAGTCGAAATTAAATTGACATAGTATTCAATGTGCAGAAAAAATATGACGTGACTACCAAATAGAATAGAGGAAAAATTATTCATGAAAGATGATTTACTAGATTTTCTTGCATATTTTAAGCATATATTTTACCACATTTCTAATTGTAATATGTACCAGTCAACGTGCATTTAAACAGACTTGTGTGACCCCAATGAGAGCACATTATGGCACCTGTATTTCAGTGTTCATTTAAGAACTTTCCATTGTGAAGTGAAATAAGAAGCAGATTTTAAATGCACTTTTAGCCTGTACTTTAAACTCTTTAAATACAATAACTCTATAATATCTTACGGATATCTGAAAGCTTGTTTTTTGGGATACATGTTAACCCAACCAGATGTTACTGCGCATCTGTACAAGTGTTTTTTCTTAACTCCGTTGGGTTCCTGACACAAAGATCGTTTTTCTGGCCTTTGGGTTAAGGTTAATGTATGACCCACTTGCCCGGTCAGGAAAGAAGGAGGTGATTTTAGTTGCCCTAATACCATTTTCTGGGACTTCTCCTTGCCTTGGGCAAGTGGTTAACTGTAATTGTTGAGCCCTGCTATGATAGCACTGAACATCGTGGTGATAGATTGATGAAGGCGGCTGATCATGTCCTGATTTAATGAACTAAGTGCACATTCAAAAAGTTTAGTAGAGATAAGACTAACTTTGATGAAGGCCTTCCCACACAGTTCACACTTCCATTTGCCATTGTGTGCTTTAATGTGCTGTTCAATCTTGTCCAGTCTTGGTGAACCATAATAACACAGATGACACCAGTACTTGCTGCCGTCAAAGTGAAACGTAGCTTCGCTGAAGGCGGGTGACAACTTGCTGACAGCGTCCTCTTTTGTTGAAGAGGGTGATGTCTCCGTGCTCGAACCTATATCACCAACGTTTACTGTCAGTATAAATCCAATCAAGATTGCATTACCATTTGCTGACTGATGATTGTATGACAATATACGTCTAGTCATTGTACCCAGGGCAAGTACAGGGTGGGTGAAGTATGTATAATCACTGATAAACCTGAATATTTTCTATTCAAGCAAATGAAACAAGTCAAATATTGCCATCCTAAAGAGAAGTTGAATACATGCAGCTTGGTAAGTTTTCACAAATTCTGTTGTATGATATGGTTGCAACTCTATGTTTTTTAACAGAAATACCAAATCTACAGGACACACACGAAATATATAGATATACACATAACACTTGCCTTACCAAACAAATATAACACATATATAGATAGCTATTCTTGACAAAATCTCCAAAAATTAGAGGAAGAGAATGGAGGAAGTAGATTCATAACATAAAGTGAACATTAAAGAACAGTGGATGGTACAATACATGTTTAAGATACTGACCTTGACCTTGGTTGTGGGATTGTAGTGCTCTTGGAGAGTATCCCTGGTACCTCCCATAATCCTCTGGTGTTTCTGATCTGGTACTGACACCAATGGGAGAGGTACAGTTGTTGAGAGGACCTGTCTCTCTGGGTGAGGAAGCTGACAGTGTCCTTGTAGCCCTCCTGTTGCCAGTGGTACTGTGTAGTGCTGGTTCCTCTGGGCAGCCATTCAGCACTCTGGCAGATTCGTTCTCCCGCTTGTTATTACTGGGCGAGCTGACTATGATGATGTCCGGAGATTCTCTTCCTGCCAGCTCAGCTTCTTGTTTAACGATGACATCCTGGTCACTGTAGGCTCGGTCGTGCGGGTCATTCTGTGTGCTGTCTGGCTGGACAAGTGATGCTGCAAGGCTGCTTGAGGATATGACAGGCAGGGGGTGAGCGTCTGTCAAAGC
This sequence comes from Sipunculus nudus, assembly GCA_026874595.1. Classification (NCBI taxonomy): domain Eukaryota; kingdom Metazoa; phylum Annelida; class Sipuncula; order Golfingiida; family Sipunculidae; genus Sipunculus; species Sipunculus nudus. Next base: position 68,048,580 of record CM049310.1, read on the forward strand.
ATGTGTTGTGTAGATCCCTGTGTCATGTGGCTGTACATCTATGTAACTGTTGCTTGTTTTGGCAGTTTCTTTAACATAGTTCTGACTTGAGAAATGAGCTTGTTCCTGTACTGAAACAACACTGTGAGTGCCCAGGGCTGTGGGTGGTCCTACTGTTAGCAGTGGTTCACTGTGCTGTACAGCTATACTAGCAGGCCTGTCACTGCTCACCAATGATGGCTGTTTGCGAAGTGGTGGTGGTGGCGGCAACGGACTGTCTATTTTAGATATCATACCATCCTGCGTAGAGCCGTTCTCCTTGGAAATGTTCATGGCTAACTGTAGAGGGACTTGTGTTAGAGGAAGAGAACCAGGTATGTATGTAGGCGGTGCACCTGCTAACTGGAATGGCTGCTGCAGTGATGACATGGCTGCTAACTGCTGCTGTTGCATCAGTTGCCAGTTTGCTGCAGCTTCTGTGTTGAATGCTGGAGCCAGAGGATTTATCCCTCCCATACCCCAGGCCTGTAAGCCAAATGCTGGATTCATCTGAAACAAAATAAACAATCACACTTCATGATGGGAACACCTACTTACTTCTGTATATAATGACACATTCCAATACCTAGGGGACAATATTACTAGGTCAAACTAGAACTCTACAATGACAGTTCTCTGAGTGCAACACATTTTAGAGGTTACAGATATCTAATAGTATGTATCAACATTCTACATGGATTACCAGATGGCAAGTCACACCAAGTTCAACAAGAATCGCTTGTTTTTGACAGATATACCCCCCTAAATCTAAGGAAAAATCATGCATTAAAGTATATACCTTCATGCATTCACAATAGTAAGGTGGCTTGCCGGACACGAAAAGCATCAAACTTTGTCCATGTATTAATCATGGCTTAACCTTTCAATTTTTAGCTCAGCTGACTATAAGTCATCAGAGCTATAGTCATGGTCCATTACCTGTTGTCTGATTGTCTGTCTGTCTGTCTGTCCGGATGTTCATCCGTAAGACTGGCACGTTTCGACACCATTGGACCTACGAATCTTAAATTCGGCATACAGTTAGATGTCCCCAAAATCTCCTACCATGCCGAAAATTGGGTTAATAAGACTTCTTTCCTTCGAGATATTAAGGAAAAACCTCATTTTTTTATCTATTTTCACACTTCAGGACTGCCTAATATCAAAACCACTCAACTGGTTTTCTTCATATTTGCCATAAATATTCCTCTATATAGTTCCTATTTACATGCCAGAAATTAAATCAGTATTATATAATTTAAACAAGGGACCCATGGGTCACTGTGCTCAGCTAAAGTTGACCATGAAGGTTAAAATCTAAAATAATATCAAATGGAGATAAAGTGTGAGAGGAAGTGGTAATATAGGCCATGGTTGGTTTATATGATTGGTTTTTATTGATAAGCAAGAATTAGTGCAAATAATATTTTGTGACCTGACCTTGTGTTTCCAAATGTTGAAACTGAAGCATGTGAGCAGTTTGTGAACAAATGATCTGTACTATTACTATGATCATTAGTTGGCTTTTTAATTAACTGTTGACTGTTCAGTAGTTTACATATTTGTTCAAATGATTCTTTTTTTTAAATATATATAATTAAATCCATGTATTTTTTATTTTATGAAATGTATACAGTTTAAATATAACTAATGTGCCCAGTCCACAGATGAAAGGACTTGGTGATGGGGGGGGGGGGGGGGTTAGGAATGATGGGAGTTACAACATATCTGTATTATTATAGTGTATATATGTCAAGGCCCAGATCCCGATCTGGACCAATCGGTGATTGGTCTACGGATTGGTCCAGACCGGATCCCAATCGGGATTTAGTCCGGCCTAAACCCCGATCAGGATCTGGTCCAGCCCTTGTCCAGACCAGATCCCGATCAGGGTTTAGGCCAGACCAAATCCCGATCGAGATCTGGTCTGGACCAATCGCCGATTGGTCCAGACCAATCGGGAATTAGTCCAGACCGAATCTCGATCGGGATCTGGGCTGGACATACACATAGGATTTTCACTTAATTCAACAACGCTTACTTGATAAAAAGTTCATTCACAATTACTTAATATTTAATAAAGGATAGACAGTCTGGTAGACAAACAAAGCTGATAATATATGAAGTTTCAATTTTTTTCTTAATTTATTTATTATATCAATTTTTTTAGGTTTAACATTTGCAATGATACACAACTGAATATATAAGTTGCTTTCAAATTTCAGACTTAAATAGCTTAATTCCATACACATACAGCATGTGAAAATTATTTCAACAGTGCTTATAGGAAAAATTTCATAATTAATATATATTTAATGATAATGGAGAGATGATGGACAGACAGAGCTGATCACTTATGTTCCATTCTCCTAAGGCAAGAATATGTTTCAATAGAATCTTAATTTTTTCTAATCCAATTATTTTTTAATTTGACCAGTGACCTGGAGTGGGACCCAGCATATGGACATGCAAATGACTACAAAAGAGCCTCAAGAAAAATTTCAATAACTTGCCTATTTTCCAAGCTTTTATTTTAAAATTTCAGATTAAAACAGATTAAATACTTATATTTGCATGCTGTGAAAATTAAATCAATAGCACTTACAGGAAAAAATGTGCCATGGTCAAAGTTGGGCAATATTTAAGGTACTGATTTTATTTTTACGCTAATAACTTAAAAAATTTACAAAATTCAGATCTAGGGACTTTTCACTAATACAACTTTAATTAATCAAAATTTAATCATATACCAAAAATTAGATCAAAATCTGTTAAATTTTTTTAAATATTGGAAAAAATATAAATTTGGTACCTTAAATTTTGCCCAAGTTTGACCATGGCACATTCTTTTCTTGTAAGAACATTTGATTTAATTTTTCACAGTCAGTATATATATAGTTTAAGTCTGTTAAATTCTGAAATTTGAAAGTAAAGCTAAAAAATTATTCTGGTTATTGAAGTTTTTCTGAGGCTCTAATGTATTTACATTTTGAACCTCCAGACCAGCCATGTCTGGTCCCTACAGCCATGTCTGGGTTAACGTATTAGTGATGCAACACTGCTTTTACAAATGTAGAATCACATGTAGCAACCCTGGAGTTGGCAAATCTGTTGTTGTAACAGCACTCTATCAAACCTTGCATTGTCATTTGTGTTCAACTGAAGGCCAAGATCCACCAGATGTCAAATACTCTTCACAGCACCAACCGGAAAAGCTGCCTACAATGTGCAAGGATCAGCCGTGCATAATGCTTTTCGTATTGACCCAAACAAAGGGTTTGAATACAAAAGGCTATCCTCAGACATTCTTAACACACTCAGAGAGTACACTATAGAAACCTGAAAGTTCTTATGATCAATGAAATCAGCATGGTAGGAAATTGTATGTTCAACTTTGTCAACTTGAGACTTCAAGAAATAATGGAAACAATAAACATTTTGGAGGTATCCATATTATTGTCATAGGAGACCTCTTTCAATTGCAGCCAGTAATGGAGAGTTGGATTTTCAATGATCTTACTGATAACTAGAATACGGGTAGTCGACAAGCGACTACTTGTATCCGCCTAAATCAGAGTGGAACGGGTGAAGTGTTGCATATTAGCATGGATATTTTATCCCATGGCAGACAAACAGATGGGAGCTGTGCAAACATGGCTGCAGGTGGCGCCACCAGTTTTGCGTATGATAAAGAGCTATGTGAGATTTATACACATGCAAAATTTTGGCCCAATCGGTCAAACGGTTCCCTAGATATGAGCTTGGATGTCGCAGCGTAAACTTGATTGTAGGTGGCGCCACCTGTCATAAAATCAGAAAAGCTATCCAGGATGTATAAGCATGCCAAATTTCAGGTGAATTAGTCAAACCACTGCAGAAATATGAGTGATTTTAACCCAAGGCAGACGAACAGATGGACACTGTGCAAACATGGTTGCAGGTGGTGCCACCATTTTCGGTGTATGTTATAAAGCTCTCCAAGGGCTACATTTGTGCAAAAAACTTTTCCTGATCGGTCAAACGGTTCCTGAGATATGAGCTTGGATGTCTGCAGCGTAAACGTGAATGTAGGTGGCGCCACCTGTCATAAAATCAGAAAAGCTATCCAGGATGTATACGCATGCTAAATTTCAGGTGAATTAGTCAAGTCACTGCAGAGATATGAGTGATTTTAACCCAAGGCAGACAAACAGATGGACACTGTGCAAACATGGTTGCAGGTAGCGCCACCATTTTTGGTGTATGTTATAAAGCTCTCCAAGGGCTACATTTGTGCAAAAGAATTTTCCTGATGGGTCAAACGGTTCCTGAGATATGACTTTTGATGTCTGCAGCGTAAACGTGAATGTAGGTGGCGCCACCTGTCATAAAATCAGAAAAGCTATCCAGGATGTATACGCATGCCCAATTTCAGGTGAATTAGTCAAGTCACTGCAGAGATATGAGTGATTTTAACCCAAGGCAGACGAACAGATGGACACTGTGCAAACATGGTTGCAGGTGGCGCCACCATTTTTGGTGTATGTTATAAAGCTGTCCAAGGGCTACATTTGTGCAAAAGAATTTTCCTGATCGGTCAAACGGTTCCCGAGATATGAGCTTGGATGTCTGCAGCGTAAACGTGAATGTAGGTGGCGCCACCTGTCATAAAATCAGAAAAGCTATCCAGGATGTTTACGCATGCCCAATTTCAGGTGAATTAGTCAAGTCACTGCAGAGATATGAGTGATTTTAACCCAAGGCAGACGAACAGATGGACACTGTGCAAACATGGTTGCAGGTGGCGCCACCATTTTTGGTGTATGTAATAAAGCTCTCCGAGGGCTACATTTGTGCAAAAAAATTTTCCTGATCGGTCAAACGGTTCCCGAGATATGTGGGTTTATGTGTGGAAACAGACGCACAAACGGACGCAGAGCGCAAAGGAAAGGTCAGAGGTCAAAACAAAATCGGGGCGCAGCAGTTCACATGTGACCCGAACATAATCCCGGGTTTCGGAAAATTCCGCCCAGCGGTTACGGAGGAGTTCTCCGGACACCTACGCGGCGGCGGCGGCGGCGGCGGCGGCGGCGGCGGCGGCGGCGGCGGCGGCCAGCTGAAAACATAGTATCCGCAAAACTCTGTTTTGGCGGATACAATTATGGCCCACTTGCAACAAACCTCTGGAAAGAAGAATTCTTTGTATATGGACTAACTCAGATAATGTGTCAGAAAGAAAATGCATATTTTGCAGAACTACTAAAACGCTTGAGAGAAGGCAATCAGACACAAGCAGACATTCAGACTCTGAAATCTAGGATAATCAGCACTGACAGTTCATATCCCACCGATGCACCATATCTCTTCACAAACAATGCTGATGTAGACCAACACAATGTTCAAGTGTATCTTCAGTCAAAAACTGAGAAAGTCATAATTACTGCAGTGGACACAGTTCTTGCAGTTCTGACTGACAACATCAAGCAAGAAGTCATATCAAGAATCCCTGATAATCCTTCAAAAACTGTTGGTCTGTTACACAAGTTACAAGCAGCTACAGGACTCCCTTATGATATTGCCTGTAATGTTTCTGTTCAAGATGGAATAACCAATGGGTGTTCATATGTGAAAAAAAATTCAGTATCTACAAAATAACCCTACACCAGCAATTCTATGGGTTCAGTTTCCAAACTGCAACATCGGTATTGAAACAAGAAGAAAATATCATTCCTTCTATACACCTGATATTGATAAAACATGGACCCCAGTATTTGCTATTGAACAGACATTTTATACAGGAAGGAAACATATATGTATTACTCGTTCAGAGTTCTCCCTAAAAATAGGAGCTGCAAAAACAATCTGGAAAGCACAAGGATCCACATTGGATGAGGTGGTAATAGATATGACAAGCAGAAGGAAACTTATGCATGGTCACTATGTAGCACTTAGCAGAGCAAGACAGATGAATGGCGTATACATACTAATTTAGTTGAACATAAAATTGCTACTGATCATCAGGTCAAAAATGAAATGAACTGATTATGCAATGACATGCCTCTGAAAGTGAATTTCAAACAACCATCTGTTGAATCAAATGAATTATTACAGGTTATCTACCATAACACGTGGTCCCTACATTTGCATCATCAGGATGTAAAATCTGGTTGCCATATACTAAACACCCAAATCATTGCTTTTCCAGAGTCACGCCTTTGCTCTAGAGACCAAAATGAAATATATTGAAAACCTCATTACAAACGTATCAGAAACCAGAATAAGGGTCGTCGACAAGCGACTACGTGTATCCGCAAAAATCAGAGTAGAATGGGTGAAGTGAGGCATGGATTGAGTCGCAAGGAGAAATAGAGTTAGATGTGTTACATATTAGCATGGACCCCTGCCATGTAAACATGACTGTAGATTATGCAACCTGTTATTTGAACGAGAAACTATCCAAGATGTATACACATGCAAAATTGCAGGTGGAAAAGTCAAACCACTGCCGAGATATGAGTGATTTTATCCCACAGCAGACAAACAGATGGACTCTATGCAAAAATGGTTGCAGGTGGCACCACCAGTTTCTTGTATGATAAAGAGCCATGTGAGATTCAAACAAATGCATCACTTCGGGAAGATATGTCAAACCAGTCCGGAGATATAAGCATGAATGTCTGCAGCATGAATGTGAAAGTAGGTGGCGCCACCTGTCATAAAATCAAGAAAGCTATCCAGGATGTATACGCATGCCAAATTTCAGGTGAATAATCAAACCACTGCAGAGATATGAGTGATTTTAACCAAAGTCAAATGAACAGATGGGCTCTGTGCAAAATTGGTTGCAGGTGGCGCCTCCAGTTTTGCGTATGATAAAGAGCTATGTGAGATCTATACACATGCAAAATTTTGACTGAAACAAATGGACGCCGGGCAGAGAGGAAAGGTCAGAGTTCAACCAAAAATGAGGGCACAGCAGTTCACATGTGACCCAATCATAATTCCGAATTTTAAAAAATTCTGCCCAGTGGTTATGGAGGAGTTCTCTAGAAACCTATGCGGCAGCGGCGGCGTCCGACTGAAAACAGTCTCCGCACAACTCTGTTCTGGCGGATACAATTATCAAGGTACTGGAGGTTTTGTATCAAATTTTTAATTATTCTGGGGGATATTTACAATCCCTATAGCTCAGAGAATATAGGTTGCACTTACCTAATTACAGGTTTCCAAAGGGATTTTTCATTTACCTCCCTGGATGTTCACTTAGAAGTTTCTTAGTCCAGTGGTTATGTTTTGTGCACTGCTAACAGAAGGCTGAATGCCAGCATGGATGGGCAGACAGACTGATGGCTAGAGGGATGACAGACAAAGCGCCACACCTATACCTCAGTTGACTTTCAGTCAGTTGAGCAAAAATTTTTTTGTTTAAGTGAGATAACAATTATTATTACAATGCCCCATATCAGTCACATAAACTATATTTTACCTGCAAGGCTGATGTTGTCCCAAGGGACGGCATGCCAGCTAGTCCAGGGAATGGAGAGACTCCTTAAACATGAAAGGAGAAACAAAACTGGTATTAAGCTCATATCATGTAATTCAAAACCTCTTCCAACAACAAAAACACTCAAAATACATGTAGATAAAATGTGAAATTTATCAAATGACATCTTGGCTTAACAAGTGACCTATGGGTCATGACACTCAGCTTACTAGGAAGACATTCACAAAAGGAATTTAATCATCTGAATGCCAAATTATATAGGTGGTTTCCCCATTCACCTGTAGCAATTACAGTTCTTCAAAATCAACAAGAAGAAAAAGTTTCATGATCATATGTCCAGCCAATCCCATGATATTTAGCCTTTTTGTATGTAGTCAGCATGTTAGAAATGACCATGCACATTTTTTAAGGAGAACCCTGGATGTCAAGACAGAAGTTTCTACGTCCAACGGTAAAGTTTGGCACCCTGTCCGACTGTCTGGGTGTTTAAAATGTTTTTGGCCAGTAATATAGGTCATCATAACCTAATTTTAGGTTTCAATGGAGATTGCCCAAGATGTTTTGGCCGGTAGCACACAAAATAAGGCCAATATGACCTCATTTCAGGTTTCCATGGAGACTGCCAAAGATTCCTTGTATATTAGATTGGAACATTCTAAGGCTAGCAGATCCAATTCGTGCCCATCTGATTTTCAGGTTTCTAAAAAATCATTCTTTTGGCCCATAGTTCACAGTATATAGATTGTGATGACCTAATGTCAGGTTTCCAAGCAGATTTACCAAGGACTTGCCTGAATATCATGTTAGAAGTTCTAGGTCTTATGGTTTGGATTTATGCCCTGTTAAAGGTCGAACTGCTTCATCTGAAGGTCTAAACAAATTGCCAGTGGGCCATGATGCTCAGCTAAATTTGACTTGGAGCTCATTTTTTTTATTAATATTATATACTCTCTGTAAAAATAGCCTATTGCTAATGTTACTTTGTTGGAAAATGGACAGAAAATAAAAATTTCAGGATTCATAGGAGACCCGCCGTAGAACCCATCTGGATTTCACAATAGAAGGTTCCAAGGAAAATAGATACAATTTGTACCCTCTCTGTCTGGGTGGTTGAAATCATGTTCTGGGTCGGTCTTTTTACCGAGCACTACCGAAATTCCCTAGCGCTAGCTCTCGGTAGGAATTTTTACCGAGCGCTTCCCTGGATTCACAACAGGCATTGCTCTGACCCGCGTGGGGCTACCAGCGCTCGGACTTTTAACCGAGTGCTGCCCTGCTCTTACAACAGGCAGACTTCTTGCATACTTGGGACTACCGAGTCCTAAGGACTTTCTACAGACAGACCAACAAACAGATGGACAGCACGATGGACGGACGATGGACAAAGAATGATCACTATAGCTCAGATGACAGGCATGCAGCTCATGAAATCTAGTCTCATGATAGTTAACAGCAGTAAATAAACTTCAAGGTTTTATGTTCCTGTATAAATGGTTGTACTCTTCAGGTAATATATAAAGTTTGACAAAGTGTATAAATCCTGAAGTAATACTAATAGACTATTTTTATAACTAGGATACGGGTAGTCAACAAGCGACTACGTGTATCTGCCAAAATCTGTGTGGGACGGGTGAAGTGAAGCATGGATAGAGTGGCTCAGGAAAATAGACAGGATGTTTTGCATATAAGCAAGGATGACGCAAAACCAGAGTGGGACAGGTGAAGTGAGGCATGGATTGAGTGGCGAGGGGAAATAGAGAGAGGTGTGTTGCATATAAGCATGAACGTCTGCAGCAGAAATGTGTATGTAGGTGGCGCCACCTGCCACAAAATCCAGAAAGTTATCCAAGTTGTATACAATTGCAAAATTTAGGGCAGATAAGTCAAACCACTGCTGAGATATGAGTAATTTTATCCCATGGCAGACAAACAGACGGACGCTGTGCAAAAATGGTTACAGGTGGCGCCAACAGTTTTGCGTATGATAAAGAGCTATGTGAGATCTATACACATGAAAAATTTTGGCCCAATCGTTCAGACATTTCCTGAGATATGAGCTTGGATGTCTGCAGTGTAAATGTGAATGAAGGAGGCGCCACCTGTCATAAAATCCAGAAAGCTATCCAGGATGAATACACATGTAAAATTTCAGGTGGATAAGTCCATTCACTGCAGAGATTTGAGTAATTTTATCCCAAGGCAGATGAACAGATGGATGCTGTGCAAAAATGGTTGCAGATGGTGCCGCCATTTTAAAAAAAATAGCATAAAGCTATCCAAGGGCTACATTTGTGCAAGACTTTTTTCCTGATTAGTCAAACAAGTCCGAAGATGTGGATGAATGTGTCAAAACACACACATAGATAGACGCACTGGAGAGAGGAAAGGTCAGAGGTCAACGCAAAATATTTTGGCACCAGTTCACGAGACCCGATAATCGTGTAAAGTTTAGGTAAATGTGTCAAGTGGTCTCAAGAGTTCTATTCCGGAAACGAACGTGGCAGTGGCAGTGGAACCTGGTCAAAAACATAGTACCCGCAACACTTTGTTTTGGCGGATACAATTACCTAGTGCCTTTACTATTGCTTCAACAAAGGGAAGCCCTTAAGACCATCTGTTAAAACACTGGCTAGTTTCATGGTGGGTGAAGAGTGATCAGTACAGCTTAGTTAATTTGGGAGTCAGCTGAGCTTTAATCAACAGTTTAATAGCACAAGGGGCATGATGTCTAAATTTCCTCTGATGCAAGATCATAACGATGAAATGAATGCACTTATGATGACTGCGAAACAACAATGACTGTGAGATAACAATGACTGTGAGATCACAATGACTGAGACATAAGGATGACTTGAGATAACGATGGCTGTGAGATAATGACTGTGAGATAATAATGACTGAGATAATGATGACTGCAAGATAATGATGACTGTGAGATAACAATGGTGCTGAGATAACATTGACTGTGATATAATGATGACTGTGAGTTAATGATGAATGTGAGATAAGTTGGTCAGCACAGAGAAATCTTGCTTTAGATGGGTTCCCCAACTGGTCTCATACCACAGGCTCCATATGACATCGTGACTGGATTTGTCTCACAACTAAAGCATTACAACCTCGTCATGCTCATGTTCACTTATTTAATGAACATAAAATTACATTGAATTTTTGCATTAGTTTATGAAGAAATATTGATTTATTATGACAAGAGAGACTATTTTTTCAAAATAACTATGCATGATAGCAATGTAGAGACAATTCAGCAATAGGAAGTACAACATTGTTTTGATATGTCAGCAAAAAATCCACCTTGTTAAACTACTCTTAATATTCATTGTTCAAATTATTGCCATAGATTTTTTTTAATCCTTTGCCAATTTACCAAGATTGCTTTTATTTTTTATGCCCATTCTAGTCAATTATCCTTCTGTATTGACTGTTTTTCAGTTTTTTGCAGCGGGCCTTTTGCTGACTATTTTGAGTTCCTCAAGCAACATACCTTGGTGTGTGGCTGGAGTGGGCATGCCTATGGCTGTTTGAGTCTGACCAGGCATGCTGTACTGGGCTGAGATACTGGTGCTGTCAGACTGGTATGAGCTGGAACAACTGGGCACCACATGCTGGAAGGCCATGATGACTCTAAGCCTGGTGCTGCCCCATCCTAAGAAAACCTGCAGACAAACAGAGCAGTCATTAACTATCCTGTTACCTTATGTAGGATGAAGGTTCATTAACTATCCTGTTACCTTATGTAGGATGAAGGTTCATTAACTATCCTGTTACCTTATGTAGGATAAAGAATCATTAACTATCCTGTTACCTTATGTAGGGTGAAGGTTCATTAACTATCCGGTTACCTTATGTAGGATGAAGGTTTATTAACTATCCTGTTACCTTATGTAGGATTAAGGTTTATTAACTATCCTGTTACCTTATGTAGGATGAAAGTTCATTAACTATCCTGTTACTTTATGTAGGATGAAAGTTCATTAACTATCCTGTTACCTTATGTAGGATGAAGGTTCGTTAACTATCCTCTTACCTTATTTGGGTGAAGGTTCATTAACTATCCTCTTATCTTATTTGGGTGCCATAGTATCGCCAGATAATTAATCCTCCCCCCCCCCCAACCCTTATGAATAGTCCCCCAATCTTCAGCAGCATATACTGACATTTGGAAAGTGACTATGGTTTCTTTTATCTATCAACTTGAGAAACAATATTTTTCACCAAATATGGGGGCCAATAAAGAGAATCACTCTTATGAAAAGGGAATAAATTTACACTATAAAAATGGTAAGGTAGGTGGCACCACCTGTCTTGTTGATGAGATAACTCTCCAAGATGGATGTATACATGCCAAATTGAAGACCAACACATTGAAGGACTCCTCAGATATGAGCAATTTTCATTTAAAACAAATATAAAGATGGACGCCATGGCATAACAATAGCTGATGGTGCCACCAGTCTTGTGTACAAGATGGAGGAGTCTAAGATCTATAGATATGCACAATTTCAGGCCAAATCACTCCTATGAAATTGGCATTAATTTAAACAACTAACAAGGGACCTATGGGTCACGGCGCTCAGCTGTTATATATGATAAACAAGTGACCCATGGGTCATGACGCTCAGCTGCCAAGCATGACCTGTGACATCATGGACTGAGATTCACAACTTCCAGTCAAATTTTGAAGAACCAATTTGCCAATTTGTTGAAAATTTTCTATGACAACAGAAATATATATCGCCTATGTCTGGTTAAAACACAGTGAATTGATCGTCTGAGGAAAATGCATGATTGTTAAGCTATCAGGAACAATTCCAACAGCTTGCTTGAAACCTGTCAGTCTCAAAGGAACACCACAAAGGGCAAATATAAGATCAAAATATATAGCAAAAATCAAGGAAATACATGCAAGAATTACTGAGAAACAGGTGCTTCTGTATGAATTTTTATTTAATACAAGCCAACTGTAATGCACTTTTATAAATGATGGTAATATTTATTCAGAAATATTTGACCCAATCCTTTACAATATTACATAAATATACATCCAACTGCATTCACTTTAACTGTTCTTGAGATAATATGATCAAAAGGAATTAAAAGATGGTTGCCTGGTGGCCATATTGGACTTCTGACAAGTCTAAAATCAGACAACAAACATTCTCTAAATCGGACCAAACATTAAAGAAAAATTACTGAAACTGCACTAAAGAAAGAATTTCTAAGGTGGCTAACTGGCAGACATAATGGATTTCTGACAAGTATGACATTTGATATCCCACATTCTCCAATAAGAGACCAAACTTGGGGCAAATTATCCAGTAATGAATGCCCAAAATAATTCAAAAGGCATGTCCAGGCCCTCATATCAGATTTATAGATATGCAATTGTAAAAAGTGTAAGTCCAATATTTTTTATTATCACTCTGCTTTTCAATGGGGTCAGCAGGGTAGGTAAACTGCCAAACCTGAAAGAAAAGAAATGCAGAAAGCATGACTAAGAGTCTTGAAATGAAACAAAAAGCCATCCTAAATCAAGGTACACATCCACATATTATGAGAACAAACACTTGCTTTTATATGTGGTGATATATATTAAAATATTCAGATATCTAGGAAACTAAGTTTATTGCTAGGATTCCATAAAATAAACTGCAAAATGTTCCCATCATCTTATAAATCAGTAGCTAAACCTTAATTCTATACTCTCATAGTCTTAATGCCTGGCTGAAGCATTCTGACAACAGTGTTTTTGTTATGAAGTAAGGAGGTACTTATCACTGAGCCTTATCACTTAATAGGCTGATACAAAAGGGAGTCATATGTCACCAGTGTCACTCACAATTACAGCCACACAGGGAGATGTACCAGCTGGAGTGGGATGGTTATATATACAAGAAAAATAGAGATGGTCTATAAAATAATTGTGAACATCCCTGACCTATGACCTTGGCCTTTTGCCCATATATCAACTGGATTCTTTCTAAATGATGGGTAACTACTAACCACCTAAATCTGGTGTAATTACTTGGCAACCAATGGGTGAATAACTTTGACCTGCAACCTTTAACCTGCTGACCAGCTGACCCCAAAATCAATAAGTTATTTATTCAAGCAAAAAGACCCATAAATATGAAGTTTGAGTCAAACTGAGTGATGCATAGATGTGGCATATGTGAAAGACTGAAGGTTTGGGTTGAACAGTTACACTTGAAATATGCTCACAAGCATTTAGAACAATTAAATATTGTGACCTTGACCTTTGACTTTTTGACCTCAACATCAATAGGCTTCTTCCCTTATTGGTAGGTAAGCCATATATGACAGATGGAAGGTACAGATTGAAAAGTTTGCCTGAAAATGACTCCACGCAAGAAGTGGGTGCTGTGAACTTGACCTTTGACCTCAAAATCAACAGGTCTTTTCCCCTGTTGGCAGAGAAGCGATATCAGTGCTGGAAGGTTTGGAATGAAAAGAAAGCTTGAAATGTGTCCACAACCTTTTCAAAGAAGTGGATCCTGTGACCCTGACCTTTGACCTTGTGACCTCAAAATCTATAAGATTCTTCTCCAACTTAGTAGGTGAGCTATATGTGAAAAATCAAAGTATTGGGATGAAAGGGTTGGCTTAAAATGCATCCACAGGCTTTTCAAAGAAGAGGCTCCTGTGACCTTGACCTTTGACCTTTTGACCTAAAAAAAATTATGGTTCTTCCCCTGTTGGTAGGTAAGCTGTATGTGAAAGATGGAAGGTTTGGGATGAAAATTTTGTCTCAAAGAGTTATTTCTGGGGGGTGCAAACACACATCATAACTTCGAGAATATAGGTCGCAGTGACCTAATTTCAGGTTTGCAAGGAGATCTTTTTATAACCTCTAAGACTGCATAGGGTTCATGGCCCTAGCCCCTACGGTTACGATTTGTGCCCTGCTAACGGCCAGCCGAACGGACAGACGGAAGGACGCTGGACAAAGACCCATCGCTATAGCCCAGCATGACTGAAAGTCAGCTGAGCTAAAAAATCTTAAAATGAGGCACATGCTGGTTTTGTGTGGTAATAAATATAAGCTGTATTATGAGTTGTTGTTGTTTAGCTTATGTATGATTTTGATAGTACCTTTGAAGACAGGGAAGAGGATTGATTTCATTTATTTTATTAACAAATGGAGCACTATTGTCACACAGATTTTGACAGATATAATATAAGAGTTTAACTATTTATTAAAAAAAAATACAAATATTGTCCCAAATATAATTTTTATTAAAAATAATAAGAGAATTGTATGATTTTTTAAAATGAAATATAACTGAAATGATTAAAATAATATTAAAGAATATATTCATGAATGCATTCATGAATACATTTTGAAAGTATTTGCACTGGTATTCATATACTTTCATTTTTACCTGAATTCCCATTCTTTATGCAAAAAATTTTATAATGGAGTACATATTCGTATTCGTATTTAAATACAATTTCAAAGTATTCGCACCATGTCTGGTATTTATTCAGTTTTCACCAAACTATGATGTAAAGAATCCAGAATATACAAAATTCAACATTTAAATAATGATCATAAGTATCTGGTTTTATGGCTATTTATATTAAAAAAAATACATGTAATATATTCATTTTGGACTAATTTCACTTCGATGTACACACTAGACACAGTAGGAATCTAGATTAATATTATCAACTGCATCTTTGTCTATCATTAATTTCCTTCATATGATCCCTAATGATTAGTAATGAATTATATAATTTACTTTTTTATCATTAAAATTGAACTGAATAATACCATAGGTGACTGCATGGTGTTATTTGGAATATGTGACATTCTATCCATCAATACAAGATTCTTATATCATCAGTAACTGCAAGTTAATTTCCTGTTATTATACACTAACAAATTCCTTTTCTATTTTTCTTTAATTTTTTATTAAAAAACAATAAAAATTTATTAATTTATTGTTTATTGTTATGTTGTTGGTCAAAACTACTAGATGAGTTGGGTTGGACACCTGGATCAACTGTGGCTGTCCATAAACTGCCTGGCTGCCCCAGGCATAATTTGCTGAAAGTTCAATAAGGTCAACATACAGGTGACTCAAAGAGGGGCTGGAGAGAGCCAAGGTCTGACATGGTATCATAAAAACATTAATAAAAGCAATTTCTCGAGACTTCGTCTGGTGATACAATAAGGGTCCTGGAGTGGAGCGTTTTGGTATCCCAGTGGTTTTCATATATATATAGTTGAACTGCTTAGTTGTATTCAACTAAATGGAATATAATTAATATAAAGTAATAAAATTCAAGGGCCACAACACGTATGGATCAATGGATCACACTATTAAGCTGAAATTGTCTATGAGAGTGATACTGTAACTTAGTGTAAGTTCATACCACATGTAAAGAATTCCTCAATATAAATCAGGAAGGTGTGTGTGTGTGTGGGGGGGGGGGAGATTTCATATTCATTCCAAAAATCAAGTGAACCGAGTTAATATAACAGATTCAGTTTAGTGTATCAGTTTCTGACATTGATTTGGCGTGAAGACCAGTAATACTCGCACAGTGTATGAATTTCTTGTAAACAGTACACTAATACTTTAGGATCTACCAGATCTGATATAAGATTCATAAAAACATATTCATACAAAACATAATGCTGAACATCCAAATAAAACTAAGTCAAAGGAGATGCCATGTGAAATACAAATATTGTGTTTAGGAAACTGAAATTTCAGATAATGAACTTAGATGAATAATTTTGATTTATCTTTATGTATCTGTAATAAATAATCCAATAGTTAGAATGTTTTTAATGGTTTTTAGTCCTGGTTACCAAGGCTGAGTTGCTTGGAATGTAATGCCTCAATGCTTCAAGCAAATTATATAATGCTCCAATGCCCCAGAACACACACATCAATGAACTTGTGACCCAGACAACAACAGGTCATGCAACAACTGGCTAAGAAGGCTTACTTAACCAGGGTCCTGTAAATGTACCCGATGCTGATCTACACTGGAGACCTGACAGGATGATTATAATTTTATCTGCCACTAAAATATGTGCAATTAAAAATTTAATTTGGTGCTTGGATAGAAGAAACTTAAGGAACTTACACGCTCACATGAATGGCTTGTAAAAGCACAAAAGTGAACCCCAGTCATTTGTATTTTATTACATTGGAAGTTTATTGAATATTGAAGAAATTGGTGAATCCCTCTCATTGGCATGAACATATATGTAATAGTTAAAAGATGAATATCCCTGAGCTATTACCGCTAAATAGATCATCCATTATGCCAATATATGGATTTAGTATGAGGAATTAGGGCTGGGAGGAACTGATTGGGTACCAGGAATTAGAGCTGGTATGAACTGATTTGGTACCAGGAATGAGAACTGGGAGGAACTGATTGGGTACCAGGAATTAGAGCTGGCAGGGACTGATCAAGTGTGATGAATTAGAGCTTGGAGGGACAAATTGGGTAGGAGGGATGAGTACTGGGAGGGATTGAAATGGTAGGAGGAATGAGTACTGGGAGGGACTGAATGGGTATGAGAAAGCTAGGAGGGACCTATTGGGTATGAGGAATTAGAAATGGGAGGGACTGGTGTGAAGAATAATGGCTGTAATATTTTAAGCCGTTAAAAAAATGTGAGTACAAATTATCTTGCAGCATTTTTTTTACCTGTATAACTAATAGCAACTCCTATCAGATATATCAGAAAGCATATGTGTGCCAATCCAGGAGACATCCAGAGACACTTGAATTGGTAATTTTCATAGATGGTATGTGCTGAATTTAGTTAAAGGGACATAATCAGGAGCAATATTATGCATATTCTTTCATACTATCAGTTCAGTATTGCTGAATAAAAAGGTTTCCCAGCAAAACCCTCCCAGCACAATGTCCCAATACCTCTCCTTCAGCTGCTTTAAAAAAAACCTTATGATTCTGCATGTGAATAACAGGGTCCATGTGTCTGTTAACCATAACAAAGCAACCTGACCCGAGGTCTGATTTTGCGAATGTGCGACAGACTTCAAGGAAAGCCCAAACATTTTATGTTCACAGTTGTGAAACACCAGATGTAAGCCTGAAAGAAAATCAAAAACGCAGGTGGGGTTTGCATGACATTTATGTTGGTGCCAGTGTTCGTGCCCTGTCCACTTACTCATGTAGAGGAGTAAGCCAATGGTTTCAGTACATTATTTTTGCAGGTACCATTTTATTTCAAAGAGAAGACGCCATTTTTTGTGTTAATTCAACATGTTTTGAATGTGATTAGTTCCCTTTAATGTTTATGAATGAATACAATGCTTCAAAAAGTAGGGAATGTAGCCACTAGGGCAGAGCCTCCTTGTATCTGTATAAAAGACTAATGCTGATAAGACTACCGAAATTATACGACATGGTAAGTGGTAAAGGACATGAGGATATATTTGAAAGGTCACAAAGTTCATGTTGGGGCCATATATTGCCACAGAGCATTGGAATGTGACATTTTACAATATCAAGCAATATTTGTTTTATTTAAATTACAATGACTCTGACTGGAGTTATTTTAGGGTTAACATAGATGCTGCAAAAGCTGAAGATGCCTGCATTATTACCCAAATGATAGATGTATTTTGCGCTTAACTTTGTTCACCATTGTGCTTTAACCATTCATTTTGCTTTTAGTGGATGGATGTCAAGCAAAAACAATTGTAGCTGGTGCCAACAAGCTTTGTAAGGCACCAGTTCACACATGTACCCTATAAAGATTCCGGGATTTGGAAGTTTCATCCAGCAGTTTTAGAGGAGTTCTCCAGGAAAGAATGTGACAGTGGCCAGCACTGGCTTAAAACAGCATCCGCTAACTTTGTACAGGCGGATACAAATAAAGCTTGGGGTGAGCAGTTGGGCGAGAGGCCGTAGCAGCATGGCTGGATGCTACATGCCAGCTCCTAGTTAGACTGCTGCTGCAGGCTCTGAGGCTTGGTATTGATTCAGGACACAAAGGCACGGATGATGAAATTTTGTTTACACTGTTAATATCAAGCAGTTGAAAATCCATAAAGCAACATCAATGAGCGGGCGCACCATGAGTGATCCTGCATTTCTCACTGTATCCAGTCAACATCATACTTTTCATACGTAAATCGAGTGGGTGAAGCATATAAATTAAACTTGCTTTAATATGATAACTTACAAAAGAGGAAGATGGAAATACTGAGAACTATCAAATGTCTTGCTAAACAAGTTTATTATATTTCACAAATACATATATAAAGAACATATAGAAAGATGTATTTTTACTGTAGCTTTCTCTATTTTTGCAAGGTTGAATTCCGTAATTTTTGTATTTTTCGGTCAGATTCCAGTAATTAATGTTTTTGAGAAAGTGTCAGACACTATAAGGTAGTTTAAACTGAAAAATCTGTAATAAATCTGAAAATTTACAAACTGTGACCAAATTAAACCTTAACTGTGGACCTACTATGACTATAACCACCATTATACTGAAGCAAGGGGACTCAGAGCACAAAAAAGGATGTTTCAAATGATACTGCCAAATACTACATATATACAATAAGTTGCCCTGAATTCATGGTTTCACACTGTTCCATAATGGAAATTTGAAAAAAAATGGAAAAGAAATCTTGTCTAGCAATGAAGAAACTTCAGTGACAGACACCAGAAAGAATGAGGACGACTGAACACTACTGAAGGTGAGCGTGTGACAGCGAACTGTGGTGTGCAGTGCTGACCTACTTACACATGGGACACCTCATCATCATGCTGCTTCAATGTGTTATACATTATACGAGCTTCATGTGGCCATAACCATGATATGCAAAATTAAATATCTGTTCTGTAAATGATGACAAAATGTGCAAGGTTTGGAACACACATTGTGAAGTATGTTATTTTACCAGTGACACTTTGTAATTTAAAAGATTAACTATTCCAGGTCATTCTTTACTCATCTGTAATTAAATCTGTGCATCATAGATTGTAGTGTGGTCATATTCATTAAATATTTGGTCAACTAAGATCCAAACTGATAATGATTTGATAAACTAAGATCTAAACCAATGGAAGCCGGCACATACATCCAAGTCTGATACATATTTCTTTAACCTACACATTGCCAACAAAATATTTACTGTATGCAACATGGCTGCTGTTAGCTCATTTGTTTCTCTTTGAATGCAAGTTATGTGTGGCCAACAAAACTGCCCTGTTACAAACAAAGTACCAGGTAACAAGCCACGCCATCCTTACCTAGCCCTTTATGCCCTTGTTCAATGGTATAAATCATTACACTGAACATCTCATTACTAAACATACTTATTTACTACTGTAAAATACGAGTAGCAGTGACTCAGAGCTATAAAGGATTGGATCATTAATATCTGAAAAAATAAGCTTCATATTCATTTATTTATACTGAAGGTGACAACATGTTTTTATGGATTTCTTTAAAATGGATCAAGCCTATGAAGATGACAATCCACAAGTATATGCCAAATACAACCTTAACTGATAAAGCACCTTATTTTATACAGCTAAAAATCATAATGATAACAAGACTGTACAAAATGGCTGCCAAGTAACACTCAAAAACAAAATGGCGCCAGCTGAATCACTCCATCTGTCAGGTTGGCTTCCAGTGCTGAAGCGTTACCGCTCGTTCTCTGCTCCAGGAACCGCAGTATTGATTGTCTGCGCCTGCATTTAGCTCAGTACGTTGGTATTTTAGCTGATAACGTTCATCTAGAGTTGCCTCCTGTATTTCACACCATCAGATCACAAAACAGCAGGAGGTCAATTTAATACATGTCAAATTTATCATGTACATGTAGACATGTCGTTTAGATAAAGCTATATATATATATATATATATATATATATATATATATATATATATATATATATATATATATATATATATATATATATATATATACTTATATGCTGGATCAACAGAGCATTAATTTTTTAACGATATATTACTCATCTATAACTATAACTATATTAATGTGTTAATATATAGCACTTCGTAACACCTTTATGTATCGATGAAAATCTGTCATAAAATTAATTAGGCATCCTTTTAACTTCTGATTTCTATGTCAAACACTATATTTAATTGAGAATATATTCTACTGCTAAAGTGTAATTTGGCAAGTGAGAATAAAACTGCTCAGTCTATAATATCAAAAATTGGTGAGGTTAGGCCAAAAAAAAAATAAAAGGATATGGTTCTCAGGCACTTTTTTTCAGAAATCAATGCAGTCGGGCGGTTTTTTAATTTTAATTTTTTTGTATGTTTCGATGAAATTTCAAATGATAAGGGAAAAGCCTGATAATAACAGATTAATTTTGCTTAAAAAGTAAAAGCACTACATAACAAAGAAAATTGAATGATTTTATCTTCTTGAAAGAAATGTCTGAGCGGCTGCAGCTCAAAATTGGTAAGATTCTATTGAAAATCAAAATAAAAATTTTTGATGCCGGGGTATAAATTGATGCGGGCGGTGCCTGAGAACCATACCTTTTATTTTTTTGGCCTTAGAATTATAATAATAATGTTCTTCTTTTCCAAAGATAAAGTATATAAATATTTACCTTAACGTACAGGTGAATTAAAGCGGAAAATATGAGATTTAATACTTTCAGGTATAAAATAATTTTCGTTAAATCCATGGAGACATAAGTGTGCAAACAAAGAGAATATATACATATACCTAGGTCAAATTTTAAAATAAAATTTAAAGCGCATATCATCAGAAGTGTGATATATAGTGCTAATTATGTGTTTTTATACACATCATCAAACTCTCTGGAGCTGTGTCTGATACCATGTATGGTCATATTTAAAAAGGAGAATCGCAAAAATTAATTTAACATTAACCTGAATATTTAATACTTTCATACCGGCACCAATAATTTTATGTTGTATGTGTTAAAAAGTTTAACAGACCATTGATTATAATATTTTATGATATCGCAGAGACGGATGTTTTTGCTTTATTCCGTGTTGCGAGTGTTTCGACAACACTGGAGTAACATGTTGCAGGATCATACTGCTAATTTCATACACTTAATTTCATACACTAGAGTTAAAATGTATCTCCTATTTAAATATTTAATACAATAAAAAATAAGTGTACCTAAAATACTTACTTTTTTAGGTGTTTAAATTTGCAAGCTCACACAAGCTGTTGCCAAACTTTTGATTCAAAGCAGCCTGACAAGTATGACAACAAGAAACCTGGCCTGCCCCCTGAGCTGTGGACGGCTCTGACGTGAGAACAGGGCCAAGCCGCAGGTTGTTTAACCCATTTTACTGAGCACATTCAACCAAGGTCACACTACGCCTGAGCCTGCCTGACAGTCACCACTAATTGGTTCCTCTAGTGGCGCTCCCAGGATCCCAGGATCCCCGCACCAGCTAATGACCCTGTGACCCTGGTGAACCCTGTGGAGCGGGCTTGGGAGTATTCTCTGCCTACACAAACACAGCGCCAAGCATCTACTCTGCTTTCACTCTCACAAAGCAGGCACAACACTGCACAGTACAGGGTTTCCTTATATTATTGTGATAATGAAAATGCCTAGGCCATGCTCTTGATTAATCTGACACAGATAAGCACAGTCAACTACATATCCTAGTGCTATGAACATTTTGGTAGTTATATTATTTGCTGACTATTTGTGGTAAAATGCCGTACAACATTTTTGCATTTTAATGAACTAAATTAATTTTGGTTAAAGCATCGAATATGCAACATGTTTCCAATAACAATAAATGCGATAAACGATAAGAATCTCAATGATTTCAAATATTTACTTGTTATACAAAAACTTCATTATCCATGCAAATAAACATTTCCAGTTAATATTTTGGTTCTGCAGCTTCCACTTTAATTAATCGATTGTATAAGTGACCGTTTTACATGTATAAGACTGGGATGATTACTGCTGACTGAAATGAGTGGTTAAACCATATTCCTGGACACAGGGCCAAGTAACAGAATGGATAAGTGTAATGAAAATGTTAATCATTGATGAAACCAGGGTGAAGGAACTCATTATGAATTTATGGATCACTATGGACTATTTGATGCATGAAGCCATATATGTACATGTTCTGTGGAAGCCCAATCATCTGGACATGACATTTGGCTATCACATATTCATTTTTCCATTAGGGCAGTTTCTTTCCAAAATGTTAATCCCTGTACAAGTAAATCACACAGATAATAGGCAGCCCTGTATTCAGTGGATATTCAATAAGGGCCGAAGGACCCAAGCTCACCTGTTACGTTTTGCCATAAGATAACACTGGAAAACTAAGTTCCATTTCACTCAGGATAATTTATTGAAATCAAATAGTTCACTTCAAAACCTGCAAAGAATTTTTATATAATATCGCAATAGGCATAATTAAAATCTTCTATTATATTGAATAGTTGGTAAATTTGATAGGCCTATTTTCAGGCATGATGAATCTCCTGTTATGTTGTAACAGTTTGCAATTAATGCAAGATTCATTTTTCTCAAAATACCCAAGGAAGTTTTGAGGAAACTGCTGGATTGACTCTCATAAAAACTTAGAATAACCACAGAGACAATATCGGGCATACATGATGAACACAATTTTATATCTCTAATCATGGTAAGTATAATGCCTGAACAGAATCTGAATGATTGCTTAGAGCTGAAAATAAACAAAATCCCTCATAAATTCATATTTAATGCAGTTTGCCCACAAAAATGTACATGTTATGCAACCTAATTTTCGGTGAAAATACAAAGCCCAAGTTAAACAACAAAATCAACTGCATCAAGTACTGAGTCCTCTGAGACTAAAATCTTGTTGCTGATACTGGCCATTTTCTAATTCCTTTAGAATTGAAATAAAATATGATAGGGCCAAAATGTTTCTTGTTTAACTCCCTTTGATTTAAAAGTTTAACCATACTTTAAGTGTTTTTATTCAAATTTTCCATTATCATGGCAACAAAAACTTCATTTTCTTTCTGAATCACCAGTCATCAATTTGACATGCAGCAATTACCTCTACAACTATCATATGTTATTACTTGTGGAAGCCCTTTTTAAAACAGCAACCATTATAGCACATAGAAGATAATACTCCTGTAAAATTTTATGGTTTGAATGTCTCAATTAACCTGACTGAAGTCCGGGAAATCACCTTTTCAACCTTTGATACCATTTGATTAAACAATACACTTAGCTACCAGGCATGAATATTCCTGAATATCTTCCAATCTCCCCTGTAGTGGCGTTCTAGTCCTAAAAATAGTTCTAGTTCAAAAATATTAATTCTATGGTCTTGGGACTATCTCAGGAATGTGAATAAATATGTTCCAGTATATCTCTGAAGCTACAGGAGACCTCTGGGCATTACTTAATTAAATACATACTAGTATTTTTTTTATATGGGTTTTCACTTCTGACATTATGATTTCAAGGGGTGTTTTGAAATTTATTTTGGAATTTATTTTTTTTTCTAAAAATTAGTCCACATGCTTTTTCAAGAAGTGGGATGTGTGACCTTATTAAAAACCATACCATATTTGTGTATTAACCATATTTGTGTATTAGATGATGTTGTGTATTAGATGATGTTGTGTATTAGATGATGTTGTGTATAAGATGAGAGTCAATTTTAAGGTCTGAAATGGGGTAAAATTAATTTTGACAAATATCCATGGGCCCCAACTAAGAATTAGCATGTCAAGAAAGCCTCCATTACATGACACTTTGCTCTCAATTATTGTCCCATATTAACCTTAAAGAGCCTCCCATGAGTGTGTTGCTCTCGCAACACGAATATAACCTAATGTTCTGCACTCATGACATGTGAAAAGTCCATGTGGACAACAAATCTACATGTCCTAATGGTATGAAAGTTGTAAACCAACCAAGTAATGTGTTGTCTAAAATGCCTGTTTTGTCCTACGCCGCTTTTCGTTTTCCAAAGCACAATACTAATCTGGTTTAAAAATGAAGAAATAGCCATTCAAATGGCAAAGTTTTATGGTAAATGCCCATAATCCTGTCATACACCCCGTTCCAGTTTTAGCATACAAGTTGCAAAGTCATAGCAAATATGTCAGATACATGGTTTTCTAGCGGAGTTACATAGAATAATACACCTTTGATAGGTATGTTTAATTCTCAATCCAAGTTGAGAATGATCTTTTAAACTATGAAAAAAAAAACAATTTTTAGGCTTGTCCTGACCAGGGCTGGCCAAAAGCCGGCTTTTACTCATATTGTCCGGGCTGTTGGCTATAGCCGGCTTTAACCAGCTAATACTGGCTGTAACTGGTCAATACCGGTTAATGTTCTAGTCATCTGACAAATCATTCATACAATATTCTTTATTACTCAGACTTAGTAGTTGCAGTGATATACTGGTCATCTGACAAACAATTCACAATGTACACTTTTTTAAATGGGCTTTAAAGTAATGGCTGCAATATAATTTACCTGACACAAAGCCTAACTCTGGTCTAGTGCAGTGACATGTAGTTACTAGATGGACAGTTGGAAGCCAGGCAGTTATGTGACCAAACTTAATTAGTCTTCATATGATCTTGAGCACAAAACTGGATCCACTGTATGGTTCCTTGATAATCTTTGTTTGTTTTACAATACTGACTTGCATCATTAAAGGAAATTCAGTTGTTAAACCAGAGGCTATGGGGATGGAGATTAATTAAGTGAGCAAAATCAGAGTCAGTTTTGAGTCAATTTCAGTCTTGCCATTTTAAATCATTTACTTCAGTATTTCCTGGCACAATGTACAATGAACAAGCTTGTACAACAATTAAAACATTTTAAAAATAATTCTGTTGTTGTTTACTAGGTTTGGGGCATTTTTTTATTCAATTGAGGAGTATTAGCCAGTAATAGCCAGTACTGACCACTTCTGAAGTACTGACTGGGCCAGCTAAAGCCTGCTTTAGCCAGCTGTTAAAGCTGGGGGTGGCTCTTACCGGCCAACCCTGCAAAAGTTGTTCACTACAATGTCACAGCCCCCGCATTTTACCCATTTCACACAAAATAAATCATGTAAGTGAACACAATGTAAGGTCTGAACTGATTCTGTTGTGCTGGTGTGTCATCAGGTTATGACTACATAGCCATCCCCTGCATCCCTGGTATCCATGGCTAAATAATGTTTTTTTTTTTTTTTTAATGAAACAATAACATTACATCTTGTTAACAGTTACAAACTTGAAAACATACAATTACATGCACAGGTACTTGTAACACATACATCATTACATAGCCAAAAATACAAAGCATAAATTACATGCCTAATAGACATAACATGCTTAACAACTCTACACACGTGATATTTTATTGAAAATTGATTGTAAGTTTCAGTTATTGTCAGCCAATATAAACAAATTATTTAGTGTGCCCCATTTTTTTCTATGAGAGGCGGTTTTACTATTTTTTGCTGCAATTTTCTTCTCAGTGTTGTAGATCTTTTCAATATATAGTTTTAAATTAGTGAAAACCGGTTTTGCATTATTACACTTACGAGTGTATGTGTATCTCTTTATAAGAAGGAACAACATATCAGTCATACAGTTATTGGTTTTGTTAAAAATTACAGTTGTTTCATTAAAAAGTTCTTCATTCACCATGATATGAAATCTTGACAGCCAGTTCTTCATTTGGGAAATTAGTTTTTGTGTTTCTCTACAGTCATAAAATAAATGTAGCAAAGTTTCCTTCTCAGACATGCATAAAGAGCAAAGTGTGGTTTCTTTTTTTCCAATAAGATATAAAAAAGGGTTTAAGGCTATACATCTGTGAAGTATTTTGAACTGGAACATTCTTAAATCTTCTGATATTGTTATTTTTTTTATGTTCTTAAAGGCCTCAAATAGGAGATCATGGTAATCACCGTTTAAATCTCTGTTCCATTTTTCTATAATTTTCAAGGGTTTGGTATATATATTAAGTACTAATTCTGTATATACTGTATGTGTTACCCTTTTCATCTCAATGATTCTTTCAAGATTTGATTTATATGTGGGATTTGAATGAAGTTCATTCCTGATTACCATTTTCCTCCAATGAGATGGAATTGCATCTATAATGCTCATATATTGCATTTTATTTATACTTATATGAAACTTCTCTTTTAATTCAGTGTGGGATAAAAATAAATATTTATTTCCCTTTTGCTTAGTGATGTCTTTAATACATGTTATTCCTGCTTTATGCAAAGTTTCATTATAAACAATATTATTGCCTACTTTTATATGAGAATTAAAGAGTATTACTTCTGATAATATTTCATCACATGAGTTTACATTTTTAAAGTTATATTTCCCCCATATCTCAAGTACTTCTTTCCAGAATGTATGGCATGTTTTCTTGAAATAACTGAAGTCTTGAGATTTTAAGTTGCATTTGAATATAAAAGGGCCTAATTTTTTAAGCTGCACATTAACTATTTGTCTCCATCCATCATCAATTGGTCCAGAAACAAATCTATTGATCCATGCAATTTTTAATGCTGCCATTTTGGATTTTAAATGAGTCATGCTTAGCCCCCCTTTATCTAATGGTGCAATTAATGTTGATCTGTTTATTTTATCCTGCTTTCCCCATATGAACTTATACAACAAATATTCAATTTCTTTAATATAACTTGATGAAGGATTTGGCAGAACTTGTAAGGCATATATTAACTGTGACAAGATATGAGTTTTTATAATAGCTATTTTACCTGATAGTGTCATTGATCTTGTTGACCATATATTTACAGTTGATTTTATTTTACTCAGAATTTCTTTGTAATTGATATCTTTCATTATCCGCCAGTCTGGATGTAAGTAAATACCCAGAATTTTAATAGGATTTGTACACCATTTCAGTCCCAAATTCTGTATATTCTGATTTACATTATTGATTTCCTGATCCAGTACTGGAATAATTACAGTTTTGTCCAAGTTTACCTTAAGGCCTGATATTTCCTGAAAATGTTTAAATGTTGAAATAGCTTCCTTTATTGAATGATAACCTCCGGTCAAAAACAGAGCGGTATCGTCAGCATATTGAATTAATTTGTGTTCTCTATCTCCAACTGTTATACCACTAATTTTTGAATTATTCCGAATTTTAATTGCTAATATTTCAGAAGCTAAAATAAATAAATATGGAGACAAAGGACATCCTTGTCTAACGCCACGAGTTATTGTGAAATAATCTGATACCCAACCTCTGTTTATTATACAACTG
Organism: Sipunculus nudus; assembly: GCA_026874595.1. NCBI lineage: Eukaryota > Metazoa > Annelida > Sipuncula > Golfingiida > Sipunculidae > Sipunculus > Sipunculus nudus. The sequence goes on from CM049310.1 coordinate 68,076,397, forward strand.
CTGATATCAGAATAGAGAATATTTATCCATTTTTTAAATATATTTCCAAAATTAAATAAATCTAAAGTTTTTTGAATGTGGGTCCATTCTAAGAAATCGAAAGCTTTTTCAAAATCTATAGATATGAAATAGCTCTCTATATAGTGTTTTTTTGAATAGGCAAATAAGTCTGTGATTTTTTAAATATTTTCTCCAATATATCTATTTTTAATAAATCCTGTTTGGTCTGGACTTATTAATTTTTCTAGTACATTTTTAAGTCTATTAGCTAGAGTTTTAGCGATAATCTTATAATCAGTATTTAACATTGAAAGGGGACGCCAATTCTCAATTATTGGCTAAATAATGTTATAAGATCAGATATATATGTGGTGTATGTTCAATAGAACATCCTAATCCTGTTCCCAACCTGCCTTGCTCAAGCACTGTTTAGGTATTGTCACAGATTCTATTGGCAAATCCCTCATCACGTTCTCTTGAAAACTTGTTTGAGATTGGAACTGCTTGTGTGTATGCATTTCTATATGATAACTGAAGGCATTTTGACATTACAATCAGCTGCATAATGATGAACATTTTCAGATTCATTAAAATATAGCAACAACTAGGGGTGTTTTAAAACCCCTTTTTGTGCATTATTTAAGGGGAAGTCTTGGCACTTTCCTGGAGAAAGATCACAAATTTCAAACCGGTAATAGTACAACAGCACAATTACTTTTTTTGATGTACTATGACAAAGGGTTAATTACTTTATTCTTGTTTCAGAACTTATTTCAGTTTACAAAAGTAAATGTGTACCATTTGCAGAGATTGTAATACTTTGAAATTTTAAACTTTCAAACAGAAAGGCATAAATACAAGTTTGCCTTTCCACAGAAAAAATTGCCTTTCCAATTGCCACCAAGGATGCATCAAATCAAATTTTCAGACACACTTCACTCAGTGCAAAGCCTGCTTTAGCCTGCTTTAGCCAGCGGTTAAAGCTGGGGGTGGCTCTTACCGGCCAACCCTGCAAAAGTTGTCCACTACAATGTCCAATACATCTGTTCACACATACCGGTACTGAAAGACTTTTGCTAAAATGTTTTTTTTTCAAGCAGACATATTCATAAGCATTTTTTATCAAAATGTTTAACTTTGTTTACCAAAGCATGGCTGTTATTTCATAGTTAAAGGTCCAATAATTCTGCCAAAAATCATTTAAGTAAACTTGAACAAAGACCACCCAAGAATCATTTCTGTGCAATGTTACAGAAGTTGAAACAACAGTTTTGCAGAAGAAGACTATTGCAGCCCTCAGTTTGAAACGGCTTACACAAGACCAACCTCAGCTTTCAATGACTACCAAAGATCAATGAACCAAATCTTTACTTATACAATTGAAAGAAACCTACCCTTGGATAATTCTTGTGAAAAATTAAACCATTCAGCTTGACAGTTTCCCATTAATACATTTTTAAGCTGAAAGAGCCTAAAATTACACAGTTTTTGCCTGTAAAAAACAGGTCAATGTAGATGGCACCTAAAAAACTGCAATTGCAACTAGAAATTTCTGGCATTGGAGATGCCATAGTATCCCCAGACAAATAAAGCATTCCCCCTTTTTTAATAGCTTCTTCTGAAATATATATTGACACGTGACAGGGTCAGAGTCACAAATACTTGTCCGACATCTTGACTTGGCGATTGAAGGAAACAGATGCAGTACTTCAAAATTAAAAGGATTCTTCCTTTTTTAATGGGACATAAAAAGTCAAGTTTGAAATCCATATAACAATTAAGCTGGAATTATCATCTGGAAACTACTTTTTGGACAGATGGCTCTCATGACCTTGACCTCTGACCTCATGACCCAAAAATGGATAGAGTTCTTGCCTTATTGATGAGACATATATCAGTCAAGTTTGAAATCAATATATCAATCCAATCCAGAACTAGAATACTGGTAGTCGACAAGCGACTATGTGTATCTGCCCAAATCAGAGTGGTACATGTGAAGTGGTGAAAGGATATAGAGGTAAACGCCACCTGTCATATTAACAAAAAAAATCTATCCAAGATGTATACACGTGCAAAATTTCATGTGAATAAGTCCAACCACTGCAGAGATATGCATGATTTTATCCCAAGGCAGACAAACAGATGAACACTGTGCAAAAACAGTTGCAGGTGCGGCCACTAGTTTTGAGTATAATAAAGGGCTATGTTAGGCCAATACACATGCAAAATTTCAGGTTGATATGTCAAACCAGTCCTGAGATATTAGCATGGTTGTCTGGAGCATAAATGGGGAGGTAGGTGGCGCCACCTGTCACAAAAATGGAAAAACTATCCAAGGTGAATAAACATGTAAAATTTCAGCCAAATCAGTCAAACGAGTCCTGAGATATCAGCATGGACGTCTACACTGCAAACAAATAGGTAGGTGGCGCTGTAATTATCAATGATACCTGTTATATCAACGAAAATCTATCCAAGATGTATAAAATGTGCAAAATTTCAGGAGAATAAGTCCAACCACTGCAGAGATATGCATGATTTTATCCAAAGGCAGATAAACAGATGGCCACTGTGCAAAAAATGATTGCAGGTGGCGCCACCAGTTTTGGGTATGAAAAAGGGCTATGTTAGACCTATACATATGTTAAATATCAGCTGATCTGTCAAACCAGTCCTGAGATATTAGCATGAATGTCTGGAGCGTAAATTGAGAGGTAGGTGGCGCCACTTGTCACAAAAATCGAAAACCTATCCAAGATGTTTAAATGTGCAAAATTTCAGCACGATTGGTCAAATGAGTCCAGAGATATGGGGGTTTATGTGTGAACACAGACACACAGATGGACGCAGAGTGCAGAGGAAAGGTCAGAGGTCAAAACAAAATCGGGGCGCAGCAGTTCACATGTGACCCGAACATTATCCTGGGTTTCATAAAATTCTGCCCAGCAGTTACGGAGGAGTTCTCTGGACACCTACCCTGCCGCGACGGCGGGCTGAAAACATAGTATCCGCAAAACTCTGTTTTGGCGGATACAATTATCATCTGGAAACCAATTTTAAACAGACGGCTTCTGTGACCCTCACAGGATTTTGATAGGAATCTTTCTCTATTGCAGGTGAGCTATATGTTCAAGATGGAAGATCTGGGTTGAAAAGTTTGGCTTAAAATGCAGCCACAATATTTTTAAAGATGTGAGTCCTGTGACCTTGACCTTTGACCTCATGACCTAAGAACCTATAGGATTCTAATTTTAGTGGTGGGCCTTACATAAGTCAAGTTTGAAATCAATATGGCTATCAGTACTGAAGATATCATAGTGATTGTGATTTTCAAAAAATACAGAAATTTCAAGGTCAAGGCCACTCTCATTGTAATGGTAATGACCCAAATTTAAACAAACCTCATCCAATAACCCATCTCTCTACATATGCATAATATGAAAGAAATCTGTCCATTAGTTTTTGACTTATAATGCTCACAGTACTGTGAAGAAGCAATGATTGGGGTATTAAAAGGTGTAAAAACAAGAAAAGGATAATAGGTGGTGCCACCAGTTTCCGGCATATCACAAGGCCATCGAAGATCTTCGGTCACCTTGATTTTTGGACCAGTCCATGCAAGCTTTCTTGAGATATTTAAGAATTTGTGCCTTTTTTCAGCAACTAGTGGCCCATGGGCCATGACGCTCAGCTGAATGTCAGGAATGTTGAACAATAAGCAAAATGACTGCCTGAGTGCAAAAAAATCATGAATTTTGTGAAGAGTCCTTAGAAAAGGGTTTTAGTGGGCTTTTGGACAGATGACCACTTCATTTGAAGGTCTCATAAATAGAAAACTAGATGTGTCGGAACGACACAAATGCCCCCGCCTTGGGCAAATTAGAAACATTTGTTAAATTTTGAAAAAAATTTTAAGTTCAGTAGGTGTCATATGGTCAAAATTAGGTCAACAAGGGCAAAATGCAAACGCGATCTGTTACGGGTCATTATCAAGCAACACACCAAAAATCAGGCCAGTATCTGCAGGCACTGTGAAAAAAAGTCCATACATGTGCATTTTCCATAAAAATTTCTGTCTTTCATGAAATTTTCTATGTTTAGGAGCCGTAAAACAATCAAAAGTAGGTCATGAAACGCGAACTCGATCTGTAACTGTCATTATCTGCCCACACATAAAAAATCAGGGTGGTATCAGCAGGCACTGAGGAAAAAAAGTCAGTACATATGCATTTGTTATGAAAATTTCTATTTTTCATGAAACTTTCTATGTTCAGGAGCAGTCAAATGGTCAAAAGTAGGTCAACTCAGACAAAACAAGAACTTGATCTGTAACTGGTCATTATCTGCCTACACACCAAAAATCAGGCCAGTATCTGCAGGTATTGCAAAAAAAAAGTCAGTACATGTGTATTTGTCATGAAAATTTATATTTTTCATGAAATTTTCTATGTTCAGGAGCCGTAAACGGTCAAAAGTAGGTCAACTGGGAAGAAACGCAAACTCGATCTGTAACTCATCAATATCTGCCCACACACCAAAAATCAGGCCAATATCTGTAGGCACTGCTAAAAAAAGTCTGTACATGTGTACTTGTCATGAAAATTTATAATTTTCATGAAATTTTCTAAGTTAAGAAGCCATTAAACGTACAAAAGTAGGTCAACTGGGACAAAACGCGAACTCGATCAGTAACTGGTCATTGTCTGCCTACACACCAAAAATCAGGCCAATATCTGCAGGCACTGCAAAAAAAAAGTCCGTACATGTGTATTTGTCTATTTTTCATGAAATTTTCTAAGTTTAGGAGCCGTAAAATGGTCAAAAGTAGGTCAACCGTGACGAAACTCGAACTCGATCTGTAACTGGTCATTATCTGCCCACACACCAAAAATCAGGCCAATATCTGCAGGCATAGCGAAAAAAAATCCGTACAACTGTTTGATTTCGGAATGACGGAATGACGGACATGGGTAAAACTATATGCCCCGGCCACTTTGTGGCGGGGGCATAAAAAATGTGTAAAAATTTGAAAAAAATACAGGAAGTGCCACCAGATGTCAAGTATAAAGATTCTAGGTCAAGGGGTTACAAATTGTGCCCTGTTACAAGATGAGGCTTAATTTGAAGGTCTAAAAATAGATAAAAACAAAGATATTTGCCTAGAACCTCCCAGGATATTGTGTTAGAAGATTCTACACCTAACAGATATGATTTGTGCCCATCTGACATTCAGGGTGCTCAAAAATCATGTTTTCGGCCTGTAGATCACAAAATATACATCATCATGACCTAATTTCAGGATTACAAGGAGATTTGCCCAGGAACTCCCTGGATGTACAGTTAGAAGTTTCTAGGTCTAACGGTTATGATTTGTGCCCTGTTAACGGCCGGACTGATGCCGGACAAAGGGTGACTATATAGCTCAGATGACTTACAGTCAGCTGAGCTAAAAATCGAAAAAATACAGGTGGCACCACCAGACTGCAGAAACTGATGAAACATTCCATGATCAATATCCATGCAAAGAATCATGGTGATTAATGCAATAGTTGTTCAGGTACTTGAGCTTTTGTATCAAATTTTCCATTATTCTGGGGGGTACTTCGGAGCCCCATAGCTCAGAGTTTATGGGTAGCAGAAACCTAATTTCAGGTTTCCAATGAGACTTTTCATGGGCCTCCCCGCAGGTCAAGTGAGAAGCTTCTAGGTCCAGTCGTTATGATTTGTGACCTGTTTACAGATGACCACTTCTTAAGAGGTCTCAACAAGGGACCTATGGGTCACGACGCTCAGCTGTTATATATGATAAAAAAATATTATTTAGAAATGAGGCACATGCTGGTTTTGTGTGGTAATAAATATAAATATATAAATGAAATATAACTGATATGATTATTAAAATAATATTAAAGAATATATTCATGAATGCATTCATGAATACATTTTGAAAGTATTTGCACGAGTATTCATATATTTTCATTTTTACCTGAATTCCCATTCTTTATGCAAGAAATTTTATAATGGAGTACAAAATCATATTCGTATTTAAATACAATTACAAAGTATTTGCACCATGTCTGGAATTTATTCAGTTTTCACCAAACAATGATGTTGAGAATCCAGAATATACCAAATTCACACATTTAAATAATGATCATAAGTATCTGGTGTTATGGCTTTTATTTATATTAAAAAATAACTAAAAAATTCATTCTGGACTAATTTCACATCAATGTACACACTAGACACAGCAGGAATCGAGATTAATATTATCAACTGCATCTTTTTCTAATTTCCTTCATATGATCCCTAATGATTAGTAATGAATAATATGATTTACTTCTTTATCATTAAAATTGAACTGAAAAATGCCATAGGTGACTGCATGGTGTTATTTGGAATATGTGACATTCTACCCATCGATACAAGATTCTTATATCATCAGTAACTGCAAGTTAATTTCCTGTTATTATAAACTAACAAATTCCTTTTCTATTTTTCTTTAATTTGTTATTAAAAACCAATAAAAATTTATTAATTTATTGTTTTTTGTTATGTTCCTGGTTAAAACTACTAGATGAGTTGGGTTGGACACCTGGATCAACTGTGGCTGGCCATAAGCTGCCTGGATTCCATGTATGCCTCGCCTCAAGCGTGCATAATTTGATGAAAGGTCAACAAGGTCAACATACAGGTGACTCAAGAGGGGCTGGAGAGAGCCAAAGTCTGACAGGGTCTCATAAAAAACATTAATAAAAGCTACAATTTTGGCCAATTTCTTTCAGCTTTTTTAAACTGAAAAGCTGAAATGCTTATGTGTGCATGATATGAAAATTATATCAACAGTGCTCACGGGAAACAAACGTGCCATGGTCACAGTTGGGCAAAATTTAAGGTATAAATTTTATATTTATACTAAATAAAATTTGAAAAATTCAGAACTAATTTTGGGTATTCAATTGAATCTTGATTAAATAATGTTACATCCCTGACAAAAAAATCTCTAGCTTCAGCAATGCTCTTGTTAAGGGAGTAAATATATTTCTTGATTTTTTACAAAGTGCATTATGTTTGGGCCCATAACTTAAAACAATTACACAATACTGACATCATTCTGGCATGTGCATAGAGAATGAAAAATATGTATATTATTTATGATTAAAGTCAGATCAGTGGTTTTGATATTAGGCAGTCTTGAAGTGTAACAATGGGATTTTAATGGAAAAATGAAGTTTTTCATTAATATCTCTAATGTCCTAGTGACCAAATTCTTGGCATGGTAGGGCATTTTGGAGACATCTAACTGTATGCCGAATTTAAGGAACTTAGAGCTGAAGCTGGGGAGCTGAGCTCTTGCAAACTGCAAAACACTAGCTTGATGTAAACAATATGTTACATGGTGCTTGAAAACTTGATTAAAATCTACAGTTTTTGATCAACTGGTTTCAAATTTTTGGTGTTAACAGTTGAAATGCTAACAAAAACAGGCTGTGAAAATTAAATCCACAGTACTTACAGGAAAAAAACGTGCCATGGTCAAAGTTGGGCAAAATTTAAGGTACCAATTTTTTATTTTTATTAATATTTTAAAAAATTTAAAAGATTTTCATCTAATTTTGGGTATACAATTTAATTTTGATTAATTAAAGTTATATTACTGGAAAAAAGGTCCATAGCATTAAAATTTTTTGTGTTAAGTGATCAAATATCTTTTCTGATTTTTTACAAAATGCATTATGTTTGGGCCCATAACTTTTTTAAATTGAATAATACAGACATAATTTCTGGCATGTACATAGGAACTATATAGAGGAATATTTATGGTAAATATGAGGTAAAACAGATGAGTGGTTTTGATATTAGGCAGTCCTGAAGTGTGAAAATAGGTTTTTAATAAAAATTTGAGGTTTTTCCTTAATTTCTCAAAGGAACGAAGTTGCAAACACCCAGTTTTCGGCTTGGAAGGAGATCTTGGGGACATCTAACATTATGCCGAATGTTGGATTCCTAGGTCTTACGGTTTCAAAACGTGCCACATCTACGGACGGATGGACGGACGGACTGACGGACGGACAGACGGACGGACGACGGACAATGGACCACGACTATAGCTCAGATGACTTATAGTCAGCTGAGCTAAAAATAGAGAAAAAAATTTGTAAAAATTGAAAAAACATAGGTGGTGCCACCAGACTGCAGAAACTGATGAAACACTCCATGATCAATATCTATGCAAAAAATCATGGTGATCACTGCATTAGTTGTTCAGATAATTGAGCTTTTGTATCAAATTTTCCATTATTCTGGGGGGTACTCCGAAGCCCCATAGCTCGAAGAATATGGGTAACAGAGACCTAATTTCAGGTTTCCAAGGAGATTTTTTATGAACCTCCCAGGATGTCAAGTAACAAGATTCTAGGTCCAGCAGTTACAGTTTGTGCCCTGTTAACAGACGGACGGCCTGACGGCCAGACGGACGACGGACAAAGAGTGATCGCTATAGCTCAGATGACTTACAGTCAGCTGAGCTAAAAATGGACCTATTCAAGGTCAAGGTCACTATCCTAGCAAAGGTCATGACCCCATTTTAAAAAGGCTTCATTCTCTTACCTATATCTATACAAATGTAAAGTTTGAAAAAGACCAGTGAAATATCTTTTTAGTTAGTTTTTGACTTATAATGCCCACAGTACTGTGAAGAAGCAATTACGGGGGTATTAAAAGGTGTAAAAACAAGAAAAGGATAATAGGTGGCGCCACCAGTTTCTGGCATATCACAAGGCCATCAAAGTCACCTTGATTTTTGGACCAGTCCTTGCAAGCTTTCTTGAGATATCTAAGAATTTGTGCTTTTTTTCAGCAAAAATGGACCTATTCAAGGTCAAGGTCACTCTCCTAGCAAAGATCATGACCCCATTTTAAAAAAGGCTTCATTCTCTTACCTATATCTATACAAATGTAAAGTTTGAAAAAGATCAGTGAAATATTTTTTGAGTTATCCCACTCACAAGATTTTTTTGTGGCGGCGGTGGCAGCGGGACCGTCGTGAAACCATTGTATCCCGACTTTGTCTGGGGATACAATAATACAATGAATTTACCATGAAAACACAACACCAAGCTGTTATAGTAGTCAGACTGCAGCACAAAGGCCTCTTCCAATCCTGGCACGGTGCCAAAGCTATTTATAGAACTGACATCGTCTTGGCCAGTGGCCAACATCCAGGCACTGGCAAATCTTGGCAATCTGCCAATGATAAGTGCTGCCATCTGTACACAAAAGTGGTCCCTACTAGAAATAACTTTGAAATAAATTTTCCCAATACAAAATGCTTTTCAGCTGACATTTTATAAAAAAAGAAATCTGGAATATATGAAAAATTATTACAGACACATACTGAGTGCCAAATTATAGTACTGATACATCTCACTGATGGCAAATTCTTGAATTGAGTATGGATACCAATTATTTATAATCCATGTACACCCGTCTTTATGTAGCCACAGGGAGGTGTATACCCATGATTGTAATATTGCCTGGTATGATGAATAATTTAAATAAAAAATCTAACTTTTTTATAAGCTTTAAATCAAAAATGGTCTTGTCAATATTAACCACAGATAACCGGGAATCTAAATGTCTACTTGGCATGATGTAATACATGCTGATAAACTGGTACCAGGCTAGATGTAACTGCTTCACACAGCTTACATATGGTAAAATGACACAATTCAATCTCCATAATTCAGCCAATAATCATTCATGTGGAACCATTAAAGACAATTATTATAAAAATTATTTCTTAGGATTATTCTTGTAAAATATTAAACAAATTGGCTTCAGCGGCATCAGTCGAAAAACCTTTTGCAGGTTTATAACTCATATCTATTAGGAAGATACAGCAAACTTCCCGTTACTCATCTGAAAAGCACTGAACCAAAACCATTTGAACAAACTTGTATTATCAACATCTGAGGTTAATTAATGTGTGAGATTTAAGAATTTGGCCCAGTGGTTTTTGAGAAGATCTTTTTGTAGCCACTGAGCTAAAATGGGCTATTATTGCATATGACTAAATTCAGCTTTCCATAACTCAGCCAAAAGTCACTGAACAGAGACCATTTGAACAAACTTCAGAAAGCACTACCCTAGGATCATTTCTGTGCGATATTAAACACTTTAGTCACATGATTTCAGAGAAGAAGTTTTTTGTAGCCCTCAGTATGATACAGACACTAATGACCCCCGCACAATAAAGGCTGATGCAGGTGGCGCCACCAATACCTCAATTTCAGATATGACTCATGTCACCAACATTGGCATAATATTTGGTGATGATAGCTCCAGCCATTTCTGAGATTGGAATTTTAGTATGCTTTTTTTGAAGGATGACTAAGTTTAACTTCCTGTAACTCGGCCAAAAATCACCGAACTGCAACCATTAGAACAAATCTGAGAGAAATTGTTTCTGGGATTATTTTTTGGGGGTGGGGGGTGCCTCCTCTATATTTTCCCCTGGTGATAAATTTAGTATTAAAAAAATATTACAAGTTTCTCAAAAAAAATTTTATTTGTGACTTAGAAATACATAATATCTGCATTTGAAAAACATGTTTACAAACTCAAATGCAAATACAGTGTAATGAGCAACTTTGCATTTGAGGCCATGAAAAAAAAATAACCTGTTCTACGGATTTGTCCCTCCCATTTTTGTTGACCTTTCTTTTTTAAAAGTGGGAACCAGGTGAATTAGTAATTCACGCTCTTGCCTCAGTTCTTTAAAAGCACTCTACTTGGTGTGGAAAATCAACAAATTGCACCAATTCAAGCTTGCAAAATTCAACATATTTTGTCCTGATAAATTAATAAATATATATATATATATATATATATATATATATATATATATATATATATATATATATATATATACACAGTTGCCCATTCGCACCATATTTTTGGTCTCCTATGTCTGTATTACATTTTTTTTTAGTGTCATCTAAATGCAAATGCCACATTTTTGAACACAAATGCATACAGTCAAGAACCTGATCATATAGTCATTAGTACTTAACATTTAAAAAAATAATATTGGTTGTTCATATTATTTCCACTTAATATTACCAATAAATAATAAAAAAACATACTGAAGCCTAGTGCGAACATTCAGACTCCACAATTAAATATTAACTGTTTTTGTTACAGGTCTGAAGCCTTCCCTTTAAAAATTTAACAAACCGTACATGTATTCTGCTAGAAATCTGTTCACACTTTCCCCCCTTATCATGAGACCCTGCTGTAATCCCCCCCCCCCCCCCATAAAAAAGTCTGCTGCTGTAGGCCTACTGGGGATTATATCAAATACACATTCCACGGCCTATAAACTTCCTGCTAAAGTTCAACAAGTCGGCTGCTATTACACGCACCGGGGAACTTAATAACCTGAGAGTGATAACTGGGTATGGCCGCTCATGCCTGTGGCCCACATAGCGAGGTGTGGAGACCGGGCGGGCATCACTGCCGATCGTTGCCTGACACGACGGCCCGCCCGCTTATTTTAATATTATAATTAAGTAGGCCGCGCCGCGCCGTCGGCTTTGTACAGCGCCATTAAGGTCCTCCGTTTGCGGCCTTTAAAGCTTAACGCATCTACTGACTACACAATACTGGGGGGCAGACATGCATTTTTGTGACTGTGAGCGCGTGTGACAGTGCTTTAACATGTGTTCCGTAAGCGTTTATGATTAGATTCTAACTCACAAATTATCAAACGGGGTTAAACGTCTGCGCCGCGGCCGTCCGTCGGGCTTCGCTGGTCCGGCTCCTCCTGCTCTCGGATACCTGGTCAACAGAGTAACAGAGAGCCTACCAGATGGCAGCACCGTGCATGACGGCGAACTTTATCAAGCGGCAAGGCAGAGAGATGTGCCTTTGGGCTGGTGGCGTTCTCTGGTGTCATTTGCAGTTACTAACGTAAAGCCGCCAACGAGATTATGCCCTCCCCGTGTCCGTTTGTGGTTTGCTTGTTTGTTAGCATAATTAGGACTACGAAAAAAGAATTGTAACGAGTTCTTGTCTACCAACCGATTCACGACCTCTCCGTTAGCCCATTCGTCGATATGTATTCTATTAACCATACACGCACTAACGCATATATATTAATGTGTGCTCCCTGTGTGCATGTGCGTAGGTTTAGTATCAGTTATTTTTTTTTAAATCCAGTGACTGAGTCACGTTTTCATGCAATACAAGTTAGATGGTAAAACATTAGTTACGTGACTCACCCAGTGCCACTGCCATTTTACTTTGGAAAAAACGTGTATGTATTTTTGTTCACAATTTATAAAGCACACTATCTGACTGCCACAGCCACGCTTGTGTGATTTCCACATTCTTCAGAGACTCAGAGTATTACAAAATTTAGTGCAGATGTCTAGGTGACTCTCAGAATAAACAACATACACAAGATTGATGATCAGACGCTAACAATATAATAAAAAAGAGATTCATTCAATACAATGAACACTGGCCGTACACAATTCACAAAAGTATACTATAGACAACGTAAAATACCACAGTTATAATTCGTCACGAGACCTACTCTAGCTACTTAAACATTAACAACGTACCCTGACACTCCTGATACATTGAAATCCTACTTAATGCTGATACGTCTCCCTAGCTCTACATAGCTAAGCTAAAGGAGGAAAAGATGTAGCCGTGACACCCGACTCAGTAGGCAATCGGATAATTAGGCTGGTAAGCCTGCTCGAGTCGTGATGCTAGTAATGTCGGGGAATGTATCGCAGTGGTCTTGCGTCAGGTTGCATTCATATTGTGGTAAACGGCCCATAATCTCAATATTATGCTTCGGATGGTGAATAAACACAAAAGTATATATATGTGAGCTCGCAACCAAAACTGAAACACCGTCTCCATGGACACTGGTCATTTCCTGTGTCGCCTGCAAGTTGCTTGCGTCCTGTAACCCGTGCGAACCATGCTTGTGTTCATGCGGTCATAAATTCAACAAACATGCCGAGTGGTTTATCAATGTGCTGGGTTAAACAGGAATTTTTCTCGCTTATATTGGGTATTATTAGAAAGTACACAAAAAATGCTAACGAATGGTCTGGTTTATTTTGATTGACAGTGTACCTGTAGCCAATGAAGCGTTGTCAGAAATGACTAAAATATTTGCATCTTCATAAGGCCTTATAATGCGATCCTCAGACGTAGATGCCATGACACTCTGGCACCAGTAATCAGGTCGTAATGCCAGAGGGTCAATATGACGCTAGAAAAGATGGCGCTTAAGCGCTGTATTTGAGGAAGTCGGATAATTTGTAGGTGAGCAAACTTTACAACAAGAATTAACTGTCACAGGAATATCAAGAGGTTTCTGTTTTTTTTTTTTCGATGAATAAATTCCCATCAATTTTAATCATGAGAACAATTTTAATCTGTACATTACGCCGGTAACAGGCGTATTTCCACCAAAACAGAGTTTAGCGGATACTATGTTTTCGCCGGCCGCCGCCGCATAGGTTTCTGCAGAACTCTTCCGTAACCACTTGACACTAGTTTTCACACATTAACCCACATATCTTCGGACTCGTTTGACCGAGCGGGCTGAAATTTTGTACCAGTGTAGCTAGTTCTTGGATAGCTTTATATCATACAAAAATGGTGGCGTTACCTGCACCATTTTTGCAATGCGTCCAAATGTTCGTCTGCCTTTGGTTAATATCACCCATATCTCTGCAGTAGTTGGACTTATCCATCTGGAATTTTACATGCGTATACATCCTGAATAGCTTTCGTGATTTAAGACAGATGGCGCGACCTACATTCAAGTTCAAGCTGCAGACATCCAATGTAATATTTAAAGGACTGGTTTGACGTATCTTCCTATCTCTGCAGTAGTTGGACTTATCCATCTGAAATTTTACATGCGTATACATCTTGGATAGATTTCTCGATTTTATGACAGGTGTCGACACCTACATACACGTTCACGCTGCAGACATCCATGCTAATATTTCAGGACTGGTTTGACGTATCTTCCTGAATTTCTATATGTGTATAGATCTCAGATAGCTCTTTGTCATACGCGATATTGGTGGCGCCACCTGCAACCATTTTTGCACAGCGTCCATCTGTTTTTCTGCCCTAGGGAAAAATCACTCATATCTCGGCAGTGGTTTGACTTATTCTTCCCAGAATTTTGCATATGTATACATCTTGGATAGCTTTCTCAATTTTGTGGCAGGTGGCGCCACTTACGTTTACTTTACGATACAAACATCCATATTAATATCTCAGGATTGGTTTGACGTTTACGCCTGAAATTTTGCATGAGTATAAATCTAACATAGCACTACAGCCTATACAATTTGGTGGCCCAACTAACAACCATTTTATGCATGGTGTTCATCTGTTTGTCAGCCGCGGGGTAAAAATCACGCATATCTCAGCAGTGGTTTGACTTATCCTCCTGAAATTTTGCATATGTATACATCTAGGATAGCTTTCTCTTTCAAATAACGGGTGGCGCCACCTACAATCATGTTTACGTGGCACACATCCATGCTGATATGCAAGACATCTCACTCTATTTTCCCGTGCCACTCAATACCTGCCTAACTTCACCCATCCCACTCTGATTTCGGCGGATACACGTAGTAGCCTGTCGACCACCCGTAGTCTGGTTTATTCATATATCTGCTGCATCTAAAATAATAAAGATGATGCTTGTTAACCAAGCGGGGTGGATCAGTCACCACACGTACTGGTCAACATTGTGTAACAATGGCAGAAATAATGTATTTATATTTCTATGTGTCTAGATCTCTATGCATCGAAAAAGGTATTTTTACTTGAATAAATTAAACTTGTCCTCTCTACACACTTACACAAAGCTTATGTAAAGTTTGGCGCTATGGTCTAAAGTTATCTCTCCTCACCCGCTTCCATTTTCTATCATCCGTGAAAATCGAGTCAGTTGAAATCCTGGCCATTGTAAAAGTTTGCATGTTTTTCCGTTCCATGCTCGCGGCCATTTACCGTCCACACAAATCGGTCTTTCTGCGGGAGCACTGCATGTGGAAGGGAGACGCTGAATATGACGTCATAGATAATAGAGGTTATTTTAGAATTTCAGTTTGAATCTCTGTATGGAAAATTGTTTGAACTGCTTTGTACGTGTGAGAAACACAGGCATTTTATTTATTTTTGATTGTTAAAAATTATATTTTATGTATATACCTGTATGTAAACGAAGATTTCAAATGAACACTAAACAGAGGTTACAAAAATATGTGTAAATGTTGCACACAACAGAGGATAATTTTAACAAAGTCTGTAATATATTATTTATCATTTCATATTTTCGTAACTATGTAAATTAAAACATATTCTTGAATATATTCTTGTAGCCTTTGCCTTTCGTTTAATTTAGGTGTTACTTTTAACTTCAAAATTTTCTCATTGTTTAGAAATGTATCGTAAACAACGACATTTGTTTCACTTCATGGTTTCGTGTTGTGATAAACATTTTTTTAAACAAAAAGTAAAATAACATTAAAGTCATATACCAAGTATCAAGTAATAATTAAACAATATATATGCAACTTTCAGTAGTTTATGACCATTCTGTGACGGTTATGTATTCCCAAGATAGGTGTTTTATCGTTTCTTCTTCACACATATAAAAATTTAACTTTTCTGTAATTACAAGATTGTCTGGACTAAGCATCTCTGTAATATAAAACTCGTAAGTTGACACAGGATATAAGCATACATTGAGAGAATTTTCGATTATATTACCATGTAACTCTTTCTTCAAACAAAAGGCTAACAAACACAAAGGCTCATGAGTACTCAATCAAATACCTTGGAGAAATCCACTGAAGTACATGCAGTATAACCTATTCCTTTGATTTTAGGCATCATGATAAACGAAATTCTTTTTGTTCATCATCAAAGTTCAAAGCTTCCCCTTTAGAAACCTAGAGGGACTAACAGAAACAAATCAGGGACTAACAGATTGTTTCATGCACTATTGGCACCAGGCAAGGGTGCATATGAAGTCCCTTTTCGATATCTACACCTATATATCCATAGGTGGATATATTTGTTTTCCCGTTCTTCTTCTTATTATTATAGTTATGCCAATTTTTAAAATCCGATTTCATTGCTTTTTATCCAAGATATACTTGAATTATGGTGTTTAAACATTGAGTTGGTTTTAAGGTAAGGAGAGGTGTTATTTTGATACACAAGAAATTCATAGGTTACCTGATTACAGGTATATTTAGGATTAATATTTAGCAGCAGACTATCATGGAGTGTTCCTCAAACATTAGCAGTACAGGCACAGAAAGCTTTTAT
This sequence comes from Sipunculus nudus, assembly GCA_026874595.1. Lineage (NCBI taxonomy): Eukaryota > Metazoa > Annelida > Sipuncula > Golfingiida > Sipunculidae > Sipunculus > Sipunculus nudus. The sequence goes on from CM049310.1 coordinate 68,092,789, forward strand.
TGTGTCTATTCTAGCTTTGTTGAATTGAAACAGCAATATATTGTTAAAATTTTTGTGCCAATTTTTACATATGGATCAGAAATCCGTGGTGGTCAATGGGTGAATGATATAGAAACTGTACAAACTAAATTTCTGAAGAAACTCCTAAAGGGTAACGCCTTATTTCCAGTAACGTAGCAGTATTAGGTGAATGTGCTGTGTATCCTATAAAGTGTATCTTTATGGTATAAATCGGATAAAATATGAGATAACCCTGTGACATGCATATGGAGAGAAGAAGATTTCCAAAACGATGTTATTTGATGTTCAAAATCCTAGATAATGTAGGCAGAATCACTTGGGCAAGAAAAATGGGATTTACATAGATGGACCAGTAAATTTCAATATACCCAAAAGTTTAAAGCAAATAAGGAAGCTTACTACAGTCGTTTATGTAAAGAAAATATTAGATTAACATTCATTGTCCATCCAGCTCCAAATTTTTAAACATGCGACATCTGCTCTCGCTTGTTTGATTGCATCGCGACACCAGCTCTTGATTTAGGATTGCACCGGACACCAGCTCTCGCTAGTTTGATTGCACCGGGACACCAGCTCTCGCTGCTTTGATTGCACCGGGACACCAGCTCTCGCTGGTAGGATTGCACCGGACACCAGCTCTCCCTGCTTTTTGATTTCACCGGACACCAGCTCTCGCTGCTTTGATTGCACCGAACAACAGCTCTCGCTGCTTTGATTGCACCGGGACACCAGCTCTCGCTGCTTTTTGATTTCACCGGACACCAGCTCTCGCTGCTTTGATTGCACCGAACAACAGCTCTCGCTGCTTTGATTGCACCAGGACGCCAGCTCTCGCTGCTTTTTGATTTCACCGATCACCAGCTCTCCCTGCTTTGATTGCACCGGACACAGCTCTCGCTGCTTTGATTGCACCGGGACACCAGCTCTCGCTGCTTTTTGATTTCACCGGACACCAGCTCTCGCTGCTTTGATTGCACCGGGACACCAGCTCTCGCTGGTAGGATTGCACCGGACACCAGCTCTCCCTGCTTTTTGATTTCACCGGACACCAGCTCTCGCTGCTTTGATTGCACCGGGACACCAGCTCTCGCTGCTTTGATTGCACCGGACACCAGCTCTCGCTGCTTTGATTGCACCGGGACACCAGCTCTCGCTGCTTTTTGATTTCACCGGACACCAGCTCTCGCTGCTTTGATTGCACCGGACAACAGCTCTCGCTGCTTTGATTGCACCGGGACACCAGCTCTCGCTGCTTTGATTGCACCGGACACCAGCTCTCGCTGCTTTGATTGCACCGGACAACAGCTCTCGCTGCTTTGATTGCACCGGGACACCAGCTCTCGCTGCTTTGATTGCACCGGGACACCAGCTCTCGCTGCTTTGATTGCACCGGGACACCAGCTATTGCTGCTTTGATTGCACCGGGATACCAGCTCGCGTTGGTCTTATTCTTGGCTCTGTGCCAGAACCCGTTTTGTATTAAAAAAATGAGAGCGGTTGTCGCATGTTTAAAATTTGGAGCTGGAGGCACAATGCGTTACCACGCTCTCATTGGTCTGATCACACGTCTTTGCTCTGTGCCCACCCGGGTGGTCGAATCCAGAGAATCTTGCTACACAAAGTAGCAGTTTCAAGAAAAGAGATCTCGGACGACTGCAGTGTATAACTGCTGCTAGAGGAACGTAGGCACAAAAGATAAATGTATATATAGAAACTTACCATTTGTTATCATGAAAGGTGCACCGGGAACCTGTTAGGAAACCTCTTGTGACAAAAACTTCATGTGGGACACCCTAATACAGTTGAGCACAGACAAGTTTTTTGGTGCTTTTGTAATCGTTTATTGTCGTTTGGTCATTAAAAATACACCGTCTTGGCGACTGACTGCGTGTATCTGACATAAAGAGTTGCGTTCTCAATGTGACTTGTCGTGTGACTTGTTGAACCAGCGTAAAGGCCATCCACGACACTCTTGGGTTTAGTCATGCGGCCGTGCGATAGTCTTACGACTGTAAAAAAATGCCAAAGACTGTCAAAAGACTATCATTGACCGGTCGCTGGTCGTGGAGTTGATTGTGTAAGACGGTTTGACGATAGACTGCGACCACTTTGAGGCAAATTACTTCAGCTACGACTACTCACCAAAACACCGGTCGTAGGGAGGTTTTGTGCAGGATCAAAGAGCTTAAAACTTATTTTCCTCTTGCGATCGATCCCGACCACCAGTGACTTGTCGTACCTTATCTATAGTCGTAACTGGTCTGACTGGGCTCTAACGGAGATACAGGCATTCACGAGATGACATGTGAAAGTAAATATCTAATAAATTCGATTAAGATTGTCAATATTATTATGATTTTTAAATATATTCTTTTAAATAACCATCTTCAGCTTAATGACATTGTCAGTAGGATGCGATTATTATCTGAATTAAGGTGGAATCTGGTTGGGCAAACGAGAAATTGCGCTTTTAAGCAAGGGCGGTGAAAACAAAGGCCGACCCGGGGCGTGTCCATTGCTTCCTTAAATAACATTCGCAAACTATTCGTCATAATTTCAGTGTTATTGAAAAAAGTGCCTGGCCGGGGTATTTAGTCAGATTATAATGGGCCGTATGCTGATGGTTGAATTAAAGGTGGATTAATTTAAGCGATAGTCCCTGATTAGAAGGAGTACTATTATAACTTAAATCCGTATGCTGATGGTTGTACTAAAAAAGTCCCGGTTAAGAACGCGGATTAATATATATATATATATATATATATATATATATATATATATATATATATATATATATATATATATATATATATATCCCGAAAACGTGGACCTGTTAAGGGGGTAGTTTAAAGGTGGACTACCTTCAGAGAAAACAAGGAGTCAGTCTAAAATGTCGCAATTAGAAAATATAGTAAAAATAAGCAAAGTTAAATTCTCTAAAACATGACCAAAGATATACCGATAGTGAAAATACAATAACTCGCATCTTGCTTATATTAGGTTTTATGATGAATAAGGTTCAAAGGTAATAACAAAGAAAAGTTTTATAATGATATTTTTTTGTAAGTGACAAAATCAAACTAACTGTACTTATTTTCGGCTACTCTTAACGGTCCGGCCGAACTGGAAACGCTTGTGCATATGAGCACGTCAACACCCATAAGCCCTGAGGTGTGGTGACATTTGCCGACCTGCTTATATACATATACACATACCCACTTAGTCCGCAGTTTAACCGCGCTTTAACACTATTTTTTTTTTTTATCTTTGAGAGATGGTAAACTTCATTGACCTTCTTCATTAATATGCATAAATCCAATGAGTACGCAATTTAACTGATCCGGGTTAAACCGACGCCGAGCATACCAATTAAAATTGTTTCAAAATTAGTTGCTACTAATAATGACTGTTCACTAGTCCTGGTATTTTTTTTTTGACACAATCACACGGTAATGCTACGCTACCCCAAGTGGCGTGGCCAGTGGAAGATGCTGTAAGTGCATGCCCTGGCGTCCGCACCTCGCGAGTCAGGTATCAAACCTCGTCCCATGATTCGACCTAATGAAATGTCATGCATCATTTTTGTAATTCTTTTCTCCATTAAAGTCTGTTGAGTGTGTTAATATTGTTTCATTTTTCCAATTATGATAGGTAACGTTATAAAAACTTTATTGAAATAAATTTCAAAATAAATGTGCTTTATAAGAATACCATTATTAATGTTTCATAATAATTAAGAATTATGCACAGATATCTTCCGTTTATTCAACAGGTATGGTGGATCATGTTTACACTAACTCTTTAGTTTCTTACACAGACACACGGTGGCGTCCCCCGTTGTATTGGATGATCCTGTATCTCACTTCTGAGCTCGTCCTGAGACCCTACACTCCTGTATGCACTTGGTTTTATGCGTCAATTTTTCTTCCAGGGTGGGGGGGGGGGGGGGGGGGGGGAATGACTCGCCGACATAACCACACATATACATATATATATATATATATATATATATATATATATATATATATATATATACACCTTTTTGGCGGCTGTATGACACATGTCAAATATATTTCAATATAATATTTCACAATTAACTCATAAATGGAGCCTGTCTATATTCTATTTAAATCTATATTTCATTTACAATGTATATATATATATAATTCTCTGAAAAGTGGGGGGATGATAACATTGACCATCCCCCCTTGCCAAAAAGTGGGGGGGGGATATATACCCCCCACCCCCCACCCCTATATTGACGCCCCTGTTTTGGTTTCAGTTTGTATTCTTATATTCTCCTATTTTTGCACTCTTATTTCTTGGTAAAAGTAGAATGCAAGGTCATTTTTTTGTTTTGTTTATAAAGAATGGTTTATGATGGGGTTTGTATTTTTGATGGAAGCGGACAACCATTTAATATTTGTGTTTTAATCCACCAAGCAGCTTAGCATGTCTCCATGTATTTAATATTTTGTTTTTCACTTAGTTATTTTGTTACAAAAATTTAATTACTAAATAACTGTTCTACATCTGAATATTGGTAATTCTCATTTACAAATATCCATCGTCACTGTTTACATTAATTTACCGTCTGGTAGTTCGTGATTAATGGATATTTGTACTATGTCATTTCTCGGCTTCCGAACTTTTAGCATATGATTTGGTATATTGTTTTGTTCAGCACTACAATTGATGGCTTTTGTGTGATGATAATAGCATTATATTTATATTATTCATTTAATACCCTAATACTCACTTCTCCATTTTTAAATGCCAATCCAAGATGTGGACGTCAGTTTTATAATAGTAAATTGATTGATCAGGGTGAGTGTTAAAATCTTTATTTTAAAATACAACATTTAAAATTGATATTTCGTCAGGATAATACCATGCATATCAGATATATATATATATATATATATATATATATATAATATATATATATATGTGTGTGTGTGTGTGTGTGTGTGTGCTGGGAAATCTCATTACATCAGCAGAGTCATTTTTTGTGCGTAGAGTGCTCGAGACATTGTGGTTAGTTGTAGACGGAGACGAAAAGCGACGGAGGAAGGGTAACGGCAGGGATTAATAAATTAGAAAACCTGCTAGGTCCGGTCATATACTCCGTAAGAGACAGTGGCGGATGCGGGTGCTAAAAACTGCCAGTTTGACCGTACCCCTAGTGAAGCACAAACCTCTGGAAATCAAAGACCGTCCGCAATGTACCGTATTTCCTTTATCATACGCCAGGCCGTAAATAGTCGCCTGCCTTATTAATCGCCGGGGCAAAACAATGTCTAAAAAATAAACGCCGGCCCTAAATAGACGCCGATACGCATATACTAGTATTCATGCTTTTGGCCCGGGAGTAGTGATGTGAACACAAAAACTAAAATGTTTTGACAAATCTGTATTAACAAGAGTATGGCATCATATCCTTTAAAAAAATGTTACAGTAGTCAGTGTACGGCAATTCACGAATAATCCTGTGATGTACACCACTTTGTTAATTTAAACATTAGACGCATTCAACTGTTATACAATTAGCACTGATTATTTATACTATGTATAAAAAAGTGTACCTAGCAAACGTGAGCTTATATATTTTGTAATGCCTATAGATGACTATACTCCTTTATTATAACATACTGATTTCCGACTTCATTATTCACTCATTATTATGCAGTACGAGAACCACAAACAGAATGTATAGTACAGTCATATAACATGTCAGCAACTTAGTGAATCCTGAAAACGAGCACCTGTTATCTGACAATTCATAGCCCTCTTTTGACATTCTATCGCCGCGAATATTTTTGTAATAACTTGCTATTATTTACAGCGTTGCACAGACGAATTCCGTGTTAATAAATAGGTGCGTGCTTATGTGTATATACATTTAACAAAGTAGTGGCATTTTATGCACATGTGCAATATATCTACATAATCGCCACCATAAAGCATAGCGAATACAAAATGCTAATTTACACAGCTGCACAATTCGTCACAGAAAGGCGAAAACCTATAATTTATGCCCCAATTTTTAAACCATGCAGTTCACAAGCGTGCCATTCCACCTCGCTAGAAATATATGCATTTTAAATTATGGCACAACAAATATAACATTTTCACTGTTGTGTATGGTTTATCTACCACACCAGCAGAATGAGAATCCTTGCATATTAACTTCATCTTGTGTTTTATTTTGTACCATGTATGTTCCTCCATCACATGACTTGATCTTTTTCTCTTGACACCATTAATAATTCAGTGACATAAGCACCACCTTTTTTTGTCAAATAATGTAAAAAAGGCCCCTTCCACTCTTTTTTGTACAAGAACTCAGTGGACCTTTGAAATAATGCTCAAAGTTTTATGTTGTTCTAACAACAATTGCCGGACTGTATTTAACAATAATTCGATCACAACACGACAGCTATCAGCTCTGTGGTTATAAGCAGACAAACCGTAATTGTCCACTTTTTATTCTGATTGACTGTGGCGCCATCATGGTTTTCCCCTTCTATTATTGGTATAGCTGTGACACGTGACCTACTTTCTGTCACGTGACCGTACAATCCCCCGCTCCTGGTCTTGGCACCCTTGGCGTTGCGGGCCTTTGTGACGCGGCCTCGAGTACAGTGGTTCCGCCACCACCTCATCTGGATAAGCTCCAGCTGCCCAGTCCGATGCATCCTCTGTATCTCAGCGTCAAGCACACTTTTCCATCGACTGCCCTGGCTGAGAGCCAGCGAGAAGTGACTTTGTTCCAGAAATGGCTCAATCATGTAAAGATCACAAGGCCGGTTGGCGACTAGATACCTGGCCTTAGGAACATCTATTAAATATGCATAGTTCTCCCGCCGGGCCCGGTCCACCCCTTCTTCCGTACTTTGTACAAAGACAGACGGGTAAATATTGGTCATCAACGCCCACATGCGAGCATGTGTAGGGTTCGATGTCTTTTTGAAATAATTCTTCAACAAACTGTTTTCGCTGAAACCCGTTTTTATTTCCCAGTGCTGCAGAAGTTCCGTAAGAGTTTTAATTCGAGAGCGCCGTCTGCGGGGCTTTTTAAGAAGCGCTGTGTAACGGAAGGACATAAAAGGCACCGTGAAATCCACGACCTCTGACCTCTCATCAGTTTTAACTAATGGGGCCAGACCTATGTTTGCGTCCTGGAAATAAATAAAACAATAATACTGATAATGAAATTAATAATTATAATTAAAAGTAGAATGTATGAAGGTCTATACATACAGTCACTATAGCCGAAATCTGATCCCATATGTGTTAGCTTGCAATTAAATTAAGGAAAGACAGTGTAACAGATTATTTGTATACTTGAATGTTTTAATATTAAAAATGAGAGAGAGAGAGAGAGAGAGAGAAACAGAGAGGGAGGGAGAGATTTTACAAATATCTCCATGAACTCACCCCTCTGGACAGCTGACCAATGATACCTTTCCACGTATTGTTTTCTCCCTTGCCGCTGTACTGACCGTCACTGACCAGTCGGATCGTGTACTCGAACCCGATACTCTCAGACAGTCTGAGGATGAGATCGGCCAGGAAGCCCTCGAACCTGTCATTTCCCATCAGAAACGGACTCCCTTTCTTCAGCATCATGTACGGTGCATCCTGCAGCAAGATGATGGCTAATAAACAGTATTATACCCTTTAAACGATACAGAAGTGTATGATTGTTTTCTCTAACAGATAAAATGCCTTCCTTTAAGAAACCGAAGACCATATATGTATGGAACAAATCTTTAACCTGATATTGTGTTAATCTATAAGCCCTTAAAGTATGAATATTTGTAGAACAAACAGTTCTGTGTTTATTTATGAGAAGTTATTTATAGGGTCCGCTTTGCTTTAACGTTACGTGTACCTTTGACAAAATATAAAATATTTACGGGTACTTTTGACAAAATATTAAGAACATGTATTTACGTATTCTGTAGAGCAAAATATAATTTTTTATACAAACTTTGATTATACACGTTTTAATAAAATTTGACGTTCAACTATCAGATATTCCTAAAGAAAATGTCAAGGACAAGCAAACAGTGTTTGAAATTAGCAGGCTGTATCCTTTTTTTAAATGAAGTTGCATTTTCTTAACAAATAACTGATTTTTCACGATCTTGGGTCTCTAAATGCATGTATAGAAAGCTCTGTTATAAAATAACGTCTTGCATTAATTTTACAAGCAAGTCTGAAAATAGACACCATGAACACAATCTGATATTCCTCTTACACTGACCTAGCTATATAATCGGATTATTATATTGGAATGCGTGATCGTTTTGTAAATAACTAATTTTTTTTTCTCCATGGAATTGTCATACAGAGCCATTTTGTATGGAAACCAGAACATGAACATGCTGTAAACAAGTGACTTCAGGTATCCGCAAAATCACAGAGGCATGGATAATGTGAGGCATTGAATCTCTCTTAACATGAAAGTCATTCAAATATGTTGCATCAGAGATCCAAGTATCCTAAGATGAACGGATGTATAAAACTTAAAACAAGCCCTACAGGCCTAATGTGAACCTGTGCAATTGGGTAAACACCAGTTATAATGCTTCGCTGATAACATACTTTACAATTTAAAAAAAAAGTACTTGATTATTTTCAAGTAAATGTGTGACAAGTCCATGTACAAAGCAAGTACTAACATTTTGAACCTTAGTATACAAGCACCAGCTAGAAATATAGAAATATGGGTAGTCGACAAGAGACAACAGGTATCCGGCTAATCACAGAGGCATGGATAAAGTAAGGTATGAAATTTCGCCTAAAGTGACAGCCCATGAAATTTGTGGCATTAGAGTATCCCAAGAGACATGGATGGACGAAACTTAAGATTAATGTAGGTGTCACCACCAGTCATATGTAGAAATTATTGCTATCCCAGATCTATTGACATCTATGGACAATTTGCACCAAAAACAGATTCTTGGATGGACGCTACGTAAAAATGATTGTAGGCGGCACCACCAGGCTTGTGTATAAGATGGAGGAATCCAAGATCTAAACTTCAGGCCGATAAGTCAAACCACTCCTGAGAAAAGGGCATCAATGTATTTAATGAAAATGGAATGATATGTGGCGCCACCTGTCTGGTCTACGACAAAGCTATCCAAGATGTATAAACGTGCAAAGTTTCAGGCTAATACTTCCATAAACTCCTGAGATATGTGCAAGTTTCAACAGATTTATGGATGGACGCTACGTGAAAACGAATGTAGGCGACAAAACCAAACTTGTATACAAGATCTAAGGACATGCAAAATTCCAGGCCAATACAGCAAACCACTCTTGAGAGAAATGCATCAATGTATTCTTCGGAAACGGAAAGGTAGGTGACGTTAACTGTCTGTTCTACCAGAAAACTATCCAAGATGGATGGGCATGCCAAATTTCAGACCATTAATTTGAGCCACTCCTTAAATATGTTCAAATCAAACGCGCGAATGTCACGCATGAACGACTGCAGGTGGCGCCACCAATCTTCAGTGCGAGATGGAGGTATCAAGATCTATGGATATTCACAATTTAAGCCCAATACATTGAACTACACCAGAGATATGGACTGTTATCACTAAAACGCACAAATGGCAAATGCACCGATGGAAGCCACGCAAAAAACGATTGCTGATGGCGCCACCAGTCTTCAGTAAGAGATCTAGGTTTCAAAGATCTATGGACATGCACAGTTTCAGCCCGATACCTAGAACCACTCTTGAGATATGACCTTTAATCATTAAGATGCACAGGTGGACACTGTGCGTAAAAAGATTGCATTTGGTGCCCCCAATCTTTGTTAGGCAGGTGTTCAGGTGACCAAATAATTATACTGGGTTTCAGAAGGATCGGTCTAAAGTCTCAGAGGAATTCTTCGTAGTCGAACGCTGCGGAAGCCGCGTAGAAACATAGTATCCGCAAAACTTTGTTTTGGCGGAGACAATAAGCTTCTATGCACATCTGTAAGGTGATTGCTAACTCCATGATTATGACCCTAATATAGGGTATAAATAAGCACCACCTTGGCCTCACTTCACAGTCTGTGTACACAGTATGCTATAACACGGGCAAGCCGTAGTTTCACAGCTTTTTCTCGCTCCACAGTCTGTGTACAAAGTATATTGTAACACGAGGTACGGCCGTGGTCTTACAGCTTGTCCTCGCTCCACAGTCTGTGTACACAGTATATTGTAACACGAAAACCGGCCGTGATCTTACAGTTGTTCCAGTCTGTGTACACAGTATGTTGTAACACGAGGTTCGACCGTGGTCTTACAGCTTGTCCTCGCTCTACAGTCTGTGTACACAGTATGTTGTAACACGAGGCATGGACGTGGTCTTACAGTTAGTCCTCGCTCCACAGTCTGTGTACAAAGTATATTGTAACACGAGGTACGGCCGTGGTCTTACAGTTAGTCCTCGCTCCACAGTCTGTGTACACAGTATGTTGTAACACGCGAGGTTCGACCGTGGTCTTACAGCTTGTCCTCGCTCCAAGTCTGTGTACACAGTATGTTGTAACACGAGGTACGGCCGTGGTCTTACAGTTAGTCCTCGCTCCACAGTCTGTTTACACAGTATGTTGTAACACGAGTTACGGCCGTGGTCTTACAGTTAGTCCTCGCGACACAGTCTGTATACACAGTATGTTGTAACACGAGTTAAGGCCGTGGTCTTACAGTTAGTCCTCGCTCCACAGTCTGTGTATAAAGTATATTGTAACACGAGGTACGGCCGTGGTCTTACAGTTTGTCCTCGTGACCAGGGGCGTCAATATAGGGGGGGGGGGGGGGGGGATGGGGGGTATATATACCCCCCCACTTTTTGGCAAGGGGGGGATGGTTAATGTAATCATCCCCCCCCCACTTTTCAGAGAATAATATTATAATATTGCAAATGGGATATATTAATAACTAGAATTAAAAACTGAGAATCCATTTACTAAAAAATGTTATATCTAAAACTTGCTTAAATTCACAAAATAACTTATTTTCTATTATAATATTATAGTTATTTGAAATATAATTAAGTATATTTATATAAATAAGTATAAATATATAAATATATATATAATAATCATATATATATATATATATATATATATATATATATATATATATAGTTGAATATTTCACTCAGAGACGCTGAAAAAGAAATATATATATATATATATATATATATATATATATATATATATATATATATATACGAAGTCATCCCCCTCCCACCCTGGAAGAAAAATTGACGCCACTGCTCGCGACACAGTCTGTGTACACAGTATGTTGTAACACGGGCACAACCGTGGTCTTACAGCTGGCCATGAACATATGAGGTCGATGTTTATGTCCGCCGAATCACAGACTCACAGAAATCACTGTGAAGCCACAATAAAACAGACACGGGAGTAATTGGTCAGAAGGCATCAGGTACCACGGGTCCAGCCAGCAGCTGATGTAACAGTTGTAAGGAACAACTGTCAGTGATTAACTCCCCGTGATCACTTACAAGGCTGTGTGGTAGTCCTATGTTAGGACGTTAAGGCCACGGCCATATGGTCTTTAATAATGCCTTATAGGCCTACTGACTGTCCGTGAGGGACTTGATGTCAGAATCATTGTAGGCCTACTCATTGTTATGGGTTCATCACTGAAATGAGATTTCAGTTATGGGGATCCTCTTATGGAAAAGCGTAGCAGGGGTATATTGGGATATTTGCAAAATAAACAGAGAAAATGGAGGCAATTTAGCAAATTTCTTACCAATAATGGCTAATAAACTGTTCTGGAGTAAAAATAAATTATGTAGAAGTGCCCTTATAAGGAAATTGTTAAGATTTCAACTCCTGTGGGTTTTTTTAGCCTGCCATGCGGTCATGTTTATCTTTTGTCACATGACCCTGTCCTTGACCTTATTGATATGAGTAAAGTTGTCCTCTGATTATTGTTCCAAATAAATTATAGTAAATATTGTTTCCATAACTTCCATAGGCAAATTTGTTAAAACCTTAAATGATATAGCCATAAACTTATAAAGGACTTATTGAGGCCATATATTATCATTTACTCATAAGTATTATTCATGAAATAAGATTTTTTTTATAGATTTATTAGCAATAAATTACTCTGGTACACCAGAGGTCAGGTCACAGGTCAGGTCATGGGTGACCAGAGTTCATGCCTCAGCAACATGGCTGTGTCAGTGATGGTCTTCTGCTCTTCTCTTCATGATAAAATGCTGTTATATCATATATAACATAAACAGGAGACACCACATGTATGGAAACTGATATATAAAGGATATATAGGTAGAGTGAACATAGTTTAAGCTGCATCTTATTCTTAATTACTCTTTTATTCTTTCCTTCTGATACATCAGAAGGACCGCTACGATATTTCGTAAGAACATACTCAAGGCTGAGTATGGAGCCCGGGTCACCTGGTGTGTAATTCTCAGCCTTGCACCAAGGCAAGCCTACTCATATATACTTATTAATATTATATCAATGCCATCAAGGATATTGGTGCTAATGTTTGTACACTTGGCAGGCCCCCTGCCTGTACGTTTGGAAGAACCCCTACCTGAACACTTTGCAAAAAAAAGATGGCCTGTGTACTTGGCAGGATCTAGCTCTGTAAACTATCCCTGTACTCTACAGGACTCACATCGTCTGTCACGTGATTGACTCCGGCATACTATAGGCGACATGGAGATACGGACTAGAGACCCGAATGGAAAAAAAGAACGTAATATATAAAGTGTCTTTCAGGTTGGTTTAAGATTGTAAAATAAAATCCCAACAACTACAAGTAACCAAGCAACTCATAAAAGTACATGACTACCGTTCCTTCAGACATCGGTGAGTGTCTCTGGTTGGCCACTAAAGGCTAGCTGAGGGGGCTTCATATCAGACTGCAACAAATATTGAATTACTATGATATTCATGTTTCTGTAACTTCAGAATGGGTAGAGGTGATAAGCTGAACTTGTTCTTCTTATGATAATAATTAAATAAATATTTAATTTTCAAACATAGAAATGTTCTTTTTTTCGTAGAATAATGCAGTACACACACCAACATGTGCACAAGTGACATATAGGCCTATATTGCACAAAAATGTCCTGCTAAGTCTGCCAAAATTACACACACAGTTATAAGCACTTGAAATTACCAATTTCGTTGTCACAACCAGTTTTGTGGTGCTCTGTCGCTCAGTAGGGCCGGAGGTATGAAGGCCTGCAATTATATAAAGAAAGAAGTGACCCATTAGTCATGGTGCTCAGTTCCTAAGAACAAATCTGTGACACTATTTTCTAATATGGCGCAAAGTAAATATTCTAGAGGTGAAAAAAAGCAAGACTGGATATAATCGGTTTGGTGTGCACAGAAATTATTCTAAAAATGTCACCAAAAATGTGCTTGAATGGAGAAGATGTTTTGCAAGAGAAAAGTTGATAAAACAATAGTGATCTTGTCAAATGTAAGCTAATTCATACAGCAGGGATAGTGTGATTTTGATATGTATCAAAGTTTACTCAAACTAAACCAATTTCACCAATTTGCAGACATTTTTAAGCAATTAATAACAAAATAAGGCTAAATAAAGCGCATTATTTTAATACAGGACATGATTCAATGCTGAACATCTGCATGGGTGAAACAGCTTATGAATGAAACGAAAACAGTGCATAAACATTTATGTAAAAGAAAGCTAAAATCATTGTGAAGGAGCACAGAATAAATGTGTTATCTCACTTCTGTATGTCAGTATAATAACATAATATGATTTATCAAAACGTACATTTAATAATGACTAGCATAATAATTGGGATGATTAACAAAATTTAATTAAATGTGAACATTTTAATTGGTTGTCCAGCCTCAAACATCCCCCCCCCCCCCCCCACACACACACATGTGCACACACCAAGATCTGCGCTTGTTGTGTGCCAAAATGCGAAGATGATAAGTGACTAGAACTGAAAACTGAATGAAACAGCAAAAATCATTCTGTACAAACACATGTTTCAAATGAAGCTGTTTCTCGCCGGGGGCGCGTGGTATATAGGAGCTTTTATGACGTCTTTCGGTTTTTGCGGTGACATAGTGCAGCATTCCTTAATGACTATGCCGGTGTCTCCGTAACAGACATGTAACATGACACTCCCGTCTCCGCTGGATCACATTCTAAGTGGCAGTTACAATGACAGACCTGACGTTTATCACAATGAGAAACATTAAAACTCAGTTATCTCATGCAGACAGTTACTTGTATTCTTTTTTTAGATAATGTAGGCTCTCATTGTTTCATAGTGTTTTTATCGGTTAAAATGGGTTGTTCGCTTGTAAATATTTTGTTACTGTATTATTCATCCTCTAACAAAAGTGTCCACCGTGCCTTGTGTTTAAGGGTCGGATGCATAAATGAATGTGTTAAAGTAAAGCTGACTTTAAGCAAAGCTTTCAAAAACTCAAACAAGCATACACGTTTTTATAGCACTGAATTGTATACTCCCAGATGTCGCTAAGGTGTGAATAAAGTGTGGTAAAAGAAAAATTTTCCTGGTAGTTGGAAGAGTTGGTACTTTTTATACTTGCATAAACACATTAATACACGTTTATAATAAAAGTCCACTCCCCAGTATATCATCATATCTGAGAAAAAAATTCAACAATATATATGATTTAAATTAAGTCTGGCCTTAAGAACAATAGTTACTTATACGTGTTTGGTGCATATATATATATATATATATATATATATATATATATATATGTATGTACACCAAACACTGAAGGACACTATTTAGGGGTTTGCATGGTAGTCACTTGTATCACACATCCTTCAATGATTTCTTTCATATCATAAGTTTGAAGGAATTCATACTGGCAACTTTTTATTAAAGTCAGGAGAAATTCTTATACCTCATTTAACATGCCGGTATCTGCCTCTGTCGTTCACATGACACGAGCGCTGACGACACAGCTCTGTAAATATTTATCTTTTTTTTAAGAGTTGTAAATTGTTAACACATTGTTTTGGCTAATGAAATATCCCGGAGCAGGCAGTGTCAGCTACTTACATTTTCCAACATCACCTTCTGTTGGCAGGTCGGTTATGTAATAATATTCTTACTGTTCGGATTCTGCTGCTCGGTATTTAATTAATTTCTTTTCCTTTTTAAGTCCTAAATCCTAATGTTATCATACTTATTTCTAATAAAGTACACTTTATTTTTGGATAAATAGATTAAGGATATATAGGGGGTAAGGCAGTACCAGCCGTCAGAACACATAACGTGACAGACGGGTCGTAACACGTCGTGTTTTCACTTTGGAATGTCTGTGCATGGACATTACTGTGTATATTTATATATATATATATATATATATATATATATATATATGAATGTTCGTAAAGATATCCGGAACCATATTTAAACGAATAATGCTATGGGTCAGAAGACAGACAATGATATATGGCAATTAACATGTTTATAGCTTTAATAGCCAAAGAGAACACAAACAGTTTTTTTTTCTTCTCCTTCTTTAGGTGTCTCAGATTATGAAATCGGTTTTCATCGTTTCAAATATATTTCATTTCATCACAGACACCAATTTTATTTTTAAAGAATAATTTATTTATATACAAAACAGGCGATTTCAAAATAAATAATTTCATTGTCACTCCGGTAATGACAAATAAGTTCAAATTTAAATGTGATATTTACAAATAACAAATTTACGGACTAACATTACAGAGGTATTAATTATTATTAACAGAAGTATATATGTAACAGAAGTTCTATGTTCTGATATCCTATGATATAACATATTGTAAAAAATTATAATTACAATGGTAATGTGAGTACATGTAAAAAAAAAAAAATCATAGTACCTCGAAAATTGGTTTCCACTTTTGCTCATGAAAAGCACTTTTGTTTCTATTTTTTGCTACCTTTCTTTCCATTTGTTCTGTATTTTTAACATGCATAATGTACTTCTCAATGCACAGAGAAGTTGGATTCTCACGGGTTTTATAAACCACGTATTTATATATCAGGAGCAATGTGTTAATAAGATCAACGTTTTCTTCACTTTCAACACCCATATAAATTACACTTGGACAAAGAGATGGCATAGTGATGTTCCTGTATCCGACCCAAGTTTTGTTCTGCATATAAAACGTGATGGAAGTATGACATTCGCAAAATAAGTGCATGACGGATTCTTTTTCAATAAAACAATACGAACATCTGTGTGTATAAGATACTTCCCTCACATAAAGTTTTTCATTAACACCAAGTACATTATTAAGAATCCTGTATTGAAATTGTCTAAGATTCATATCAAGTGTTTTGGAGTAAACATAGGCAGTTGCTCGTTTCCAATTAAAATGTTTATATCTATAAGTTATTTTCTTTTTTGCTATTGGTTCCGATTTTTTATTCGTAATGAGTTGATTATAAATATGCTTAAATGATATTTTGTGCAAGTCCCATACACTCTCTTTAAATGAAATTAAGTAAACTTGTGAAAGAGAGGCAGAGATTCTGGTTTTACTGATATGCATTGTCCACTTTTTTGGGATTGCATTTTGCAATGCTGCCCAATGCATAAAATACTTTTTATAATCATAAGTGTTAATAGATATAATATCTCTTAAATGCCTTTTTTCTCTTTTAACGTTATACAAATGATATACGTATTTTATCCCTAAATTGTCAAAATATCGATAAAAGATTGTTTTACCTCCTACTGTAATATATCTATTATTCCACAACTGTTGGGTACAAATTGTGTCCTCATTTTGAGGTTGTCCTGATGTCAATGGAATCCATAGTTCCAGGCAACGTTTATAGAAGTCTGGAAGTTCAATATCTTGGATTCTTGGGTCAAACTTTCCACATATATTCTTTATTCCACCAATCTTTTTCAAATACATGTCAGGAATGATTCTGTGTTTGCCATTATTCCCACAGATTAACTTTACGATCCACATAACTCTTTATGATTCTACAATCGTTTCACAATCTGGCAATTTTATACCTCCGTTTTCATAAGTATTAATCAAAGTGCTATACTTAATTTTTGGTTTTCTCCCATTCCATATGAAATCCACCATACAGTGTTTAACTATTTTTATGAATTCTTTTGTCGGATCCAGTACATTTGTAACATATATAATTTTTGAAACACCCAATGCTTTTATTATTGTATTCCGTCCATATATAGTCAAAGACCTTTGCTTCCACAGATTAAATATTGTTTGCATCTTCTCAAAGTTTCTATGGAAGTTCAGTGCATTAGACAGACGCCTATCAAAAGTATGATAGATCCCTAATATTTTGAGTGCGTCTTCATTCAGGTCTACCCATTTAAATTCATTTAATTCATTTTTATTATAACCCTTGTTGCTTATCCATGCAACCTCACATTTGTTATAATTTAATTTGATATCTGAAATATTACCAAACGTCTCGAGTAATGAGCATAACGTAACCCTGGAGTCTATATCTCTAAGGAAATAGGTTGTATCGTCTGCAAAAATACATTGTTTAATTTCTTTTCCACTGATACTTATTCCTCTAATTGAAACGGACTCTCGTACCATTATTGATAGTATTTCGACAGCCATTACAAGTAGAAAAGGGGCCAATGGGTCTCCCTGCCTTGTGCCCCTGGCTACCTTTATATATCCTGTCGTATACCCGTTATTCATTATACAGCTTTCTATATCATTGTGGAGGAGTTTGACCCATTTGATAAAGGACTCGCCAAAACCGAATTTTTTCAACACAATAAACATATAATCATGACATATTGAATCGAAAGCGGCTGCGAAATCTACAGCGAACATTATATGTGGTTTGTTCTTTCTAATACAATAGTCTATTATATCACAAATTAAACGATTGGTGTCACAAATATTCTTCCATGGACGAATGCTGTTTGGTCATCATTAATTAGGTCCGGCAATACAGCTTTTAGACGATTAGCTAATACTTTACTGATAATTTTACAATCAACATTCAGCAAACTAATTGGTCTCCATGAAGATAACAATCTATTGTCTTTCCCAGGCTTTTCTATTAAGGTTACTGCAGCTTGTCTTTGACTAGTTGTAAGTCTTCCTTCATCAAAGCATATATTGAAACATCTGACTAGATCTTCCCCAATCAGGTCGAAAAATTTTATGTAAAATTCTTTTGGTAAACCATCATTCCCGGGGGTTTTGTTATTTTTTATTTTTGTTTCAATGCATTTAAAATCTCTTCCTTTGTTATATTTCCCTCACAGATGGCAGCTTCATCTTCCGACATGTGGGGAATGTTCATTTTTGATAAAACATTTAAACACTCTATGCTAGTAACACTAATACCGCTTTTGTATTTACCTTCGAAATATAACTTTATTTCTTTCATTATTGACTTATGGTCTGTTATTTCTTGTCCATTAACCAACAATGTTCTTATAGTTGATTTCTTTTTATTCCTTTGTTCCAGATTTAAAAAGTATTTTGTGTTGCGTTCTCCTTATTCATACCAGATTACTCTAGATCTAATAATTGCACCTTCCGTAATTTTTTCATAATAATTCCTCATTAGCTTTATCAAATTCTTCCCTACTTTCTTTATTGATGATCGAAATATTATTTTTTGCCTTTTCGGCCTTTTTCTCTAGATCTTCCATCCTTTGTCTCTCTGTTTTCCTTATTTGTTTAGAAAAATAAATTGAGAATTCTTTGATTTTATATTTCATATATTCCCACCACAGTTTTTCATTCATTTTGTTTTTATAGTCTTCTTTCCATGATTTTATTTTCTCTCTCAATATTGACTGATAATTTGTGTTGTCTTAAAGGGATATGTTAAGTTTCCAATGTGAGGGACCGTGTTTAGCATTATGAACAGATTTAATATTACATATCACCGCTGCGTGATCCGTTGCAACAGCATTTATAATATTGACTTCGCTTATTGGGCTATTCAATTCACTGGATACTAAAATAAAATCTAATCTTCGCTGCACGAATGGATTCATACTCCGCCAGGTAAAGTCTCGGGTAAAGGGTTTCCTTATTCTCCATATATCTATTAGATCATGTGTTTCCATAATGGCTGAAACTGCATCGATAGATTTGAATTTCGGACGATAATTACCACCATCTGTATCAATATATGAAAAACAGAAATTAAAATCACCACCCCAAATTATCCAACTCCCTGTTTCTACAAACAAGGCATGAATTTTAGAAGCTAAGTTTTGAAAGTATTTTACTTGTTCTTTTTCTGTATTCGGAGCATATGTGTTAATAAATGCAAAAGGGGAATCTTGAACTAATGCTTGCATGACTATAATTCTACCATCATTATCTGTTTCAATTCTAATATCTGATATCGCTATATCATTGCCCACTAATATTAATACTCCTTTTGACTGATGTGTACCGTGAGAAAAAAAAAACTTAAACCCTGCCAGTCTTTACACCAGGTTCTCTCATCTTGTTTTAAACTGTGAACTTCTTGCAGAAATATTATACTGTTTCTTCCACCATGATCAAGTAGCCATTTAAAGATTTTGATTCTTTTCTTGTACTCACGTAATCCTCTTACATTCAGAGTCAAAACTGAAAAATCAACCTCTGTCATTAACAAGATTAGTTTTCAATAAGTTCTTTTGCATAATTTTTGTTAGTCCTTTTAGAAACGGAACGTTGAAAAATATCGAATGATACCTAACGTTTTGAAAGGGTGCTGCTGTATACATATTGGCGCTCAATAGAATAGATATTCACTAGTGTTTTGGTGAATTAGACAAAAAAATATTATAATTGAGGGACGACTCAGCCCCGCTTTATATTACCACAAATAAAATGGTTATACTGTTGAATGTAAATTTGATGATAATGTCACAGTGTAGTGTTATTCGTATTTCTTTTTTTGTATAAATTAATGTTATAAAACTAAGAATATTCAAGTGAATATACCTAATCAAGTCAAATGATATGCTTATATTTATAAGTAATAATAAGGATGATTGGATGTCCAACCTACATTCCTTCCCGCCGTGCAGTGGCAATGCCTGTCTCTCAGCACTGACACTCCGTGAGAGAGCAAGCCGCACGGAGAGGTTACAGTGTGATAACATGTTTAACCCCTAATTTATAACATCTACGATGTATACATGGTTATATATATGTAATAAATGTAAATCGATGGACTCCCAACAAAGATATGTCCTGAAATTATTTTTCCACCGTGTGAACAGACTCTGGAGTGGACGCCATCTGTGGGGTGTTTTTAACAGTTTCAGAATACAATTGAGGTGGATTTTGCGTCAGCTCTTCGGACCATTGTTGGAGATCTCGGGGGTTCACAAAACGCATTGTCTTTGCGGTCATGTCTCTGATGAACACCACTCCGTCCCTGGTCCAACAGTCGTTGATCCGATTTCCGCGTTTTAGTCGTAGTGCTGACTAAAACATGCCTAGTCGGGTACGAGTCAGATCCTCGTTCACATCGAGTTCCCTGGCTTTGTTACCTGCCATTTTCAGTTTGGATTTAGCTTTCATAACTAAGTCCTTTGTTTTATGTGAAAGGAATTTCACCAAGATTGGTCTGGGCTTACCCGATCCCTGTTGTCGTCCAACTCGGTGACTGCACTCAAATGCGTCGCCACTGATTGTTACCCCCATCAGTTCCATGCTGACCACCATTTCCTCCGTGTTTTCTTCTTTCTCCTCCATCCACATATTATGTATTCTTACTGAATTAACTCTAGAATACTGCTGTTGTTGGTCCAATTCCCCTTTCAAATCACACACCGATTTTTCTAAGTGTACAATACGCATTGACAAATCTGCGATCTTTTGTTCATACATTCTAATTTTTGATCCACTGCCGTATCCATAATGTTTTTCAGGATTGTTTGAACAGATGGCGAAGTTAAGGCATTTGTGAAATATAATGTGAATTTATCAGAGTCATCATTGACGATGGGGGTTGGATTATCTTTAAATTCTAGACTAGCCAGTGGAAAGTCATCAGAGGAGTCAGAAGAATTCATGTTAGGCCTACTTCGTTTAGTATTCTTGTTATTGGCAGAGGAAGTCTCCGGAGATTCACTCAAAATTCTCTTTTTATCACGGCCCGAATCGGATTGCTTTGCTTTTGGAGGCATTCCTAAATTTTGAGGAGCCAAGAAGTTGAATATTTAGTTAGTTTAGATTTTATTCATGGAAAATGTCCTTGACCTATTGTTAACACTAAAGAAATTGACTGTCAACTCGAAGTGACATTTTCTTTTTCAGTTTTCTTCACTTTAATCCAGAACTGGAACACGAGAGTTGCACTGTCTATTGTGTGTAACTTTTACATTCATTTACTGTAACACCTGACGTATCTCAAATTCATTAACTCTTCACAATCATTAATAAAAGCGGAGCTGGTCCTACCTGGCCTTACTCGATCAGCGCCATCTAGTGCATCTCAACAAACAGTTGACTTCCTTCAATCTCAAATGCTGTGTGAAAGCACACGTGTATGTATACGTTAAGGAGATTCAATCTTTATAGTTTTGAAAATAATTTTTATCCAGATTCTAAATGTATGTTATTTTATTTAAATTTATATTATTTTATTTTATTTTATTGGACTCAATAAATTAGAGAATTTTTGTGAAATAGAACATGTTAATTGTTAATTAGAAAATGTAATCTAATTAATCCTCTGTTGCTGGCATTCTCAGTAAGACTTAATATGTGACAGTATCTGCTCTAAACTAAATGTTATACAGGGTTCGAAACTGGCAAAAATTAGCAGCTGTCGTAAAAGATTTTACTGCACCGAGCTTTTTTTTATTGAATCCAAAGCTTGTTTCAGCAATATGTTTGAATATAGTAGTGTGCATGTAAACACATTACACAGTCATGTTCCTTTCTTCAGACAGAGTGGCTCACATGCAGGGTTTTAAACCGGATGCATTGATCATTCTTTTACTGCGCAGAATAATGGAAGTATGAATTTGCTTAATTTCCGCAGAAAAGTAATCTGGATTAGATTCTATACAAATTTTTACCAGCCAAGGGGACTGTCACACCTGCTTAAAAATCCATTAAAGTCTGGTGAACCGGCACTGATTTCGAGCCCTGTTATCACACCTTATTCACTGGACCCATGTGTACTTAATAGTTTGAAAATCAAAATTCAGTTTAAAGCCTAATAAATAACTAGATGTGTCGGAACGACACTAATGCCCCCTCCAGGGGCAAATTAGAAACATTTGTTAAATTTTGTAAAATTTTTTAAGTTCAGGAGGTGTTGTATGGTCAAAAGTAGGTCAACAAGGGCAAAATGCAAACTCGATCTGTAAAGGGTCATTATCAAGCAACACACCAAAAATCAGGCCAGTATCTGCAGGCATTGTGAAAAAAAGTCCATATATGTGCATTTTTCATGAAAATTTCTGTCTTTCATGAAATTTTCTATGTTCAGGATCTGTCATATGGTGAAAAATATGTTAACTGGGACGAAACGCGAACTCGGTCTGTAAGTGGTTATTATGCGCCCACAGACCAAACATTAGGCCCGTATCTGTAAGCATTGCATTGCGAAACTAGAATATTAGCAAAAGTTGATAATCATTTATAAATTTAAATTGGAGAGGTATATACCATGTTTCATAACAATCCATCAAATGCTTCCTGAGAAATAAGCTGCTAAGTTTTTTATATACTATACTAAGCTATACTAAGCTCTGTGACCTTGAAAAGTAGGTCAAGATCACCCATCTTTGAACTTGACCAAGATTTTGTAAATATAATGAAATAGCACTGAAGAAATGAAGTTCCTGTATTGAATACCTTTGGAGATATCCTGCACAAAAGGCCAAAATTGAAAAAATCAGATAAAATTTCATTAAAAAATCAGAAATTGCAGGTGGCGCCACTAGAAAGTGTGCAGCACATACAGACCATCAGTCCCAATGATCATAGTAAGTTTTGTGAAAATCCACACAATGGTTCCTGAGATATAAACTTCTGAGTGTTTTTCTATAATCAGCTCTAAAATGTAGAAAAATGGGTCAAGGTCACCCATCTTCGAACTTGACCGAGATTTTATCGATATACATCTTCACTGATGAAATAAAATTCCAACGGTGAATCCTTTTAGAGATATCCCGCTCACAAGGTAAAAGTTAACAGACGCGGAACGGACGGACAGACACAGACAGACAGATGGACGGACGGACAGACGGACAGCTTGTGTGTCGACAATAGCCCATCAGCCTATGAGCTGAGGGCTAAAAACGGCTGTACATGTGTATTTGTCATGAAACTTTCTATTTTTCATGAATTTTTCTATGTTTAGGAGCCGTAAAACGGTCAAAATTAGGTCAACCGGGACGAAACGCGAACTCGATCTGAAACTGGTCATTATCTGCCCACACACCAAAAATCAGGCCAATATCTGCAGGCATTGCGAAAAAAGTCCGTACATGTGTATTTGTCATGAAAATTTCTATTTTTCATGAAATTTTCTAAGTTTAGGAGCCGTAAAACGGTCAAAAGTAGGTCAACCGGGACGAAACGCGAACTCGATCTGTAACTGGTCATTATCTGCCAACACCAAAAATCAGGCCAATATCTGCAGGCATAGCGAAAAAAAGTCCGTACAACTGTTTGATTTCGGAATGACGGAATGACGGAAGGACGGACATGGGTAAAACTATATGCCACCGGCCACTTTGTGGCGGGGGCATAAAAAGATAACTACACTTAAAAAACTCGCAACCAGGCTTGATTATTAAAGCCCAATTCTTCATGTACTCTTCAATTAATATAGTGTTATATATATATCGTATGATCATTAACTAATCTGAATGTCAATGTATTTCATTCATCAACTGTCCAACACTATAAAATCTTAATATAGAACAAAATGTTTAACCAAAGTTTCACTATTTTCCTTTAATATACAATAAATAATTTAAATTGCAGTTACGTGCGTCAACTGAGCCAGAAAAGGTTTCCTGTTATCAATAGCGAAATGTCCACATTACAAAATCAATATTATATTAAAAACTTGCGTTATATTCATGTTAATATGTCAGAATATTTATGTTGGCATCCCTTCGCCTTTTCCACACTTTTCAAATGTTATGAATCATTCATTATTAGAGAACAAGTGTCCATGGAAATTTTAACACTGCATTTTGTGACATTATGGTAAATTAAAATAACCTATAATTCCCATGCTAGGTTTTCCTATATGAACCTTTAGTATGTCAATATGAATGGGGACCTTAGTAGAATGTATGGTATCAAATAAGTTTCTGTCGTAATTTGTTCCAAGTTAGGTGTAAAAATTGGCTAGATTTACTGAATTATCAGTTATATGAAATTAACAATCACGTTGGTCAAACAGCATCAAGAGTTGAACTGAGCGCAAAAAAAAAAAAAAAAATCGATTCAGATGCAGACACTCCAAGGGACTTCTGATCGACAGAACTGATCATTTTATTCATTTATTCCCGAATTAGTAGCGTATTTGGTGTGTGATGACTTTTTTATTCTCCTCACAGAGACTGTGAGATATGTGAAAATGTGTTGATATATGCATGTGTGTAAAAGTGAGCATAATTCTCTGGAGATACTTATAAACCGAATGTCTGCAGACCTGTTACATGATCCAAAAACAGAGCTATTGTGTATAATTTTGTTGTCAAGATAACTTTTGTTTTATTTGTAAAACATCCTGGACTCCATCACGAGTACTCATGTGTTATTAACGTACTATCATGATGTCCCCTGCTAACAAATATTTCGGGGTGTAGGAGGAAGGGTTAAATACATCAAAAAAGGTTTTAAACATGACTACTAATCAGGTTTTAAACTGGAAATCTGAAGTGTACATCACACATTCCTGTGTACTTCAGAGGGCCTAGTGACCATTGGAAAAATAGAATACGGGTAGTCGACAAGCGACTACGTGTATCCGCCAAAATCAGAGTGGAACGGGTGAAGTGAGGCATGGATTGAGTGGCAAGGGAAAATAGAGTGAGGTGTGTTGCATATCAGCATGGATGTCTGCAGCCGATGTGTATGTAGGTTGCGCCACCTACCACAAATCCAGAAAGCTGTCCAAGTTGTATACATATGCAACATTTTAGGCAGAAAAGTCAAACACTACATGTATATGAGTGATTTTATCCCACAGCAGACAAAAAGAAGCACTTGTGCAAAAATGGTGGCGGGGGCACCACCAATTCTGTGTATGATTAAGAGCTATATGAAATCTATAGACATGCAAAATTTCGGTGGGATATTTCTAACCAGTGCTGAGATAAAAGCCTGAATGTCTGGAGCGTTAACATAAATGTAGGTGGCGCCACCTGCCAAAAAAATCGAGAAAGCTATCCAAGATGTATAAACACGCAAATTTTTTAGGCATATAAGTCAAACCACTACAGAGATATGAGTGATTTTAGCCCACGGCAGACAAACAGACGGAGGCTGTGCAAAAATGGTTGCAGGTGGCCCCTCCAGTTTTGTGTAGTATAAAGACCTATGTGAGATTTATACACATGCAAGGTTTTGCTCCAATCGGTCAAACGGTTCCCGAGAAATGAGCTTGGTTGTCTGCAACGTGAACGTGAATTATGGTGGCGCCACCTGTCATAAAATCAAGAAAGCTATTCAGGATGTATACGCATGCCGAATTTTAGGTGAATTAGTCAAACCACTGAAGAGATATGAGTGATTTTAACCCAAGGCAGACGAACAGATTGACATTGTGCAAACATAGTTGCAGGTGGCGCCACCATTTTTTGTGTATGTTATAAAGCTATCCAAGGGCTACATTTGAACAAATTTTTTTCCTGATCGGTTAAACAGTTCCCGAGATATGTGGGTTTATATGTGGAAACAGGCGCACAAATGGACGCTGGGCAGTGAGGAAAGGTCAGAGGTCAAGGCCAATTGGTTAGGCACCAGTTCACATGTGACCCGATAATTGGTGTAAGTTTTATAAAAATGTGTCCAGTAGTCTCAGAGGAGTTCTCCGGAAACGAACCTGGCGGCGGCGGCGGAACCCTGTCAAAAACATAGTATCCGCAAAACTTCGTTTTGGCGGATACAATTATTAGTTTAATTTATGTGGTAGTCAACAACTCTGCATATTCCCCTGCCTAGAACAGTTTGGTCCCCGACTGCAGGGGATAGCCCCCCCCCCCATTGCCGGAAGAACAAATCTTTTTTTTTTAAATTCTGATTCTCGTAATAAGAAGTCATACTTGCTAAATTTATCTACATTTTAATAATATAAAATGAAACAGAATGTTTATTTTGCAAATGATATGTGAACTGAAAGAAAAAAAAGTTTTTATTTCTATAATGTCGAATTCAAAATTAATAACTGTATTCAATTTTTAATATTTACCTCATATAATTCAATAAAATTTATTTTGGTATATATGTAAGAGGTGATCTTTGGCCATTTTAACAGCACTTGGTAAACATGATGTTGCCTAGAACGATCATGAACCAAATATTCAGCAGGAAAACTAAATAAAAATTACACATATCTTAAAGATAGTCGCCAAAAATACCTTCAGCTGAGCATGCTGCATGTTCATCACATGTTTTCGCACAGTTGAGATATGAGACATGGTTTCTGTTTGAAACCAGGGCCTGATCCGGAAGGAAGGGAAGGGGGCATATATGAATTGCAACTCCAATTACAATTCTAAAAAAATATTCACTATTGTTTATACAAAGCTCTGAACAGGCTGAAATATATTCATTTCGGTTGTAATACAATTTTACCTTAATTACCTGTTACTTTGTTATTTAACTTGTAATAAAAGTTGTTTTTATATACGTGTTTGTTGGTCTGATCATAGATCATACCTTTTCTTTAGAGGTATCCTGGATCCACCCTGGTAACAAACATGTCCATATATCACTCACCCGCTTCCGACAGCTCCGTCCGTGTCCATTGTAACACAAACAGCAGTGCCGCCAACAGACCACGCGCAGTCACATCCATGCTCAGTCATCAACCATCGTGAAGGAGCCAAGAATTTACATTCTGTAAAATAAAGATGTCACGGTACTGTTAACAGGAAGAGAAAAAATAACTTAAATCTACTGTGATTGAAAATATAAACAGAATACAACTATAATTTGCAACTCACAATGCAAATGTTAAGGTGTATTGCGTGCACCCTAAAAATAATGCTCGGCCGGCTTTGTCTGGCCCCCCTGCTTCTCCTTTATCCGTTATGATCCAGTGTTTGGTTCTCTGGTTGAAATATTTACCTATAACATATACAAATGTGAGTACATGTACCTCGTGACGTAATACGATAAGTGTGAAAATATAATGCCCATTTCAACAAACAAAACATTCATCAAATTCAGCCAAAGGACAGGTGCGCTAATACTGTATGTTTCTTTAGGTGAGAAGTAAATCACACTAAGAGACGCCCTAAACGTCTTCCGATATTCTGAACTGCCACGTTCGGAATAAATGAAACTATATGGTGAAAACTCTTATCGAATAATTGCAAATGTAAGGATAAATATAATATTATTTATTTTATACAGATTGTACAACTGGTTATAATAACTAATGCAAGACACACTACAGGTAGCCTCGGATGGTGGCGTTCGGTATAGTCTGCAGGGATGGAGGAAACCGGAGAATCCGGAGAAAAACACAAACCTTGGACGGCAAACTGCAACCCACTCTCACAGCTATGCCGGGGATCGAACCCGTGTCACCAGCGGAGAGAGCCGAGCGTTTTACCACTCGACTGTCCAGACCGTCCAACGACAGACTAAAAAATGTGCATATAACTTAAAGGGAAAAGGTCCCGTCCTTTTATCGTTCTATAACAGGTATACACTGCCCTGTACAACAAATACACACGTGCATGAAGCGGGTTGGGGGGGGGGGGGGGGGGGGGGGGAGGGGGGCGGGGTGACATTCAGTCTGTTTGGTAATCTATTCATCAGGTTTCCCCTGACAGTATTGAATGACGACCACTGGACAAACAACGGTCAAGAAACAAAATCATATTTTGGTGATCTTGATCACCTCTAAAACTAATGGTGGGTTTTCATTTAGCCTTCACAAAATTCCATGAAAATACGTTCAAAAAGTTTTGGGTAAAGTCGCTAATTAACACACAATCCAAACCAACACACGGCAACAAACACGTTATCTCCTATCGGATGAAAACGAGGAAGAACTGAAATAAGACCTGGCTGCTGACCGCCTGAAACCACTTTATTTGGTTCACTGCATGCACATATCCTAGCTGGCGAAGTCATACCATGTGCAGTTGTTTTCCTGACTCGGCTATTATACACGTGTACAAGCATTCTGTCGTTTATGGAACTATTCTTTAGGAATGTATTAATTCAATTTGAGTTCCCTCCGACTGGGGGCCTCTCATAGAGCATCAAAGAAAACATTTAAGAGCGAAATATCTGATATTACCAGGTACACCAGACACCCGGGAGTCACGTGTGAAGGTTACCTAGTCTCCACACCTGTGGTACTTGTTGGTGGAAAACCCACTTAAATACTGAATTTCGCAAGAGAACCTGGTAAAGGTGTCGGTACTCAGGCTCTTCACAAGTCATCGAACCTACAGCGTTTCCTGGATTATTTACTGGAATGATAAAATGCTGTGTTCCGTAGGGGTGTCTGAAACAAACAAAGGGTCCAAGCTATATAAACCTAAGGATGCCAGTTGTCCACTTGATTAGGAAATATAAACGCTCTAACATAGTGTACATTTCAAGATTATACAAGAATAACCATTCAAGTCCCAAAAACTGGTGCAAAAAAGAAAATGGCTTTAACCATTCCTTCAGGAATAAACAAAAACAAAACAAATTTATAAACAAATTTATGTACACGAGTAGATAGTGCTACAGCTTTAAATTAGAAGCGAATTGGATATTTTTTATTGGCTATAACGACCTGATATGGTGAATACTATATATCACAAAATTTATTAAGAGCAAAGAAGAACAATTAAAATATATACCGATTTCTTTAAAAAAAAACCGCAACGAAAGGAATCGAAAATAAGCGACTTTTGGCCAGGTCAGCTACTTTCCAAAGACACTTTTATCAAAGGGTGACCGGAAACCAACTGAAGGCCATCAAAGTAGGAATTCGATGACCATCTGACTACAAGGATGATACAGAGAGAGAGAGAGAGAGAGAGAGAGAGAGAGAGAGAGAGAGAGAGGTTTTATGGGGGGGGGGGACATGTGTGGAACACAGGTTCGTGATTGAGTAATTTCCCTTCAGATTCCCTAAAACATGCATTTAAATCAGTTTGAAACTAATATACGGATGTAATGAGTGTGATAGAAATACGGAAATCTATATAGAGAAGATCTTGCACCGCCATATAATGTGGATCAGGCTCAGGCAGCAGGTAATGCATGAGTAGATGAAACACCTATCCTGGAAAATACTTGTGTTATATGTCATATTCTTTCTATGAGAAATATATCTGCAACAGAAATGGGAATAAGGTATGATATAGTATGTATCTCACAAAATATAAATACTGGAGTAATACTATATACGTGCTGACACACTCCATTCAGCCATGTAGGAGCTCCATGACGCCAGTTAACAGTCAGCGTGAGGCTGAGAATGTATATATATAGATATATATATATATATAATAGATATATATATATATATATATATATATATATATATATATATAAAGTATTTTTATACGATTTCCATAAAAGAAAATTCGTCTCATGCGAGTCGGTTATAATCAAAATAACCTTTTATTGAATGACGCTCTGGGACTTCACCTCCTGACCGGATACGATAGGACAATACCGGGTACGTTATTCTGACATTCCTGTACTAAGGTAGAGTAAACTTGATAATCCTCTTATCATTCTTATATATGGCCAACATGTGCACGATCAGTACAAACAACACGACGGGCATAACGAGCACAACATGCTCTATAATCTTATGCATTGGTGTCCTATATGAATCATGCAACTTATACTTTGTAACATTGCGGTTTATAAACGCGGCTTTAAATTTTCGTGATTTTAGTTTTTACATGCAGTGTTTCACAAGGGTTCCATTTATATATATGTAATTTCACAATATACAGAGTATGTCCCGTTATTCTATGGACTATACGTAACATGCTTGCAAAATCTAAACATTTGATGAGGACCCGAAGAACATCGAACGAATGGAAATTCCTTTCCACTGCTGGTAAATAAAAAAATTGATAGTATTTGTATTATCCGTGATTTAAGGACAACATAAAACATGATATAATTTTATATAAACCCCTAACTTTCGACGCGACAGATACGGATATTTATAATGTATGTATGCATTCATTAAGTGAAACAGACTCTACAGTTTAATGTTTACACCTGTATATAGATATCTATAGATGCAACGGAGTTTTATGGTTTTAATTTGCGTTTCGTGAATATTCGAAACCCTAACAAATAAAAATGCCAACCAGAGTATAGTTCATTTTTTTAGTTTGACAAACTGCAGGACTGAATTCATCCAGACGCATAATGCTGGATGTATGTCCATGCATCCGCCTGCAGTTAACTGTGACGGCATGTATATATATAACGTATCCGTGGCTAAACACATCACGTATATATAGCAAAATAAACACGGAGTCCCCCCCCCCCTGGGTGAATGTTTTTTGGGCTGTTCAATCTGCGGTTATTTCTCCCGCTTGGTCTAGGGTTGTTCACGGAGACATGTTTAGACACCTGCCTGTAACCTGCTTCTTTTTAAAGCACCACATGTTCCATTAATAGGAACTGTTTGAATAAACACATCACTCGACGGATCCCCCAAAACATGCATTCAAATTAGTTTGAAACTAATATATGGATATAATGGGTGTGATGGGAACTTAACTGTTACATATATATCAAAACTTTCCAGAATCCAGTATCTACTTATATTTAACTATGAATAGCAAGGATAATTTATGTTATTTTTTTTCAGTATTAATGAAACAGTCAATTCTTGTATTAAGAACTAGTGAATAGAAATATTCCTTATTTGATCTTATGCTCAGGAGAAAATACACCAAAATTGCTTTAACCCATGAACATAACAAAATACTATGAATTCCAGCCTGTATATGATAGAAGAATGGACAGATCTGATGCTCGACTCTCAAATGTACAGCGCTCGTGACGATGTTTCAATATAGATCCCTCTGGTCGTATATACAGCATTTCGCTCAGGTATTCAAACTGTCCTTATATATAGTTTTGACATCTTGTATAATGATTTACCTATACTTGTTACTCAACCAGCTGTTTGTGTAAATTAATAAAAACGGTGTGCGAGGGTTGGCCTGTGAGGTGCGAGGAGGTATATTTTGCTGGAGCTCTCGCCGCGGGGGGGGGGGGGGGGGGCATGTTGATTGGAACATTTGCTAGAGCGGTCAGTGAGGTATAGTATATATTGCATGTCCCTGTCGGCAGAGGCAGGGCGCTCGTACACAGTCCGTACAGGTGTTTCTTGTTGCGGTCGGAAGTGGCTGATAGGATAGAACAACTGACCAGGACCCGTGACCTGACAAATTGACCGGCAAGGGCAAATTATCACCCGGCAAACTGTTACTGTCAGAGTGTACATGTCCTGGTGCTGACCTCTGCCCGCGGGAGTGATAATACGGACCCGAGTCATGTTGATGTGGAACATCCAGGTAGCTCACACGATGCTAAAAGTCCCGCCTCAAGGGCCCGTATTATATAGTTCCCAGGCCGCGCGTTTAACAAATGACTTCATTATTGCGTAATGTGTTATGGCTCAATTTGTAACAAATATTTTAATATTGTTATCTTTCGTCAATGTTTTCTTTTATTTTTTGGTTGAAGTTTGATAGAATAATACAAATAGCATCACTGCTGTCGGGAATATAGAGCACAGTAATCCGCGCGTCATGTCTAAAATCACTAATTCGTTTAAGACATTTGCCATCATTTTGTGTTACTAGGCAATTGTTTTTCACGTTTTTTTCTGTCTTCTGTTTTTCCTTTCGGGAAGGACAATAATACTTTATATAGGTTCAAAAGAAAAAAAGGGAAATTCTTATTGTTCTTAATCCGTTTTAAACGTTTTTATATCCAAAAGGCGCGTGTTTGTGAAATGTTTGAAACCCTTTTAAATGGGGGGGGGGGGGGGGGCGGGGGGGGCATTTTGAACATAAATGTACAATGTACAGATGTAAGTGTTTGGGCCAGTATGGAGAGATCCATAATTGATTCGACATCTTCACAGCCTTGTACCTTTAACTGTATGTGCAGTAGAACAGCTGCAGAGATGATAGCTGAGTAGGTAATGTATCAGTTCTTTGAGGGAGAAGTCAAGGTCAGACTGGAATGTTAAAGATAATGAGGGTTATACGAAATGTTAAATCTACACCGTGCACCCGCCTCATCCGATACAAGCATGAGCACGCGTCTCGGACAGGTGTTGTAATATCGAGGCTGAAAGCTGGGATTAGATAGTAAAACGCGGCTTCCTTTGATTGGTTCTTTTTTTTGCACATAATTATCCTGTGGTTATAGCACCAGCCTATATACTTAAAAGCAACCATTAACATATACTGACGGAGCTCCGCCAAAACCAGAAACGACAAACCACACAGACATGCACGCACATGCACACGTGTTCCTCATATAACCAAAAACCGTATTAAGAATATCAGCAAAATCCCTTAAAACCACTTAAAACGCCGTCATAAATGGTTTGATACGTTTCATTATATAGAATTATACTTTACATATAATTATACATATTTCATAATGTTTACAAAGAAGCAATTATATACCATATATATATATATATATATATATATATATATATATATATATATATATATATATATATATATATGCCTGCATGTAAGTCTACTTTAACGCAGGCAGTTACTTTGCATCTTTAAGGTATATCTTTATATTGTGATGTTGTATTGTAATTATATAAAGAGTGACATATTTCTTTCAAATTTATCACACAAAACCTCTTAGTGATATATATATTCACAATAATGTATCTGGAACTAATATTCGATATGTAGCAGTTACCGTATAGCCGTGTAAATCACGTTTAACTCTACTTTTTATTAAGTTATGAGCTGATGCATGCACATACACGGGGCTTGTTTCCTGGACAACCTTCATTTCAATGCCAGGTCATTGGGTGCAGAAATACAAGACACATTTTATTGCTAATATAACTCTCAGAATGACTCCGCCTATAACCTGAATGGGCGTTGATGGCCTATACCACGAAGAATCTATATGTTAGAATAATATCAACAGAAATGACTACAGCCCATAAAAGGATAACCAGGAATGAAAGATAAAACGTTCACTGACTACAAATTCAAATTATTATACAGAGGTTATGAGAGAGGGCAGACAGGGGGCAGGGTGGTCCTGTAATATCATAACTGTCGTTTAACGTTTAATACCTTTAATAACGAACAGAAATCTATATAATAAGATTTCCTACATTTCCCCACCTACTCATATCCAGTGGCAAAGACCTCATTTGCATGAAGCCAATACGCATGGATGTTAATTACCCCCCCCTTAAAATATAAAGTTGCAACCGCATATTGCAGATGTGTTTTTTAAACCTCTTTTTGTCCAACTGTGAAGGAAAATCCAGTATTGTTAACCTTTTTTTCTAACACCGCTGCATTTGAAGCATTGCTGTTTACTTTAAAAATTAATTTTAAATATTTATTTTTTATTTTTTTTTAATGTTCACACTCTGTATATGAACACTAGCATAGTTCATATTGGCTGAATACAAAAGTTTCTCCGCTTTACCATCCCAGGACATGCACGTTCTGTCTCTAATTCATCTGTTTTTATACGTTGTTATACCACGTGTCAGTCTGTCTACCATAGCAGGACTGCATGCGGAACAGAAGTGGGATCTTGCGCATGCGTGATCCCACAAAAAAAGGGAAGAAACACTGAGGAAAAAAAACACAGAAGAGACTAAGGTTGGAAGCTAAAAAATGTTCATCTTTTAGGCTACTGATCGCGCCCGATACAAGTTTATTTCCACTTGTGCACAGGAGAAAGTAAACGGTTTTAGATTGGAATATTCGCAGAGACCATAATACTTTAACTAGAATCACAATGTTTACTTCATTTATATTAACATACATGCAGGTAGGTGAATAGGTCCCTTGAACATTTCCATTTGAAACATTAAACAAACAATGGTTGCCAAGGCTCCCACTCTGGGATGCCATAACTAAAGGGTGACCACTGAGATTATTTTTTTTTGCTCTTTTTTATGAATACTAATGGCCCGTCTTCACGGCCGTGATCACCCAGCGTGTTTTTGTTCTTACAGAGGAACTTCTCGTTCATCAGGCTCGTTAGCGTCGACTGATCGTGGACGTACGGTTAACAAGGCTATACAGCTGTAGTGCCGGTAGATTAATGACGGGTATTACGTCTAATAGATACATGCGTACGAGAGAATACAATGGCGCAATACATAATACAAGTTATGACGTGTATAGCTCAAACCATTAATGTATGAATTACCTGACTTGTGTAGGCATTCAGATTTGGAAGGTCGGGTAGGTGTTATTTAAGATTGCCCCGTGCTTCAAAACAAGCATGCATATAGATCTCACATATACATGCAGGCTCTCACACACCTCCGGCCATATATATTGTCAATACAGGCGATAATTTATCTGAGTGGCCTGCATGCTATTAACATCAGTATGGGCACACATGTTAAAAGTACATCTCAACC
Organism: Sipunculus nudus; assembly: GCA_026874595.1. NCBI lineage: Eukaryota > Metazoa > Annelida > Sipuncula > Golfingiida > Sipunculidae > Sipunculus > Sipunculus nudus. The sequence continues at coordinate 68,127,700 of CM049310.1, forward strand.
CCTTTTTACATAGATATAAAGTTAAGTAACTTAATGTAACAGGAATACATAGGTCAAAGGACATCAAACAAATATTTCATCTGTCCGGAATAATTTTGCTGTATGTTTGACGGTCTGCGTTTTGTTTTCTACATCCAATAACCGTAAATGTAGTCTAAACCACATATACCTGTTGCATCTTCAAGACCCTGAAGATACGATACTTTTTCATAAGAGGGCCAATAAGTATATAAAAGGCCCAAGAACAAGCATGTAAACTATCAAAACAGACAGGTGCCCGTCATGTGTTATAAATAAGTATACATCTGCCGCGAACCGAAGCAGATTACTCTCTCTATGCAGACATATCCTAGTTACCATTATCTTTTGACTGATATATTTTTATTGCATAATAATTCTAAATCAGGCGAAATAGGTCCATTCCTAATCCGATATAAAAAGCATGGATGTGTATATATAAACTATAAATTACTATTTTTACTCGTATTTTTACTCTTAAGTACTCTTATTAGCTACGTTACGTGTTTGTGTTCAATCACTTAATTGTAAAACTATTCAATACCCAAAGATACCCCAAAATATCCCAAGATACACCAGGTACTCAAAATACACCAGATACACATCATTCACAAATGCACGAAATACACTAGATACACAAAATACACAAAAATACACAAAATACACCAGATGCATAAATATTGGTTACTTCAATGTTATAGTAAATCACTGAAATAATTCTACTTCGAAACTATAGATCTACGATGCGTGATAACCGTATATACAGGTGTGTGTTTGTCTATGTTATCTATTTTTGTATATGTTAATAATATATTATATAGGTTTACATATACATATTATATTATTGGAGACGAGTGCATGCTTATGTAAATCTTTCTTTATTTAATAAATGCTTGTTCAAAAGTGAAGAAGGGTTTTCAAAGATTTTTGATGGAGGTTACTGATATTTCTGATAAAAGAATTTCTGATAAAATTTTATGTAACTGCAGAAAGAGTATTTTCTGTCTGCTTGGAGATTCGGTCGGCTTGTTGACCTGGGGGTAGACAGAAGACGTCACTTGTGAGAGCTACCCAGTCTGACGGTCGCAACCCAAGAAAACGTAAACAGTACGGGAAAGGCTACACTTTGAGCGCCTGGCCCGCGGGTCACAGGCTGTTTAGAGTGCTATATGGGGACGAAAGTAAATATCCAGTAATCATTTCATCATGGTCCACTACAGATCGGAGTAGTAACATATCAGCACAGTAAACCTGTCTTTGCGACATGTTCATATGTAGCGGTTGTAGGTATATCTCGGTTTATCAGCGTGGATGGACTCAGCTGAAAGTGCTGGTTAGCAAATTAAAGAAAAACATTGTATATGCATGGCGTTGTGCAGAGCGGGAGAAAAAGTGTTTCTGATTATTAAGTATTAAAAAAACTGATGCTGGTTATTGTACAATATATCTATTACTTTATAAAGGTTGGGTCTGTTCCCTTCGATGGGATCTTTATTAAATTTTCTTGTGGTATGCTGTAAAGTCAATCAAAAATGTTTGCAGGCCACCACTGCCCTGCCGCTTAGCCAAGACAAAGAAATTGCCTGTTATAGTACAGACTAGTATCCGTGAAACAAAACATATTAATGATGGTGACTTACGCTTAGTTTTGTCTCTGGGTGTTATCTGCTTCACATCATCTCTGCCCGTCAGTGAATGACACTTCAATTGACCGGGACAAACAAATTAATCTAACTCACAAGTTGTTTGTGTGAACCTTTTCTGTAAATATTTGAAATAGTACAACAAAGTTTAAGTCTTTAAAAAGTAAGGTATTATGTTTCTGAATAGGTTAATTCTTACGAATGCATGCTCATGCAGATATAATAAAGAATGTTTTATTATATATACTCAGACCTATTGTTAAGTACGACAGTATACGTATGTAGTCAGATTATGTGAAGTTCGTTAAAATGCGTTAGAATTGTTAGGCCAAGAAAGTATGGTTCTCAGCCACTTTTTCAGAAATCCCTGCCGGCGGCTTAACTTCTTTTGTATGTTTCGATAAAAATGTCAAATTATCAGGGAAAAGCATTATAATAACATAATTGTTTTCTTAACAGATAAAAGCACTACATAACAAAGGAAAATGTATTATATTTTATATTATTCTATCTTCTTGAAAGACGAAAATCAAAATAATTTTTTGTTTGAGGGTGGTTAAAAATTGCCCGAGAACCATACCTTTTACTTGTTTTTGGTCTTAGTTATTTCACGAAAAATGTGAAAGATAAACAGGTATCAGGTAGCATTGCAATGATGCTCCATCAATTACCCGGGATATCAAGTAGCATTGCAATGATGCTCCAAAAATTGCCTTGGATATCAGATAGCATTGCAGTGATGTTCCAACAATAACCCGGGATATCAGATAGCAATGCGATGGTGCTCCAACGATTGCCCGGGATATCAGGTAGCATTGCAATGATGATCCATCAATTACCCGGGATATCAAGTAGCATTACAATGATGCTCCAAAAATTGCCTTGGATATTAGGTAGCATTGTAATGATGCTCCGACGATTGCCTGGGATCACAAGTAGCTTTGCAATGATGCTCCAACAATTGCCCGGGATATCAGAGAGCATTGCAATGATGCTCCAAAAGTTGCCCAGGATATCAGGGAGCATTGCAATGATGCTCCAACGATTGCCCGGGATATCAGGTAACGTTGAAAATGTTGTTCCAACAATTGCCCGGGATTTCAGGTAGCATTGCAATGATGCTCGAACAATTGCCAGTATATCAGGTAGCATTGCAATGATGCTCAAACAACTGCCCGGATATCAGGTCACCACTGCAATGATTGTGCATGAGCATAATGAGTGTGTATTGTAAATATCTACCAGGAATTGTAAGGATTTGTTTGGTCAAGGGGATTGGCAAGAAACAAGACTAATACATTTCGAACAATTCAAACCTCCTCCGCAATTACGGTCAGAGTGTAGCTAATAATATGCATGTAAATGTTTGAACGTCTTTATTTTGGCGTGTTTCATATTCTTGTGTTTTCCTGTTTTTCTAGCGACCTATACAAATGGAGGTCAATGTTACAAATCACGGATGTCATATTCTGTCCATCCGAACACCCATGGTTTCAAGATTATATGATCAGCCATGCATTCACCGGCAAAGACTAGGTGTTAAAAACAAAACTATTTTACATCACGTTTACATTTCCCTGTTTAAAGATAAATGATGAAGTCGAAATTTCCGTTAAATAGCAGTAAAAATTAAGTAATATTAGATAAAAATAATGTTAATCCTGTCATGTTTATAAAAGTGATTAAAATGATGATCATATGCTTGATCCTTCCTTTGCCTTGCCTTATACATCCGAGTCATTGGTTTTTCTCGTTGCCAGTACTGTGGACTCACTTTACGTATGACCCACATTTACACAATCGTATAAATACCGTCTGATAAAACAAAAGGGAAAAAATGTTAAAATAAATAATCTTAATTTGTATGGGCTCGTTAATGTCACTAAAAGCTTCTTTACTGACCTTTCAGTAGGCAAATACAGGGCGTCCTTGTCAGAATGACACAGTTTGTCATGCAGGATAATCCGTATCCTTGTCAGAGTGACACAGTTTGTCATGCAGGATAATCCGTATCCTTGTCAGAGTGACAAAGTTTGTCATGCAGGATGATCCGTATCGAGAGTCGCTCACTTTTACAGAATCACATGCAGTGACCCCTCAATTTTTCTTTTCTGTATTTCAGATAATCCTCTCTCTCTGAGACCTTTGACTACTCTGTTTCCTGACGTTGTTTACTCGGACCACGATGTGGAGCTGCAAAGCCTCGCCAGAACACATCAGACCTTCATACGGACATCATTTCCTGGTAGTATAAACCGCTATGTGGCTAGGATTACACGTACATTGTGTTATTCTAGGCACACGTGCCGGGCTGCTTTTTGTGGAAGCACGTTTTATGGAGGCAGCAAGAATTGAAAAGAAACCCGATCAATGATCTGCAGACGGGGATACCCGCCTCATCCTAAAACCAGCCCGAGCGAGCTTTATGACGTGAAATATGTAACATGTTATGTCAGGTCATGTAAAAACACAGACGCGCGTGGATCTAAGCTGGCAAGTCACAGACATGTCACTGTTTGATCATCTCTGTACTTTGTTGTCTGCCACACCTTGTTTTATATATCTATAGCTGGTATACACATACACATATACTCTCTCAAAGCTTACAAAAATTCGCCGCATGGAATTATTGAATTCACATTAAACAGGACGAAATATGACGTGACGACTACCATGAAAACAGTCTGAATTTATATTTTTATAATCATATATTAACAAACTTTATAATCCCCCGGGGACGGTTCTAAGTAAATCCATGGCCAGGATATCCTCAGCCACCAGGCCCTATATGAGGAAGGGGGTAGGGGGGACCGACCAGAAATTCCCTCTAAGACCAATTACACGTTTATATATGCAGAGATCTCATTTAGGTTTAATTTAGCTTTCGTGAATTTTACTTATTGGGGTCCTGGAGAAGGCTCGGATCAACCAGGAGTGTACTAAAGGGCACAAGAAAATGCTCGAAAATGCCCAAGTCTTGTTTGACGTTTATGAAGCGTGTATAGGCCATGGAGGTTTTAATCCGTATAGTTACCTGATTTGCTTTTAGGGTCCCGAACCGGAAAGGAATTTCCTATAGGGCCCAATAAAATACCTGAAAGTGCAGATCTCATCTGAATTTCAAGTTAGTTTTAAGACTTAAAAATTTGTTGTCTTTTATGAAGCGTATATATCAATACAGTTTTCAACAGGAATCGATTTGAAGGGGTTAAAGGGGCACTGACCTGTCAGGAGTTTCCAATACTAGTACATGTATATATAAATACACTGCAGAACATACTTGAACATGAGGAAATATATATGCTTTCTTGTTAACTTACATATAAAGCTTTTCATCATAAGAGCCCGTCTCTTTGGGCCCAGTTAGGTACTTTTTAATACTTCGTTATATTTTTTTTGTGTTACTGTATATATTGTTTTCATTATAAGTGATAGGAAGGGCCTATGAGGCTCAGGCCCAGGGGTTTACAGAAAGACAAAAAAAAGGGTCGACGATGTGGTCTCATTTGTCTTAAATTATTTCAGCCAGTTGATATAGGTTTTAAAATATAACAGGCTGATATAAAACATGATGCACTTCCATGGAAGAAAATAACTAAAATGAATATGTATTTGCTTTCATCCTAGAGAACCCAGAGGTGGTTTCGGAATTCTATTCCGTTTTTCTTTTCATTTAAATGTATTGTATTGCTCTTTCTTTAAAGTTTATACTCAAACATGAATATCACATGCATTATATGTTGTAGGTTAGTTGATTTTGCATGGTCATTTTAATGTGTTTGTGAAAAGATTTAATCATAGCTCGTTTTCATTTTGTTCATAAATCCCGTGTCCCTATAAGCATGCATGTTGTATGATATGTTTATTATTAAACGTTTTCACAATACATGGTGAATGTCTGCATGTATAAAAAGTAAACAAAACGTTGACGGTTGCTTCGATCTGTTTGATGGAGCATCATGCACCCCGATGTAAGCAAAGAGTGAAATAATGTACATAAAATGAAACATGCAAGATTTTAACATAATCGCATTAGTCATCGATGTTGCTTCCACTGTCGACCTCGCACCTGTCATTTGGCAATATCTATATATATATATTAAAAAGTTTATTATATTCATTAGAATTATTCGTTTAGTTCTTCCATGCAAGTTTCACTTGGTTCTGTCGTTATTGTGGAGTATGTTGTTGATAGCACGTGAGACACAAAGAGCAGCGCGGGTAACTTCTCGTTAATTGCTCGCCTTTATGTATTACGGGGTGCCTTCTTAGTTTTGATTACAATTTAAATTGTTTTTTTAATGAACGAGTTAATCAGGCCTAATTTTTCATCTGAACGTAAAAAATGTGAGTAAAGAATAAAAAAGTAAAAATAGCCCTCATCCCTTTCAATATCGAAATATGTCGTGCATTTTCATGTTTTCATTAGACCTCCATATGACTGTTTTCAAATTATCATGATTGAGATATATGAAATATATGTATGAGGATACAAATGACAATAAATGCAGATAAACAATAACGCCTAAACCTCTCTTACAGTCCATTCTTTAGTACCACTTCAACAGAACAGACATCTTCGGGCTTAAACCGAATACAGAGTTGATTAAATATGTAAAATTGAATCGCTTTAAATAAGGAGGAAAGGGCAGAGGGCCCGGAAACCTTTTTGTACCGCCTCAATAAATACCTCCCGGAGGCCCTGTCGGCCATATCCTGTGTTTTGCAGGGCAGGCCGGGATACATTACTGGGTTCAGCCTCATTGCCATCACTGATTTCTTTCCCGCCCCGATACCAATAAGCAGACGCCAGGAAGATGTAAGGTGAATTGACTGAGACAGTGTTTACGTTACCATGCCCACACCCTGATCAAATCCTGATTATGTTTCCAGGCATGCAGAACATTTTTTTTTTGTATGTGTTCAATGTTTACGTTATTTCACATGGTGTGTTTGTGGTAATTTAGCGTTTCTGGTAAAATGATCCCAAGAATTTCTGGATAATTGAGGATGGCATGTCGTGTATGATATGTAAGTCCCCGGATGTACCTCGTTTATCAATCCCAACATACAGCATGTTTTCCGTCCAACTCGGGTCCAGCGTGATTAGGTTTTGTTATACTAGGATTTGGCTATGAACTTATTTTGCTGTAACATACCTCATTCTTTGGATGATTATATAAACACAATCAGAAGTTATTATTTACGATACAGTAGTTACTTTGTGTTAACAGGTGGACTCGTTAAGTAAACAGGGATCGCTTCGTCTCATGATGGAATTACATGACGTCACTTCCTCACAAAGCTGTCATATATCAGGCCATTACCTGCTTAAGAGAAACTGAAAAACAGTGGAGTAAATGAAGACACTTTAATAAAACCGGCGGGTTGGCCCCATTTTTTAAAAAGAAATATTATAAGACGATAAAACGAGAAGACAATCGATACGTTCACGTATATAGACGTCTGTATCTGCAATATGAAAGAACGGACGGGGGGAGGGGGGCATGCACCTTTTCCAGGTATAATAATTATAATACCATGTAACTATCTGGCAAAAATATTGTGTTTTTTTTTTCTCATTTCATTTAAGAGGGATATAAAATCCAATCAAATTTGGCTGTACTAATTAGTAACATTTCAAATTCCGATTGCCCAGGAACAATGAATTTTATTTTTATTATATTTTTTTCTTGTAAATAATGATGCATTGGGTACATTACACACCGGTTTTCTTTATTCTACGGTTATATCGTCCTCAATATACGTAGCTCCGGAAATATAATTTATAATAGCATATCCTTAAAATATAGAGACAGCACACCTGTCGGGCACGCCGTGTTAATGTTCCTGGGGAATCACTTTGCCCTGGAATTCGGCGCTAAGCATTCTTTGATAAAAAAGAGTTGTGGAACTTTTTTTCCGATTGGTTAAACGGTGGTAGCTGTCAGAAGAGCAGGTTAAAGACTCGCGTTTTCAGCTGGGGTAGATTCATCAACACGTGTTTAGCCGGCAGGTGGATGGGCTGTACGCTCCGTATACCGGCTGTAAGGCACGACTGTGTACAACTCCGTGACAGTATGTGTGATTTGTAGTCGCAGGTCCAACCTGTGCTGGCATTAAGCCTCAACCTCGTTCAGCCTTAATTGTTTGTTGATTTATATTAGTGGCAGATGAATTTGTGTTTATACAGACGTGATTTAAACTGGCAAGTAGAAGCTGATTATAACATGATTCAGAATGAGAGAACCATGAATGAAGGACAGTCAGATGGTTGAGAGGGGGAGGGGCCAACCCGGTAAATATATTGGTTCAACCGCCTTTGAATTATTGCCATCAGACATCACCGAAAATAATAATTTGTCACCTTATTCTGTTTGACCTGTGTTTGATATTTTTAATCATCAGTATCTCATTAAAAACGCAAGGCATTTTATTTCACCTGTCCAGCATACAGAAAATTAATGGAATCTTATAACTTATATGTCACAGGGTGAGAAATGACTGTTGGGCCGATCGTGGAATCAAACCCGCACGGCCCGCACAGGAGTCCGGCGTTCTAACCGCTTCGCCGGAAAAGCAATCTTCTTTACGAAGGAATGTCTCTCTCTCTATATATATGTCACTCATCCCTCCCCACTCTCTACAATCGACCTTTAACCTCACGGTATTCCCTGTCCTGGAATAGCCGTGACGTCACGTGAAAGACCCCTCCCTTAGGACGTTCTGTCCCTAGGGTAACCATCGCAGGGTAACAATCCTGGGGGTCACATTAGTGAACTGGGTGGAGGTAATGACACGAACCACCACTCCCGGCTCCACGTTGGGCGCCAAAAGTCACTGGGTGAGAAATGACTGATGAGCCGAGCGTGGAATCGAATCTTTGGCAAGGAAATTGGAATAAATAAATATATATATATATATATATATATATATATATATATATATATTTATATATATATACACACACAGACACACATATATATGTGTGTGTGTATGTGTGTGTACAATTAATCCGTGTAAGGGTTTCTTAAGATGAGGAGAATATTAAGACCTTCATTATTACTAGATCGTACAGGCTTTTGACACTCAATATAGATGGTTCGTCAGGTGACAAGTACATGGTATAAACACACAATGATAAATATCTGCATGCTTATCCACAGACTTGACATCACAGACTTCATTCATTATATAGTCATGAAAACATGACTCACGGGCCTTTTTTAAATAAGCTAAAAGGCCAACGTATCCAGATAATTAAAAATCAACGTTTGGGTGACAGGCTGCTGTTTTCAGATACAACACATTACATGATGGATGTTAAATATAGATCTGTGGGCGTCAATCAACAACGGTCATCACTGGCCGCTCTCTCTGCCTTTGATCGTTTGTAATGACACGAGCCATCAGACTTCACAGTCGCATAACTACATGTGGTCTTTACGGCTGCCTTTATAATGACACAAACATAAAACAAACACATGATATAAGGCCCCGTTATACAGTAATTTCAGAAGTTTGTAAAAACATATAATGTTAAAACTGTAGGACCTGATGTTGAGGTGCTTTGTACCATCGTTAATTGATTGCACTGTTATATATGTTTTTGACGTAACATGGGTGTGTACAACCAAGAATGAGACAATGAACGTACAATCATGATACAAAAACACTCAATCATAAGCTACACTGACTGCTCATCTGCCTGGCTCGTGTCAGGTCTGACCATGTTTGATAAACAGCAGAACATAATGAAAAAGGAACCCTTCTCTCCCTACAGGGACATATTGGCACTGTTATAATCACACAAATAATACCAGTCTTATCTCCAAAATAATGGTCTGTTATCTCACAGATACCGTGAGTTTGTCTGTTGGATGGGAGGCGCAAGATTGCGATGTAACCCGGTCTTAGTCAAACAAACGCTGTGAGGATTCCGGTGACGGGCCGTGTTGTACGAGGGCTGAGGCTCACGGAGACTCCCCACCCCGGACAGTGTCGGGCAGCCCCGACGTGGTGGTGTAACGTGATTACGACTACAGTCTAAGTACATTCCGGGTACAAACGTTAAATAAACTCAAAGGGATGACTTTATATATATATATATATATATATATATATATATATATATATATATATATATATATATATATATATATATATATATATATTTAAATTGACGTACTAACTATATGTAAATAAACTGGCTTCGTTGCCAAATATGTTTTTGAATCTGACTGGAACCGTTTCAGTGCAGTTGAAATAAAAGTAAACTATTTGCTCTCTGTGTAAAATATATGAAAAGTCCGTTACCATTACACATACAGATATACAAATATATATAAGTATTCATAAGACTTGTCTAAAAAATTTAGAGCGTAATCAGTTTAGCTAAATACAGAAGCGGATCCAAAAAAAGAAAGGGTCCAGGCCGCAAAAAATGATCTAAAATTCTTTAAAATTGTAGCGATGGCTGACAAAAAAAAAAAAAAAAAAAAAGGGGGGGGGGGGGTCCCCCTGCCCTGGATCCGCTATGATATGCCAATATTGTTAAAATGTACAAGTAGATCGTTGCTCTACGTCCATCCATCCACTGTCATGGCTGATTGCTGAGCTACTATATATGTGAGTGATCATAAATGCCCGAGACAGATGCATATATATATGCAGCCTGATGCGTGATGGGTGTTATTTTTTGTAAACAGAACATGAACAATTTTAACAATCTTCTTATTCAAATATATTCCAGTATACAAGTAGCTAAATTCAGTACTGTATCCCGGCTTGTACTGTTCCCTGATTATCGACATTTAACACCTGTGTCTGGTATTTACATATCTCAAAATCAATAAATATCTAGCGAAATCAAATAATTTTTTTATGAGTCGGGTCTCAAAGTTGACGCGCACGGTGCCTGAGTAACCTGCCTTTTTATCCTTGTATTTTTATGTATATTCTTGTAACATTTAAGTCTCAAGACAAGACTAGATGTGTCGGAACGACACGAATGCCCCCGCCTGGGGCAAATTAGAAACATTTGTTAAATTTTGTAAAATTTTTTAAGTTCAGGAGGTGTCGTATGGTCAAAAGTAGGTCAACGGGGACGAAACGCGAACTCGATCTGTAACTGGTCATTATCTGCCCACACATAAAAAAATCAGGGTGGTATCTGCAGGCATTGCGGAAAAAGTCGGTACATATGCATTTGTTATGAAAATTTCTATTTTTCATGAAACTTTCTATGTTCAGGAGCCGTAAAACGGTCAAAAGTAGGTCAACTGGGATGAAACACGAACTCCATCTGTAACTGGTCAATAACTGCCCACACACCAAAAATCAGGCCAAAATCTGCAGGCATTGCGAAAAAAGTCCGTACATGTGTATTTGTCATGAAAATTTATATTTTTTCATAAAATTTTCTAAGTTAAGGAGCCGTTAAATGGTCAAAAGTAGTTCAACCGGGACGAAACGCTAACTCGATCTGTAACTGGTCATTATCTGCCCACACACCAAAAATCAGGCCAATATCTGCAGGTATTGGGAAAAAAGTCCGTACATGTGTATTTGTCATGAAAATTTCTATTTTTCATGAAATTTTCTAAGTTTAGGAGCCGTAAAACGGTCAAAAGTAGGTCAACCGGGACGAAACGCAAACTCGATCTGTAACTGGTCATTATCTGCCCACACACCAAAAATCAGGCCAATATCTGCAGGCATTGCGAAAAAAGTCCGTACAACTGTTTGATTTCGGAATGACGGAAGGACGGAAGGACGGAAGGATGGAAGGACGGACGGATGGACATGGGTAAAACTATACGCCCCGGCCACTTTGTGGCGGGGGCATAAAAAGTAACCGAGATGGATCTCTTCCTATCTACAAATTGTTACCAGCAGATGAAAGTGTCCTGTAATGGGACTTGAAGTAATCATAGGATGATATTTTCATGATTTTAAAATTGCTTTCATACACTTTAATTGTCTTTATAGATATTTAGTGAATGGAATTTTTTCTTCCGTATTACATGCTAATTAGAGGCTAATCATACAACCCCTGAAACCCTCTGGTAAACCAGCTGGGTATTGACTATTTAATCGTTTGGGTTTACATACATTCACCGAAACCCCTGGTAGAAATTACCCTCGAATGTTAAGAAACACGCGCATTTCCTAGAAATTTAAGTAAATACGTGAAGTCTCTGAGTGAATTAGGAACTTCACGTATTAACTGGTGGTTTAAGGAAATACGTGTATTTACTGATTACACGTATTCACTGTAACATATACACCTTTACCCTGGGATTCAAAATACGAGGCTATATATGCATGCATGTGTGCTTGCGAGAAAATCTTCTTTATTTATATATATATATATATATATATATATATATATATATATATATATATATATATATATGCTAACTCCATGCAAACTTGTTATTCGTCCGCAGCATTACAGAAGTCCGGCGCTTAAACAACATGATCGTCCGGCTTTCAAACGGCGTATAATCACTGCGTTCTAATTTAACTGAAATATGGAACCGTTCACAGTCAGAACTGGCTTGATTGCCACATCTGTTTGTCCTCACCGCCTCGGCTTCAAGAGTTCGTTACAGTAACGCACACATCTGACCAAACATGCATGTTGAGTGTCTATCCATTAGGAACCAAATTACTACACAGCCCCAGTTTGATTTTAGCTGTAGTATCTCTTTACCTTCCTCGGTATCCAGTCGTTAATTGTAACCACACATGGCGTAGAACTACTTCTATACGAAAACAAATAAAGATACACACACTCCCTCTCTGTCCCGCTTAACTCTCTCTCTCTCTCTCTCTCTCTCTCTCTCTCTCTCTCTCTCTCTATATATATATATATATATATATATATATATATATATATGTAATATAGGTGTTAAACGAATCCAACAGTGCTCCCTGATGCTAAGAGGTGATGCACATTAACACGTGTTTTCATGCTGTCGCAATCGTCAGATGTGAAATGTTAAGGAACATTATGTAATTACGCGCCGAAGCTTTCAGCCATGGTCAGGTGGCTCAACAAAAGATCAGAGCTTACTTGTAATTGCAGACATAATCATAATCCCCATACACTCCCACCTGACCATGGCTGAGTGCTTCGGCACTGAATTACATAATGTTCCTTAACAATTCACATCTGACGACTGCGTTGTAAATTCTGTGTGTGTGTGTATATATATATATATATATATATATATATATATATATATATGAGTGAGTGAATGACACACCCGTACCTCCTTATTTAAGTATTGTCCTTGCGTGTTTGAATGGAATTATAATTACAATTATAACTAGATATCTGCATTCTAAGGTATGCAAGCCTCCGCCATGTGTTTGCATTCACTTACTCGGCCCATATTTCCAGGTTCTTACGTGCATAAGTTACTGCACACGTGTAAATATATTCCGTTCATATTTGCGTGAGGTTCGTTGTAAAAATTACGCATAAAGAAAAATGAACGGGGATGAACGCATACCCTTCGCCAGTTATGGTGTCCAAAAGAAACTTAATCATGGGAAAATAACCAGAAAGAGGTTCTTAAAATAGACGAGGAAATGACCCTTTTTTTTAGAACTTGAAAAAAAAACATTTTTTCGACATGCGACATGTGACATCCGGGTTCCAGTATTTACGCAAAAAGGGTTCGACGCATTAGTACTCAGAGGACAGCGAGCGCCCAGGCGAAATTCTATATATCTGCGGAATGAGTTTGGTGGCAAGGAGGCGTGTAGGCCTATCGGCAAATTACCAGGCGGATAGCCCTCTTCTGACAACGCCTAAAATCTTAATATTATTTTATGATCATATTAAGTATAAAAGACAAAATCTTCACTGGATATTTATTAAGCAACTAAAGTGCTCTATATTAAGTCCGAAATGTAAGCATGTGTTCAGTCGAAGAACGGCTGGTACTGACGGGGAAATCCGGAATGATTGGCTGAAGGGCTCTGGGCAGAGAGAGCAGTGTCAGGCACTCAGCCTCAGGTCTAATTAGACACTGAGCTAGTTAAGCTCAGTGGCCAGCTCCCCATACAGGTGTACATCCGCGAATACTCAATGGAAACCAGGCTCCCGTGTTATGTAGATAGGTGTTGACAAGCGAGGTAATTTTTTCGTCGACACTTGTAACACATGCGAGTTCCGGTGCCATCACCGCCCCGCTGTACCATACGATACTGGGGTAACTTGCAAATACCGGGGTTTCCTGGGGAAGCGGTAAATATATATGTATGTGTAATATATGACACGATGTATAGGATGCAGATAATAATTCTAAACACATGTATCTTTCTCACCATTCTTGAACTTGCAGATATACATTTTCTTTCTCGCTAAAGAACAAATAGGTTAGGAACATTATTAAAAACTAGACCACATTAAAAATAAAAAAAGTTTTGTGTAAAAAAACACCTATGGATCATAATTAGGTCGGCTGAATACACCAGAAGCCATTATCTATATATAGCTGTAATTACATGTTTGAACTATGAAGTAAATAATCGCGTACTTTTGCCATACCAGTCATTTTTAAACAAATGAAATGTATCAAGTTCAACATATGGAATGTTTGGTATATGCCAAAAATATTCACATTGTCTGCTATACCGACTTTTCATTAAAAAAAAGGGCCACATAACAATAATAATCTCATCATCCTCTCATATATCCCTCCCGAAGATGACGAAATATACATTGTGCATAAAATAACCGATTACTTTTCTTTTAATCAGCGAATGTGATTTTACATACGATTTCTAACACCCATCGTACCACACACACTCACACCAATATATTCATCTTAAAACGAGCTGAGCTTTGAATGTATAGGTTAAATCTTAAACCATCAATATACTTAAAAGGACACACGCACCTATTTTATGCACAATTTCTTAATTATATACTTATTCTAAAATAGACCGAAGTCTAATGATGCAACAACAGGCACTGCTACATTCAAGGCTACATACAAATGTAATTTACAATGACTTTCCTTTTTAGCTCAGCTGACTGAAATTCATCTGAGCTATAGCGATCACTCTTTGTCCGTCGCCCGTCCGTCCGTCTGTCTGTCCGTTTACAGGGGACAAACCATAAACGTTGGACCAAGAATCTTCTAACCAGAGGTCCATGAAAAATCTCCTTGGAAACCTGAAATTAAGTCCCCGTTACCCTTATCCTTTGAGCTATGAGCCTGGGGCTCGTTAGTATACCCTCCAGAATAATTAAAAAATTGATACAAAAGCTCCAGTATCTGAATAACTAATGCATTGATCACAATGATTATTTGCATGCATATTTATCATGGAGTGTTTCATTAGTTCCTGTAGACTGGTGGCGCCACCTGTATTTTATTCCCAATTTAAACCTTTTTTTTTTACTTTTGAGACTGTCAAAGATGCGGTCGTCCGTTAAAAGGGCACAAAAAGTAACCATTGGACCTCAGAATCTTCTAACTTAACATCAAGGGAGGTCCATGAAAAATCTCCTGGGAAACCTGAAATTAGGTCAAAGTGACCTATATTCTGTAAGATATGTGAAAGAACATAATTTGAGCATCCTATAGGACAGATTTGCATGACTGATTGCACGTGGACTTAGAAACTTCTAATTTGATTAAGATCCAGGGAGGTTCCTGTAATATTTCCAGGCCTGAAATAATGTCACTGTGACCTATATTTTCTAAGCTGTGTGAAGGAACATGATTTTAACACTCTGTTAGTCAGATGGGCACAAATGGTAGTAGCTGGATGTGGTATAAGGTCACTGTAACCTATAACTAAGGTCTATTGACAAACTGCATGATTTTGAGCACTCTGGGAGTCATGTTACCCATTGTTCAAAGTTCCTTGAATTCAGGTGAGCTTCATGGCCCATAGGGCACTACATGTATTTTCTTCGCTAATCTCTGGCTTTTTATATAAAATACTCAAATATACATGTTCTCAAATCAGGTTTATATAACTTTTATAACAGCACATCTCTTATTTACATTCGTAATTCATTGTAAGTCTCCGCCATATTGACCATAACTTATTTTAAAGTTTAAACCTCTATAATGCATGGTAACAAATCAGATGATGCAGGCCTATAGCAGACAGACGGACGGACGGACAACTGTCCGAGATTCTGATTGTTTAAGGACAACGCGGGGGACACCCGCCTCAGACCCATCTCCTACGTCAAGAATAACTTGATAACTTGTAGTGTTATAGGGCAGGGGTTGATCAAGGATTTTGGAAAGAAGAGGGCCCAACCCAGAAAGTCTTATAAAAATTAAGAACACATAAAAATGTTCCAAGATCCAGACAGGCCGGGGTTCAGACCGGAAAACAATTGTTTAAATCTCTGTAAAAAAGGTTGTTGTGGCTAAAAAGGAAGGAGTTAGGACCCCCCCCCCCCCCCACCTGGATCCGCCACTGTAGGGAGTACATAGTTGACTAACAGATACAGGTCATAATTCGTCGTGGCATGTGTTGGGTGGGAGGTCAGGTTAACCTGCACTGTAGTACAGCTGTAGTCCATGAGACCGTACACGCGAGGCCTTCTGTATCCGAGGTCACAAAGGGTGCCACCCGCCACTTTACAGGTTATTTAAGGTATCTTGTACCATTGCGGGGAAAATTATAATCACGGGAAGCTCGCGAGCTGGAGAAATGTGAAATCTTTATATGACTATTAGATCACGTTACATTATACAGCTATTACACACGATATATGTAGAGTATATACATGTATATATGAACATTTCCACGTTGATATATCGGTTTAATTCTGTTTTATACAGGTATGTGGGAGCTAAATCCCAGATGTATCCTATATCCTAGAACAAATGAAAGAAAAGATTGATTATAATCATGGTATTCTCCGTATATATTTTGAAATCAATAGGACATGAATGCTAGTTGCTACCATGCATGTGTATAATATTTTTATTTAATGAAAATTAAATTACTTGACAGGAAACAGGAAAGTACTCCGAGGACAGTCTACAGGTTAGAGTTAAGTGGTAATTAGACCCGTGTGAGAGTTAAATGGTAATTAGACCCGTGTGAGAGTTAAGTGGTCAATAGACCCGAGTGAGAGTTAAGTGGTCAATAGACCCGTGTGAGAGTTAAGTGGTTAATAGGCCCGAGTGAGAGTTAAGTGGTCAACAGACCCGTGTGAGAGATAAGTGGTCAACAGACCCGTGTGAGAGTTAAGTGGTCAATAGACCCGAGTGAGAGTTAAGTGGTCAACAGACCCGTGTGAGAGATAAGTGGTCAATAGACCCGTGTGAGAGTTAAGTGGTCAACAGACCCGTGTGGGAGTTAAGTGATCAATAGACCCGTATGAGTCAAGTGGTCAATAGACCCGTGGGAGAGTTAAGCGGTCAATAGACCCGTGTGAGAGTTAAGTGATCAATAGACCCTTGTGAGAACTAAGTGGTCAATAGACCCGTGTGAGAGTTAAGTGGTCGATAGACCCGTGTGAGAGTTAAGTGGTCAATAGACCCGTGTGAGAGTTAAGTTGTCAACAGACCCGTGTGAGAATTAAGTGGTCAACAGACCCGCGTGAGTGATAAGTGGTCAACAGATCCGTGTGAGAGTTAAGTGGTCAATAGACCCGTGTGAGAGTTAGGTGGTCAATAGACCCGTGGGAGAGTTAAGTGGTCAATAGACCCGTGTGAGAGTTAAGTGGTCAATAGACCCGTGTGAGAATTAAGTGGTCAATAGACGCGTGTGAGAGTTAAGAGGTCAATAGACCCGTGTGAGAGTTAAGTGGTCAATAGACCCGTGTGAGAGTTAAGTGGTCAACAGAGCCGTGTGAGAGTTAAGTGGTCAACAGACCCGTGTGAGAGTTAAGTGGTCAACAGACCCGTGTGAGAGATAAGTGGCCAACAGACCCGTGTGAGAGTTAAGTGGTCAATAGACCCCTGTGAGAGTTAAGTGGTCAATAGACCCGTGTGAGACTTAAATGGTCAATAGACCCGTCTGAGAGTTAAGTTTCTGCCAAGCAGCAGTTTGAGGAATTCTCTGTCGATGACCCTTATCCGGTCTCAATGGGGGATCCGGAATTCGAGAGCAGGGGGGGGGGGGGGGGGGGGCGCTAATATTGGGTTGGTGGTTGATATGTGTTGTTAAAGTATTATAATTATTATTAAGTGTTTAAATTTTTGTTTTGTTAATCTAAAATATATACAAAATATATATGTATATTAAATAATCATATATATTATTATTATTATTACTACGTTACATTTCAGCCTATAAAAAAACACTATTTTTTATATATTTCACCTATTTCACCAGGTTTTCCTTACATTTATTAATAGGTACATGGGCTGAGGGGTATTGAAGGGGGTGACCCCCTCCTATAATTGGAATTTTTTTTTAAATATGCAACGTAAAGAGGACATTTTGAGGCACCAGTCACAAAAAATATGAGGATTTTCTGTTCCTTAATTTATATTCTCTTAAATGATTTGGATAACCTTAATTTTACGGGATCAGGGTGTATGAGGTATCTTAACGTGTGGCGAGCTTTTCAAAATTAGGATATTAACTAAAAAGTAACATGTCTATGCCAATGGTGAAAATGCGAATCTATATTTATAAGTTGCAAAATATCATCTTTTCTAAGTAATTCTCGTGGTAAAATAATTGTTAAAATGTTCAAGTTGTATATTTGTCAAACTTTTTACCGGCTTCTGTGGTCGGCTTCTACAGCGCACCGGACCTAGCGGAGCACAGAGTTTGCAGGAGTAACAGCCGGGTAGCCGTGAAATTCTTCACGGTCGACCCCAACCCAGGCTGGAATCTTAAGGCTAAGGGGAAGGCCGTGCCTCAAACACAGGTGAGCAATATGGTTGGGGGGGGGGGGGGGGGGTCCTCGGTGTCATGAACCCAGCAGAGTTTAATAACGGACAGACTCCTTCCTTCATTAAAAAAATACTTTAATGCTATCTTAATATGGAGTAATTCACAAAGCTGTTCATTAAAATCCTCAATTTATTAATTGGAAAGGTATAAGTTTTGGATTATTTTATAATCTAATTGCTAGGGAATAAAAAAGAAATCTAAAAAACATGAACATTTATTATGGATAAATGGGAAAACTCTACTAATGGGGACAAGTGGCAAGAAATGAGAGGACGCCAGGATAAAGAAAACAATGACACAAGTAGACCAAGGAATATCTGGATACGTATACAAACTGTAAGCAGGGGCAACCCAAACAACAGTGAAAAATATACAACCCAACATGTTCTTCTTTATCATTTGATATCTTGTGTAGGCTCGTGGCTGCACGCCCGGCTTCAGGTAAAACCTGCCCAGGTCAGCAGTGTGTATTTTAGCTGCTCCGTCAGTCTGTTTCGGGAGGATTACGCGCCATGATGCCGCAATAAACGCCGACTGTGATACGGCATAATCCGCGCCCCGTTCACCGTCAGCAGATGAGGTTACTCCAGAAACTCTGGGCATCTGCTGCCCTCAGCTCTGCTGCCTCCAGATGTGCCTGGCATCCTGACTTCTCTTAATTGTTCTATTATTCGCTTATTACGACAGCGTAACACCTGCGGGCCTGGTGGCAGCCATGTGTTTGAACGATCATAAATCATGCATATACACAAGAAAAAGTAGTTTATTGGTTAGTCTGATTTTTGTTGCTCGCGTCCCTCGTCGGACAATTCGTGTGCTAGCTTTTCATCCGTAGCCACTTCATGCCCGCGTAGAAATTACCCTAGGTTTGTAAATACCACTGCCCGTAGAGAAATAACCCTGTGTTGGAAAACTGCAGAAAAATTATCCTTCGCTGGTAAATACCACATCCCACAGAGAAACTACCCTGTCTTGGTAAATACCATTGCCCGCAGGGAAATTACTCTGGGCTGGAAAATACCATGCACTTCCCACAGAGAAAATACCCTGTTTTGGTAAATACCATTGCCCGCAGAGAAATTACCCTGGGCTGGTAAATACCACTGCCCGCAGTGGGGGTGGAGTGTGGGAGGGGGCGGGGGGAGGGTGGTGGTGGTCTAGGGGCTCCGAACTCCGTATTCAGCCATCGTAACCTTTTTAAGGGTTTCAGACCAATTTTTGGGAGATCTTTTCCAGGTTATGTCATTAGTCCTCCTGGGTTAGACCGCTCCTTTTCCTAAATCCTGGATCCGCCCATGCATTTAGCAAACATGCAAAAAAATAAGTGTTTTAAAATTGTTTCTACTGTATTTAAGGTTAAGGGTTATTTTTTCCTACTAGATAACCCCATCCACAGATGTACACAAGTTTGCCATCTACTTTAAATATGAATGACCGACTATCGTCTCATTGTTCGTCAGTAATTAAGTGGATGATGAGGGTGCTGTGAGACTCCGGCCGAGTCGGCGACGAGAGGCGCCACCGTACACGTGGTCCGCGTTAACCTCCCGTGGTAACCGCCAGGCCAACACTCCTCAACACGTCACTTGACAAATGAATTGGTTGTCGACAGTTAGATCTCCCGCCTGATTTGGTCTCATTAACCTGCTGCTTTCTATACAGACTGACCTACCCCCAGGGCTGACAGCCAGCAGGAATGTTAATATCAATCACAGGTGACCGATAATTAATCATACAAGGCCGCGTATCGAGAGAAACAGAAAAATCGATGGTCGCCTGGCGGTCGTAAAACATCATTTTTATAACACGAATGTGCAATTTATTTGAATAATAACGTTCAACAATATAATTTCATAAAGCTAAAATGAGAAACTATAATAAAAAAAAATAGAATTATACTGTCAACAAAAATGTTTCATGTTCGGCTTACTCAGCTATTTTCTGAAAATTTAATTTGATATCGATTCGTGGCATTCATGCAAATTAATCACATGATCCTTGTCAGAGCCATCGATTGTTACATGGTTCTTGTCAGTGCCATCGATAATCAAATGATTCTTATCAGAGCAATCAAAAATCCAATGAATCTTGTCAGAGCCATTGGAAGTCACATAATTCTTGTGAGAGCCATAGATAGTCACATGGTTCTTGTCAGAGCCATCCATTATACAATAATGCTGGTAAGAGAAAAAAAAAGACAATCACCTGATTCTTGTCAGAGCCATCGATAATTACATGATTCTTGTCAGAACCATCGATAGTCACATGGTTCTTGTCAAAGCCATCCATTACACATGGTTCTTGTCAGAGCCATCGAAAGTCACATGAATCTTGTCAGAGCCATCGATAGTCACATGGTTCTTGTCAGAGCCCTGAATTATCAAATGATTCTTGTAAGAAAAATAGAACATCACGTGATTCTTGTCAGAGCCATCGATTGTCACAAGGTTCTTCTCAGAACCATCCATTATTCAATACTTCTGGTAAGAAAAAAAAAGAAAATCACCTGATTCTTGTCAGAGCCATCGATAATTACATGATTCTTGTCAAGGCCACAGAAAACCGTATCGTTCAACTTGCCTTGGTATTTCAATTGTATATGGATATATCGCCACAGGACTGTCAAGTATTTGT
This sequence comes from Sipunculus nudus, assembly GCA_026874595.1. Lineage (NCBI taxonomy): Eukaryota > Metazoa > Annelida > Sipuncula > Golfingiida > Sipunculidae > Sipunculus > Sipunculus nudus. The sequence continues at coordinate 68,148,900 of CM049310.1, forward strand.
TCTGATTTATATACACTCGTCATACACTTTTTTGCCGTAGGTTATTAACAAATGTCTGTTCTTTTTAGAAACGTAGAAATTTCTTTATTTTTCTGAGAACGACATTTAAGAGCCACAAAAAGTCTATGTAGACGTGGAAGGCTAAACGCTGTCTGAAACAGACGGAACGGCTTTTACGCCTGTGTCAGACGTCTGTTTTTTATTACTTGTACACTGGTGTTGATTTAGGTTGTGTTTCAAACTGATCTATAGCACGTGAAAACAGTACCATAATAATAAGAAAAACACCTACCTGAGGAACTCCAGTGTAAGTATAGGGAAATTCCTGGTACAAGTTCATGGATTTACAAATTTAATGATAAGTCATCCAAGACATTTAACGTAGGGCTCCTAGGAGTTTCCAAGTTAAGGTCACGGTTCAGTCTGCAGCACGAGCCATCACACTCCAGTATCCGTAGTTAGTCGTAAGCTGAAAACAGTATACACCCCACAGCGCGGCCTACAACCGTGAAATAACTGGCGGAGTGGAGTATCGCTCCGGTTATCAGAACGGGCGTGAATCCCCCAAGTCAGATCTAATGCAACTAATGGAGGCCCCGGTACCGACAAGATACCGGCGAGTCAGACGCAAATCCCACGGTAACCATCATCTCGTTCTTGAGATGGACTGGCCGGCTGGTGGCCCACCACACCTGACCAATGCGTCTGTCTGTACGGCCCGCGGCCAAAATAACCTACAACCGTCAAGTGCCACGGCTGATAGAGCTGATTGGGAGGTTCTGGATGTATTATATGTCATATCACACGGGTATATAAATCTTCTTGTCCGCCAGGAACACACCAACTGTTCAGTATCTGTGAACTGACCTCAACAGGTCTCCGCTGGGGTCACTACGATAACGCACAGGTCCATCATCTACCTGTTAATGGCCTACTGAGCCGGTTTTCGAACAAGAAATTATTGATATTTTCAAGCCTGCCTGAGGTACAAACATTGAAATATATGTTTGATAATTCCCGGATTTAATAAATTAAATAATGTACTAGAGGTACACATCGTGGTATTTCATATTATATATAACATATTTACATAGAATGTTCGATATTAGTCACTCAATCAACTGCGTTTGATATAAGCGCACAGTGCACAGTGATCAAATGTAAAATCGTAATATCAATAGCGACTTATGAATAAAAGCGATCCAGTAAGTTTAAATTAAATTGTCAAATAAAAGAATGACAATTTAATTAGAAATAACTGTACAGAATAGACATGACGATTCTCTTCCATTTTCATAGAATAATTACCCAGTATTATGTTCATTATTTACTGAATAAAATTATTGGAATTACGTGTAGTGGTTTGTACAGAGCTTTCCGCAGTTTCGCAGAAAAAGAAGAGGTCTAATGATGCCTAATTCCATGTAAGGTTTCTTTTCGCGTAGGGACAATTGATTTCCAGTATGAATGTAAGGCAAAAAAAAAATAAATAAATAAATAAAAGTATGCTTCTCAGGCACCGCCCGCAGTCAATGATTTTGGCACATGTTATAAATTCACTGTGCAAATATTTGGCTTTTAATTAATGATTCTCTAGTTTCTCTTGATTAGGTTACCCTCTAATTACTAAAACACTTCTCGTACGTACCAGGGGACAGCAACGTGTTCATATAGCACTCTATCTTTCCTTGTTCATCCGAAGGATCACCATTAAGACAGAAAAAAGTTAAAACTCGTGTATTGACACTTTCTTGTACAACACTACCTTGTTCATGAATAAAGAAAACATTTGTACTTTTTTTTAAATATGTTTGTATATATGACATAAGAATAAAGAGGTATGCCTTTTTGTCATTTTCTTATTTTTTAGGGGTTTATTAGGTTTAACTTTTGTAAACTCTAATTATATAATCAGTGCATGACGTTGGCCTTGCCGAAAGGCAGGATAGTGGTCGATACGGGGACGAGACCTAGATACATATATGTACATGTATATTTAGCATTTGTTATGTATGGATATGCGCACGTGAGGGACAGAGATGATATCTGGGTTACATCCCCGGGGTACTTAGTTGTGTGACGGTGTGAGATACCTCGGGGGTGCCAGTACAAAGGGTTTCTGGTTTCGATATATACTTCAAAGTACAGGGTGAGCTTTGATACGTTTGTTTTCCCATGGGAGCAATGAAGTGCACGTGCTTAGCAGATCAGTGGTGGAGTGAGACTGGCCAAGGATTTACAGTAGCAGATTCCTTAGTGGCCTGTTTCTTTGGAGAAATGATAGCTCTATCACCCCGAGCCCGGAGCAATACAAGTGCCAGGAAACCAAGCTAGAAACCACAATGATCAGACCGCCTGTCACAAGCAGGATGTCTGGTTTCTGAAGTAAGCCGGTCCTGTTTCTGTGTACAACAGAATGTTGTTCGAATAATCCCTGCATGTCTGATTATTCTGATGTCATCGAAGGACCAGGAAGGCAAAGTGTAAAGTCAGATGAGACTGCCATCGTCGGTGATATAAGACTATAAACCCACTACCTTTTATTAAAAGTGACGAGTGTTATCAATGGGAAATGGTGGGAAAATTTCAGCACTTTTATAAACTCATAAATGGACCTTCCACATTCAGTGCAGATCACTGGATCAAATTCATCAGTCACCCAATCACCATCGACAGCCCTGACCTCTGTGTCATACTAAATGTATAGAGTAGGTTATACCTAAGGGCATTATGACCTGCAAACAATTTTATCGTATACCATTCTCTGCATGCAGTGCCTCAGAGAAAGAAGTCAAGTCACAATACACAGTATTTCAAAGATGCCACGGTTCTTCCCCTTAACTAATAACAAGGGCAGCAAATCAGACAGCAAACCGGAAAGAGGCATATCCCTTTTGTCTATATATCCTGGAATGTTTTGCCGTGCAAGAATTATAAAAGCTCAGCTTTGCAGGATAGACCATCATCGGGAAAGAGATTTCCCAAGTAACTTCTTTATATTTGAAGAACTCTGGTTAAGCAAAGAAATGCAAGGAAGGCCCTAGGAATGCTTGAAAAACTATGTTAAGGCCAAAATCCTCTAGGCCAAATCATCTAGGAGTAGGACTTTTGCATGTTGTCAAAACAGGCAACTAGAAAAAAGAGCCGCAGATAAAGCATGTTAGAAGCCCAAGAGGGAAAGAAGGTAAAAGCAGCGGTACTCATGGAATCCCGAGGATTCCCTTGCCCCTTGCAGATAAAAAAGGGCTACTGAACCATAATCGAACATACAGCAGGCAGGACAAGTAAATACATTGGATACAAGAGGTACAAGGGCAACGCAAAGGGTAGAAACAAAAGCAACAGTGATACATGTTACATATACATATAGATGTTAGCACCAGTTTTCCGGTATGTTTATAGGACACTGATTTATCATACTGGACTCGAGCTGGATTTGGCCAAATTTCGAGACCTGACCTTCAGGTACAGGAGGTCTGAGTTCATCATTCTCGAGTTCAACTGTCAACGTCATTTAAGTGGCAAAAGTATGTGTTACTCCTGAGTGCCTTCGTGATATTCTGACTTCCATTCAATTTCAGTGTCTTAATTAGAACGGTCTTCAGCCCTTTCATTGACTAGGTGGCCATCTTGGATGTCATGTTTGATAGTTTAGGTTACCAGATTACCAATGGTATTTTCACTTTCTTATTTCTCATTTTTATTTAACCTAAAACCACGCGGCAGACATCAAACTCGTGTCTGCTTCTATCCATGCATATATTAGTGTACAATTATATTGCGGCCTTCCTGGGTCTATCTTGGATGTTGCCAGCTTATTCATGATTTATTGTATCACTGGGTAAATGTTTAACCATTAAAATAATAGGTATTGACATCAAAAGTATGACAATTATACAAAGAGTGACTTATGAACATTTAAGGTGAATTACGTAATCGGCAGCTATATGCTTTACATGGTTTCAATGGAATCACAAAACAAAACATATAATAGTATAGATACACAAGTTTAACTCTGTGATCAAAAATGATTTATGGTCAATTTTAAGGACTTGGCGGCCATGTTAGACGCCGTCTTGGATTTGCCAATAAATTACATAGCATTCGGAATTTCTCATCCGAATCGTTGGCTTCTTAACTCGGATGTATATGTGTGGCCCAATGATATACTCCACCAATTTTGGAGAAGTTCGCCGGAAATCCACCTGGTTGCAATTTCTACGTACTCAATTACTTCAAAAATGTAAATATATTCCATCGATTTTCACTTTTCTTTATACAGTCATATAATTATTTTCACAGTACAGATTGTTTATATATACAATCGCCAACCCTCCGGCAATGTTGATGACGTGCCCATGTTGTTTATCGAAAGGAAAAACAATCTCACGCAAAATTCGTTTGCTCTATATATGCCCAACGCCTATACTTTGTTGATTTCTTGTATAACATAATTTGCTATTCTTTACTGATTTTTTGTAGGGGAGGGGGTTTACTCTAGAATCCTAGTGATCTTTATATCTTGAACAACAGTCCCTGCGAAAACCACAGGATAACAAGATGTGACATTCAGTCATTAAAGGCTCATTATAAAACTATTTATCCTACAGAACCGTGGATTTTCCACGGGTGCATCTATATATATATATAGTGATATAATTATATGCCGTCTACATGCACGAATATGACTTTGCTGTAAACCATTGGCCATTATTGGTTTTCAGCATCCATTTGCCAGGTCATGTTTTTTTTTCACACGCGAATGATGGTAAATTTGAGCTGTATTTTTTCTTGTGGTATCTGGGTTATAAACGCTGTATAAACCTAACAACCAGACCCAATTATAGATTGCTCTGAAGCGCTGGCTCTTGTTCAGAATAACCCTCTTTTGCACTTTCAACTAATTACCCCCTACAGAGATGTATCAACAGAGGCCAATTCTTGTGGAATATTACTCCAGCAACGATGAATGGCCCGGGTATGGTGATGATAAAGTTTACAGAGGACATAAAAACAAGGTGTTAAATAACTCATACCACTCGCTGTGTGTTTATATGTGACGCCCGGGTTTAAAATATGAACGTGTGTTATTTTTGCAACCCGACTCGCAAAATAAAGGTGGGCCTCATGAGAGACACCGGCCGCTTCAGCTTCCACTAACATTTATTTAATCTTGCCTGTTTTCCTTTGTATTATTTTAGTTCATTCTTATAATTTCACTAAGTAGGCAATATAATCGCACGTGTTGGTCATTTTAAATATAAATGGTCACTGACAGTTCAATTTTTTTGTTAAGTCTTGGCGTCGGGGTCAGAGATATGTACAATCCAGACTGTGCATGTGAAAACATCTCTGGGTATATGATGAGGAATTATAGACCTCCTCTACAACTACAGTATATCAGAACGACAATGAAGTAGTTGGCACACATGTTGGCATTATCTAAAACTTAAAATTCAATTCTGTATCCACAGTTTGATCAATTGTGTGATAATAACATCCATACATATCCATGGCACAATTATACTGAAAATCTTGCCTCATATTAAAGCGTAAATATTTTTTTTATCTTCCAGGCTTACACAAACTCAAAAATTCAACATAATAAAACTTAAGATTGAAAAAAAAGAAATATTTCTTTAAAGCTCATGATAACTGAAATACAGGATGAAAACTGATTTCATGCATTTACTCTCGCCATTTTATATCCGCAGACCCACAGATGATATTTATTTATTTATTTATTTATTTATTACAACATCTTTCAGGGTAGCCTTTATCAGAATAAAACTGTTTATAGTTATAAGTTGTGTGCCACTTGATCGATTATATCGATGATTGGTCGTTTCACTTCATAATCGATTATATTGGTTGCATTTTTTATCAAGAAAAACACAAAGTGGCAAGCAGCATTAGAACTTCACAATGTGCAGCGATAAAGTGTCAAAATCCTAGCCATTACTTTGATCTTAAAACGTTATGTACAAGTCTGACTGACCAACGATCGATATATTAGGTATAATTCTATACAGGAGATTTCACGGTAATGTGGAAGGTATATGCATTAAAAGTCGATTGATTATGATCAAAAATGATTCCACAACCAGTTTCTACCACTAGTAGTATCTTATCATACGAATATTTTTTTTCAAACTTTACAAAAAGTTTTATTTTGCTTTAATGTACAAATATATATGCATGTTACACAATTTAGGAGATCTCGTATTATTCTAATTTTCTCAGTAAGCCAATTTACCTGGAGATACTATATATATGCAGTGCCAGTGTGGCGCTCCTGTGGCGGTTAGAGTGTACACTGATCACCCTCTAGCTATATATATGATTTTACTTATGGAGCCTTGTAAATACCTGTTGATGAGTTTATTTTATGTTGTCTGCATGGTTACATACATGGATTACATATATTCGAAACACTGTGATGGCTGGGTGAAGCGGTCGCCTCCGGGTCGGGTCATTAAGGGATCATTGTTTTGTTTCCTGCTGTCAGCCACCTTTCGTTCAGGTAAGGTCTACTGCTTCGGGCCAGGATATGTTTATTTCTCGTCACATAACATGAGCTATTGTTTACCAAGCTCCCATATCGGCCCGGGCCAGCGATCTTAGTGTGTAAGGGAATACAAAGTGGAAGCCTGACGGGTCTCCTTGTGAAAACTTAACGTAAACACAAGAGAACGGGCATTCTGCTGTTTGTGAATTTATTCAATTTAATTTAAAATTAAAATTAAAATTAAAACAGGTGACCCATGGGAAGACATCTCCCCCCCGTCCTCCATCAAATTGTGCCTATGAAAACTGCAGTATGTTTCAGTCAAGGGGAAGTAAGGGGAAGCTTAAAAAAAGTAAAACAGTCAATTATAGCTCACAGGAATCTCACAAAATAAGTGGCGCCTGCTGTTGTTTACATGCTCACCCAAGTGGTCCGATTAATATGCAGTAACGGTGAATACATCTAATCAGCAAACACAAACATAAAAATCTTCAGTGAGGGAAGAGTTGGAAAAGGCAAATTTACTTGCACTGACTGCTGCTTGATATACTAGTCATAGTATCAATATACCCTTAACAAGTGCAGCTTCAACTAAAACATCAGTCAATGGTATCAATATGCCTTTAAAGTTTGGTGCACATCGCTCCAGCAATTCCTGTGATATTCGGCAAGGAAATTTAAAGGTTCCGTAAAGAAATAATTTTTAGCTCAGCTGACTGAAAGTCATCTGAGCTATAGCGATCACTCTTTGTCCGTCGTCCGTCCGGCCGTCCGTTAACAGGGCACAAATTGTAACCGCTGGACCTGGAATCTTCTTACTTGGGATCCTGGGAGGTCCATAAAAAATCTCCTTGGAAACCTGAAATAAGGTCTCTGTTACCCATATTCTCTGAGCTATGGGTCTCGAAAGTACCCCCCAGAATAATCAAAAATTTGATACAAAAGCTCAAGTATCTGAATAACTACTGCATTGATCACCATGATTCTTTGCATAAATATTGATCATGGAGTGTTCCATCAGTTCCTGCAAACTGGTGGCGCAACCTGTATTTTTTCTTATTTTTGCGAATTTTTTTCTCTATTTTTGAGACCTTCAAAGAAGTTGTCAATTGTTAACAAGGCACAAATCGTAATCGCAGGACCTGGAATCTTCTAACCTGGGATCCTGGGAGGTCCATATAAAATCTCTTTGGAAACCTGGAATATGATTTCTGTTACCAATATTCTCTGAGCTATGGGTCTCGAAAGTACCCCCCAGAATAATAAAAAATTTGATACAAAAACTCCAGTATCAGAACAACTAATGCATTGATTACCATGATTTATTGCATGTATATTGATCATGAGAGTATTTCATCAGTTCCTGCAAACTGTTGGCACCACCAGCTTCCTTTTCAATATTACTGCATTTTTTCCTTTTTTATGAGACCTTTAAAAGGAGAGGTCTGTTAACAGGGCAAAAATAATAATTATCGGATCTAGAATCTCTTAACAAAATATTTTGTATGAGGTTCTTACATTTTTCATGCAGATATAATTGACTTTTGAATGTAAAAAAAAAACACTGATGTTCCAGTCATTGGCTTATTAGTTACTTCGTTTGGAGCTATTTACAGATTCGATCACTGCAATATCAGTTATGCATTACCAGAGTGGATGAAAGCTCAATGGAAGACAGGACATAACATCAAAGAAGTGACAGAAATTAACAGGGCTGCCTTTCTATTAGAATAAGAGTCAAACAAACAGAAGATGACTGAACATACTCAGAACAGCTGGTTGTACAGTCAAGTTAGGTATTTTATAAACCAGGAAAGGATTTGTGTTTTGGAGAAGAACAGTATATTATCAGCATTGAATAATGATCATATTTGAAGAATCATTGTCTGAACTGGCTGAATACTTGCATGAATGATGGACTGCTTGGCCCTGATGCACAAGACTTATTAAAAAAACAAATGTCTTGCCTTAATGTCTTATGTGCTGGCTTGTGCTTTCACTTTCAGGCAAATGTTCTTTGTGCACCTTACTTATTACATAAGGCTTATTCTGTGTAACATTTTCAGATGCACATATTTGATACAAATGGTTTGAAACAATATATTCTTCACATAATAGTTAATACTTGTATGTTTAAGGTCCTAGTTAGACATATGGGTATTATGTCAAACTGGATTATGGAAAGAAATAATTTCATTACAATGTACAAATATGAAAATAATAATTATATAGGAATCTTAAAACAGAAATGGTTTTCTCTATCAAAGTAGATGTTAGGCTCACTTATATTCCTAGGTGACATCATGGTGAATTAGGCTTTTATTTCAGATGCCATATTTTGATGTTGAATACAGTTTTATCCCATATTAGATTCTCAGTATCATGTCTATCTCGTATTTGTTTTGTTCAGTAAATATAAACTGGATATGGATGAAATTGTTTCCTGCAAAGACCATGTCCATAAATACATACAGGTATGTTGTTATGTAATTATACTGATATCTATATTAAACATATTTGCCAAGAATGTTATATTATTTTATGTAATAAAGAAATAATTAAAGATGGTGAGTGACATGATAAATGAATACATCAGGTTTCATTGAATATCGTGAACTTTCAGGAAAAGTTGTTTTAATAACCTACAACACTTCCTTGTGTTTAAAAAGATTAATCCCCAGTATTTTCAAAGTGTGTGGTCATTTTAATTTCTCTTGCAAACCAAACAAATTAGTTCAGACTTTTTTTTTGCTTTCCTTTCTTCTACAACTAAAAAAATTGGTCATCATATGGTTCCAACTTGCCTCATCACATAGGCACATCTAGTTCAGTTACTAAAAAAATACTAAAAAAAGTGGATAGCTATTTATATTAGTTTATTAAAATATGAAACAAATATGTAGTACTTTTTTACATGCCGGTTAACCCACAAGTAAAATTCCATAATGTGTGACGTGGTTTGTCCAAAAGGCATGCATTTTCCCAGCTTCCAATCTTCGACCTCCATGTATTAGACCGCACTTACATTTAGTTTCAAATTTGGGCACACCGTGGCGCTCGAGTTCGGCCAGGCACAACGGTGGCACCAGCAGTGGCTTTATAACACGTCAGAAATGTTATCATTTTAACCATTTTCATAATTTATAGAGTTGTTGTGTTATAAATTGGTATCATTACGAATTATTTGGCAGTTAGTGAACAAGAAACGTCCGTCACATGTTTCGGTATTGTTCCATGTGTTTTAACGCCCAACGTCAAGGTTTTAGTCGAGGCGGAACTTCAGTCTCCACTAGAGGTCACTACCGATACCCTAATATCATATATGAGATAAATAAATATTTCGTTTGCTCGGGGAAGTTGCCAAAGGTTGACCGTACATTTCATTTGATATTAATGGTCAGATAAATGGATATTTACCCTTCACGGGTAATCAACCAGGACCGCGTAAGTGTCCATGACAACCGGCTTGAGCACGCCTTTGGTTTAGACTGGTACCCTGCTCTATTAAGGCCCTCAAGCCATATGATTGGCCTAGAGCAGCGGTGCCATAATAGAGCGGGGTACCAGTCTAGCCTTTGGTTATGGAGTTGGAACCAGTCTACCGGAAGATCAGGAGTAAACTGTTACATACCAGTCCACGTTCTAATTGCGTTTTGGCGGGGACTATCGAGTTCGTGCGCAAATATACCTGGCGAACCTAAGAAAACTTGGCCTTGTACAGCATTTACAGCAGTGAAGTGCTTTGCTGAATCGTGTACACTGCTACACAGAAAACGGTGACATACTTTGTCACATTTGGATTTAGTTTGGGGCTAATTCGGCAGGTGTGAACAAGGTGAGTGTCTTTTATTAAATAGTTTGTTCAGCGGGCGAAATTACGTGTCATAGTCATATTTTGCCTTTGGGGCTACAATCAACGCAGTGGATGGACTGAGAACCACAAGTCTGATTTAATCTGTTAATGGGACTCCGAAGAGATTGTTTTGTTGATAGAAAATCTTAGTTAAACGGAGATGGCTTATAATCAGGATATTGTATTACTAAGATGGATTAACTTTGCAAGACGGCAATTACTGCTTTCTTGGAGATAGGACTTGTGATCGAAGTGCCATTTCCTATAGGCCTACCATTGATAAAATATTTTTTTACTGTATATTTATGGTGATGATAAAGTTACATTAACAATAATATATATAATATATATATAATATGTTCTTCTGTATGTATATAACTGTTTCTTCCATATCTGCTGGTTCACACAACCAGTTTGTGGTGATGTCAAATCATTCATTAGTTTATTTGTCAATACTTGTCATATAATTTGTGGTCTTATGAATTTGTCACATTAATATAACTAGTACTGCTTCTTCATTTTGTTCCCTGCAGAGACTGTTCTAAAACATATGTACCAGTTGCATCTTTTGCAAGATATTGCTGGTTGACCCATTTAATAAACAATTAAAATTCAGAATTAAAAAATTTCTTTGCAGTTGAACTGTGCACTCTGAAAACTCTTTATCCTCTGTCTCAGTAAAACTTTAGTATTGGTCAGCTTTATTTCCGGATTGAACCCCCAACGTTATAAGCTGTATTCTTTGAAATTGTTTGCTACATTGTTCACTTTAATTATCTTGATCACAGTTGAATCAGCAATGGTTTTGCAGGCCAGTTGTGTCATCAGTATGATTCCCTGTAAAGATCAGGACTTTGAAATGATCCAGGTTTGTCCTAACATTTTATACACATATTTTTTAACCACAGTGTTCTTAGAATGGGAAAACTGATGATACCATATACTTGAAGTTGGTATTCTATCAGTACAAACAAATTAGCTTGCCTGAGTTCAATAAAGTCACGTCACTCAGCTAATTTTTGGTGTTAATGCAATTACTTACAAGGAATGTGAAGGATTTGGATAAAACTCTTCAGAAACTTCAATCAGTAAAATATCTTGTCCAAGTTCAAATTCCAGAAAATTGATGTATATTTAATGAGGTCAGAGCATCGCAGTTTGAATGCAACTTGCTGACTTACCAAACATCCTGTGCATTTTCATGAGACTCGTACATATTCACCAATAAGTTTCTCAACTCAATTACATTCTCATAAAAATTCACACATATTTAATGGGCACAGAGGTCACAAGACATACGACAGGCGTACTATGAATATTTGGGGTGCTCTTGTTGTTTCTTTTTTGCTTAATATTAAGGTTTCTCTTTGCAGGATGATTGCTCCATTTTTGTAGACAATATGCTTTTTCTTGTTCCATTTTCTACAGGTGCTTTTGCGGTTGGTAAAGTCAACCCGAACTAGCAGAAAAAGACTATTAATCCCAACATGTTAAATTCGTCATTATATTTTGTTTGCATACTTTCTATCTAGTGATCATATATTCAATAAAGAAACGTTACCACATAACTGATATGTTTCAGCAAGCTGAAATACAAGAATCTCTTCATTCCTTACACATGTTTTCATCTCCATCTTTTTTTAATCAATTCATAATTAATATTTTCCCATACTGTAATATTTTTTCATTTATCTTTTCAGATACCTGCGAGGGTTGGAATACAACCCACCAACAAACAAAACCAGAAGCAATTCAAGATCAAGTATTCCACGAACATAAAAAGCCAGATACAAATTACCTAGAACGAAAAGAACAGATCAATGATTACCAGATCAAAGATAACCAGATTAAAAAACTAGATTAAAACCAGAAAAAAAAGGAGATAAAAAAACAAGAGCAAAAAACGAGAGAAAAAATCCTGAGAAAAAAAAATATAACTGACCTTATTAAAATAATTGTCATATTTTGAGTTTTTCATTTATTTCCACTTTATGAACTCTGTTACACAGAGGCTTTCTCACGATATCCCTGCATCTCTTTAGCTACTCTGTCCTTTCATTTTCATTACCAGTTTCATTTAGTTTTGTACATCCTGATCCTGACTTATTCTCCATGGCGTCAGCTATACCTGTCCCTGTTGTATCTATCAATAAGGTTGTTAGAGGCACTTTTCACCAAGGTGATCATCGGTTTCCATCAGAGTCGATTGGAAAACAGTGTGTTCCTAATTCAGTTGTTGCTCTGCTTTATTCCACTACATGATGTTACTGGATGGCAAACAAATGATCTGGATAAAATATTAGTTGAAGGTGATCATTTATATGGAACATTGATGTCAGATATCCTCGATAAAGGGTACATGGCATGGGATGAAATACCAGACTATGTACAATGTCTTGATCATTACTTCAAGATAAATCCAACCTTGATCACCAGTGGTTTCCTAAATCATTCTGATGTGCAAGTACCCTATATGTTTTACACTGATGCTTTGGCAGAGATCACTACCAAGAAAAATGGGCTTATTATAGTAGGAGGCAATGCAATTGCAATTTCATTTCACAAGAATTGTTACTTTGTGTTTGATCCTCATAGCAGAAATCATCTTGGCTATCCCACGCCATGGGGCACATCCGTGCTTCTTGGATTTGAGGTCCAATAAGAATTCTTCCAATATATATCAAACTATGCAAATTTGATGAATGCTACTGTCTTTGAATTAACATATTTCAAAATTACTCAAGTCACTGCTAAAGCATTTAAACTTGGACTGAAACGGCAAACTAAACAGTCTACTTCAGATGACCAACAAAAGCATGCAATCCAGTCATCAACAGACCTCATGGACACGTTAAATAAAAGCACACCTAGTCATGAAAATGATTCTCAACAAGATCATCACTTGATCCAAGACTACTTTTAAGATCGGCAACTAAAACTGAACAGAAACCTGTATTTGAAAGAGTACATGCGACAGAAAAGAATGAATCAAGCTCACAGGAATAAAGAACGTCTTAAAGATCAACAAAGAAAACTCTTATCAAGACAAAATGTAACTTGTAGACAAAAAGAAAGAAAGGCTGAAAAACAACAGAAACAAACTGCTAGACAAAATGAAACTTACAGAGAATAAGAAAGAAAGGCTGAGAAACAACAGAAAAAAACTGCTAGAAAAAATGAAACATATAGACAAGAAGAACGTTCTACAGAAAAAGCATATAATCAGAAGATAAGGAAAGATCCAGTTCGAAGGGACATAAAAGAGAAGCTGAGAAACAACAGAAAAAAACTGCCAGACAAATTGAAGCTTTCAGAGAAAAAGAAAGGAAGGCTGAAAAACAACAGAAGCAAAGTGCTAGACAAAATGAAACATATAGACAAAAAGAACGTTGTACAGAAAAAGCATATAATCAGAAGATAAAAGATCCAGTTCGAAGGGAACATGAAAGAGAAGCTGAGAAAAAACAGAAACAATCTGCTAGACAAAACGAAACATATAGACAAAAAGAACGTTCTGCAGAAAAAGCATATAATCAGAAGACAAGGAAAGATCCAGTTGGAAGGGCACTCGAATAAAATGCTGAAAAACAACAGAAGCAAACTGCCAGACAAAAGGAAATCTATAGACAAAGGGAACGTGTCAGAGAATCGACTGGAAAAAAAGGGCTGAAGATGATTTTCTTATAGAGACTGAGAGACTTGCCAAAAGGAGGAAAAGAGCTGATCTATTACATAAGAGAACTGAGACTATGAGAAACACAGCCACCAGGGCACAAAAAAGAACTGATGAATCATACAGACAAAATGAAAAAGAAGTTTATCTGAAGAAAAAACAGGGTGCAGATCTCAGAGAATGTATACAGAAATTCCATACTTCAATATCTGAAGGTCCCATTTATGCTTGTTGTTGCTGTAATCAGACATGGTTAAGCACTCTGTAAAGATTTCTGATAGCTGGCCAGCCAGACTTGATTCCACTTTCCTAGCAACACATATTACAGATGTAAAATCAGTGGACAAACAGTGGTTATGCACAACTTGTCTTGAAGCTCTCAAATGCCACACGACGCCAAAACTCTCTGTTTTAAATGGAATGCAGTTTCCTGATAAGCCACCTGAATTGAACTTGTGTCCCCTAGAAGAAAGGCTTGTTGCCCTACGCATACCATTCATGCAGTTACGAGAATTACTTAGAGGTCCACAGTTGTCACTAAAAGGATCATTGGAAGATGCAAACATTTCAATAAAATAGTAACTGGCTTGAGACGTTCAAAAAATCACAAGAGCAAGAACCTCTAGCCACAACTGACAATTCTGTAGATGATAGTGTATCTGATGATGACCATTTTGAAGAAATACATGAAGATGAATAAGGAGGAATTCTAGATACTATGCTTGATGATACCGAACTCACAGGGAATGACATCATATCGGTAGCTCCTGGTGAAGGACAAGCCTTTGAGTCTGTTTCAAGACAAAGATTCAGAATATATGTCATTTCCGTCAATATTCTGTGGGCAAAGGAGATTAGATAATGCTGAAAGAAAAACTTCTGTTCATTACAGTGACATTTGCAAATGGGAACTCAGAGCACTGGATCGCAGAGTTGCTGCAAATGTTCCAAATCTTTTCTACAAAATGAAGAAATTACAAATAGAACAAATTACAGGAAAGGTTACCCTAGCAATACGTCGAATCAAAACTAAGGTGAAGAAGTATTCCGTCCAGGATGTCTTGAATGAAAGCAAAGTTAATGAGTTGACAAGGTTGGTTGAGGGCTACAGGAGTTTCAGATCCATACGAGGCTCTCCTCCATATTTTGAAGCATGTAAAAAAGACCTCTTTGCAATGATTAGACAACTAGGATTACCAACATAGTTCATATCTCTGTCAGCTGCAGACACACATTGGGAAGACCTACTGATCATCCTTGGTAAACTGATTGATGGCAGAACTTATTCAAGTGATGATATCAGACAAATGGATTGGGTAAATAAAACGCGCTTGGTTAAGGCAGATCCTGTAACCTGTGTCAGGTATTTTGATCACAGAGTTCACTCCTTCATTCACACCATATTACAAAGTGCACATTCACCTCTTGGAAAGCTGAAAGATTATTTTTACAGAGTTGAATTTCAGCAACGTGGCTCTCCACATGTTCACATGCTTGTGTGGATTGAGACTGCACCCATATATGGTCAACATAAAGAAGATACTGTCACCAAATACATTGATGAGCATGTAACCTGCTGCAAGAATGATGGGGGCCATCAAGATCTGATAGATCTACAAATACACAGACATTCCAGGTCTTGTAGAAAAAATGGAAAACCAATTTGTCGTTTTAACTTTCCATTGCCACCCATGCCAGAAACTAAAATCCTTGCACCTCATGACACGGAAGTTGATGAAGAACACAAACAGAACTACCATAAGATCTCTCAGGCACTTGCAAGCTTAAATGTTGACAATGACCTGTCCTTCCATGAATTCCTAAACTCTCTAGAACTCTCTCTAGATGCCTACTACATGGCCTTGCGTACATCCATTAAAGGTCCAAAAGTATTCCTAAGAAGGTCACCATCTGAAATAAAAATAAATGGATACATGACACTTCTGACGGCATGGAAAGCCAACCATGACCTTCAGTTTATTCTTAATCCTTATGCATGTGCAACATACATAGTTTCCTATGTCAGCAAAAGTCAAGAGGAATGAGTGCTTTGTTAGATGCTGCTTGCAAAGAAGCTAGAAAAGGGGATACGACTCTCAGACAGCAGGTGAGAGATATGGGAAATAAATTTTTAAATGCTGTGGAAATAAGTGCTCAGGAAGCAGCATATCTGGTATTACAACTTCCAATGACAAGAGCCACCCGGGATGTAATATTTGTACCCACTGCCCCTCCAGATGAAAGAACATTTCTACTCAAGAGTAAAGAACAACTTCAGCATCTCCCACATGATTCAACAGACATAGCAGCAAAAAATATCATTGACAGATACTCAAAGCGACCAAAAGCATTTTGCAGATTAATATTAAATACCCCTCAGAAAGAGCTGATGATTCATTCAATAACAACAATGATGATAATAACATCACAGATCAAAATGAAGTAAATGCCAATGTAAACACACGAGAAAAGGTCAGTATTACCTTACCAAATGGTACAACATACACTCAAAGACAAGTTCAAAGAGTTCTAAGATATGTTCGTTATACTGAGAAAATAGACCCGGAAAACTGCTTTCGTGAAAGGCTCTTGCTGTTCACGTCATGTTGAGATGAAACCAAAGACCTTTTAAATGGTTCACTCACATATTCAGAACAGTATAACAAGAAAAAAAAATACAAATTGAATTCAAAAGAAAACAGTATGAACACAATGCAGATGTTATACAAGAAGCACAGGACCAAGCTGAACATGATCATGAAAATGAATATACACATTTAGCTCCTACAACAGAACATGCACAGAATAAAGATTCCATTCAACAACCAGTTCCCAGTGAGGAATTTGCTTTTTTTGACCCAGAACGGTCGGATCATCAGAGAAACTATGATTTGACAACTGATCTTGGATTGCCACCAAGAACCACTGCACAAGAACCACTTACATTGCCTGGTAGAATATCTAATGCAGAATACAGACAGTTAATACAAGGCCTAAATGCGAAACAACTCGCAGTCTTCAAACACATTATCAAACATGTAAAATGTTCAACTAGGCCTTTACACCTGTTCCTCACTGGTGGGGCAGGTGTTGGTAAATCAGTTTTGCTCAGAGCTCTCTTTCAAGCATTGCATCGTCACTTATGTGGGACTGAAGGTGAAAATCCATTGGAGTGCAAGATACTGATCACTGCACCTACAGGAAAGGCTGCTTACAATGTTCAGGTTCCATTGAAAATTGGTGCTGCAAAAACGATATGGAAAGCACAAGGCAGTTCACTTGATCAGGTGGTTGTTGATATGAAAAGTACCAGAACACTGAGGCATGCACATTATGTTGCATTGAGCAGGGCAAGAAATATGGATGGCTTGCATGTATTAAATTTAGATGAAAACAAAATATCAGCTGATCCACAGGTAACAAATGAAATGGCCAGACTACGTAATGATGCTAAACTTGCTCTTAATTTCTTACCACCAACATCTGTACCAGCTGATACACTGAAGATAATATACCATAACACAAGGTCTCTTCATTTGCATTTCGAAGATGTGATTTCTGATTGTCATATCCTTAATACCCATATCATTGCTTTGGCTGAAACCCGTTTGTGTTCCTTTGATACTGATGATTCATATTGTATCCCAAAATTCCAGCTGATACGAAATGATCATCAAACAACAGGTTCAACATGTCCATCAAAAAGAGCCCACTATGGATTAGCATTCTATGTGCACAAAGATCTCTGGCCATTCGTTGAAGTGCATCATCATTCCAGTGGAAACTTGATGCATCTATATTATTGATAAATACTCAAAGGTCTTCCTTACAGCTGATTATTGTCTACAGATCCCCTCAGTCAAAACTGTCAGACTTTATTTCAAAACTTGCCCACTTATGACACAAGTGGATGTACAAAAGCCATTGTTAGTAATTGGAGATTTTAATATTGATGTTACTAAACAAAATAATATATCAACCTTGAATGACCTTTCACATCTTCTACATTCTCAACAACTTATAACAGAAAACACAACTGATCATGGAACTCTTATTGATCTAGTGTTTTCAAATTTACCTGATGCTACAACTTCAACAATAGAGGCTACATGGTCTGATCATAAAGCTTTGTTTACGATTGTTCCAAAGAGTGTTTTCCAGTTTCATCCTGATTGATAATTTTATCTTGTTCACAATGAATTTGACTCCATGAACTGTTTAATGCTATGAATTTTTAATTTTTCTTAGAAATTTAAATTTACCCAAAAGAATATTGTTGGTATGGACAGTTTGATCTCTCCTTGTGTACTTTCAGTTCAGATTAATTGTGTCTGTGATGCTTCAGATCTTCTAAGACAATATCCAGGGTGGTTTTGGTCAAATTTTCTTGAAAACTTAAACTAGGTCATGATGACTTTTATTCTGCAAGTGACTTGCTAGAAACATCATTTAGGACAGTCAGACAGGACACCAGTTAAACTTCTATCATAAAATTCAGGAAAGTCTTGCCCAGATATCCTTGGAGACATCACATGACGTTGTAATGCCTGAACTTGCAGGATTATAACCTCTGCACTAATTAACCTTTGGGTGGTAATGGCAGAGGACATCCATGACTGACTGTACTCTGGCACTTGTCAGTCAACAGCTGCCCTGGCCAAAATTACCCAGTCACAAGGCAGTGGGTTTACTCCCTGCTTCTGCACCCACTACTAACGTGGGGGTAAGCCAGTTGACCATCCTCTTCGACCTGCACATAAGAACAGTCCGTTCATCCACACTCGAGCAGTCTTAGGTATGTTAATTATATTTCAAATACATCTTAAAATACACCCACTGTTCAGCTGAGCGTCATGGCCCATGGGCCACTTGTTTAAATAATTCAACTCAATTCACACTCATTCTGATAGAATGGCTTTAAAATATTAAGATGCTCCCCCCCCCCCAGGTTTAAACATTCTTAAGGTTATGGTTCAAGTTTAGTTAATGGATGGACGAAGGCTTTCGCACACAAAAACAAATCAGAAAATATATGCCACAGTGGCCAACCTTTTAGTTTTCAACAAAGGCCCTATCTGTCTGGGCTAGGTAGCAGGTGCAGTTTGAACTCCCTGGGTTTTGCGGTTACCATTTGTGCCCTATTAATTTTGACAGACGGCGACTTCTGGAGATTTTACTCAATAACTTGGAGAATAGAGGTCACAGTTACCTATATTTTCTTTATCCCAGAGGACCTGTCAGACGTGAAGTTTAAACTGATGAAGAAATATGGCTTTTAAATATTTTCGCTTTGGACATAACTCATGGTTTGTAGGTCACAGTGACCGATACTTTGATTACCACAGAGGACTTATTAGGATCTGTCAGCATGAGAAGCTTGAACTTCGAGGAGGCTTACTGTTTAGAGTTCTACAATGTATACGGACAACCCGATGACTGGACGGACAACCGACATAGAGTGATCTGTATAGGCATACCTCAAATGACTTTCAGTAGGCTGAGCTAAAACACAGGTGGTGCCACTGGTCTTCACCAATGGAGAATACTTGTCATGATTAGAAAACCAATGAGGTCTCACGAAACAGCTGAGAAAATGATATGTCAAAAAGCTTATAAACTGATATATATTCTAGATGAAACCACACCTGAAAAACTGTCAGCATCGCTGCAATTTGGTAATCTCAAAAACTGAGGATAAAATGCTTGAAAATAGAATATTTACAGGCAGAGCCACCAGTCTACATTAACTGATAACAGTGGCGGATCCATAGGGGGGTCAAGGGGGTCCTGACCCCCCACCCCCCCACCTTTTGAGCCGAAACGAACTTTTTCTATGGTTTCAAACCAAAGTGTGTGACCTTGACCCCCTCCTACCCGGGCCAGAGGCTCTTTTTTTTAAAGATTTTTTTTTCAGTCTTCCTGGCTGCGACCCTCTCCTTTCCAGAATCCTGTAGCCCCCCCCCCCCCCTGGATAAACTTGTTCCTGATTAATAAACATAGGTTTCAGGACACTAGATGAAACCACGGCGGAGAAACTGATACGAACGCTTCATTTGACCATCTCAAAATAAGAGAAAAAAAATTGCGTAAAATTCTTAAAAATTACAATGGGTGTATCAAGTCGCTGATAAAACTGTCCATGACCAATAAACAAAACAAGGCTTATGGTAATCCATACATTAATTATTGAGATACTGGAGCTTTTGTTTAAAAAATTATTCTGTGGTGCAAAAAACAGGCCCCAAGGACCTCCCTGAGTCGCAAGGACACCAGTAGGTGTTAACTTCGAAGGTTCTTTGTCCAACGGTTACGAAATGTGCCCTGTTAATGGACGGGCGGACTAAAACAAAAATTGCCGGTAGCCATGTCTGAACAAAATCCAAGGTTATCCCTGGCTATTCCGTTAATTAAGGTTAATTTTCAAGGATAAACCAACTGAGAAATTTAAAATTTTGTCTTAGGAACGGCATTTTACACTCAACATCAATCAAAACTTTATAGGATAAAATTTGGGACACATAAATTATACAGCAAATCCTGTTTCTCAATATGAAAATAAGAAGGATGCGTTTTTTAAAAGTAATAAGTCAATTACCTGGAAATGAACGGTCAACCTTAATCATCTGAACGCTATGTATAGGGGAAAGAGTATGATACGCATATTGAATAGAGCAAGAAGGATGTGTTTTAAAGCAATTCGTCATTTATCGTGCAATTAAAGGTCTATCTTACTTAGCCGAACGCTATAAATAGGGGAAAGAGTATGATACGCATATTGAATAGAGCAAGAAGGATGTGTTTTAAAGCAATTCGTCATTTATTGTGCAATTAAAGGTCTATCTTACTTAGCCGAACGCTATATATAGGGGAAAGAGTACGATATGCATATTAAATAGAGCAAGAAGGATGTGTTTTAAAGCAATTCGTCATTTATCATGCAATTAAAGGTTTACCTTACTTAGCCGAACGCTATATATAGGGGAAAGAGTACAATACGCATATTGAATAAAGCAAGAAGGATGCGTTTTAAAGCAATTCGTCATTTATCGTGCAATTAAAGGTCTATCTTACTTAGCCGAACGCTATATATAGGGGAAAGAGTACGATATGCATATTGAATAGAGCAAGAAGGATGTGTTTTAAAGCAATTCGTCATTTATTGTGCAATTAAAGGTCTATCTTACTTGGCCGAACGCTATATATAGGGGAAAGAGTACGATACGCATATTGAATAGAGCAAGAAGGATGTGTTTTAAATCAATTCTTCATTTATCGTGCAATTAAAGGTTTACCTTACTTAGCCGAACGCTATATATAGGGGAAAGAGTACGATACGCATATTGAATAGAGCAAGAAGGATGTGTTTTAAATCAATTCTTCATTTATCGTGCAATTAAAGGTTTACCTTACTTAGCCGAACGCTATATAATGGGGAAAGAGTACGATACGCATATTGAATAGAGCAAGAAGGATGTGTTTTAAAGCAATTCGTCATTTATCGTGCAATTAAAGGTCTATCTTACTTAGCCGAACGCTATATATAGGGGAAAGAGTACGATACGCATATTGAATAGAGCAAGAAGAATGTGTTTTAAAGCAATTCGTCATTTATCGTGCAATTAAAGGTCTATCTGACTTAGCCTAACGCTATATATAGGGGAAAGAGTACGATACGCATATTGAATAGAGCAAGGAGGATGTGTTTTTAAGCAATTAGTCAATTATCGTGCAATTAAAGGTTTACCTTACCTAGCCGAATGCTATATATAGGGGAAAGAGTACGATACGCATATTGAATAGAGCAAGAAGGATGTGTTTCAAAGCAATTCGTCATTTATTGTGCAATTAAAGGTCTATCTTACTTAGCCAAACGCTATATATAGGGGAAAGAGTACGATACGTATATTGAATAGAGCAAGAAGGACGTGTTTTAAAGCAATTCGTCATTTATCGTGCAATTAAAGGTCTATCTTACTTGGCCGAACGCTATATATAGGGGAAAGAGTACGATACGCATATTGAATAGAGCAAGAAGGATGTGTTTTAAAGCAATTCGTCATTTATCGTGCAATTAAAGGTTTACCTTACTTAGCCGAACACTATATATAGGGGAAAGAGTATGATACGCATATTGAATAGAGCATCTGATGATTGGAAGCTGGATTAGAAATGACGGGGGGGGGGGGGGGGGGGGGGGGGGTAAAAATTATACCATTTTCGAATGTACTCCTAATTTCTGAATGTTATAATTTTATCTTTGATGAAAATGGTTATAAGCAGATGTTAGTTATCTGGTGTTAACTAGAAATTGTGCTTCATTAAGCATACAAATGCTAATAACAAAAAATTAATGGAAAATAAAGAAGGCTTCATAAATTCTTTTACATACAAAATATGAACTTGAAATCTTGAATAGTTATTGAGTTATACAGCCATTAATGAGTTACAATCATTAAACATTGTTTAAAGATTAATGATAACACTTGCTATATCAGTAATACCTACACTCTTAATAAGGTATATCAAGTATCAATTCACTAGTAATGAAAACGTGATGATTTCATCACAAAACTAGAATACTGACATGTCAGGAAGGGCCCTGCAAAAGTGGCATGGAATCTTGTGTGGGCTGAGTGATGCTTGAAAAAATATAACAAAGGACTGGTTACATGCAGAGATAGAGGGAACTTACCCAAAACAGTATGTACACATCTGAACCAAGATGTAAAGGTTTGAATCGGTGTTAGTCGTGTATGAAGAAGTAGGAGTGGAGTATCCTTAGCAACAGAGACATAATTACATCTGATGTATTAAACTGTAAAAATGGTCAGAGTGTAAATCAGAAGGATGGTCCTGTAACCTTGACCTTTTAACTTGTAATGTTTACATCAATATGGTTCTTCCTCTGTTGTTAGGTTATCCAAAACTGAAAGATTTTGAACGAAACATTAACAATGCCTCCACTACCAATTTAAAGATGTGGTCCTGTGACCTTGACCTTTGACCTCATGACCCAAAAATCAATAGGGTTCTTGCTTTGGTGGTGGGCCATATATGAGTAAAATTTGAGCTCCATATGTCCATCCATACTTGACTTATCACAAGGAAATTAATTTGTGGACAGCTGGCTCCTGCAACCTTGACCTTAGACCTTGTGACCCTAAAATTGATAGGGATCTTCCTCTATTGGCAGGTGAGCTATATGTTCAAGATGGAAGGTCTTGGATGAAAAGTTTGGCTTAAAATGCTTTGACAAACTATTTAAAGATGTGGATCCTGTGACCTTGACTTCAAAATGAATAGAGTTCTTGCTTTGGTGTTGGGCCATATACATATATAAGTAAAATTTGAGATCCATATGTCAACCTAAACTGGACTCATCACTGATCCAGAAATTAATTTGTGGACAGCTGGCTCCTGCAACCTTGGCCTTAGACCTTAAATTGTGACCCTTAAATCAATAGTGATCTTCCTCTATTGGCAGGTGAGCTATATGTGCAAGCTGGAAGGTCTGGGATGAAAAGTTTGGCTTAAAATGCATCCACAATCTTTTTAAAGATGTGGGCCCTGTGACCTTGACATAATGAACCCAAAATCAACAGGTTCTTGCTTTAGTGGTAAGCCGTATATAAGTCAAGTTTGAGATGTATATGTCCATCCATACTGGACTTATCATCCAGAAAGGAACATGTGGACAGACAGATGACCAGACAGAAGAACAGACAGGTGGACAGACAGATGGACAGGGTGATTACTATAGGGCACTCACATATTCAAGCCAGGCCCTAATAACAACAAATAGCTTTAATGAATCAGTGTAGCTTCACTCTGAACTGCCTTTGTAGTTAATTACCTGTGAAGGTTCATGACCTTGAATAGGAATTGACTAGTACTGTATACATTGTGTGCGGGGGGTAGTGGTGTAGTAGTTATGGTTCCAGGCTTGCAATGGAGAGGTTGTGAGTTCAAATCCCGGCCAGACCCCCACCGAGCCACAACCCTTGGGCAAGGTCCCAATGCAAGTGTGCCTCTGTCCACTGAGCTAGAGCGCGGAGCCCGAGTTAGCCACACAAATGCAGCTGGCTTGGGCAAAAAGACGGCTGATTTTAATAGTAAGCCGGATTCCATGGCTTGACTCTGCTTGCAAAATGTAGGCTGGCTTAAACTGATCTGAAAGCCAATTCATTTGAGAATGTTACAAAGTATCTTTTATGTTACAACGTATCCATTTTATTTTAACAAGTTGTCTTTAGTATGGGTGACATATTGAATTCATTTTACATTTAACTAGTTTGTAATTAATATCGTTTATTCTGGTGGTCTCATAAGCCAACATTGTCATATTCAAACAATTACAGCATTTCCTTTCAGTGACAAGAAACAAAATATAACAAAACCCAAACATTTGTTTTGGTCATTTTTAATTGTAAATGATTTATCTGTTTGTAATAATTTTTTCTCAAGCCATACATAGCTCCACAAAATTGGCTCAATGTGGCTTAATGAAATATTGGCGGTGCCTCCTGATAAACTCTGCTGGCTTGACTTGATTTAAACTCAGCTGGCAGTGGTGCAAAATGGTGGTGGCACCGAGCTCTACACCCAGCAGTAGAAATGGGTACCAGTAGATACTGGAGAGGTAACCTGTGATGGATTAGCATCCCATCCAGGAGTTTTAACTCCCAAGTCGCTTCACACTATAGAACCGGGATAAGCTCTGACCTTTTCACTTTACCTACATATATTGTGTATTAATGCTTAGAGACAGAACTTTAGTGTAGTATATAGTTGTTAGTATAAGAATATCATGTTCCTTATAAAATTATTATTTGACAATTCATAACTACCTCAGCCATGACAAGCAAACATTCACATATACCTTCCTCCTGCGTCTCACATTATCATGGTAACACATCCACACATAGTTTCTGTAAATAACAAGTAAAAATAATATATGAAAATGTACAGTATTTTATTCTTAAACCTGTTAAATACATTTGAGCTTAAGTTTACAGAGGTATTCTGGCTTGACTGTATACACATATGTAATGGCTTCAAAATATAAACAATTATAAAACAATATTTACTTGAAACATCCATATAAAATGACCATTCTTATACCATTTGTTGTATTCCATCTAATGATTCTACATCCACAATAATTGAGTTCCTTTCTTGATACAGTCAGAGTTCATCTTACAATTTGATTCTTTGACACTGTGTGGGAAACTCACCTGGGAAATATTCTGATGACAGTCTGACCTTCTTCAGACAATGCATACATTTATATTTAAAAAAGTTATAAGCTGACCTGTCAAATTTCTGTGTAACTATTTAATTCTGACCAGTATGATTTATAGAATATTTCTTTATAATAATTCAAATATATTATTGGATGAAAGGAAAATGTGAAAATCTAGCAATCCAGCTAAATATATAAGTCATGTTAATCTGAGTGTGTTACAGACAGAGCCATGTTCAAAGGGTAGTTGTGGTGATGAAGCCAATACACTTGCATGTTTACTGATTACATTTACACTGGGTTACATCACTGAAAATGTTAAATAAACTCTCTCCCTTAAACTGCTGTTAACTGTGGCCCTGGTACAGCATAAAAAGACACTGTTAACTAAAACCACATATATTTCCCCTCACACGTACCAAATGCAAACATTTTGAAATTGTATCCAGTTTCCCAGGTAAATTGAGTGTTCCCATGGTGAAAACCTGTCACCATTTTTTTCTAATACTGCTGAAGTGGTTGTGTCATAATGGTCTGATTCTAAACTGATTTGGCCCACCAGGCCAAGCCAGCAAGTCATGCTCACATTGCTGTTATACAACAGATAAATATATCTGTACATCCGGCAGGGTTGGCAACATATGTCTATGTGAAAGAGAGAAGCATATTTAAACTGCTTTCTTTGTTGTTTTTGAACATTCTGAGATTAACATTTTTGTAAAAAGGTATTTAAGTTCAACTGAACAGACTTATTAAGGCCAACAAAATAACTAATGGTAAAAAGTAAATAATAAGATAAGGGCATTGACAATTTCTTTAAAACCACATTACTTTGTTTATGATACATGACAAACACTAACTTTAACAATGTTGCCCTGTGAAATGCAGTAATGATATACTTAATGAGAATTATAGTATTATGCATTGAATTCAACAGATTTATGCTATGAAATATAAAGTAATGCCTGTTGGAATCACATATTGCATTTTTCAAGATGTTGTTAACATTTTCTTGTAAGGCAGCCATGTTGTGCTTGAACAGCCCCTGCAGCAGTAATGCAGTAATTACATATATACATAAGTATAAAATGAATGTAAAGTGAACCCTTGCCAAGTTATGTCCACCAAAGGAATCAGTTAATTATTTACACAAGTAAAATTACTAGATGTCCTGCTGAAGGAGCATGCTTAACAAGAACAACCTACCACTAACACTGCATTACCTGGCATCTATGCACAATATCTGGTCAAACTTGGTATGGATACACTTTTTTAGATTCTTTGTATTTGTATGACTACAAGTTAAAGCCTTTTAAACCAGCTTTACATATATATATTTATGTTTTATATCCAGAGTTATTTATATCAAAGAAAACCAACAGTTTATTGTGGGTTTAAAGCAACTACAGATGTTCAAAACCGTGACCATGTTTCACAAATGCTCGGTGTATTCCCTTGAGAAATATGTGAATGCCTTAAATTTAATTAATACACATTTTGAAAGTACGCCAGCACATATCTGTATAAAATGGTGAATGTCCAAGTGAACAGTTACTTGCAACATATTATACATATATACAACTACATGTATATGTGACAGGGTACCACTCTGTGGTGCTCTAGAGACAGGATCAGAAATAATACATCAATAAAATAGAAATGTACATCAGTCCACAAACTAGGCACTTGGTAAAACTTGGCCTGGAGGTAGTAGGAGGTTCACTGTGACATGTTGATACTTGTTGTATGTGTCAGATACCAGTTGTGGACTCTCTTCACTGACCAAAACACTGATCCATAAATCCAACTTGCTTTTTTAGCAGGAGGGTAAACCACATCATTTCCTGTGACTGAATAAAGCTTTATTCACAGAACTTATTTAACAATTTTCACCCTTATCCAGATGGCCATGCTAAATGTAAAATATATAAAGTCTAATAATTTGTTACCCATCTCATGTGCTTAAAGTCATTCTGCCTGGGGCTAATCCATGAGAATCAGTTGTGTCATAGAATAACTCATATAGATATAAACTGACATACAGCCGTGTCAAAAGAGAACAGTTATTATATCTGGATATACCTGACAATGTAAGTCATGTCTTCAATTATAAAATCAGGGCAAAAGACAATATTCAGTGACATCTTGGTAGCTAATCCTCTACTGGACCTCTTTATCTCTTTTCAAGTAGTTCTGAACAGCTCAAACATCAATCAGCACTGTAGCAGTCTGCATTATTCTTCCACTATGGGACAATTATTTATGATGCAAATACTAACTATTATCAATTACACCTGTAAATATGATTTACATAATTGACTATTACTCTAAAAAGAACTAAAAGTGACAGGAATATTTGGGTAAATGTTGAAAGAATCTATGAAAACAAACCAGTTCCTGTAATACTGACTGTTCAATGTGTTGATATTTCATGTCCATTACAGCTAAATGCCCCGTATATGCCTGATGACAAAGTGTATCACAACTCCAGTTGCGGCTGTACAATTTGTCGCAGACCAGTCATTATTGCAGCACTAATTCCTCCTGTGACTGGCAGTGTGATAACCCACGCCAATAAAATGTTCCTGAACACAGACCAGTCCACGTTAGCTTGCGCACGGAATCGACCCACTGACACGATGGATGCCACCTTACAGTGTGTAGTGCTGATAGGAACGCGGGCATTTGATGCGATCAAAGCAGTGAGTGCTGAGCCGATCTCGATGCAGAATCCACTAAAAACAAAAGGATCTTCATTCTTTAATATGCCATATTAGATTGTCACAGCCTACCTATATGGACCTGTTTTTCTGAAGTGGCTTGCAAAAGGTAAAAGAGGTTGACTTTGGTTGATTTTACAGCTGAGTATATAGCCTAATAGTACTAATACAGAACAATCATATATATAAAAAAATATCAAACTTACCATGATAAGTTTTTTGATAAATTTCCTGGCTGAGTTTTGCCAAGACAAAGGTAAGTTATGACTCAATAAGTCAACAAATTGGTGGGACTAACTTCCACAAGAGAGATTTTGAGAACAGACTAGTTAATAGAGTGATTCTAATAATATTATATAATCATAGGAGTTATTCTATTAATATGTGCAAGATGCTAATTCAACAAAAGTCTGTTTATCAATTTGTGTGTTATTGTGACCTTTTCCTTTTTGAAGGGCGATTAACATCAGTTTATCTGTTTTATGAAGAATATGTAGAATGGAGACATTGTACCTGTCTGTTGGTATGAAAATTGCATTTTATATATATTTTTATTTGTTAAAATTATTAAAAAGGAAATTAATTTCTTTTGACATACAACATTGCCTCTGGATTCCTTGAATTACTATCTCAAGCAAAGTTTGGTACACTTGAATGAAAACAGCTATACATTTCAAACAATAAGAATTATTGCATTACGCTTGGTGAATATTGCTCTGTGTGTTGTAGTGGGGTGGAGGAAAGGGGGGGGGGGTGGATGATATGAGAATTACTGTACACCTGTGACAGCAGGGGTGCTTTCAAAAAATCTCTAGCTTCAGCATTTCTCATGTTAAGGGAGTAATTGAAAACTGAATTTTTTTCTTAATATCTCGAAGGAATGAAGTTTTAGTGACCAAACTTTTGGTATGGTAGGGGGTTTGGGGGACATCCAACTATATGCCAAATTTTGGGAGCTGAGAGCTGACTTGGGGAGCTGAGCTCTAGCAAACTGCATAACACTTGCTTGATCTACACAATACTTTACATGGCGCTTTAAAACTTTAAATAAAATCTACAGTTTTTTATCCACTGGTTTCAAATTTCAGATGTTAACAGATGAAATGCTAATGATAACATGCTGTGAAAATTAAATCCACAGCTGTTACAGGAAAAAATGTGCCATGGTCAAATCCTGGCAAAATTTAAGGTACCAATTTCATATTTATGCTAATAACCTATAAAATTTGAAAAATTCAGATACAATTTTGGGTATACAATTGAATCTTGATTAAATATAGTTAAATACCTGAAAAAAAGTTTCTAGCTTCAGCAATTCTCAAGTAAAGGGAGAAAATATATTTTCTGAATTTTTACAAAGTGCATTATGTTCGGGCTGATTACTTAAAGAATTTAAAAAATACTGAACTAATTTCTGGTATGTACATAGGAAAAATATAGAGGAATATATATTTGAAAAGTGATTAATATCAGGTCAGTGGTTTTTATATTAGGCAGTCTTGAAGTGTAACAATGGGTTTTTAATGGAAAACGTAGGTTTTTCCTTAATAATTCAAAGGAAAGAAGTCTTAGTGACCCAATTTTAGGTATGGTAGGAGATTTTGGGGACATCTAAAGGTATGCCTAATTTCAGATTTGTAGGTCCAATGGTTTCAAAACGTGCCAGTTTAACAGACATACGGACAGACGGACGGACGGACAGCCGATGGACAAAGGACCATGACTATAGCTCAGATGACTTATAGTCAGCTGAGCTAAAAAAGTCTGTAGCTTCAACAATTATCTTGATAGGTAAATATATTTCCTGATTTTTGACAAAGTGCATTATGTATGAGCCCATTTCTTCAAGAATTTATGTAATATTGACCATATTTCTGGGATGTACATAGGAATACACAGGAATGGTTATAATTAACATGAATACATTAACACCAGTGGTTTTCATAGTTGGCAGTTTTGAAGTATAGCAAAAGATTTTACTTGAAAACAAAAGTTTTTCCTTAAATTCTTGAAGGAATGAAGTCACACTGACCCAGTTTTGGTTTGGTAGGGGAACTCAGAACTTTATGACATCTAACTCTATGTAGAATTTTGGATTCTTAGGTCCAACAGTTTCAAAACATGCCTCATTAAATGATGGACCATCTCTATAGATCAGCTGACTTATAGTCAGCTGAGCTAAAAAAACAATAACAATGTAAAAATATTATAACAAGTATATTTTGCATTTGCTGAAATTTTACAAAATTCATGGGTCCCTTGTTTTTATTGATTTATCATGTACAACTGATATTTCTAATTGGAATTTAGCATTTAGTATGTTGTGTGGAATTATTGTTAAGTGTTATATATATATATATCTATATGCATTAACTGTCTTTGACAAATATTTTCTGCCCCTCCCCTCCCTCAATCCTGGCCACTCCCGTATCCTGTATATGTACTGAATATAGATTTGTCAACTTTATCAGTACAGTGGTGTACCATTTATTGGAACATGCCAGGAGACAAGGTTTTAGCTCAGATAAATAAAAGGATCACAACACCATTGTCATTGACCTGGTTTTGGCCATAATCCTAGATGTAACCCTAAAGAGAATTAGACTGTAAATTTTAAATTAAAGGGATCAAACATGAATAATCTTTAATAAATACCTTTTTCCTGGCATATCATGAAAATTAAAACATTGACTCAAGCAAGTGATTTCATTTAATTGATTAGGAATACTGGATTACCAGTAACTCTTGCATTGAACCATTAGACATCTGCCATGACACTGTCTACTGCCCCCTGTGTGCTGACACATAAACTATTATAGCTACATCATCAGTGGTTTATTATTAACATGCACTGAGTTAGTGATCAATACTGCAGTAATGTCATAAGTCATGTCTTGATAAATATCAGGTCATTTGGGGATAAAAGCTTAAGTGATATGGTGTGGCATATGTTTTTTATACAAGAAACATATTTTCTTGTTTTTAAGACTGCTCACATGAATGAAAGATCCAGGTTGTTAAAGTTTTACATTTTCAGTTAAAAATCTTTAATTGCTTGCTTGAAATCTCTCTAGCTTTTGGTCTGTAATTGCTCACAAAGGTTCATTTCATTCAGTTGTTTTAACAGTAACAACAACAAAGTTGGAGTAGATCATTCCCGGGAGGTGTAAAAAATTGAGAGATGCCTATGGCTGAGGGTGGACAACTTTAACCGCTGGAATATGATCAAACCTGAAGCTCCTCCACCGCTGACACATGCACTAACAGGTCAGGATCTGGAGTAAATGTTATGACTTCTTCATCATAAGCGATAAAAATGAATTTCTAATTAACAACTTCACTTTCCTAAAAACTTATGATAAATGTCATAATTTCAGATCTCAGGTTTCATTTGAGGATAAATGTTTTTTGGGTAAACAGTGTTTGGGTGAATGGTGCTCCCAATGTATATGCAAACACATATGCACCACGTATACATACATGAAATCTTAATTTGAGGGGGATGCAGTGACTCTGCAGTGATATCTTTTACTACCCTGGAAGCTAGGACATCTATTATTACATCTGTCAAACTATCTTGATGGTGTCCTTGGTGAGATAACCTTCCTTGAAGGTGTGACCTTGGTGAGATAACCTACCTTGATGATGTGACCTTGGTGAGATAACCTACCTTGATGGTGTGACCTTGGTGAGATCTTCTCCTGTGGTTTTGATGACCTTGCGACCCCAGACCCACAGTCCCACAGACATTCCTACCCCACCGTAGAACAGAATCCACAGGGGAGTGGCCGTGCTTGCTGAGATGTAGCCACGTGCCGCCAGCCATAGGCTTACTAGTGGACCAATGGCATTGCTGCAAGTACAAGATGCCCAGTAAAAATCACTTTCCATATGCTAAGATATACAAGTGATATTTTGAAGGGGTAACTTTGGTGACCTATAGACACCAGGGATGTAGTGGATTACAGGTACAAGTCCAAGCACAGCAGACTCAAGTCAAAGTCAGAGTCCTTCAAGTCTGAGTCCAAGTCTGAGTCCAAGCACAGCAGACTCAAGTCAGAGTCCTTCAAGTTGAGTCCAAGTCTGAGTCCAAGCACAGCAGACTCAAGTCAAAGTCAGAGTCCTTCAAGTCTGAGTCCAAGTCTGAGTCCAATGCAAAAATCCATGGTAAAAGAAATTTAATACAAAAATTTGTGATTGTCTATTTATTGTTTGATTATTTTCTCTTGATTGTTTGATTACCTCAAGATATACCTGGCCTGATTTCTCAATCCTGAACTCTGAGTCAAGTATAAGTTTGAGCCCAGAATGCATCAGTCCATGAAAAAGTGGACTCAAGTCCAGATTCAGGTCCTACGTCATTGTCAGACAATGCAACCACCTGAGTCATAGTGAGTGCCTTGTTTTAGTTATAAAAAATATTTGAAAAAAACATGTTAAAAAAATAAAGTTTAAAGGACTAATCTGATGTAGGATTACCTGACATCATTACCACCATGAGCAAAGGCCCCAGCTACAGCAGTGAGTGCTTGTAGGAAAGAAAAGAGCTTGGCCGTCTCTGGTTGGTCAGCGATGGTGGGACGCTTACCAGCTTCATGTGAGGAAACTTTCTGTAAAAAAACAACTGTATAAAAGTATAAAATACCACAGAAAGGTAAGCTATTTGTGGTACCCAAAGGATCTGCAAAAATTAAATCAGCAAATGCTTTTATTCGCTGCTGTGTTTTTAATTCAAAATGTAAATTAGTCTTTGTTCAAGTGAAGATAATTGAAGGAAGTGTTATATATCAAACAGTTATTACCGTACTCAAGAACTGCAACTATTTTTTTTGTGTGGCCAGTTTTCCTGCTGATGTTGTGTTTGTACGGAATTACCTGGGCCAGTTTTTCTGCTGATGTTGGTGTTTGTACATAATTATGTAAGCCAGTTTTACTGCTCATGTTGATGTTTGTACATAATTACCTGGGTCAGTTTTACTTCTCATGTTAGTGTTGTACAATCTTACCTGGGCCAGTTTTTCTGCCGATGTAAGTGTTTGTATAGACTTAATTGGCCATTTTTTTGCTGATGTAAGTGTTTGTACTGTCTTACCTGGGCCAGTTTTCCTTCAATGTTGGTGTTTGTAGAGAAATACCTGGGCCAGTTTTTCTGCTGATGTTGGTTTGTAGTCTTACCTGGGTCAGTTTTTCTGTTGATGTTGGTTTGTTGTCTTACCTGGGTCAGCATTACTGCTGATGTTGGTTTGCAGTCTTACCTGGGCCAGTTTTTCTGCTGATGTTGGTTTGTAGGCTTACCTGGGTCAGTTTTTTTCTGCTGATGTTGGTTTGTAGTCTTACCTGGGTCAGCATTACTGCTGATGTTGGTTTGCAGTCTTACCTGGGCTAGTTTTTCTGCTGATGTTGGTTTGTAGTCTTACCTGGGCCAGTTTTCCTGCTGATGTTGGTTTGTAGTCTTACCTGGGTCAGTTTTTCTGCTGATGTTGGTTTGTAGTCTTACCTGGGTCAGCTTTTCTGCTGATGTTGATTTGAAGTCTTACCTGGGTCAGTTTTTCTGCTGATGTTGGTTTGTAGTCTTACCTGGGTCAGTTTTTCTGCTGATGTTGGTTTGAAGTCTTACCTGGGTCAGCATTACTGCTGATGTTGGTTTGTAGTCTTACCTGGGCCAGTTTTTCTGCTGATGTTGGTTTGTAGTCTTACCTGGGTCAGTTTTTCTGCTGATGTTGGTTTTTAGTCTTACCTGGGCCAGTTTTTCTGCTGATGTTGGTTTGTAGTCTTACCTGGGTCAGTTTTTCTGCTGATGTTGGTTTGAAGTTTTACCTGGGTCAGCATTACTGCTGATGTTGGTTTGTAGTCTTACCTGGGTCAGTTTTTCTGCTGATGTTGGTTTGAAGTCTTACCTGGGTCAGCATTACTGCTGATGTTGGTTTGTAGTCTTACCTGGGTCAGTTTTTCTGCTGATGTTGGTTTGAAGTCTTACCTGGGTCAGCATTACTGCTGATGTTGGTTTGTAGTCTTACCTGGGTCAGTTTTTCTGCTGATGACCTTCTGCTTGGTGCATCCTCAGCACTCTCTAGTTTCATCCTCCTCTTCTGTTTTGTGAGTATACCATTCAGAGCTGTAAAAACACAATGTCAAACAGAATTTAGAAAATAATTTGTGAAATATAGAAAAATCTATTACTGATACAATTAATTTTTATTTTTTTGGAAACATATTTGTGAGGAATACATTATTGGATAAACCCATTGCAACTACTGAGCCTCTCTTTTTTCCAATTTTTTATTTTATAAATAACTTTCATGCTGATACTTTCTGAACATTTCACCTGGTAGTCTCACAGGATGTTTAAATATTCTGATTATCACCCTATTTAACTACTGGTGTGAGTGCTTAAAAGCAGCTTGATTTTATGCAATTAAAAGAACTAATAAGATAACAATGAGCTATGTACATATATGAAGCCTCTAATATCGGATTAAAACTGATAATTGCCAAAAAATGATGATCTTATTATCACCAATGACATAGATTCTGATTCAAAAGAGACATCAATAATTTTTACACTCAAAAGATTAAAAAGCTTATGGGTTAACACTCAGTTGTTCACAGACGATGGGTGACTGTTATCCAGTTACCACCTGAATCAGAGAATTTATCCATAGCTAACAGGTCACATCAAGGTATCAATATGCCTTTAAACTCTGGTGCTCACAGCCCAGCAATTCCCATTATATTTGGTAGCAGAAAAAATATACACTTGAAATCATTAAAATTGGGATCAGGGAAATTCTGTAAAGAGAACCATTTAATAATTAATTGAACTCAGTTCACACTCATTCACCCAGAGTGGCTTTAAGGAGTGTTCTCATACAACAAACTAACACATGCCAAAGAAGGTCACCATGGAGATAATTGGAGGCCCTGGCATGATAATGATTACCTGGTGCAGCAGCCGGACTCCCAGAGTTTGGGGATGTCCCGGACTCCATCAGAGGCAGAGCATCTCCACTACTTCCCTGCAACAGTACAACATGTGTCACATTATCAAACTACTTCCCTGCAACAGTACAATGTAGGTTACATTATCACACTACTTCCCTCTAACAGTAAAACATGTCACATTATCACACTACTTCCCTGCAACAGTACAATGTAGGTTACATTATCACACTACTTCCCTCCAACAGTAAAACATGTCACATTATCACACTACTTCCCTCCAACAGTACAACATATGTCACATTATCACACTACTTCCCTACAACAGTACAATGTAGGTTACATTATCACACTACTTCCCTCCAACAGTAAAACATGTCACATTATCACACTACTTCCCTGCAACAGTAAAACATGTCACATTATCACTCTACTTCCCTGCAACAGTAAAACATATGTCACATTATCACACTACTTCCCTCCAACAGTAAAAGATGTCACGTTATCATTCTACTTCCCTACAACAGTACAATGTAGGTTACATTATCACACTACTTCCCTCTAACAGTAAAACATTTCACATTATCACACTACTTCCCTGCAACAGTACAACATATGTCACATTATCACACTACTTCCCTACAACAGTACAATGTAGGTTACATTATTACACTACTTCCCTCCAACAGTAAAACATGTCACATTATCACACTACTTCCCTGCAACAGTAAAACATGTCACATTATCACACTACTTCCCTGCAACAGTAAAACATATGTCACATTATCACACTACTTCTCTGTCACAGTAAAACAAATGTAACATTATCACACTACTTCCCTGCAACAGTACAACATGTGCCACATTATCACACTACTTCCCTGCAACAGTAAACCATTTGTTACTTTATCAAAGCTGATGAAAATCTGTCCATACACTCCACTAAATACACCTTCTCATTTACCTTAACATACAGGTTGCAGCTCATTTTCAATTTTAAACATACATAATTTTTTTCAGTTACAGTTGCCAGACTGTTAGAGAGTGAGGAATACACCACACTATACGGGAAAGCAAATTGGACTTGCACACTTGTGTATGAAAGAACTCAAATCATTAATTTACCTTTTGAATCAACAGTTTTTTGCCAAGTGGTTAAATATATTATATGCGTCTGAAACCATTTGGACTATGACATTATCAGGGCTGATCATAAACCTCTGTCCATACACTCCACCAAATATACTGTTATGCCAGTCTAGTTACAAATATAGGTTGTTATATGTCCTCACCTGACTGCCTCCAGATGACCTTCTAGATGAATACCTCATCCCATCTTTGACACTTTCTGTAAAGAAAAACTGCTGAAGCTTTACTCTGGTAACACATCTCCAACAGTTCAATGATGTATGTAGCTATAAATATCAGGCCTTTATAAACAAGTGTCAGATATTAACATCCTTTTGATGTTGTGTCATGCATAAACACACTAACACCCATATAATGTAATGGTTTTTATCATTCCTAAGGCTAAAATTAGAACTAAAACCAGTATAAATGTATGATATCAACAGACTGAATGGTCATGTAAATTTAGGATAGTTATCCAAGGCAAATAAATACACCAGTTTAAAAGAAAACAGTCTTTTACAAAGATTTATTTTTAAACTGCAATAATTATTTGAATACTCAAACTTTGACTTTACTGTATTATCCTGAGGTGCCCAAACTCCAGCTAACATCATAAAAAATGCTGGAACTTTAGGTGGTGCCATCTGTCTTGTACAGCTAGAAAAGCTACCCAAAGTCAATGATCATAGAATAATGTATGAAATCATGTGCTAAAGAAGTCCCAGGCTGAAACTGTCCTCAAGCTAAGTCAGTGTCTTGCACATATGGCAATAAGATCTCTCAGTTATCCCACTGGATATAACCTTTTCATGTTAACAAAACATGTGTTTGACTGATACATTACATTTCCAATATTGTTTCTCTGGAACAAATGACTAAGGTTATATTTAAATGGGAAAATTCTAGGTGGCATCACAGGTCTTGTATGAAGCATTGTGTAGAGCCTTTTTTAATTTACCTGTGACAGCCTGCCTCACCTCCCGTATATCATCAGCAGAATCTTCTTTAGATTTTTCAATGTGACTTGAATAGCAGAGTTCTAAAAAAAGGATGTTCAAGATAAACACGCAGTGAATATCTGTGATGGCAAACTTTCTGAAGTCACAGTGTTACATGAACACACGAGGCCCCAGTGGAACAAATAATGGTCTAGTTGTAGCTACGGACCATCTCAAAACACCAAACAATTACATATCAGACTGTTGTTCCTCTGACTGGTCTTAGTAAGGAAATAGTGTTGCCCAACAGCTTCTGTAGATTCCGTGTCTGGAATTAATTGTTATAAATATTTGCATAGTATTTACAAAGATAGTGTACATCAGTGACAGTCACAGATTGTACATGTCCATGGCCAGCTCATCAAAATTGCATTCAAGTAAATTTGGAACCCATTTTTCTGTTTACATGGTATAATGTTTTTATAATGTTTTTAATAACAAAACTGTACCTCTAATTTTCCTGCGGTGCCATGGTACTATGAAGACCCTGACGACAATAGCACAGATGATACCAGTACCAAAACTCAGGATGAAAGTTCCATACAGAGGGATCTTCTCAAACCCTAACACTGAAAATAAACATAAACAAGACCAGGGTCTGAAATCTTGAATTTGATGTCCGTTCAACCTCTCCCCCCCCCCCCCCACCCCTGAGGCTTATATAGTTCCTTAGTCTCTAGTCATGTTGTAAAAATAGAAATGGCAGTTTGTTTTAAACAGGCTCCCTATTTTGACCAACATGCTAACTGGCATTCTAATTTCCAAGTTATCAAAATACAATTTTTCTTAGCTGGCCCTTTTGCACTTTAATTATGTACAATTAAAAGAACATTGAAGAACAACAAAAACTGTTGAGGTAACTGGATAAAAATATTAAATTTCCTGAAGCATACACAAATTATATATTATTTTATCAACTACTTTAACTGTTATGATGATGGATAACCTTGTGATCACATACTAACAGCTGCTCTCTGCTACACACTGACTTATAAACTAAATGGTGACAGCATATAATTTACGAATGATATTTTGATGGCCTTTATTATGTAGCTTACTGGTTAACACTGGTTTAATGGTGAATATTATGATTTCAATCAGTATCAAGGTCAGCGTGACCTAGTTTTCAGTTCGGTGGTAGATTTTACATGTATGATGAGATACGCCTTGCTCAGGGACGGCCTGATTGAACCACTGTGCAGAAGCTAACATCCAGTAACCCATCACTCAAGCTCACACTTTCAGAAAGTTTAGCTAAAATCCTGATAATTAACCAAGTCTTGGTTGTTTTACATGGAACGTCAAAAGTGACACCCAGAATAAATATTAACTTGTACATTACTGTCCTGCACTATAAGGTGGTTTGAGGGTACATTAGAAACTTAAGTAATCAAGTTTCAATTCACTCAAGAAGCCCTTATTTCCCGTGACAATTATGCCCCTCAAGTTATATCTTCTGGTCCAGAAGCCTGGGATAATTTTAATGTTCTGAAATAAAGTGATAAAATTCAAGCAGACTAGTCTGGCATCCTGTAATCATGATATGACCACTGACATAAAAGTGAGAAGAAAAGTCATTTACATTTTGGCCCATCATAGAAGACTGAGAAGAGATTAATGGCCACTGTTGATGCATAGAATATTGGCAGCAATCGTAGTCCTGGCTCTAGTGGGTCAGCCTGATGAAGACAAACAAAAAAACATTTTACAACAACAACTGTTTGGCCTCAACTATGCTAATCCCATAATAATACAAGGGACCTGTGGGTCATGGCGCTCAGCTGAAACTGATTCTGAGAATATTGTAAAAAATCCTAGTGA
Organism: Sipunculus nudus; assembly: GCA_026874595.1. Lineage (NCBI taxonomy): Eukaryota > Metazoa > Annelida > Sipuncula > Golfingiida > Sipunculidae > Sipunculus > Sipunculus nudus. The sequence goes on from CM049310.1 coordinate 68,187,785, forward strand.
TCATGTTGACAGTGCACCTTTATGGACTACATAAAAGATGGAGAAGCCTCTCTTAATTACATACATGTATTTTTAAAAGTTTAAGTATTTCAACTAAGTGACTATAATAAGCATGAATATATCCACTGGAAACTTACAAGACCCGGTTAATTATAGAATAAGGGACATGAGCTGAAGCATAATAATTCTAATTTAATTATTCACTGAAATAAAATGCTGTATAAAATTTAAAGTTTCCATATTTTATTGAGCATAAACTAAATTTGATAGGCAAGTTAAAACAAGCCAATTAGGCATACATTGCATCTGCAATGTGTAATATATGAAATTTGTGGCCTGAAACCATTTTGTCTGATTTTGATGCAATGAGGAAAAAAAATCACACAAAAAATTAACTAGAATATGGGTAGTCGACAAGCAACTACGTGTATCCACCTAAATCAGAGTGGAACGGGTGAAGTGAGGCATGGATTGAGTGGCAAGGGGAAATAGAGTGAAGTGTTGCATATTAGCATGGATGTCTGCAGCCAAATGGTGTATGTAGGTTGCGCCGCCTACCACAAAATCCAGAAAGCCATCCAAGTTGTATACATATGCAAAATTTGAGGCAGATAAGTAAAACCACTACATGTTTTACCTAAAACCACTACATGTTTATGAGTGATTTGAGCCCATGGCAGACAAACAGATGGACGCTGTGCAAAAATGGTTGAAGGTGGCGCCACCAGTTTTGCGTATGATAAAGAGCTATGTGAGAACTACACACATGCAAAACTTTAGCCCAATCGGTCAAACGGTTCCCAAGATATGAGCTTGGATGTCTGCTGCATAAACTAGAATGCAGGTGGCGCCACCTGTCATAAAATCAAGAGAGCTGTCGGGGATGTATAAACCTGCAAAATTTTAGGCAGATATGTCAAACCACTGCTGAGATATGAGTGATTTTAACCCATGGCAGACAAACAGACGGGAGCTGTGCAAAAATGGCTGCAGGTGGCGCCACCAGTTTTGCGTATGATAAAGAGCTATGTGAGATCTATAAACATGCAAAATTTTGGCCCAATGGGTCAAACGGTTCCAGAGATATGAGCTTTGATGTCTGCAGCGTAAATGTGAATGTAGGTGGCGCCACCTGTCATAAAATCAGACAAGCTATCCAGGACGTATACGCATACCGAATTTCAGCTGAAGCATAATAATTCACATTTAATTATTCACTGAAATAAAATGCTGTATAAAATTTAAAGTTTCCATATTTTATTGAGCATAAACTAAATTTGATAGGCAAGTTAAAACAAGCCAATTAGGCATACATTGCATCTGCAATGTGTAATATATGAAATTTGTGGCCTGAAACCATTTTGTCTGATTTTGATGCAATGAGGAAAAAAAATCACACAAAAAATTAACTAGAATATGGGTAGTCGACAAGCAACTACGTGTATCCACCTAAATCAGAGTGGAACGGGTGAAGTGAGGCATGGATTGAGTGGCAAGGGGAAATAGAGTGAAGTGTTGCATATTAGCATGGATGTCTGCAGCCAAATGGTGTATGTAGGTTGCGCCGCCTACCACAAAATCCAGAAAGCCATCCAAGTTGTATACATATGCAAAATTTGAGGCAGATAAGTAAAACCACTACATGTTTTACCTAAAACCACTACATGTTTATGAGTGATTTGAGCCCATGGCAGACAAACAGATGGACGCTGTGCAAAAATGGTTGAAGGTGGCGCCACCAGTTTTGCGTATGATAAAGAGCTATGTGAGAACTACACACATGCAAAACTTTAGCCCAATCGGTCAAACGGTTCCCAAGATATGAGCTTGGATGTCTGCTGCATAAACTAGAATGCAGGTGGCGCCACCTGTCATAAAATCAAGAGAGCTGTCGGGGATGTATAAACCTGCAAAATTTTAGGCAGATATGTCAAACCACTGCTGAGATATGAGTGATTTTAACCCATGGCAGACAAACAGACGGGAGCTGTGCAAAAATGGCTGCAGGTGGCGCCACCAGTTTTGCGTATGATAAAGAGCTATGTGAGATCTATAAACATGCAAAATTTTGGCCCAATGGGTCAAACGGTTCCAGAGATATGAGCTTTGATGTCTGCAGCGTAAATGTGAATGTAGGTGGCGCCACCTGTCATAAAATCAGACAAGCTATCCAGGACGTATACGCATACCGAATTTCAGCTGAAGCATAATAATTCACATTTAATTATTCACTGAAATAAAATGCTGTATAAAATTTAAAGTTTCCATATTTTATTGAGCATAAACTAAATTTGATAGGCAAGTTAAAACAAGCCAATTAGGCATACATTGCATCTGCAATGTGTAATATATGAAATTTGTGGCCTGAAACCATTTTGTCTGATTTTGATGCAATGAGGAAAAAAAATCACACAAAAAATTAACTAGAATATGGGTAGTCGACAAGCAACTACGTGTATCCACCTAAATCAGAGTGGAACGGGTGAAGTGAGGCATGGATTGAGTGGCAAGGGGAAATAGAGTGAAGTGTTGCATATTAGCATGGATGTCTGCAGCCAAATGGTGTATGTAGGTTGCGCCGCCTACCACAAAATCCAGAAAGCCATCCAAGTTGTATACATATGCAAAATTTGAGGCAGATAAGTAAAACCACTACATGTTTATGAGTGATTTTAGCCCATGGCAGACAAACAGATGGACGCTGTGCAAAGATGGTTGAAGGTGGCGCCACCAGTTTTGCGTATGATAAAGAGCTATGTGAGAACTACACACATGCAAAACTTTAGCCCAATCGGTCAAACGGTTCCCAAGATATGAGCTTGGATGTCTGCTGCATAAACTAGAATGCAGGTGGCGCCACCTGTCATAAAATCAAGAGAGCTGTCGGGGATGTATAAACCTGCAAAATTTTAGGCAGATATGTCAAACCACTGCCGAGATATGAGTGATTTTAACCCATGGCAGACAAACAGACGGGAGCTGTGCAAAAATGGCTGCAGGTGGCGCCACCAGTTTTGCGTATGATAAAGAGCTATGTGAGATCTATACACATGCAAAATTTTGGCCAAATGGGTCAAACGGTTCCAGAGATATGAGCTTTGATGTCTGCAGCGTAAATGTGAATGTAGGTGGCGCCACCTGTCATAAAATCAGACAAGCTATCCAGGACGTATACGCATGCCGAATTTCAGGTGAATTAGTCAAATCACTGCAGAGATACGAGTTATTTTATCCCATGGCAGACAAACAGACAGGAGCTGTGCAAAAATGGCTGCAGGTGGCGCCACCAGTTTTGCGTATGATAAAGAGCTATGTGAGATCTATAAACATGCAAAATTTTGGCCCAATCGGTCAAACTGTTCCCGAGATATGAGCTTGGATGTCTGCAACGTAAACGTGAATGTAGGTGGCGCCACCTGTCATAAAATCAGACAAGCTATCCAGGATGTATACCCATGCCGAATTTCAGGTGAACTAGTCAAATCACTGCAGAGATATGAGTGATTTTAACCCAAGGCATACGAACAGATGGACACTGTGCAAACATGGTTGCAGGTGGCGCCACCATTTTTTGTGTATGTTATAAAGCTCTCCAAGGGCTACATTTGTGCATAAAAATGTTCCTGATCTGTCAAACGGTTCCCGAGATATGTGGGTTTATGTGTGGAAACAGACGCAAAAACGGACACAGAGCGCAGAGGAAAGGTCAGAGGTCAAAACAAAATTGGGGCGCAGCAGTTCACATGTGACCCGAACATAATCCCGGGTTTCGTAAAATTCCGCCCAGCGGTTAAGGAGGAGTTCTCCGGACACCTACGCGGCGGCAGGGGGCTGAAAACAGTATCCGCAAAACTCTGTTTTGGTGGATACAAATATATATATATGTATAATTTATATAAAGGGCTGATGTTAATTACCATAGCTCATTACAGCAACATCATGCAGATACCCACAATCCATACAAACACGGGCAGCTTGTACTTGATGTTCATGAGAAGCCATACCTTACCTTGCTGAGAATAAAGTAGCGACAAAAGTAGAATATTCCAATGGACACAGCTCCTGACAGGACTGGGGCCACGATCCATGCAGCAACTGTCAGACAAATGATCTGAGATAAACAAATGATGTACTGGCTTAAGGACCACACTGTTTAAAATGGTGTCATTCAAAAAAAAAATGCTGAATATAGAAAAGGTACACAAGTGGGCCAATCTCCTGTGATATTAATCGCTTGTCATTTGATTATTGGTTGACTAGTCATTATAATTATCTCTAGTCTTATACTATTCATGAATTCTAAAAGGAAAATAGGATATATATTGATCACTGATAAGGGTTTAATTTAAATGAATTTGCTGGTCTCTTCTTGACCCTTAAGAAGCTCTCCAGTTTTTGTGCAACTGATTTGCTGACTGTCGAGCATGGGTGGAGCCAGTCAGCCATGACAAAAGGGGCCCGGTCGCCCATTGCCTAGTCTTGCTCTGTCTTCAGATACAATATTTCCCTCACATATATACAACATAATGAATTTTGAACATAGAGATGTATTTCAAGCATATCATATCCAGAAATCCCCTCCATATTACAGTGTTAGTGACATAGTCGGAAAACCAACATTTCGGCAAAAAGGAATCGGCACTGTCGTGGTCGGCATTCTTATTTTCAGCATTCCGGCATGTACCCGTTTATAGTACCACACTGTTTTGAGGAAGCCAAGAAACAGGCTTCATGTTTCCACTGTCAAAGCAATGAGAATCATGATGATGCTTGTCACAGCAATCAATAATCATACTGATTTCTTATCAGAACCACTGATAACTGTAATTGATGTATTGCACTGATCAACATATCTGCATTACCTGGCTATATCTACATCTAATGTGTTCATCCTTCCTGCAGTCTCCATGTCAGCACAGTCAAGTGCACCTGACATGACTGATATACTGAATGATTTTGTTGTTTTATCATCTCCATGGATAGGAGATAGAGGTCATATTGATCAGACTTACCTATTTTGCCCACAACCCTCCACCTGATACCACTGGCACCATTTGTGACCACTGCAAACCCTATGGACGCCCCTACGATGCTGTGTGTGCCTGATATTGGCAGTCTAAGAATGGTGGCTCCTAGCATCCAAACACAAGAACCTGAACAAACAGAACTTCATTAAAATTCATTTTAAAAGAAAGATTTTATAATACTAAGTTCCCAATTTTCACATGAATTTGTGTCTCATGAGCATATACACAACCATTATGCCTCAAACAGCAGTCAAAATGGAAATGCTTTTCAAGTTGGACTGTTTTCACTGTCTCTACAGGTATGGTTTGGCAAGGGGAACTACTTCCCATCTGATTGAGATAATTACTTGAAAGAATATTTCTGAAAAGGATATACATGTCTTTACATGTCTTTACATTTATCTGGTGGCAGGTGGGCCTTAATGCTCAGCTCTATCTGGCATATTATCCAAGGCAATAGCAAATACAGAGTCCATAAACAAGCACAGAAATCAAGCCATCAGTTTGAGATAACTGGGTATACATCTGACACTCAACTGCTAAGGAGCAGATTCCTCCACTCTTTGAGTATTGATAACTGTATTTCCCTGATTCTTAAAGTGATTACCAGCTCCTCTTCAATGTAGAAGATATCTCTTTTATTGGCATTACGGTTATTAACTTTGAGGGAAAAAATGTCCCAGTGGTTATGACACAGTGTAGATTAGAAGAGATATAATACTTAATAGGTTTTCCATGTATAAAATGATTTTCCAAATGAACAACCTAGCTCCACATCTGACCACATTTGAAAATTTGAGTGCTTTCCAGACAGGCTGACAACAGACAGACAGACAGGCTGATAAAAGACAGACAGGCTGATGAAAGACAGACAAGCTGACAACAGACAGACAGGCTGACGACAGACACAGGTTGATTGCAAATGTTTGGATAAATATCAGCATCTGGGAAATATTAAAAAATTTAATATTCTTAGAACAGGAGACAAGATCATGCAAAGATTAGTGTCACAAGCAAGACTGGAGAATATTTTGTTAAAGATAAATACTTTATTTATTTTGCTCTAACTTAATATCACATTTATCTACAGTCTTTTATAGAAATGTTTGCCAAAATGTACACATATCAAATAGCCTGACTAATTAAAGCAATTACCAAGGAATACAACTTATCCCCTGAGAGATTTCCATGATGGGATATAGAATATAAGTTTATAGAATATAATATTCCTGATGATCCTGTTATGATGTTACCAGTATAGTTACCTGACAGAGCTGATAGGTCTCCTAGCATGCGCAGGTCTGTGCTGTTCTGGGACATGTACGGTGTCGTGTCAACGATCTCCCTCCATATTGTATCTGATACTTTGCTTCCTTGTAGTGACCAACATGAAATGATACACATGATAATAATCCAGGGTTATTATTGAATATTCTGGACCATAGGTGAAAATAACACTTTTAAATTCTAATTGATATTCAGGGTACTAAATTCACCCAAAAATTATAACGTGTAGGTCTGCATACCATTCAACACATGAGCAATAATTTCACCTTAAATTATATCACTCAGAAATACATGCTTGTATTTTAATATATTCTTAAAATTAACATAAATTATAGTCTGACTGAATTCTAAGTTTTACTCTTTTCATGATAAATTCATATTATGTAAAATTTAACTTTGAAACCTTTTCCTTTCCAGTTAACAGATTTCTTCCTTTATCCATCAATACAACATCACTTGGCTGCTGATCTCTTACCCAACAACACAGCACCAAGAGTCTCAAACACAGTTCCCAAGATGCATGCTTGTCTCAGGGTCAGGACCTTGGCACCCACAGATGTTCCAAAGGAATTAGCGACATCGTTGGCACCAATTCCAAATGCCAGGATGAAAGAGAGGATGAAGCCCACCACCACAACCCACACATGTTCTGGCTGGATGATGATTGTCATGGTGATGGTCTATCACATCAAATGCCTTAGTGATGTGAACAAGCAAGGTGTCAGGGACAGCTACATCCTGAAAAAAACATTGAAACTTATACATTAAAAAGAAAATATTACAATTAAAAGAAGCAAGATGCGTTAATATCAAATTTACAAACTAACTGAAATATGTATTCATAATTATGGGTATGGGTTCAGCCCTGTTTGTGTGCGTTTGTTCACAATATAACTCGCACAATTTGAACAGAGTCTTTTAAAATTTTCAGGGCATTTTGTGAATGGGCCAATGAAGATTGAGGTGTGGATCTGGCACATGGTCAGGATAAAGGAGCTTCATTAAGGAATACTGACAAATGTACAGTCACTGATGCACAAATGAACTTGAGCATATGGTCCAGACAAGTGAACGCTATATAATGGGAATCCCCACATGGTGGAGGCCTGATTCCTTAAATGCAGATTTCTAGCTAGTTTGTTCTGTTTTGTAATTATTGTTGCTGTTTAAGGATAAGCTAGTCATATGTTCATTTACATGTGTGTATGTGAGATTTGTAGTTTTAATGTTGTTAATAAATGTTATACGAAAAAATAATGTGCGTAATCATATGGTATTTTGATTTGATAACAGTTGTCGGGACCAGAAAAGTTTTGCAACAACTGATAGAGCAGCTCAGTAGCACTGTGCTTTGTTCGTGCGGAAAAGCTATGTTTAATGTCACATGCTGGCTGAAAGGTGGATAGGGCTACACACAGAACTTTTCGGCATACTAGTCTCCAATTGATCATGAAATTGAAACCATGCAGGTACAAATACTTTCCAGCTTAGTATGAGCTATAATTCCCAGCAGTAATAGCTGCAATCAGTATACTGTACTGAAAATTAGAGCACTTACTGAAAAGAAAATGAAATATTGCTTCTTCTCCACCAATTAATACAAGAAAACTATTTCTCCTATTTACAACAGAGCAATGTAGGTATAACTGAAACCTTCATCTCAGCTAGCTGGATAAGCAAATGATTAAAATTATCTTAGGATTCTCAGAGGATTACAACTCTATCAATGGTCAAGAATAGCCTGCTTTGCCATTCTCAGACAAAAGAATTTGCTAATGCATCATACTGTAGCTAGTTTAAAACCAGATAACCAAGGGAATCCACAACCTTTAAACAGCCTTCTCTCATTTAAAGACCTACACTCAACGGCCAGTTTTTAATATCAAATACTGTGCCTTCTATGGATTGTAATGTTGCATCCTTCACATAAATGGATAACTTAGTTTTATCTAAAAGGACTGAGGGATATTATTAAATATATTGGAATATTATTTGGGTCACCTTTAATTAATATATGAAATGTCACTACTGTCATGTTAACGGATACATCAGTCATAGCCAACAGAATTCATTAATATAATTACATTGACATGATTTTTATCAACCCAAATCCCCCTTATCTGCCAAGTTTTACAAATCTTAGCACTTTTAATATTAATTAATTTTTTTTTTCTGAATAATTTTATCACAGCATGCTTTGATGATGGTGACAGTGTTATCAGAACAGTGACAATAATGTTATGGGGTGGTAACTTAAAATATTGGTAATCAAACTAAATCCTAAAATGCATCATAAATAGGTGTAAATGATTCTGTACAGATTTTTCTATACAGTTTCTATGTTCTGGTTAAGGGATGTAGAGCCAGCATAAATTTATTGCTCACTGAACATTGCTTTGTGAGTTAGACAAGGGACCTATGGGTCACGGCACTCAGCTGTTATATATGATAAAAAAATATGATTTAGATATGATTCACGTGCTGGTTTTGTGTGGTAATAAATATAAGCTGTATTATGAGTTGTTGTTATTCAGCTTATGTATGATTTTGATAGTATCTTTGGAGACTGGGAAGAGGATTGATTTCATTTATTTTATTAACAAATGGAGTACTATTGTCACACAGATTTTGACTTGGCCATATAACTTATAAGCAGAACATATAATATAAGAGTTTAACTATTAATTAAAAAAAATACAAATATTGTCCCAAATATAATTTTTATTAAAAATAATAAGAGAATCTTATGATTTTTTAAAATGAAATAAAAACTACTAGATGAGTTGGGTTGGACACCTGGATCAACTGTGGCTGGCCATTATATAATAAGCTGCCTGGAGCCCCAGTTTATGCCTCGCCTCAAGCATGCATAATTTGCTGAAAGTTCAACAAGGTCAACATACAGGTGACTCAAGAGGGGCTGGAGAGGGCCAAGGTCTGACATGGTCTCATAGAAACATTAACAAAAGCTACAATTTTTGGCCAATTTCTTTCAGCTTTCTGAACTAAAAAGCTGAAATCCTTATGTGTGCATGATATGAAAATTATATCAACAGTGCTCACAGGAAACAAACGTGCCATGGTCAAAGTTGAGCAAAATTTAAGGTACTAATTTTATATTTATACTAATAACTTATATAATTTGAAAAATTCAGAACTGATTTTGGGTATTCAATTGAATCTTGATTAAATAATGTTACATCCCTGACAAAAAAATCTCTAGCTTCAGCAATCTCCTTGTTAAGGGAGTAAATATATTTCTTGATTTTTTACAAAGTGCATTATGTTTGGGCCCATAACTTAAAACAACATCATTTCTGGCATGTGCATAGAGAATGTATAGAAAAATATGTATATTATAAATAATTAAAGTCAGATCAGTTGTTTTAATATAAGCCAGTCTTGAAGTGTAACAATGGGTTTTTAATGGAAAAATCAAGTTTTTCATTAATATCTTGAAGGTATTAAGTCCTAGTGACCAAATTCTTGGCATGGTAGGGGATTTTGGAGACATGTAATTGTATGCCAAATTTTAGGAACTGAGAGCTGAAGCTGGGGAGCTGAGCTCTTGCAAACTGCATAACACTAGCTTGATGTAACAATATGTTACATGGTTTTTGAAAACTTGAATAAAATCTACAGTTTTTGATCAACTGGTTTCAAATTTTTGGTGTTAACAGACAAAATGCTAACAAAAACATGCTGTCAAAATTAAATCCACAGTACTTACAGGAAAAAAACGTGCCATGGTCAAAGTTGGGCTTAATTTAAGGTACCAATTTTTTTATATTTGATAATATTTTAAAAAAATTAAAAGATTTTGATCTAATTTTAGGTATACAATTTAATTTTGATTAATTAAAGTTATATTACTGAAAAAAGGACTATAGCTTTAACATGTTTTGTGTTATGTGATCAAATATCTTTCCTGATTTTTTACAAAATGCATTATGTTTGGGCCCATAACTTTTTAAATTATATAATACAGACATAATTTCTGGCATGTACATAGGAACTATATAGAGGAATATTTATGGTAAATATGAGGAAAAACAGATGAGTCTTTTTGTTATTAGGCAGTCCTGAAGTGTGAAAATAGGTTTTTAATAAAAAATTGAGGTTTTCCCTTAATTTCTCAAAGGAACAAAGTTGCAAAGACCCAGTTTTCGGCTTGGTAGGAGATCTTGGGGACATCTAACATTATGCCGAATTTTGGATTCCTGGGTCTTACGGTTTCAAAACGTGCCACATCTACGGACGGACAGACGGACCGACAGACGGATGGACAGAAGGACGGGTGGACAATGGACCACAACTATAGCTCAGATGACTTATAGTCAGCTGAGCTAAAAATAACTGAAAAAAATTCATTTTGGACTAATTTTACATCAATGTTCACAATAGACACAGTAGGAATCTAGATTATTTTATCAACTGCATCTTTGTCTATCATTAATTTCCTTCATATGATCCCTATTCATTAGTAATGAATAATATGATTTACTTCTTTATCATTAAAATTGAACTGAAAAATGCCATAGGTGACTGCATGTCAACTAAAAAGCTGAAATTCTTATGTGTGCATGATATGAAAATTATATCAACAGTGCTCACGGGAAACAAACGTGCCATGGTCACAGTTGGGCAAAATTTAAGGTACTAATTTTATATTTATACTAATAACTTATAAAATTTGAAAAATTCAGAACTAATTTTGGGAATTCATTTGAATCTTGATTAAATAATGTTACATCCCTGACAAAAAAATCTCTAGCTTCAGCAATACCCTTGTAAAGGGAGTAAATATATTTCTTGATTTTTTACAAAGTGCATTATGTTTGGGCCCATAACTTAAAACAATTACGCAATACTGACATCATTCTGGCATGTGCATAGAGAATGAAAAATATGTATATTATTTATGATTAAAGTCAGATCAGTGGTTTTGATATTAGGCAGTCTTGAAGTGTAACAATGGGTTTTTAATGGAAAAATGAAGTTTTTCATTAACATCTCGAAAGTATTAAGTCCTAGTGACCAAATTCTTGGCATGGTAGGGGATTTTTGAGACAACTAACTGAATGCCGAATTTAAGTACTTAGAGCTGAAGCTGGGGAGCTGAGCTCTTGCAAACTGCTTAACACTAGCTTGATGTAAACAATATGTTACATGGTGCTTGAAAACTTGAATAAAATCTACAGTTTTTGATCAACTGGTTTCAAATTTTTGGTGTTAACAGTTGAAATGCTATCAAAAACATGCTGTGAAAATTAAATCCACAGTACTTGCAGGAAAAAAACGTGCCATGGTCAAAGTTGGGCAAAATTTAAGGTACCAATTTTTTATTTTTATTAATATTTTAAAAAATTTTAAAGATTTTCATCTAATTTTCGGATTACAATTCAATTTTGATTAATAAAGTTATATTACTGGAAAAAAGGTCCATAGCTTTAACATTTTTTGTGTTAAGTGATCAAATATCTTTCCTGATTTTTTTACAAAATGCATTACCGTAAAAGTCGTTGCAGAAGTCGCATCCTTATTACAAGTCGCACCCTGACTTTTAGGATCCCCCTGGGGAATAGCCGTTCAAGTTTAGTTTCAGGAAAAGTCCATAATATAGGTCGCACCCAGACTTCGGAGGCGTCCCAACCACCTGATACTTTTGGAATTTGAGTATCATTCCTTGCGATGCAAGACTACAACCAACGTCCCTGTAGTACTTTTGTGGTTTATAAACTAGATAAACCATTTAAACATAAAAATAATTGGACAGCTTTAATACAATGCTTATATTTAAGGAATAACAACAGAATCTTAACATATAAAGTTGGGGTTCAATTGTCAGGTAAGATTTGTACAGTGCCAAAGTCAGCTGCGTCGGATAACATTTTGTGCTGTGAAACGATGTCATTGTTGCCGTTTCTTACTAGGTTAAGTAACATTAGAATGCAAATATCAAGTTAAATGACTGTATTAATAAACTAAAAGAGTCTGAGGCAAAATACTATCACAATCGAGCAACTCTTTAAATTGTTAAAGATCGTCAAACGTAGGGTGGATTCATTAGACTATGATTAGTTTGCGTACGCGTGACGAGTCCCAATCCGTCGCATTGGGCATGATTTGAACTGACTTAAGACAACTGAAAGATGGAATTGGAAAGAATAATTCAGTTTGAATTTATTCACCTAATTTCTTAAATGGGCTCTAAAACTGAATTTATTATCCCTTCAATTAAGTGTTACAACTTACCATCTTGGCGCGGCACATGCACGGTATTACTGAAATCACTGAAATATATGTCAGTCAACTAGGGGATAATGAACGCTTTATGGACCGGTCAGTTAACGTAAAATAAACATAATTGAATTTACTGATATTATATTTACTGGGACTAATGATTTATTTTTCTTTGATAATATCTGGAAAACCCAATTTCCATCGTTATCAGTGATTATATTCAAGTGGCTTGGATGTATGGCAAACTCAGCCGTGTTGAACCAGATCCGTCATGACACCAAACGGTGCCGGTTCCCGTGGAATTTAGGTGCGTATGTGGCATTTTTAAGTAAATAAAATATATACCTATATGGTGTTTGTTATTTCATTGTATTGATTAATGTGTCTTCATTAAAAAAATCACGAATACGTCAACGCACGATTGACCGTAATGCATGCGTGTCGCCATATTGTTGGGCACACGATCGTCCTGAAAGAGACACGGGTAACACTCGAAGCAAATCGTATATTTGTAGCTCAAGTGAAACTTTATAACATTGTTATCCAAAACGCTTGAAAACCACGAGATGGTGACAGTGACCTAATGGTTTTTAATATGAGAGTTTATAATTGTGGATATCAGTCCAAAAGGCTTAGTTGACATGGGGATTGTAAAGGTCATTGCACAGGTGACCCGGGGCTTGAACTTCCGCTAAACGGCTTCAAAGGTCAGCTGGTATTCAGCGATCAACCGGGCAGGCAAAAGAATTCACAACGTATGTGTAGTGGATCAAGCTTGAATGTGACGCAACTTTACATGCATAAACGGATATGGAACCGCGAGTTTTTCATTATGGAAAGCATACCCATATAGTTAAACGGAAAGAAAATGTACATCAAAGAGCGGCAGACTGGCATATGCGTCAAATTGACTCATGATATAATAGTAATGCAGATTAGGAAGTGTCACTTGAATGGCGACTTGTCAGAACGGGTAGGTCTTGAACTGGGCAAATTTAAAATTTGCATTTAATGTTAATAAAATGAAAATTACATCAGTTCACAAAATATAAAGCATAAGAGATGGTTAAAAGTGTAAATTATTGGGGAAAGACGTTTCACAAAGCACTGGTTAAAGGTACTGCCGATTATCACTCAACTGACGTCGTTCCATGTACCGGGAAAGCTGACAGAAATGGGATAAGTACGTATTACAAGTCGCACCCCGACTTTGCTAGAAAATTCTAGTTTTTAGAATTTGATTTCCTAGTACAAGTCGCGACTTCTGCAACGACTTTTACGGTATGTTTGGGCCCATAACTTTTTTAAATTAAATAATACAGACATAATTTCTGGCATGTACATAGGAACTATATAGAGGAATATTTATGGTAAATATGAGGAAAAACAGATGAGTGGTTTTGATATTAGGCAGTCCTGAAGTGTGAAAATAGGTTTTTAATAAAAAATTGAGGTTTTTCCTTAATTTCTCAAAGGAACGAAGTTGCAAAGACCCAGTTTTCGGCTTGGTAGGAGATCTTGGGGGACATCTAACATTATGCCGAATTTTGGATTCCTAGGTCTTACGGTTTCAAAACGTGCCACATCTACGGACGGACAGACGGACGGACGACGGACAATGGACCATGACTATAGCTCAGATGACTTATAGTCAGCTGAGCTAAAAACACTAATTACTTAGATCAACAATTATTGCTTACCCAGATCTGCCAGAACAGCTAAATGAAGAGTTCATACAAAACTGATTATTTCAGTGACACATGGGATTTTCCAGAGAACTTTGGTTCAATAAGATCAGAGGAAAGTTAGAAAGTACACTTCTCTGACGTAATTGTGACCCACTTTAGGTCATCTAATAAGAAATAACTTTTTTGACGAAATGCAGAACAATGGACATGTATATCTCATATGTCACGTGACAGCTCTGAATCAAAACTCTTGAAACGTGCATGCAAGAGAAGACTGGGCGGGTCTGTCAGAGAGAGACTGGCCCAGACCTCTTGCTACTGAATACAGACTCCTGTCATTAACCTGGTCTTGGAATATTGTTACCAGCGCACATCAGTAACTGTATATGATACAGATGATGAAATCACTAACCCACCATCGTATCATTAGAAATAACTCTCTGCGGAGTGGGACTTCATACACATTGAGGTTGCATTGTACATCAACAACTGCCCCCACCATGCTCTTCAAGTTGGTTTCTTCTGATTGTAACAGAATAATATCTTATTTTCTTTGCAGTAAGTGCTCATACTTTGGGACATACTGACCATTTTACAGTCATTTATTTTGTCCAAGAGGAGTCTTAACATCTGTATCAATGACAAAACATAGAGGTTATTTGGTCAGTGTCTTCATGCTACACAAGGAATATGACCAAAAGATATTTGAACAGTTCTGTGAAACGATCAATGAGGTCACTTCTCACCGTACTCTGCTGTACTATGTGTAGTGCTTGCACGTTGTGGGTCAAGCTGTTATTACTGTAGCTAATTTAAAACAAGAGAACCCAGAAAAAGTCCACAACTTTGGACAGCCCACTGTCACAGCCGCATGCCTCCAAGAATCCAACCCTAGCAGGTCACCGCAGAGAGCATGTTACCACATGATGGTCCAGGCCTAAACTTGGCCCATGAATTAGGCTTCAATCTTTACAATATTGTGTTAGCATGAACCAATGTTTTGGCCCTGGAAATGTTAATATCTTTCTATACCTTATGCAAGAGCAAGTTACTAGTTACCTGCGGTATCACTTTATTTAGTAGCAGCTTAATTAGGGCTTCAGTTGTCATGGTTAAGGGTTGCTTTAGAATGGATGATAGATCATAATATCAAAACTTATGATGGTATTTAATCAATATCATTAATAATTATAAACAAAGTACATATATATTAATTATTATAATTAATATTGCAATTGCCCCTTAAGTTATAACGGTACATCACTCGCAGTATCACCCAGTGTAGACTTTGTAAATTAAAGGGGCCCAATCACCTATAAAGCATGTTGAGTTAACACGAAAAATAGCTTCTTCCCTTTAAAATAAATCTGTACCTGTCAAAATATTGCCCTAAAACCGTTTGCTTTCTCCTGTAAACAAATGTTAAAAACAGTGGACCGGGCGCGAAGACAAGTGTAAACAAAAACACAGCGCATGGGGCTGTGTGCATCGCTGAGCCAAAACACGTGTCAATCAGGAGATGCGTTGACTGACTCGTCCCCAAAAAATGTAATACATGTTTCTGCAGGCTGAAAAACCGCGTGTTGCATCTCTTATTTGGACCTCCGGTCACATGGCCTTGGTATGGTAAACAGACTCTGTTTACCAACAAGCAGAGCCATAACATGGTGTTAAACTGCCGTATGCAAGGAAATTAGACCGTGTGCTGGGATGGTTTTGCTGGGAAACATTTGTATAAAGTAAAACTGAACTGATAGTATGAAAGAATAGGCATAGTTTAGCTCCTGATTATGTCCCTTTAAATGCACATACACATCTAGAGGTGTGTATTTAGGTGACTGCGTAAATCACTCTGTACAAATGTAGGCCTACTTACCCCGATGCATGAACATTCACTAGGTCGACTATGATCTGTCCTGACTGAGTCTGGCTGTGCTGGGCCTGCAGTCAGCAGTGACAGCCCATTAAACACGCGTGATACAGATAAACACAAACCCCCAGCCCTTCACCTTTGAACTCTTAGTACCCGGAATGATTGACAGGCGGCAGCAGCTACTCAAAACCGTTAAGGCAGCCTCCAACAGAGGTCGCCACAGCTATGTTTTCGTGGAGATTGCGACCTCTGGTAGAGATTAGGAAACCGTAAATCGTTGCACTTGCGTTCACGTAAAAAGAAGTTTAAGATAGAAAGACGGAGGGAGGCAGTCGCGCCATTGACAGGGAGACAAAAAAAACGAATGCTCAGCCCACGGCTGCAAAGGATCTTTTTTTCGACATTTAGTCAGAGATTGGGAAAATGTTAAGGTAGAATTACTATTTAAGGAAATTAGAGAAAATGTATTAATGAATGCGAGTGAAATTAAATAATGGATATGAGTAGAGGCGCGGACCGGAACGCTTGGACCAGTGCGGTCCATAATTTTGACCAACAACACAAAATACCGGACTGCCTATCCCTTTACCGGACGTGGATTATTTATTTATATAATTTTTGGTATAATTTTATTTTTATTCAGAGGGCCCAAATGCGTAGTATTACAATGGGCATCCAGCCCAAACTTTAAACACGTCTAGGACAAATGCAGTGTATAACCGTATAACCTGTGAAACGTAAAAACCTATAATAAACTGCTGACAATGCAAATAAAAATAATAATTTATGTGTGTGTTTGTAAGCACATGCATATGCATGTAATTATTGACACGGTGGGTCCATGACGGCATAAAAGGGCCAGGGATGACCAGAACTTTTATTAGGGCACATAAAATTCTTGAATATGCGCGAAATATTTATCTCTGAGTTAGCTTGTATACTATAAAGTTGTTAATCCGGAGAGCTCTGTCCTAAGGCCCAGTGAGATGCCTGAAAATACGGAAGACTCGTTTCATTCATTTTCCATTTGTGATATCGTTCCAAGTCCGTCACGAGTTTCCTATGGACTGTAAGAAAATGTCTTAAAGGTACATTTTTTCTAGCAAAACCATTACACAACACGTATTGTCTCAATTTTTTCAGCTCAGCTGACTGAAAGTAATCTGAGCAATAGCGATCACTCTTTGTCCGGCGTCCGTCCGTCCGTCTAGCTGTCCGTCTGTCTGTCCGTTTGTTAACCAGGCACAAATCGTAAGCGCTGGTTCTGGAATCTTCTAACATCATATCTAGGGAGGTCCATGAAAAATCTCCATGGAAACCTGAATTTAGGTCTCTGTTACCCATAACCTCTGAGCTATGGGGCTTCGAAGTACCCCCCAGAATAATGAAAAATTTAGATACAAAAGCTCAAGTATCTGTACAACTAAAGCATTGATCACAATGAACCTTTGCATAGATATTGATAATGAAGTGTTTCATCAGTTTCTGTAGCCTGGTTGCGCAAACTGTATTTTTTTTATTTTTTTTACGATTCACCCCCCCCCCCCCCCCCCCCCCCCTTTGAGACCTCTTAAGATGCGGTCATCTGTTATCAGGGAAATTCTCGTAAAGACTGGATTTATAATCTTCTATCCTGACATGCATGGAGGCCCACGAAAAGTCTCCTTGGAAACCTGAAATTAGGTCTTTGTTACCCATATTCTCTGAGCTATTGGGCTTATAAACACTCTGAGAATAATTGAACATTTGATACCAAAGTAGGGCACAAATCATTAACATTCGACCCAGAATCTTATATCTTGACATCCTGAGAGTTCCTCAAAAATTCTTCCATGAAACCTGAAATTGGGTCACTGTGACCTGTATTCTTAGACTTTTGGGGTATGTTTGAGCACCCCAGAAATAATGCAAAATACACAAAAATTGTCAGATTCCTCAGGAAAGGCTGGTTGGATTGTCATCAGATTTTGGTGTGCTTATGGGTCTTGATGGACTCAGGCTTATATGCATGAAAGATGATGCCACTGACATTATCTTAATTAGTTGCCTGTGCAAGGACATATTTTCAACATGCCAGTCGGCTGAGCGTCTTGACCTAATGGTCACCTGTTATACTTCTGTGAGTTAACGCAGTCCACGTGTGTCTGTTAGTCATAAAAAGACTGCACGAGGTCTGACCTTACGCATGTGAGACATTCTTGAGCAAGAAGTAACATGAAAGAAGAAACATCGGTTCAAAGCTGGAAAAATCTTGAAACATTTTTTACCGTGTTGTATATGTTGTAGTTCAAGGTCTAGGTACGTTAGCAGTATTTACATATATGAAATTATATGTGTTGTGATTTCAACAAGATCTTGTATAACCACCGGACTCTTTATTAATAATCTTGAAGGTCTACAAAGCAATTGTGCGAATTGTTGATGTTTTGAGAGGTGACAGTTTGGATTTTTTTCCAGGAGATATTCATAAGAACTTAGATAAATAAATCATAAATCATATATAAAACGAAGTGCACATTCTTGAATCTTCTCAATTTTGTGTGTGTTCTGAGCTCCACATAAATGCCATGTCAAAGGGCGATATCTGATGTTTTACATAATAAAAGGATAGTAAATAGTAAGTTGTCCGAGTCTGCTTAAATGTATGACAATTCTTTTCAAAACATTTAATTGCCTTGCCATTCTTACACATGTTTGAAATATGTCTGTTAACATTTAATTTAAAATCAATGGTCATTCTTAACAACTTACCTTAATCTTCACAAAATATATATATATACACCAATGAGAATGAATATTACATCCTTGTCATGAGGTTTCTTTCCAACAGAAATTGCCTTGATTTTCTCAGGGTTTGCCTGCATTTTATTTGCCGTGATACTGGCGGAGACCTGGCTGTACCCACAAGACGATGAAGCTCTCGCCGCTTTGACACATACGGGTTACCAGTTTCGGTCGTTCCCCGTGCTCCATCAAGGGAAGGTAGCATCGGCGTCATCAAATCATCCAATGCCTCGTTTGCGCCAGTAAATGTTTCGTCCTTTAAGGCAGTTGAATTAAAACTTTCAATGAACCAGATTTCGGTTTCATGACTTGTATGCATATTTAAAGCTCCCGTAGTATGCCCAATAAACTAATTATGTGTTCCTTCAGGAATTCCCAGAACTGTTTCTGGATATAACAGTCGGTCTCGTGATTTTGCCATTTTAGTATATTTCAATTTCCAATATGATGACAGTGTTAAATCGGCTAAAAGCCATGTTGATCGACTCCGTAATCTCACCCAGCTAGTCAAAGGGGCGGATCCAGGATTTAGGAAAAGAGGGGTCCAACCCAGAAGGAGTAATGAAAAACCTAAAAAAGGTCCCCAGGTCCGGAAAAGGGGGACAAAACATTTTGTCTTAAACCCTTAAAAAAGGTTGCATCGGATGAAAAATAGGGGGGGAGGGTCCTGACCCCCTGAACCCTCCCCCTGGATCCGCTTCTGTAAGCCGATGTCTCGACCAATAAACACGGCCACACTGGGTGGCTGTACGCACCGGTTCCAGTACACTGTTACTTGAGTTGTTCATTAATTTTGCTGATCTATCTGATCACAAAGTCGTTTCCATTATCTTAACTGTTACTATAGGTCGGTTGGCAAAATGCATGCTGGGAGTTACCAATTGTTCAAGGCTCCCTGAATTCAGCTTAGCATCATGGACCACTTGTTTTTAGATTATTTTCTGTACAAGAGTTCTGAAATATGATCTAGTACTGTTCCTCTTCTTGAACTGCAGGTATGTATAGTTAAATGAAACTTGACGCAAATCTTTTATTTAAATCATTACATACTTAATTATATCAATCTCTGAAGTTAAACTATTTTATTTTGGTTTATGAATATTTTAAAATCAAAATACTGTTTAATTGCATCTTGGAATACATAATGTAAAACTGATTTTATTGTTGATTACACTTGATATTAATTTTAATTGTATAACTATAATCCCATAAACCTTTCACAATTTTTTTTATTTTTATCATTGCTTGTCACTTATTGACATTTTGTTAACACACACTTATATATATCTACATAACGTTCAATATACATAAAATTCAATATAAATAATGTAAAACTTAACATCTACGTAGAAGCATATATATAATATAGGACGTGTATGTATATGTGTGTTTTTTTCCGAGTGGATACATATAACGAACCAGTATAGTCCCAGGGTAATTTTAACACACGCGCGCTCACATGAAATAATATACGGTGGTCATACATGGATGTTTACTATTCCTCAAATGAATTATTAACAAAACTTTGTGTATTTCATAACGCTGTGAACAGACATTATTTGATCAGGTCTGGAATCCTGGTCAGAGATCTTTGTGGTCCGAACTAAAGTGGTCCAAGATCGTCGACATCATGCTTCGAGATCGGAGGGGTCCGATCTGAAGTGGTCTTAATTCGTGTGCATTGGCTGTGACCGAAAAGGTTCGAGATCTCCAGCTACCAAACATTTGACCAGTTGCTCCTTGATCCATGATCCACTGTTCTAAAAATCTCAGTGAAAATCATATAAAATATTAAATTAAGACTCACGAATGCATTCTGGGGTGGTTGGTTCAATATGTATTGCGATTTCAGAGAACCGGTATGGTATCCAATACAGCTCCGTGTTCCCAGAGATAAATATTTTTCTTCGTTTATTCAGATCACAGGACAACGACATTGTTATACTTCCATTACTATGATGTCGTTGTTATTACGTCATTCCATTATGAGACCACACTGATGACATCATTATTTCACTCGCTAAAGCTGAAGAGTTTGACACTCTCTTTCTGTTTGTCTAAAAAGTATCCAGTTCTAAAAGTGCAAAATTAATGTTAAGAACTTTTGTAAAGCGAAGAAAATCTGGAGCTAAGAAATAAATGTTCTAAGTTTTAGTCGGATGATTAATTTATGGATATATTTTGTTAAGAAACAATCAGAATAGCATACAAAAGGAGCATCTTTAGCTCGTTTTAGTGTCTGAACCTCACTTAAATTTCAACGATCCATCCCAAAGCTTAAGGAATTGTTCCCTATAAAGCCATGCAACTTTGCGAGATAGTAAAAGTTAACAAAGCTGATCACATGGATTAAGATACATTGTTTATGATTGATGAGCAATGAGACCTCATGTTGACAAATTTTTCCATCAATCAGTATTAACCCTTTATTGGTAATCTAATGTATAAGCTGTAGATATCAAATATTTGACAGCAGATGAATATTTACAGACATTTACAGTGGGATGTTATATGAAAAGAAGAGAATTAAAATTGAATGAAAATCTAATGTTTCTGCTGAAAAATGTTTCGGGTTCGACAAGGAGCCTGTAAGTCAAACACCAAGAAGATTTTTTTTTAAAGTAGCAAAATGAAATTCTACTGAAAGTTAGATTGTTTACTAAAACTGCTTTCGAAATATAAAATTTAAACAAAACACATAAGAATTGAAGAGTGTCAAATTAAGTTCTATCTTGTTCTGCTAGGAGTTGTCACAGATGTTTGTATATCCAGTCTTATCCCCATCCCTGTTGGACAATTTTTAAAATGATTTTATAAGGCGGGCTGAATTTTATACAACCATTCTGGGAATATAAAAGCTTGACATTTAGGTTATAATAAAACAAAAAATAAGAAAGGGTTAAAAATCACAGAAATGCTCCAAGGGAACATCTGCATACCTTGTGATTTTTTTTAAGGTCAAACCGACAACCATAAGAGTCTGATCATAGTTCTTTATTCTACATATATTTCCAGAGCCAAAAGGTCGTAAAAAATGACACTGAGCACGGATAAAGCAGAAAATCTATAAAAGAGTATTTTTCTAAAAATTTTGGTAACTCATTATGCAAACATTTAAAAAATACATATTAAATCATTTTGTAAATTGAACTAATTTCCAAGCTATACAATGCAGTCCGTTAATCTACCCTCGGTGTTATTTAAAATGATCAAAGTGATTTTTGATTTTCTCGAATAACAACACAAGATAATGGCATCATGTGACTTGTCTGTCACAGCTTGTTTTAAAAGTCCATTTATCCTTTTGTCACTATATATATATTGTCTAAATTGTCTGAAAATGACTCCGAATGTATCTGGGTAGATGTAATATTGAACAACATGCATGTATTAATTGCGTGTATATATAGACCACCCTCTTCTGACCACAATTATCTATATAAACTTATAAATAATATCGAACTAGCTATGTCGGAACATCGCCACACCGTAATTGTAGGGGATTTTAATATAGATTATTCGGCTCAGGATACTCTTTTGAATTCTGAGCTACTAAATATGGAATCATCCTTTAACCTCCATCAACTAATATCATGTCCTACACGCGTAACCCCTACATCCTCTACTTTGATCGATCTGATTTTTACTAATTGTAAATTAAAACATTCAAGATCTGGCGTTATTCCTTGGTCTCTGAGTGACCATTATATAATTTATACTAATCTTAATTACCATGTAAAGAATAATGTACATAAAGATAAATTTGTCACTATCAGATCGTAAAATCGATACGACCCTAGTGCTTTCAGACAAGCCATTGAAGCTTCCGTCACATTTCGCTGTCTTTGTGATATACCCGATGTGTGCTCAGCCTGGGAACTCTGGCGTGATGAATTCTTAAGTATCTGCAATGAGCATGCACCTTTGAAAACCTTTCGTGTTAAGCGTGACCGTAAAAATCCTTGGATGACTCGACACATTCAACAATTAATTTATCGTCGTGAAAGAGCTAGAAAAGTTACCATAAAAAATGGCAGTCCCGCCTTATGGAATCAATTTCGCATTCTACCTAATCGAGTGACCTGCGTTATAAGAACACAGAAAAGGAATTTTTACCATAATAAAATAAACTCATCAACCTCTTCCAAACAAATGTGGCAAACTCTTAAACACGTGATTCAACCAAAAAATAGCTGCGAGCATAACTCTGTAAGCTTCACCGCCGACGAACTCAATGAATATTTTACCTCAATTGGAGAGAAATTATCCAATACGTTTACCGACGAGGCACAGAAGCAATTCCATTTAATTAATCCCTCTGATTCTACTTATGAGTTTGCACAAATTAATAGCCTTACTGTTATTAATCATCTGCAACACCTGAAAAGCAAACCTGGCCTTGACCTATTAAACATGTCTTGCAGTTTGCTTTGTGATGCCGCAGATCTTCTCGCTCCTTCTCTTACGCATATTTTTAACCAGTCTCTTACTACTGGAGTAGTTTCCCATGACTGGAAATGCGCAAGAGTAGTCCCAATATATAAAGGTAAGGGTAAATTAAACGAAATAGGTAATTACCGTCCTATATCTGTAACGTGTAATATTGTCAAAATTCTTGAAAAACACGTTAAAATTTCTCTTATTACTTATTTACGGAATCATGATCTCCTCTCAACTGAACAAACTGCTTTCCTGTCAAATAACTCCACTCAAACTGCTCTTCATCATTTAGTTGACAACTGGCTCTCTATTATTGATCAGGGCAATCTTAATGCTGTGTGTTTTCTCGATGTAAAAAAGGGCTTTGATTCACTAACACACAGTATTCTTTTGAACAAATTAGAACAATATGGAGTTTATGAGACTTCTCTAAAGTGGTTTCATTCATATTTAAATGATCGCAAACAATATGTAAGCTTCGCAAATAGTATTTTGGATGTAAAAATTATAACAACAGGTGTACCTCAAGGCACCGTCCTCGGTCCTATACTCTTTTTAATATATCTGAACGACTTACCTGCTAATGTCCCTGGAGCAAAATGCTCTATCTATGCCGATGATATCACGATATATGTAAACGGCCCCGACGTTATTACAGCCCAAAACAAACTTCAGACTGGCCTTTCCCAAGTAGTTAATTGGATGCGTAATAATAAGCTTTCAATAAATGCCGAAAAATCAGCTTCGATGTTAATACACTCAAAACAACGTAGGTCTGACGATAACCTATCAATTAGTGTAGGAAATTGTGATATAGTGAGTGTTGATGATGTTCGCCATTTGGGCATTGAAATTGACCGCCATCTTTCTTGGAAGAATCAGACAAAAGTAGTAATAAAGAAATTATGCTCGAAGATAGGACTACTGCACCGAATTAGCAAATTTCTCCCTAATAAATATTTGAATACATATTATCACGCGTTCATTCAACCTAATATTGACTATGGCCTTACTGTTTGGGGAAATTGTGCTCGTACATTTCGTCTTCCAATTCAGCGGCTTCAGGGCCGAGCAGCCAGAATTATCTCAGGCATTTATGATCATTCGCACAGCAGCTTGGCAATTATCCATGACAATCGATGGATGAATATAGAGCAACGATACATGTATCTTTTATCGATATTGACATATAAATGTATCAATGGACTCGCCCCTTCTTATCTTAACTTAACTTTTACCCGTGATGTTCATCACTATAACACCCGTTTATCAGTAAATTCCCATGTTAATCTTCCGAAAGATTGTGTATTCAATTTTGTCAGGTGTTTTGGCTTCTGAGGTGGCACAGACGGGTTTCCCCCTATTTATTAAATACAGTCGAGCCCACTTTGTGCCATATCGGTTAATAGAAAATCCCGTTTATTGTCACATAAATCTGAAATCCCAAACCATTTCCTATATAAACAATGGTAAATCTGACCGTTTAATATCATGGAATATTTTTATAATCCCGTTTATTGTCATGCTTGGAACCCTTGGCAGTGATACCAGTTCGCAGTTAATATCACATCAAACGCCGACACGGCGATCAACGAGGCGGTCAGGCGTATCAAACGATCACATCTCCCACCTGTGTGCCGCAGGCAAGTGTAGTGATGCATGCGGTTAACTCCTCGTCACTTAGCTAATTAACTTAAGATACCACGGTAATCAAGATCATTGCGTTTTTCTTCGTATGTTAACATGGGCGATGTTTGCGATCACATGTCATACATAATGAACTCCTGGCCTTTGCAAGGCCGTTGTTTACACCTCAGTGACGTTTCGTATATGAAGCACTAGCTGTAAACGTTGCTTGCGACTGGAAATCCTCTATAAGGGTCCACAAAAAGCTGATGGTTTTGTGAGCGCTGGAGAAGATACCTGGTCCAAAACCTCAATCACGGCGAAATTTTCAGAATGTTGACAATGGCATGACGATACCCAGTCCCCGAATAGTCCTATCATAAAGACGATCATGGAAGTTTGAGTCATTAATAGGATGTCCGGAAAATAAGGCGCAATAGTTAGGGAAAGAATTATCTAGTAAAATAGTTTGCCTATGCATAACGTTATAACTGTGCCGCATATTTCCAGACAGGTGACCTCATGACCCAGACACTACGTCTATTTCTGTTGGCAAGTCGGATTTTTGTCAGTTATTGCGGCATGTGGCACAAAACTTACAGGAAATAAATGGAAAGGTGCGCATAAACGTGATTTGATATGCTGTTGTGCATTAAAACATTCATAAACGTTTCTGTTTCCTTTTTATTGACGATTTATCTAAATTCGTATGAGACATATCTCTTCTTCTATGATTCAAAAGGACATCGCTGTTGATGCCCGCATAATGTCACATCCTGGTTATAATGATAATTTATACATGCACCACCGACATGACAATAAGCGGGCTTGACTGTTATTATAAATCTCATGCAGATTTAATTTTAATTTCCACAGGGGATCTTTCCGGACCATTCAGTAGGTGAAGTTTGAACTTCAGTAGCACAGAAAACTGTGTTACAGTAATACATAATGAATGTATGATTTACTCAGGACGGTTTGCTTCATAATTATCTCAAGCATGTTTAACCATTCAATTTCCTGATCCATTGTTTCCCTTTGAATATCGGTAGAAAAACTAGTTCACTGTTTTTTTACAGTCACAGTTAAGATGAAAGTGAATGTATAATGTGAAAGTGAATGTAAAACCAATTTCACGTGAGTCTACGTATAAACAGAAGGTGCAGGTTGCACTAAGCTGCAAGTGTATAATTATAATGGGACAAATGTTTTCAGATACAGTTGAAGACAATGTAATTATTATTCCATCTTTTTCCGCATGTAGAACTATTGCTCCAGTTGTTGGACACCAAGTGTTTTTTTTATAATTGTTCTTAAAAGCATTACTTACCTAATTGAAGAAATTTACTCTTAACGGAATAATATATACATGCAGCTGTGATCTTCCAACTCCTGTGTATTCGTGATCTTCTCTTCATTATGCGGGATACGTATCATTTGAAAATAATATATATACACTTTATATAAAATTTATTTATTTTACAACTAGTTATAATAACAACCAGTTATAATAATTAATTAATGCGACGCACTCTCCATGGCTCGACACACTCTCGATGGCTCGGATGTCGGTTGTGGGTAGAAAAATATGGATAAAACCACGGACTTTGGACGGGCCAAGGGTAATATAATTATTTACTTTTAACACAAGAAACGATTTGTTTGAAAAATTGAGGCTCTTAAATGTAATTCCTGTCGACAGGATTAATACACTTCGTGGCAAAAATAAACAATATGCTTTGAATTTTATATTAATGGGAGAACCAAATGTTAATGTTGAGACTAACTTCATTATATTTTCAGCTGTGCATACATTTATCCACTCATCCAAAAGGTTTTAACATGCTTTATAGAATATTTATATTAGCATGGATATTTTATTGATGTACTCAACCCTCTCCTTTCAGTCAAATATCCAAAACAGCAGCTTGCTATAGATGCTTGATTCACCAAGACATTCAGTGTATTAGTATGTCCTGTATGTGCGTCGTGTGTTTATTTTTGTTTTATTATTGTATTGTATTTGGATTTACTGCATAATATATTATTGATTATTGAAAAGTACGTTATTTAGCACTTGTGTGCTACTTGTACAATTCAATAGAAATAAATATGTTTAAACCAAAGGATTCTAACAATTAAATTAATATATAATCTTATAAAAAAATATATAAATAGCTGTTTTATTATAACAGTAATTTGCGTATAATAGTTTTTGACACTCTCACAACTTTGTATTCACATGAATACCCACACCTGGCCATCCTTGTTGTAAATGATAATCCAAAATGGATAACGCAATCTGCATAAAGTATATGAAATCGACATCTGGTTGTATAGTGAGACTGAAGCCAGAGCTATGTCATGTTCTGTTGATACAGATGTTATTCTGAACTTAATCGTGAAGGTCGTCAAATCGTTAATTATATCAGGAAAATCGGATACATATTCCCTTTACACTTTGCCTACAGAAAGACAATCCGGTGAGTCAATAATAAAATGACAATTCCTTGGAGTTGCTAGATCAACTGTTTCCTTGACAAAATCTGATACGACAAATCACGCGACCGTTGGAGACCAGGAGATCTATCTAACATCGATCGTTTACAGACTGTACTCTAAATTACATAACACTCTATTATTGTGGATCCTACAACACGAAACAGTACTTAACGTGGGAGTATTTTCTTCATGAAAGTAAAGATGAAGGTACAATGACGGCAGCTGTTTACGTGCATGTCAATCTATTGTTTGTATAATCTGATTTCGATTTACCAATTTCGAAAAGTTTTCTTCCATCCGTTTAATCACGTGACAGTTAAGCATTTCCGGCTGTAAAGCCGACCACATCCGTGATTAGCCCGTTAGTCCTAACTGTAAAATAACTCTTGAGGTCAATAAAATAACTCAATGTCCGGCCATAAAAAGGAAATATGAACCTGGATGGAATTCACAATACACCTGTAATGGAGGGAAGCCTGTCCACTGACGGAGGGAGGTCAGTTGGTGCGTGCATCCCGTCCTAGTAACAGTAGCTGCTTTATTACACAGGTCATAGAAAACGGATAAACATTACAAACATTACAGAGTTTCTTCTTATTATTATTATAATGTGTCTGTTATTTTGTTTATTTTATGTATTATTCAATAATAATTGAACCGAATATAATAATTCAATTCAATATACATCCATCCCAGGGTTGTATCCAGGTTTTTTTCTGGGTTGGTCGTGATCTTAATATTTTGGACCTTTTCCAAGGGCGTTCCCCAAACTTTAGCCAAAGTGGGGAGGGGGAGTCACATGTAAATGCGAGAAGTACCAGAAAGTGGGAAGCCCTTGCCAAGGTGAATGCGTTAAAAAAATTGCATTATCTTTGGACAAGTTTAAGCTCAATGTTAATCAAGGTTGCCAGCGGTCAGGGTAAAGTTATAAGTCAGGGAAATGTCAGGGAATTATTTGATATTTTGGGAAGTCAGGGAAAGGTCTAAGAATTTTTAATGGCTGTGGCGTTCGAATTTTATCATGTTGAAAGAGTTTGGCATCTCTGATATAAATATGGTAAGTTTGAAGGATGGACCGATTCTGTTATTGAGCAGTAATAAAAAGAATGCAGGATCTGATGTATGATTCTGATGTTCCATACATTTTTTCCATTGAAGCTTTGGCTGTAAAATGACGTTTTGAAACCAAATTAAAAAAATTTGTGATGATTTATACTTGAAAACCAACTAAAGGTCAGGGAAATCTCAGGGAATTTAGTCAGAGTAAGCTGCTGGAAACCCTGTTCATTAGTACACATCGATACATGTCTTATATATTACTTATTTTCTCATGAAAATTTTTTCATGTTGCCCAATTGGCATTTTATGTAAATGTTATTCATGCGGCCTCCCCCGTAAGTTTAAAAGTCGAAAGGCGAAAGATTAATAAAAAATAACATCTTTTGTTGCTCGTAGCTCAAATATTAACATTATACACATGTAATATCAGTATACGCGTGGGTTTGAACTTACATATCACTTCGATCGTATATGCACAACAATATTTTATTGGACTGATTTTCTTTTAGTAAAATAAGTTAGCAGGGACAACGGTTTGCCAACTACCCGCAGATTTTGTTGATGACATATTAATGTGTTTCATGTTATTCTTTGGAAGGATAATATCTTTTTTACATTTCATTTGAGGATAATTTAGCATTAAACAGATAAAAATCATTAGCCAAATCATAAAGTTAAACGTTTCAGTTAAAAATGAAGATTATAATAGCTCTATATAGTGAATGATGGAAAGTCTAGCTGACTCAGAATTTATTCTGTGTTTAAGTATTTGCAGGTTGTTCTATCATAAATATTGCCTTGAGCGGTTGCCTTTGGGTGGTGTTTCTTGGTACCTTTAGTTCTGATATTTTCGTTAACCTACCAACTCATATTAACACTGATTTTCCCGCTTTAAGACTGGCTTACACATCGACGATTTCGCCGCGATGCGTTCCAGTAGACTGTTCCGATGTATTCCCGATGACAAGCCGATGCAGCCCCGTTATGTTCTAGAGTGACCCCAACACTAGACATTTTTGAAAATTTTAAAAAATATCCAGATGTCACCCCGATATTTTCCGATGTGTCCAAGCTGATGTTACTCCATGTCAAGTCGATGTCATAACGGGCCGACATCAGCGATGACCAACTTGTATATAACTGCGTATAAGTAATATGCAATGTCTTGCAATAACCACGCTGCATGGGCTCGATTGAATATGACATTGACATGGGAAAAGACTTGAAAGGACTGAGCTGGTTAGGCTACAGACTTTGCCTCGAATAGGAAGTGCGCCAAAAATTCAACTGATGCTCAACTGATTCGCCGCTCAAGTTTCTAGTGTTTTTTTGGCGGCAAATAAGGACTATGTTGCTAATTTGTTTTCTTGCTTAGATTTCTTAAAAAGAAATCTTAAAGGTATTGAAAAAAGACTACTTTTGTGTGGATTACATGCACCATACATTGAATTGAATCGAATTTTGTATTTGTCCTGATAAGCATGCACATTTAAACGCATATTGTATCAAAACCGATAATAAACAACTGGCCCATAGGCCATCACGCTCCGCTGAATTTGACAAACAGGCGATGCAGGTATTAATTATTATTATATTAATGGAAGGCGTTTTACCCATAGGCCTTAGAAAATATGATACAGTGACCTTATTAAGGGTTTCCAAGGAGATTTTACCAAGAACTCCCTAGATACTAAGTTCTGTGTAGATTGCTACGATTTACACACATCTAGCTTATAGGGTGTTATATGTTCGCAGAAAATGGGTCACAGTGACCTTAGCGCCAGATCGGCCCTCTGACATTATGGCCAGATCACTGGCTTGCCAGATTGCCTGGACATCTAACTCTGAGGATCGCATTATAAGGCCCCATGAGGATGGAAATATTTTCGTCCTTTTTGACAACGCCTCATTGCTTACAAGTATCGTGTCACTTCAAATAAACCCACTAGACCTTTTAATAAGTTTCTTATCTCTCCAACGACACCTACAATGTGTGTGAAATATTCCGTTATAACCCAATATATTCGTATATTGTTCTGCATGTATGTGAGATTTCTGCGTGCGGTCTGCCTGCTGACTGTATGCGGAGATACAGTTATAAAGCGTGGCGTGGACTTGCAGGGCGGTTCTCAATTTGGCTTGTGTCACGACTCAGTAGGGGGTCCTGAGTCGTGTTTGTCACGGCTACAGTGACCTTATTTAGGGTTTCTAAGAAGATTTTACAGGGCTCTCCCTGGATCTTAATTAAAATATTAGTTTCTAGGTCCAACTGCTAACGTTTGTACCAAAATGCCCAAATCATGTTTTTTGCCTATCTCACAGAATATAGGTGATCGTTTCCCCGTAGCTCCACAGTGACCTAATTTCATGTTTCCACGGACCTCCGTTAATATTACATTAGAATTCCAGGCCTAACGGATACAATCGGTGCCCTGTCTGGGTGTTCTAAATAATGCATGTCTTCGGCCTGTAGGTCGCAGAATAAAGATCACCATGACCTAATTTCATGTTTCAAGCAGATTTGCCTAGAAATTCCCTGTGTAGCGTTTGAAGATTCTAAACCTAACGGATACGGTTTCTGTTCATATGACATTCAGGGCGCTCAAATCATATTTTCGTCCCAAAGGTCGCAGAATATTAAACCAGGTAAAAAACTTACCCTCTCTGAGATTGTGTAAAGAAGTCTAACATTTTGTTTTTTTGATATTCTATTTTCTCAGTCAATACATATATATATATATATATATATATATATATATATATACAGGCTGTACACAGGCGCAAAAACTGGGTTAGCTACTTGTGACCAATAGTTTGCCCAGGCTGTTCTCATGCTGTTCTGTATTGTGTTCAACAGTTGTGCATGAAAAGTGGCTAAAACGTTTGATCAAGAAGGCTAATGCAAGCTAACATAGGTCATAGGTCCAATGTTGTTGTTCAAAATGCAAAGCCTCAGTTTCTCCTTGTTTTTTTCCTATGCATAGAGTTAGAAACTCAGAGGGTGAGAATCATCGACGATGGGTCAGGTCCCGATCCGGGGTGGGGGGGGGGGG
Source organism: Sipunculus nudus (assembly GCA_026874595.1). Taxonomy (NCBI): domain Eukaryota; kingdom Metazoa; phylum Annelida; class Sipuncula; order Golfingiida; family Sipunculidae; genus Sipunculus; species Sipunculus nudus. Next base: position 68,219,367 of record CM049310.1, read on the forward strand.
GGGGGTAATGTGTTTATTCGATCAAATTATTAAGATTTATTTAAAATCAGTGGTGTTTGAGTATAGAAAGGCTATATTTTATTCAGTTTTCTGTAGATATGTTGACGTTCTGAAAGTGACTTAAGTTAGATAAACCACGGCGAAATTCATCACCACACACTGAGGTTACCTGAACCAATCACAGAACCGGTATCTAACGTCTTACCATCAGGACTGTCGTGCCCCATGCATAACACGACATGACCTATGCCGCTTGTTTGTCCAACATAGCTACAGGAGGGTGTCATCCTATACTATTACTTAATTGTAACAGGTTTAACTTGGGCCTGCGCCTTACAAATACAACTGGATGAGCTTATTTTGCAAAAGGTTTAGGCACGCCCTGACAATTTAAGAAATTGGGTGCCCCTGAAAATTTTTTTAACCGAACCGATTTTAAGAGGGGGCTGTTGCGACCCCTCTTTACACGCCCCTGTTTTCACTATGAGTGCTACCAGCCTGAAGTGGATATGGCTCAGTTTCAGAATTTCTGGACTTGGGATAGATTTACGTCATGCAATATGCAGTTATATAAGGTATTTGGACTCATTGCTGGTACCTGATCAATGCTTTTTCATTTATGTCATTGTGAAAAGGCCCTTGAAAAAAATGTATCTGGAAAAAATGTGGACCTTTTGAAAATTTTTTTTTTTTTTTGGGGGGGGGGGGGGGTCGTACGACCCTCACGACCTCCCCCCCCCCCCCCCTTGCATACACCCATGCATCCAAACATTCTCAATATATAATGTAAACTAACAGAGAAGGCTATGAGAAAGCAGAGAGACGTGCGAAACAGACGTGTGAGACCACATGACCTCGTCCTATTTTAAATATTGTAAATAAATTATGACAACCTGTTCTTCAACACATAGCTGCTGAGACAATCTCAGAAATAATTATATTATTACCTGTTAGGCCAAAAAATAAATAAATAAACGGTATGGTTCTCAGGCACTGCCCGCGCAAATTTTAAACCCTCGCAGCAAAATAAATTTATTTTGCTTTCAACAGACACTTACCAATTTTGAGCTCAGGCTGCTTGAACAATTCTTTCAAGATGGTTAAATCATACAATTTTGATAAAATTTCCTTTATAATGTAGTGTTTTACTTGTTAAGCAAAATTTATCTGTAATTATCATGCTTTTCCCTTTTGATTTTACATTTTTATATACATATACAAAAAAAATGAAAATAAAAAACCGCCCGCCAGCATTGATTTCTGTAAAAAAAATGCCTGAGAACCAAACCTTATTTTTTTTTTGCCTTATCTATGTGAATTTTTTTAAAAAATGACCGCGACCACCAACCTGGTCGTACATTCACCACGGAACACATTCTCACCGCAGTCACTTTGATCACTGAGCAGAGATTCGCGTTAACACTAATAATATGTCCAGGAGAGATGTAAGCAAACTCTCATAATTGCACAAAGTTAGGTTATAGCTGCTTAACACTTGAACGCAAACATTATATTAAGTATAATGAAATCAGGACCATTGGGGAAATTGGAGGGAAATGACTGGCGATGATGGAAAAAGAGTATTTGAATGATGTAATCAAGCACTGGGGATCCTCGGCAGGTAATGTATTGCGCTCAGGGGGAGGCCGTAAATCCACAGCCCGGGCACCTCGCACGAGATCAATAGGTCCGCCAATCCAAACTGCCGTGTGTAATTAGTCATAAACACTGCCGCATTGTGGTATTGATGAGATTCAGCTCCATATTTTGTTTAAGTACCCTTGGCTTTATTTGTTAATATGTCGGGGATTACTGTGCCTGTTCATTTTTGGCAAGAACAATGTTGTGTCTATGCATCCTTTCCCCATTCAATCAAAGGCTTCAGAAATATGATTATTTCAGTAAAGTTCCGGCCAATAGGAAACGTTAGCAGGGTGGCATGATGGGGACGTTAATCAAGCGCAAGGGAGCGTATGTAATGCCCTGTCAGGTAGGAGCGTAAAAATGGAACCTGGTACTATTTTCTTGTTTTAGCATTGAATAATGAACTTGTGTTTGGGCGGACACGCCCCTGACGTTGACTGCCGGCATTCTGTGTTGTTATCTCCTGAGACGACAGCGCCGTGTCAACAAGCCGGTCTGAACCAGGACAATGTAGATCAAAGTCCCACCGCACGCAGGATGAAGCAGCCACTGTCTCAGCTCAGTCAATATTAATTTAACATCCTGTTCCAGACAGCTTGTCCAGGCCGGGAAATGAACCACAAGTGGCCAGGTAATGTCGGTCAGAACTGGTCATTATCTGTTCTGCTCCTACCTGGTGGCCAGCGCAGGTAAAGGGAAACAAAAACATACCTACAAGGTCTTGTGACTGAAAACGCGGACGAATAACGAAAACTTTAAAAAGTTGATGAATACTGAGTGAATGCATGAAGGATTTACATATGTAGTGCCGATCTGCCAGAGGGACAGCGACACAGGAGTCCAAGCGGTCGACATTCAGTTAAAGGTAATTTTATTTATTAAAGGTCATGACGAACACAACTGCAACGATTTAAGTAATTTTTAACAAACTTTGAAAAACTTGAAAAAGTGGCATTCGGAAGAAGCACATTTATATGAGTATTTATTCATTTGAAAAGATGGAAAACGTTTATTTATTATTGATTATCAATTTATCACCTATATTAAAATTTACATTCAGTGAAAAATACATATATGAACTGGGGTTAGGAATGGATGCATTATAAATCTACAGGTTCCCAGTCATTTTTAAATTCTGTTCAGCACAAGTTAATTTTTGTTTAATTAAAAGCAAAACCAAATCGCGATTTGCTTGCCAACTAAGGACGTATTTCCTATGTTTTGCTAATTATTTCAATTAAAATTGCATTTAACGTTTGTGTTTAATGGCTTTGTTCCACGTAGAGAAGAAATGTATCGTGTCGGGCTGTCACATTCACAAGACATGTATACCGAGTAAAAAGTATCTTTTCAGAAAAAGGTGCAGATTTTAAACAAACAAATTACAACCGACAAGAAGTGTTGAACATTTCCTAAAGACTACAGTGGACTGATATTTGAGGAAATTCACACACACCGTTAAAGGAACCTTCCTGAATAGACAACTGAAGACTGGTTGGTTTTAACTAGACCTTAATTATTATTATTATTATTATTATTATTATTATTGACATATCTGTTATTATTGTTTTTTATTAACTTATCTAAGCATGAATGCTTAATCAAGGCGCCATACATATACTAAAACATTAAAATGAAAAAAAATAGGTAAAAAAAAATGACATAAATTGAACATAACTAAAACGTCAGAAACCACTAAAATTACGCTTCCCTAAATAGATTGGTCTTTGAATGACCTTAAAACAAGTCAATGTGTCCGAACAAGGAATATTAGGCGGGAGCTTGTTCCGAACTTATGGAGAAACAAAAGGCCTGCCACCAAACATGGATAAAATCATTGCTGGCGTAACAAGTAAGGGCTATAACTGGAAGACCGTTTTGATTGGTTGATATGATGAAGCCAGTCAAGATGATGTATTTTGGCGCTAGACTATGTAATGCACGGTATGTAATAAGACAGATTATGTACGCGATACGCTGACGTTTGGTAACCATGCAGTGTAAATCACTAAAAAAGTGGTGTTATATGATGAAAATTCTTTGCAGATGATGAAACCTCTATATATCACGAGCTGCCCTGTTTTGAGCAGACTGTAAATATCTAGAAAGTAAGATGGGTAAAATAGTTGGGTCGCACATGTCCACACGTGAGTCACCTGAACAAGCAGTTGGGTCGTTCTACGAGAAAGATAACGATCTATTTTAACATATTTTAACATTTGTAGATACAAATATGTATTCTTCACGACGGAATTCATATGAAGACTCATAAATAAATGATAAATGTCCATAAACGATGACACCCAATTAAGTTACCAACAGGTATGATCTCGCTGTCACCAGTCTGGACATATGGCAAATGCCCTTTTTGTCGAAAATGTTGTCGACCAAATTGGAAGTTCCTCAGTTTTATACTAAGTTTCAGGATATATATATATATATATATATATATATATATATATATATATATATATATATATATATTGGAAATTGTTTGAAAGGTAAGATGAAAACCAAAAGAGGACCGTATCGATTATTTCAAGGCGATTTGACGGTCGACTGGACTGAGCAAAATACCATGGTCATATTGTCGAAAGCTGCCGACAAGTCGAGGAGAACTAATAACATACATTTTTCCGATCAAGAGAACACAAAATTTCATTTTGAACACGGAGCAAGACTGTCTCAACTCTCTGATGTTGTTTGTAGGCTGAATGCATCAAATCATGTAGGTTGTTTTGATCGATATAGTTCAAAAGTTAATCGGCTACTACTCGCTCAGGCATCTTAAAGAGACATGAAAGTTTCGATATTGGCCGAAATTTTTTAAAACTCTTCTGGATTGAGCGACTTATTTTTTAACATTTGGTTGTCGTGCAATTTACATGGAGTCCTGTACATTTCCTTTCACCAATGATTCATTTATAACCCCATGTGAACAAGGAACTAAGGCTGAGTTGAGTTCTTTATAACCATCCAGGTCGGAATAGGATCGAGCATACATGCTTTGCAGAGTGAGCGATGGATGGTCATCCTGACTTGTACTTCAGAATAGCTGACCTGAGAATGTTATTCGCTCTCTCGCTGATAATTCCTAGCTCTTTTTGGCAAGTTATGGTAAAGCGTATTTTCTCTGTCTTTTATGTAATAATGTCTCTAAACCGTCAGCCGAAGCAGGAGTGGATTTACAGCTAGGGAACTCACTAGGAGTGTCACTTCCAAAGAGAACATTTATCATTTTGAAAAGGGCAACTTGAACATTCACTGACCATTCCGCCAATATCGGAAACTTGCGACATTATCTGTAAACATATGACGATGTACCTGCAGTCGGCTTTTACGCATTGCCTTTCAAGCCTCCGTGTACTTTGCTTTTCACATAATATCAAGGTATACCACTTCTGACACCAACTGTTTGTATGTAATGAAACATGTTTATCCAAAACGTGAGACAAAACTTTGTTATATTGTACAATAATTCTAAAATATTATACTTGGGGGTTGGGAGAAAGGAGTAAATGGGTTTCAGACAACAGTTTGTCCGATTATCTTATATATCCCCGAAATAAAATTCGCATCGTAAGAGAATATATTAAAAGCGCATCTTGTACGACTTAATAAACCTAGTGTGATTATAGCGACTTCCATGGGCAATTATTTCACCTGAGATGTATGCGTATAGGGAGTATTGCTGTTAATGCATTTACTCATGGTATATGGTGTCCTGTGGCAGTGACCGTCTTTTCATCAAGTCATTCCCTCAGTTAAAGATAAAGGTGCAATTTAACTATTTACCTTGATTTGTGAACCTAACATTTAATGTCGTGTTCAATTATCGAAATATATTTACTCATGATTATTTTCAATATTTCCCCCAATTAATATTTCCCGTCTATTTCAGCTCCATCTATCAGAAACTCCACCAAAGAACTCAACCGTTGTGCACAGCTCTGGCCGAGGAACCCAAGAACGGGTAATAAGCTATAGTATGAACCAACGTTTGCAGGAGGGGGGGGGGGTTAAATTACTGACAAGGTGAAATGGATTTGCCTTCAGATAAAGTTTTTGACGTATGGTGTTTTGGTTTGAGCTAGGCCACTTGTTCGAGTCTTACATTCTCTTATACTTTTTAAGTGCGACTATACATATTTCTATATTTCACATATTTGGAAGTGAATGCTCCTTGAATTGGACAGATTCTCTACAGCCCAGGTGATAATCCTATATACACGATTGGACATATTTTAGACGTGATTATAAGTAGCTGCACAGATTCGCCAGGGTACGGTTCAAATGCAAATGCATGTGAGAATGTCGAATTTGTATTTCAATGCAGAGCTGTACCGGTAATCCATTTGCTATATAACTCAGCATTTGCATTTGATTTGTCAATGCAGTTCGTAAACTTCTGTTGTAATTACAAGTTTTAACAGTGTTCTGGTCTGCTTGTTCTGTAAATTTTATGAATCCTATATATTCTTAATTATATAAGTCCTCTATAGTATCCAATTCTTGGAGTTGGCTAGGTAGAATGTTAATTAATCACCCTGTCCCAGCCCCTCACAGGAAACTAATTACGGGGTTATCAGCACAAAAGAATTGGCTACTATGATGGGTTATGACTGGAATTGCTCACGCCTCATGAAGACACGTGCTGTCTTGAATACACAACATCAGAATTTACAAATGAAAAATTGAAGAAAATGAAAATATTACCGAAGATTCTTTACCGTATCACAGAAAACATCTAAACATTCCAAGTAACAGTAATCGACCCTGACCACTTATTTAATAATCCTTAAATATTATCAGTGTGACTTTCATCAGTCAACATGCTTACTCTCCATGATTACTAATATGGACATGAGAGTTATGATATTTGAATATGCAAATGTAGGTTTTATTTCTGTATTAATAACTTTATAAAATGTATTTAAACTTATTTTTCACTGTTACTTTAGGCCGTACTATATATATGTAATTGGAAGGGAGGTCCTATACGTTTCCTAATAACAGTGGTAACTTCATGTCGCATTTTCTACTGTTACATGTTCACCTCTTTCTTATTGTATTCACTCCTGTTACAAGTTCACCTCTTTCTTATTGTATTCACTCCTGTTACAGGTTCACCCCCTTCTTATTGTATTCACTACTGGTACAAGTTCACCTCTTTCTTATTGTATTCACTACTGGTACAAGTTCACCTCTTTCTTATTGTATTCACTCCTGTTACAGGTTCACCCCCTTCTTATTGTATTCACTACTGGTACAAGTTCACCTCTTTCTTATTGTATTCACTACTGGTACAAGTTCGCCTCTTTCTTATTGTATTCACTACTGGTACAAGTTCACCTCTTTCTTATTGTATTCACCACTGTTACAAGTTCGCCTCTTTTTTATTGTATTCACTACTGTTACATGTTCACCTCTTTCTTATTGTATTCACTACTGGTACAAGTTCACCTCTTTCTTATTGTATTCACCACTGTTACAAGTTCGCCTCTTTTTTATTGTATTCACTACTGTTACATGTTCACCTCTTTCTTATTGTATTCACTACTGGTACAAGTTCACCTCTTTCTTATTGTATTCACCACTGTTACAAGTTCGCCTCTTTCTTACTGTATTCACCACTGGTACAAGTTCGCCTCTTTCTTACTGTATTCACTACTGTTACATGTTCACTTCTTTCTTATTGTATTCACTACTGGTACAAGTTCACCTCTTTCTTATTGTATTCACTACTGGTACATGTTCGCCTCTTTCTTATTGTATTCACTACTGGTACAAGTTCACCTCTTTCTTATTGTATTCACTACTGGTACAAGTTCGCCTCTTTCTCATTGTATTCACCACTGTTACAAGTTCGCCTCTTTCTTATTGTATTCACCACTGTTACATGTTCACCTCTTTCTTATTGTATTCACTACTGGTACAAGTTCGCCTCTTTCTTATTGTATTCACCACTGTTACAAGTTCGCCTCTTTCTTACTGTATTCACTACTGGTACAAGTTCGCCTCTTTCTTACTGTATTCACTACTGTTACATGTTCACCTCTTTCTTATTGTATTCACTACTGGTACAAGTTCACCTCTTTCTTATTGTATTCACCACTGTTACAAGTTCGCCTCTTTCTTATTGTATTCACCACTGTTACAAGTTCGCCTCTTTCTCTTGTATTCACCACTGATACAAGTTCGCCTCTTTCTTATTGTATTCACTACTGTTACAAGTTCGCCTCTTTCTCATTGTATCACTCCTGTTACAAGTTCGCCTCTTTCTTACTGTATTCACTACTGGTACAAGTTCGCCTCTTTCTTACTGTATTCACTACTGTTACATGTTCACCTCTTTCTAATTGTATTCACTACTGGTACAAGTTCACCTCTTTCTTATTGTATTCACCACTGTTACAAGTTCGCCTCTTTCTTATTGTATTCACCACTGTTACAAGTTCGCCTCTTTCTCATTGTATTCACCACTGATACAAGTTCGCCTCTTTCTTATTGTATTCACCACTGTTACAAGTTCGCCTCTTTCTCATTGTATTCACCACTGATACAAGTTCGCCTCTTTCTTATTGTATTCACTACTGGTACAAGTTCGCCTCTTTCTTATTGTATTCACCACTGGTACAAGTTCGCCTCTTTCTTACTGTATTCACTACTGTTACATGTTCACTTCTTTCTTATTGTATTCACTACTGGTACAAGTTCACCTCTTTCTTATTGTATTCACTACTGGTACATGTTCGCCTCTTTCTTATTGTATTCACTACTGGTACAAGTTCACCTCTTTCTTATTGTATTCACTACTGGTACAAGTTCGCCTCTTTCTCATTGTATTCACCACTGTTACAAGTTCGCCTCTTTCTTATTGTATTCACCACTGTTACATGTTCACCTCTTTCTTATTGTATTCGCTACTGGTACAAGTTCGCCTCTTTCTTATTGTATTCACCACTGTTACAAGTTCGCCTCTTTCTTACTGTATTCACTACTGGTACAAGTTCGCCTCTTTCTTACTGTATTCACTACTGTTACATGTTCACCTCTTTCTTATTGTATTCACTACTGGTACAAGTTCACCTCTTTCTTATTCACCACTGTTACAAGTTCGCCTCTTTCTCATTGTATTCACCACTGTTACAAGTTCGCCTCTTTCTCTTGTATTCACCACTGATACAAGTTCGCCTCTTTCTTATTGTATTCACTACTGTTACAAGTTCGCCTCTTTCTCATTGTATCACTCCTGTTACAAGTTCGCCTCTTTCTTACTGTATTCACTACTGGTACAAGTTCGCCTCTTTCTTACTGTATTCACTACTGTTACATGTTCACCTCTTTCTAATTGTATTCACTACTGGTACAAGTTCACCTCTTTCTTATTGTATTCACCACTGTTACAAGTTCGCCTCTTTCTTATTGTATTCACCACTGTTACAAGTTCGCCTCTTTCTCATTGTATTCACCACTGATACAAGTTCGCCTCTTTCTTATTGTATTCACCACTGTTACAAGTTCGCCTCTTTCTCATTGTATTCACCACTGATACAAGTTCGCCTCTTTCTTATTGTATTCACTACTGGTACAAGTTCGCCTCTTTCTTATTGTATTCACTACTGGTACAAGTTCGCCTCTTTCTTATTGGATTCACTACTGTAACAAGTTCGCCTCTTTCTTATTGTATTCACTACTGGTACAAGTTCACCTCTTTCTTATTGTATTCACTACTGGTACAAGTTCACCTCTTTCTTATTGTATTCACCACTGTTACAAGTTCGCCTCTTTCTCATTGTATTCACCACTGATACAAGTTCGCCTCTTTTTTATTGTATTCACTACTGATACAAGTTCGCCTCTTTCTCATTGTATCACTCCTTTTACAAGTTCGCCTCTTTCTCATTGTATCATTCCTGTTACAAGGTCACCTCTTTCAGCTTATGTCACAGAGCCCACCTGCTTTATTCTCCGTTCAGCAACAATGCCCCTTAGTTTCTGCACAGTGGCACAACCCGTTTCATCTGTATTATAGATGTCCTGTGCCTGGGAATGGTATAGGTTCATGACTCTTGTTAATTTTGTGAAATAATTAACCCACAGTATGACGATTGAACGCTGAATCAACTCTGCTCAGGTTCAGTGGCTCGACTCTCCTCAAGCCGGCCATTTAAAGAAAAGCCAAAATCTCATTGAAGCTCTCGATTACCAGGAAAGAGGACATTCTGTTGGCTTCACAATACATAAATTGCACTGACACTAATTGCTGTCATGTAAGAAATAGAAAGAATCATACCTGCAAGTCTAATATCCACTTTTTAGTGCACTTTGGTGATTTTATTACACCACGCTTCCACAAAGCTTGAACTTGTCTTCCTGTTTGAGCTAAAATGACAGTGATATTAGACCCTACAGACAGAGGGCGCCTGTGAATGTACAGGACTTCTCTAACTGGTGGTTTGAGGTGGTGGCTCTCCTTGTGGCTCAACTCTCTTGGGTCTTCCAAAACGACAATAAATACAATGGTGTTCTTGAATTCTGGATCTTCAAGTGCTGCCATCTGGCGGACAAACCAAAACTAATTCAGGCTCTTTGTTGCCATAAGTTTAAAAACCCCGTAATCATATAGTTCAGATAATTTACTAACTGGGATGACAACTCCTATCTTTATAAACTCTAAATGTCTTTATTCAGACAGTGGGAGCTTGTTACCCACTCCCAAACCTGGTCGAGTCGGCTATGTATACTTAGTATTTGTTACAGTACAATATAAATCAATAAATGTAAATTAAAAATATAAATATAAATACAATATAAGATATGTGTAAAACGGACCATAGTCATAATAGTTTGAATATGTGTATTAATTTTATATTCCTAAAATGTCTGACCTGGTATTATTGCTTTTAACCATGTGCTAACGATTCTCGGCTGTATGCGTAATGTTAACCAACATTGTTTTCATTGCTCGTATAGTTTCCCGTGACATGGGTACCACATGGTATTCTGAACTGAGCACGAATTCTTAAAAAAAGCCCTTTTCGGGAATTTCTAGTTAAAATGAATCTTGTAGTATGAAGCAAAATCACAATGTATATAAAATCATTTATCAGGCTGTTTCACAGTGTTATATAAAGAATACTCACTAAAACAATGGTTAAGCACCGCCCCACTCCGTCCGTCCACCTGATCAGTCAGGGATAAAAAAAATGTTTCTGAATGTTTTGTGTGTAAGCACACGAAAAAGCTGCCACTGCTATAAATTCTGCGTGTGATTTTTAAGTAAGAATTGTGAGTTTATGGGCTGGATACTCAACATCTAGAAATACGTGTATAATATCCACATTGTAATATATAAATATATCATTCATTTAAATATCATTCTGTAAGCTCCGTATGGCAAATGAAATGGTGTTTCAAATGTTGAACATTTCAATCACCACACTGAGACAAATACCATGACAGGTATGATTTTAGATGCTGCAGTCCCTGATAGACTGTGGAGGCCTGTTTTTTATTCCCATAAAGCAGTCTAATGTCACTTCACCAAAAATTTGATCGTCAGTCTGTTTCCATTTTGTTCATACAATTAAAACATCTTTCAACAACAGCATCAATAAAAAGACCCACCTAAAATATTAACCGAGAGTGACATGTTCGTGAACATCAATGGGTATTGCTGATGTATCTTATAAATTCTGAAAGATTTAAATGCTCCAGATTTTCATAAACAAACATTTTCAGTTCCTACAACTCGCTGATCATTTCCTCTGAGCTGGCTTCCAGTGTGTTCATTTCCACAGACTTCCAGATCATCTGGATCAGATGGCCATTTGTTTTCATCCAGAATTTTTGCCACCTGGTACATAGACTTTTGAATTTTCCTCCATGCTAATTCTCCTGTTACAGTTTCTACCAGTCTTTGAACATAACACAGGAACCTAGGAACAAAGTCATGTGCACCTTGTCTGATATTCTTCAGTCTTAATCTGTTTAGTGTGTCCTTGACGTTTCTCATTGCTCAGAAAGCAGCAGCCAGTTCAGTACTGGTTGCTTGCCATGTCATGGAAAGTCTTGCAGAAGAAGCAGAATTTCAAACAGCTACAGATGGCAGACTGGGTTACTGTGTGAAAATATCTTGGCATGAAGTATCCCTGCTAGCAACGTAGTTTTTTTCAGATGTTTAAAGATCACTTCATATTTTATCAACATTTCTTGGGTGGCTACCAATTTGTGCTGTACCCAATGAATGCCGTGGAACCTTTTTTTATGCTTTGAGATACCCTTTTGCAGAATCTCAGCTGTTTCAGATATCTAAGCTTTCTGGGACTCTTCTCATAAATGCAGTAAATATCCACCAGTTTCTTACAAATATTCCTTTCATATGCTCAATTCAAGTCTTTGGTTGAAGAAATTTAATCCAGTCAACCATAGTACATGCACCTTTGTTAGTGCAATCATACCCTTTCTCTGTCGGAGATTGACATTTGCACAATCTGCCCCTGTTCCTACCACTTTCTTTCTGTAGTCCAGTTACCCCTCTTACAGTTCCTGATGAAATATATTACTTAATCCCACAGAAGTTCCCTCAGAAACATTTGCTAATTTAAGAAATTTTGTGTGCCGCTTTCCTTGTTGATATGTCACCTAGGGTTGTGGGCCGTACATACGACTCTCAAATCTCAAGCTCTCAAGCACAAACACAGAATGTGCTTCACACGTTTATTTCTTGAAAATGAGAGAAATACATAAACTCTCCAGTTCAAAAGTTGTCTGCCAAGTCAGTCATATATATAATAAAATTGCAACACGAATGTACAGTATGAAAACACTCGTCATACAGTTTATTACAGAATTACAGAATACACAGTTAACTCTCGCCAACACATTATGCTGTGTTTACACCAATAAGTAAATGAAAATTGTATTACAGATCGGACGACCACGGAAGTCTACTTTCGGACTACATCTGTCAATAGTCTATTCTAATAAAAAGGACGGCCACATTTGACCATAGAATAGTCTACCTTTCGGGCCACATTTAGCCAAATAAGAGTGGAATGGTTACTATGATAATATAATAACTGACATACCTACCGTAATAACATTTACACGCTAGTTCAATCTGAAAATACACTGAAAATTACGTACCTGGACAAACGATAGAAACACATGAACTCTCCAGTTCAAATGTTGCCCACCAAGTGACGTTAATCGGCTAACTTTGCGGAAAGCTAGGTACACTATTTACATGCAAATGAAGAGTGTTACTAAAGTTTGAGTAAGTTTGATCAATGAGACATTGATTGTGTGTGTTACATTATTCAAATATATATCAATTAAGTATAAGGTTTTAAGATATAAGGTATATTTTAATTATAATTCATTTTAGATATAAAACATTTCATACTAAACTCATATATGGAACCAAAGTAAACAATTCTCTAATATTATATTCATATTTGTAATATATACATGTAATACAATCTCTGAATAATGAGGGGATGATATCATTGACCATCCCCCCTTGTCAAAAAGTGTGTGTGTGTGTGTTGGGGGGGGGGGGATATATACCCCTACCCCAATATTGACGCCCCTGAATTCAGGGAAATGCTTTGAAAACATCAGGTATAACATTGGGATCAAACAAAATTCGAAACAAGGAATCCTTAAAATGCCTTCTCATCCTTCGACAAGTATTCAATGAAAATCATTAAGAAAGTTTGTACATTCTTTGTTGGGAAAAAGAATAATAAAAAAGTCTAGTGGCTCGTTCTGTAGTCTTTAATTAGCTAATAATGAAATAAAAGGGCGGCCAAGCTATAAGGTAACGGGGGGGGGGGGGGGGGGGGGTCGCGTACCTCCCTATAGACTATATTATATAGTCATCTTTGACATTAGAGTTAAAGGCTTAATGTCAGTGATCCCACCCATAGTGAAGCCAAGTCATCAACAAGCAAACCACTTTTGCAAATTTAACATGCATATTTTATCACTGTCTTATATGTGTAAAGATTATTTATTCACTAACATAGTTGTTTATGCAATAAATCATAAGTATAAAGAAATATAAATTCATTCTGATGAAAGCTTCCTAATGAAAGAGATTTGGAATAAATAGTTTTTTCCCCACAAATATCCTATATAATGTGAAAACAATACACATATTAACTAAAATGAGTAAATTTGGTTACATAAAAACGTAAATGTTAAGTTATTGGTTTCAGTATTACCCTGAGGAACCCAAATTTGTAATTTTAAGGGTAACAATAACAAAAAAGAGAACTCTTTAAAACTGATGAAACTTACGTTACATGTTACTGTGATTCTCATCTGATCTGCTCTCTGAAAGGTTTTGCAAATTCACATGATAGGTAAACATGGTTCCGTCCAGCACCTTCAGTTTTTAGCTCGGCTAACCTTCAACTTTCCAGCCATCCATTAAGATTGCACAAATCATAACAGTTTGATCTAGAAATTGTTTAAATATACATCCCGTGAAATCCATAGAAAATCTCCCTGAAAACATGAAAGTAGGTCACTGCAACCTATATTTTTCGAGCGATGATTAAAATTAGAAACAAAAGCTCCAGTATCTGAGCTATTAAGCATAGATCGCCATGATTCTTGCTCTGCTCATGGATCATTGACAGTTTCATCACATGCTAAAGACTGGTGGCGCCACCTCGCATTTACTCTATGTTTGTGTCTGGCCAATGACAGCTATTCATATCATTTTCTCAACTTTGGTGTCCTGGCGCAACTTTTGTTATTTTTTTAACATATTTTTCTTCTATTTTTGAGACTGCCAAAATAAATAAATGCATCATTTCTCAAGTATAGTTTCATCTAGTGTCTTGAAATCTCAGTTAACCTGGTGTGTTTATCATGCCCCTCTCGGGTAGACGTACTGTTTTCAGTCCCGTCGTCTGAATGACGATGTCTTTTGAAGCGCTGCATATTTTCTCCTAAAATTTAAAAAACAAATTATTTGTACCAAAATCTGCCAAAAACAAATAAAAAACTTGGGAGCTTGATCTTGATCTTTTAGGTCAAATCACTCAAAATGAAAAAAATTATGTGAACCCGTTATCTGTAAAGTACTGCAAGTTTCCTAAAATTTGACACACAAGTTGTTCAACCAAGTGCTCGTATGAGATAAAAAATTTTGACCTTGGCACAGGTCAAATTTCCCGAATTACAGTTCATTTTGTTTAGGATTTCTGTTGACCCCGTAACTGAACTTTGCATATGTTCCCCTCAAATTTGACACAGTAGTTGTTTCCACCAAGTGCTTGGATGAGTTCAGAAATTGGTGACCTTTACTTTCCAAGGTCAACTTTACATTTCTAGAATTCTAGAATTATTGTGACCCCATAACTTTTGAAGTACTGCATATTATTTCTTACAATCTGACACACCAGTTGATTTTTTTGTGTAACATGATGAGATCGGAAACTAGTCACCTGACCATGATTATCCAGATCAAATCTTCAAAGTTTAAGGATTATCAAGAACCCTTAACTTTTGATGCACTGCACATTTGTACTTCAGGTTTGACACAGCAGTTGTTCCACCATTTGCTCGTAGGAGTTTGAAATATGGTGACCTTGACTTTGTTCTTCAAGTTAGAAACCGCGGAAACCTAGAATAATTGTAATGCCTAAAACTGTTGAAATACTGAAGATACCCCCCCCCCCCCCCCCCGAAATTTGACTCATGAGTTGTTTCCATAACGTCATCGGAAATAAATCAAACTTTTGACCTTGACCTTGATCTACAAGGTAAGTGCAGCAGAAATGTTAATATTTTATTATCTTCATACCCTTGGGAGTATTGTATATTTAGTCGTCAAATATGATAGGCAAACTGTATTAACCAAGTTTTCGGAGGACACAACCTGTATAGACCAGTTATGATTGGATTCAGTCTTCACATATAACCCATCACTCAAGCAAGAACCCTGTTGGCTACGGTGTCAGAAGGTCAAAGGTCAAGATTACATCAGAAGTTAATCCTCATTCGCTTTTCAGATGTAGAATTGTGAGCATTGTTAATGTCATGCTTGCCAGCTGAGGGTCATAACCCTTTAGTCACTTGTTATACTTAACTACCGGTGCCAAAATGTACCAAACCTATACGAACGGCACTTCACAAGTTTCCAACATTATTTCATTTGATTAAAAGTTAGATACGTTTTAATGTTTAACAAAACAAGAAGGAAGGCCTTAAAGGTTTAGCGAGTGCTCATTCATTTCTTATGTGAATATGTCATTTAAATGAGAGTCGGCTGACCTAGAGTTTTTGAATATAATTTAGTTTCTGTCCTCACTATTTGTAGAAACCTTACCATCACGTATATTACGGGTACCTAAATAAGAGACCCAGGGGTCATGATGCTCAGCTGATGTGAGACACTGAGAAATTCTATCAACTTTGATTGCTGCCATTTTAGTATTTAGCAGTTGTTTCTGTTTATCGGATGAAATCTTTAAATTGTGTATGTTGATATATATATATATATATAAAGGGCTATTCGTGATCAATAAGCTTACAGAGTTTCAGAAAGATCCATGCAACCCTCACTGAGATATTTTATCTGAAGTATGAGTTTCATACATCAACAGTTGAATATGCTAAAATTTTGCAGTTATGTCCGCAAAAGTTCTGAAGATGTGTCTGGGTCGATTTTCTGTATTTTTTACATGGTAACAATTTAAATGTGCAGATCATGCACAATGTTGCCTTTTCGAAAAGAGTGCAGCATTTTGGTTTTGCTGCACATAACATTAACCCAAGTATGAGTTTCTATGTATTATAACCGTACAGAAAGGAGCGTAACTAACAAAATAAGTTACAGTGATCCATTTTTGTGTATGCAAGGATTTATCATGGACCTACAGGGATATTAAGTGAAAAATCTAGGTCAAACGGTTACGATTTGCGCTCTGTTATTGATGGACGGTCGGACAGACGATGGACAAAGGGTAGTCGCTGTAGATAGATGACTTATGGTCAGCTGAACTAAAAACACTTTAAGTCTCATTTCCTACAGCCGCTATTATTAGATAGATTTTGAAAATATTTCAGGTTTTCATAGAACGTTTGATACTATATCACACACAATATTCTGATAAATCAACTTTAATTTTTTTGAGAAAAGGCATCCAAGTTGCTCAATTTTATTGACAATGACTCAATATACTGAATATGATACAGTGACTCTGTTTAAGTTATTAAAATGTAGCTTGGAATTATACTTCCATTTGATGATAATAGTTTGCTATCTCTTTTATCTTACTTTTTGCAAAGTAATTGTCAGGTTCGGTGCAAATAATCAGGAAAGCATTTGCCATACAGAACGCGCTAATACCACCGCTTTATTAAAAGTAATGACTTTCGACGGAAAACTAAACTATGGAATCAGAAGAAATCAATTATACAGTCCAGAGATCAGAAAGGTAAACAGGAGTCTACGTGAGATTTAATTCAGAAAAAGTCTGAAATAAAAGTTGTTACTAGAAATTACACACTAGAGGCCAGTGGCTCGGTTATTAGCAGAAATCTGGTGTATAAAAAATTAACTACATGTCAATCAGCTACACGGGTACTTAAAAAAACTGTAGTTTATTCTACAAGCTGGTGTAATCATTTTCTGACAACAACTTGCTATTCCTGCATTCCTGCGACTTTCCCCATCATGTACTCGAGGTTGAAATACCCGCATTGTAACGGCGTTCTATAATTCAAGTGTCTCCAACTGGGAACTTCTACTAGTCAAACTACCTTCTGGAGCGTTCATCCTGTGATTGTCTTGGATCTTAAATAACAATTTATTTTTGTTGTGTTGTGCAGTGCTGTATCGGCGGAGGGTTGATATTAACCGGGGACGAAATACTCGTTCTTGACTGTGAATTCATGTAATCTAAATATAGTTTAGCTCTCATGTATTTCTTACGCCAGCTTATACATCTCTGTCAATAACACAACAGCCTGAAAGAGCCCCTACCCGCAGAACGGCATTTCATAGTGTTATTTATTTATATCCTTTGTGCACTTATAGGTGATCTAGCGGTGTGCTTCGGTTTGCTGCCCCGCCTGGCCTTTTAAAGCTCTGCCACTGACGTGTACGTGTGAAGGCGTTACGTTGACGTGACGATGGCTGGACGTGAGTATCTATGATTACTTATTATTCCATCATTATCAGACTTTAAGAAAGCGTATGTGCTTATAGCGTAATCGATTACAACATATGGTGAGTGTAAGAAACACTCTGCATATTGACCAAAAGGGAAGCAGGCCGGGCTCATGAATATAGTTTGTGGGTTAAATGTGTCTGGGTATAATGAAACAGTTATCACAATTATTAGGTACATGTTATAAAAGTGTATTCAAACGGGGGATACTTTATAATCGCGTAACTTTTAGCTGGTCCTGTACAACACTAACCTTTTTTTATTGTTTTTTAACAGACTTTCCCATTTTTTGGCGTAAGATGTCATTTATGTGTCTCTGTGTATTTTGACTGATGTAGGTGGAAGATACACGAATGTTCAGGTTATTTACCGAGATCCAACTGAGACAGAGAGTTGTGCTACCGCGGAGACAGCCCTGTGTTCGACAGGAGAGTCGACTGTCAGCGACAGAGGGCGGCGGCCTGACCGACAGAGGGGGCGGGCTCACACTCGTGGGATGCTAAGACCGGAAGTCCACGAAGTTCCTGATCCGGCAAGCTCCCGGCCGTTCAGTTATGACAGAGGAGGCATCCGGGAGTACATCCCGGAGGACGAAGAGGAACAACCAAAGTACAAGCAAGGTCCTCACAGACCGGAAACACCCGGTCCTGACGGGTTAAACGGTCACGTGACAGACGCGTCATCAAAATGGGCAAGGTTAGCGGCAAAACACTCACAGGAAAACATTTCCGGTGGCACAGATGACAACTGGTTACTAACAAGTCCCCCAAAACCACAGAATGCAGGCAGAACCGCTAGTCAGTCGTCTTCTCAATTATACGACAACCCGGCATTTGCTGCTGATATGTCTCTGTCGCCCGTCGGTCAGAAAACAGTTCCAATTAAAGCGACCCAGGGGTCACAACCAAAGGAAGCTAATCGGCTACAGGTCCCACTCCCCGAGACAGAAGGCTCCGAGGCCGCCCAGTTGGATCTGATGGAAGACCCTGAATTTGCTCGCAGTCTTGATGCCATATTGATGGACAGGAGACGAACTTCCAAAGGATCCAAGCAATGTAAAGGACGTGGCCGGAAACGGAGCTCTGTGGGCATGGAGGACGGTATTCCACTAGAAGGGTAAGATTGAAAATTTAAACTTTATTTATTTTACATGGATGTAAAATTAGTTATAAAAACTTTAACGAAACACTTTCCATAGCTAAAAGGGTGATTCTAGACTCTTACTTGTCTTATTAGTATATCCGAAGATATTATGTAAACGTTATTATTCCTAATATCTGAAGTCTGATGGCAAACTCAAGCAGTTTATATGTAGATATTTCAACAGGTACTGCTATAGTGTAATACACAATGGAGACATGGAACATTAACTATAGCCTCGAACTTGTGCCCCTAAAGGTGAAGTATCATGAACTTCATGGAAGGGTGTTCTAAAGGTTCATATATAACTACCTTTGATTTCAATATACTGGACTGATAACCATCTAAAGTCGTGACAACAGTCATACAGAGATCTGCACTGCAACGCTTATGCGTCCTTCTGCATCAACATTGCTGTAAGCAACCAGTAATCTTATCATAAGGCTGAAGTTTTAATAGAATACATAGGACCTTACAAACTCAATTGAAAATCCTACTTCTATGATAACCGCCACAATTTCCTGCCACTCGCACGATCTGTCCAACAATATCATGACCCGTGTGAAACATGGTTGAGACGCGTTAAGAAGTTAATAAACAAACATGCTGGGGATTTACCAATATGCCGAGTTATAACAGAATTCTAAAGCCATAAAAGCCGTTACAGCCTAACATGACCTGCGAGGTCGATAGAAAAATGTCGAACATAATCAGATATATGGATCAGAAAATGGTGGCGATGAACATACTTAAATTGGATAAGAATCAGTATACAGTAAAAGTCCTATTAAACCTGGAAAAGTCACAGTAACTGTTAAGATTACGATAAAATGAAGAGGATACCACTCACCATACCCACCCTCGTACTATTTGGTCAGGTGTAACTCGTCACTCTACCAAGTGTCAAGCTTTAAAAATGATCCCGCTCCATATCGTAGAAAGCCTGCAAATACAGTATGGGCTGCCCGCAGGTCTAAGCATTGCTTTGTATCGCCTGAGCAGGCTGTATTAGGTTAACATTAGGAACCGATTTGATCACCTCACCACAGTAAATGAATTCCATCAGACAAAACCCGTTGAAATTTTTACGAGGCCCCGTGTAACCTTTCCATAACCTTTTTCCTGAATCATCGCGTGGTGTTTTCTCACGCCGACATATGGAGGTTCCACCTGCGGCCAAAACAGTATCGGCAGCCATGTCACCGGAACGCAGCCGTCACGCATGGACTGTCACAGCCTTTAGGGCATCTCCTGTTTTGAGTGGAGTGCTGGGCTGTCAGTAATGCTTAATCCATGTTTTATAGAATAATGAGCAAAAACATCACGTAACCATCCTTCTGTGGGAATCATCACGCCACAAAAGTATTAAAGGCCATCTCTCTTCTCCAATCCACTTGGTCTAAATACATCGTATTATCATAGAACTCGGCCGTCCCCAAACATATGTGACGTCATTTATGTCGCTTGACTCTGCAGTGACTTATTATCCCTTTGAAGCAAGTAGATTATATATACTAACCCGTTCTTTATCGGAACATCAATAATAATATAATCAATGCACGTACTCTTCTCAGAGACCCTGGTTAAGATTTGTTAATATTCACCAATCAGTGAACCATGTCAGATTTGTCTAGTTTACACTTTCATTGCTCGACTGTTTGTCAAAATATTAAAAAGGGACTAATCTTAAACTAAAATAGATATTTTATTAATTGTATTCATTATAACAACGAGTTTATTGCTATAATTCTTGCTCTTGTTATTCCCGTTTGAGCCTGAGTTAAATCAGACATGCGAACACCAATGCCTTTTGAAAAGGTAATATGATAACACTGGGCTGATGACGTCCTGGTGTCTAACTGCAGGTTCAGCGGTGAGGACTTGGTTGGACTTTACCGGGGTGACAGGAGTCTCTCCAGTAAAGACGACATTATGGATACAATCCGTCTACAGAAAGAGATTATAAACAATGTACGCTTCCAGGCCTGGCCAATCAGCAGGAAACTAAAGACGGTCAAGTAAGTATCACAGACATTTGATATTAATGATAAAAATAGTTGATCACATGTTAACAAACGGGCCATCAGTTTTTGAAAGCACCAATGGTGACGGCTTGTCTAATCGTATTCCCAGAAAACAGATCCAATAACCGCTGTCAAAAGTCATCGTTTTCGGGCTGATTCAAAGATCGTTCAAGGTAGGTTTCGTAATTTGAAATCTGTCCGGCTGCAGTAGGAACTGGAGCCCTACTTAGAGTAACCGCTCACGGGCGGATGAAGGATTATGGAAAGGGACATGTCCATCTAAGAAAGAGAAAAGAGTAACCCTTAAGGAGACCCTCAGGTCCAGAAAAGAGGCCCTGGACACCCCCCCCCCCCGCCCCTGGATCTACTTCTGCCCCTACCGATTATCAATTATCCATTAGGGAGTCTTCACCAAGAGTGTTTTGGATTTTTATTTTGTCTTTGATATATTAGATCGCTCCCATAGTAATAAAGCCATGTGCCGCGAACACTGAGGTACTTGTCACCCAATCTTCTTGATCGGATAACAGGCTGGTAAAGAAAACTGATGCCTTCTTTTCCTGACAGTTGTGACAATGTGTGTGTGTATGTAAACATAGCCAACTTATATACACATTTAAGCTCATTCGGTTTACCTCATGACTGTATTTAAGCATGAGCGTTACAAGGGCAGCTTTTCTCTTGCAAAGTTGCCTTAATCCTCACTCAGTTTACCTCCTGATTGTAATTAAACATTACCATTACTGGAGCAGCCTTCCTTCTACCTCACTTAAAATCCTGACTGTAATTAAACATTACCGTTATAAGGGCAGCCTTCCTCCTTACTCAGTTTACTTCCTGATTGTATTTAAACATTACCGTTACAGGAGCAGCCCAAATCCTAACTCAGTTTACCTCTAGACTGTAATTAAACATAACCGTTACATTAGCAGCCAGCTAACATTCTAAATTTAACTCCTAACAGTATGTGGTGACATATGGGCAGCCCCCTGACACTCTACTTACAAACTTATTTTCTCCAGTCTTCTCTCACACACCCTACTAGTCCCTGCTTTACACATGAAACACAGACTTTGAGTCATGATGTTATGCAGCACACGGCATCTTGTCTTTGCTGAGGCTTTTTAAGGTATGTTGTCCAAACATCCCCTATTGTCCCGGGACGCTAGTTGGTTGCTCAGATGTGAGGGGTAATCGAATACCACACAATAACGCCGTCAGACTCTCAACAAAGGTGCATTTTAAGGGGACTGGCCGCCGGCGAAATTCATTTCCAGGTGATAACAGAAGAACGTCGGATGCCACGGGCCGAGTTTGCTCCCGTTCTGGAACCGGCCTCTTGTCTGAGGCAGGGCGTGTTTAGAGCGTGTGTAGCTCGACTTGGCGGTCTACGCTCTGTGGCTTCTATAACTTCCTGAGCCAAATATGTCCATTAGTTTCATTGATTGGTATTTTAAAGGGCGCCATGGTTTTTGTGATCTGCTGCGATGAGTGATCGAAGCCCGGTCCAAACTGGGTTACTTGAAAAAGTTATTAAAGAGAGTTCGATTCCATGCACGCCACACATCGGTCCCATTTAACCAGCTGTCATGCATCACACAGTCAGTCCTGAGGCAGACTCATTAATTCTCGTCCAGTCCCCTCGCCCATCAGTACTACAGGTGACAACCGTATTATCACGACAGGCCGCTCGACCCGCCCGCGCCGTATCCACGCTGGTTTATATATACCTTGACTACGTAACTGTTGTGTCATCGTGAGTACATCAGCATGTTCAGCGCGTGGAGACCGTCCAACATGTTTGAAAGGATATTCCTGAATCTCGATAAGGAGACTCTGATTAAGATCAAGAAACAAAAGGTTATACTGGCCAGGGCCAAGTTCCAGCCGTGGTGTATCAGGAGGAAGCTAGAAGCCGTGCGGTGGGTCTTTATATACACGTACCTCAAAACATATGTTTGTCATTCTGTGGTCTGGGATGAAAGAGTAACCAGGCTCGGTAATGTATAACACTGCTGTTTCACTGACGAGCCTGATGAAATGATTGTTTCTAATTCTGCACGACTGATATAATGCATATAATGACTTAAATTACTATATCTCCTTAAAACATAATACATAATATGTGTATGTGTAAATTACTAAAATTTATTAATTAATTTTTTTTGGTGGAGGTAACGCCTACATTTTTAATGCTTACTTAACTAAGTATATGTACATCTGCAGAATTCCATTCCGGTATCGGACTACGTGACATGGTAGTATCGTATGTTTCCTCTCATTTAATATCCTGGTGATAACCAGGCTCGGAGACTACTGCACCTGTGGGCTCTGGGTGCGTTATCGTCCCCATCACTGGGTCATACTACCGAGGAACCACCGAAAGGCGCACTCGTTTGTGAGTGAAACACACGGCCGTTGGGCACGGACTTCCCATTAAGCCGAACGCTCACCCTGGGTGGAGACCGACCGTGAAAATCTCGAACTCACGATCTCCCGGCTTTGAGTCTTGTGCTCTACCCCTGAGCCACAGAAGCTGGTTAAATTACTACAATTAACAAATTTATTCATATAACGTTTGAACTTTTAACAATTAAGAACAAACTTGAAACACAGACGAATAGCTGTTTTCATTTTAAAGAATTTAAACAGCGCGGTTAGATAGTTATTTTTGTTTTAGTGACTTTTTTTTAAAAGAAAGAAGTATAGTTTAAAAAAAGACATCCATTCATAATTGCTTCGTGGTTTTTATTATTGCCATTTTTTCATACTTTAAAAGTAAACAAGATAAATATTATATAATAAAAATATATAATAAATTAATGCTATAAATATCAAACAGGGTGTCACTCTCTTTACTCTCTCTGTGGAACCACTTTTCTATATAACCATTTAGTTTGCTGTCAAAAGAGATTTTTATATTCAGCTACGCATTTAGCAGTTATACATCCAGATTTCAATTTTATCCAAACACAAATCTTATGAAGAAAAGGTAAAAGCCTGATTTTATCAATTAGTCATGAATGATTGAAAAATGAAGAAGCGTCCCGCATTCATTAGCCACATTCATGTTGAAGACCTGTACCGCTGGAATGACAGCCCAGTCAGGGTCACCAGGGACTGTTCGTCAGCTCACTCGGAACTTTGGAATAAACGAAAAAGGAGCAATTGAAATTGTAAAAGCAGCAATCAGAAACGGCTCAGTTTACAGAGTCTGTGTAAACCACTTAATTTTATTTTAATTTTGTATAGGAAAGGTTAATTTTATATTAATTTTACATTTTTCTGCAATTATTAATTTTTCATGTAATGTGATTAGGTCAAATCTCTGCTTTCATGGCCCTTTCTGTGTTGCACAAACATTACATGTCTGGTATGAGTGCTGCACGTATTTGTTTTGCACGTTACATGTCTGGTATGTGTGCTATACGTGTTTGTTTTGCACGTTAAATATCTGGTATGTGTTCTGCACGTATTTGTTTTGCACGTTACATGTCTGGTATGTGTGCTGCACGTATTTGTTTTGCACGTTACATATCTGGTATGTGTTCTGCACGTATTTGTCTTGCACGTTACGTGTCTGGTATGTGTGCTTCACGTATTTGTTTTGCACGTAACATGTCTAGTATGTGGGCTGCACCTATTTGTTTTGCACGTTACATATCTGGTATGTGTTCTGCACGTATTTGTCTTGCACGTTACGTGTCTGGTATGTGTACTGCACGTATTTGTTTTGCACGTGACATGTCTGGTATGTGTGCCTCACGTATCTGTTTTCCGTTTGCCCGGTGTTCTTTATGGTGGACTCTGTTATCAAGTCAAGTTTTTTTTTCTACAGAATAAAAGTTCTCAGGACTGTTTCAACACGGTGTGTTTACCTAAATACTTCCTAAACAACTTCCCAGGGTCTCATTTGGTAAAAAATTATATATTCTGAATACTATGAATGTCTCCTTGAGACATGTCTAAGACTTTAAGAAAGGCAAGTCTCAGTTCCCTTTCTGGTCATTTAGGCCCTGGCGCAGTCTCCATTGCCTTTTTCCTCGTCGAACATTAATTGTTTGGTCACACATGTTTTATACACATTTCTTTCTAGAAGGAAAGAAAACGGCATTTTCAAAAGATGTTAAAATGTGTTAAATATTCTAAACTTTAAAGGTCATTAATTGTTTCTATTTGTATTTAAGTCCCACCCCCTTGTCCTGGATCCGACATTTACCATGTGTTATGTTTCCCGTCACAGGCTGGCCAAGGCGTATGTGGAGAAGTACGAGGGGAGACTGTCTAAAGGACACGGATATCAGGAGGCCGGCGCAAAGGTAAGGACAAATAAAACCAGGGTTTATCAACTTGTTCGTGTTATAAACTTTACGCGAAATTAAACTGATGGATTTTTTTTTATTATAGTGTTGTCGTGCTTTCTGTAATTAATCATTAATTGTACTTCTTTGAATTGTTACAGTTGTATAAAAACTCTTCATTAGATCGTGGTTTTCCAGTACAATACAAATCAATTATGGTTTTACCATGTTTGATGCCATGGCCTTATATTGACTTGTTTGTCTCGTTTTCTGGTTTAATATGAGAGCGAGGCTGGAATACAAGCGGAACCGTTACTTCTCTTAACTAACAAAAGGTTTATATGAGATGATGAATGACGGGACAGTGTCGATGGTAGGAGTTTGTTACATGTGTCCAGGATTATGTTTGTCCTGTTCCGAGCTCCCGGCCATCCATCAGTCGTCTGACCGTTAACGACCAGGCAAGACAACGGTGGTAATGTGGGTGACATTTAACCCCATCACCCCGATCAATCACTGCACACAGAACAACGCCACCACAACAAAATCACTAATACACAATGCGCTCTTAATGGCAGACGCCAGCATACTTGTGTACATACATAACAAACCTGTTTGTTGTCATAAATGTTAGCCGTTGTTTCAGCCCGGCTTTTATTATAAACATTTATATATGTAATTTTGGAAAATCACATCCACATGATTTAAGTTTAACCTGTGGGTTTTTGATATTGAGGACTTTCTGTTGTAAATTTCCCTTGGGGAATTCTTAATTCTACCAGAGGATGTAACAACTTGAAGGTTTGAGAATTTAAAATTTTCCAAACCGATATGACATGGAATTGGCTTCCAAGCCTTTGAAACATAAACTTATATATATATATATATATATATATATATATATATATATATATATATATATATATTTATATATATATATATATATATATATATATATGTAAACCTGAACTAAGTTCAGTTGATTATAATCCTATATCTCCACTCTTCTGAGAAAACCTGATTTTATGTTAGTTTCATTGGCTTCCAGTGCACAGGGTATATGATTCAAGGTATTGCTACTGCACCTCGCAGTTCAGAATGTACTGGCACAACATGATTTGACGGAGTGGAGCTCTATCGCTGTAGACGGGCCCTGTATTCTCGTTCGTTGTTGCTGCTCAAATGAAAGCTCAAACACATATATAGTGACGTCCTGACGGCAAAGCTGCTCCATCGCTACAGAAATAATTCCCGAAGTACCGTCATAAAAAAATCACCTCATTAAATGCTCTCAAATCAAAATTAAAGACACTGCAATCCAACATGCCCGTGTTTTCAATAAATGTAAATCTATCACCGTTCCTTTTTTCCCCATCACAAAAGCAGGAAACTGAGGACACGAAACAACGCTCGTGTTATTAATAAGGAAAAATAATTATTCATTCCTGTTTATTATTGTACTGGAAAGTTATATATGTTTGCCGGCTTGGACTTGTTGGTTGATTTGTTTGTGAGCAATTTTACTCAAAATAATATTATATTATTTTGATTTTCCTGGCATCACTGCCAAGGTACACTCCGTTATCTATTTAGGCAGTCCGGGTCCCATATTTAAATGATTCAATATCAAAGGGAAAGGAAAATTTGTGTGTTCTGGCTGAAGGCGAGACTCGTCATTCGGTAAACCAAAAGAGTACATTTTTTTCGAAGTGGTGAAAATTTCTGATGCGTGACATCGATTTGGCCTATAAATGGACTTGCCTTTGGTCTGAGCTAAAACGCTGAACCGTGATGCAACCATCGAAGGACACATTGAAAGCTTGACACACATTTTTCTCGTTTTGGATTTCATGGTGTACACACAGAGATGCTCTTGACATAATCATCGTGATTCTAACACAAGTCTCATAAAACCTGGATCTAGTTTATTTATTCACTTTCTGTTATATTTCAGGAATACACCAAGCGTAATGTTACTTTAGTTTAACTTCAGTCCTAAGGATCATAAACGTTATGACTGTATGTCTCAGCTTGAAGGCTGCCATTATTTTGAGAACATGACATGATAATATATAATATCATACAATAAATGACCATTTTCTCACCATTTCTGTCTTGCAGTATTGGAGAAGACTTAAGAGGGAAATTGTGAATTTTGTTGCTCTTTTCATCCCCTGGGAAATGAGAATAAAAAGAATTGAAAGTGAGTTTAAAATTCTCAATTCCAATTTTAATGTATATATATATATATATATATATATATATATATATATATTTATATATAAGAAAAATAATTAGCCAATCTAGAACAAATTGATGCAAAAATAAAGTGTGTTTAGTATGCCAGTATGTGCTGAATGTCATGTCAACAGTTCATTGAAATTTAGTGGAAGGTACAGGTTCGTATTACCAAACTAATAATACCACCGACTATTTGTATACTTTTCACTAAAAAAGGAATCTTTAGGAATGTCCATAATGTGGCGAAAAATATATTATATCCTGATAAACATTTTTCAGTTAAGATAAAATGGTAATAAATTGATTAAATAGCACAAATATAAGTTTTCTATCAATTTATGCAAGCAACACGTCAGTTTCTTATCCGGTACTAATCATGCAATAAATATGACGGAGGAAGATGGACTCGTGTATCCCCTTATACCTCCTCCGTGAACTTTATCAGTACAGTCGGGCCATTGCGTGTATGACACTGAAAAATTAAATTAAGTTGATTTTTTAAGTTGATCTTTCAAAGCGTAAAATTACATTAACGACACAACTCGCTTAGGAAAACAAGTTTTTTTTTTAATGTTGATCTTCCAAAAAATAAAGAAATATTTTAATATTAAATATTATTATAAAGTCCCTGAATTAGTGATAGAAGAGATCATATTTACACGTTCACATTCATTTAATTCTCATTTGACGCGTCATAGATAAGTTCAAGGTGTGTACTTGGTGCAGTGAATCCTCTTGTTGTTCACAGATTTTTAATTTAATTTTAAATTTAAATTATAAAGCACAAAAATTAGGAATTACAATTATTTCAATACTCTTTTAATTGGTATTTTTTTATAGAGTCCGCTAAACTCTGTTTTAACTATTACATTTTAAAAGTTCAATTTTATACTTATGCATCTATTATTTAATAACTATTGGTTGGTGTTTAATGTTGAAAGTAGCAAACATAGGATATGCATACATTTGGAAAGTGAAACAATTAAGTTGTTTATTCTTTGGCAATTCTTTGCATTATCCTCGAAGAGAAATATCCCCATCTCCGGCCTGATCTGTGCAACTATCAGGAATACCCGCAATTTTATGAATACTGAATGTAGTATTTCCTCTGAATGACTCGATATTCCTATTTCTTATATTCTCTTATTGCAGATTTAATGCACAATTTATGCGTTATTATAATGTACAATTCATCTTGATATCTTGAATTTTTTATCTGACGCAGATTCAAAATAATCTGGATTAAATGATTCGTCAGGTCACGAGATATTGTTTTTTTCTGATTTGTTGGTTTGTCTGTTAGAATCTTAACAATAAAAAAATAAGAAAAGATTTTAATTTGATATTGTTGCATTGTGGAAATTTCTTGATCCCGGCTAGTGTAATGCTCATTCATTGGTATTATGGCCTTAATTTTTTCTAGCGCTGACTTGTAATCCCACCACGGATGGGCTGAACTGTGATACCTTGTGTCACACAGCAAAGTTCTGATTAGATCCCGATGGAGGTATGATGACTCAGGCTACCTTTAGGAGGCTGCATGTCAGTTAATACTGTAACCTGATTTAAGGCGTGCAGCTGTTAACCAATTAAACCTGCTTAACTGCGTTTATAGCAATATTTTTATATTTTTAAATTTCAATTAAAAAAATCTAAAGTAAAAATGTGAAAACAAACAGTTTAAACATGAAAAACACGGTAAACTTTTTATATGTTCTTTAAACATCTCAATATATTAAGCAGATGTAGATATAGGAAATGCTTCAATTTGTTCCGTGCGGATCGACATGCAGCTTATCAAGAATGTAACAGAAACTAAGTTTTGTTGAACGATATTTCAGTCATTGGCGCACCATTTACGGACGTCATATTTTAGCCTGAATACCATGACACAAATGTAGAGATCCAGGTATTTTTATAGACCAGTCTTCATGGGACAGACAGCTCATAACCGATATCAAGATTAAAGCCGAACTCTTTTATCTGGGGTCATACCAGGATATATTGCGTATCTGCTGGTGCATACAATATGACCATTTTATAACCATACCTGGGAACATATCGCATCACGGAACCTCGCGGCCATGCCATTATCGATGATTATCACGCTTTCATTTTCAAGAGACTTGGGTTAACTGTCAGTACACCGTACTCCCGTACTTGTGAACTGCTATAAAATGCGAGAATCTAACAACATCACTTAACGTTATGGATGATGTTATGAAAGGCTACAAATACAGGGATCATTTGATGGGTGTCACAGCTCGTCACCTTGTGTTCTGATCCGGGATTAACCCATTTTTTTATTTATTTACCTTAAATTGCCTGGATTATACCAATATCTTTGAATTGAAACGGTTTGAGCGTAGCCTTGTTCCTATGTAATATCCACGGCAAGCTACACTGAACGTTTGAACGATAAAACGTATAAAATTTTCTAACTGCAATCTTAAATATGACGGTCGAATGACATTGTCACTTTAAGCACTTCATTAACGCAGTTTAAATGGTCAACGTATATAAAATCTGCCACCTTTGATGTCATGATTTGTTGCAACCGATATATTATTATTATTATTATTATTATTATTATTATTATTATTATTATATTTTTACAATAGTGGTCACAACACTGACCTGCTCAGGCATGTTTGTAATAATATTGCCCAGGTTCTGATGATTTCAACAGTGGCTACTACCTCTCGTTCGCGGTGGTTGAGTTCTAGTGGCAGTGACTGCCTGTACCTAGCGCTTGTTTACGTGTGACCTGTGTTTGCTGTTTGCGTCTGTTTTCGCTTGTCTGATGCCCATTAGTTGTATCTGTTTGCGCGTGAACCCTGCCCGTTGTTTGTGACCGATACTAGTGTCCGCTGCCCCTTGTTTGTTTTTGTTTTTTCGTGTCCGCTGCTCTTTGTTTGTATCTGTTAATGCGTGTGTCCCCTACCCGTTGTTTGAATCTGCTCCTAGTGTCCGCTGCCCATTATTTGTGTTTCTTTACGCGTGTCTTCTGCCCGTTTTTTAGCTCAGCTGACTGAAAGTCATCTGAGCTATAGCGATCACTCTTTGTCCGTCGTCCGTCTGTCCGTCTGTCCGTCTGTCCGTCCGTTAACCAGGCACAAATCGTAACCGCTGAACTTAGAACCTTGTAACTTGAGATTCTGAGAGGTCCATGAAAAATCTCCTTGGAAACCAGAAATTAGGTCTCTGTTACCTGTTCCTTCGAGCTATGGGGCCCTAAAGTACCCCCCAGAAAAGTCAAAAATTTCATACAAAAACTTCAATATCTCATTAACTACTTGACTGATGGTCATGATTTTTGGCATACATATTGATCATGAGATGTTCCATCATTTCCTGCAGACTGGTGGCGCCACCTGTATTTTTCGATTTTTTACAAATTTTTTTCTCTATTTTTGAGACCTTTAAAAATGTGAACATCTGTTAACAAGGGACAAATCGTAAAGCCTAGACCTAGAATCTTAATTCTTGATACACTGAGAGGTCCATGAAAAATCTCCTTGGAAACCAGAAATTAGGTCTCTGTTACCCATATCCTTCGAGCTATGGGGCCCCAAATACCACCCAGAATAGTAAAAAATTTCATACAAAAACTTCAATATCTCAATAACTACAACACTGATGGTCATGATTTTTGGCATACATATTGATCATGAGATGTTCCATAAGTTCCTGCAGACTGGTGGCGCCACCTGTATTTTTCGATTTTTTTACAATTTTTTCCTCTATTTTTGAGACGTTTAAAGATGCTGTCATCTGTTAACGTGGCACAAATCGTAACCGCTGGACCTAGAATCTTCATTCTCGACACACTGAGAAACCTATTAAAAGTCTCCATGGAAACCATAAATTAGATCTCTGTTACCCATATCCTTCGAGCTATGGGGCCCCAAAGTACCCCCCAGAAAAGTCAAAAATTTCATACAAAACCTTCAATATCTCATTAACTACTTGACTGATGGTCATGATTTTTGGCATACGTATTGATCATGAGATGTTCCATCACTTCCAGCAGACTGGTGGCGCCACCTGAATTTTTCGATTTTTTACGAATTTAAAAATGTGAACAGCTGTTAACAGGGCACAAATCATAAAGACTGGACCTAGAATCTTCATTCTTGACACACTGAGAGGTCCATAAAAAGTCTGCATGGAAACCTGAAATAAGGTCTCTGTTACCCATATCCTTTGAGCTATGGGGGGCTCCCAATAACCCCCCAGAATAATGGAAAATTTGATAAAAACAAACTGCAACATCTCAATAACTACAACACTGATGGTCATGATTTTTGGCATACATATTGATCAAGAGTTTCATCAGTACCTGCAGACTGGTGGTGCCACCTGTATTTTTTCAAATTTTCACAATTTTTTTTTCTCTATTTTCGAGACTTTTCAGGATGTAGTTATCTGTCAACAGGGTACAAATCGTAAGGACTGGACCTAGAATCTTCATTGTTGACACACAGGGAGACCCATGATAAGTCTCCATGGACACCTGAAATTAGGTCTCTGTTACCCATATCCTTTGAGCTATGGTACTCCAAAGTACAGCTCAGAATAATGGAAAATTTGATACAAAAGCTGAAGTATCTGAACAACTAATGCAGAGATCACGATAATTGTTTTCATGGATATTGATTATGGAGTGTTTCATCAGTTTCTGCAGACTGGTGGCACCACCTGTATTTGTTCGGTTTTTTTACGAATTTTTTCTCTATTTTTGAGACCTTTAAAGTTATGAACATCTGTTAACGGGCACAAATCATTAAAACTTGACCTAGAATCTTCATTCTTGACACACAGGGAGACCCATGAAAAGTCTCCATGGAAACCTGAAATTAGGTCTCTGTTACCCATATTCTTTAAGCTGTATGGCTCCAAATTACCCCCCAGAATAATGGAAAATTTGATACAAAAACTGCAGTATCTCAATAACTACAACACTGATGGTCATGATTTTCGGCATACATATTGATCATGACCTGTTCCATCAGTTTCTGCAGACTGGGTGCGCCACCTGTATTTTTTTCAAATTTTTACGATTTTTTTTCTCTTTTTTTTTTGATACCTTTAAAGATGTGGTTATCTGTCAACAGGGTACAAATGGCAACAACTGGACCTAGAATCTTCATTCTTGTCATGCAAGAAGGCCCATGAAAAGTGCCTGTGGAAACTAGGTCTCTGTTACCCATATCCTTCAAGCTATAGGACTCCGAAGTATCCCTCAGAATAATGGACAATTTGATACAAAAGCTGAAGTATCTGAACAACTAATGGGGAGATCACCATGATTCTTTGCATGGATATTGATGTTTGTAAGTGTTTTTATTAGTTTCTGCAGACTGGTGGAGCCACCTGTATTTTTGTACCCGCCAAAACGAAGTTTTGTGGATACTATGTTTTTGACCGGGTTCCTCCGCCGTTGCCGCGTTCGTTTCCAGAGAGCTCCTCTGGGACTTGATTTTATCAGCTTTCCAAGCTCATATCTCGGGAACCGTTTGACTGATCAGGAAATAAAATTTATACTAATGTAGCCCTTGGATAGCTC
The DNA here is from genome assembly GCA_026874595.1 of Sipunculus nudus. Lineage (NCBI taxonomy): Eukaryota > Metazoa > Annelida > Sipuncula > Golfingiida > Sipunculidae > Sipunculus > Sipunculus nudus. Next base: position 68,252,482 of record CM049310.1, read on the forward strand.
TATTACATACACAAAAAATTGTGGCGCCACCTGTAACCATGTTTGCACAGTGTCGATCTGTTCATCTGCCTTTGGTTAAAATCACTCATATCTCTGCAGTAAATTGACTAATTCACCTGAAATTCGGCATGCGTATACATCCTGGATAGCTTTCTTGATTTTATGACAGGTGGCGCCACCTACATTCTCATTCACGCTGATGACATCCAAGCTCATATTTCGGAAACCGTTTGACCGATCAGGCCAAAATTTTGCATGTATATAGATCTAACATAGCTCATTATCATTCGCTAAACTGGTGGCGCCACCTGCAACCATTTTTGCACAGCGTCTGTCTGTTTGTCTGCCGTGCAATAAAGTCACTCACATCTTGCCAGTGGTTTGACATATCTGCCTAAAATTTTGCAGTTTTATACATCCTGGATAGCTTTCTTGATTTTATGACAGGTGGCGCCACCTTTATTCTAGTTTATGCTGCAGACATCTAAGCTCATATCTCAGGAACCGTTTGAACGATTGGGCCAAAATTTTGCATGTGTATAGATCTTACATAGGTCTTTATCATACACAAAACTGGAGGGGCCACCTGCAACCATATTTGCACATTTTGCACAGCGTCTGTCTGTTGGTCTGCCGTGGCCTAAAATCACTCATTTCTCTGTAGTGGTTTGACATAACTGCCTAAAATTTTGCAGGTTTATACATCCTGGATAGCTTTCTTGATTTTATGACAGGTGGCGCCACCTACATTCTAGTTAACGCTGCACACATCCAAGCTAATATCTCAGGAACCAATTGACCGATTGGGTCAAAATTGTGCTTGTGTTTAGATCTCACATAGGTCTTTATCATACACAAAACTGCAACCATTTTTGCACAGCGTCTGTCTGTTTGTCTGCCGTGGGCTAAAATCACTCATATCCATGTAGTGGTTTGACTTTTCTGCCTAAAATTTTGCATATGTATACAACTTGGACAGCTTTCTGGATTTGTGGTAGGTTGCACAACCTACATACACATTTAGGCTGCAGACATCCATGCTAATATGCAACATACCTCACTCTGTTTCCCCTTGCCACTCAATCCATGCCTCACTTCACTCTGATTTTGGCAGATACACGTAGTCACTTGTCGGCTACCCGTATTCTAGTTTTTAAAGTTTACACATTTTTTCTCTATTTTTCAGATATATAAATACAGACTAAATCTTGGCCTGTTGGTTTATCTGTTTGATGCTTCAGTTGAATGGGTATCTACCATTCTGATGATAAAATTTCCTTTTGTGAATCTCTTCCCAGTCAGCTGAGCGTCATGACCCATGGGTCACTTGTTTTTACGCGTGTCCGCTGCCCGTTGTTTGTATCTGTGTACGCGTGCCTGCTGCCCGTTCTTTGTGTCTGTTTATGCGTTGTTTGTGTTTCTTTACGCATGTCCACTGAACGATGTTTTTATCTGTTTACGCGTGTCCGCTGCCCGTTGTTTGTGTTTCTTTACGCGTGTCCGCTGCCAGTTGATTATGTTTGTTTACGCGTACCTTGTTTGAAATGTGCCCGGGTTTTTGACATATATGTCGTTCTGCTGCAGGTCACTTTGGTTCGGTCGTAGCCTCCTATTTCACGTTTTTACGTTGGTTGTTATGGGTCAACATATTGCTGTCCCTCATCACACTGTGTTTTATTGCTGTGCCCGAGGTAAGTATATCGCCTATAAATTATATACAGATATAAATTTTATAACAAGTGATATCAAAATCAACAGCGCTTAAATGAGTAAAATAATATATATAAATTATATCAGTAATTCCTTTTGTTTATGTCTTGTAGAATTGCTTAAAGCTAGCACTCTATATTTGCATACCATGTATGTATGCGTATGCGGTGAGTATGCCTGTATATAAGCAGGTAGAAATAGTATGGCCGTTATTTCTTCAACTGCTTAAGGAATATCCCATCACTGACGTCAAAGTTTGAAATTCCCCGCCCTTTACTAGTCGACCGTTCAAGACCCTAAACAATATAGATGGTTTTTTTGCTAATGGCTGACAACTACTACAGAAAGTATCACCATGAACTAAGGTTTTAGAATCACCCGGTTGCAATAGCAGCATCTGAGCTACAAGGTAAAAAATCAAGGTGTGAAATGTGGCCAGATTTTTATTTTAACCTATATTTTCAAATAACGTGCAATTTTAATCGATATATGATTTTTCTCATAGATTAAAAGAAAAATAAGAATTAAAAAAAAAATGAATGAGCTAATTACTTGTTTATTATTGATTATTTGTTAAACATAATAACCCATTTCATCTTCATTTTATGTCAGGTTCCAGTCCAATGTAAGTTGACATAAATTAATGTATGGACGCTTCCGGAGGGTTTTAATTTGTAATGTTGCACTGTTTGTTGATTGTTATGGTAAAGTTCAAGGTCAGCAGATCAGGGTAAAATAATCATAAAGAAATTACGCGTTCAAGTGCCAATATCGACCCGCGATATTTTGTTTCAACTCATTAACACCAAGGGCAGGGTTGGTTGGATTATTTAGGCATTACAATTGATTTAAAATTCAGAATACCAGTAAATGTGAAGGCAGTTCAATTAACAGATGGTCCATTGACCTGTGGCTATTGTCCAAACCCTTCAACTGCTGATGTCATGTTTGAAGATTTATTTGTCATCTGAAGTTAACATAAGCACATTTCAGGGCGTTGGGTGGTCGACTTTTCCATGCTACAATGTATATCTAAATATGCTGCATCCTCATGCATTTAATGGAATCTTTGACAGAATGTTTGTCACATTTCTAGCTGCGTACCCATGAGTAACACATATATACTGCATGCGTATATATGGCCACTTCAACGTACAAGGTACGTCAAATGAGACTCCACCGTCAACTCGTAGTAAACAGATCATTAAGCCACTTGTAAAATGCGCTTTTTAATATTTTCAGTGCATGAATATAAATAATGCACTTATAGAAATCGTGTTTATGCATAAATTTAGCTTCTGGTGGGAGACAAGTTCGGCAGCACACCACGAAAATCGATTCCAGAGAGTGATATTGACAGGGCTCTTAATCTGCAGACCATGTGGGATTTTGAGGTAGGACACAGCCACCAGTAACATGATGATGATGTCATTTATGATACAACCGGACTAGGACAGATCAGTAACTTCAACACAGTAACTTTCAGATATATGTCTTATATAGGAGCGGCAGGTTTTCTAATAAAGAAGCACATATTTTATAGAAGAGATTGGTTGTTAAGTTGATACGTGCCCCCCCCCCCTCTCTCTCTCTCTGTATGAGAGGGTATGTGTATATGTACAACCAGATTAGTATAGAAAATAATTTGGAAAATAAGAAATGTAGGACTTAAAATATCTTGCTATATGTGAGGGCCATGACAAGAGTTACTGTTTCTTCCTTGGGGGTGAGGGGTGTTGCAGGTTTGGTGATTTTGAAAATGGGTGGCCCCGGGAATTTTCCTCGAGCGCAGAATTAATACGATGATCTTTCGTCCGTTTCTGTGCCTCTATACAAAGTCAGTTGAAACAGTCTGCAACATGATATTTATTGTTACCGCAGACGTCGGTAAGTTCACATACCAATCAAATAAGTTATCACGCCATCATTCAATTGTGCAGAATTACAACTGTCGGAGGTCATAGTATAATTTATATATTTTGTCACTAGGGCTACCTGAAGTTCTCAGTGTTGTTCTACGGTTACTATGGCGACAGCCAGGAGATTGGACACGGCTACAGACTTCCGCTGGCTTATTTTATGGCTGGATTATCAACGTATGCTGTTAGCTTCGTCGTTGTACTCAGAAGGTAGGATACACGTCAAAGAACTTACAGACGAGTTTCAGGAAGACAGATTGCCCTCATAATAAATTGATTGCCATTTTAAGAGTAACATGTAAAACAAACATTTCCCCCTCTTTGGACAAATAGTTAGCCCTCCCCCCCCCCCCCCCAAAAAAAATGGTTCTCAGGCACTTTTTTCAGAAACCGATGCGGGCGGGCGATATTGTATTTTAACTCTTTTTGTATGTTTCGATAAAAATGTCATATGATCAGGGAAAGCATAAAATCAACAGTATTGTTTTCCTAAACAGGCAAAAGCACTACATAACAAAGGAAATCTCATCAATATTGTATTATTTTATCTTCTTGAAAGATAAAAATCAAAATAAAAATTTTTGATGCGGGGGGGGGGGGGGGGTTAAATTGACGTTTGTGGTGCCTGAGAAGAATACCTTTTATTTGCTTATTTTTTTGGCCTTGGGACCTTAAGTGAACAGCATTGACGTAACTTAGATTTGTTGTTCTTAACGAAGTATCATTGTCAAAAAGGTGTGTGAACAAAATAAATTTCCACAACCCTTTACTTAAAATAGATTAATTGTGCAGGATTATTTTCAATGGAACTCGTAATTCTACGGTGGCTGATTTAAGACACTTGAAATGTATTATTTTTCTCGAGATCTTGAGCTGATATCACGTGGTTTCTAGATAATTATATGGAGATCTCGAAATAATTGTATATAGTTCTCGAGAAAATCATTTCGAAATCTCGATATAATAGTCACAAGTGACACCATAATAATCCCTTTTATGTAAAACTAAGAAAATTGTAACAGTTGGGGCCCAAATGCCATGACGTAAAGGTAAATCTAACACATTTCTGACTAATGTATGCTTGTTTGTGCACCCGATGCAGAATAATAAAGAACTGCAGTATCTCAATCATGTATTTTACTATGAATCTTCTTTGCTTATTGAACATTAACAGTTTCGTCAGATGCTAATGACTCATATTTTTTCAAATGTTCACGCATTTTTTCTCTATTTTGGAGACTGTCAAATGATAACAATCGTATCATTTTATGAGCTGTCGTTTCATCTGGTGTCCTGAAACTTTAAATATTAATCTAGAGTAGTTTTATGAGTTCCAGAAAACTGATGGCGCCATCTGCATTTTTCTATTTTTGATGCCTTCTACCCTGTATGTTAAGACTGCCAAAATACATCAATATTTTCAACTTCTAAATATCAATATTCTTTAGAGATCTAGAGATAAATGTTAGATTTTCTGTGTGTTAAATCCGCGACCGTATAATTGATATGGTTTCACGCAAGGATCAAAACCAAGGCTTCAAATCGAATACATTGTCAAAAAATTGTAAATTTTGTCCTGGTTAGCAAAAAATTGCAATGACGTATGTCAGGGATATAGGGCGTTTGCCTTATCTAAAAAGTAACAATAAAGGCATCAACATATATCATGTTTCTGTTCCCATATGGAAATATGGAGACGGACACACAAAAAAAAACATAAAATGGCAAAATGCATTCATTAACAGTATCGTATTGTAAATGTACGTAAGATGTATTTGAGTTTCATCATGAATCAAACTTGGAAGGAACAGAGAAAGTTTAGGGAGAGCGTGGAAATAACATAGTTTGAAAGGAAAATAATAGGTTAGGCTTGTTTAGTCTGGTTGTTTAATCTGGCATTATCGCTGTGTCACAGTCTCAATGGATGCTTGTATTCATAAGTTTAATATATATTATAAGTGGGACTTTAAGTACGCATGCAGCTGATCGGTAATTTTACAGGATGGCCAAGAACGCTCGACTCAGCAAGTTGTCAACGAAGGAGGAACATTACACATTCAGCTGGCGAGCTTTCACTAGCTGGGACTTTATGATAGGAAACCAGGAAACGGCCAAAAACAAGGCAGCCGAGACCGCGACGCTGTTCAGAGTAAGATACCCGAATTATACACGTAGGGCCTACTCCAAAACACCCTAGATCATAAACAGTCTCCATAACACCACGGATCATAAACAGTTTCAAAATCACCGCAGGTCATAAACAGTCTCCAAATCACCCCAGATCATTAACAGTCTCCAAAAAACCCCGGATCATAAATAGTTTCAAAATCACCGCAGATCATAAACAGTCTCCAAATCACCCCAGATGATAAACAGTCTCCAGAACAATCCAGGTCACACTTAATCTCCAAAACACCCCAGATCATACTTAATATCTAAAACACTCCGTATTTAAATACACAATCTCCAAAACACCGCAGATCATAAACAGTTTCCAGAACACTTCAGGTCATACTTAATCTCCAAAACACCCCAAATCATACTTAATCTCCAAAACACTCCGTATTTAAATACACAATCTCCAAAACACCGCAGATCATAGCAGTCTCCATGTTACCCCAGGTCATACTTAATCTCAAAAACACCGCAGATCATTAACAATCTTCAAATCACTCAAAATCATAAACAGTCTTCAAACCACTCCAGATCATAAACAGTCTCCAGAACACCCCAGATCATAAACAGGCCATACAAACTGTAAAAAACTCCATACACTACATCTCCAAAAGACACCATGCCATTAATCCTCAAAACACATCAGAACATAAATTTAAAATCACTCCAGACAGTAGGTACTCTTAAACTCTCCAGACAGTAGGTACTCTTAAACACTCCAGACTATACATGTATAGGCTTTCTCTCAAACTATCCAGATCACTCATAAAAAACCCCAAGACTAGACACACTGTTAAACAGGATATGAACTTATTACAATTTGCAGACAAAACGTGTAGGATAGACATTTTTATTTGTGATGCACATGTATAACATAAGATAATGAAATGGTTCTATTAGTAACCTCTTCTTATATTTTCAGTTTTAAGATAATATCAACTTCGCTCTGTTCTCGATACTTATATAATTTCTGATCTGTGATACGTCTCATTTATATCAGTAAGGGACAGGGCGTTGGTCCAAACCCTTCAGATCTTTACCAGAGCTTCGATGCCACTATTACAGGTGTTCTATTCACTCCTGGTGTACGTGTTTTCTTATTCAACTTAGCATATAGATTAATCTCAGTTCACCATATTGTTCAATCAGACCATTGTTTATTCTAACTCAGCATTCTCAACACAGTGAATAATGACATAGATTTCGTCACTTGCGCCAATTGTAACCGAACATAAATGACAAGTCGTCGATAAGAACGTTTATATTTATTTTATAACATTATAGAAATTAATGGGGAGGCAATGTTGTTGTTTGCGCTCCCGGTCCATTACTGATATGAGAAACAGGAAATGACCCAGCGGCTGGCAGTCAGAGAAAGCCACTCCACGTCATGTCTCTTTTATCATCTGATGAGCACCTTAAGTCGATTATACAAACATGGAAATCCATAGGAAAATCGTATTATCCTGCAGATCTGTATATAAGTAAAATCAAATAGAGCCATTCCTCTCTTTTCGATGGATGAGCATTTAGGCTTTTAGGCTTATATGTATGTATGTATCTATGTATTAATATTAGTATATATATATATATATATATATATATATATATATATATATATATAGTGTTACGGGGTGACATAAAAGCGGACCGAACTGTCTCGCTAGTGAAGTTTGCTTTGCTAGCGAAGCGGTTGGTACGCCGGACTTGTGCGCCACCGATATGGGTTCGACTTCCGGATCGGCCCCGTCTTTTCCCCTAAAAAAATTGTCTTCGTAACAAAATGGGGGCTCGTCCAACGTGACAGTTAACTTTGTGGCCAAGGAAATAAGTTCACCAAAGTGTGACTCCTGGGATAATTAGTCTTGTTCTGATAACAGAACGCTCTTAAGAGGGGAGGTGTTACGGGGTGACATAAAAGCGGACCGAACTGTCTCGCTAGAAAAGCTTGCTTTTCTAGCGAAGCGGTTGGTACGCCGGACTTGTGCGCCGGTAACAATATATATATATATATATATATATATATATATATATATATATATATATATATATATATATATATATTTCAGGACTTAAACACTCCTACTTGTGTTTGACAGCTTTGTTTTGAATGGCCCTCACTCGTCAGGAACACAATGAGTGATCTTAAGATTGTCGGGGCTGATTAATGTTGATCCAGGGGATTTTTAGTTGGTCAGCAGGTGTTTTGGTTTGTCGCTTTCGTTGGTTTCATTTTTTTAAGGGTGCATAATAAGGGGCGGTAAATAATGAAGTACTTTTCTTCAAAGCTAAGGTAACAGGATTTAGATGATGTGGGGTACGCTCTGGCTTTGCTAATAATCTTCCATTGTACAGTTTATTGCACAATCATGTCCTTCATAATCAAATATATTCACTTAGTGTCCTGGAATATCGTCCCATTTCGTTTTTGAAGCTAGATGTATGGGCCTTGTGGCGTGTTTTAAATGTATTTTCTGGAAGGCCGATGCAGGTTTCTTCACACACACACACACACACACACATATATGTATATATATATATATATATATATATATATATATATATATATATATCATAATCATCATCCAACTGAGTGCAGAACCAGGATCTGTATTATTTATAATACTAGAATAAACTAAGTTACTACGTAAATTTTATTCTTACAGGAATCCATCTTGGAGGAGCAAGAAAAACAAAGAATCGAGAAAAAGTAAGTCGATATATACCTTTAATATCGGGGAAACAGCAAATGGAATGAATCGACCCTTTGCCGTCACAATTCATTTTATCAATGTAGATTAATTAAAATATTAAAATAATAAATTATAACATGACCAGGTCATCCTGCTCTGAACTTTCATACTAAGAGCTTCATTTTGCAAAGGGATTATGACAGAACGTGGTTTGTCTTGTCATTTACAGGTCGTTGCTGATCCTGCTGACAGTTGGACTGGGTAATGACAGTACGTGGGTTGTGTTGTTATTTTCAGGTCGTTGCTGATCCTGCTGACAGTTGGACTGGGTTATGACAGTACGTGGGTTGTGTTGTTATTTACATGTCGTTGCTGATCCTGCTGACAGTTGGACTGGGTTATGACAGTACGCTGGTTGTGTTGTTTTTTACAGGTCGTTGCTGATCCTGCTGACAATGATACTGGGTTATGACAGTACGTGGGTTGTGTTGTTATTTTTAAAGTCGTTGCTGATCCTGCTGACAGTTGGACTGGGTTATGAGAGTACGTGGGTTGTGTTGTTATTTACAGGTCGTTGCTGATCCTGCTGACAGTTGGACTGGGTTATGACAGTACGTGGGTTGTGTTGTTATTTACAGGTCGTTGCTGATCCTGCTGACAGATGGACTGGGTAATGACAGTACGTGGGTTGTGTTGTTATTTACAGGTCGTTGCTGATCCTGCTGACAGTTGGACTAGGTTATGACAGTACGTGGGTTGTGTTGTTATTTATAGGTCGTTGCTGATCCTGCTGACAGTTGGACTGGGTTATGACAGTACGTGGGTTGTGTTGTTATTTATAGGTCGTTGCTGATCCTGCTGACAGTTGGACTGGGTTATGACAGTACGTGGGTTGTGTTGTTATTTACAGGTCGTTGCTGATCCTGCTGACAGTTGGACTGGGTAATGACAGTACGTGGGTTGTGTTGTTATTTACAGGTCGTTGCTGATCCTGCTGACAGTTGGACTAGGTTATGACAGTACGTGGGTTGTGTTGTTATTTACAGGTCGTTGCTGATCCTGCTGACAGTTGGACTGGGTAATGACAGTACGTGGGTTGTGTTGTTATTTACAGGTCGTTGCTGATCCTGCTGACAGTTGGACTGGGTTATGAGAGTACGTGGGTTGTGTTGTTATTTATAGGTCGTTGCTGATCCTGCTGACAGTTGGACTGGGTTATGACAGTACGTGATTGTGTTGTTATTTACAGGTCGTTGCTGATCCTGCTGACAGTTGGACTGGGTTATGACTGTACGTGGGTTGTGTTGTTATTTATAGGTCGTTGCTGATCCTGCTGACAGTTGGACTGGGTTATGACAGTACGTGATTGTGTTGTTGTTTACAGGTCGTTGCTGATCCTTCTCAGGGTTATCGCTAACATCCTGGTGCTGATCGTCCTGTCCTCCAGCTGTTACGCCATCACGGTGGTGGTCAACAGATCCAAGGAGGTGGAGGACAAGCTGGCCAATGGAATCAAGGTCACGTGGTGGGAGCAAAACGAGGCAAGTCGGTCAACGTTTATCGGGGCATATTTAAATAAGCTCTGATGTACAGTCTCAATGTTTGGCCCGATCATCATTTTTGGGCCAATTTAATTACATTTGTTATCTGCCAACACATGCACGCACACACGCACGCAAGCAAGCATGCATCGGCTTTTCAATGATTGCATGTGACGATCTTGACGCCCTGGTGATCACATCGTGCTTGATAATAAATATTATTCGTAACGTCCCTGACCATCATGTTCATTATAAAAGGTGTCGATCCAGGGGCAGATCCAGGATTTAGGAAAAGGGGGGAGGGGGGGGGGGGGTTCTGATAACTGGTATCGATAGTGACGCTCTGAGCACCGTTTTTGTCTGATAACAGGCATCGATACGGACGCCCTGAACACCTTGTTGTGTTAGATTAAACGTATCGATCTTGACGCCCTGATCACCGCGTTGTATTCGATTATTGGTGTTTATCGTGACGACCTGACCACCGTGTTGGGTCTGATTACAGGTATACATATTGACGCCCTGATCTACGTGTTGTGTCTAATAACAGGTATCAATCGTGAGACCCTGGTCACTGTGTTGTTTCTGATAATAGATACTAATCGTGACCCCTGACCACCGTGCTGTGTTTGATTACAAGTATCAATCGTGTCGCCCTGATCACCGTGTTATTTCTGATTACAGGTATCGATCTTGACGCCCTGATCACCGCGTTGTTTCTGATTACAGGTATCGATCTTGACGCCCTGATCACCGTGTTATTTCTGATTACATGTATCGATCTTGACGCCCTGATCACCGCGTTGTTTCTGATTACTGGTATCGATAGTGACACCCTGACCACCGTGTTGTGTCTGATTACAGGTGTTGATCGTGACGCCCTGACAACCGTGTTGTGTTTGATTACAGGTATCGATCGTGATGTCTCTGATTACAGCTCTGTATCCCAGTTTGTTTGATTTAATCGGGATGATGGAGAAGTTTCATCCAAGAATAAATCTTCGTTGGCAGCTCGCTAGGTAAGTTTTTATGAATCATGTAAAACTACTGAGTCATGCATGAAGACGATTCTTTATTTGCTCAGTGTTTCAATCCACAGCTAATTTATAGATTAATTATGATAAAATAATGATATAATAAAGAAATGAAGCGTGTGCGTTGTTCATTTTCACCCGTGATTTCCATAATTTGACCACAATGCTGCTTTCAGGATTCTGGTACTATATTTCATGAATCTCTACACTCTGATGTTTGCTCTGTACTGGAAGATCATAGACTATGTGAGTATAACGAACTATCCTCGTCACACGATTACTAGCACTTACACTATGTCAAGCACAGGTACTCATTATATAATGAGTTATTATATGTTTTTAATATGTTTTCCCCGTTGAACTTATGTATTTTCATCATTAGAATTTTGAAAAATTATCCACAATCTCAGCGTACGTCAACGGCCATCGTCTGTCTGTTGTGATTTATTCTGTTTATACAGTTTGTTAATAATTACCCGAAGCACATTTTTTATGTCCCATGGAGCGCCAGATTAGCAGGCGGTGATAAAATACTATACTTGATCTGAATACATTAATCTATTAAAACAAATATATACTCTCTCTCTCACACACATTCCATTTGGGTATAAGAGTTTGAATGAGGTATTGATTAAATTGGGACAGACGACGTTATTTGTACTCATATCTGTGTTAATGCTATTTTTCCGAATTTTTAAATAAATAAAGCTTTTGTTTAAAAGAAGTCACCAGATATTTCAGAGTATTATTATTAACGCTATACTCAACTCTTCACAAGATTGGCAGACTGCCATGGTAACGTATACAAATCTGCCAAACCAAACACTTCATATAAAATATCCCGTCGTCATATTTGCTTTTGTGCTGACAGTTTCTGAATAACAGCACGGATATTGACTATTCAGAGCCTGTTACTATCTGAAAGGACAGTGGAGAGGGATTTTTTTTATTACAGAGTGAGAGGGCAGCGATCTTGTCGCCAAGCAACTTGACAAACTTCACTAATACCACAAGGTGGCCACCCCTCTCGACGACGGCATATAACCGAACTAATACGACAACAGAAAACAGCACGGGAAATCTATGGTGCTGGGAGACCATGGTCGGCCAGGTCAGACATAAATATAGCTACGATCATGCTTCCCATGTAACAGTGTTCGGTATTATATGAATAACGTATGAAGTAGCGTAGGATTATAAAAAAGTTTATAAAAAACGAGCCACCATTTTTAATTAAGAACATTCTTCATGTTCTTCTTTAATTTTTTACTCGAAAAACGAATGAACGAAACTTCACAGCATAATTAATGTTTTATATATATATATATATATATATATATATATATATATATATATATATATATAATTATTTAGTAATACTAATATAATGATATATTATTTTACCTGAAAGGTGATTATTCATTTATGATTGGAGGCAGGTGTTAAAACTGAATAAATCGTTATAAACAGATGTATTTACCTAGTTACAAAAGAAAACAATAATATATAGGTTTGAATATTCTGATTAAAAAATGCTGAGCCACACCGCGCCCTTTATAAACATTGGTGTCCGGGGCCTCAGCCGGAATTGTCCGAGCACAGGCCTCCTGTTGAAACGGTAAACACTGTCTGCGACTGGCGGGACATGAATGCTGAATTGGTTATGAGAACATAAATCAACATATATGACTGTCACTATAATACATGACTGAAAGTCATCTGAGCTATAGCGATCACTCTTTCTCCGCAGTATGTCCGTCCGTCCGGTCGTCCGTTAACAGGCCAAAAATCGCAACCGCTGGACCTAGAAACTTCTAACTGAATACCCATAAAAGATCTCCTTTAAACCCTGAAATTAGGTCACTGCAGCCTACATTCTCCGAGCTATGGGGCTGGTAAGTACAATAATTAAAAATTTGAAACAAAAGCTCCAGTATATGAATAACTGATGCATTGATTGTCATGATTCTTTCAATTAATGCATACTGATCATTGATAGGTACCATCATTTCCTGCAGACTGGTGGCTCCAACTATTTTTTTTCTCATTTTGATGCAGGTTTTCCTATTTTTGAAACCTTCAGATTAAACATCGGCTTCTGTGGCTCATGGGTAAAGCACAGGACTCTAAGCCGGGAGGTTGTGAGCTAAAAGTTCAGCGGAGAGATTTTCACGGTCGGCTCCCACCCAGGGTGAGCGCTCTGCAGGTTTAATGAGAAGGCTCTGCCCAATAGCCGTGTATCACCACTCACAAACGAGTGCGTCTTTGGGGGGGGGGGTTGGTTCCTTGGTGTTTTGACCAAGCACATGGGGATTATTACACACCCAGGACCCGCAGGTGCAGTAGACACCGGGCCTGGGTGACGCCAGAATACAAAAAAATACAATATGATAGGAAGCGAGTGCTACCGCCCATGCACGTAGTCCTAAACCGAAATGGAACTCTGCAGAAGTACATACTTAAATTAAGAATAAGATATGAGAGCATAAAAACTGGAGCCGGTTACCGTCACCAAAAAAAAAACAAACAGAAAACACCTTCAGATGATCAATCCGTCCGTTAACAGGGCACAACCCGTAACCGTTTGACCTAGAAACTTCTCACTGTACATCCAGGGAGGTCCTGGGCCAATATCCCTGGAAACCTGAAATTAGGTCAGTATGACCTATATTTTGCGAAATACGGACCGAAAACGTGACTTTGATCACCCAGTGGGTCAGACGGTTACACAAATAGTATCTGCTAGCCCTAGAATCTTCTCACGTTAAACCCATGGAGGTCCATAAAAAATCTAGTAAACCTGAAATCAGGTCACTGTGACCTGTAATCTGCTGCGAACCATGTGAAAGAACATGATTGTAGCACTCTATAGTCACATGGGCACAAATTGTAGGAGTTGGATGAAATCACTCTTAACATAGAATCCAGGGAGTTCTTGGTAAAATCTTCTCGGAAAGCATTAATAAGGTCACTGTTACCTATTTCTAAGACCTGTTGTCTAAATGTATGATTTTGAGCATTCAGGGGGTCATTTACCCATTGTTCAAGGTTCCATGAATTCAGCTGAGCGTCATGGCCCATTGACCACTTGTTCCCACATGTAGCAAGAAACAACATTGACGCTGGCCGTTTTAAAATTACTAAAAATGGAAACAACTTTGACGTTGGTCGTTTTGTAGTTACAGTTATCGGAAACAACATTGACGCTGGACGTTTGGTAGTTACAGTTGCCGGAAACAATATTGGCGCTAGTCGTTTTGTAATTACAGTAACGAGAAACAACATTGACGATGGATGTTGTGTAGTTACATTTACCGGAAACAATATTTACGTTGGTCTTTTTGGAGTTATAGTAATCAGAAAAACATTGACGCTGGTTGATTGTAGTTTTAGTTACCGCAAACAACGATGACGCTGGTCGTTTTGTAGTGACAGTAATCGAGACAACATTGACGCTGTAGTAACATTGTAGTTACAGTTATCAGAAACAACATAGACGCTGGACGTTTTGTAGTTACAGTCACCGGAAACAACATTGACGCTAGTCGTTTTGTAGTTACAGTAACCGAAAACAATAATTACGCTGGTGGTTTTTGTAGTTACAGTAACCAGAAACAACATTGACGCTGGATGTTGTGTAGTTACAGTTACCGGAAACAATATTTACGTTGGTCGTTTTGCAGTTATAGTAACCGAAATCAATAATGACGCTGGTGGTTTTTGTAGTTACAGTAACCAGAAACAACATTGACGCTGGATGTTGTGTAATTACAGTTACCGGAATCAATATTTACGTTGGTCGTTTTGGAGTTAGAGTAACCAGAAAAAAAAAACATTGACGCTGGTTGTTTTGTAGTTGTAGTTTCCGCAAACAACGTTGATGCTGGTCGTTTTGTAGTGACAATAACCAAGACAACATTGACACTGGTTGTTTTGTAGTTACAATGACCAGAAACAACATTGACGCTGGACGTTTTGTAGTTACAGTAACCAGAAACAACATTGACGCTGGACGTTTTGTAGTTACAGTAACCAGAAACAAAATTGACGCTGGACGTTTTGTAGTTACAGTTACCGGAAACAACGTTGACGCTGGTCGTTTTGTTGTAACAGTAACCGGAAACAATATTGACGTTGGTTGTTTTGTAGTTACAATGACTAGAAACCACATTGACGCTGAACGTTTTGTAGTTACAGTTACCGCGAACAACGTTGACGCTAGTCGTTTTGTAGATGTAGTAACCAGAAACAACATTGACGCTGGTCGTTTTGTAGTAACAATAACCGGAACAACATTAACGCTGGATGTTTTTATAGTTACAGTAATCAAAAACAACATTGACGCTGGACGTTTTGTAGTTACAGTCACTGGAAACAACATTGACGCTGGTTGTTTTGCAGTTACAATGACTAGAAACAACATTGACGCTGGACGTTTTATAGTTACAGTTACAAGAATCAACATTGACGCTGATCGTTTTATATTTACAGTTACAAGAAACAACATTGACGCAGGTCGTTTTGTTGTTACAGTGTTATTTGTTGTATGTCTTCATGTAGGAGTTTTTCAAGCTGACGGTGTTTGATCTTGTGACCACCGTGGGGACAACTTTATTAATTGATTTTATACGAGGAGTATTTGTTCGCTATGTCAACCCATGTTGGTGCTGGGACCTGGAAAAAAAGTTTGTAAGTTGTTTGTGTTTCTGATTTTAAGTGCACCCTATCTACATTATCTTGAAAACAAAAGTTTGCCAAATATAAAGTAGGTTTGGAATTTAGATTTTATGTAATTCTGTTGTTACGGAACATAATATCAATAGATCATGTATGCGCGATGAACATATATTTTGTATTGGAGAAAAAAAATCAGATTCTGTAACACTAGGCAGCGTGAAATGTCTAGGGGATAAAGAAGTTAGTGTTTTTTTGTTAACAAATAACTATAATTTATTCTTAAAACAACCCTAACATTACAAAACACTAAATCATTACAATTACACAGTATAACAGCAGTATAACAACAAATAAATAGAATCACTCAGTAAAACAAAGTGCAGAGCACCTGGACACCACCACTGTCACAGCGATAAGTCCTTTAAAATGTATATGCCGGACGAACAGTTCACACAAATTCTCTCGGAGAATAACAGTCCAAAGTAAAGCTCGTGTAACAATCCCGAAAGTAAACTGAAGACCAAAGATTCGTCACAAATCCAGAAGAAAATCTGAAGAACATCTATAATTATCGCACTTATCGGAATAGGTCCATCAAACTGACATACACGCTTCTGTATCCGCTGGAATATTCTCTCATCTCCCTCCCGGCTCCAAAACACAGCCCCTATTTATAGCTTCTCATCTCAAGCCGAGAACTTTCTATTTCTCGAACAACCCAAAGAATCCAACATAACAGACAGTACACACGCGTTACAGGAACCATCTAGAAAAACGAATGCCGTGTCTACACATATCAGGGTTCACACGTCAGCCTGCCCGACTCGGCCAGGCGAGAAAACCACAAGCTAGCATGACAAAGAAAGTTCAATCAGTACGGATTATACTGAGAGTACAACATCCGGCGAGGCGAGGCCGCTGCAACACGAGTTACGCCCGTGTTACACAATAAAAAAGACATCTGTAACACTATGTATTAATGTTATACGATACTACAAATTTCTACAGAGTTGTAGAAGTTATCCATTAGGCCACACAACAAATGTTCTATAGATGGAGTTTGAGACCAAAAAGCGAGGTTGATTTCTTTTATTCCTTTAAATGTATCGGTCGAGACTAAATCAAACTTCCTCAGCTGACAGATGTTATACAATTGTGTGTTACTGTTCTTGAATGACTTCTTGAAGGGATTGAGGAGCAGCAATTAGAAACATTAATACCGATGATTTTGCGCTCACTTAACAAATTGATCCCGAACCATAGCAGGGGAAATTTCATGCAACAATTTCATGCGTGTGACCTAATGATTGTGATTTTTATTTAAACCTATGTGCAATATTTCAACTGCATTTTACTCTATGTCCATTATGACTGCCATATCTTTTGTAGTATCCATTTCCATGGAATGTTCTCTGGTTTCTATCCCTTTCTTATATATGTCCGTCCATAAATAGAAATGCTATCATACTTGCTCTCGGTCTTGTTTTACATAAACAGTTTCCAACTCGTTTGATAGTTGTCCATGAATGTGTAAATTTCCCTACGGCATCACTGGTCTTACGACTCATATATACCAAAGCATGTTGTAATATGATGACATACTACTATATTACTGTATTGCATGGTTATCTGAAAATGGTTCCAAGATGATGACCTACCACACATTATATATAATTATATAACCCGTTCCCTTCCCCACGCTGTCATGTCAAGACTTCTTTCTTCAGCCAGAGTACGGGGAATTCAAGGTGGCTGAGAACATCCTGGGACTTGTTTATAATCAAGCCATGGTATGGTAGGTATATTTTAATTAGCTACTCTTTGTGAGTAATTGGCACAGTTTGATTTCATCTGAAAGGCGTTCTTATTTTCTGATCATTGTTTGCCTATTTTGAATAAGACTATATCTTATGAATAATTCGATTCGCAAAGGTGTATTTATTTGGAGAAAGTGAAGTAAACTTAAAAGTAGGTTTCTTATATTACAAAGGGACATAATAAAAGTGTGAATGGACGACACGTTTACTTTCCTGGGGATTGAACCATGCTGTCACGCTCCAACCATTTTCCCCATCTCTTTACCTGTATCATCCAATTACCGGTATCTTCTGAACACGCGCTGAAAAAAAGTTTAATGTTAAATAAATGCTATTATGAAAAAATTCATGATCTGTTCCACGAAGGAGTGTCCATTGAAATTATGTAATATTTTTAAATAATTTTAATTTCAATAAAAAATCATGTTGCTTTGAAGAAATGGCACAGGCCTACTTGACTAAAATAAGGCAGATCCTAAATCTTTGCAAACTATTAAGAAATGCTTACAATCAGCATCTTAGAAAGCTGCCGATTTTTATAGCATCTCAGTTATGTTGATGGTCACGCACGATGGTCACATGCGCAAAGCACTACAATTCAAAATTCAGCTTGGTTGTTTAGTCTCATATTATAAAATATTCTATGAAATTGTAAATATCAAATTGAGGTTCGCCACCCATGACAGACGCAATATCGGTTGGCATAAAGTCCTAGAATTACAAGGAAGTTTTTAAATATGGTGCTTGTTATGATGTTTTTCATCTCACGTAAGGCCTTTAGTTTCTAAAACCACTCTAGTATCAAGCTGCGTGGTAATACTGCAGGTCGGGATAAAAATCGCCAAATTTAAATGGACATTCCTTGGCGGAATGAACTGCGTGTACATGTGCTGTGCAGTACTGTTGTGAATGCTAAAATGATTGTGGTGTGACTGGTCGTAGGATGGGGACATTCTTCGCGCCGATGCTGCCTGTACTGAACATCCTGAAGCTGCTAGTGCTGCTGTACCTGCGGAGCTGGGCTGTGCTGGTCTGTAACGTGCCTCACGAGAGGATGTGCAGGGCATCACGCTCCAACAACTTCTACTTCGCCATGCTACTACTTATGTTGTTTATGGTAACTCTTCCGGTCGCCTTTCTGCTTTTCAAGCTCGAGCCGTCGACGTCATGTGGACCTTTCAGGTAGGAAGGTCGAAAAAACGGTTTCTTTGCCTAATTCATAACAACTGTCATAACTGTCATTAAATCAAACAATAAAATCACCTAAAACGGCTCATACGTCTAGTTTCTGAAGGTCAACGAAAGATCCAATGTTTAAGATGATAGAGATTGATTACATGATGTACAGCTTTCGAAAGTTTAATTGTCATATTTATCACGTATCAAGTGTACATTGCCATTTTAGAAATTGAGATACATGTTCAAGTTACAAGTACATGTAAGCTGATTTATTAATTACGGCGTATCAGATATATAAAGGCTGAATTAAGTAGGGTTCAGGGTAAAATGTGCATGGCAAATGTGAAATACACTTATGAAAAACGCGATTCGATGTTTTGTACAATAAGTTTATAGAAATGCCGCACAACCGTCGATCCAATATCTGCGCGTGTTTGTTGCCAGTTATTGCATTGTATGTTTTGTTGGCGATGGATTTTATTTAAAGACGGTGTAGTGCATGTGCGGGACAATGGATAGTGATACTGGATAATATGGGATACATATTGTTCTTCAAAGAAACCTTTCATCTAAATTAATAGATGTGTGATAACAGTCATTAATTCTGCTAAACGTGTAACAGTTTAGTTAAAGGTGTACCGTGGTCTGTTGCCACAAACGTTGAAAAAAAATGAAAAACATGTGAAATGTTTTTCATGCTGCTGCCGCAGTTATATTTTACCGTTTATTTATGAGTGATGGTTACAGTATTGTGTTGCTCATCTTGAATAACAGCAACAAGAAGAGGTCGTACCACGTCCTGACGGATACAATTCAAAACGAACTACCTGCTATCGTGTACGAAGTGCTCACCTCCGCCGCCGTGCCACTATTTATGCTTCTTATGTAAGTATATCGTGACTGAATGTTAAGGATTACCAGATTTATGTAGTTTCATTTAGTCATCTGGATATTATAGTGATGATATTTCATTCAGTCACTCTGGATATTATTGTGATGACATTTCACTCAGTCACTCTGGGTATTATTGTGACGACATTTCACTCAGTCACTCTGGTTATTATAGTGATGACATTTCACTCAGTCACTCTGGGTATTATTGTGACGACATTTCATTCAGTCACTCTGGGTATTATTTTTGTCACGACATTTCATTCAGTCACTCTGGGTATTATAGTGATGACATGTCATTCAGTCACTCTGGGTATTATAGTGATGACATTTCATTCAGTCACTCTGGGTATTATAGTGACGACATTTCCTTCAGTCACTCTGGGTATTATAGTGACGACATTTCATTCAGTCACTCTTGGTATTATAGTGACGACATTTCGATTAGTCACTCTGGGTGTCGACATTTCATTTAGTCACTCTGGGTTTTATTGTGATGACATTTCATTCAGTCACTCTGGGTATTATAGTGATGACATTTCATTCAGTCACTCTGGGTATTATAGTGATGACATTTCATTCAGTCACTCTCGGTATTATAGTGATTACATTCCATTCAGTCACTCTTGGTATTATAGTGATGACATTTCATTCAGGTTCTCTGGGTATTATAGTGGTGAGATTTAATTCAGTCTCTCTAGGTATTATAGTGACGACATTTCATTCAGTCACTCTGGGTATTATTGTGATGACAATTCATTCAGGTTCTTTGGATATTATAGTAATGACATGTCATTCAGTCACTCTGGGTATTATAGTGACGACATTTCATTCAGTCACTCTGGGAATTATAGTGATGACATTTCATTCAGGTTCTTTGGATATTATAGTGATGACATTTCATTCAGTCACTCTGGGTATTATAGTGATGACATTTCATTCAGTCACTCTGGGTATTATAGTGACGACATTTCATTCAGTCACTCTGGGTATTATAGTGACGACATTTCATTCAGTCACTCTGGGTATTATTGTGACGACATTTCATTCAGTCACTCCGGATATTATAGTAACGACATTTCATCCAGGTTCTCTGGGTATTATAGTGACGACATTTCATTCAGTCACTCTGGGTATTATAGTGACGACATTTCATTCAGTCACTCTGGGTATTATAGTGACGACATTTCATTCAGTCACTCTGGGTATTATAGTGACGACATTTCATTTAGTCACTCTGGGTTTTATTGTGATGACATTTCATTCAGTCACTCTGGGTATTATAGTGATGACATTTCATTCAGGTTCTTGGATATTATAGTAATGACATTTCATTCAGTCACTCTGGGTATTATAGTGATGACATTTCTTTCAGTCACTCTGGTATTATAGTGATGACATTTCATTCAGGTTCTTGGATATTATAGTGATGACATTTCATTCAGTCACTCTGGGTATTATAGTGATGACATTTCATTCAGGTTCTTGGATATTATAGTGATGACATTTCTTTCAGTCACTCTGGGTATTAGAGTGATGACATTTCATTCAGTCACTCTGGGTATTATAGTGATGACATTTCATTCAGGATCTTTGGATATTATAGAGTCACTCTGGGTGACGACATTTCATTTAGTCACTCTGGGTTTTATTGTGATGACATTTCATTCAGTCACTCTGGGTATTATAGTGATGACATTTCATTCAGTCACTCTGGGTATTATAGTGATGACATTTCATTCAGTCACTCTGGGTATTATACTGATGACATTTCATTCAGATTCTTTGGATATTATAGTGATGACATTTCATTCAGTCACTCTGGGTATTATAGTAATGACATTTCATTCAGTCACTCTGGGTATTATAGTGACGACATTTCATTCAGTCACTCTGGGTATTATAGTAATGACATTTCATTCAGTCACTCTGGGTATTATAGTGACGACATTTTATTCAGTCACTCTGGGTATTATAGTGATTACAGTGATGACATTTCATTCAGGTTCTTTGGATATTATAGTGATGACATTTCATTCAGTCACTTTGGGTATAATAGTGATGCCATTCTATTCAGTCACCTTTGGTATTATAGTGATGCCGTTTTATTCAGTCACTCTGCATATTATTGTGATGACATTTCATTCAGTCACTCTGGGTATTATAGTGATATATTTTAATTTAGGTTCTTTGGATATTATAGTGATGACATTTCATTCAGTCACTCTGGGTATTATAGTGATGACATTTCATTCAGGATCTTTGGATATTAAAGTGATGACATTTCATTCAGTCACTCTGGGTATTATAGTGATGACATTTCATTCAGTCACTCTGGGTATTATAGTGATGACATTTCATGGGTATTATAGTGATGACATTTCATTCAGTCACTCTGGCTATTATGGTGATGACATTTCATTCAGTCACTCTGGGTATTATAGTGATGACATTTCATTCAGTCACTCTGGGTATTATAGTGATATCATTTCATTCAGTCACTCTGGGTATTATAGTGATGACCTTTAATTCAGGTTCTTTGGATATTATAGTGATGACATTTTATTCAGTCACTCTGGGTATTATAGTGACGACATTTCATTCAGTCACTCTGGATATTATTGTGATGACATTTCATTCAGTCACTCTGGGATTTATTGTGATGACATTTCATTCACGTTCTTTGGATATTATAGTGATGACATTTCATTCAGTCACTCTAGGTATTATAATGATGACATTTCATTCAGTCACTCTAGGTATTATAGTGATGACATTTCATGGGTATTATAGTGATAACATTTCATTCAGTCACTCTTGGTATTATAGTGATGACATTTCATTCAGTCACTCTGGTATTATAGTGATGACATTACATTCAGTCACTCTGGGTATTATTGTGATGACATTTCATTCAGTCACTCTGGGTATTATAGTGATGAAATTTTATTCATGTTCTTTGGATATTATAGTGATGACACGCTTTTTCAAAGATTAATATGTGTACACAATTCATAAAACCTTAGTTGAGAAATCTTGTCAGTTGTGTCTGGATTTCATGCAAAGGTGCAAAACCTTGGGTAAAACACCAGTGATTCGGACGTAGTTCTGAATAGTTGACTAGACCATTTTTTTCACATTTTATATGATTTTAGAAACATTAAGGGATGTTGCATATTCATTCATTGATTTTTTTATTAGACACGGCTGCGTAATATGGGGTACAATGCTCAAATGAGCATAATTTCCACAACACACAAAACCCACACAAAATTAACAAAAATGTAGATGGCGCTACCATATTTGGTTTGCGGTGCACTCATTCCATTATATATGTTGGAGCGGATCTGGCCCATCTGCCGATGAGCTTGGCCCATATGAGGATCCGTTATTGGGCTGCCCATCTGCAGATGGGCAGCCCAATAACGGATTTGATACCATGCACTTTCTGGCCCGTCTGCGGATGGGCTTGGCCCAATAACCGATTTTAGTTTTTGTTAGTTTTACGTTATTTTTTTTATTATCTTGATGACTTTTGTACTCAGACAAACATTTCTCAGAACTTAAATGGATTTGCCTGCTCTTGGGGTGTCCAACACACTTGTTATTCCCTCTGAAGCCAAGCTCGGAGAAGAGGTCAGCAAGTATTTACGGGTAGTTCGTGTTGATATTCTGTTTTAAATCGCCAAGAACATCCGCGAGAGGGAGGTGGACCATGCAGGATATCGAAAGACCTTTGCTCATGTTAGTGCTTCATTTATCATGTAAGGTGTATCCGATATTAAGTTGGTGAATTGGTCATACCTAAATGCGTTTACCCTTAAGTGTTATTATAGTGTTAGTGACAACCAAGTTAACTAGAAAGCACTCCCAGAGCACATGCCTCCGCCACCGCCTGTATACGTACCAATGAAAGTACACTCATTTATATGACATGAAATAGTATATGGCCTTTTAAAAAAAAAGGTACAACCCTATCAAAATAGTGTGCCATTTAAACCACCGTATTATCATAATTCATTCAATTTATATAATATAGATTTATTTTACATATATGTTTTTTGTCCCGAATCCAAACAGGGTCTATAAATGAGTTTAGAATAGTTTTTATAGTAAGCTGAGCTAAATTTTTATTCGATAACAGTATCCCACACAGACCGAAATTATTGCAAGTATTAACTACGAATTTTGGTAGTTTTATCGTATAAATTTTATCTCTTCATTATTTATCTTCTGAGTATAAAGTATAATTATATTTATCCAAAATGGTTTATAAGGAGTCTTGTCACAATTTAAATTTTATATTTATATTTATATTTTATATATTAAAACAAATTTATATATTAAACATCGTGATGATTGCTTGTTTCAGAGATCTAGTTATTTATCAGTTATATCTTATAAATTGTTATATATTAAAAATAAAATAAACTTTACTATGTTACTGTGAAAGATATGTAAAACATAACCCTATCGTTTTGTTTAAATTTATTTTGTGGCGTTTTTGCCCTGGCCTTTGCAAAGACACTACTCTCCGGCAATGACCCCTGCAGCCAAAACTACATTAAAACTCGGCATCATCTCTGTGATAACCTGAAAAAAGGAGTACTGTCCGACCTACCTGCTGCTCTCATCACAAGGACGCCAACAATTCTGTACGAATGCTAAGTAGAGAGCTTATCGTTAAGACACTTCTCCAAAAGAAACTGTATCAAGATGTGCATGTTATTGTTGTGAAAGTGCATGATTGTGATTGACTCTGAGATCAAATGACTCATGAGAGAGTGTTTGCTACATATATTACACTATTCTATTGTCAAAATATGTGGTAACCTCGATAATTATGTGGATATTAAAAATGAATATGAGAAACTGATTTGTACCACATATAATTTCTCCTTAGTAAATTGTATGTACCGTGGAAGTCGCATTTATGTGGTAATGTTAATGAAATTTTTTTCGCAACAGCTGTAATTACTCTTTGGTAAAAAGTGAACCTCATTAAACTCTTAACCTCACACGAATGCAATGTAGACTAATTAAGAATTGTGTGTAAAAGGTTATTTAATAGGGTTTTGTAACACTGAATGCACATCTATGTAGTTTTCTATGCACATCTATGAAATTTTGATGATAAAATTATTGATTTAAGGCTGTGATAGTGATTTATGTTTCAATTAACACATTTAACTTCTGAGAAATGTTTGTCTGAGTTCAAAAGTCATCAAGATAATAAAATAATAACGTATTACTAACAAAAACTAAAATTGGTTATTGGGCCAAGCCCATCTGCAGATGGGCCAGAAAGTGCATGGTATCAAATCCGTTATTGGGCTGCCCATCTGCAGATGGGCAGCCCAATAACGGATCCTCATATTGGCCAAGCCCATTGGCAGATCCGCAAACGGGCTCCAACATATATACGCGTATATACAATACTCTGGGAGTATCTTGCCTGTCCATTGTTTACAGACGATGGACGGAGGCCGCGCTATGATTAATATAACAGACGAGCTAAAATGTATGTTAACGCGACAAGAGAGGTTTTGTTGACAGAGTAATGTTATTTTACTTGTATCTCCCCTCACAGAATGAGCCTTTACTACCTGATATCACTGACTAGGTCGCTCAAAGATGCCAATAAAGACTTGAGGGCCCAGCTGCATTATGTAAGTACACACATGCAAAAAAATATACTGGCGTTGATATTATTACTCGTAGAGTTGATATTCATATTACTATTAATTTTGTCTTTAAGGAAATCTAAGCACTTTGTTCTGGCATACAGCTGGTGTTTCATTAAAAGAAATAATGTGCATATTGTAAGTAAATATTCATGTTGGAGATGATATTGTGCCCCTTCATATCAGTTATTTTCATCTATATCCCTGTAAACATTCTCTTTCGTTCTCTCTCTGTCTGCTTGTCTGTCTCTCCAATTCTCTCCCTGCCTGCTTGTCTGTCTCTCCCTTTCTCTCCCTGTCTGCTTGTCTGTTTCTCTCTTTCTCTCCCTGTCTGCTTCTCTCTCTCTCTCTCTCTCTCTCTCTGCTTGTCTGTCTGTCTCTCTCTCTCTCTCTCTCTCTGCTTGTCTGTCTCTCTCTTGCTCTCCCTGAGACAAGAGGTGCCCGTAAAAGAGGGGTGACTGACCTTTATCTCCAAGTCTGCCTCTTACGGGAACGCCTCGCATTTGGAGAGATGTTCATAAATGAGTTGAGTGATAGGTGACCGTAAATGAGAAACATCTGTAAGGATAATTTGCTCTGTATTATGATCCATTTTATCTTCATAACAGGAGCGAACAGAAGAGAAGAAAAAGATATATGCAATGGCTGATGGTAAGTCGTCTTCCTTACAGTGATACATGTGATTTATTAATCAGAATATACTTATTATTTACATGCTTTTAGAATTTGCTAGGATGTAATATTATACAGGCGATAGTTAAAAAGTTAGAGAGTTTGGTAATGGTGTTTTGGATCACAGCACATTCTTTTTCTCAAATCGCTTCAAACGTACTTTTATCATAATGTGAGGTCTAATGTAAGAACATCAATGTAAGCTGGTATTCTACAGACCACGGACACTTGGACAACACATACAATTATAGGTATTCCACAGACCACAGACACTGGGACAGCACATGCAATTACAGGTATTCCACAGACCACGGACACTGGGACAGCACATGCAATTATAGTTATTCCACAGACCATGGACATTGCAACAACACTAGAATTATAGGTATTCCACAGACCACGGACACTGGGACAGCACATACAATTATAGGTATTCCACGGACCACGGACACTGGGACAGCACAGCCTATTATAGGTATTCCTCAGACCACAGACACTGGGACAGCACATGCTATTAAAGGGTTTTCCACAGACACTGGAAAAAAACATACAATTATAGGTATTCCACAGACCACGGATACTGGGACAACACATGAAATTATAGGTATTCCACAGGCCATGAACACCAGGACAACACATACAATTATAGGTATTCCACATACAACAAACACTGGGACAGTACATACATTTATAGGTATTCAACAGACCACGAACACTGGGACAATACATACAATTATAGGTATTCCACAGACCAAGGACACTGGGACAGTACTACAATTATAGGTATTTCACAGACCATGGACACTGGGACAGCACATACAATTATAGGTATTCCACAGACCACCAACACCGACTCAAACACCAGACACCTAAACTATAACAACTTCATTGTAATCTCCAATGATTTCGTTGATCATGCCTTAGGGAGACCTACTCCCGTACAAAACAAGTTGAGTTAACACGACAATTAGCGTCTTCTCTTTGAAATAAAATGATACCTGTCATAATTTTGTCCTTAAACTTTTGGCTTACATGAGTGTTAAAGGAAGTGGAAAGGGGCGATCGCTGGTACCAACATAATCTTAGTGGGAACGCTTCCTTTGTTGTTCGTTTTCTTTCGAGGCTTACAGCCGGTGTTTCACAACCGTGCATGTTCATGTTCGGGCTACAACACCTGTTAATCAGGAGATGCCCTGACTGATTTTGCCCATAAAAATGTAATACATGTTTCCGCTGGCTGAAACATCACGTGTTGCAGTGACTCAGGGACCCGATACACGGGGTCCCACTATGCTACGCATGTTATTTCATCTGAGACTTCTTGAGCCTTCGCACGAATCGCAAGGTTCTAAAGCGAATTTACATTCGGCTAATGAACTATAATGTCCATGCAGATAAGATATATCAGAGGACATGAAAGTCCATGTATGGACTAGTTTAAACTACTCTTTATTTGGGATCTGTCCCGCATGCGCAAAATCGGACTTCCGGTCCCGCCGCATTGGTATAGTTACGAGGCATACGTGGACCGTGTTTTCTCACACGCAGAACCATAACAAGCTGAACCATAAAGCAAAACTAAACTGATAGTGTGAAAGAAATGGCATAATATTGCTCCTGATTATGTCCTTTAAATTAAAAAAAAATGTTAACAACCCTTTCCTTTCCGTCTTTGGACATGTATGTGACTGAAGGCCATTTGACTGTCAGCCTTCCTTCCGCCAGAGGTGTGTTTTACTCAAGACGAACCTCTTCCAGATAGGCAAAGAGTACCTATCATAACTGTCAAAGTTCAAAATCAAAATTTATTACATTTCAAGGAAACACCTGTTTACATTTCACATGCGCATGCTTACAAAATATAACTTATTCCGTAAATTGCTTTCATTTCCTTAATGCTAAAACGCCATTATATATGTAATATGCCTTGAGACAGTTCTTATCTATTCTACCTGAACGGACTCCAATACCCTCTTCACTACATTTTGTACCTACGCCGTTCGTAGATTTAGCAGGCCCGGTGCACTGTGGGTCGTTGATTTGGCCACAAACCCTAACCAGCGCTGGCGTACTCTTTTAGTAGGATTCTGCCCAGTGTGACTGTCCGCTTTTTACTTGCCCATACATGTTTCAGACGTGACACTTAGTGTCGGAAATCGGAACTTGAGATCTGGATTTCTACCGAGTCTCGATTATCAGATATGCTGGTAACACTATTTAATCACTGGGTTTATAAGGTGATTATAAAAATTGTATTTAAAGGTTACTACAGTAGCAGAGAATTAATTAAACGGAAGCGTATTATTATTATGATAAACCAACTTAAGAACTGAATATATCATATTAACATTAACTTGGTATTTTAGGGAGTCACATGCGAGTAATCATATTTACTGGAAATCATGTGGGATAAAACGAGAAAATCATGTGGCATTAAACGAACCTGTGGTATTTCATTCCAGCCAAGAAAGAACAGAGAAGACAAGTCGCTTCAGGACAAAATGGCGCCCCCGGTGACCTTACGCAGTCAAATAGTCGTTCTAAAATCCACGGATTTTCGTCACTGGTGCAGCAAGTTTTAAAAAGAGAACGTAATGCCGCGGATGCCTCCAGCCGTGGTACAGACAGGCCGTCCGTTCCATCCAAACACCATCATGACGTCATTATAGAACATCCTAGCAGGTCCCGGGGCTCTCCAGTGGTTATTCGTGAACCACCAACAACGATTCGGGATTCTCCGGTTATAATTCGTGATGATTCACCTGCAATTATTCGAGATCCTGTAAGATTTACACGAGATTCTCCGGGAATGTTCCGAGATGCCGCAGGAATTATTCGAGAATCTCCAGCAATGTTTCAGGAGCCAGTGATTCGAGATTCTGGAATTATAATGCGGGATCCAGTTGCAATGACTCGAGATTCTCCGGGAATGTTTCACGATCCCCCGTCTGCTTCCGTAATCCGGCGAGCCCGCACGAACATTTCCGAGCCTGGTCCGGAACACGATGCTCTTTTTAACGAACCGCCACGTGGGCGGAGAATAGAACTTTCTCCTCAAGATTTTTTATTTAATGAACAGAGCAGAGGCGGAAGCAGGGACACGAGACCTCATGAAATCATGTTGACTGATAACGTGAGAAGTCAGTCCCCAGTACCTGGTCACAGTTATGTGAGGGCACGCTCACCTACAATGGATACAATAGACCGTGTACCTTCCATGAAAGTCATCCGCATGTCGCCGGACGAAGCAGGTCCGAAGTGTTTGTATTTGTATACATGAAGTAATTAAATCGAATCTAATTATTTTTATATTTTTTGGTGATAACATTAGTATTTACATTTCATATGTAATGCAAAATGGTCGTTCCATTATTTCGAAATTTTCATTAAACTGGTAAGGACACGTCCATGCGTTTAAAAGTGAAGATTAAGGTATTATTGGCCAATGTCATGTATTAAACGTATACTTATTAACGACGGAACTTGAGCGAATTACGAAATGTCACGAAGTTAAACTTAGTAGTCCTTCAATCAACCCGCAGGTGTTTGTGAAAATAGTAAACCATTTGTTACGATTACAGCCGCATTAAGACACCAGAATCCGAATGTCCGGATTCTCCATCCGGATGAGTTCGAACAGATGACAAGGTCACCATCACCTCAAGGTCACCCGTCAAGTCAAATGCCAAGGTCATACAACACGCGTCCACCTGTCGCAGTGGTTCATGGGAATCCTACGTCACACCTTCAGCACCAGGTGTCTCCACCAATCAGCAGGTATTATAAACATATACATATATATATATATATATATATATATATATATATATATATATATATATATATATGTAAACATGTATATATACACACATATATGTTTATATATATATATATATATATATATATATATAAATAAATTACAGTCAATATGTGAAATCAGTCATTTCATTTCACGTAATCCTGTGACCACCACTAAATTGTTCGGGCATTATGAAATGACTGAAATGTATGGCCAGTCATTACACGAAATGGCAGGATTCAAAAGTATGAACACGTGACAGCATAAGCTGAAACCATGGTATAATCGTCAGAAAAGGTTCACCCGCCAGTTTAGTAGGTGCAAAGACTCAGTGATACTCTGTTTATTGGTTTAATGCTGAAGAAATAAATATCAATTTATTTTTAAGCGAAACTTCTATAAAAGCTTGTCCAATATTCCTGGTTGAGTGTACCAGTGTTATGTATACCAAGGGTTAGCCAGCTCTAAGAGATGTTAAAGAAAGGCTATAAAGCATACATCTTTTCATTTAGAAAATCAACTTTGTTGATATTTAAATAATGATTAAAGTTCTGCTCTTATGGCTTTAATTTTTCATTTATTAGATTTAAACCTATTTACAGCTTAAAATATAGCTAACAGAACACTTGCATTTAATGCTACACAAAAAAAAACTTAATGTCTTCATGTCATAATTAAACCTTAAAATTTGTAAGTAAATACTTGTGTTAGATTATATTATTTTATCACATTTGAATATTTTTTAAAAATGTACTTAATAATTATAAATTTGCAATACATAGAGCCTGCGATACGAGGCCTGTTAAACTGACACAAACATGGAGACTTTCTACACTGCTCACTGGTGATTGCCACCTGAGACCCCATATTATAGACGGCATCTTAGTCCTCTGCTCAGCAAATACATTTTTCTGCTCTACTCGCCTGAGTTGGAATTCTTCTGGAAACGTAAATTGTTAAGTTTTGTCGTCTGTGTTATATATTTAACACGTTTTCATATCGCTCTAGGGCAGGACGGATGGAAAAAACGTACACAATAGAAAAGATGTAACAAGAAGCTACGGCAGATGGCGCTGGGTATCGGCGGCTGACTTCTCGGCACGGGTTTCTGCATGTGTTCTGTTACCGGCGACAATCGCCATGTACAAGATGTAGGTCTAACACACCTAAGTTCGGGCGCTAAGGAAGAGGCTTTTGAAAATAAATTCAGATATGAGAGCGGACCTTTCGCCGTGCAGCAAATAAAAGAAAAGCGAAGCTGGTACATCAGAACAGCAAAATGTATAGCAATACAGACGAGACGAAAAATGTTATATTATCTGGGACCGACAGCCTAGGAAAAAGAACAACCTTTGTGAAAATTAAGTTATGAAGTGGTGAGAAATTCTAAATACCAGTTAGTCGTACGATTGACTTCCCTGGTGGTTTAATTTGATCATATGATATATGACATTGTTTTTAGGTATACTGAAGCAACGGAATTCAGAAAAAAATAGACACATGAACGGTGAACATTCATTACAGCTTGGCTGTAAGGGCCTCCCCACAGGTTGTGTTTCACTGAATTAACGCAAGATGGCGCTGTAATGCAGACGCAGTATTTCCGTATTTAATGCTGAACAAATTTAAGTACACTATTATTCCCGCGTGTATTGCAGTTCGTATACTTAAACATGAATGTTAAAGAATCTTAACAAGGTATGATTCAATACATGGGGTGTTTTGACAACAACACTATAGGTAGACCCTGAAGCTGGTGAACGAATACATACGTTATGGCATTCTTTATTGTTTATAGATGAAACGAACAACATATTTCTTTATATCTCACAACAGGATGTTATTACATTCATTTACAAATCTTATATATATATAAAAAAAATAAATGAACTTAGTTATTGTCCCGGAGACACGTGTATCAGGTACAGTGGTTCAGCCCGGGATGAAGAAAGTGCCACGTGATCACAGAAGTAAACAGGTCTCATCCAGTCTAGGATACTAAGTATTTGTCTTTATAAGCCAGTGTGTACATAAGGCGGAATCTGGAATAAAATGATAAATAATAACTCTGTCGTTTGATGTTGCACTTGTTCGTGTTTAAATTGTTTAATTTTCTATAATACGCACAAGGTATCTGTTAAAACAAGTGTACAACCCCTAAAATAACCAAGCCCTGTCCTACCTGTTTCATTACAAACGCGTCCATATCGCAAATACTTTTGTGAGCATTATAGCATGTGTCTGCTTGGACCTCACAGGGCCTACACGGTGTCTGAGCTAATGAGCCTTTCTTTCATCCGACATACGATCGAGCTTGGATCGAAATAAAGAAAAACAGAGCAAAATTTGTTATATCAACAATAAAAAAGCTTCATTTTAAAGAGTAAATGACCGTGTTAAATGATTATATCATTGAATAAGTGTATGGTCAACCATTAGAGCCATGAGACCTGATATCGCTGAAGCCTGTTAGAATACATCTCGTTTCTTGTCGGAACATTTGTATATGTACATAAGATATACAGAGCCTATTACCACGGCAAGATCATTACCCAGCGTCTGTCCAGCGTGTCCTCACTGAGTGATGCGGTCGGCTGACTTTATTGCTGCTTTTAAGTACTGGGCGGAGGCAAGCGATTTCATTGTCACCCTTCTCCACTAAGCCCGGTCGTTAACCTTCTCCACTCAGCCCGGTCGTTAACCTTCTCCACTCAGCCCGGTCGTTAACCTTCTCCACTCAGCCCGGTCGTTACCCTTTCTCCACTCAGCCCGGTCGTTACCCTTCTCCACTCAGCCCAGTCGTTAACCTTCTCCACTCAGCCCGGTCGTTAACCTTCTCCACTCATCCCCGGTCGTTAACCTTCTCCACTCAGCCCGGTCGTTAATCTTCTCCACTCAGCCCGGTCGTTAACCTTCTTCACTCAACCCGGTCGTTACCCTTTCTCCACTCAGCCCGGTCGTTAACCTTCTCCACTCATCCCCGGTCGTTAACCTTCTTCACTCAGCCCGGTCGTTAACCTTCTCCACTCAGCCCGGTCGTTAACCTTCTCCACTCAGCCCGGTCGTTAACCTTCTTCACTCAACCCGGTCGTTACCCTTTCTCCACTCAGCCCGGTCGTTAACCTTCTCCACTCAGCCCGGTCGTTAACCTTCTTCACTCAACCCGGTCGTTACCCTTTCTCCACTCAGCCCGGTCGTTAACCTTCTCCACTCAGCCCGGTCGTTAACCTTCTCCACTCAGCCCGGTCGTTAACCTTCTCCACTCATCCCCGGTCGTTAACCTTCTCCACTCATCCCCGGTCGTTAACCTTCTCCACTCAGCCCGGTCGTTAACCTCCTCCACTCAGCCCGGTCGTTAATCTTCTCCACTCAGCCCGGTCGTACCCTTCTCCACTCAGCCCGGTCGTTAACCGTTGTATGTTCTAGCTGGGACGAGTGAATTCGAAAATTTTGTAGTCTTCGATGTTAGTGCCAACCGCTGCTACAATCCCGGTACATGCATGGCCCCTATATTATATTAGGGGAATCACGGACTCTCGGGTGACCACATATGTGACACAAAATGTGTTTTAGAATGTGAAAGGATAGAATATGGAAAATGCAAAATTAAGAAGTAAAATTCTATTAAAATTGAACACTGATATATGCATCTTTTAATCACATTTGAAAAATAACTATACCAGTTAGCTAAATAATTATGTTTGGTATGGGCATAATAGAAATATTCTTCATTTAAGCGCAATTAAAGTTCAGGTGGAGTTTGTTTATATTTTCACATTAAAATTCAGATTTTTCATATGACCAAAGATGGTATAGTAAGCTACCAGCTAATGCATGGATTCAACGACTTGTCATGTTGTTGGTTATGTTGTAATCTTTCCCCTGAGCAGTCACCGTGGGGCAGGGACAGCGATTGATTTTTAGCTCAGCTGACTATCCATTAACAGGGCACAAATTGTAACCGCTGGACCTGGAATCTCTAAACTTTACATCCAGGGAGGTCCATGAAAAATCAATGATAAAAAAACCTGAAATTAGGTCTCTGTTACCTATATCCTCCGTGCTATGGGTCTCACAAGTACCCGCCAGAATAATCAAATATTTGATACAAAAGCTCAAGTATCTGAATAACTACTGCATTGATCACCATGATTTTTGGCATGAATATTGATCATGGAATGTTCCATGAATTTCCCCAAACTGGTGGGGCCACCTGTATTTTTCTAATTTTTACGAATGTTTTTCTTTATTTTTGGTACTTTCAAAGAAGCTGTCATCTGTCAACAGGGCACAAATTATAACCTCTGGACCTGGAATCTTTTAACTTGAAATGCAGGGAGGCCCATAAAAAGTCTCTGCGGAAACCTGAAATTAGGTCTCTGTTATCCATATCCTCCAAGCTATGGGGCTCGTAAATACCCGTCATAATAATAAAAAAATCTGTTACAAAAGCTTCAGTATCTGAATAACTACTGCATTGATCACCATGATTCTTTGTATGGATATTGATCATGGAAAGTTGCCATCAGTGCCTGCAAACTGGTGGCGCCACTTTTATTTTTCTATTTTTTACGATTTTTTTTCTCTATTTTTGATACTTTCAAAGAATCTGTCATCTGTTAACAGGGCACAAATTATAACCTCTCGACCTGGAATCTTCTAACTTGACATGCAGGGAGGACCATAAAAAGTCTCTGCGGAAACCTGAAATTAGGTCTCTGTTATCCATATCCTCCAAGCTATGGGGCTAGTAAGTACCCCTCAGAATAATTAAAAATCTGATACAAAAGCTAGAGTATCTGAATAACTAATGCATTATTCACGATGATTTTTTGCACGAATATTGATCATGGAGTGTTCCATCAGTTCCTGCAACTGGTGAGGCCACCTGTATTTTTCTAATTTTTACGTTTTTTTTTTCCTCTTTTTTTTATACCTTCAAAGAAGCTGTCATCTGTTAACAGGACACAAATGGTAACTGCTGGACCTTGAATCTTCTAACTTGACATGCGTGGAGGTCCATAAAAAATCTCCTAGAAAACCTGAAATTAGGTCTCTGTTACCTATTTTCTCTGAGCTATGGGTATTGAAAGTACCCCCCCCCCAAAAAAAAAAATAAAGAATTTGATACAAAAGCTTCAATATCAGAATAATTACTGCCTTGATCACCATGATTCTTTGCATGAATATTGGTCATGGAGTTCCTTCAAACTGGTGGCGCAACGTGTATTTTTTCTAATTTTTACGATTTTTTTCTCTATTTTTGATACTTTCAAAGAAGCTGTCATCTGTTAACAGGGCACAAATCGTAACCACTAGACCTTGAATCTTCTAATTTGACATCAAAGGAGGTCCACAGAAAAGTCTGTATGGAAATCTGAAATACAGTCTCTGTTACCCATATCCTCCGAGCTATGGGGCGGGCTCGAAAGTACCCCCCTGAATAATTAAAAATGCGATACAAAAACTCTGCGTTAGTTTCCAGAGAACTCCTGTGAGACCCTTGGACCAATCTTTCTGAAACCCAGCATAGTTGTTTCTTCACTTATGTTTTGCGCCAAACAAAAACAGGTGGCACCACCAGCAATCCTTTCTGTGTAGTACGAATCTGGGTGTCTTTTAGATAACCAGCCGTAGAAGAATACAAATGGTAGGAATATTAATGGTTGCGATATCAGGTATTCCAAGTTAACTTTTGGTTAATAGTTTGAAGTCTGAAAAAAGATCCAAGGTACACCTGTCATTTAGAAATAATGGTGTATGGGTGTATAATTTGACGACTATAAGGAACTATTAGGGAGAGAAATTCTTAAAAGTATGCCAACGGACAGAGTCATCGGATTTGGACAAACAGTTTAGTGAAAATATCAAATATTTTATTTAAAATTAAGAAAAGAAAGTGACTCTGTCACTTTAAAATGAATATTAGGCTAACCTGTGAAATTTCATTTAAAAATAGTATCCTGATTAAACACCTAAAAAAACTGGAAAAGTTTGAAAATCAATTCTATACCAAATAAAGTTCTAAAAAGTCACAATGTAATGTTGATCTTCCAACGAAGATCCGGTGCCTGATTGTTGGAATAAATCACTTATTACCCCTATCTTGAATAAAGGGAAGGATCCGCTTGAGCCTCTGAGATACAGAGGCATTTTATTGTTATCTTGTGTAGGAAAAATTTGAGCGTATTAACTGAACGACGAATATCCTTGTTTTCCGATTCATTTGGGCTACTAGCTGAAGAATGAAATGAGTTTTGAAGGGGTCGGTCATGGATTGTTCATACTTTGATTCTTACAAGCAGTGTGACCAATTACATCAATCTGGGTGAAAGAGGAATTTGTAGCCCTAATCGACAAGCAAGAAAAAGTCAGAATGAATGGGTAACTTCTCTTTCGCTAAAGCTAAATATTTATGTTAATTATATAATGCACTGTATTAGCCTATATAATGCACAAAGATACCCGCACAGGGTCATTAAAGTACCAGCAGTAAAACAGATGCCTGCACTTGGTCGTTACCATATACAAGCAGTAACAAAAATACCCGTGCATGGTCCTTATAATACGAGCAATAACAAAGATACCCGTGCATGGTCGTTAAAATACGAGCAGGAACAAAGATACCCGTGCATGGTCGTGAAAATACGAGCAGTAACAAAGATACCCGTGCATGGTCGTGAAAATACGAGCAGGAACAAAGATACCCGTGCATGGTCGTTAAAATACCAGCAGTAACAGAGATACCCTTGCTTGGTTGTTAAAATACGAGCAGTAACAAAGAAACCCGCACATGGTCGTTAAAATACGATCAGTAACAAACATACCCGTTCATGATCGTAAAATACAAGCAGTAACAAAGATACCCGTGCATGGTCGTTAAAATACGAGCGGTAACAAAGATACCCGTGCGTGGTCATTAAATACATGCGTAACAAAGATACCCGTGCATGGTCGTTAAAATACGAGCAGTAACAAAGATACCCGCACATGGTCGTTAAAATAGGAGCAGTAACAAAGATACCCATGCATGGTCGTTAAAATATGAGCAGTAACAAAGATAACCGTGCATGGTCGTTAAAATACGAGCAGTAACAAAGATACCCGTGCATGGCCCTTATAATACGAGCAGTAAAAAAGATACCCGTGCTTGGTCATTAAAGTACATGCGTAACAAAGATACCCGTGCATGGTCCTTATAATACGAGCAGTAACAAAGATACCCGTGCTTGGTCGTTAAAATACGAGCAGTAACAAAGACACTCGTGCTTGGTCGTTAAAATGCGAACATTAACAAAGATACCCATGCATGGTCGTTAAAATACTAGCAGTAACAAAGATACCCGTACATGGTCGTTAAAATACGAGCAGTAACAAAGATTGCCGTGCATGGTCGTTAATATACGAGCAGTAACAAAGATACCCGCACATGGTCGTTAAAATACGAGCAGTAACAAATATACCCGCACATGGTCGTTAAAATACGATCAGTAACAAATATATACCCGTTCATGGTCGTAACATACAAGCAGTAACAAAGATACCCGTGCATGGTCGTTAAAAGACGTGCAGTAACAAAGATACCCGTGCATGGTCCTTATAATACGAGCAGTAACAAAGATACCCGTGCATGGTCGTTAAAATACGAGCAGTAACAAAGATACCCGTGCATGGTTCTTATAATACGAGCAGTAAAAAAGATACCCGTGCTTGGTCGTTAAAGTACATGCGTAACAAAGATACCCGTCCATGGTCCTTATAATACGAGCAGTAACAAAGATACCCGTGCTTGGTCGTTAAAATACGAGCATTAACAAAGATACCCGTGCATGGTCGTTAAAGTACATGCGTAACAAAGAAACCCTTGCATGGTCGTTAAAATACGAGCAGTAACAAAGATACCCGTGCATGGTCGTTAAAATACGAGCAGTAACAAAGAAACCCATGCATGGTCGTTAAAATACGAGCAGTAACAAAGATACCAGTGCATGGTCGTTAAAATACGAGCAGTAACAAAGATACCCGTGCATGGTTCTTATAATACGAGCAGTAAAAAAGATACCCGTGCTTGGTCGTTAAAGTACATGCGTAACAAAGATACCCGTCCGTGGTCCTTATAATACGAGCAGTAACAAAGATACCCGTGCTTGGTCGTAAAAATACGAGCATTAACAAAGATACTCGTGCTTGGACGTTAAAGTGCGAACAATAACAAAGATACCCGGGCATTGTCGTTAAAATACGAGCAGTAACAAAGATACCCGCACATGGTCGTTGAAATACGCACAGTTACAAAGATTGCCGTGCATGGTCGTTAAATACGAGCAGTAACAAAGAAACCCGAAAATGGTCGTTAAAATGCGAGCAGTAAAAAATATACCCGCACATTGTCGTTCAAATACGATCAGTAACAAACATATACCCGTTCATGGTCGTAAAATACAAGCAGTAAGAACGATACCCGTGCATGGTCGTTTAAAGACGAGCAGTAACTAAGATAACCGTGCATGGTCCTTATAATACGAGCAGTAACAAAGATACCCGTGCATGGTCGTTCAAATACGAGCAGGAACAAAATTACCGGTGCATGGTCGTGAAAATATGAGTAGGAACAAAGATATCCGTGCATGGTCGTTATAATACGAGCAGTAACAAAGATACCCCTGCTTGGTCGTTAAAATACGAGCAGTAACAAAAATACCAGTGCATGGTCGTGAAAATACGAGCAGTAACAAAGATACTCGTGCATGGTCCTTATAATACGAGCAGTAACAAAGATACCCGTGCTTGGTCGTTAAAATACGAGCAGTAACAAAGACACTCGTGCTTGGTCGTTAAAGTACGAACAGTAACAAAGATACCCGCACATGGTCGTTAAAATACGAGCAGTAACAAAAATACCAGTGCATGGTCGTGAAAATACGAGCAGTAACAAAGATACCCGTGCATGGTCGTTAAATACGAGCAGTAACAAAGAAACCCGTGCATGGTCGTTAAAATACGAGCAGTAACAAAGATACCCGGGCATTGTCGTTAAAATACGAGCAGTAAGAAAAATACCCGCACATGGTCGTTGAAATACGCGCAGTTACAAAGATTGCCGTGCTTGGTCGTTAAAATATGAGCAGTAACAAAAATACCAGTGCATGGTCGTGAAAATACGAGCAGTAACAAAGATACCCGTGCATGGTCCTTATAATACGAGCAGTAACAAAGATACCCGCACATGGTCGTAAGATACGAGCAGTAACAAAGATACCTGCATATGGTCGTTAAAATGCGTTCAGTAACAAACATGCCCGTTCATGGTCGTAAAATACGAGCGGTAACAAAGATACCCGTGCATGGTCGTTAAAATACGAGCAGTAACAAAGATACTCGTTCTTGGTCGTTAAAGTACGAACAGTAACAAAGATACCCGGGCATTGTCGTTAAAATACGAGCAGTAACAAAAATACCCGCACATGGTCGTTGAAATACGCGCATTTACTAAGATTGCCGTGCATGATCGTTAAAATACGAGCAGTAACAAAGATACCCGCACATGGTCGTTAAAATACGAGCAGTAACATAGATACCAGCACATGGTCGTTAAAATACGAGCAGTAACAAACAAACCCGTACATGGTCGTAAAATACAAGCAGCAACAAAGATACCCGTGCTTGGTCGTTAAAATACGAGCGGTAACAAAGATACTTGTGCATGGTCGTTAAAGTACATGCGTAACAAAGATACCCGTGCATGTTCGGTAAAATACGAGCAGTAACAAAGACACCCGTGCATGGTCGTTAAAATACGAGCAGTAACAAAGATTGCCGTGCATGGTCGTTAAAATAGGAGCAGTAACAAAGATACCCGCACATGGTCGTTAAAATACGAGCAGTAACAAAGATACCCGCACATGGTCGTTAAAATACGATCAGTAACAAACATACCCGTTCATGGTCGTAAAATACAAGCAGTAACAAAGATACCCGTGCTTGGTCGTTAAAAAACGAGCGTAAACAAAGATACCCGTGCATGGTCGTTAAAGTACATGCTTAACAAAGAAACCCTTGCATGGTCGTTAAAATACCAGCAGTAACAAAGATACCCGTGCATGGTCGTTAAAATACGAGCAGTAACAAAGATACCCATGCATGGTCGTTAAAATACGAGCAGTAACAAAGATACCAGTGCATGGTCGTTAAAATACGAGCAGTAACAAAGATACCCGTGCATGGTTCTTATAATACGAGCAGTAAAAAAGATACCCGTGCTTGGTCGTTTAAGTACATGCGTAACAAAGATACCCGTGCATGGTCCTTATAATACGAGCAGTAACAAAGATACCCGTGCTTGGTCGTTAAAATACGAGCATTAACAAAGATACTCGTGCTTGGACGTTAAAGTGCGAACAATAACAAAGATACCCGGGCATTGTCGTTAAAATACGAGCAGTAACAAAGATACCCGCACATGGTCGTTGAAATACGCACAGTTACAAAGATTGCCGTGCATGGTCGTTAAAATACGAGCAGTAACAAAGATACCCGCACATGGTCGTTAAAATACGAGCAGTAACAAAGATACCCGTGCATGGTCGTTAAAATACGAGCAGTAACAAAGATTGGCGTGCATGGTCGTTAAAATACGAGCAGTAATAAAGATACCAGCACATGGTCGTTAAAATACGAGCAGTAACAAATATACCCGCACATTGTCGTTCAAATACGATCAGTAACAAACATATACCCGTTCATGGTCGTAAAATACAAGCAGTAAGAACGATACCCGTGCATGGTCGTTTAAAGACGAGCAGTAACTAAGATACCCGTGCATGGTCCTTATAATACGAGCAGTAACAAAGATACCCGTGCATGGTCGTTAAAATACGAGCAGGAACAAAATTACCGGTGCATGGTCGTGAAAATATGAGTAGGAACAAAGATATCCGTGCATGGTCGTTATAATACGAGCAGTAACAAAGATACCCGTGCTTGGTCGTTAAAATACGAGCAGTAACAAAAATACCAGTGCATGGTCGTGAAAATACGAACAGTAACAAAGATACTCGTGCATGGTCCTTATAATACGAGCAGTAACAAAGATACCCGTGCTTGGTCGTTAAAATACGAGCAGTAACAAAGACACTCGTGCTTGGTCGTTAAAGTACGAACAGTAACAAAGATACCCGCACATGGTCGTTACAATACGAGCAGTAACAAAAATACCAGTGCATGGTCGTGAAAATACGAGCAGTAACAAAGATACCCGTGCATGGTCGTTAAAATACGAGCAGTAACAAAGAAACCCGTGCATGGTCGTTAAAATACGAGCAGTAACAAAGATACCCGGGCATTGTCGTTAAAATACGAGCAGTAAGAAAAATACCCGCACATGGTCGTTGAAATACGCGCAGTTACAAAGATTGCCGTGCTTGGTCGTTAAAATATGAGCAGTAACAAAAATACCAGTGCATGGTCGTGAAAATACGAGCAGTAACAAAGATACCCGTGCATGGTCCTTATAATACGAGCAGTAACAAAGATACCCGCACATGGTCGTAAGATACAAGCAGTAACAAAGATACCTGCATATGGTCGTTAAAATGCGTTCAGTAACAAACATGCCCGTTCATGGTCGTAAAATACAAGCAGTAACAAAGATAACCGTGCATGGTCGTTTAAATACGAGCGGTAACAAAGATACCCGTGCATGGTCGTTAAAATACGAGCAGTAACAAAGATACCCGTGCTTGGTCGTTAAAATACGAGCATTGACAAAGATACTCGTGCTTGGTCGTTAAGGTGCGAACAGTAACAAAGATACCCGCACATGGTCGTTGAAATACGCACATTTACAAAGATTGCCATGCATGGTTGTTAAAATACGAGCAGTAGCAAAGATACCCGCACATGGTAGTTAAAATACGAGCAATAACAAAGATACCCGTGCATGGTCGTTAAAATACGAGCGGTAACAAAGATAACCGTGCATGGTCGTTAAAGTACATGCGTAACCAGTGCATGGTCGTTAAAATACGAGCAGTAACAAAGATACCCGTGCATGGTCGTTTAAATACGAGCAGTAACAAAGATACCCGTGCATGGTCGTTAAAATACGAACAGTAACAAAGATACCAGTGGATGGTCGTTAAAATACGAGCAGAAACAAAGATACCCATGCATGGTCCTTATAATACGAGCAGTAAAAAAGATACCCGTGCTTGGTCGTTAAAGTACATGCGTAACAAAGATACCCGTGCATGGTCCTTAAGATACGAGCAGTAACAAAGATACCCGTGCTTGGTCGTTAAAATACGAGCAGTAACAAAGATACCCGTGCATGGTTCTTATAATACGAGCAGTAAAAAAGATACCCCTGCTTGGTCGTTAAAGTACATGCGTAACAAAGATACCCGTGCATGGTCCTTATAATACGAGCAGTAACAAAGATACCCGTGCTTGGTCGTTAAAATACGAGCATTAACAAAGATACTCGTGCTTGGACGTTAAAGTGCGAACAATAACAAAGATACCCGGGCATTGTCGTTAAAATACGAGCAGTAACAAAGATACCCGCACATGGTCGTTGAAATACGCACAGTTACAAAGATTGCCGTGCATGGTCGTTAAAATACGAGCAGTAACAAAGATACCCGCACATGGTCGTTAAAATACGAGCAGTAACAAAGATACCCGTGCATGGTCGTTAAAATACGAGCAGTAACAAAGATTGGCGTGCATGGTCGTTAAAATACGAGCAGTAATAAAGATACCAGCACATGGTCGTTAAAATACGAGCAGTAACAAATATACCCGCACATTGTCGTTAAATTCGATCAGTAACAAACATATACCCGTTCATGGTCGTAAAATACAAGCAGTAAGAAAGATACCCGTGCATGGTCGTTTAAAGACGAGCAGTAACTAAGATACCCGTGCATGGTCCTTATAATACGAGCAGTAACAAAGATACCCGTGCATGGTCGTGAAAATACGAGCAGGAACAAAATTACCGGTGCATGGTCGTGAAAATATGAGTAGGAACAAAGATACCCGTGCATGGTCGTTATAATACGAGCAGTAACAAAGATACCCCTGCTTGGTCGTTAAAACACGAGCAGTAACAAAAATACCAGTGCATGGTCGTGAAAATACGAGCAGTAACAAAGATACTCGTGCATGGTCCTTATAATACGAGCAGTAACAAAGATACCCGTGCTTGGTCGTTAAAATACGAGCAGTAACAAAGACACTCGTGCTTGGTCGTTAAAATACGAACAGTAACAAAGATACCCGCACATGATCGTTAAAATACCAGCAGTAACAAAAATACCAGTGCATGGTCGTGAAAATACGAGCAGTAACAAAGATACCCGTGCATGGTCGTTAAAATACGAGCAGTAACAAAGAAACCCGTGCATGGTCGTTAAAATACGAGCAGTAACAAAGATACCCGGGCATTGTCGTTAAAATACGAGCAGTAACAAAAATACCCGCACATGGTCGTTGAAATACGCGCAGTTACAAAGATTGCCGTGCTTGGTCGTTAAAGTATGAGCAGTAACAAAAATACCAGTGCATGGTCGTGAAAATACGAGCAGTAACAAAGATACCCGTGCATGGTCCTTATAATACGAGCAGTAACAAAGATACCCGCACATGGTCGTAAGATACGAGCAGTAACAAAGATACCTGCATATGGTCGTTAAAATGCGTTCAGTAACAAACATGCCCGTTCATGGTCGTAAAATACAAGCAGTAACAAAAATAACCGTGCATGGTCGTTAAAATACGAGCGGTAACAAAGATACCCGTGCATGGTCGTTAAAATACGAGCAGTAACAAAGATATCCATGCATGGTCGTTAAAATACGAGCAGTAACAAAGATACCCGTGCATGGTCGTTAAAATACGAGCAGTAACAAAGATACCCATGCATGGTCGTTAAAATACGAGCAGTAACAAAGATACCCGTGCATGGTCGTTAAAATACGAGCAGTAACAAAGATACCCGTGCATGGTCCTTATAATACGAGCAGTAAAAAAGATACCCGTGCTTGGTCTTTAAAGTACATGCGTAACAAAGATACCCGTGCATGGTCCTTAAGATACGAGCAGTAACAAAGATACCCGTGCTTGGTCGTTAAAATACGAGCATTGACAAAGATACTCGTGCTTGGTCGTTAAGGTGCGAACAGTAACAAAGATACCCGCACATGGTCGTTGAAATACGCACATTTACCAAGATTGCCATGCATGGTTGTTAAAATACGAGCAGTAGCAAAGATACCCGCACATGGT
Organism: Sipunculus nudus; assembly: GCA_026874595.1. Taxonomy (NCBI): domain Eukaryota; kingdom Metazoa; phylum Annelida; class Sipuncula; order Golfingiida; family Sipunculidae; genus Sipunculus; species Sipunculus nudus. Next base: position 68,296,562 of record CM049310.1, read on the forward strand.
AGTTAAAATACGAGCAGTAACAAAGATACCCGTGCATGGTCGTTAAAATACGAGCGGTAACAAAGATAACCGTGCATGGTCGTTAAAGTACATGCGTAACCAGTGCATGGTCGTTAAAATACGAGCAGTAACAAAGATACCCGTGCATGGTCGTTTAAATACGAGCAGTAACAAAGATACCCATGCATGGTCGTTAAAATACGAGCAGTAACAAAGATACCAGTGCATGGTCGTTAAAATACGAGCAGAAACAAAGATACCCGTGCATGGTCCTTATAATACGAGCAGTAAAAAAGATACCCGTGCTTGGTCGTTAAAGTACATGCGTAACAAAGATACGCGTGCATGATCGTTAAAATACCAGCAGTAACAAAAATACCCGTGCATGGTCGTTAAAATACGAGCAGTAACAAAGAAACCCGTGCATGGTCGTTAAAATAGGAGCAGTAACAAAGATACCCGGGCATTGTCGTTAAAATACGAGCAGTAACAAAAATACCCGCACATGGTCGTTGAAATACGCGCAGTTACAAAGATTGCCGTGCTTGGTCGTTAAAGTACGAGCAGTAACAAAAATACCAGTGCATGGTCGTGAAAATACGAGCAGTAACAAAGATACCCGTGCATGGTCCTTATAATACGAGCAGTAACAAAGATACCCGCACATGGTCGTAAGATACGAGCAGTAACAAAGATACCTGCATATGGTCGTTAAAATGCGTTCAGTAACAAACATGCCCGTTCATGGTCGTAAAATACAAGCAGTAACAAAAATAACCGTGCATGGTCGTTAAAATACGAGCGGTAACAAAGATACCCGTGCATGGTCGTTAAAATACGAGCAGTAACAAAGATATCCATGCATGGTCGTTAAAATACGAGCAGTAACAAAGATACCCGTGCATGGTCGTTAAAATACGAGCAGTAACAAAGATACCCATGCATGGTCGTTAAAATACGAGCAGTAACAAAGATACCCGTGCATGGTCGTTAAAATACGAGCAGTAACAAAGATACCCGTGCATGGTCCTTATAATACGAGCAGTAAAAAAGATACCCGTGCTTGGTCGTTAAAGTACATGCGTAACAAAGATACCCGTGCATGGTCCTTAAGATACGAGCAGTAACAAAGATACCCGTGCTTGGTCGTTAAAATACGAGCATTGACAAAGATACTCGTGCTTGGTCGTTAAGGTGCGAACAGTAACAAAGATACCCGCACATGGTCGTTGAAATACGCACATTTACCAAGATTGCCATGCATGGTTGTTAAAATACGAGCAGTAGCAAAGATACCCGCACATGGTAGTTAAAATACGAGCAGTAACAAAGATACCCGTGCATGGTCGTTAAAATACGAGCGGTAACAAAGATAACCGTGCATGGTCGTTAAAGTACATGCGTAACCAGTGCATGGTCGTTAAAATACGAGCAGTAACAAAGATACCCGTGCATGGTCGTTTAAATACGAGCAGTAACAAAGATACCCATGCATGGTCGTTAAAATACGAGCAGTAACAAAGATACCAGTGCATGGTCGTTAAAATACGAGCAGAAACAAAGATACCCGTGCATGGTCCTTATAATACGAGCAGTAAAAAAGATACCCGTGCTTGGTCGTTAAAGTACATGCGTAACAAAGATACGCGTGCATGGTCCTTAAGATACGAGCAGTAACAAAGATACCCGTGCTTGGTCGTTAAAATACGAGCATTGACAAAGATACTCGTGCTTGGTCGTTAAAGTGCGAACAGTAACAAAGATACCCGCACATGGTAGTTAAAATATGAGCAGTAACAAAGATACCCGCACATGGTAGTTAAAATACGAGCAATAACAAAGATACCCGCGCATGGTCGTTAAAATACGAGCGGTAACAAAGATACCCGTGCTTGGTCGTTAAAGTACATGCGTAACAAAGATACCCGTGCATGGTCCTTAAGATACGAGCAGTAACAAAGATACCCGTGCTTGGTCGTTAAAATACGAGCATTGACAAAGATACTCGTGGTTGGTCGTTAAAGTGCGAACAGTAACAAAGATACCCGCACATGGTAGTTAAAATATGAGCAGTAACAAAGATACCCGCACATGGTAGTTAAAATACGAGCAGTAACAAAGATACCCGCACATGGTCGTTGAAATACGCACAGTTACAAAGATTGCCGTGCATGGTCGTTAAAATACGAGCAGTAACAAAGATACCCGCACATGGTCGTTAAAATACGAGCAGTAACAAAGATACCCGTGCATGGTCGTTAAAATACGAGCAGTAACAAAGATTGGCGTGCATGGTCGTTAAAATACGAGCAGTAATAAAGATACCAGCACATGGTCGTTAAAATACGAGCAGTAACAAATATACCCGCACATTGTCGTTAAATTCGATCAGTAACAAACATATACCCGTTCATGGTCGTAAAATACAAGCAGTAAGAAAGATACCCGTGCATGGTCGTTTAAAGACGAGCAGTAACTAAGATACCCGTGCATGGTCCTTATAATACGAGCAGTAACAAAGATACCCGTGCATGGTCGTGAAAATACGAGCAGGAACAAAATTACCGGTGCATGGTCGTGAAAATATGAGTAGGAACAAAGATACCCGTGCATGGTCGTTATAATACGAGCAGTAACAAAGATACCCCTGCTTGGTCGTTAAAACACGAGCAGTAACAAAAATACCAGTGCATGGTCGTGAAAATACGAGCAGTAACAAAGATACTCGTGCATGGTCCTTATAATACGAGCAGTAACAAAGATACCCGTGCTTGGTCGTTAAAATACGAGCAGTAACAAAGACACTCGTGCTTGGTCGTTAAAATACGAACAGTAACAAAGATACCCGCACATGATCGTTAAAATACCAGCAGTAACAAAAATACCAGTGCATGGTCGTGAAAATACGAGCAGTAACAAAGATACCCGTGCATGGTCGTTAAAATACGAGCAGTAACAAAGAAACCCGTGCATGGTCGTTAAAATACGAGCAGTAACAAAGATACCCGGGCATTGTCGTTAAAATACGAGCAGTAACAAAAATACCCGCACATGGTCGTTGAAATACGCGCAGTTACAAAGATTGCCGTGCTTGGTCGTTAAAGTATGAGCAGTAACAAAAATACCAGTGCATGGTCGTGAAAATACGAGCAGTAACAAAGATACCCGTGCATGGTCCTTATAATACGAGCAGTAACAAAGATACCCGCACATGGTCGTAAGATACGAGCAGTAACAAAGATACCTGCATATGGTCGTTAAAATGCGTTCAGTAACAAACATGCCCGTTCATGGTCGTAAAATACAAGCAGTAACAAAAATAACCGTGCATGGTCGTTAAAATACGAGCGGTAACAAAGATACTTGTGCATGGTCGTTAAAGTACATGCGTAACAAAGATACCCGTGCATGTTCGGTAAAATACGAGCAGTAACAAAGACACCCGTGCATGGTCGTTAAAATACGAGCAGTAACAAAGATTGCCGTGCATGGTCGTTAAAATAGGAGCAGTAACAAAGATACCCGCACATGGTCGTTAAAATACGAGCAGTAACAAAGATACCCGCACATGGTCGTTAAAATACGATCAGTAACAAACATACCCGTTCATGGTCGTAAAATACAAGCAGTAACAAAGATACCCGTGCTTGGTCGTTAAAAAACGAGCGTAAACAAAGATACCCGTGCATGGTCGTTAAAGTACATGCTTAACAAAGAAACCCTTGCATGGTCGTTAAAATACCAGCAGTAACAAAGATACCCGTGCATGGTCGTTAAAATACGAGCAGTAACAAAGATACCCATGCATGGTCGTTAAAATACGAGCAGTAACAAAGATACCAGTGCATGGTCGTTAAAATACGAGCAGTAACAAAGATACCCGTGCATGGTTCTTATAATACGAGCAGTAAAAAAGATACCCGTGCTTGGTCGTTTAAGTACATGCGTAACAAAGATACCCGTGCATGGTCCTTATAATACGAGCAGTAACAAAGATACCCGTGCTTGGTCGTTAAAATACGAGCATTAACAAAGATACTCGTGCTTGGACGTTAAAGTGCGAACAATAACAAAGATACCCGGGCATTGTCGTTAAAATACGAGCAGTAACAAAGATACCCGCACATGGTCGTTGAAATACGCACAGTTACAAAGATTGCCGTGCATGGTCGTTAAAATACGAGCAGTAACAAAGATACCCGCACATGGTCGTTAAAATACGAGCAGTAACAAAGATACCCGTGCATGGTCGTTAAAATACGAGCAGTAACAAAGATTGGCGTGCATGGTCGTTAAAATACGAGCAGTAATAAAGATACCAGCACATGGTCGTTAAAATACGAGCAGTAACAAATATACCCGCACATTGTCGTTCAAATACGATCAGTAACAAACATATACCCGTTCATGGTCGTAAAATACAAGCAGTAAGAACGATACCCGTGCATGGTCGTTTAAAGACGAGCAGTAACTAAGATACCCGTGCATGGTCCTTATAATACGAGCAGTAACAAAGATACCCGTGCATGGTCGTTAAAATACGAGCAGGAACAAAATTACCGGTGCATGGTCGTGAAAATATGAGTAGGAACAAAGATATCCGTGCATGGTCGTTATAATACGAGCAGTAACAAAGATACCCGTGCTTGGTCGTTAAAATACGAGCAGTAACAAAAATACCAGTGCATGGTCGTGAAAATACGAACAGTAACAAAGATACTCGTGCATGGTCCTTATAATACGAGCAGTAACAAAGATACCCGTGCTTGGTCGTTAAAATACGAGCAGTAACAAAGACACTCGTGCTTGGTCGTTAAAGTACGAACAGTAACAAAGATACCCGCACATGGTCGTTACAATACGAGCAGTAACAAAAATACCAGTGCATGGTCGTGAAAATACGAGCAGTAACAAAGATACCCGTGCATGGTCGTTAAAATACGAGCAGTAACAAAGAAACCCGTGCATGGTCGTTAAAATACGAGCAGTAACAAAGATACCCGGGCATTGTCGTTAAAATACGAGCAGTAAGAAAAATACCCGCACATGGTCGTTGAAATACGCGCAGTTACAAAGATTGCCGTGCTTGGTCGTTAAAATATGAGCAGTAACAAAAATACCAGTGCATGGTCGTGAAAATACGAGCAGTAACAAAGATACCCGTGCATGGTCCTTATAATACGAGCAGTAACAAAGATACCCGCACATGGTCGTAAGATACAAGCAGTAACAAAGATACCTGCATATGGTCGTTAAAATGCGTTCAGTAACAAACATGCCCGTTCATGGTCGTAAAATACAAGCAGTAACAAAGATAACCGTGCATGGTCGTTTAAATACGAGCGGTAACAAAGATACCCGTGCATGGTCGTTAAAATACGAGCAGTAACAAAGATACCCGTGCTTGGTCGTTAAAATACGAGCATTGACAAAGATACTCGTGCTTGGTCGTTAAGGTGCGAACAGTAACAAAGATACCCGCACATGGTCGTTGAAATACGCACATTTACAAAGATTGCCATGCATGGTTGTTAAAATACGAGCAGTAGCAAAGATACCCGCACATGGTAGTTAAAATACGAGCAATAACAAAGATACCCGTGCATGGTCGTTAAAATACGAGCGGTAGCAAAGATAACCGTGCATGGTCGTTAAAGTACATGCGTAACCAGTGCATGGTCGTTAAAATACGAGCAGTAACAAAGATACCCGTGCATGGTCGTTTAAATACGAGCAGTAACAAAGATACCCGTGCATGGTCGTTAAAATACGAACAGTAACAAAGATACCAGTGGATGGTCGTTAAAATACGAGCAGAAACAAAGATACCCATGCATGGTCCTTATAATACGAGCAGTAAAAAAGATACCCGTGCTTGGTCGTTAAAGTACATGCGTAACAAAGATACCCGTGCATGGTCCTTAAGATACGAGCAGTAACAAAGATACCCGTGCTTGGTCGTTAAAATACGAGCAGTAACAAAGATACCCGTGCATGGTTCTTATAATACGAGCAGTAAAAAAGATACCCCTGCTTGGTCGTTAAAGTACATGCGTAACAAAGATACCCGTGCATGGTCCTTATAATACGAGCAGTAACAAAGATACCCGTGCTTGGTCGTTAAAATACGAGCATTAACAAAGATACTCGTGCTTGGACGTTAAAGTGCGAACAATAACAAAGATACCCGGGCATTGTCGTTAAAATACGAGCAGTAACAAAGATACCCGCACATGGTCGTTGAAATACGCACAGTTACAAAGATTGCCGTGCATGGTCGTTAAAATACGAGCAGTAACAAAGATACCCGCACATGGTCGTTAAAATACGAGCAGTAACAAAGATACCCGTGCATGGTCGTTAAAATACGAGCAGTAACAAAGATTGGCGTGCATGGTCGTTAAAATACGAGCAGTAATAAAGATACCAGCACATGGTCGTTAAAATACGAGCAGTAACAAATATACCCGCACATTGTCGTTAAATTCGATCAGTAACAAACATATACCCGTTCATGGTCGTAAAATACAAGCAGTAAGAAAGATACCCGTGCATGGTCGTTTAAAGACGAGCAGTAACTAAGATACCCGTGCATGGTCCTTATAATACGAGCAGTAACAAAGATACCCGTGCATGGTCGTGAAAATACGAGCAGGAACAAAATTACCGGTGCATGGTCGTGAAAATATGAGTAGGAACAAAGATACCCGTGCATGGTCGTTATAATACGAGCAGTAACAAAGATACCCCTGCTTGGTCGTTAAAACACGAGCAGTAACAAAAATACCAGTGCATGGTCGTGAAAATACGAGCAGTAACAAAGATACTCGTGCATGGTCCTTATAATACGAGCAGTAACAAAGATACCCGTGCTTGGTCGTTAAAATACGAGCAGTAACAAAGACACTCGTGCTTGGTCGTTAAAATACGAACAGTAACAAAGATACCCGCACATGATCGTTAAAATACCAGCAGTAACAAAAATACCAGTGCATGGTCGTGAAAATACGAGCAGTAACAAAGATACCCGTGCATGGTCGTTAAAATACGAGCAGTAACAAAGAAACCCGTGCATGGTCGTTAAAATACGAGCAGTAACAAAGATACCCGGGCATTGTCGTTAAAATACGAGCAGTAACAAAAATACCCGCACATGGTCGTTGAAATACGCGCAGTTACAAAGATTGCCGTGCTTGGTCGTTAAAGTATGAGCAGTAACAAAAATACCAGTGCATGGTCGTGAAAATACGAGCAGTAACAAAGATACCCGTGCATGGTCCTTATAATACGAGCAGTAACAAAGATACCCGCACATGGTCGTAAGATACGAGCAGTAACAAAGATACCTGCATATGGTCGTTAAAATGCGTTCAGTAACAAACATGCCCGTTCATGGTCGTAAAATACAAGCAGTAACAAAAATAACCGTGCATGGTCGTTAAAATACGAGCGGTAACAAAGATACCCGTGCATGGTCGTTAAAATACGAGCAGTAACAAAGATATCCATGCATGGTCGTTAAAATACGAGCAGTAACAAAGATACCCGTGCATGGTCGTTAAAATACGAGCAGTAACAAAGATACCCATGCATGGTCGTTAAAATACGAGCAGTAACAAAGATACCCGTGCATGGTCGTTAAAATACGAGCAGTAACAAAGATACCCGTGCATGGTCCTTATAATACGAGCAGTAAAAAAGATACCCGTGCTTGGTCTTTAAAGTACATGCGTAACAAAGATACCCGTGCATGGTCCTTAAGATACGAGCAGTAACAAAGATACCCGTGCTTGGTCGTTAAAATACGAGCATTGACAAAGATACTCGTGCTTGGTCGTTAAGGTGCGAACAGTAACAAAGATACCCGCACATGGTCGTTGAAATACGCACATTTACCAAGATTGCCATGCATGGTTGTTAAAATACGAGCAGTAGCAAAGATACCCGCACATGGTAGTTAAAATACGAGCAGTAACAAAGATACCCGTGCATGGTCGTTAAAATACGAGCGGTAACAAAGATAACCGTGCATGGTCGTTAAAGTACATGCGTAACCAGTGCATGGTCGTTAAAATACGAGCAGTAACAAAGATACCCGTGCATGGTCGTTTAAATACGAGCAGTAACAAAGATACCCATGCATGGTCGTTAAAATACGAGCAGTAACAAAGATACCAGTGCATGGTCGTTAAAATACGAGCAGAAACAAAGATACCCGTGCATGGTCCTTATAATACGAGCAGTAAAAAAGATACCCGTGCTTGGTCGTTAAAGTACATGCGTAACAAAGATACCCGTGCATGGTCCTTATAATACCAGCAGTAACAAAAATACCCGTGCATGGTCGTTAAAATACGAGCAGTAACAAAGAAACCCGTGCATGGTCGTTAAAATAGGAGCAGTAACAAAGATACCCGGGCATTGTCGTTAAAATACGAGCAGTAACAAAAATACCCGCACATGGTCGTTGAAATACGCGCAGTTACAAAGATTGCCGTGCTTGGTCGTTAAAGTACGAGCAGTAACAAAAATACCAGTGCATGGTCGTGAAAATACGAGCAGTAACAAAGATACCCGTGCATGGTCCTTATAATACGAGCAGTAACAAAGATACCCGCACATGGTCGTAAGATACGAGCAGTAACAAAGATACCTGCATATGGTCGTTAAAATGCGTTCAGTAACAAACATGCCCGTTCATGGTCGTAAAATACAAGCAGTAACAAAAATAACCGTGCATGGTCGTTAAAATACGAGCGGTAACAAAGATACCCGTGCATGGTCGTTAAAATACGAGCAGTAACAAAGATATCCATGCATGGTCGTTAAAATACGAGCAGTAACAAAGATACCCGTGCATGGTCGTTAAAATACGAGCAGTAACAAAGATACCCATGCATGGTCGTTAAAATACGAGCAGTAACAAAGATACCCGTGCATGGTCGTTAAAATACGAGCAGTAACAAAGATACCCGTGCATGGTCCTTATAATACGAGCAGTAAAAAAGATACCCGTGCTTGGTCGTTAAAGTACATGCGTAACAAAGATACCCGTGCATGGTCCTTAAGATACGAGCAGTAACAAAGATACCCGTGCTTGGTCGTTAAAATACGAGCATTGACAAAGATACTCGTGCTTGGTCGTTAAGGTGCGAACAGTAACAAAGATACCCGCACATGGTCGTTGAAATACGCACATTTACCAAGATTGCCATGCATGGTTGTTAAAATACGAGCAGTAGCAAAGATACCCGCACATGGTAGTTAAAATACGAGCAGTAACAAAGATACCCGTGCATGGTCGTTAAAATACGAGCGGTAACAAAGATAACCGTGCATGGTCGTTAAAGTACATGCGTAACCAGTGCATGGTCGTTAAAATACGAGCAGTAACAAAGATACCCGTGCATGGTCGTTTAAATACGAGCAGTAACAAAGATACCCATGCATGGTCGTTAAAATACGAGCAGTAACAAAGATACCAGTGCATGGTCGTTAAAATACGAGCAGAAACAAAGATACCCGTGCATGGTCCTTATAATACGAGCAGTAAAAAAGATACCCGTGCTTGGTCGTTAAAGTACATGCGTAACAAAGATACGCGTGCATGGTCCTTAAGATACGAGCAGTAACAAAGATACCCGTGCTTGGTCGTTAAAATACGAGCATTGACAAAGATACTCGTGCTTGGTCGTTAAAGTGCGAACAGTAACAAAGATACCCGCACATGGTAGTTAAAATATGAGCAGTAACAAAGATACCCGCACATGGTAGTTAAAATACGAGCAATAACAAAGATACCCGCGCATGGTCGTTAAAATACGAGCGGTAACAAAGATACCCGTGCTTGGTCGTTAAAGTACATGCGTAACAAAGATACCCGTGCATGGTCCTTAAGATACGAGCAGTAACAAAGATACCCGTGCTTGGTCGTTAAAATACGAGCATTGACAAAGATACTCGTGGTTGGTCGTTAAAGTGCGAACAGTAACAAAGATACCCGCACATGGTAGTTAAAATATGAGCAGTAACAAAGATACCCGCACATGGTAGTTAAAATACGAGCAGTAACAAAGATACCCGCACATGGTCGTTGAAATACGCACAGTTACAAAGATTGCCGTGCATGGTCGTTAAAATACGAGCAGTAACAAAGATACCCGCACATGGTCGTTAAAATACGAGCAGTAACAAAGATACCCGTGCATGGTCGTTAAAATACGAGCAGTAACAAAGATTGGCGTGCATGGTCGTTAAAATACGAGCAGTAATAAAGATACCAGCACATGGTCGTTAAAATACGAGCAGTAACAAATATACCCGCACATTGTCGTTAAATTCGATCAGTAACAAACATATACCCGTTCATGGTCGTAAAATACAAGCAGTAAGAAAGATACCCGTGCATGGTCGTTTAAAGACGAGCAGTAACTAAGATACCCGTGCATGGTCCTTATAATACGAGCAGTAACAAAGATACCCGTGCATGGTCGTGAAAATACGAGCAGGAACAAAATTACCGGTGCATGGTCGTGAAAATATGAGTAGGAACAAAGATACCCGTGCATGGTCGTTATAATACGAGCAGTAACAAAGATACCCCTGCTTGGTCGTTAAAACACGAGCAGTAACAAAAATACCAGTGCATGGTCGTGAAAATACGAGCAGTAACAAAGATACTCGTGCATGGTCCTTATAATACGAGCAGTAACAAAGATACCCGTGCTTGGTCGTTAAAATACGAGCAGTAACAAAGACACTCGTGCTTGGTCGTTAAAATACGAACAGTAACAAAGATACCCGCACATGATCGTTAAAATACCAGCAGTAACAAAAATACCAGTGCATGGTCGTGAAAATACGAGCAGTAACAAAGATTGGCGTGCATGGTCGTTAAAATACGAGCAGTAATAAAGATACCAGCACATGGTCGTTAAAATACGAGCAGTAACAAATATACCCGCACATTGTCGTTAAATTCGATCAGTAACAAACATATACCCGTTCATGGTCGTAAAATACAAGCAGTAAGAAAGATACCCGTGCATGGTCGTTTAAAGACGAGCAGTAACTAAGATACCCGTGCATGGTCCTTATAATACGAGCAGTAACAAAGATACCCGTGCATGGTCGTGAAAATACGAGCAGGAACAAAATTACCGGTGCATGGTCGTGAAAATATGAGTAGGAACAAAGATACCCGTGCATGGTCGTTATAATACGAGCAGTAACAAAGATACCCCTGCTTGGTCGTTAAAACACGAGCAGTAACAAAAATACCAGTGCATGGTCGTGAAAATACGAGCAGTAACAAAGATACTCGTGCATGGTCCTTATAATACGAGCAGTAACAAAGATACCCGTGCTTGGTCGTTAAAATACGAGCAGTAACAAAGACACTCGTGCTTGGTCGTTAAAATACGAACAGTAACAAAGATACCCGCACATGATCGTTAAAATACCAGCAGTAACAAAAATACCAGTGCATGGTCGTGAAAATACGAGCAGTAACAAAGATACCCGTGCATGGTCGTTAAAATACGAGCAGTAACAAAGAAACCCGTGCATGGTCGTTAAAATACGAGCAGTAACAAAGATACCCGGGCATTGTCGTTAAAATACGAGCAGTAACAAAAATACCCGCACATGGTCGTTGAAATACGCGCAGTTACAAAGATTGCCGTGCTTGGTCGTTAAAGTATGAGCAGTAACAAAAATACCAGTGCATGGTCGTGAAAATACGAGCAGTAACAAAGATACCCGTGCATGGTCCTTATAATACGAGCAGTAACAAAGATACCCGCACATGGTCGTAAGATACGAGCAGTAACAAAGATACCTGCATATGGTCGTTAAAATGCGTTCAGTAACAAACATGCCCGTTCATGGTCGTAAAATACAAGCAGTAACAAAAATAACCGTGCATGGTCGTTAAAATACGAGCGGTAACAAAGATACCCGTGCATGGTCGTTAAAATACGAGCAGTAACAAAGATATCCATGCATGGTCGTTAAAATACGAGCAGTAACAAAGATACCCGTGCATGGTCGTTAAAATACGAGCAGTAACAAAGATACCCATGCATGGTCGTTAAAATACGAGCAGTAACAAAGATACCCGTGCATGGTCGTTAAAATACGAGCAGTAACAAAGATACCCGTGCATGGTCCTTATAATACGAGCAGTAAAAAAGATACCCGTGCTTGGTCGTTAAAGTACATGCGTAACAAAGATACCCGTGCATGGTCCTTAAGATACGACCAGTAACAAAGACACCCGTGCTTGGTCGTTAAAATACGAGCATTGACAAAGATACTCGTGCTTGGTCGTTAAGGTGCGAACAGTAACAAAGATACCCGCACATGGTCGTTGAAATACGCACATTTACCAAGATTGCCATGCATGGTTGTTAAAATACGAGCAGTAGCAAAGATACCCGCACATGGTAGTTAAAATACGAGCAGTAACAAAGATACCCGTGCATGGTCGTTAAAATACGAGCGGTAACAAAGATAACCGTGCATGGTCGTTAAAGTACATGCGTAACCAGTGCATGGTCGTTAAAATACGAGCAGTAACAAAGATACCCGTGCATGGTCGTTTAAATACGAGCAGTAACAAAGATACCCATGCATGGTCGTTAAAATACGAGCAGTAACAAAGATACCAGTGCATGGTCGTTAAAATACGAGCAGAAACAAAGATACCCGTGCATGGTCCTTATAATACGAGCAGTAAAAAAGATACCCGTGCTTGGTCGTTAAAGTACATGCGTAACAAAGATACGCGTGCATGATCGTTAAAATACCAGCAGTAACAAAAATACCCGTGCATGGTCGTTAAAATACGAGCAGTAACAAAGAAACCCGTGCATGGTCGTTAAAATAGGAGCAGTAACAAAGATACCCGGGCATTGTCGTTAAAATACGAGCAGTAACAAAAATACCCGCACATGGTCGTTGAAATACGCGCAGTTACAAAGATTGCCGTGCTTGGTCGTTAAAGTACGAGCAGTAACAAAAATACCAGTGCATGGTCGTGAAAATACGAGCAGTAACAAAGATACCCGTGCATGGTCCTTATAATACGAGCAGTAACAAAGATACCCGCACATGGTCGTAAGATACGAGCAGTAACAAAGATACCTGCATATGGTCGTTAAAATGCGTTCAGTAACAAACATGCCCGTTCATGGTCGTAAAATACAAGCAGTAACAAAAATAACCGTGCATGGTCGTTAAAATACGAGCGGTAACAAAGATACCCGTGCATGGTCGTTAAAATACGAGCAGTAACAAAGATATCCATGCATGGTCGTTAAAATACGAGCAGTAACAAAGATACCCGTGCATGGTCGTTAAAATACGAGCAGTAACAAAGATACCCATGCATGGTCGTTAAAATACGAGCAGTAACAAAGATACCCGTGCATGGTCGTTAAAATACGAGCAGTAACAAAGATACCCGTGCATGGTCCTTATAATACGAGCAGTAAAAAAGATACCCGTGCTTGGTCGTTAAAGTACATGCGTAACAAAGATACCCGTGCATGGTCCTTAAGATACGAGCAGTAACAAAGATACCCGTGCTTGGTCGTTAAAATACGAGCATTGACAAAGATACTCGTGCTTGGTCGTTAAGGTGCGAACAGTAACAAAGATACCCGCACATGGTCGTTGAAATACGCACATTTACCAAGATTGCCATGCATGGTTGTTAAAATACGAGCAGTAGCAAAGATACCCGCACATGGTAGTTAAAATACGAGCAGTAACAAAGATACCCGTGCATGGTCGTTAAAATACGAGCGGTAACAAAGATAACCGTGCATGGTCGTTAAAGTACATGCGTAACCAGTGCATGGTCGTTAAAATACGAGCAGTAACAAAGATACCCGTGCATGGTCGTTTAAATACGAGCAGTAACAAAGATACCCATGCATGGTCGTTAAAATACGAGCAGTAACAAAGATACCAGTGCATGGTCGTTAAAATACGAGCAGAAACAAAGATACCCGTGCATGGTCCTTATAATACGAGCAGTAAAAAAGATACCCGTGCTTGGTCGTTAAAGTACATGCGTAACAAAGATACGCGTGCATGGTCCTTAAGATACGAGCAGTAACAAAGATACCCGTGCTTGGTCGTTAAAATACGAGCATTGACAAAGATACTCGTGCTTGGTCGTTAAAGTGCGAACAGTAACAAAGATACCCGCACATGGTAGTTAAAATATGAGCAGTAACAAAGATACCCGCACATGGTAGTTAAAATACGAGCAATAACAAAGATACCCGCGCATGGTCGTTAAAATACGAGCGGTAACAAAGATACCCGTGCTTGGTCGTTAAAGTACATGCGTAACAAAGATACCCGTGCATGGTCCTTAAGATACGAGCAGTAACAAAGATACCCGTGCTTGGTCGTTAAAATACGAGCATTGACAAAGATACTCGTGGTTGGTCGTTAAAGTGCGAACAGTAACAAAGATACCCGCACATGGTAGTTAAAATATGAGCAGTAACAAAGATACCCGCACATGGTAGTTAAAATACGAGCAATAACAAAGATACCCGCGCATGGTCGTTAAAATACGAGCGGTAACAAAGATAACAGTGCATGGTCGTTTAAGTACATGCGTAATAAAGATACCCGTGCATGGTCGTTAAAAATACGAGCAGTAACAAAGATACCCGTGCATGGTCGTTAAAGTACATGCGTAACAAAGATACCCGTGCATGGTCCTTAAGATACGAGCAGTAACAAAGATACCCGTGCATGGTCGTTTAAGTACATGCGTAATAAAGATACCCGTGCATGGTCGTTAAAAATACGAGCAGAAACAAAGATACCCGTGCATGGTCCTTATAATACGAGCAGTAAAAAAGATACCCGTGCTTGGTCGTTAAAGTACATGCGTAACAAAGATACCCGTGCATGGTCGTTAAAGTACATGCGTAATAAAGATACCCGTGCATGGTCGTTAAAATACGAGCAGTAACAAAGATTGCCGTGAATGGTCGTTAAAATACGAGCAGTAACAAAGATACCCGCACATTGTCGTTAAAATACGAGCAGTAACAAATATACCCGGACATGGTCGTTAAAATACGATCAGTAACAAACATACCCGTTCATGGTCGTAAAATACAAGCAGTAACAAAGATACCCGTGCATGATCGTTAAAAAACGAGCGGTAACAAAGATACCCGTGCATGGTCGTTATAAAACGAGCAGTAACAAAGATACCCGTGCATGGTCGTTATAATACGAGCAGTAACAAAGATACCCGTGCATGGTGGTTAAAATACGCGCGGTATCAAAGATACTCGTGCATGGTCGTTAATGTTCTGACAGTAACAAAGATACCCGTGCATGGTCGTAAATGTTCTGACAGTAACAAAGATACCCGTGCATGGTCGTTAATGTTTTGACAGTAACAAAGATACCCGTGCATGGTCGTTAAAGTACATGCGTAACAAAGACACCCGTGCATGGTCGTTAAAATACAAGCAGTAACAAAGATACCCGTGCATGGTCGTTATAATACGAGCAGTAACAAAGATACCCGTGCATGGTCGTTAAAATACGAGCAGTAACAAAGATACCCGTGCATGGTCGTTAAAATACGAGCAGTAACAAAGACACCCGTGCATGGTGGTTAAAATACGAGCAGTAACAAAGATATCCGTGCATGGTGGTTAAAATACGAGCGGTAACAAAGATACCCGTGCATGGTCGTTAAAATACGAGCAGAAACAAAGATACCCGTGCATGGTCGTTAATGTTCTGACAGTAACAAAGATACCCGTGCATGGTCGTAAATGTTCTGACAGTAACAAAGATACCCGTGCATGGTCGTTAATGTTTTGACAGTAACAAAGATACCCGTGCATGGTCCTGAAAATACGAGCGGTAACAAAGATACCCATGCATTGTCGTTAAAATACGAGCAGTAACGAAGATACCCGTACATGGTCGTAAAAATACGAGCGGTAACAAAGATACCCGTGCATGGTCGTTAAAATACGCGCGGTAACAAAGATACCCGTGCATGGTCGTTAAAATACACGCGGTAACAAAGATACCCATGCATGGTCGTTAAAATACGCGCGGTAACAAAGATACCCGTGCATGGTCGTTAAAATACACGCGGTAACAAAGATACCCATGCATGGTCGTGAAAATACGAGCAGTAACAAAGATACCCGTGCATGGTCGTGAAAATACGAGCGGTAACAAATATACCCATGCATGGTCGTGAAAATACGAGCGGTAACAAAGATACCCGTGCATGGTCGTTAAAATACACGCGGTAACAAAGATACCCGTGCATGGTCGTTAATGTTCTGACAGTAACAAAGATACCCGTGCATGGTCGTTAATGTTTTGACAGTAACAAAGATACCCGTGCATGGTCGTTCAAGTACATGCGTAACAAAGACACCCGTGCATGGTCGTTAAAATACAAGCAGTAACAAAGATACCCGTGCATGGTCGTTATAGTACGAGCAGTAACAAAGATACCCGTGCATGGTCGTTAAAATACGAGCAGTAACAAAGATACCCGTGCATGGTCGTTAAAATACGAGCAGTAACAAAGATACCCGTGCATGGTCGTTAAAATACGAGCAGTAATCTTTCAATTATAACCATGATCTCAATACTCCCAATAGTGTATCCAATTTATGGGTCATTTGAAAAAAAAGTTGTTCAAAGCCCTACAACTTAAACACAGTTCGGGGCGAGGGGGGGGGGGGGGGGGTGCACACATATTTTGTAAGCATCCAAAATATCCATGGACTTTGAAACATGAGTATATTTAAAACGGATAGGGATTCTGCAGTCGAAGCCTTAAAATATCCACCAAAATCTCCTTATCCGTCATGTTTTTAAGTGTAAACTTTTTAGGGAACCTGTGAGCTTATGCGATGGTGTGGCGTCGTCCGGCGTCCGGCGTCTGTACGTTAACCCATACTTTCTTGAAAACGGCAAGAATTAGCATCACGAAATCTTATGCAAATTAGTCATCTAAAAAACTCTATCGGATTTTGCTTATTTTTTGGCTAACTGCATTTTCTTAGATTTTATAGGGAAAAGCTAAAAAAGCTTAAAAATCTTCTTCTCCAAACCTGTTCAGCCAAATTGTCCAATATTTTACAGAAATGATTCCTGGAACAATCTCTCTCAAGTTTGTTCGAATGGTTTAAGTTTGGTGATTTTTGGCTGAGTTACAGGAAGTTGAACTTAGTCATCTGTTGACAAGAATGTTTTTAAAAGCTTTTAAAAATGTAGATTTATGATATTACATATCATCTGTACACTATTCATAATTTCTCAGGAATAGCAGGAGCTACCACCCCAAATTTTATGCAATTATCAGTCACATATCAAATGTTGATGGATTCAGCTTATTTTTGCTATCTGCATTTACTTAGATTTTACAGGGAAATAGCTGATAAAAACTTCTTCTTCTTGTAAAGAGTCCAGCCAAATTGTTCTATATTTTACAGAAATGATTCCAGAGGCGAGCCTTCTCTAGTTTGTTCAAATGGTTTGTGTTGGATAAATTTTAGCAGAGTTACATAACAGGCCAAGATTGTGTATGTTTCTTGAATAGGTTGAGAAACTGCCAACTGTTTCAGAGTTGGCAACAGATCAAGAGTTCATTCAGTGCAGCCAGATTTAGGCCAAGAGTTCAATCAGCGCAGCAAAGCACAAGGCATGTGATCACCTCATGGGCAGCAAGTGATCATTTCATGGGTAGCATGTGGTCACCTCATGAGTATCATGTGATCACCTCATGTTCATTCAGTGCAGCCAAGTACAGGTCAAACGTTCACTCAGTCTAGCCAGGTGCAGGTCAAGAGTTCACTCAGTGCAGTAGCCTGAGCCAGTAATTTGTCACAGTACACTCGGGGCCACTGCCTTTCTCACCTAAGCCTAAGCCTACCAGTGCATGGTCGTTAAAATACGAGCAGAAACAAAGATACCCGTGCATGGTCCTTAGAATACGAGCAGTAAAAAAGATACCCGTGCTTGGTCGTTAAAGAACATGCGTAACAAAGATACCCGTGCATGGTCCTTAAGATACGAGCAGTAACAAAGATACCCGTGCTTGGTCGTTAAAATACGAGCATTGACAAAGATACTCGTGTTTGGTCGTTAAAGTGCGAACAGTAACAAAGATACCAGCACATGGTAGTTAAAATTTGAGCAGTAACAAAGATACCCGCACATGGTAGTTAAAATACGAGCGGTAACAAAGATAACCGTGCATGGTCGTTTAAGTACATGCGTAATAAAGATACCCGTGCATGGACGTTAAAAATACGAGCAGTAACAAAGATACCCGTGCATGGTCGTTAAAGTACATGCGTAACAAAGATACCCGTGCATGGTCCTTAAGATACGAGCAGTAACAAAGATACCCGTGCATGGTCGTTAAAATACGAGTGGTAACAAAGATAACCGTGCATGGTCGTTTAAGTACATGCGTAATAAAGATACCCGCACATGGTAGTTAAAATACGAGCAGTAACAAAGATACCCGTGCATGGTCGTTAAAATACGAGCGGTAACAAAGATAACCGTGCATGGTCGTTTAAGTACATGCGTAATAAAGATACCCGTGCATGGTCGTTAAAAATACGAGCAGAAACAAAGATACCCGTGCATGGTCCTTATAATACGAGCAGTAAAAAAGATACCCGTGCTTGGTCGTTAAAGTACATGCGTAACAAAGATACCCGTGCATGGTCGTTAAAATACGAGCGGTAACAAAGATAACCGTGCATGGTCGTTTAAGTACATGCGTAATAAAGATACCCGTGCATGGTCGTTAAAATACGAGCAGTAACAAAGATTGCCGTGAATGGTCGTTAAAATACGAGCAGTAACAAAGATACCCACACATTGTCGTTAAAATACGAGCAGTAACAAATATACCCGGACATGGTCGTTAAAATACGATCAGTAACAAACATACCCGTTCATGGTCGTAAAATACAAGCAGTAACAAAGATACCCGTGCTTGGTCGTTAAAAAACGAACGGTAACAAAGATACCCGTGCATGGTCGTTAAAGTACATGCGTAACAAAGAAACCCGTGCATGGTAGTTAAAATACGAGCGGTAACAAAGATACCCGTGCATGGTCGTTAAAATACGAGCGGTAACAAAGATAACCGTGCATGGTCGTTTAAGTACATGCGTAATAAAGATACCCGTGCATGGTCGTTAAAAATACGAGCAGAAACAAAGATACCCGTGCATGGTCCTTATAATACGAGCAGTTAAAAAGATACCCGTGCTTGGTCGTTAAAGTACATGCGTAACAAAGACACCCGTGCATGGTCGTTAAAATACGAGCGGTAACAAAGATAACCGTGCATGGTCGTTGAAGTACATGCGTAATAAAGATACCCGTGCATGGTCGTTAAAAATACGAGCAGAAACAAAGATACCCGTGCATGGTCCTTATAATACGAGCAGTAAAAAAGATACCCGTGTTTGGTCGTTAAAGTACATGCGTAACAAAGATACCCGTGCATGGTCGTTAAAATACGAGCGGTAACAAAGATAACCGTGCATGGTCGTTTAAGTACATGCGTAATAAAGATACCCGTGCATGGTCGTTAAAAAACGAGCAGTAACAAAGATACCCGTGCATGGTCGTTATAATACGAGCAGTAACAAAGATACCCGTGCATGGTGGTTAAAATACGCGCGGTATCAAAGATACTCGTGCATGGTCGTTAGTGTTCTGACAGTAACACAGATACCCGTGCATGGTCGTTAATGTTCTGACAGTAACAAAGATACCCGTGCATGGTCGTTAAGGTTTTGACAGTAACAAAGATACCCGTGCATGGCCGTTAAAGTACATGCGTAACAAAGACACCCGTGCATGGTCGTTAAAATACAAGCAGTAACAAAGATACCCGTGCATGGTCGTTATAATACGAGCAGTAACAAAGATACCCGTGAATGGTCGTTAAAATACGAGCAGTAACAAAGACACCCGTGCATGGTCGTAAAATACGAGCAGTAACAAAGATATCCGTGCATGGTGGTTAAAATACGAGCGGTAACAAAGATACCCGTGCATGGTCGTTAAAGTACATGCGTAACAAAGATACCCGTGCATGGTCGTTAAAATACGAGCGGTAACAAAGATAACCGTGTATGGTCGTTTAAGTACATGCGTAATAAAGATACCCGTGCGAGGTCGTTAAAATACGAGCAGTAACAAAGATTGCCGTGAATGGTCGTTAAAATACGAGCAGTGACAAAGATACCCGCACATTGTCGTTAAAATACGAGCAGTAACAAATATACCCGGACATGGTCGTTAAAATACGATCAGTAACAAACATACCCGTTCATGGTCGTAAAATACAAGCAGTAACAAAGATACCCGTGCTTGGTCGTTAAAAAACGAGCGGTAACAAAGATACCCGTCCATGGTCGTTAAAGTACATGCGTAACAAAGAAACCCGTGCATGGTAGTTAAAATACGAGCGGTAACAAAGATACCCGTGCATGGTCGTTAAAATACGAGCGGTAACAAAGATACCCGTGCATGGTCGTTAAAATACGAGCGGTAACGAAGATAACCGTGCATGGTCGTTTAAGTACATGCGTAATAAAGATACCCGTGCATGGTCGTTAAAATACGAGCAGTAACAAAGATTGCCGTGAATGGTCGTTAAAATACGAGCAGTGACAAAGATACCCGTGCTTGGTCGTTAAAAAACGAGCGGTAACAAAGATACCCGTCCATGGTCGTTAAAGTACATGCGTAACAAAGAAACCCGTGCATGGTAGTTAAAATACGAGCAGTAACAAAGATACCCGCACATTGTCGTTAAAATACGAGCAGTAACAAATATACCCGGACATGGTCGTTAAAATACGATCAGTAACAAACATACCCGTTCATGGTCGTAAAATACAAGCAGTAACAAAGATACCCGTGCTTGGTCGTTAAAAAACGAGCGGTAACAAAGATACCCGTCCATGGTCGTTAAAGTACATGCGTAACAAAGAAACCCGTGCATGGTAGTTAAAATACGAGCGGTAACAAAGATACCCGTGCATGGTCGTTAAAATACGAGCGGTAACAAAGATACCCGTGCATGGTCGTTAAAATACGAGCGGTAACAAAGATACCCGTGCATGGTCGTTAAAATACGAGCGGTAACAAAGATACCCGTGCATGGTCGTTAAAAAACGAGCGGTAACAAAGATACCCGTGCATGGTCGTTAAAATACGAGCAGTAACAAAGATACCCGTGCATGGTCGTTAAAATACGAGCGGTAACAAAGATACCCGTGCATGGTCGTTAAAATACGAGCGGTAACAAAGATACCCGTGCATGGTCGTTAAAATACGAGCGGTAACAAAGATACCCGTCCATGGTCGTTAAAAAACGAGCGGTAACGAAGATAACCGTGCATGGTCGTTTAAGTACATGCGTAATAAAGATACCCGTGCATGGTAGTTAAAATACGAGCGGTAACAAAGATACCCGTGCATGGTAGTTAAAATACGAGCGGTAACAAAGATACCCGTCCATGGTCGTTAAAAAACGAGCGGTAACGAAGATAACCGTGCATGGTCGTTTAAGTACATGCGTAATAAAGATACCCGTGCATGGTAGTTAAAATACGAGCGGTAACAAAGATACCCGTGCATGGTAGTTAAAATACGAGCGGTAACAAAGATACCCGTCCATGGTCGTTAAAAAACGAGCGGTAACGAAGATAACCGTGCATGGTCGTTTAAGTACATGCGTAATAAAGATACCCGTGCATGGTAGTTAAAATACGAGCGGTAACAAAGATACCCGTGCATGGTAGTTAAAATACGAGCGGTAACAAAGATACCCGTCCATGGTCGTGAAAAAACGAGCGGTAACGAAGATAACCGTGCATGGTCGTTTAAGTACATGCGTAATAAAGATACCCGTGCATGGTAGTTAAAATACGAGCGGTAACAAAGATACCCGTGCATGGTAGTTAAAATACGAGCGGTAACAAAGATATCCGTGCATGGTAGTTAAAATACGAGCGGTAACAAAGATACCCGTGCATGGTCGTTAAAATACGAGCGGTAACGAAGATAACCTTGCATGGTCGTTTAAGTACATGCGTAATAAAGATACCCGTGCATGGTCGTTAAAAATACGAGCAGAAACAAAGATACCCGTGCATGGTCCTTATAATACGAGCAGTTAAAAAGATACCCGTGCTTGGTCGTTAAAGTACATGCGTAACAAAGATACCCGTGCATGGTCGTTAAAATACGAGCGGTAACAAAGATAACCGTGCATGGTCGTTTAAGTACATGCGTAATAAAGATACCCGTGCATGGTCGTTAAAATACGAGCAGTAACAAAGATTGCCGTGAATGGTCGTTAAAATACGAGCAGTAACAAAGATACCCGCACATTGTCGTTAAAATACGAGCAGTAACAAATATACCCGGACATGGTCGTTAAAATACGATCAGTAACAAATATACCCGTTCATGGTCGTAAAATACAAGCAGTAACAAAGATACCCGTGCATGGTCGTTAAAAAACGAGCGGTAACAAAGATACCCGTGCATGGTCGTTATAATACGAGCAGTAACAAAGATACCCGTGCATGGTCGTTAAAATACGCGCGGTATCAAAGATACTCGTGCATGGTCGTTAATGTTCTGACAGTAACAAAGATACCCGTGCATGGTCGTTAATGTTCTGACAGTAACAAAGATACCCGTGCATGGTCGTTAATGTTTTGACAGTAACAAAGATACCCGTGCAGGGTCGTTAAAGTACATGCGTAACAAAGACACCCGTGCATGGTCGTTAAAATACAAGCAGTAACAAAGATACCCGTGCATGGTCGTTATAATACGAGCAGTAACAAAGACACCCGTGCATGGTGGTTAAAATACGAGCAGTAACAAAGATATCCGTGCATGGTCGTTAAAATACGAGCGGTAACAAAGATACCCGTGCATGGTGGTTAAAATACGAGCGGTAACAAAGATATCCGTGCATGGTCGTTAAAGTACATGCGTAACAAAGATAACCGTGCATGGTCGTGAAAATACGAGCGGTAACAAAGATATCCGTGCATGGTGGTTAAAATACGAGCGGTAACAAAGATATCCGTGCATGGTCGTTAAAGTACATGCGTAACAAAGATAACCGTGCATGGTCGTTTAAGTACATGCGTAATAAAGATACCCGTGCATGGTCGTTAAAATACGAGCAGTAACAAAGATTGCCGTGAATGGTCGTTAAAATACGAGCAGTGACAAAGATACCCGCACATTGTCGTTAAAATACGAGCAGTAACAAATATACCCGTTCATGGTCGTAAAATACAAGCAGTAACAAAGATACCCGTGCTTGGTCGTTAAAAAACGAGCGGTAACAAAGATACCCGTCCATGGTCGTTAAAGTACATGCGTAACAAAGAAACCCGTGCATGGTAGTTAAAATACGAGCGGTAACAAAGATACCCGTGCTTGGTCGTTAAAAAACGAGCGGTAACAAAGATACCCGTCCATGGTCGTTAAAGTACATGCGTAACAAAGATACCCGTGCATGGTCGTTAAAATACGAGCGGTAACGAAGATAACCGTGCATGGTCGTTTAAGTACATGCGTAATAAAGATACCCGTGCATGGTCGTTAAAAATACGAGCAGAAACAAGGATACCCGTGCATGGTCCTTATAATACGAGCAGTTAAAAAGATACCCGTGCTTGGTCGTTAAAGTACATGCGTAACAAAGATACCCGTGCATGGTCGTTAAAATACGAGCGGTAACAAAGATAACCGTGCATGGTCGTTTAAGTACATGCGTAATAAAGATACCCGTGCATGGTCGTTAAAATACGAGCAGTAACAAAGATTGCCGTGAATGGTCGTTAAAATACGAGCAGTAACAAAGATACCCGTGCATGGTCGTTAAAATACGAGCAGTAACAAAGATACCCGCACATTGTCGTTAAAATACGAGCAGTATCAAATATACCCGGACATGGTCGTTAAAATACGATTAGGAACAAACATACCCGTTCATGGTCGTAAAATACAAGCAGTAACAAAGATACCCGTGCATGGTCGTTAAAAAACGAGCGGTAACAAAGATACCCGTGCATGGTCGTTATAATACGAGCAGTAACAAAGATACCCGTGCATGGTCGTTATAATACGAGCAGTAACAAAGATACCCGTGCATGGTGGTTAAAATACGCGCGGTATCAAAGATACTCGTGCATGGTCGTTATTGTTCTGACAGTAACAAAGATACCCGTGCATGGTCGTTAATGTTCTGACAGTAACAAAGATACCCGTGCATGGTCGTTAATGTTTTGACAGTAACAAAGATACCCGTGTATGGCCGTTAAAGTACATGCGTAACAAAGACACCCGTGCATGGTCGTTAAAATACAAGCAGTAACAAAGATACCCGTGCATGGTCGTTATAATACGAGCAGTAACAAAGATACCCGTGCATGGTCGTTAAAATACGAGCAGTAACAAAGACACCCGTGCATGGTCCTAAAATACGAGCAGTAACAAAGATATCCGTGCATGGTCGTTAAAATACGAGCGGTAACAAAGATACCCGTGCATGGTCGTTAAAGTACATGCGTAACAAAGATACCCGTTCATGGTCGTTAAAATACGAGCGGTAACAAAGATAACCGTGCATAGTCGTTTAAGTACATCCGTAATAAAGATACCCGTGCATGGTCGTTAAAATACGAGCAGTAACAAAGATTGCCGTGAATGGTCGTTAAAATACGAGCAGTGACAAAGATACCCGCACATTGTCGTTAAAATACGAGCAGTAACAAATATACCCGGACATGGTCGTTAAAATACGATCAGTAACAAACATACCCGTTCATGGTCGTAAAAATACAAGTAGTAACAAAGATACCCGTGCTTGGTCGTTAAAAAACGAGCGGTAACAAAGATACCCGTCCATGGTCGTTAAAGTACATGCGTAACAAAGAAACCCGTGCATGGTAGTAAAAATACGAGCGGTAACAAAGATACCCGTGCATGGTCGTTAAAATACGAGCGGTAACGAAGATAACCGTGCATGGTCGTTTAAGTACATGCGTAATAAAGATACCCGTGCATGGTCGTTAAAATACGAGCAGTAACAAAGATACCCGTGCATGGTCCTTATAATACGAGCAGTTAAAAAGATACTCGTGCTTGGTCGTTAAAGTACATGCGTAACAAAGATACCCGTGCATGGTCGTTAAAATACGAGCGGTAACAAAGATAACCGTGCATGGTCGTTTAAGTACATGCGCAATAAAGATACCCGTGCATGGTCGTTAAAATACGAGCAGTAACAAAGATTGCCGTGAATGGTCGTTAAAATACGAGCAGTAACAAAGATACCCGCACATTGTCGTTAAAATACGAGCAGTAACAAATATACCCGGACATGGTCGTTAAAATACGATCAGTAACAAATATACCCGTTCATGGTCGTAAAATACAAGCAGTAACAAAGATACCCGTGCATGGTCGTTAAAAAACGAGCGGTAACAAAGATACCCGTGCATGGTCGTTATAATACGAGCAGTAACAAAGATACCCGTGCATGGTCGTTATAATACGAGCAGTAACAAATATACCCGTGCATGGTGGTTAAAATACGCGCGGTATCAAAGATACTCGTGCATGGTCGTTAATGTTCTGACAGTAACAAAGATTCCCGTGCATGGTCGTTAATGTTCTGACAGTAACAAAGATACCCGTGCATGGTCGTTAATGTTTTGACAGTAACAAAGATACCCGTGCATGGTCGTTAAAGTACATGCGTATCAAAGACACCCGTGCATGGTTGTTAAAATACAAGCAGTAACAAAGATACCCGTGCATGGTCGTTATAATACGAGCAGTAACAAAGATACCCGTGCATGGTCGTTAAAATACGAGCAGTAACAAAGACACCCGTGCATGGTGGTTAAAATACGAGCAGTAACAAAGATATCCGTGCATGGTGGTTAAAATACGAGCGGTAACAAAGATACCCGTGCATGGTCGTTAAAATACGAGCAGTAACAAAGACACCCGTGCATGGTGGTTAAAATACGAGCAGTAACAAAGATATCCGTGCATGGTGGTTAAAATACGAGCGGTAACAAAGATACCCGTGCATGGTCGTTAAAATACGAGCAGTAACAAAGATACCCGTGCATGGTCGTTAAAATACGCGCGGTAACAAAGATACTCGTGCATGGTCGTGAAAATACGAGCGGTAACAAAGATATCCGTGCATGGTGGTTAAAATACGAGCGGTAACAAAGATACCCGTGCATGGTCGTTAAAGTACATGCGTAACAAAGATACCCGTGCATGGTCGTTAAAATACGAGCGGTAACAAAGATAACCGTGCATGGTCGTTTAAGTACATGCGTAATAAAGATACCCGTGCATGGTCGTTAAAATACGAGCAGTAACAAAGATTGCCGTGAATGGTCGTTAAAATACGAGCAGTGACAAAGATACCCGCACATTGTCGTTAAAATACGAGCAGTAACATATATACCCGGACATGGTCGTTAAAATACGATCAGTAACAAACATACCCGTTCATGGTCGTAAAATACAAGCAGTAACAAAGATACCCGTGCTTGGTCGTTAAAAAACGAGCGGTAACAAAGATACCCGTCCATGGTCGTTAAAGTACGAGCAGTAACAAAGAAACCCGTGCATGGTAGTTAAAATACAAGCGGTAACAAAGATACCCGTGCATGGTCGTTAAAATACGAGCGGTAACGAAGATAACCGTGCATGGTCGTTTAAGTACATGCGTAATAAAGATACCCGTGCATGGTCGTTAAAAATACGAGCAGAAACAAGGATACCCGTGCATGGTCCTTATAATACGAGCAGTTAAAAAGATACCTGTGCTTGGTCGTTAAAGTACATGCGTAACAAAGATACCCGTGCATGGTCGTTAAAATACGAGCGGTAACAAAGATAACCGTGCATGGTCGTTTAAGTACATGCGTAATAAAGATACCCGTGCATGGTCGGTAAAATACGAGCAGTAACAAAGATTGCCGTGAATGGTCGTTAAAATACGAGCAGTAACAAAGATACCGGCACATTGTCGTTAAAATACGATCAGTAACAAACATACCCATTCATGGTCGTTAAAATACGATCAGTAACAAACATACCCGTTCATGGTCGTAAAATACAAGCAGTAACAAAGATACCCGTGCATGGTCGTTAAAATACGAGCGGTAACAAAGATACCCGTGCATGATCGTTATAATACGAGCAGTAACAAAGATACCCGTGCATGGTCGTTATAATACGAGCAGTAACACAGATACCCGTGCATGGTGGTTAAAATACGCGCGGTATCAATGATACTCGTGTATGGTCGTTAATGTTCTGACAGTAACAAAGATACCCGTGCATGGTCGTTAATGTTCTGACAGTAACAAAGATACCCGTGCATGGTCGTTAATGTTTTGACAGTAACAAAGATACCCGTGCATGGTCGTTAAAGTACATGCGTAACAAAGACACCCGTGCATGGTCGTTAAAATACAAGCAGTAACAAAGATACCCGTGCATGGTCGTTATAATACGAGCAGTAACAAAGATACCCGTGCATGGTCGTTAAAATACGAGCAGTAAGAAAGACACCCGTGCATGGTGGTTAAAATACGAGCAGTAACAAAGATATCCGTGCATGGTGGTTAAAATACGAGCGGTAACAAAGATACCCGTGCATGGTCGTTAAAATACGAGGAGTAACAAAGACACCCGTGCATGGTGGTTAAAATACGAGCAGTTACAAAGATACCCATGCATGGTCGTTAAAATGCACGCGGTAACAAAGATACCCATGCATGGTCCTGAAAATACGAGCAGTGACAAAGATACCCGTGCATGGTCGTGAAAATACGAGCGGTAACAAAGATACTTGTGCATGGTCGTGAAAATACGCGCGGTAACAAAGATACCCGTGCATGGTCGTTAAAATACACGCGGTAACAAAGATACCCATGCATGGTCGTTAAAATACGCGCGGTAACAAAGATACCCGTGCATGGTCGTTTAAATACACGCGGTAACAAAGATACCCATGCATGGTCGTGAAAATACGAGCAGTAACAAAGATACCCGTGCATGGTCGTGAAAATACGAGCGGTCACAAAGATACCCGTGCATGGTCGTGAAAATACGAGCGGTAACAAAAATACCCGTGCATGGTCGTTAAAATACACGCGGTAACAAAGATACCCGTGCATGGCCGTTAATATTCTGACAGTAACAAAGATACCCGTGCATGGTCGTTAATGTTTTGACAGTAACAAAGATACCCGTGCATGGTCGTTAAAGTACATGCGTAACAAAGACACCCGTTTATGGTCGTTAAAATACAAGCAGTAACAAAGATACCCGTGCATGGTCGTTATAATACGAGCAGTAACAAAGATACCCGTGCATGGTCGTGAAAATACGAGCGGTAACAAAGATACTTGTGCATGGTCGTTAAATACGCGCGGTAACAAAGATACCCGTGCATGGTCGTTAAAATACACGCGGTAACAAAGATACCCGTGCATGGTCGTTTAAATACACGCGGTAACAAAGATACCCATGCATGGTCGTGAAAATACGAGCAGTAACAAAGATACCCGTGCATGGTCGTGAAAATACGAGCGGTAACAAAGATACTTGTGCATGGTCGTTAAATACGCGCGGTAACAAAGATACCCGTGCATGGTCGTTAAAATACACGCGGTAACAAAGATACCCGTGCATGGTCGTTTAAATACACGCGGTAACAAAGATACCCATGTATGGTCGTGAAAATACGAGCGGTAACAAAGATACTTGTGCATGGTCGTTAAATACGCGCGGTAACAAAGATACCCGTGCATGGTCGTTAAAATACACGCGGTAACAAAGATACCCGTGCATGGTCGTTTAAATACACGCGGTAACAAAGATACCCATGTATGGTCGTGAAAATACGAGCAGTAACAAAGATACCCGTGCATGGTCGTGAAAATACGAGCGGTCACAAAGATACCCGTGCATGGTCGTGAAAATACGAGCGGTAACAAAAATACCCGTGCATGGTCGTTAAAATACACGCGGTAACAAAGATACCCGTGCATGGCCGTTAATATTCTGACAGTAACAAAGATACCCGTGCATGGTCGTTAATGTTTTGACAGTAACAAAGATACCCGTGCATGGTCGTTAAAGTACATGCGTAACAAAGACACCCGTAAATGGTCCTGAAAATACGAGCAGTGACAAAGATACCCGTGCATGGTCGTGAAAATACGAGCGGTAACAAAGATACTTGTGCATGGTCGTGAAAATACGCGCGGTAACAAAGATACCCGTGCATGGTCGTTAATGTTTTGACAGTAACAAAGATACCCGTGCATGGTCGTTAAAGTACATGCGTAACAAAGACACCCGTGCATGGTCGTTAAAATACAAGCAGTAACAAAGATACCCGTGCATGGTCGTTATAATACGAGCAGTAACAAAGATACCCGTGCATGGTCGTTAAAATACGAGCAGTAAGAAAGACACCCGTGCATGGTGGTTAAAATACGAGCAGTAACAAAGATATCCGTGCATGGTGGTTAAAATACGAGCGGTAACAAAGATACCCGTGCATGGTCGTTAAAATACGAGCAGTAACAAAGACACCCGTGCATGGTGGTTAAAATACGAGCAGTAACAAAGATACCCATGCATGGTCGTTAAAATGCACGCGGTAACAAAGATACCCATGCATGGTCCTGAAAATACGAGCAGTGACAAAGATACCCGTGCATGGTCGTGAAAATACGAGCGGTAACAAAGATACTTGTGCATGGTCGTGAAAATACGCGCGGTAACAAAGATACCCGTGCATGGTCGTTAAAATACACGCGGTAACAAAGATACCCATGCATGGTCGTTAAAATACGCGCGGTAACAAAGATACCCGTGCATGGTCGTTTAAATACACGCGGTAACAAAGATACCCATGCATGGTCGTGAAAATACGAGCAGTAACAAAGATACCCGTGCATGGTCGTGAAAATACGAGCGGTCACAAAGATACCCGTGCATGGTCGTGAAAATACGAGCGGTAACAAAAATACCCGTGCATGGTCGTTAAAATACACGCGGTAACAAAGATACCCGTGCATGGCCGTTAATATTCTGACAGTAACAAAGATACCCGTGCATGGTCGTTAATGTTTTGACAGTAACAAAGATACCCGTGCATGGTCGTTAAAGTACATGCGTAACAAAGACACCCGTTTATGGTCGTTAAAATACAAGCAGTAACAAAGATACCCGTGCATGGTCGTTATAATACGAGCAGTAACAAAGATACCCGTGCATGGTCGTGAAAATACGAGCGGTAACAAAGATACTTGTGCATGGTCGTTAAATACGCGCGGTAACAAAGATACCCGTGCATGGTCGTTAAAATACACGCGGTAACAAAGATACCCGTGCATGGTCGTTTAAATACACGCGGTAACAAAGATACCCATGCATGGTCGTGAAAATACGAGCAGTAACAAAGATACCCGTGCATGGTCGTGAAAATACGAGCGGTAACAAAGATACTTGTGCATGGTCGTTAAATACGCGCGGTAACAAAGATACCCGTGCATGGTCGTTAAAATACACGCGGTAACAAAGATACCCGTGCATGGTCGTTTAAATACACGCGGTAACAAAGATACCCATGCATGGTCGTGAAAATACGAGCAGTAACAAAGATACCCGTGCATGGTCGTGAAAATACGAGCGGTCACAAAGATACCCGTGCATGGTCGTGAAAATACGAGCGGTAACAAAAATACCCGTGCATGGTCGTTAAAATACACGCGGTAACAAAGATACCCGTGCATGGCCGTTAATATTCTGACAGTAACAAAGATACCCGTGCATGGTCGTTAATGTTTTGACAGTAACAAAGATACCCGTGCATGGTCGTTAAAGTACATGCGTAACAAAGACACCCGTAAATGGTCCTGAAAATACGAGCAGTGACAAAGATACCCGTGCATGGTCGTGAAAATACGAGTGGTAACAAAGATACTTGTGCATGGTCGTGAAAATACGCGCGGTAACAAAGATACCCGTGCATGGTCGTTAAAATACACGCGGTAACAAAGATACCCATGCATGGTCGTTAAAATACGCGCGGTAACAAAGATACCCGTGCATGGTCGTTTAAATACACGCGGTAACAAAGATACCCATGCATGGTCGTGAAAATACGAGCAGTAACAAAGATACCCGTGCATGGTCGTGAAAATACGAGCGGTCACAAAGATACCCGTGCATGGTCGTGAAAATACGAGCGGTAACAAAAATACCCGTGCATGGTCGTTAAAATACACGCGGTAACAAAGATACCCGTGCATGGCCGTTAATATTCTGACAGTAACAAAGATACCCGTGCATGGTCGTTAATGTTTTGACAGTAACAAAGATACCCGTGCATGGTCGTTAAAGTACATGCGTAACAAAGACACCCGTTTATGGTCGTTAAAATACAAGCAGTAACAAAGATACCCGTGCATGGTCGTTATAATACGAGCAGTAACAAAGATACCCGTGCATGGTCGTTAAAATACGAGCAGTAACAAAGATACCCGTGCATGGTCGTGAAAATACGAGCGGTAACAAAGATACTTGTGCATGGTCGTTAAAATACGCGCGGTAACAAGGATACCCGTGCATGGTCGTTAAAATACACGCGGTAACAAAGATACCCGTGCATGGTCGTGAAAATACGAGCAGTAACAAAGATACCCGTGCATGGTCGTGAAAATACGAGCGGTCACAAAGATACCCGTGCATGGTCGTGAAAATACGAGCGGTAACAAAAATACCCGTGCATGGTCGTTAAAATACACGCGGTAACAAAGATACCCGTGCATGGCCGTTAATATTCTGACAGTAACAAAGATACCCGTGCATGGTCGTTAATGTTTTGACAGTAACAAAGATACCCGTGCATGGTCGTTAAAGTACATGCGTAACAAAGACACCCGTAAATGGTCGTTAAAATACAAGCAGTAACAAAGATACCCGTGCATGGTCGTTATAATACGAGCAGTAACAAAGATACCCGTGCATGGTCGTTAAAATACGAGCAGTAACAAAGATACCCGTGCATGGTCGTTAAAATACGAGCAGTAACAAAGATACCCGTGCATGGTCGTTAAAATACGAGCAGTAATCTTTCAATTATAACCATGATCTCAATACTCCCAATAGTGTATCCAATTTATGGGTCATTTGTAAAAAAAGTTGTTCAAAGCCCTACAACTTAAACACAGTTCGGGGGGGGGGGGGGTGCACACATATTTTGTAAGCATCCAAAATATCCATGGACTTTGAAACATGAGTATATTTAAAACGGATAGGGATTCAGCAGTCGAAGCCTTAAAATATCCACCAAAATCTCCTTATCCGTCATGTTTTTAAGTGTAAACTTTTTAGGGAACCTGTGAGCTTATGCGATGGTGTGGCGTCGTCCGGCGTCCGGCGTCTGTACGTTAACCCATACTATCTTGAAAACGGCAAGAATTAGCATCACGAAATCTTATGCATAAAATTAGTCATCTAAAAAACTCTATCGGATTTTGCTTATTTTTTGGCTAACTGCATTTTCTTAGATTTTATAGGGAAAAGCTAAAAAAGCTTAAAAATCTTCTTCTCCAAACCTGTTCAGCCAAATTGTCCAATATTTTACAGAAATGATTCCTGGAACAATCTCTCTCAAGTTTGTTCGAATAGTTTAAGTTTGGTGATTTTTGGCTGAGTTACAGGAAGTTGAACTTAGTCATCTGTCCAAAAAAGCATACTAAAATTACAATCTCAGAAATGGCTTGAGCTATCATCACCAAATTTTATGCCAATGTTGGTCACATGAGTCATATCTGAAATTGAGGTATTGGTGGCGCCACCTGCATCGGCCTTTTTTGTACGGCGGTCATCAGTGCCCGTATCATACTGACAGCTACAAATAACTTCTTCTCTGAAACGAAATGGTCAAATTGTTTAATATCGCACAGAAATGATCCTAGGGAAGTGCTTTCTGAAGTTTGTTCAAATGGTTCAGTTCAGTGACTTTTGGCTAAGTTATGGGAAGCTGAATTTAGTCATATGCCATAACAGCCCATTTTAGCTAAGTGGCTACAAAAACCTTCTTCTCAAAAACCACTGGGCCAAATTCTTAAATCTCACACATTAATTATCCTTAGATGTTGATAATTCAAGTTTGTTCAAATGGTCTCAGTTCAGTGACTTTTGGCTGAGTTATGGGAAGCTGAATTTAGTCATATGCCATAACAGCCCATGTAAGCTAAGTGGCTACAAAAATCTTCTTCTCAAAAACCACTGGGCCAAATTCTTAAATCTTACACATTAATTATCCTTAGATGTTGATAATTCAAGTTTGTTCAAATGGTCTCAGTTTGTTCAAATGGTCTCAGTTCAGTGACTTTTGGTTGAGTTATGGGAAGCTGAATTTAGTCATATGCCATGACAGCCCATGTTAGCTAAGTGGCTACAAAAATCTTCTTCTCAAAAACCACTGGGCCAAATTCTTAAATCTCACAGATTAATTATCCTTAGAAGTTGATAATTCAAGTTTGTTCAAATGGTTTTGGTTCAATAATTTTTGGCTGAGTTATGGGAAGCTGAACTTTGCCATTTTGCTGTATTTTCCTATATGAGTTATAAACCTACAAAACGTTTTTCGACTGATGATACTGAGGCCAGTTTGTTTAATATTTTGCAAGAATAATTCTCTGAATCATTCTAATAAAAATTGTCTTTTATGGTTCCAAAAAATGAATTTTGGCTGAATTATAAAGATTGAATTGAGTCATTTTACCATATATGTTAGCTGTGTGAAGCAGATACATCTAGCCTAGCGCCAGTTTATCAGCATCCATTACATCATGCCTCTAGACATTTAGATTTCAGAATATCTATGGAAAATATTGACAAGAATGTTTTTTAAAAGCTTTTAAAAATGTAGATTTATGATATTACATATCATCTGTACACTATTCATAATTTCTCAGGAATAGCAGGAGCTACCATCCCCAAATTTTATGCAATTATCAGTCACATATCAAATGTTGATGGATTCAGCTTATTTTTGCTATCTGCATTTACTTAGATTTTACAGGGAAAAAACTGATAAAAACTTCTTCTTCTTGTAAAGAGTCCAGCCAAATTGTTCAATATTTTACAGAAATGATTCCAGAGGCGAGCCTTCTCAAGTTTGTTCAAATGGTTTGTGTTGGATAAATTACAGGCCAAGATTGTGTATGTTTCTTGAATAGGTTGAGAAACTGCCAACTGTTTCAGAGTTGGCAACAGATCAAGAGTTCATTCAGTGCAGCCAGATTTAGGCCAAGAGTTCAATCAGCGCAGCAAAGCACAAGGCATGTGATCACCTCATGGGCAGCAAGTGATCATTTCATGGGTAGCATGTGATCACCTCATGAGTATCATGTGATCACCTCATGTTCATTCAGTGCAGCCAAGTACAGGTCAAACGTTCACTCAGTCTAGCCAGGTGCAGGTCAAGAGTTCACTCAGTGCAGTAGCCTGAGCCAGTAATTTGTCACAGTACACTCGGGGCCACTGCCTTTCTCACCTAAGCCTAGTCAGCCCGGTGCATCAGACTCAAGGCCTGATATTCTGACCCGTCTATGTGTCTTTAATGGCTTTCTCGTTCACAAGACAGGTGTCGCCATCTACAATGACTTTTGCAAAGTGTATGTGCCTGCTTAATTCTACGAAAGAATTTGATATATCAGCCTTAAATTGGGCATATTTATACATGTCAAATAGCTTTGTCGTATACAAGACTGGTGGTGCCATTTACAATAATTTTTGTGTTGTGTGCACCCATGCCAGAATTTCAGCAGTGATGTTTGTGTATTGTTCTTGTTCAAAATGTTTAGTACTTGCATTGTTCATATACAGTAGAACGCCTGTATAGCGGTCACCATCGGGACTGGATGAAAGTGGCCTTAATACAGGAGTGGCCGTTATACAGGACTTGACCAGGAAAAGGGGGTTAAAATGTAACACGAAACCAAGTTCAAATCTTTATTACAATCAACAAAATAAACGTATATACAGAGTATTAGTATAATTAATGTTATCAATAAAAAATAAAATTTACAATTACATCAACCCTATTTATTACATTTACCAACAATATATACAAATACAGTGTTAGTTATTAAATTACAAACAGATTGTATATCCATAATATTTGTACAAATTTGTTGAACCACTGCCACATGACATCGTTCAATTTATCATTCCCTGTAAATACACACTGTCTTTATCTACTGGCATTTGCGTTTTCTTCATACTGTTCCATGATCTCTCGCTTCCTCTTAAGTATGTTTTAAACTTGAGTTGGGCCGACACCATAATTTTCTGCTAGCTGTCGGCTGCTTTTCCCGTCACTCTTCCTGATCAAGTCAACCTTTTCTTTGAGAGCCAGTTCATGTCTTTTCTTGGTCGCCATAATGGTGATTGGGACAGAATATACGTAACATTTTATACATGTAACAATGTTTATTTTTCCTTCATAATTATCCATGTATGACTAAATTGTGCGATGTTTGTCGCACTGTTTCCGTTTTATGTACGTGCACAAGGACATTAAGAAAGTTTAAAGATCCAGTTTGCCTAACTTTTTTTTTTATGACATTATCATCGGGACCCGCTGGTTGTCATTCGTTAATTAAATGACATACACCTTGTTTAAGATCCGGCTCGCACGACTGATTCACAAACATAAACGCAGGTGGGAACGTATGCCTTACTATTGTGCATACTAATGAGGCTGTGTGGGGGTAGGGCGACGCTGGTTACGTATCAAACTACTCAGTCATGGTCAAGTGGTTACCTTTATCCAGGCACTCATTAACAGACAGAAATATGTGAGAGCGGACAATTGTGTAATGATATTGAGGTCAGAAGTTGCCACTCGATTCGTTGAGCCCATGTCACAGAGTCACTGCCCCTGACCGTAACTGAGGCGTTTTCCGGCCTGCGGGACCGAGAAACCTGGCCGTAATACGGAATAGAGGAGTGACCGTAATTGACAACAAAATGATAATGAAATATAACGGTCGAAAATTCGGGACCAGAAAATCTGACCGTTATAGACGTATTGACCGTTATTGAGGCGTGGCCGTTAACAGGCGTTCTACTGTATATGAAAAGTTGTGGTTTAGCATTGAAGCGTTATACCTGGTGTATATCCATATGCACAGGTTCGCATTAGGCCTGTAGGCCTTGTTATGTATAAAATGACGCTTCAGTGACCCTGTTTCACCTCTCGAGTGGCAGACCAAATGCATACGAATGGGCGGCATATGGGGACTTTTTCATTTGTCAAAATGGTATATGAGGAAAAAAATATATTATGTTGATTCTGATTTTCTCCTTAATTTAATAGATCGTTCATATGGTTTAACGCTAACCCTCCGCAAATTTTCTAAAAAAAATCGGGATATACCTTTTTGCATAAATTTTACTTAGGACAAAACAACGGAACCGAATCTGATGTTAATTCTTTGCCATGGACGTGCACCGTAGATGTAAACCTGTCGTTTTTATGTAGATGACAATCAACAAAGCTCAGGACAAGCCTTTAATGCTGTAAGGAGTCTGCCTGTCTTTTCACATCATACCCGAGACTTCCATCAATTAACAACTAAAAGCAGCCTTTTTCGTGATGTCCTTTGAGCGTCATTTAATTCATTTTATCTCTCATAAATTTTCACTTTTCTATATACAGTCATACAATTTCTTCAAATAATTTTCACAGTATAGATGGTTTATATATGGAATGGCCATCACTGCCTTCACTCAGGCAATGATGATGTCGTCCCAATGTTGTTTATCGGATGATAAAAAAGCATTCTCCGGCAAAATTCGTATACCCTATATATGCTTCACGTCTACTTCTTTATGTGATTTCCTGACTAGCATAATTTGCCATTCTTAGCTAACTTTTTTAGGGGAGGGGGTTTCTTGGAGAATCCCAGCACACATCTTTATATCAGAAACAACACCGAAAAGAAAAGGATAAAAAATGCGACATTCACCCTACCAGCTCATTACAAAATTATTTATCATATGGAACCGTGTATTTTCCACAAGTGCATCTAGTAATAATTTATAATCAAATTATAGCGTCTTGTTAATGCAGATTATAGAGTATAGAGAGACACGTTATACATGATCAGATAGATATAATGGTAAGAGGACGGCGGACATAACAGTCGCACGGGGTTGTCATAAACGGCCTAAAGTGGGTAGAGAGGCCATTTCCCACAACCACCCTTCCAGTCACACGTGTCCTTCTAGATATAACAAAAGTTTTTCCTCCTTCAGTAATAAAGTTTCCCATGGAAAGTTGAGAATTCATATTCCCATATGATCGGTGCGGAATATCGAATAGTGCAGAGAAACAAAATCACCCTTAAACCTACGCGTTCATTACATATACAGTGTCATGATAAGACAGGTGTATGTAAGCACGTCTTGCATTCCGGGAAGAATGCGTCGTATTTTGAATTGGAATCTCTTGAAACTCGAAATACCGATTAAGTTTTCATGTGCTTGATATACGCATGTTTGTGTTATTGATAGGAACTATATATATATATATATATATATATATATATATATATATATATATATATATATATATATATATAAATATGACGCGCTTTTGTATGTATATAACGTAAGGGATTTAATTAGCTCCTCAGGTTTTTTTATCTTTCTTATGTAGAAGTCTATTTTTTATGAAAATAATTAAATTTTTACATTTTATTTATTCAATGGCATATTAAGGATGATTGAGGAATGACAAAATCTTTTAAAGTTCCTTTACCATTGTAAAAAGCAGTTTCCTGTCATTTGAATTGGAAATAATCATCATATAAATTAGCCTCCAGGATATGCATCAGGCATATTTTAATTCGTTAAATGCTATTTCTTTAAAAGGAGTGCGAAATAAAAATAATGTTGAAATCAATTTTAATGAAGTCACCTTTGAAACTCAAACGTTCAATATATAGAATACTTTATAATTCATAGTAACATGACCACATAAAGCATTTCTTACAGGAAATTTCTTAATACTATTTCTCTGCTAAGAAAAATGCTGTGTATGAAATACCTCAATGTCATCTACAGTTCACCTGAGTCCCTGACACTCGGAGATCCAGTTAAACGTCCATATTTTGTAAAACCAGGTCGATGACGTCATGTGTTAACTCATTAAGATTTGGCGTTAACGAGGCGTGTTGCTTATCAAAGGATGCTTGGTCAGGAGGTGTCCAGCTGAGCTAATTTAATCCTGGTTGTTACACAGTATAAACACACTGCGGTTAAAAGTTAGTATTCTGAACGGGTTCGCAAACATAAAATCGATACTGGTAATGGGTTGTTTGGATGTGAGCAGCTGGTAGGAACGTGCTCATTTCCGCGGGAAAGAGGATGAATTGTGCAGACAAATAAAAGTCTGCACAAAAACCCGCCAAATTTGGGGCATCCCTCTTCAGCCTTGGAAAAGAAATAACGTGCATTGAAAACAAAGTACCTATAACTCCTTGCCCTTGTTAACTGGAATCATTAATTTTATATTAATAGGAGAGAAAACATCACGATGCTTGAACGTAACTTTGAGCGAGTGCGCCCCTATAAGCATTAAATATTAGAAATATTAGATTATTTATAATACACGTAATACAATACATATAATAAAACAACACTACAAGACGCAGTTTGATGAATTGTGTTTCAATAAATTTCTATGAAACTTTGATTCCCTGTGTTCCGTGTAAATTATGACGTCACAGTACGGCCTTTCAGCAAACAAGTGGCGTCAATTTATCTCAGTTGTAGACAGTGTAGACAGTGAAAAATATGAATAACCGCCAAGTAATTGTAGGTGGAAATTAGCAGAAGTTTGATTAAACATAAACTATGAAACCATGATCATCGGTAGGCAAATTGTCCCATAAAACAGTATACAGTAGGAAATCACATGAACACAGCTGAGTGGCACCATCACTCCTTAAATATGACATAAATAATCCCAGAAATGTACAATTTCAGATCCATATGTCACACCACTCATTATTTATTCAACGAAAACAGGAAGGTAGGTGGCGCCATTTGTCTGGTTTACGAGAAAACTTTCCAAGATGGATGGACATGCCAAATTTCAGACCAATACTTTGAATCACTCCTGAGATATGAACAATTTTCACCCAAAGCAAATATACGGATGGACGCTACGGTAAAACGTTTGTAGATGGCGCCACCAGTCTTGAGTACAAGATGGAGGATTCCAAGATCTAAGCACAATTTCAGGCCCATACTCCTGGCTGGAGTCCACTTAAACTCATGAGAAAAGGGCATTGGTTTATACTACGAAAACGGGCAGGTAGGTGGCGCCACCTGTCTGGTTTACGAGAAATCTTTCCAAGACGGATGGACATGCCAGATTTCAGGCCAATACCTTGAACCATTCCTGATATATAAGCAATTTTCACCTAATGCAAATGAACGGATGGACGCCACGCAAAAACGATTGCAGATGGCGCCACCAGTCTTGTTTACGAGATGGAAGCGTCGAGGATCTATGGACATGCACAGGACAATACACTGAACGACCACTAAGATGAACAGGTGGCAAATGCAAAGATGGATGCTACGCAAAAAAGTATTATAGATGGCGTCACCAGTCTCCATTACGTGATTGAGAGATCAAAGATCGATGGACATGCAAAATTCAAGCTCATTACATCGAACCACTCCTGAGATATGGGCTGTTATCTAAAAGACACCTAGATTCGTACTGCACAGAAAGGATTGCACGTGGCGCCACCTGTCTTTTTTACGCACTGCTACATAGGTGAGGGAACAACTATGCCGGGTTTCGGAAAGATCTGTCCAAGGGTCTCAGAGGAGTTCTCTGGAAACGAACGCCGCGGCGGAACCCGCACAAAAACATAGTATCCGCAAAACTCTGTTTTGGCGGATATGGTTGCATTAGCACTGTGCACGCATCAAGCAAAAATAAAATTAGGTTTGGTTCTTTGGCTTTTTTTTTATATTACTGCGGGCGGGCGATTTTTTTACCTTTTTCCCCCATGTTTTGATAAAGATATCATTTGATCAAGGAAAAAGCATGATAATAACAATTTTTTTTCCTTAACAAGTAAAAGCACTAAAAACAAAGGAAAATTTATCAGAAAAGTATTATCTTATCTTCTTGAAAGAAATGTCCGAGCGGCTGGAGCTCAAATTGGTAAGTTTCTATTGGAAATCCAAAATAAAAAAATAAATGATTGTGGGGTGGTTTTAAATTGATGCGGGCGGTGCCTGAGAACCATACCTTTTAATTTAGTTGGCCTTATAGTATATATGATTAACGTTTAATCTCTATCAATATGATA
The DNA here is from genome assembly GCA_026874595.1 of Sipunculus nudus. Classification (NCBI taxonomy): domain Eukaryota; kingdom Metazoa; phylum Annelida; class Sipuncula; order Golfingiida; family Sipunculidae; genus Sipunculus; species Sipunculus nudus. Next base: position 68,337,124 of record CM049310.1, read on the forward strand.
CATGTTCTCCGATCTAGAAAAAGAATATACAGTGAAACTCCTAATTGCGGACAACTCAGTAAGGCGGACAACTCACTAATGCGGACACTAAATCTCAGTCTCTTCAAATTTGTCTCTATATTATGGTTGACGTAAACTCAGTAAAGCGGACAACTCACTCTCTCGGACAGCGGACAAACTTTCCCGTCACGCCTGCGTATCCAGTACATATTACGAACCTCTAAAGCGGACGGACATCGCGGGTTCCGTTTTTGTTCATATATCTGCTCGGAGTCCCGGTGGCGCTTCGAGGTCGTGACATCGAATGACCTGTTTTGATCAAAGCGACGTAGCCCGATGACAAGCGTAATTTGGTGAACCATCGTGAAGTTACATATGTTTATCCAGTCGAAATTTGTATATTTGTATATTTGTATAAATGTGTAGATATGACATCTTTTATTAGGTTGGCTGGTCAATTAATAAAAAAAACTAAGCTTTCAAACAGCTTTTCATTAGACAAGACCACCATCAAAGACTAAAGTTCGTGCATTGTGATTGGCGTCCGGCCCGGGAAACCTCATCATGGTAGTTAACGACAGTTTGCACTTTGTAATGGTGAATGAGTTTTGAAGACTATCCTTCACGGAATAATCATGCTGTACGGATGCTGTCAATAATCAGTCTTCAATATACCTAGTGCAACCATCCATGAACCAATCTTTATTTAGAAGATGATGCATGGTACGTCGAAGTGAAACTGCCTAGTTAGTGTGTTGGCCTAGCGGATGAAGTTGAAAGGAGAATGAAAATTTTCGTCTTTCCTATTTTATTAAATTTATTTTATAAATTACAAATGCATATTTAGGCTATTTTGAAAATAATTTAAACAAAATTGGTATATTTCAAATTAAGCGTAAACGTAATCAAAGCAGAGGACATCAGTAACATTCAATGAAGAATTGACGCAATTTGCCAAACTCCTCAACACAGGACAACTCATGAAAACGGACAAAATCCTCCAGTCCCTTGAGTGTCCGGCTTTGAGGAGTTTTACTGTATATATATATATATATATATATATATATATATATATATATATATATATGTATATATATATATATGGATATCGAATAATATTGTTTGGAATAAAACTTTTCAGCTATGGGATAGGGATATTGAATGGGCCAGTTATAGATATATATACATGAATATTGATATATAAAATGACATATGTATTATTGATTTTGCTTTAATGACACTAGCTTGTCTCCATTTTTGTTGATTTTAATGTACCGCTCAGCCGTCGGTCCAGTTGAGTCGTGTTTTTATGTGTATATTTATGCACCATAATTGTCGTCAGTCTGCATGAACAAAAACTTGGAAAAAGACTATACAAAACTTGAGGAAACGCGTCGTACGTAGTATGCCCGGCTTAACTGGTTCAAGTAAATCCAGTATACGATGTATCTCTGGGATAGGTAGAATCTACAGCAGTCACATGATTTGTTGAGATTTGCATATTAATATATCATGCTAACGACCTCTCAGAACACCTTTGAGAACATATGCAATCAACCAGCTTCTGTTATATGTTTTTTTTTCTGTTTGTCAACATGTTACGTGTTGAATAACACAGACGTAATCGAGGACGATAAGGAACTCGTTATAAAAATCTATAAAAACCAGGATGGGGATCTTAATCCTGGGGAAAATTTTTCTGGTTGTGTCAATGAATATAATCACAAAGCAGTTATATAAATTGCTTTTAATATTAAAGATAAATGAAATATATACATAATATTCAACAAGATAATAAAAAACAAGTAAGCATATTGGCAACATTTAAGAAATTGGCACCCTCAGCAATAAATAATAATCCAATAACCCCCTGACTGACACGTTTCGCGCGCCCTCTATCTGCAGACTAGAAAAACAAGTTGTAATCACAATATTGCAACAAACGAGGTACTGGCTCAGACCGACACACAGAATGACCATGTGGAGTAAAATAAATAGAGCGGCTTATATCACCTCTACGTTCTATAAAAAAAACACAATATATGAAGTGATAAAAATAGACCTTAGGCTATATGTTTTATATCATTTCAGTTATTTGTGTGTCTGCGTGTAAAGTCGTTTCGGAAATGTACAAGTTTATATATTCAGTATACTGTCCATATGAATAAAAATCGGGAATGATTGATATGTCTAACAACCAGACAGGCGTCAGTGAAAGTTTGGTACATTAATTGGCCCCGTAACAAAGCGATGTTCGTCCAAGTTACATCCAGGGACACGTGACCCCGTGATGTAATCACACCTGGCTGGCTGGTACGTTCTGGAGCCTCGTTGACCGATCCATACAAACAACCTCACCTGCTGCAATCCCAGCATCCACAGGGAGGCATGCTGCTGCATAATGTCGTTAAAGATGATCTACGACAGCTGTCAGATGACGGTGTTGGGATGACGTCATGGTGCTTCACTCTCCAATCATACGAAGCCCTCGTCGTCCTCCTCCTCCACGTGTTGCTGCACCCTCAGTGTGTATGATGGGCTGATCGGCGGCGTGACGTCAGTCGTCCTGTTAAGGTGAATGCCCGAATCACAACTCGAAGAATTGGAGTCATGCCTTATTTTCTGCTCCTGGGTAAACAGAAATTCTAGTCTCACTCAGCCATAAAGAGGCAGACCCATGTCCATTACTTACTACGTTTAACTTTATCATTAGATTTCTGGTATTTGGGGATTCATTTAAATGTAGCCCAAATCTAACATGTAATCATCTTCTTATTCCTAAATATATATGTAAAGTCAGCTGGTTTTATTTAAGAACAATTTTGAACATTCGTTTGCCAAAGTGAAATTTCTTTGAAACACTGAAAACTCTTGTATAAGATATTTTGTGAATTATTTATAGACCAATGAAAAAGTTAGGCGGTTTTTTTTCAAACGACCAAAATGCCATACGTACTAAACAACACGAGTAAAATGATTAAATATGGGATGCCCAGCCTGAGCGGAGGAATTATCAATGCAGGTCTTAACTAAAAGAAAACCGTAAAGCAAAAATAATATAAACTAAAGAACATTAACGCCCGTGCGGTTAAAAGATTAAACTGGGCCATCTAAAAGAGCTTCATTAACATTTGTTAACCAATCCTTTAACATGATGACTTTGTCAACTTACTGGAGAGTGTAAATTGAAATTTTAGTTTTTTATTGAATATAAAGTTAATTTCATCTTTAAACAAGAAAGACACATGGTAGAATAAAAAATAATATAAGGGGTTGGAATACTGCCATATAGTCTAATATTATCCCGCTAAAATGGGGCTTGTTTTTACAGGGGGCTTAAAATCATGTACTACATTTTTTTTATTATATCATGTTATAATATCATGCGAAAATAAAAATGAATTTCATAAATACATACAGAGATCAGCAAGAACACATAGCAAGATTTATAATGATATACATTTCATAGGTATAAAATGAATCTCATTTAAGTATTAATTACTTTTGGAATGAATGTTTAATGAAGGGGGTTTGCCAGGAGTGCTGTATTAAATTAATGACAGTATCTAGTCTAATAGATTTAATTCTTTTTGGCCGGCAAATTAGCGCCACCTGTCACACCGATTTCCTTCGTAATTTTATTTTGCCGTTATCGGCAGTTATATGTGTGGGCGACAGATTTAGGCTGATTGGATCTGCCTCCAGGAACAAACTAGGAGCAAGCTAAATATGGCTGATTAAAACGGGAACACAGACATGCAAACCCTCCGGCGGGCTACACACTCATGGCAAACATTGTTTACAACCATTAAAGTCTTATGTGTCTATTTATATGTCTGTCATTATTTTTTTAAACAAAATGAACCATGGATCAAGACGCCCAGCTCATAAAATACTGCTTCTTCTAAATATCGGACATCAAAACAAAGGAAAAAAGAGCAGCAAATATGTTAAAATGCTCTGCAGAACGGGACATGTAATTTATAATTAATAATTATAATAACAATAATAATAATAACATTAAATATATATAAAGATATGCAGCTCTACTTTTATGTATCAAGCACTTTGATCCTGGAAAGCCAACCGAACCCTTTCAGTAATATATATATATATATATATATATATATATATATATATATATATATATATATCATGTATAAGGAATCAAACGATTGTAAGCATCGTGTTTACTAATCAGTTTCGTACCGTTGTACGGCACTCATCAGAACGATATGAATGAAGGGGTTGTACATTGAACAACTGGTTGTTCACTGGAGCGTGTTTGTGGTTATTACAATGTGGATTTGTACAACGTGCCTAATCTGGATTACTCTTTGTGCTAAGTTTACGTAACAGGAATTTGTTAGCGTGTCTGCAACTTGTTACAAGTTCATTGCGTTGTGAACCAGTTGTTCAATGTACAACCACTTCATTCATATCGTTCTGATGAGTGCCGTACAACGGTACGAAACTGATTAGTAAACACGATGCTTACAATCGTTTGATTCCTTATACATGATATATATTGATACGCTCTGGTTATACCATAGAGCACTTTGCCTTCAGTGCATTGCCAACAGCCTAGAAAGAACAATTGTATATATATATATATATTTATATATATAACAATACATGAGACAAAGACTTGGACAGCTGGGCTGAATGTCATAGAACAGCGTAATAGATGATAGTTCAATAAAAAGAAACATTTGTCGGGTCAATGAATGAAATAAAAATGCTCCATGCAGGGTAAGCAAGATTCTGCAGAACAGCTTAATACACTATGTGATGATGTACATATGCCAGTTAATCCCTTTCACTGTCCAACTCAAAAAAGTGTAAAATGTCATCGTCTCTGTTGCGTCCTATAACTTTCAACTTGTTACAATCGTGCGTCACAGAACGGACATCATAGTCATGAGAGGGCACAGTTGATAACTAGAAAAGGTTGGCAAAAGGTTTCCCAGGTGACGGCGGGTCCCAGTTATTCTGTATGGCTGGATGTGGAGGATAAGGGGCAATGAAAGTAGAGCTGAGATGATGTTCAGTCAGCTAAGATAACGACATATTCAGTTAATTGGGCTACTGAGCTGGATGTGTATTAAGAACGCTGGGGCTTTCTAGTCTTAAAAAATAAAAGGGAAAATGCTTTAAAAAAGAAAAATTGCAAGATTGTTGGCCCCACAGGTCTTAGGTACCCAAAAAACTGTAAAAAAATCTGTGCATCAATACGTCCGCCTATTTCATTTGGCAGCCGTTCCTAAAATCTGATTTTGTAAGGGCTTGAGCTTCTACAATGCTCGGCCCTTTTTTTCCTTCATAGATAGCTTTGAGAAAATAACCTAACAGTAGTCTGATTTGTAGTCGTCAAGGACCCTCAAATCAAGAGCTTGTTTGATTTTAGAATGACACACCCTGGGTCTACCGTTATTGATTTGTACATTGCTATTGAGCACACTGAAGGCTGTATTCTGTCATTTTAAGTACACAAATAAAATGCACAAAATTAATTAAATTGTCGATGGCACCACAGGTAATATGGAAAAGTATTTGAATACGCTGCCACACCAACTTTAATGACAATCCAGCCAGCCATTTCTGAAATATGATCTTTTGTATGAAGTTTTACTACAAAAGATTAGCAATTTGTTCAAGTTGTTTTTCCCACAGCTTGAAAAAGTTAGTAACCTTGTGTTTAGTTTGAATGCGAAGCGGAAATTACAATGCTTTAGGAGCATATCTTAACAGAAAACGGGTAAAAACATGTGCGTAAATAGTTATACACGAGGACATATTCTAACGTAAATAAATACAGATAGAATGGAGAGAAAAGAGTTTTAGACATTGTTACGAAGACATAATGCTCAGAGGATAAGACTGGGCCGATCCGGGATTCGAACCCGTGTTGGTGGCGCACATGTCCGGCGTTCCAACCGCTTCGCTAGCAGTTCGGCCCGCTTTTATGTCAACCCGTAACACACCCCCTCTTTAGAGCGTTATGTATCAGAACAAGATTAATTATCCCAGGAGTCACACTTCGGTGAGCTTATTCCCTTGGCCACCAAGTTAACCATCACATTGGACGATCCCCATTTTTGTTACGAAGACATATTGAGGATAATACTGGGCCGATCCGATATTCGAACCCATGTTGGTGGCGCACATGTCCGGCGTTCAAACCGCTTCGCTAGCAAAGCAAGCTTCACTAGCGAGACAGTTCGGTCCGCTTTTATGTGCACCCCGTAACAACATGTAAAAACACAATAACGATTCTACCCACATCTCTAGGAAGCTGTATCACTGGACCGGATCGCCTCGTCAGGCCCATGCGGACACTGCGCATGCGTGGGTCATGATCGATCGCTTCCGGTGGATTGACGAGGGGCGACAGCATGCTGTGAGGGTTGGCTGGTTGTGGGCCATGAAGTGGCTTGTCTGTGTTGATCTGTCCCACCAAGCACGTCAGAGGGATCTTGTAAATGTTCACAGGAATAGTAGCTGAAGCTAGAAAATATGTGGACAGGAATTAATCAGATTACAGACATGCACGCACATAAATATGAATGAACTAAGCATACATGTTTATGTATAATCAACTTATCCTCAAATTGGAATTATAGCTCCTATATACATGTATATTATAAATCATTTATGATAAGTTCAAACTGAACTGATCTTCTGCTGACGGCTAAGCAAATGTCAACCGGGGCGCTGGCGAAAGTATTGGAAACTTCAGGTCAAGTGGTTTGAACGTTAAAATACAGGCTTATAGTGTGATCGATGCACCGTCTCAGGTCTTTTCTTCATATATAAATATGATTTTCTTTGCTGAGTTTTATCAAACTGTATAAAATATGAAGATGTCACAGGCGGCCACAAAATCTATATGTCAAACATTTCCCTATCAGCACTCACAAAACCTCTCATACTTCCATTAACAAATTTATCTCATGTTTAATGGAATTTACACAGGTTGTTCAGAAATCAAACGTTTATTATCATTTTCCAAATATGCAAGAGAAGCAACATATACTGGTGGACGTTTGGATGGTTTTTCACAGGATCTTCATGACCCACTATAGCAATTAGGATGAAAATGGTGGACACATTTGGCCTATCGGAGTCTCCAAACTTCAATGGTCCAGGTTGATATATTTTAATAAGTTGTAAGTTAAAATAAATTGTTGTAAACAATGGCTATTCTACGACTATTTATCTTTAATCTTTTTGTTATTCATGCATATATAAGTTATACTACCACGGGATCGAAAAAAAGAGACCAAAAAGACAGAAAACTTGTTACATTAACAATAACTAAGAGGTAATTATATAGATTTTTCAGATTAAATCACTGGATGGATCAATTCAGAACAATCAGGTAACAGGATTATTATCCCTGTGATCAAACTATTATATATCATGCGTCACCTCCAAATCCACGACTATGCAAGTGCCAATGTCAAATTTACTATAGAAGTCTGGTCTATAAGGCTCCCGCTAAAGGTGTTCATAGAAATGAACAACACACAAACAACGTTCTTTATACTACAGTATACAGTAAGGCAGTGTATATTTCATAGATTATATATATATATATATATATATATATATATATATACAGCGGTCTGGCGTGAGATCGACATGCATATCCCAAGCCAGAGATCACGAGCTTCATAGCAAACTCCAATAACAAAGGTACAGGCCTAATAAACAAACCGGCCATGTTTATATATTATAAGCTCTATCAGTCACTTAACGAGTCGTCCTCTTCACCGTCACGAGTCCCAAAGTCCGTGTTACTGCTAAGCGGCAGGCGACGGTATCAAACCATATTACCTGGACCTCCCCCCCCCCCCCCCCAAGGCGGATACAGTTACGACTATAAACTCCTAGACTTCACCATGATTACCGATCCCAATTTAATTGTCTTCTCGTACTTTATTTCATAACGTGCCGGTTATTGTCTGGTCCCATTCAATTGTTAGACTTATATTATATCCTGTAGGAAATCTAGCGGTAGTATTATACTTACCTGACGGTGAGGGCGGTGGGGACATACTGTGTTCCCGTAATTTGTCATTCGGGCTGTTCGGAACAGAAGCAGTTGATGCGAAGAAAATGTCACACTGAAACAATATTTCCCATAAATATTAATGACCATTCAAATGAGGATGTCCCCCTGAAGCTCTGAGTATTCTTTAATGCCTGAGATTTCATGATTTCAAAGTAAAAAATGTGTATAAAATGAGAGATGGGGTCCTAGGGTGTTAGTCTTATTTCTCTTTGATTATGCCAGTTGATGTAATGTATCCCTGTCACTGATAAATGTCTAGCTTGTATCACGTCACCAGTGGCATACATGTCAGCCTTTACATGGTCCCATTCTGATGAACTTTTAAAACAGTTCCACTCAATGATGCTAATCACAGAAGTGTCTAGACGACAACCAGAAATGGACTTCTGTCTTGTATATAAACACGGATCTTAAGTGTATAGGCGTATACTTAATGTCTAGAATACAGGTCTAAGGCAAGCCATGGATCAACGAAACATATTAATAAAACATTTAATCAATGTGATTATTATATAGAGAAGGTTTAGGTAGCAGCAATTAAAAAAAAATTTATATATCTAAAATCAGTTTTAAAATGTTTTAAACCTACATTAGACCCAACAAGTATACATTATTATAAACCTGGTACGGTGTTCTCTCTGATGATATAATTTTATTTAATTTCGTTCCCTTTCATCTGAGATTTTGACATTTTAAATGTTTTTTTTAATAGTACGTAATTTTAAGCACCCAGTAGCAGCCATTCACTTTTTAGCGGGCTAAAAACTACTTGAAAATATCTAAAAATATCTACCTTAAAACTGAAATTTTATTTTATGTTTTAATAAAAGATTTTAATTTAATTTTTAATCAATCAAGACACACCATAGAGGATAAAACGCCTTTTTAGATAATAATATCATGTACTTTATTATCAGCCCGTTAAAAAGTGGCGCAAAAAGATGCTTAAAATAGCGTGAAATATAAAAGTAAAAAAAAAATAAATGTTAAATATCATAGGAAAATAAAAAAAAGTTACAAAATATATTTACCATCAGCACAAACACTGCACCAGGTTTAATATAATATATATAAAAAATTTAAGAGGGGCGGAGATATTTTGGTTGATTTTGAATTAGTTTTTTATCAAATCGTAGCTAATTGATATTTATTTGATTTATTTTACAAATGACTTACTTTGGAAGTGATATGGATGAGCTTAGGCATGGTCATGGAATGTACGAGGTTTCCGTTTATGATGAGTCTGATTTCTATGGTGTCTGGTGTGAACGCCAGTATGTAAGGGAAGGCACACACGATAGCCCGCGGCTCAGAGTTCCACGTGAAATCAAACTCATGAGATGTTTCCTCCTTCAGCTTTTGAAAATGACTTGAATCTGAAATATTAGGTTCATTATCAGTACAAAACTAATATTATAAACTATTTATATTCAACTGAACAATGTTCACGAGTATCAAAACACTACAAGGGCTTTTGATATGTTTACACCGGCCATGGTATAGCAATCGCAACTATTATTTACCAACAGCGGAAAGCAAGGACGTACATTCGCATATATTCCTATAAACACCTTTACACTATATATATATATTAATGTTTAAAATATGCGTTATGGATTCCGTATCTATCTCCTGATTTAATCTAGACTGTAGTGTAAAGTATGCATGTTCAGATTGACTGATACTGACAGTTGTAACAGAGGAGAAGTTCGGGTTCGTCGTCCTCGTAGATATCAAGAGCCGCCACAAAGTTCACCTGAAACAAATAATATGGTTGCAGTGGCAATAAGAATAGTTCTCACAACACTAAAATCACTAGGTGACAAAGCATGCTTGAGTGTTTGGCTTAATTGTGTGTAAATTCATTGTGTAAAAAGATTTCAAGCTTTCAGTAAGGCATTCGATCACTTGGGTCATACCCTTAAATGTGTACATTCAATTAATCCTTCCAATAAATTCCTTGAATGAGCCTTCTCGATTGAAATTCGTGACCGTAGAGACGTACACGAGACTTAGAAGGAGTGAGAATATTTTACTATTTACTGATTTTCAGTGAGTGGTCTTTCAAAGAGGACGTGAACGGACCCCAGCAATAAGACTGACCTTGTTTGCCTCCACCTGATAAAGCTGTAGTGTGTCGCCATTCCTCTCGTTGATAAGGTCAAACTGGTTCTTGTAGGCGATACAGATCTGATTGTCGCTTTTTGAACCGTCCACTAATGTCATCAGCTGAGGAACCTCAAAAGCCTGGATCTCCTGCAACAGAGAAAAGCCTGCCTTCAATAACACTAGACAGCGATGCAGTCATAACGCACTGCAAGAAACCTGGATTCCTTACTTCCCTAAACAGTGGTTCTGACAGCACAAAATCAGATGTTGTAACTACATGAAACTATATTTCAACACAGTGAGAAAAATGGGTGTCTATGATACTGAATAATGTTGTATCTCAACCTAAAGATATATGGTCATAATGCAGTAAACCGCTGTAATCTGCAGGCAGATAGAAACCTGGCGTCCCGAATAGGAAAAACTGCTGTGCTATGAAGGTGGACACAAACCACAGTTCCATATTATAGAAAAATGGTGTACTATGAAGGTAGACACAAACCACATGTCAATATTACAGGAAACTGCTCTACTATGAAGGTAGACACATACCACAGGTCGATATTACAGGAAACTGCTGTACTATGAAGGTGGACACAAATCATAGGTCCATATTACAGGAAACTGCTGTACTATGAAGGTTGACACAAACCAAATTTCCATATTATAGAAAATGGTGTACTATGAAGGTAGACACAAACCACAGGTCCATATTACAGCAAACTGCTGTACTATGAAGGTAGACACAAACCACACGCCCATATTATAGAAAAATGGTGTACTATGAAGGTAGACACAAACCACATGTCCATATTACAGGAAACTGCTGTACTTAGAAGGTAGACACAAACCACACCCCATATTATAAAAAATGGTGTACTATGAAGGTAGACACAAACCACATGTCAGTAATACAGAAAACTGCTGTACTATGAAGGTAGACACAAACCACAGGTCCATATTACAGTTACAGGAAACTGTTGTACTATGAAGGTGGACACAAACCACATGTCAATATTACAGGAAACTGCTGTACTATGAAGGTAGACACAAACCACATGTCAATATTACAGGAAACTGCTGTACTATGAAGGTAGACACAAACCACAGGTCAATATTACAGGAAACTGCTGTACTATGAAGGTAGACACAAACCACCGCCCATATTATAGAAAAATGGTGTGCTATGAAGGTAGACACAAACCACATGTCCATATCATAGAAAATGGTGTACTATGAAGGTAGACACAAACCACAGGTCAATATTACAGGAAACTGCTGTACTATGAAGGTAGACACAAACCACAGGTCCATATTACAGGAAACTGCTGTACTATGAAGGTAGACACAAACCACACGCCACTATTATAGAAAAATGGTGTACTATGAAGGTTGACACAAACCACATGTCCATATTATAGAAAATGGTGTACTATGAAGGTAGACACAAACCACAGGTCCATATTCCAGAAAACTGCTGTACTATGAAGGTGGACACAAACCACAGGTCCATATTACAGGAAACTGCTGTACTATGAAGGTAGACACAAACCACAGGTCAATATTACAGGAAACTGCTGTACTATGAAGGTAGACACGAACCACAGGTCCATATTACAGGAAACTGCTGTACTTAGAAGGTAGACACAAACCACACCCCATATTATAAAAAATGGTGTACTATGAAGGTAGACACAAACCACATGTCAGTAATACAGAAAACTGCTGTACTATGAAGGTAGACACAAACCACAGGTCCATATTACAGTTACAGGAAACTGTTGTACTATGAAGGTGGACACAAACCACATGTCAATATTACAGGAAACTGCTGTACTATGAAGGTAGACACAAACCACATGTCAATATTACAGGAAACTGCTGTACTATGAAGGTAGACACAAACCACAGGTCAATATTACAGGAAACTGCTGTACTATGAAGGTAGACACAAACCACACGCCCATATTATAGAAAAATGGTGTGCTATGAAGGTAGACACAAACCACATGTCCATATCATAGAAAATGGTGTACTATGAAGGTAGACACAGACCACAGGTCCATATTATAGAAAAATGGTGTTCTTTGAAGGTGGACATAAACCACAGGTCCATTTTACAGGAAACTGCTGTACTATGAAAGTAGACACAAACCACAGGTCAATATTACAGGAAACTGCTGTACTAAGAAGGTAGACACAAACCACAAGTCCATATTACAGGAAACTGCTGTACTTAGAAGGTAGACACAAACCAAAGGTCCATATTACAGAAAACTGCTGTACTATAAAAGTAGACACAAAACCACAGGTCCACATTACAGTTACAGGAAACTGCTGTACTATGAAGGTGGACACAAATCACATGTCAATATTACAGGAAACTGCTGTACTATGAAGGTAGACACAAACCACAGGTCAATATTACAGGAAACTGCTGTTATGTGAAGGTAGACACAAACCACACGCCCATATTATAGAAAAATGGTGTACTATGAAGGTAAACACAAACCACATGTCCATATTATAGAAAATGGTGTACTATGAAGGTAGACACAAACCACAGGTCCATATAACAGAAAACTGCTGTACTATGAAGGTGGACACAAACCACAGGTTCATATTACAGGAAACTGCTGTACTATGAAGGTAGACACAAACCACAGGTCAATATTACAGGAAACTGCTGTACTATGAAGGTAGACACAAACCACAGGTCCATATTACAGGAAACTGCTGTACTTAGAAGGTATACACAAACCACACCCCTATATTATAAAAAAATGGTGTACTATGAAGGTAGACACAAACCTCATGTCAGTTATATAGAAAACTGCTGTACTATGAAGGTAGACACAAACCACGTTTCAATATTACAGGAAACCGCTGTACTATGAAGGTAGACACAAACCACACACCCATATTATAGAAAAATGGTGTACTATGAAGGTAGACACAAACCACATGTCAATATTACAGGAAACTGCTGTACTATGAAGGTAGACACAAACCACACGCCCATATTATAGAAAAATGGTGTACTATGAAGGTAGACACAAACCACATGTCAATTTTATAGAAAATGGTGTACTATGAAGGTAGACACAAACCACAGGTCCATATTACAGAAAACTGCTTTACTATGAAGGTGGACACAAACCACAGGTTCATATTACAGGAAACTGCTGTACTATGAAGGTAGACACAAACCACAGGTCAATATTACAGGACACTGCTGTACTATGAAGGTAGACACAAACCACAGGTCCATATTACAGGAAACTGCTGTACTTAGAAGGTATACACAAACCACACCCCCATATTATTAAAAAATGGTGTACTATGAAGGTAGACACAAACCACATGTCAGTAATACAGAAAACTGCTGTACTATGAAAAAAGACACAAACCACGTGTCAATATTACAGGAAACCGCTGTACTATGAAGGTAGACACAAACCACACGCCCATATTATAGAAAAATGGTGTACTATGAAGGTAGACACAAACCACATGTCAATATTACAGAAACTGCTGTACTATGAAGGTAGACACAAACCACACGCCCATATTATAGAAAAATGGTGTACTATGAAGGTAGACACAAACCACATGTCAATATTACAGGAAACTGCTGTACTATGAAGGTGGACACAAACCACAGGTCCATATTATAGAAAAATGGTGTACTATGAAGGTAGACACAAACCACATGTCAATATTACAGAAAACGGCTGTACTATGAAGGTGGACACAAACCACAGGTCCATATTACAGGAAACTGCTGTACTATGAAGGTAGACACAAACCACAGGTCAATATTACAGAAAACTGCTGTACTATGAAGGTGGACACAAACCACAGGTCCGTATTACAGGAAACTGCTGCACTTTGAAGATAGACACAAACCACACGTCCATATTACAGGAAACTGCTGCACTCTGAATGCAGGAACAAACCGGCCTCCCAAAATACAGAAAATTGCTATGCTCTTGATCTGGCAATACTTTCAAGAACCCTGACATACATAAAACTAGTATGGAATCAGTAAAACAGTTCAGCCAACCTCCTATCTAATGCATGCCTCTGCTAAATCACGTAGATTTTCAAGAGACATATATCGAGTATGCATGCAGTGAAAGTACACGAGCGTTTATGGTTTTAAAGATCATAGGCTTGAAGTAAGGGTTGAATAATTTCACAAGTCATGTGAAAAAGCTGAATTTTAATATTGCTCATATTATTTGTAAAAGGAATAAAAGGGGCACCAATCTGAGGGGAAATCGTTCATTTATAATAAATTGCAGGGATAGATGTGTCCCACAATGGCATAGGTCTATGACAGGTTAGAGAAATCTTTTGTGCTTTTACATCCCAAGGGAAACGAGAATGGCTCTTATGTTACCATGGAGACTGACACCTTGCAAATCACAAGCGGTTTTTTAACCATTACATGTTTCCTCTCAGACATGTCTTTGTATTTCTCCTCCAGGAATGAAGCACCGATTTATCATCGTAAGGCTGTTTATTTTTTTTTCTAATTTTCTTCATCGGGAACCGTTTGAGCCACAAAGACCTGGTGCGGATGAGATGAAGGAAACTCGTTACCACAGTAACCGACATTTACTCGGTAGGTATTAAGTGCGCGGAACAGAGAGGTATTACGGCCCTGCACGGCCGCCCGAGGACATCAAAGAATGTGTGTTATAAGCTAATGGTATCGATATCGAAAATGCCCCAGACTGCAGGTCAATGTGCTGCCACGTGATTTTATGCAGCAAGTAAAGATGATATACGAGCAGCGAGACGAAACACACACTGGGGATCAGTGCTGTGTATTGTTCAACCTAAATCAAATAGGAATATATTCATAATTAAAACTAAAATAATTCTTTCACAAAAACATGCCTCCGTGAAAGATCACTATCGCAGACGCATGTACCATGTCTTACCATGGAATGTAAGTTCAAATTTCTAAAGTGACTACAGAAATAAAAGACCTTGGTCGATATAGAAAATTACGACATCATACGCACTTGATGTCACGTCCATAAGATATCCGCAGTGATTTAATCATGGAACTAGAAAAATGCATTCTCAGGAATTCAGTCCTCCGCCATGTTTGCGGTCCTTAATGAGGGATGCTTCCCAAAACCAAGTTCACCCGTGCATAAGTGAATGTACATTTGTGAATGTTCCTGGAAGTCTTTTCTGAATCCGGATCATGTGCTGGATTCACACCAAAATCTTATCGACTCTTCCTTGCTGATTCACGAAATGGCCTGAACATTTCATGAGAATCCATTCATGATTGCGTGGTTATTTTGTGACAATCACATACACGCACAAACACACACTAACGGGGATAACGTACGCCCTCCGACCGGAGGCAATGAGTGACAAGTCTCTCCTACCCTCAGGAACTGGAACCCGTCTACAGGGTCGCTGGACATCGGGTTGCACCAAGCTGACCAGGCTGCCGAGTGTTTCCAGATGGCCACTAGGAGGCGTTTGCCGACAGCTACCACCATCCTGAGATGACTCCCTGTGGGCCGGCTCAAGGCGTACAGATGACTGCCTGGAATAATTAAAACCTCATCATCTACCACCGACCAACTAAATCCTATCGCAATTCTGTTTATTACGGAAGCAGTTGAGATTGTTATTTGGTGTGTGGCCATAACTGTCGAATGTAAGAATATCAGATGAACACAAACTGGGTAAAAGTGTTCCTTGATGACAGACTATTAATTATGAGATACATTTTACGACCAGTTCTGGTCGGTCATATATTTCCAGAGTCTTTGAATAATAGAGCTTGTGAATACATCAGATCTTGGCGGCCTGTTTTCTTTTGTGACAATATTTATAACACGCTATTGGATAAACAAAAGACGACAATAAAAACTGCAGTAATTAATGGTGAACCGGAAGCCAGTTGTTGTTCCAAATGTGGGTGCTTTAATTAACGAGAGAAATGACTTGACCCATATAGCTAAACATAGCATCCAAAGGTATAAAACTGGTACACCAGTCCAATGGTATTCCATTGAATAGCATATTTATCAGTTTCTACTGAGCTGAATTTATGTAGATTTATAGAACAATTTCTTTTTTGTTACTTCTTGCACTTATCTCCATCGTTTCAATTATTACACACAGAAACGTACACAAGACAAACACACGCACACGTATTAATTAGAACAAAGTAGGGTCCGCATTTTCTGCTCATTTGCGTACTGACTTAGCAGTAAATGAAGAGTTAGAAAGTAATATGCATTATAACAATTAACTGATCAACATTAAATGTTTTGGGTTACCAGTACAGTTACCGCTCAGAAAATGATATTAACTTTTAATTATCTCACATTTCATCCCTAGTGGATTTTGAACAAGGCTGTTGCAAACATGTAATATAAGATAATTGAATTTGTGAGTCGACAAAAAAAACGTTAATCATATTTCCATAATTACATCAACTTAACCGAGAAATAATTAGCTGAAATTACACTTCCTCTAACGATTCAGGAACTGTCACGTCCTAAGAACAGAAGATTAAACATAACACATTTTATTTCTTAGTGGTTGGATATGTTCTTAAGCCTGATCATTGCAGTCACAAGACAGAGCACCCCTTCAGTTCACTCTGTCCCATCTTCCTGTGACGTTTCCATATTACATTGTTTATTTCGTTCAGTTCTGCGCAGCGTCAAGCGTTGACTAAGTAGACTGGCGTCTGCGTACTTACCTTTAGTTTGTTCAAGTCTGTGTTCCTTACAGTCGTTCTTCGTCCGGATGTAGTCCTCATTCTTCTCCCCTTCAAAGTCGAGCAAATGAAACACGTGTACCCGGCTCTCCTTCCCTGAAATTAGAATTACATCTTAACACATTGAACATCCACTGAATTATAATTAACATTTCTGCCCAGAATTAACGAACATGTCTTTCTAAATCTCATCCGCAGTTTCTGGAAATCCCAGAATGAAAATTGACTATAATCGTATATTCTGTGACCAGGTCGCATTTATGGTGATATTTGTGGTGACGGACTATAATTACAAATTAGTTAAATAATAAAAAATAAATCTGAACATTCGTAATATTAAATTCTTTCATTCAGATTGCTTTCGGCGTTTGGCTTTTTGACTGTTCACATAAGGTTGAATTACACTGATTCGACTTACCATGGCTTAAGGAGAATCCGTAATTATTTTCTGTACAGTTTTGATGATAAAATCATTTGTATTAATATCCTATAATTGGTTTTTACGGCCTCATGGATCTAAAAGGGCAAACAAGAGAGAGAGAGAGAGAGAGAGAGAGAGAGAGAGAGAGAGAGAGAGAGAAAGAAGGAGAGAGAGAGAGACAGAGAATATTGTTTAACCGACCTTTATCAGCCCTGAACACCATGAGACCGTGTGCTTCCACGATGTTCAGCTGGCGGACGGTTACCGTCTTGTCGAATATAGCTCTGGGCGCCGTGCCATCTGTGATAGACATGTATATAAGGTTATGTAGGTCTGTCTGACACAAGAATTAATAATAAAAGCATGCACCTGGTGTGTCTCTTATCCATATATTTCTGTACACGTAGACTTCTTGGTATAATTTAGAATGTCTTTATTAGTATAATTTTCTTGGGTATTTAAGTAGTTTGGAAGTCGAACTCGGTGTCACGCATTTATCCGTGACAGGATATATACTGTCTCAGAGAAAAGAGTTGCGTTGATAAAGTTGAAGTATGAGAAAGCATGTTTACGTACCTTCCAGAATAAAAATGCCGACATCTGTTGCCACTACCAACTTGTCGCCCCAGCTGTCGCCACAGATAATGTCATAGTGGAGATCATTCACGAAGTTCTGCGGTTCCCAAGGCTGTGGAACACAATATGTTTAAAAAATAAGGATTACAATGTCTGTGCCCGCGGCTTGATGGGATTTCCTGAAACCCAGATCTGATTGTCTGTAAAGCAGGCCATTAATATAACACAATGTCTTCTTTCTCATTCTTTTTATCTGTCAGCAATAGAATTTCACGAGTAACATTTTAATCGATTTTTTTCTGTTGTTTACAGGTATACGTGTTTACTGTCTGGAATATAAAAGAAAGGTGACCGTATCTTTTAACATTATAATCGATTCTTTTCTGTTGTTTACAGGTATACGTGTTTACTGTCTGGAATATAAAAGAAAGGTGACCGTATCTTTTAACATTATAATCGATTCTTTTCTGTTGTTTACAGGTATACGTGTTTACTGTCTGGAATATAAAAGAAAGGTGACCGTATCTTTTAACATTATAATCGATTCTTTTCTGTTGTTTACAGGTATACGTGTTTACTGTCTGGAATATAAAAGAAAGGTGACCGTATCTTTTAACATTATAATCGATTCTTTTCTGTTGTTTACAGGTATACGTGTTTACTGTCTGGAATATAAAAGAAAGGTGACCGTATCTTTTAACATTATAATCGATTCTTTTCTGTTGTTTACAGGTATACGTGTTTACTGTCTGGAATATAAAAGAAAGGTGACCGTATCTTTTAACATTATAATCGATTCTTTTCTGTTGTTTACAGGTATACGTGTTTACTGTCTGGAATATAAAAGAAAGGTGACCGTATCTTTTAACATTATAATCGATTCTTTTCTGTTGTTTACAGGTATACGTGTTTACTGTCTGGAATATAAAAGAAAGGTGACCGTATCTTTTAACATTATAATCGATTCTTTTCTGTTGTTTACAGGTATACGTGTTTACTGTCTGGAATATAAAAGAAAGGTGACCGTATCTTTTAACATTATAATCGATTCTTTTCTGTTGTTTACAGGTATACGTGTTTACTGTCTGGAATATAAAAGAAAGGTGACCGTATCTTTTAACATTATAATCGATTCTTTTCTGTTGTTTACAGGTATACGTGTTTACTGTCTGGAATATAAAAGAAAGGTGACCGTATCTTTTAACATTATAATCGATTCTTTTCTGTTGTTTACAGGTATACGTGTTTACTGTCTGGAATATAAAAGAAAGGTGACCGTATCTTTTAACATTATAATCGATTCTTTTCTGTTGTTTACAGGTATCCGTGTTAACTGTCTGGAATATAAAAGAAAGGTGACCGTATCTTTTAACATTATAATCGATTCTTTTCTGTTGTTTACAGGTATACGTGTTTACTGTCTGGAATATAAAAGAAAGGTGACCGTATCTTTTAACATTATAATCGATTCTTTTCTGTTGTTTACAGGTATACGTGTTTACTATCTGGAATATAAAAGAAAGGTGACCGTATCTTTTAACATTATAATCGATTCTTTTCTGTTGTTTACAGGTATACGTGTTTACTGTCTGGAATATAAAAGAAAGGTGACCGTATCTTTTAACATTATAATCGATTCTTTTCTGTTGTTTACAGGTATCCGTGTTAACTGTCTGGAATATAAAAGAAAGGTGACCGTATCTTTTAACATTATAATCGATTTTTTTCTGTTGTTTACAGGTATACGTGTTTACTGTCTGGAATATAAAAGAAAGGTGACCGTATCTTTTAACATTATAATCGATTCTTTTCTGTTGTTTACAGGTATACGTGTTTACTGTCTGGAATATAAAAGAAAGGTGACCGTATCTTTTAACATTATAATCGATTCTTTTCTGTTGTTTACAGGTATACGTGTTTACTGTCTGGAATATAAAAGAAAGGTGACCGTATCTTTTAACATTATAATCGATTCTTTTCTGTTGTTTACAGGTATCCGTGTTTACTGTCTGGAATATAAAAGAAAGGTGACCGTATCTTTTAACATTATAATCGATTCTTTTCTGTTGTTTACAGGTATACGTGTTTACTGTCTGGAATATAAAAGAAAGGTGACCGTATCTTTTAACATTATAATCGATTCTTTTCTGTTGTTTACAGGTATACGTGTTTACTGTCTGGAATATAAAAGAAAGGTGACCGTATCTTTTAACATTATAATCGATTCTTTTCTGTTGTTTACAGTTATACGTGTTTACTGTCTGGAATATAAAAGAAAGGTGACCGTATCTTTTAACATTATAATCGATTCTTTTCTGTTGTTTACAGGTATACGTGTTTATTGTCTGGAATATAAAAGAAAGGTGACCGTATCTTTTAACATTATAATCGATTCTTTTCTGCTGTTTACAGTTATACGTGTTTACTGTCTGGAATATAAAAGAAAGGTGACCGTATCTTTTAACATTATAATCGATTCTTTTCTGTTGTTTACAGGTATACGTGTTTACTGTCTGTAATATAAAAGAAAGGTGACCGTATCTTTTAACATTATAATCGATTCTTTTCTGTTGTTTACAGGTATCCGTGTTTACTGTCTGGAATATAAAAGAAAGGTGACCGTATCTTTTAACATTATAATCGATTCTTTTCTGTTGTTTACAGGTATCCGTGTTAACTGTCTGTAATATAAAAGAAAGGTGACCGTATCTTTTAACATTATAATCGATTCTTTTCTGTTGTTTACAGGTATACGTGTTTACTGTCTGGAATATAAAAGAAAGGTGACCGTATCTTTTAACATTATAATCGATTCTTTTCTGTTGTTTACAGGTATCCGTGTTTACTGTCTGGAATATAAAAGAAAGGTGACCGTATCTTTTAACATTATAATCGATTCTTTTCTGTTGTTTACAGGTATCCGTGTTTACTGTCTGGAATATAAAAGAAAGGTGACCGTATCTTTTAACATTATAATCGATTCTTTTCTGTTGTTTTTAGGTATACGTGTTTACTGTCTGGAATATAAAAGAAAGGTGACCGTATCTTTTAACATTATAATCGATTCTTTTCTGTTGTTTACAGGTATCCGTGTTTACTGTCTGGAATATAAAAGAAAGGTGACCGTATCTTTTAACATTATAATCGATTCTTTTCTGTTGTTTACGGGTATACGTGTTTACTGTCTGGAATATAAAAGAAAGGTGACCGTATCTTTTAACATTATAATCGATTCTTTTCTGTTGTTTACGGGTATACGTGTTTACTGTCTGGAATATAAAAGAAAGGTGACCGTATCTTTTAACATTATAATCGATTCTTTTCTGTTGTTTACAGGTATCCGTGTTTACTGTCTGGAATATAAAAGAAAGGTGACCGTATCTTTTAACATTATAATCGATTCTTTTCTGTTGTTTACAGGTATACGTGTTTACTGTCTGGAATATAAAAGAAAGGTGACCGTATCTTTTAACATTATAATCGATTCTTTTCTGTTGTTTACAGGTATCCGTGTTTACTGTCTGGAATATAAAAGAAAGGTGACCGTATCTTTTAACATTATAATCGATTCTTTTCTGTTGTTTACAGGTATACGTGTTTACTGTCTGGAATATAAAAGAAAGGTGACCGTATCTTTTAACATTATAATCGATTCTTTTCTGTTGTTTACAGGTATACGTGTTTACTGTCTGGAATATAAAAGAAAGGTGACCGTATCTTTTAACATTATAATCGATTCTTTTCTGTTGTTTACAGGTATCCGTGTTAACTGTCTGGAATATAAAAGAAAGGTGACCGTATCTTTTAACATTATAATCGATTCTTTTCTGTTGTTTACAGTTATACGTGTTTACTGTCTGGAATATAAAAGAAAGGTGACCGTATCTTTTAACATTATAATCGATTCTTTTCTGTTGTTTACAGGTATACGTGTTTACTGTCTGGAATATAAAAGAAAGGTGACCGTATCTTTTAACATTATAATCGATTCTTTTCTGTTGTTTACAGGTATACGTGTTTACTGTCTGGAATATAAAAGAAAGGTGACCGTATCTTTTAACATTATAATCGATTCTTTTCTGTTGTTTACAGGTATACGTGTTTACTGTCTGGAATATAAAAGAAAGGTGACCGTATCTTTTAACATTATAATCGATTCTTTTCTGTTGTTTACAGGTATACGTGTTTACTGTCTGGAATATAAAAGAAAGGTGACCGTATCTTTTAACATTATAATCGATTCTTTTCTGTTGTTTACAGGTATCCGTGTTTACTGTCTGGAATATAAAAGAAAGGTGACCGTATCTTTTAACATTATAATCGATTCTTTTCTGTTGTTTACAGGTATCCGTGTTTACTGTCTGGAATATAAAAGAAAGGTGACCGTATCTTTTAACATTATAATCGATTCTTTTCTGTTGTTTACAGGTATCCGTGTTTACTGTCTGGAATATAAAAGAAAGGTGACCGTATCTTTTAACATTATAATCGATTCTTTTCTGTTGTTTACAGGTATACGTGTTTACTGTCTGGAATATAAAAGAAAGGTGACCGTATCTTTTAACATTATAATCGATTCTTTTCTGTTGTTTACAGGTATACGTGTTTACTGTCTGGAATATAAAAGAAAGGTGACAGTATCTTTTAACATTATAATCGATTCTTTTCTGTTGTTTACAGGTATACGTGTTTACTGTCTGGAATATAAAAGAAAGGTGACCGTATCTTTTAACATTATAATCGATTCTTTTCTGTTGTTTACAGGTATACGTGTTTACTGTCTGGAATATAAAAGAAAGGTGACCGTATCTTTTAACATTATAATCGATTCTTTTCTGTTGTTTACAGGTATCCGTGTTTACTGTCTGGAATATAAAAGAAAGGTGACCGTATCTTTTAACATTATAATCGATTCTTTTCTGTTGTTTACAGGTATCCGTGTTTACTGTCTGGAATATAAAAGAAAGGTGACCGTATCTTTTAACATTATAATCGTTTCTTTTCTGTTGTTTACAGGTATACGTGTTTACTGTCTGGAATATAAAAGAAAGGTGACCGTATCTTTTAACATTATAATCGATTCTTTTCTGTTGTTTACAGGTATACGTGTTTACTGTCTGGAATATAAAAGAAAGGTGACCGTATCTTTTAACATTATAATCGATTCTTTTCTGTTGTTTACAGGTATACGTGTTTACTGTCTGGAATATAAAAGAAAGGTGACAGTATCTTTTAACATTATAATCGATTCTTTTCTGTTGTTTACAGGTATCCGTGTTAACTGTCTGGAATATAAAAGAAAGGTGACCGTATCTTTTAACATTATAATCGATTCTTTTCTGTTGTTTACAGGTATACGTGTTTACTGTCTGGAATATAAAAGAAAGGTGACCGTATCTTTTAACATTATAATCGATTCTTTTCTGTTGTTTACAGGTATACGTGTTTACTGTCTGGAATATAAAAGAAAGGTGACCGTATCTTTTAACATTATAATCGATTCTTTTCTGTTGTTTACAGGTATACGTGTTTACTGTCTGGAATATAAAAGAAAGGTGACCGTATCTTTTAACATTATAATCGATTCTTTTCTGTTGTTTACAGGTATCCGTGTTAACCGGCTGGAATATAAAAGAAAGGTGACCGTATCTTTTAACATTATAATCGATTCTTTTCTGTTGTTTACAGGTATACGTGTTTACTGTCTGGAATATAAAAGAAAGGTGACCGTATCTTTTAACATTATAATCGATTCTTTTCTGTTGTTTACAGGTATCCGTGTTAACTGTCTGGAATATAAAAGAAAGGTGACCGTATCTTTTAACATTATAATCGATTCTTTTCTGTTGTTTACAGGTATCCGTGTTTACTGTCTGGAATATAAAAGAAAGGTGACCGTATCTTTTAACATTATAATCGATTCTTTTCTGTTGTTTACAGGTATCCGTGTTTACTGTCTGGAATATAAAAGAAAGGTGACCGTATCTTTTAACATTATAATCGATTCTTTTCTGTTGTTTACAGGTATCCGTGTTTACTGTCTGGAATATAAAAGAAAGGTGACCGTATCTTTTAACATTATAATCGATTCTTTTCTGTTGTTTACAGGTATCCGTGTTTACTGTCTGGAATATAAAAGAAAGGTGACCGTATCTTTTAACATTATAATCGATTCTTTTCTGTTGTTTACAGGTATCCGTGTTTACTGTCTGGAATATAAAAGAAAGGTGACCGTATCTTTTAACATTATAATCGATTCTTTTCTGTTGTTTACAGGTATACGTGTTTACTGTCTGGAATATAAAAGAAAGGTGACCGTATCTTTTAACATTATAATCGATTCTTTTCTGTTGTTTACAGGTATCCGTGTTTACTGTCTGGAATATAAAAGAAAGGTGACCGTATCTTTTAACATTATAATCGATTCTTTTCTGTTGTTTACAGGTATCCGTGTTTACTGTCTGGAATATAAAAGAAAGGTGACCGTATCTTTTAACATTATAATCGATTCTTTTCTGTTGTTTACAGGTATACGTGTTTACTGTCTGGAATATAAAAGAAAGGTGACCGTATCTTTTAACATTATAATCGATTCTTTTCTGTTGTTTACAGGTATACGTGTTTACTGTCTGGAATATAAAAGAAAGGTGACCGTATCTTTTAACATTATAATCGATTCTTTTCTGTTGTTTACAGGTATACGTGTTTACTGTCTGGAATATAAAAGAAAGGTGACCGTATCTTTTAACATTATAATCGATTCTTTTCTGTTGTTTACAGGTATACGTGTTTACTGTCTGGAATATAAAAGAAAGGTGACCGTATCTTTTAACATTATAATCGATTCTTTTCTGTTGTTTACAGGTATACGTGTTTACTGTCTGGAATATAAAAGAAAGGTGACAGTATCTTTTAACATTATAATCGATTCTTTTCTGTTGTTTACAGGTATCCGTGTTAACTGTCTGGAATATAAAAGAAAGGTGACCGTATCTTTTAACATTATAATCGATTCTTTTCTGTTGTTTACAGGTATACGTGTTTACTGTCTGGAATATAAAAGAAAGGTGACCGTATCTTTTAACATTATAATCGATTCTTTTCTGTTGTTTACAGGTATCCGTGTTAACTGTCTGGAATATAAAAGAAAGGTGACCGTATCTTTTAACATTATAATCGATTCTTTTCTGTTGTTTACAGGTATACGTGTTTACTGTCTGGAATATAAAAGAAAGGTGACCGTATCTTTTAACATTATAATCGATTCTTTTCTGTTGTTTACAGGTATACGTGTTTACTGTCTGGAATATAAAAGAAAGGTGACCGTATCTTTTAACATTATAATCGATTCTTTTCTGTTGTTTACAGGTATACGTGTTTACTGTCTGGAATATAAAAGAAAGGTGACCGTATCTTTTAACATTATAATCGATTCTTTTCTGTTGTTTACAGGTATCCGTGTTAACTGTCTGGAATATAAAAGAAAGGTGACCGTATCTTTTAACATTATAATCGATTTTTTTCTGTTGTTTACAGGTATCCGTGTTTACTGTCTGGAATATAAAAGAAAGGTGACCGTATCTTTTAACATTATAATCGATTCTTTTCTGTTGTTTACAGGTATCCGTGTTTACTGTCTGGAATATAAAAGAAAGGTGACCGTATCTTTTAACATTATAATCGATTCTTTTCTGTTGTTTACAGGTATCCGTGTTTACTGTCTGGAATATAAAAGAAAGGTGACCGTATCTTTTAACATTATAATCGATTCTTTTCTGTTGTTTACAGGTATACGTGTTTACTGTCTGGAATATAAAAGAAAGGTGACCGTATCTTTTAACATTATAATCGATTCTTTTCTGTTGTTTACAGGTATACGTGTTTACTGTCTGGAATATAAAAGAAAGGTGACCGTATCTTTTAACATTATAATCGATTCTTTTCTGTTGTTTACAGGTATACGTGTTTACTGTCTGGAATATAAAAGAAAGGTGACCGTATCTTTTAACATTATAATCGATTCTTTTCTGTTGTTTACAGGTATCCGTGTTAACTGTCTGGAATATAAAAGAAAGGTGACCGTATCTTTTAACATTATAATCGATTCTTTTCTGTTGTTTACAGGTATCCGTGTTTACTGTCTGGAATATAAAAGAAAGGTGACCGTATCTTTTAACATTATAATCGATTCTTTTCTGTTGTTTACAGGTATACGTGTTTACTGTCTGGAATATAAAAGAAAGGTGACCGTATCTTTTAACATTATAATCGATTCTTTTCTGTTGTTTACAGGTATACGTGTTTACTGTCTGGAATATAAAAGAAAGGTGACCGTATCTTTTAACATTATAATCGATTCTTTTCTGTTGTTTACAGGTATCCGTGTTAACTGTCTGGAATATAAAAGAAAGGTGACCGTATCTTTTAACATTATAATCGATTCTTTTCTGTTGTTTACAGGTATACGTGTTTACTGTCTGGAATATAAAAGAAAGGTGACCGTATCTTTTAACATTATAATCGATTCTTTTCTGTTGTTTACAGGTATACGTGTTTACTGTCTGGAATATAAAAGAAAGGTGACAGTATCTTTTAACATTATAATCGATTCTTTTCTGTTGTTTACAGGTATCCGTGTTAACTGTCTGGAATATAAAAGAAAGGTGACCGTATCTTTTAACATTATAATCGATTCTTTTCTGTTGTTTACAGGTATCCGTGTTAACTGTCTGGAATATAAAAGAAAGGTGACCGTATCTTTTAACATTTTAATCGATTCTTTTCTGTTGTTTACAGGTATACGTGTTTACTGTCTGGAATATAAAAGAAAGGTGACCGTATCTTTTAACATTATAATCGATTCTTTTCTGTTGTTTACAGGTATACGTGTTTACTGTCTGGAATATAAAAGAAAGGTGACCGTATCTTTTAACATTATAATCGATTCTTTTCTGTTGTTTACAGGTATCCGTGTTTACTGTCTGGAATATAAAAGAAAGGTGACCGTATCTTTTAACATTATAATCGATTCTTTTCTGTTGTTTACAGGTATCCGTGTTAACTGTCTGGAATATAAAAGAAAGGTGACCGTATCTTTTAACATTTTAATCGATTCTTTTCTGTTGTTTACAGGTATACGTGTTTACTGTCTGGAATATAAAAGAAAGGTGACCGTATCTTTTAACATTATAATCGATTCTTTTCTGTTGTTTACAGGTATACGTGTTTACTGTCTGGAATATAAAAGAAAGGTGACCGTATCTTTTAACATTATAATCGATTCTTTTCTGTTGTTTACAGGTATCCGTGTTAACTGTCTGGAATATAAAAGAAAGGTGACCGTATCTTTTAACATTATAATCGATTTTTTTCTGTTGTTTACAGGTATACGTGTTTACTGTCTGGAATATAAAAGAAAGGTGACCGTATCTTTTAACATTATAATCGATTCTTTTCTGTTGTTTACAGGTATCCGTGTTAACTGTCTGGAATATAAAAGAAAGGTGACAGTATCTTTTAACATTATAATCGATTCTTTTCTGTTGTTTACAGGTATACGTGTTTACTGTCTGGAATATAAAAGAAAGGTGACCGTATCTTTTAACATTATAATCGATTCTTTCTGTTGTTTACAGGTATCCGTGTTAACTGTTTGGATTATAAAAGAAAGGTAACCGTATCTGTTCCCTCTAGGGCGCAGCTGTTTGCTGCGGCTTTTTGACCCTGTAACTGTCATGTTTCTCTAAGATATAATGCTGCCATTGTTCTTATTATATGCTAAATCAAGATAATAATACTCTCATTGCTTATTTGTCAGTAGGTTTTGGTGTGAATGGTTTTCCTCAGCTCACCTGGTGTTTCAGCAGGGCACCGCTCGTTATTAGACTCGTGGGCGCGTCTCCTCGTAGTATCGTCTTTAGCTTTAAAGACTGGGAAAAAAGAAGATACAAAATTAGGAAAATACGATATGGAGTCTTGAAAATGGAATTTTTACAACGGAAGATCTCTCATTAATTAATAATGAAAGCAGGCAGTTTTAAAGTAGCCAGTAGTATTTGTCGTGTAATGAATATTAAGATTTCACTTATAGAGAACTGGAACATGTTTTGTGTTCATACAAAGTGACCCTACCTGACCTGTCCTCAAGAACTCCGCTTGTCGCGCCTCCTCTTTCCTTCTGGTTCCGTATACATTATCTGGAACGATGTCACTGAAGGCTCTTCTTGTTAACATATTGTTCTATAAAAATCAATAAACAATCCTAATTTTATTATTATCGTGGTTTTGAATACTTTATTTTTTCGGGACCACTGGGGTACAACTTTTTAAGTTGATAAAATACAAACAGATAATATATAATGTGTTATACCAGTCATAAACACAACGAATGGTTCCTAAAAAAGTGTTGCTTATGATTTCATGATAATTTTGTGGTTCTCCCACTTATCCTGCCTTGTCTGTCGTTTAAGTTTTTCAGGAGATCATATTACGCATGGATTATCTTTTGGGTTTTGATAACCCATTTTACATAATATTAGATAATATAACAATCTAATTTTAAAGTGGTGCTGATGTTCAGCTTTTATCATTTTATCAAGTGATCCCTTTGAGATTTCTGCTATTGATTTTGAGTCTGATCGATGTGTTATGTGCTTTAGAGGTATCCAGGTTATTTTGGATTGTAACAGTTTTTTTTTGTTTTCTGTGAGTGGATTACCTTTGAGTTTTCCGGGAGATGATTTTGAGCGATTGTCTGAATGAGCATATCCAGCGTCCGCTCCCTCTTCTGTGAGAACACTGGCGTGTTGAAAGCTGCCTTCTCTCCGTTAATTACTGACAAAAACGGACACACACGGTATCAACAGTAGACAGACACCGTCTGACATGTATGTTATACTTAATTCATTAACAGAATGCTTCCTAAAATGTAAGGAGACTTTCCTTTATATATTAAAAGTATTGTCTTTTCTTGATAATAAATTATTTGTTTGTTCAATCGAAAATTTAACTGAAAAGATCCTTACTACATCAGCTGCTGGCATTTTAAGTGCTCGGCACGGAGCTTGTACCTGACATTTCTTTGAATGATATTCTTGATGAACTTGGAGGATATTTTAAATGTAACATAACACGTCGTAACATGTCGTGACAATGCCACGCCCAACACAATCAGACACCGCGTGCTGTCTTTGCCGAGGTCCGACTTGGACTGAGAAAGCCCTCAGTCTGCAAACACCTTTTACGAGGGAAGACCCCAGAGGGTTGTCTTCTCCGTGTTACTATGGCAACGGCTGTGTTAAAGGCAAGACAAGGAAACATGCTCGATGTCCACATTTGCATTTTATCTCCTTTCAGCAGCAAACAAAGCCATTTCTTAATGTCCGTGATGTAGTGTTTCTAATAAAATGGAAATCATGAAAAACTTCGCGGATCACAAAAGTCACACAGAAACCATATGTATATATTAAATTACAAGATATATATTTACATTTGACAAGTAAAAAGTCTCTGAAAGCTTGATGATTTGTGAACACAGGCGGGCATGGCAAGGGAGGGCCGAACAATGGTACGGTCTCTGCAGAGAACACGTTGAGCCTGTAAACAACACAAAAATACGGTTAACTCGCTGTTTTTGTAGGCTGAATCACATTAAAGGGTGTTCAAGGTTACATAATGTGCAGATATAAATTAAGAAATTCATTAACATAAACGAAGTCACAAATATATAATAATAAAGGTTCGAAATTGGAAAGTTTTCTGACTGACAGTGGGTTTCGGGAAGGAAAAATGATACCCGGCGGCTTGTACTGGCCCCACATTAAAAAAATTTGAAACCCCATTTCACGGCTTTGTACCCATTTCACCATCACTCAGTTGGCAATTAACTAGATGACGCAACCATTCTTTTATTACGCAGCAAATAAGATACTTCCTTTATACCTGTGAGGTGCGATCTGTCTCAGACCCCGTAAAAATGATTACCAGTCACAAAGGGCAAGAGCTAACCTAATTTCGACGGACATCCTTCTACAATCTTTTTAATATAAATTGAACAATGATTTGTAGTTACCGGTGTACTTCGTGGTAAATTGACTAAAAGCAACTTGTTAAATGAGGTCACATTAATGTATCAACAGGACAGTTTGCAATTGTCCATTAACTGAATTTTACGAGGTCACCAGGTTTTTATTGAACCTAACATATTTCGAATTTCCCTGGTAACCACCAGTTTTAATTGTTGAAAATGACGAAAATTTAATCCATTTAGTCTGAAAGCTAGAGGTCCGACGGGCGACAAACGAAGATGGATTGACGTGCTTTCTATTTAATTAAGATAAAATAGCTGTGCTCGACCGCAAACTGTTACACCAGTCTGTCTGACATCACCAGCATTCTACCTAACATGGTAAACTAAACTGTTATTTGCATCATTCCGACGTCATACACATGCTGCTTGGAAGTTCATATCACTGCGGTTTCAATACATACCGGCATTTAATAATGTTAGGAAGACTCCCAAACCTGAGCATTCGTCACGACTTGCATTCAAGATGAAGTATAGACACGATATATATCTTAGGATATATAACTCTGCGGAAGGTCTACCGTTGAATCGACCTATATGACCTATACATGTATATAATAACTTTCCTTTTTCATATATATAGACAATGTATATGATATTTATTATAATAAACTTTTGACGATGAGAACAGTGATGATTGTATTACCTATATGTGTCGCAGTCCTTGTTGTACGTAACTACGGCAAAAATATCTAAGACCTGGTCAAGGAATCATTGAACATGACGCAAAAAAAATTACAGAGAAACGAGAAACAAAATTACAGAGCTTAACTCTTAAGAAATACCTAGTGTTCAAATCCGACACCAACACAAGCTGCAAAGAAAGCCACATTTCTAAATAATTATCAGGAGTGCGTGTGTAAGAATTAAATACAATAATTGTCATTGTCATCTGATTCCAGACACTTAAGTCTTCTTATTGAAATGTTTATGAAGATTAGAAATATACAGCATGTGAAACCAAACTTTAGCTTGAAACACAGCCGTAACAAATACCAATTTGTTTAAGATATTTTCAAATATTTGAAAATTATTTGTCTCTGAAACTTAGAGATTAATCCTGGTAGCACACCAGAGCTTGCTGATGTAGATTTAAGAACTGGTTTACTGGTTAATCTGACAGAAGGATACGAGTAAAATGTGTCTTCATCATGGAGGGTCTGAAGGAAGGGACTCGGTTGGTGTCACATTCCACGAAGACAATGTTGACAATGTCGTTACCTACATGTCGCTTTCTCTCAACCTGTTGAGTATGGAAGAAAAAAAAAACATTAAGGGGTGACGGTAAGCTGTATTCAAGGAGTTGTGTGGACCGACAACGTTGTGCTTTTTGTTCTAGAGACAAATGATACTGTACTATCCGATTTACATGGGCATAATGACTGTATCTTGTACACTCTCTCTTGCATAATCAGACTTTTTAAAAATAAATTTGAACCTATTTAAGGTGCAATAATTCCTAATTTATGAATGAAATATGAATATGAATGTTACCCAATTTGTTTAACTGGCTTTTAAGAGAGAAACTGACTAATGAGAGCATGCCTTGTTTAACATATTCACACTGACAAAAGTACTATATATTCCCTTTCACCAACCGGTGTCCACTTGTTTATCTGGAGATAATTTCCTTGAAGGTTTACATTATTCAAGAATTTCCTAGAAAGCTGCATATAGAAGTGAGGACCTTATATAAGAATTACGAATTTTACATTAAATCTATAATTATATAGCATTCCTAATTATGGTATTCCTAGAAGGTAAGTATAATTGGTATAAATGAATATAAAGAGAGAACACCTTTCACTGATTACTACCGAGTACCAACAAGATATCTCACTTACTATATACTGGGAAATTTGAGAATATATACAGTGTAATGTGTATCCTTAAGGAACTAATAGACTGTTCGTTATTCATTTGTCATATGCTGACTTAGGGCCCCTCGGCCGTAAATTTCTTGTTTCGAGCTGCTTATTAGAAGTCCGAGTCAACATACATCCTGCAGCTCCCGAGGTCCTAGTTTATTTAAATCCTCATGATTTACCCAGTTGTCCAGTCTCCAGTTCGTTAGTTCAAAGCTTGAGGGAACAGTTAACACCCGTTAACAGCTTAATGCAGTGGTATGTTCTTTATTTCTAACTACAAGGCACACATGCTACAGGAACACATTAACATGAATGTCCTAAGAACAGGATTTGGTCGATTGTGATAAAAACTTTCCAAACAATGTTATGTTCTGTTTAAATGTTCAAGGAAACTTTATTCGTAAAACGTTCACCCATATAATTATGGTGCTGTCGTGTGACAAAAAGAAAGCTAGTTATATAAGATTGGAGAAAAACTTCAGGATAACAAACAATACGTAGTGGGACTTCTTATTCTGCCGCACCAGCTCCAAATGTTTTATTTACTTAAATCCACCTGCTGCAGAAAGCTAAGTGGAGACGCCTCTTACGGATCTGCTGGCTGCTGTAGAATATAACAATAAACCAGTCTTCAGTGACAATTAAGTAATCTCTTTTACTGGCATCCGTAGAATGCCAGTTCTAAAGATATCCCTATTCCAGAACATCACATGCCAGTTTCGAAATGTGAAGGACCGTTTCCGACTATTACGATCCATTAGCTCTAGAAATTTATGTTGCTGTTAAGAAAGGATTACGTTGAACTTTGACAAAAACGTCCCATAAATACTGGCCGCGGTCTATGAGCGATCTGCTTTTGTCTGAGACCCAATACGTCCTGGTATGCCTCCTCTCTCACACTGTCACAAGTACGTCCGTGTGTGACTCGGCCATGCCTCCTCTCTAGCACTTTTAAAGGTAAGTACATGTGTAACTCGGTCATGCCTCCTCTCTCACACTGTCACAAGTACGTTCGTGTGTGACTCGGTCATGCCTTCTCTCTAGCTGTCACATGTACGTCCGTGTGTGACTCGGTCATGCCTCCTCTCTAGCTGTCACAAGTACGTTCGTGTGTGACTCGGCCATGCCTCCTCTCTAGCTGTCACAAGTACGTTCGTGTGTGACTCGGTCATGCCTTCTCTCTAGCACTTTTAAAGGTACGTCCATGTGTAACTCGGTCATGCCTCCTCTCTCACACTGTCACAAGTACGTTCGTGTGTAACTCGGTCAAGCCTTCTCTCTAGCTGTCACAGGTACGTCCGTGTGTGACTCGTCCATGCGTCCTCTCTAGCACTTTTAAAGGTACGTCCATGTGTAACTCGGTCATGCCTCCTCTCTCACACTGTCTCAAGTACGTCCGTGTGTGACTCGTCCATGCCTCCTCTCTAGCACTTTTAAAGGTACGTCCATGTGTGACTCGGTCATGCCTCCTCTCTCACACTGTCACAAGTACGTTCGTGTGTAACTCGGTCAAGCCTTCTCTCTAGCTGTCACAGGTACGTCCGTTTGTGACTCGTCCATGCCTCCTCTCTAGCACTTTAAAAGGAACGTCCATGTATGACTCAGTCATGCCTCCTCTCTAGCTGTCACGAGTACGTCCGTGTGTGACTCGGTCATGCCTCTCTCTAGCTGTCACAGGTACGTCCGTGTGTGACTCGGCCATGCCTCCTCTCTAGCACTTTTAAAGGAACGTCCATGTGTGACTCGGTCATGCCTCCTCTCTCACACTGTCACAAGTCCGTTCGTGTGTGACTCAGTCATGCCTTCTCTCTAGCTGTCACAAGTACGTCCGTGTGTGACTCGTCCATGCCATTCTCTAGCTGTCACAATTACGTCCGTGTGTAATTCGGTCATGCCTTCTCTCTAGATGTCACAAGTATGTCCGTGTGTAATTCGGTCATACCTCTTCTCTAGCTGTCACAAGTACGTTCGTGTGTGACTCGGCCATGCCTCCTCTCTAGCTGTCACAAGTACGTTCGTGTGTGACTCGGTCATGCCTTCTCTCTAGCACTTTTTAAGGTACGTCCATGTGTAACTCGGTCATGCCTTCTCTCTCACACTGTCACAATTACGTTCGTGTGTGACTCGGTCATGCCTTCTCTCTCGCTGTCACAGGTACCTCCGTGTGTGACTCGTCCATGACTCCTCTCTAGCACTTTTAAAGGTACGTCCATGTGTAACTCGGTCATGCCTCCTCTCTCACACTGTCACAAGTACGTTCGTGTGTGACTCGGTCATGCCTTCTCTCTAGCTGTCACAGGTACGTCCGTGTGTGTCTCGTCCATGCCTCCTCTCTAGCACATTTAAAGGTAAGTCCATGTGTGACTCGGTCATGCCTCCTCTCTCACACTGTCACAAGTACGTTCGTGTGTGACTCGGTCATGCCTTCTCTCTAGCTGTCACAGGTACGTCCGTGTGTGACTCGGCCATGCCTCCTCTCTAGCACTTTTAAAGGAACGTCCATGTGTGACTCGGTCATGCCTCCTCTCTCACGCTGTCACAAGTACGTCCGTGTGTAACTCGGCCATGCCTCCTCTCTAGCTGTCACAGGTACGTCCGTCTGTGACTCGGTCATACCTCTTCTCTAGCTGTCACAAGTACGTCCGCGTGTGACTCGGCCATGCGTTCTCTCTAGCACTTTTAAAGGTACGTCTATGTGTAACTCGGTCATGCCTCCTCTATCACACTGTCACAAGTACGTCCGTGTGTGACTCGGTCATGCCTTCTCTCTAGCTGTCACAGGTACGTCCGTGTGTGACTCGTCCATGCCTCCTCTCTAGCACTTTTAAAGGTACGTCCATGTGTGACTCGGTCATGCCTCCTCTCTCACACTGTCACAAGTACGTTCGTGTGTGACTCGGTCATGCCTTCTCTCTAGCTGTCACAGGTACGTCCGTGTGTGACTCGGCCATGCCTCCTCTCTAGCACTTTTAAAGGTACGTCCATGTGTGACTCGGTCATGCCTCCTCTCTCACACTGTCACAAGTACGTCCGTGTGTGACTCGGCCATGCCTCCTCTCTAGCTGTCACAGGTACGTCCGTCTGTGACTCGGCCATGCCTTCTCTCTAGTTGTCACAGGTACGT
Source organism: Sipunculus nudus (assembly GCA_026874595.1). Taxonomy (NCBI): domain Eukaryota; kingdom Metazoa; phylum Annelida; class Sipuncula; order Golfingiida; family Sipunculidae; genus Sipunculus; species Sipunculus nudus. Next base: position 68,372,150 of record CM049310.1, read on the forward strand.
CCGTCTGTGACTCGGCCATGCCTTCTCTCTTGTTGTCACAGGTACGTCCGTGTGTAATTCGGTCATTTCTCCTCTCTAGCTGTCACAGGGACGTCCGTGTGTAATTCGGTCATGCCTTCTCTCTAGCTGTCACAAGTATGTCCGTGTGTGACATGGTCATGCCTTCTCTCTAGTTGTCACAAGTATGTCCGTGTGTAATTCGGTCATACCTCCTCTCTGGCACTCTCAAAGGTACGTCCATGTGTGACTCGGCCATGCCTCCTCTCTAGCTGTCACAGGTACGTCTGTCTGTGACTCGGTCATGCCTTCTCTCTAGTTGTCACACGTACATCCGTGTGTGAATCGGTCATGCCTCCTCTCTAGCTGTCACAGGTACGTCCGTGTGTGACTCGTCCATGCCTCTTCTCTAGCTGTTACAATTACGTCCGTGTGTAATTCGGTCATGCCTTCTCTCTAGATGTCACAAGTATGTCCGTGTGTAATTCGGTCATACCTCTTCTCTAGCTGTCACAAGTACGTTCGTGTGTGACTCGGCCATGCCTCCTCTCTAGCTGTCACAAGTACGTTCGTGTGTGACTCGGTCATGCCTTCTCTCTAGCACTTTTTAAGGTACGTCCATGTGTAACTCGGTCATGCCTTCTCTCTCACACTGTCACAATTACGTTCGTGTGTGACTCGGTCATGCCTTCTCTCTCGCTGTCACAGGTACCTCCGTCTGTGACTCGCCATGACTCCTCTCTAGCACTTTTAAAGGTACGTCCATGTGTAACTCGGTCATGCCTCCTCTCTCACACTGTCACAAGTACGTTCGTGTGTGACTCGGTCATGCCTTCTCTCTAGCTGTCACAGGTACGTCCGTCTGTGACTCGTCCATGCCTCCTCTCTAGCACTTTTAAAGGTAAGTCCATGTGTGACTCGGTCATGCCTCCTCTCTCACACTGTCACAAGTACGTTCGTGTGTGACTCGGTCATGCCTTCTCTCTAGCTGTCACAGGTACGTCCGTTTGTGACTCGTCCATGCCTCCTCTCTAGCACTTTTAAAGGAACGTCCATGTATGACTCAGTCATGCCTCCTCTCTAGCTGTCACGAGTACGTCCGTGTTTGACTCGGTCATGCCTCTCTCTAGCTGTCACAGGTACGTCCGTGTGTGACCCGGCCATGCCTCCTCTCTAGCACTTTTAAAGGAACGTCCATGTGTGACTCGGTCATGCCTCCTCTCTAACACTGTCACAAGTCCGTTCGTGTGTGACTCGGTCATGCCTTCTCTCTAGCTGTCACAAGTAGGTCCGTGTGTGACTCGTCCATGCCTCTTCTCTAGCTGTCACAATTACGTCCGTGTGTAATTCGGTCATGCCTTCTCTCTAGATGTCACAAGTATGTCCGTGTGTAATTCGGTCATACCTCTTCTCTAGCTGTCACAAGTACGTTCGTGTGTGACTCGGCCATGCCTCCTCTCTAGCTGTCACAAGTACGTTCGTGTGTGACTCGGTCATGCCTTCTCTCTAGCACTTTTTAAGGTACGTCCATGTGTAACTCGGTCATGCCTTCTCTCTCACACTGTTACGTTCGTGTTTGACTCGGTCATGCCTTCTCTCTAGCTGTCACAGGTACCTCCGTGTGTGACTCGTCCGTGGCTCCTCTCTAGCACTTTTAAAGGTACGTCCATGTGTAACTCGGTCATGCCTCCTGTCTCACACTGTCACAAGTACGTTCGTGTGTGACTCGGTCATGCCTTCTCTCTAGCTGTCACAGGTACGTCCGTGTGTGACTCGTCCATGCCTCCTCTCTAGCACTTTTAAAGGTAAGTCCATGTGTGACTCGGTCATGCCTCCTCTCTCACACTGTCACAAGTACGTTCGTGTGTGACTCGGTCATGCCTTCTCTCTAGCTGTCACAGGTACGTCCGTGTGTGACTCGGCCATGCCTCCCCTCTAGCACTTTTAAAGGAACGTCCATGTGTGACTCGGTCATGCCTCCTCTCTCACGCTGTCACAAGTACGTCCGTGTGTAACTCGGCCATGCCTCCTCTCTAGCTGTCACAGGTACGTCCGTCTGTGACTCGGCCATGCCTCTTCTCTAGCTGTCAAAATTACGTCCGTGTGTAATTCGGTCATGCCTTCCCTCTAGATGTCACAAGTATGTCCGTGTGTAATTCGGTCATACCTCTTCTCTAGCTGTCACAAGTAAGTCCGCGTGTGACTCGGCCATGCGTTCTCTCTAGCACTTTTAAAGGTACGTCTATGTGTAACTCGGTCATGCCTCCTCTCTCACACTGTCACAAGTACGTCCGTGTGTGACTCGGTCATGCCTTCTCTCTAGCTGTCACAGGTACGTCCGTGTGTGACTCGTCCATGCCTCCTCTCTAGCACTTTTAAAGGTACGTCCATGTGTGACTTTGTCATGCCTCCTCTCTCACACTGTCACAAGTACGTTCGTGTGTGACTCGGTCATGCCTTCTCTCTAGCTGTCACAGGTACGTCCGTGTGTGACTCGGCCATGCCTCCTCTCTAGCACTTTTAAAGGTACGTCCATGTGTGACTCGGTCATGCCTCCTCTCTAGCACTTTTAAAGGTACGTCCATGTGTGACTCGGTCATGCCTCCTCTCTCACACTGTCACAAGTACGTCCGTGTGTGACTCGGCCATGCCTCCTCTCTAGCTGTCACAGGTACGTCCGTCTGTGACTCGGCCATGCCTTCTCTCTAGTTGTCACAGGTACGTCCGTCTGTGACTCGGCCATGCCTTCTCTCTTGTTGTCACAGGTACGTCCGTGTGTAATTCGGTCATTTCTCCTCTCTAGCTGTCACAGGGACGTCCGTGTGTAATTCGGTCATGCCTTCTCTCTAGCTGTCACAAGTATGTCCGTGTGTGACATGGTCATGCCTTCTCTCTAGTTGTCACAAGTATGTCCGTGTGTAATTCGGTCATACCTTCTCTCTGGCACTCTCAAAGGTACGTCCATGTGTGACTCGGCCATGCCTCCTCTCTAGCTGTCACAGGTACGTCTGTCTGTGACTCGGTCATGCCTTCTCTCTAGTTGTCACACGTACATCCGTGTGTGAATCGGTCATGCCTCCTCTCTAGCTGTCACAGGTACGTCCGTGTGTGACTCGTCCATGCCTCTTCTCTAGCTGTTACAATTACGTCCGTGTGTAATTCGGTCATGCCTTCTCTCTAGATGTCACAAGTATGTCCGTGTGTAATTCGGTCATACCTCTTCTCTAGCTGTCACAAGTACGTTCGTGTGTGACTCGGCCATGCCTCCTCTCTAGCTGTCACAAGTACGTTCGTGTGTGACTCGGTCATGCCTTCTCTCTAGCACTTTTTAAGGTACGTCCATGTGTAACTCGGTCATGCCTTCTCTCTCACACTGTCACAATTACGTTCGTGTGTGACTCGGTCAAGCCTTCTCTCTCGCTGTCACAGGTACCTCCGTCTGTGACTCGTCCATGACTCCTCTCTAGCACTTTTAAAGGTACGTCCATGTGTAACTCGGACATGCCTCCTCTCTCACACTGTCACAAGTACGTTCGTTTGTGACTCGGTCATGCCTTCTCTCTAGCTGTCACAGGTACGTCCGTCTGTGACTCGTCCATGCCTCCTCTCTAGCACTTTTAAAGGTAAGTCCATGTGTGACTCGGTCATGCCTCCTCTCTCACACTGTCACAAGTACGTTCGTGTGTGACTCGGTCATGCCTTCTCTCTAGCTGTCACAGGTACGTCCGTGTGTGACTCGGCCATGCCTCCTCTCTAGCACTTTTAAAGGAACGTCCATGTGTGACTCGGTCATGCCTCCTCTCTCACGCTGTCACAAGTACGCCCGTGTGTGACTCGGCCATGCCTCCTCTCTAGCTGTCACAGGTTCGTCCGTCTGTGACTCGGCCATGCCTCTTCTCTAGCTGTCAAAATTACGTCCGTGTGTAATTCGGTCATGCCTTCCCTCTAGATGTCACAAGTATGTCCGTGTGTAATTCGGTCATACCTCTTCTCTAGCTGTCACAAGTACGTCCGCGTGTGACTCTGCCATGCGTCCTCTCTAGCACTTTTAAAGGTACGTCCATGTGTAACTCGGTCATGCCTCCTCTCTCACACTGTCACAAGTACGTCCGTGTGTGACTCGGTCATGCCTTCTCTCTAGCTGTCACAGGTACGTCCGTGTGTGACTCGTCCATGCCTCCTCTCGAGCACTTTTAAAGGTACGTCCATGTGTGATTCGGTCATGCCTCTTCTCTCACACCGTCACAAGTACGTTCGTGTGTGACTCGGTCATGCCTTCTCTCTAGCTGTCACAGGTACGTCCGTGTGTGACTCGGCCATGCCTCCTCTCTAGCACTTTTAAAGGAACGTCCATGTGTGACTCGATCATGCCTCCTCTCTCACACTGTCACAAGTACGTCCGTGTGTGACTCGGCCATGCCTCCTCTCTAGCTGTCACAGGTACGTCCGTCTGTGACTCGGCCATGCCTTCTCTCTAGTTGTCACAGGTACGTCCGTCTGTGACTCGGCCATGCCTTCTCTCTAGTTGTCACAGGTACGTCCGTGTGTAATTCAGTCATGCCTCCTCTCTAGCTGTCACAGGGACGTCCGTGTGTAATTCGGTCATGCCTTCTCTCTAGCTGTCACAAGTATGTCCGTGTGTGACATGGTCATGCCTTCTCTCTAGTTGTCACAAGTATGCCCGTGTGTAATTCGGTCATACCTCCTCTCTGGCACTCTCAAAGGTACGTCCATGTGTGACTCGGCCATGCCTCCTCTCTAGCTGTCACAGGTACGTCTGTCTGTGACTCGGTCATGCCTTCTCTCTAGTTGTCACACGTACATCCGTCTGTGACTCGGCCATGCCTCCTCTCTAGTTGTCACAGGTACGTCCCAGTGTGACTCGGCCATGCCTCCTCTCTGGCACTCTCAAAGGTACGTCCATGTGTGACTCGGCCATGCCTCCTCTCTGGCACTCTCAAAGGTACGTCCGTGTGTGGCTCGGCCATGCCTCCTCCCTAGTTGTCACAGGTACGTCCATGTGTGACTCGGTCATGCCTCCTCTCTAGCTGTCACAGGTACGTCCGTGTGTGACTCGTCCATGCCTCCTCTCTAGCTGTCACAGGGACGTTCGTGTGTCATTCGGTCATGCCTTCTCTCTCACACTGTCACAAGTACGTCCGTGTGTGACTCGGCCATGCCTCCTCTCTAGCTGACACAAGTATGTCCGTCTGTGACTCGGTCATGCCTTCTCTCTAGCTGTCACAGGGACGTTCATGTGTGACTCGGCCATGCCTCCTCTCTGGAACTCTCAAAGGTACGTCCATGTGTGACTCGGCCATGCCTCCTCTCTAGTTGTCACAGGGACGTCCCAGTGTGACTCGGCCATGCCTCCTCTCTAGCTGTCACAGGTACGTCCGTCTGTGACTCGGCCATGCCTCCTCTCTAGTTGTCACAGGGACGTCCCAGTGTGACTCGGCCATGCCTTCTCTCTGGCACTCTCAAAGATAGTCCTTGTGTGACTCGGCCATGCCTCCTCTCTAGTTGTCACAGGGACTCCCAGTGGCACTAGACCCTGCCTCTTCTCTGGCACTTTAAAGGTACGTCCAAGTGTGATTCGGTCATGCCTCCTCTCTAGCTGTCACAGGGACGTCCCAGTGTGACTCGGCCATGCCTCCTCTCTTGCAATGTCACAGGTACGTCCATGTGTGACTCGGCCATGCCTCCTCTCTGGCACTCTCACAGGTACGTCCGTGTGTGACTCGGCAATGCCTCCTCTCTAGCAATGTCACAGGTACGTCCATGTGTGACTCGGCCATGCCTCCTCTCTAGCTGTCACAGGTACGTCCGTGTGTGACTCGGTCATGCCTCCTCTTCATTAATTTCTAATCGTGTGTTATTCCCAACTACCACAGCACTATGAGTGCTGAGCATCGACAGAAAATGTGAGCAAAATTGTCACAGCGACATGGCTCCAATATTAATCTTGGTTTTATCATTTAGAAATGCCTTAAGGTCCACGGCAGACCGTTTTCTCTTAGTTATATCAGGTCTTTAGTATAAGCTACTGGTCAAAACATTTACTTTTATACCAGATGTATTTTTAATACAAAAATATGACTGCGTCAACCGCGTTGGGAATAATGAATATAACTGAGCCAGTATTCCTTGACAATACATTGGCACCACCCATATGTCAGTCGTGGGGACGTCGCTGGGCTCATGAGAATGTTATCTCCATAAATCCGCTGGTAATATTACTTCATTATGAAGAGGTTCGGGCTGTTTAATGCTTTTGTTTCTAAATATTAAAAAAAAATACTAGCCTGACTTATATTATGGGGATTAATTGGTGAATACTCTTGCATTCCGTCAAATAATAAATCAAAAGGATATTTAATTAAGGTAAAATATTTTTAAATGTTCAACATCTGAATGGCCACCAAGGTTCCCATCAAATAATTTCATCTGGAAAGAAGACTATTACATTAATTAATACTCTGGTGGCAGCACGAGATCTAGGTAAAAGACAAATGACAAAGTAAACGAGACTTCACGGTACAAACAAGGCTCAGAAAACCGTCCAAGGGCAGCGCGTTATATAACTGTGATGGAGGAGGCCGAGCAGTAATGATTCCTTGTTTCTAATGCGGAGAACAAATAGGGCCATGTATTTTGATTATCATTAAAAGCACGTCCGTGATTTCCAATTATGATACTTCTGTTCATTCATTACCTGGCGGGCACACTCTGCATCATGTATTAATGGTTCTTTAGCTGCTTATATGCAATTTTAAAAATGTTACATATATAGTAAACAATTACAATTATACCATAACGGCTGGCAAAATGTTCAAGTTGGAAAAATAAACAACTAAAGACTATAGTTGTAGCTCTATGTTTGAACCTTTTTATGCATGTGCATGAGAGAGAGAGAGAGAGAGAGAGAGAGAGAGAGAGAGAGAGAAGCAAGGACGATGTGGTGTAAGAGGCGTTATGGTGTATAGACTTGACTTACTTGTTGTTTGTTGTCCTTTGAGTAAGGCAGCATGGTTGATATGTGGAACATAATCTCGTGGCCTTCATATACAGTGTATGTAGAATGTGTTCCCGTGGTGTCACCTGTAACACCCATCAACAGATATATATAATGAGTCTGACCTTACTTCAAAGTAATCTTGCATCAATACAGCCCGGAGTTCATAGCTTCCTGAATTCAATGCTGTTTCTAAATGCTCCGTTTATCTATTTACAACTAGATAGTTCGAGGGAAAAGGCAGTATCATACCATTTTGGTGCTACCAACATAGATATAATTAATAACAAACATTTTAGTAATGATATAATATACCACGGTCAACGACAAGACTGTAGTGGTATAAGGTATCTAAAAGTATATAATATACTCTGCCCTGAGGTATCATGTGTCTGCTGCTTTTGGTAGGTTGCTTTGTCTGTTAAAATATGAATAAAAAGTTATAAACGGATTTGATGTCATTTAGCAAAGGATTAAGGTAACATCCCAGGAAGAACCCATGATTGGTTCTAGGGGATCTGGATAACCATAATATTTCTCGTGAAAAAGCTTATCTGCCAATCACAGGTAGGGCACATGTTGGTGAACCGTAAAACTACGCAGCCCCCTCCGAGGTTTAATCAGGATTCTGGTAATACTCAGGATGAGACGGTGCAGAATATTGGCGGCTGTATGCGGGTTTTAGTGTTTTCTTGTTTATATGGAGTCATGTACAACCTGAAACAGGTGGTATATACCATCAAACGTTTCACGTTATGTTATCCGGTAAAACGGAAGGCTTGGGCTCTGTAGTCCGAGGACAAACCGAGGAGGCGGGGGATGTGAACCCTCGATGCAGGAGGAATGCTCGGTATTTTAACATGTACGGGTTTTGTGAAACCACAATACAAAAGGGTACGCTCTGTATAAAATTATCGGAAATAAAACGGGGAAAAAGAGGACCCCAATTTGCTGAAGTAGTGTCCGGTTTCATGCTTTGAAATGGGTCATTTTTTTTTTATTTCTTCGGTAACATAAAAGTAAGTGGGCAATCCCTTTTTTACATTTTTATCAACATAAATGTATCCCGGAATTAGAACTTGACTAGTTCTACAGAATATGCTCTTGTTTCCCATTCACTATTGAAGCTTCCACGAGCAGACAATGAAAAATCTTGTAACATTGTAGTGGGCCACTACTAATTAATTTTTCTTAACTCAAGTTACAATGTCAAAATAAAAGTAAATGCTTGCTAGTTTTTGTCGAATGTTTACTCACTTTTAACATCAAGTCCACCTTTGTATTTTTCCCAGCCCTTTAATCGAACATTGTCCCCTAGAAGAGACACGAACTGCAGGAAATCCTCACTTGGGTGCTCTGCAAATGAAAAAGGAAACAGGTAAAGAGTAATGATAATATTCAACTCTCCAGGTTCTAGGAATAGGTCGTATATGAGAGTAATTCAGAAGCCAAGTTGATATAAAACATGCCTTAAACCCGGTGTTTGTCTGTTTTTTTCTTTACCACAAGAGTATACACAGGTGAGCAGTCGGTCAACATCATGAATGTTAGCAGCCAAACTATTTTTCTGGGATTGCCTTATGCAACAAAATAACATATGACAATTAAAAACCGCGATACATACAGATATGACGTGAGTCGAAAATATTTAACTCGAGCACTCCGTACAGCTGATACCTGATTCTAACTCAAGGTATTCGTTACCATGGTGACACACTACATGGAACATTGCAAATTGTATGACCCGTCTGGTATGCACTTAAATAAGGGTACAACAACCACAGTCGCGAGCCTGAGCTGGCGAAGCTATCTAAGCTATGGCATGATAGAGTCAGCAAAGTTGTTAGATACGGACTTGGTTATAAAAATATTAACATGTTGGCATACAATGCTTCAGTGCTCTTTATATTCATGAACACTTGTACACAACATGTTTATAGGTCGTTAAAGTCAAAAAGTTAATATTCCCTGCAAATTGCTAGATGCATTTCATTGCCTGGTGATGTTAAAAAATTCCCATACACGGATAACAAATAGACAGTGGGCCATTAATAATTAAGCCACCTTGTGACATCCTTACCATTTCCGTACATCTCATCGTCTGCAGTCTGCCCCTCCTTACAAATCAGGACTCCGAACTTGAAGTTGACTGAGCCCTGAAAAAGCCATGAAATATCTGTGCAGTTACACTGAACATGTCTGGGGCTAAGCCTGCTTCACTGAGCAGCTCAATACGGCGCGAGCGCACTAACGTTTAATGCAAAAATATCTTCATTTAACAAAGGTTTACAAAGATTTACGACTCAATCTGCGAGTTACAACAGCCGTCTAGACCTCGAGATATTGGTTCCGGGTCCAAAGGGAACTTCCTGAATAAGGATGCTGTTAGAGCTTCCCGTTTATGGCCGTGACGGGACGCTGTCCCATGAGCCCTTTTGTTTTTCAGTTAGTGATTTAGATGTTGTGTGGGCCTCAATCCTGCCCTGTAGGTCTTTCAAGAAAACAAGGAGCGTTTTATGTTTTTTAAGGTGAAAAAACACATTGACCCGAAGTAAACCTGGTAAAACACCGTAAAAGTAAAAAGGAATCATTGGATTAAATAATCTGTCAAAATGTCATTTAAACATTTAAATGATCTACCAAATGTATAAAACTGTATAAAATAACAGTGATATATATATATATATATATATATATATATATATATATATATATATATGACATACAATGAAAAAATATTTAGTATGCTGAAATAAACGGCAGTTATTTGGGAAACCACTTTACCTCCTGTTCTTCCAAAACAAGCAGTTCTCTTTGAACTTCTGGATTAAATATTTCTTTCGGACCTCGCTCAATTTTGTCGACGCCAAAATGCCTGATTTAAACAAAAAGGAATGAATTGTTAAAATAAATTTGAACGAAAGATCTGAATGCAGGACCATAGCATTAAATGTGCAACAGGTTATGAAAGAGATCACCGCAATATCTGTCTGAATATGGCATGTATTCCATCAGAAAAATGTGTTCATTATCTTTATCCATGACTGTTCATTCATTTTGAATGTTGCAAGAGCGTTTTGGGTTTTTCTCTCGCCAAATAAATTATTTTTAATAATTAACTTTCGTGTGTAATAATACCCTCTCATCTTACATTTGATAATAATATAATCACCAGTGCAGTTCGATATTTATGCAAACGTTTAACGATAAAATTTATCTATTGAATCTGGTTATTCATGCCGAATTCGTGTGTATTGGTGCAATACCAGTTGTGCCTTGTTGACAGGCCACTAATTGCTACTCGCATTGAAATCATTCCAATAATCACAAATTTATGGTATAAGCATGCATATTCGACAATGCTTCACACATCAGGTAAAAACACATTTAAAAATAGGCAAACAAGAAAAAATAAACATTTCAGGGTTGAAATCATAATGATCAATATTTCAAGCCTGGTTAGTATATGCATTTGTTTACAATATTCCAGAACTATATTTTGCAAAACGACAATACCAGTAAAAGCATAGCTAACAGTGCGTTATGCTGTCTGCATGTTATGTAAAAGCTTTGCCCACTGCATACGAGCAAAATATTGAAGGGAAGGCCTTAATTTTGTTAGTCGGGATTCTCTGGCCTGAAAAGGCTGAAAATTGAAAACCTGAATTCGGATAGGGGTTCAGGTCTATTTGTATGACTGCATTATTCATTCACACCGGGTTAAAAGGGTAATGGAAAGCAGAGTTCCAGTCCAGCCTGTTGACCCGCAGAGACCCTCTGTTTTAATACCAGTGGTCCTGGGTTGACCTCGTTATAACGGTCCTTGTGTAGCTTCATCTCTCAAACATAACACTACCTGATTGACGATACATTATTTTCCAGGCATTTTAGATTAGTTTATGAAATACATCTCGACTAAAGGCGGAGCGCATGCGAGTTATTTATAACCGTGATAAAAATCTGACGTCTCGGTGAATTTTTGTCTGTATGGTGGATTCGTGTCATTCCGTCGGGCTGAGCTGACGGTGTTTCAGTGACAATTGATAGCTCTTGTTCACATCCCCAGCTGTGGGTCTGCCGGCTGACACCTCACGCAGCACCAGGTTACACGGCTCATACAGACGCACGCAACAATGATAGTTTTAATTTGACAGAATCATTTCTCCTCTCCTCAAGCCTGCATACGCAGTGTAAGTTTAACTTTAAAAAAAGCAAAACCTGAGGCAGCTCAATTTCAATTCGAAAAAAAAAATTTTTTTGAATGATTTGTGTTATTGCGTAATACATGCGTTCACATCAATGTGCGCCTTGCAACCAGGACAGATGTCATTAATATACAAACCAACCCATCTTATTGGGAGGAAACTGTCGTTATCCCGGATTCTGGTAATGAGACCAACACTGGGGTATATTGTTTTACTACAGATATTGATTAAAACTAAATATTCAACTAGACATAATAGACAATATGCATGAGCATAAATTGCCTAGGATTATAAATTTTAGCTTGTTTACCTTAAGTGATATAGTCAAAATCAAACCATTACTTGTCACTTGATGTAGTAGCATTACTTCATTTGGGATGCAATATGTACACTCTGCAGATACTATGTTTGATCTCAGCATGGAAAGTAGTTTGAAACAGACAAATATAAAGTTGTAACTTACCCAAGGATGGTTTTGACAGTCATTGGCTTGTGCGGGTTGTACGGTAGACAAAGCTTCTTGCTTCCCTGTAAGGCACAGTTTATGGGTTGTGTATTTGTATGTTAACGGCACCAGTCTCTTTTATTTTTGTTATTGCAATCTTTGTAAATCAGCTGCCACTGGGTTAACCCAAAGTGTTAATAACTTGACACCTAATTCACGCAGAGGGACAGTTATTTGAGGAAATGAGGAAATACAAGTACAAACAAGGGACCTGTGGGTCACGGCGCTCAGCTGAACTTGATTATGAGAATATTTTATGAAAAAATGTACTTGTTGAATCTTTTCCCTATCAAGTGAGCCACATGTGGAAGATGGAAGGTTTATAATAAAAGTTTGGCTAAAAATACATCCACAATCTTTTCAAAGGAGTGGATCCTGTGAATCTTACCTTAGACCTAATGACGCCAATCAAAAGGGATATTACTTTAGTGATGGGCCATATATTAGTTAGGTTTGATATCCATTTACAATCCAAACTGGAGTTATCATTTCAGAAACAAAAACAAATATATGGACAGATGACTCTTGTGACCTTGACCTTGTGACCCTAAAATCCAAAAGTTCCTTCTAATATTGGAAGGGGAGCAAAATGTTGAAGATAGATTTCAGATAAAAAGTTAAAATGCATCCGAAATCTTTAAAAAAAGTAAGTCCTGTGACCTTGACTTTGGCCTCATGACTAGAAAGGTTTCTCACTTTAGTGGTGGACCAAATATTAGTCAAGTTTGAAACCAATATTTCAATCCAACCTGGAGTTGTCACATGGAAACATTTTTGTGGACAAATTACCCCTGTGACCTTGAACTTTGCCCTTGTGACCCCAAAATCAATCTATATGTATTAGATGGAAGGTTTGGGATGAAAAGTTTGGCCTTAAATGCATCCACAATCTTTCTAGGTAAGACATACAAACAGAAGAAGGACAGAGTAATAACTTTAGGGCCCTAATAATACACAAGGTTTCAGGACACAAGATGAAACCACAGTTGCAATCTAATATTATCAATATTATTTGGCAAAAATGGATAAAATTTAAAGGATAAAATTAATTAAAAAACAGAAATAATACAGTTGGCGCCACCAGTCTGAAATTCAGGAACTGAAGAAAGCATTTTTAATCAACAAACAAACCAGGGTTTGGGGCACAAGATGAAACCACAGTTGAGAAGCTGACATGATTGCTGTCAATTGATGGTCCCTTAATGGTAAAAAATGTAAAAAAAAGCAGGTGGCGTCATCAGTTTTCGGTAACTGACAACACTATTCATGGTAAATATTCAAGGTAAGATTCAGGGCAATCCATGCATTAATTATCAAGATACTGGAGGTTTTGTATCAAATTCTTTATTATTCTGGGGGTATTTACAAGCCCTATAGCTCGAAGGAATATATTTTAATAATATTAATTTTAGTGCAATCATACACATGAAAAAATCGACATGAAAGAAAAAAGTTGCTTTCAAAATGATACCAAGCAGGTTTTTTTAATGAAATTATATATATATATATATATATATATATATATATATATATATATATATATATGTGTGTGTGTGTGTATGTGAGTGTGTATGTGTGTGAAAAGACATACGTAAATATTCGTGAATATTAAGATAATGAGTTTCATAAATATAATACATCGCAATGAATCAAAATTTGACAGTAAGGAAATCCGGACGAGAGGATCATTTATACAGGAAACAATCAATGAACATGTTCTTCTAATAACCTCCAGAGTCAATAAAACCCTTGACGAGTCAAATCAAGCAAAGTCAATGAAACCTAACATGTTTGCCCACTACTCAAAACACCCGGACCAGGTCCTAACAGTGCAGGAATCAATAGATTCATGTCCAAACTTCACGTTCTAACAGAACCTCTACAGGAGGTCGCCGCAACTCCTCTTGACGAATGCAATATTAAGCTGTCTTTAGATTTTCTACAGTCGTTTGACATGTCACTTCATATCATGATTTAATAAAAGTACCTCTGTCGAATACTGCACAAGATACCGGAGAGAGACTTTTATATTAGAGCAGTCAGTCAGTGACTTCCTCCACAGGTGTACCGTGCTGTCCTTGTGGAACACGTACACGGGTCGGTTTCGTATTGGATGGATCAATATCTACACAATACGTGTGTGCTTCATATTCCGGGCATCATCCTTTGTTCCTGGGATCCCTGGGCTCTTTATCACCTGCACATTCATGTCACTTTAAAATCACTGGGAAAGTCTAGGAAACTTCATAGGTTAACCATGACAAGAGTAAACATGAAATTGTTCAAAACAAGACTTTTTTCCCTATATTTAGCCACTCGCAGCGTCGTGCGAGGTTACTTTCAGTTTTAATATTTTAAACTTTGTTCTTATGTCCAGCGGCAATAACATCATATTAAGACGATAATGCCTTTGTAAGCTTCTATAACAAAGAATAAAAAATAACTTTTCAAGAAAAAATGGGGAATGTTGATTTGGGCAGCTAATAACTTGGCACAGCACTATACGACAAACCCCAGGAAAGCAGCAGTCTGATTGATCTCTGTTCCTTTACTGATGAACAAGGGAATATATAAACGCACTTTAGGGAAAATAATGACGTTTATCTCTCCATACTATCTTCTTCTGTTGTCTGAGATATCCCAATAATAGAAAAGCTCCGATTTCCTCTGGGTAGGCTAATATTTAATCTGCTGTATCATTTGGCCTTTCAAGAGGATTAAGTAGTATTATCTATGACATATTATCATATATAAAATCATTCCTAGACAAGCAGTATTCCAATATTATTATACTTCCATTGTCGTAAAAAAACTAAGAACTTTTTGTTTTCATTCTTGTTTCAGGCAGACATATCAGTCTTCCATGAGCGATTCATTATAGGCTGGGCTTTGAAACTGAAACGTCCGTTGGCAATTACAGTTTTACGGGCCCCTGGCTGTCTAATTAAATGACACATTATCCTCCGTCAATCTAATCCGGCCACTGGTGATGACACGACTGGTTAATTCTAAAACATGCAGCAATCATTACCAATAGGAAAGTTAAGACTTATATGCAAGCTTTTAGGATGAGCCCTTTTTGTGTCTTGTGATGATCTGATACACCTGTCAGAGTTACTTCTATCTGTCGGACAGGTGCGCTATGCCAAGGATAAACCATGCTCATATTTTATCAGCTGCAGTCTTTATTGTTTGTCTGCCTGGCTGGTTCGTTGTGTAATTTAGACGTAATTCATGTGAAGGAGTTTTGATATCAATCCATTCACACTGATTCTCACTGTCCTGGAGCACTGGATGTCATTAAAAATACATCTGAGCATTGTTACTGCACACACTGTAATTCTCTCCAGTTAAAAGTTATGAAAAAACCTAAGTCTGAAATACGGTGAGTCTAAACAAAGCGGAAACTGAAACACTGTAGGTCCGTATATAGTGTAACTTTCAAGAATAATCCTGAAAATCTGTATGTAGAGTAACTTTCCAGAATAATATACTGTAGGTCTGTATATAGAGTAGATATCCAGAATAATACTGTAGGTCTGTATAGAGTAGCTAATTAGCTATCTGGAATAATACTTTATGTCTGTATATAGAGTAAATTTCCAGAATAATACTGTAGGTTTGTATATAGAGCAACTATTTAGCGTACTTATTAGCTGCACTCACATATGTTAAAAACTTTCTACACATATGCATCACGATAAAGTGAAGAAACATTAAGTAAAAGCGGCCATGCAGCTTATAAATTATCCTTGACTGACAAGGTTTTATCACTGACTGGGGTTTGACACCATCATCCCACAGAAAGGGCGGTGGCCACATTGAATACGCCCCTGCAGCTGTAAGGTCCGCTGCAATCTAACTACCTCAGATATTATCCAGGCATTTATAATTGTTTGCCTATCCCTGTTCAAGTAGCCTTATCAGTGTATTTTATAGTCCGTGTCCTCGTGAAGGTAAAACTACTGACAGAGGTTATTTGGTCTGATAAAGGTAACATGAGAACAGCTTGTGCTTCATCTGCTGAGCAGCAGAACATGTAGAAATATGATTTAATATCAATCTGAGAATCGTATGATAAATGTTGTAAATTGTTGTGGATGGAAATTTCAGTTTTTTTTTTTGCATTTCCACGAGTTAATGCGTGGAAGGGACAAAATCTCTTATATTAATGATAAATAAAGACCAAGTCTTTGCCAGTTGCAAATTATTGGATATTCAAAAATATATGTGTATACCCTTACATTTTGTTGCTATGCAATGCTTGTTGACAAACATATAAGTTTCGCAGAGACAAAGTTCCTACCATGGTTCATTAATATATAGCCAGCTTTTTGGAAACGTTAACAAAAATGTCAGAAACAATTTTCTTTCCTATACATCCCACCTTACTAAAACACTAATCCGTGTTGAAGGTTTAGAAGTGACAAGCTAACAAGTCCAGTACCCTCCTTACTACCACAAACAGGTGTAATTTAAAGACTATTGTTTGCACTCAGTATCAGACAGGTCAGGGTGACATAATGTCAGGTTTGTAAGTAGATTTAGAACGATATCACCCGGGACGGGAGAGAGCTTAGACTGTGATATTTACACAGTACACCCGGGTAATAGCCGGCGAACCGGAAGTAGGGTCGACTGACGAGAACGATTCCTTAGCTATCTACCTTCAGGATAGCTAGGATGATTTTCAGACACATACCGTTTTTTTCCACATGATGGCGCGGTACTGCGGGACACTGTGATTGTTGGCATCTGTGACCACCACTGATAAGAGGAAGGTTTCTTTTTCCAAATCCACGCCTACGTAGTTCTGGTGCACTGGAAAAACAGAATAAAATCAGTAAAATATGTAGTCTCCCGCAAACTGCAACATGCGTGAACCTGAATCACATCTTATCCTGATTTTATATTTCTATAAACAATCATTGACCCTCAGAGAACAGGGGAGCAACGATCTAGAATCTATGTCCCATGAAAATGTATATGTAAGGCAAAAAAAAAAACGTATGTTTCTCAGGCAACACGCGCGTCACTTTAACCCCCCCCCCCCCCGCATCAAAAAATTTAATTTAGATTTTCAATAGAAACTTACTAATTTTGAGCTTTAGCCATTCGGACGTTTCTTTCAAGAAAATAAAAAATACAATTTTGATCAGATTTCCTTTAATATGTAGTGCTTTTTTCTTGTTTAGCAAACAAAATGTTATTTTAATGCTTTTCCCTGATCATAAGACATTTTTAGAGAAACTAACAATAAAAGAGACCCTTAACTTTTCTGGCCTAACCGGTTATTTAAGGGCCTGGGCACAACTGAGCTACGACAACATGCGACCGCGACTGGTCACAGAAGACAGGCGGTCGTCGCGGCCAATCGCGACCCGACTATTTGGCATAAAAACAGTTGCGGTCACGTTAGGATAAGACTATAGCATGACCACCAGTGACCACGGTACGTCTTAAAACAATCCATGACAAGCTTGCAACTAATTAGCTGGTCATGTGACTGTCGTGAGACCATCTTAATGACCGATCACTGGTCGTATAGGAATACTATTGGTTGCGACTGGGTAAGACTATCTTGAAGCCAGTGTTTCACTTCGCTGCGACTAATTGCATTCGCGAGGAAGTTTCCAAAATGTCTCGAAACGTAAGTGGGGGGGGGGGGGGGTGTCTTATGATTGTCCGTGACTTTCCACGATTGCAGTTCGTAAACAGTCGCAGCCCCTAGTGTGACTTGGCCGCAAGACGTGATTTTCGTTGATACAGATATAGCCAAGCGGTTACTGCGTGACCCTTTTTTCTCAAAGAAACGGGTTAAAGGACATCTTTATAACAAACTGTGTCAATGAAAGTGATACTCGTGTTTCGTCCGGAGAGGGGTCGGTGTTAAGGACGGGGAGCTAGGTGCCACCTGTATTTCTTCAACTGTTTGCAATGCTGACAACTTCCAAAGGATAACATGCGTTGTCAAGAATAAAAAACCTGAATGGTCGAGACTCAGTCACGATATTCGTTTAACTATGCATTTAAACCGTGGCTTCATCTGTTTGATTGGGACAGTTTGTCAATATTTTGATTCATTTCGTGACGGCTGTAATTTCTCCTGCTATGAATTAGCTGTTTTTTCTTCACGCAGGATGTCCGAAGCAGCTGTGATCAGCCTCTGATAAAACCAGACCACATGCAGTCAAGAAGATCGGATAAGGAATGTTGCCAGATCGATCATTCTATAAAATGAAGGCTTACAGTGAACCAGGACTAAGAGGCTGTTGACGTGGGTACGAGATGATGTTGATAGTGAGAGGATACGCCCTGCATGTACGCAGTCACCAACAAACACTAAAAGGTTAGGCCTACGTGGCCGCTCTCTGTCCACTTATCTTTACACTGTCTCCGTTTTCACACTTTATTGTTTCCCCATCATGATTCTTTTATAGTGTGATATTGAAACAAATCACTAATTTTCCCTACAACATAGCATGAAGCGACGTGAAACTCACCATGACACTTACTGCTGGCAACAAACTAAATGCAGTTCGTCAATTTAAGTAACAAAGTGTGTTATTTGTTATGACATACGACTGACTTGACTGAGCGACTGTTTCTAATTAATATTTAATCAATCGGAAATGTAAAATAGCATGTAAATGTATTGGAATTAATTTGGATCTATATAAATGCTGAATCTAAACCTACTCGTGATGTTATATAAAAGAGAGTTCGTGTCCGGATAAATTAATGAGAAGAAGCACCTTATTCAGGACACGTAAAGCATTGCATTAGACATTATGAGTTTGTATGGACTATCACGGACACTTAGCGTCCATCACAATGTACTTGGGTCAGGTTAGGCAGCCCCTGAGAGCTGTAAACTTCTGTCACTAGCTAGCACACCAATGAGCTGGAGTGTATGAGGCAAGGCAGCTCCTGTATGGCCCCCACGGGTATTGGCAGAGGCTCAATTAGGTCTCAGTGTCAGATATAATTAAACTTGTATAGTTATGCTGTATTTCAGTCATCCTTAAGACTTTTGTACACAGCATGCCTGGCAGTTTGAAGGTCTGGCTTTCACTTATATCACCGACCGTGATCAATCAAATTAAATCAGATAGACGGAGGGCAAACACGAATAACTAACTGACATATACTGGACTGCATTATTTCCTTCGAAGCTGATCGAACGCAAAGGATTGAATATTAGGTCATTTTAATGTGTGCCTGTGTTAATAGCCGTGTTTTAAGTCCCAGTTATTGACATATATATTATCGATAGCCGAACATCTAAAAGTCCCATGTATACGACGTTTATAAATTAACAGTAGAATAACATGTAACATGCACTCTGTTTTTTTTATTAACTAAAAAACATAATTTATTATTTGTAAAATATTCTCTTAATGGCCCGTTGAACATTTGCCTGTGAAGTATGACCCTCTCGCCAACACACCATCCCGCTAACGCTACCACATTAGTTTGTCCCGCACGTGGTCGTGTTGACAAGATTTTTTTTTCTCTCTCTGTATATAGGCTATATTATATATATATATATATATATATATATATATATATATACAGATATAGATATATATAATGATATATATATATATATATATTGATATATATATATATATATATATATATATAATGACGAAGAAATATACGGAGGTGACAGGAAGATATAAAGGTAAAATGATCTGTTTCTCAGGCTCTGTTGACATTTACCAGTTTGCCAGAGGTCGTTTAATTTAAATGTCATCTTCATTTACAACTGAGATACCTCTATAAACTGGAGAAAACAGTGATCTCATAGAAGCCCCTGCCTACCGAGTATTCCACTTTAACATGTTCTTGTAAAAACAGAAACATTATTTGCCTATTTATTACATTACAATAATGAAGAAATTTTGCAAAAGGTTTGTAGTCTAATTAGGATAATAAATCAATACGTATCATACTGAAGACTTTTTTTAGCGTCTTGTCTATCGAGAATGATAATATAGTACGTCCTTATAATTAAAAAAACTTGCATGGTAGGTTTCTTGTCTATCCAGCGTAAAAATTGTTTTCTTAAAATAAAGACACTTGTATTTGAGGTTTCATTTTGGATCGACCGTGATAATTTTATACATTCCTAAAATGAGAAACCTCGTCCGCAAGACGTCTTGACGATCTAGCGTTATAATTCATTTGATAGAGATTCTTGGTATTAAAGCTTACATAAATAAATAACGATAACACACGAGAACAGTTTCTATGGTAACCAAGAAACACTACTATTTTTAGTATATATCAGGATTAAAATTTTCTAATTAACTATAGATCAAGTCGTAAACTAGGACGGCATCAACCAATCCCTATAGTTATTTCTGTTCTAGCGTCACTTTTACTTGTTTCTTTACACCGACAACCGAATAAGTTTGCAGAATGTATTAATGCAATTATAGAGTCACACATTCGATTGAGAAAACTGCTTTAAAGTCCATTATCTGGTCGTCTTAAATCAATAATTAATAAGCAGATGATCAATTTGACCCTACTTGCAAATAACAGTTCTTCTGCCTGGTGCAATGTTGCTGTTGAGGTTAATTTTACTATCTGAGCCGTCATAATTCAACACAACTCTTTATTCCACAACAGGAAAGATCAGCAATAATTGGGCAAAAATAAGAGAAATAATGGGTTCTCTTGGGTTCTCGTATACACCTGAAAACACTATATCAAAACACTAAGATGACGGATTATGTATACATTATTACGATCATTCAAGGACACGGAGTGCACTCTTTGACCTCCATACGCCAGTTTTGTCCAGTCAGATGTATCTAATATTTGCTTGATCGAAACTTGGGGCAGGTGTTTCCGGGGACATTTATTGAGTTGCTATTTCTAAAATATGTTGCCTCATGTCAAGGATCAATTTCACACCTAACATCAGACTAATATGGGGCATGCACGCACACACTCGGGATGGGTTGGAGAAAATTGTTTAACCTCACATCCCAATAAATATAAAGTCGCTGCAATTAAGCATTAGGTCACAAGATGACAGGTAGAAAATAGAAACTGATTTTAAGTCTTAAATAACTGCATAATTAAATACTTGCCAGTTATTCAGCCAGTAGAGAAGCCAAGACCATGATTGTTTTTACAAAGATTCAACAAGTCCATTTGACCTGCTATGACCTGATTTCAGCAGGTTTAGGTTTATATACACAGTGACTGGCGAATGTTGCTGTCGAGGGTGGCCGGAGACACTTTCTGGAGCGGGGGAGAGGACACCTACATCCGCACAGACACAAACAAGTGTCAGTCAGTTCATAACCTCAGGCACGGATCCAGGATTTTTATGCAGGGAGAGGTCAACGGGTGGCATGCATAAAATTGTCTTATAAAAGGTCGTTGGTTAGGAGCAGGGGGGGGGGGGGGTACTCGACTACCCCCCCCCCCTGGATCCGCGCCTGCAACATGTTATAATGGAACTCTTGGAACGAAAGGAATTAGACATTTTAAAACACACGTCTTATCACAAGTGTTTTCATCAGACCTAGTCAACTGCAGACGCCCCTCGTGTGATTCTGAAGATTCTGCTGTGAGCATTTTGAATGTTAATCACATTAAATTAATTACAAAATTATATGGGATACATAAATGCAGCTTAAGCACTGGCAGAGATTTAATCTAATAATTGAACCAGCTAGGTAGATGACAAATAAGCGTAGACACTCACTTTTGCCCAGGAAGTATTTGAAGTACCACCTTGTCTGGCTCTCGGGGTTCTCCAGATGTACCGGGCTGCTAACCGGACTGCAAGCCTGCCAATCATAAAACCATACATGTCACAAACACTCATAATACCGGCAGATATTGCAGGGACTAATGGTTTCTTTGCATCTAAATTCTAAAAGGAAACCTTACACTTTGGTAACAGTCGGCAGACTATTTATATACGATTGGAACCCATCACTCCTAGCAATTAATCGACCAGACAACAATACCGGTGCCTAAGAATTTAAAAAATAACGTCCCATCTGACTGCTTAGCTGACTGGTAACAATGCGTCCCACAAATACCCGACTCACTCTAATGCTGTCCCTTTATCTCCGTGTCTTTGGTAAGAAGGCCTAGGAGGGCAGAATCCCGTGTGAATTATATACCTTTGTGTTTGGGAGTCTTCTGGGACTAGGTTCTGTATACTGATGATAACAGCTTCAGTGCTTTTGTCATAATTATACAGTTTATACTTAAGATAAAGGTTTCCTGATAGTGATCCATGGGTCATGTCACTCAGCTGCTCAGCATCTGTGACCTCCTTGTATTTAGCACGCAGAATTTGTGAAAACCTGGTATTTATAACGCAGAATCTGTAACCGCCTGGTATTTAAAACGCAGAAGCTGCGACCGCCTGTTATATTAAAACGCAGAATCTATGATTGCTTGGTATTTATAACGCAGAATCTATGACCGCCTGGTATTTATAACGCAGAATCTGTACGCGCCTGGTATTTATAACGCAGAATCTGTAAGCGCCTGGTATTTATAACGCAGAATCTGTAAGCGCCTGGTATTTATAACGCAGAATCTGTGAGCGCCTGGTATTTATAACGCAGAATCTGTAAGCGCCTGGTATTAATAACGCAGAATATGTGAGCGCCTGGTATTTATAACACAGAATCTGTGAGCGCCTGGTATTTATCAATTTAGAACTCTACATCTGAGGGATTGGGAAAGAGACTAATTTTGCTCAGATATTATTAAGAAATTTCATATATCACAATTAAGTTTCAAAAAGTTTAAGAAGACATGATCAGGATAAATTTTGTACTGATTATGTACTGATTTTTTACGCTATTATGTATTCTATTGTTAACATCTTTGATCAACCCCACTGAGTGGCAGTGAGACAACAACAACCAATACGGAGTTTGTGGTGTATTTTTATGATTTAAAACGTATAAACTTGAGGTGATTATACGTGACGCCCTGTCTTGTTAAGAAGAAAATATAATAATCTTTCAGAAAACTTTTTTGTCTGAACCCTCAATAGAAGCTATCTTGAAATATCTGATATTTTGTGTAAACATCATTTAAGGGTGCATAAACATTTTCAGTAATATCTGTATTATCAGGCTGTCAGTTCATTCTGACACACGGACATACTGTCTGCAATTAACCTGTGCTATATATTGTTATGATGCTATGTGTGAGTATACACAGGCCACGGATGATTACCACAGCATCAGCAGAGATCGGATCTTGCTCATGCGCGACAACTCCCAAACAATGAGAAGATATAGGCAAAAAGAAAAACACAAAAAAAAAACACCGGGTGGAAGTTTGACAAAACTTGATTTGTGAAGTTGCGTGGTCGGCCACCAAGTGGCATGCGCGTTATGTTTATGTTTCGCCATTGACCGCGTATACGTCGATTTAATCTATACTAGTTTTCATTATGCCTGCTGTAACGGTGCGACTTAATATATTAAGGAGGAAACAATATATTTCATGTACATTTATATACCTGGTGAACACATCCCTTTAATTAAAATGCAATATCAGAAGGCGAGTGATGTAAAAAGGGAACACATGACAGAATAAACTGAATGAGTTTGCAGTGATTTATTATTCTATCCTTTTGAATAAGCCTGTTCGTTGTTACCTGAATCCTGGTTGTGCTATTGATTAAATTCAATTATTTATAAATATGCAAAGTCACGTGACCTTTAGTTAAACTACATGACCTTAAAGACATGCTTTTCCGACCTGAGCACTTTTACTTGAAGAAAAAAGTCATAGAAACTGATTCCTAGATACCGAAAACACCTGATGTTGCCATGGAAACAGCTTTTCCATGGGCCTTGTAATTAAGTTATATAGCCTGGTATGAAATTCGCAGCTAATACACGATGGTTTTTTTTCTCATTCAGGAGAGGTAAAGTTAAGAAAAAAGACTGTCAAATGGCTTCCTCCCTGACGTGAAAGAAGACAAAAAAAGGCCGACGATACGAGCGGAGGAAACGTCAACTGAAAATCAGTGCGAGTCGCATGAATAGATGTGACACACTTCTTTTTGGAAATTACCGTTTTCAGCTTGTGAAACTTGGACTTGCAAGATAAAAATTGACCAGAAACCAAGCTAGACATTACTGATTAAACAATAACAGAATGGATTAATCCGAAATTGACCATTTCGAAACGTCGAAGCTACAGAGACAATATTTTTTTCTTTTTTTACGAGATTCCATAGCCTGTATGCTGAGCATGCATGAATTTTTCTGTTGGTGAGAAGTGTTATGTTTGTATGAGGACAGGCTGCATGGTACGATGGGAAGGGGGGGGGGGGCGGGGTATGAAACTGAGGATATACGGTCAGATGTTAAACGTATCTGTCCTTAATTGTACCGAATAGTGTTACGGAACCTAATATAAACAGATCACGTATGTGTGATGAACACAAATTTTGTAATGAAGATTTATAAATCAGATTCTGTAACACTAGGCAGCGTGAAATGTCTAGGGGAATGAATAAAGAAGTCAGTGTTTTTTTGCTAACAAATAACTATAATTTATTCTTAAAACAACATCAAATCAATATAATCACACAGCCTAATAAACAAAGTGCACAGTACCTGGTTACCATTACCGCCACAGCGACAAGTTCTTTAAAATGTATACTGTTACGAAGACAAATAAATGAGGGGAAAATCCTGGGCCGATCCGGGAGTCGAACCCAGGTCGGTGGCGCACAAGTTCGGCGTACCAGCCGCTTCGCTAGAAAAGCAAGCTTCACTTGCAAGACAGTTCGGTCCGCTTTTATGTCACCCCTTAACACACACCCTCTTAAGAGTGTTGTGCTATCAGAACAAGACTAATTATCCCAGGAGTCACACTTTGGTGAGCTTATTCCCTGGGCCACAAAGTTAACCGTCATCCCGGAGGAGCCCCCATTTTGTAACGAAGACAAATAAATGAGGGGAAAATCCTGGGCCGATCCGGGAGGCGAACCTAGTTCGGTGGCGCACAAGCCCGGCATACCAACCGCTTCGTTAGAAGAGCAAGCTTCACTAGCGAGACAGTTCGGTCAGCTTTTATGTCATCCCGTAACAATACTCTCGGAGAATAACAGTCCAATGTAAAGCTCTTGTAACAATCCAGAAAGTAAACTTGAGGCAGAGAGCATTAAATTGTATAGAGTTAGTAATATCAGAATCCCTGAAATTACTGGATAATCGGATAGGTCCCACAAACTGACATAAACACGTCTGTGTCCGCTGGAATATTCTTTAACCTCTCCCTCGGTTTAAAACACAGCCCCCTATTTATAACTTCTTGCCCCAAGCCGAGAATATTCCACTTCTCGAACCATCTAAAGGATCTAACACAATACACAGCAAACACGCGCTACAGAAACCATCTAGGAAAACATCGCTGTGTCTCCACATACCAGGGTCCACACGTGAACTCGCTCCGGCTCTGTCAGCATGACAACGCGAGTTCAACCAGCACGGATTAAACTGAGAATGGAATACGCGGCCTGACACGGGCGCTACAACACGAGTTACGCCCGTGCTACACAGTAAAAAGGACACCTGTAACAATAGCTTACTTATGATAACTGTTTGGCAGCAAAGTGAGAATGTATTGCCCTACTGTTTATGGATTCATAATTAAAACTAGACATTTCTTGGCACCGCAGGTGCCATAGTATTCCCAGACAATTAACCCCCCCCCCCCCTCCTTTAAGAATAGGCCCCCCATCTTCAGCAACAATTAATATCAGACCACACTCATAGAAAAGGTCATGACCCCGATTTCGATATACATCATCCCCTAACCCATGCCTATGTATATGCATAATATGAAAGAAATCTGTCCATTAGTTTTTGACTTATAATGCTCACAGTACTGTTAAGTAGCAATTTTGGGGATATTAAACGGCACGAAAACAAGTAAAGAATAATAGGTGGCGCCACCAGTTTCTGGAACATGAAAACCCTATCCATGATCTTCCATCACCTTGATTTTGGGATCAATCCATGCAAGATTTCTTGAGATATTTAAGAATTTGTGTGATTTTCCCCAAAATTGGACCTATTCAAGGTCAAGGACACTCTCCTATTCAAGATCATGACCTCATTTTAAATAAGCGTCGTCCTCTCACCCATATCTATACATATACCAAGTTTGGTAAAGATCTGTGAAATATTTTTTTGAGTTATCGCGCCAACCATATTTATATGCGGCGGCGGCGGGACCGGTATGAAAACATATTACCCCCCGACTTTGTCTGGGGATACAATTAACTGCATACATCTGTGAGGTAAATGTCCAGGAGCATATGCTGTGCAAAGGGTACTGGAGAGAGAACACGAGCTAGGGCTAAACTGAAGTAAAAAAAAAAAGTCAACGTTAATTAATTGAAGAAATATGTAATATTGCCTCTAAAGTTTTAATAGGTGTCAAAGGAACTGAGCTTTATAAAACAAAAAGTCAATAAATGAAGCGTGTACTACGCCCTACTATCTGACCTAACTCTTCGTACCTGACTCAGTTTGTTAGGAACAGTATTTGTGATGGAGTTTTACATATTCTGTGTTTCTCAGCAATGGTTACTTTCTTTATAGTCTTTTTTTATTTATTTTATCAATGGTTGGAAACACATTAAGTAATAAGAAAGTGTTTAGAGCCAATCCTGGGCCAGCATCTTAATCAAATCAAACAGCAACATATGAAACTTTTATCATGGTTCAACGACTACACTTATAAGCGCTGGACCTCCATTTGGAACTCCTCGGCCGAATCCGTTGGCTTCTAGCCTCCGATGTATTATTAACCAATGATACTCCCCCAATTTAGGAGAAGTTCGCCGTAAAACCATCGGAAATCCACCAATTTGCCATTTCAACTGACTCGTTTAACCAGAGATCACAGTTCACAAAAAATTGATCGATTTGTCATAATCATATGTATTATAAGGGCTTTTATGGATCTAAACATCAACTATTACCAGGTTCCGACAGTTATTTAAGTAGAAAGTACAGTTATCACTCGGGGTGGACTTCCTGGCATGAACTGTGTCCTCGAGCGGTTTTACTCTTACAAAACGCACAACAGTTGCAGTTGACCTGCCATGGCCTTGACCTTGCTGAAATACTTTCCATGGCGGCCCCTATAAACACCAAAAGCTAGAAGCCAACGGATTCGGCCGAGGAGTTCCGAATGCTGGACCTCGACTGGTACAAAGAGGTTTAACCGAATGTCGTATTTCACAATGGAAAGGAAATCTTCGAAATAAAGAACATATGATGCTGATCAAAATTACCTCCAAATTTAATGGATTGCACCTTGGATGTCCTCAAAACTTCAACAAAATCTGTTGAGGACTTTTTTCATAAAATTGCTGACAGACACACCTAGTAACCAAGGGTAAAACCAACATACCTCTCGCCACCTGCGGAGGTATAATCAAGATTAAATATGGTTAAAATGTTATTATCGGACATTGCTCGATATAGGACTATTTGTAACAAATGCATGTAGTGCATATCTAGTCCAACTTTTTTCACAATTTATTTTGTTTTTGTAATCTCAATGGCCGTTGATCACGAAACCACATAATTCAACAAAAATCACATTTTTTAAAGATGGTTGCAGCATTAAGAGACACGAGCGATGCCGGGAGTATGGATTACCTGGGCTATTATCAAAATGAACACGATTGTAAAAATCTGTCGTCATGGTAATGGCTCACAGCTGAATGAAAAACACAGATCACTATCTTAAATCTGATTTTATAGCTCATTATAATACTGATCATGTCGCAGTAATTGTCATGAACCAGCCGGTTGATAAATGAACAGTAGCCTTGTATACCAAGTTTCAACGATCATACAAAAATTGCTGCGGTTGGCTACATCCCATAGGGTCAAATGTGTTATATGTTTGTCTTGTCGACAAAGCTACTCTCTCTATTTTATGAATGTATGAAGGAACTCTAACTTGTACAAAATTACGTGAACCTGGTGTTGCACTATGTGAGCCGATGTTGTTGATTCTACGGATCATTGTTAAAAATAGCCCATCACCTACATTCTGAAAAAAAAATATATATAATTTCTGGCTTCCTCTGGGTATATATTAATGATCTACGGTTAATTTTGGTTGTGAAGAGGTCTAATAAGGCCTTTGTAAAGGATGTGCAAAATTGCTTATCAACAACATGTTTGTAAACACAGCAATGTTGACAAATGGGAAAATCATGTAACCTTAGGTGGTAGGTTGCGTATATATGCGGAGGTAGAAAGGTGTCTTGTTGCAAAACGCCATTTGCAAAACTCTGGCTTATCTGACTTGCTGAGAGATGCCCTTGTTGATTTTTTTTAATTTGGAGGGCCCTAACTTATTATAAATACATTGATATAGACAAAACGAGCTGCCTATGTACGGTGATGTCTACGTTTCCTGACCTGTTTTTATGAAAGCTCCAAGGGATTACCTTTAGTTTATAAAGGTCAGATAGGTGATTGGGCCCCTTTAAGGTTTCCTTAGCCTACTATTTAGGCTGTCATTACAAATCAAAGCGCGAAGGGATGACCTGATAACAGAAATATGGTATCGTCTCCTGATAGTTATCCTAGTTCCATATTTAGCTGTTCACGTCTCCACGTGACATGGCTATGGCGACGTGTGACGTGTGAGTGTGGAGGATCCCTGAGGAAGGCATGCAATACAGAGGTCATCGTGGTGGCCAATTTCGTAAAGCCCCAGTCACGTGACATACCATCGTCAGTGTGAATGGTCATAGAACACAGGCATATAATTTTAAAACCTGACTGTTATTTTGGATATAAAGAGGCAAGATAGTCCTAATCATCAACTGATCAGCCAAATGGAATAAAAATGTTATTTTTGTCATTTAGCGTTTTTTAAGCCTTAATGTTTACAATTTTTAGATATACTATAAGTTATTGAAAAGGTGATTATTTGTATATATTTAGGGTATACATCAGCTTTTCGGGCAGAAGAAAACTTTGATGTTTACAATCCATGTAAACGGCATGGGGCAATACGTTGTGTTTCTTTAATTCGACCGAAATGAAGATGTGAAAGTAAATTTGTAGTTTTAATATGAATTTTTAAATGAAATTAAATAAAAAGTGACAGAAATTTTATAGTCTTATTGGCAAAAATATCCTGCAGATGCAGTTAAAATATACAATTGATGAACAAATCCAGGGATATAACTGCTTTCTACACATTTCTGCTTTGCTCCCTTGAACGAGAATCATTTAAAATTATAACTATGCATACATTTACGGTGTTGTATGTCTTTATTGTTTTATAAGTTTTGTGACCCAGGCATTACGTGAAAAATATAGCACTTTGAATATAGTTGGCGCGTCAAAAGTAATCGCTTATATTATCTGCCCCCAAAGTTTGAAAAATAAATTCGAAAAGAAGACAAACCAATTGGGAATACCCTTTTTTGGCTAAAACCATTGGAAATGAATTAATTTTTATTTCATAAATCAAATCTGAA
Organism: Sipunculus nudus; assembly: GCA_026874595.1. Classification (NCBI taxonomy): domain Eukaryota; kingdom Metazoa; phylum Annelida; class Sipuncula; order Golfingiida; family Sipunculidae; genus Sipunculus; species Sipunculus nudus. The sequence continues at coordinate 68,401,411 of CM049310.1, forward strand.
TATAAGCATTTGCATAAAATGTTCTAAGTTAAACATTATAAAGACAATTGTAGAGGTGCTACTCATAAATCTGGAATTAAAACATTTAAATTAGATTTTATATTCGCCAGAAAGACTGGCATGTTTTGCTCAGTCATTCAATTTTTAATTAAGAACACTGTTTGTTTATATTTGATTGGAACGTCCTTGGACCTTGAAAAGAGTTTCTCTGTCTACCGAGGAATGATTATTCCGCAAGACTGGAACAGAATACATTTATTTCTATTTTCCGTTCCTTTGTCATTTTGAAATATAAAAACATTTTGTATTCACAATGCTTTAATAGTTTTCGTTTACAGCATTCAAAGATGAACTTTTATTCTCAAAGTCCAGAATTCATCAGAATAACAGCCGCAATCCTCATTCAGATTGTGAACAAACAAAATAACAAATAATGGATAGGCAGCATATTCATTTGATTAATTAAAAAATAAACACCTGTTCGAATGTTAAACAAAGTCATGAGCTCGACCAGGGGGTCGGGATGGTTATAAACATGGTTTAACAGAACAGGCAGTAATTGACACTAACTCATAGGCAAAGTCATCGGAGATAAAAGAAATTAAACCAGATTATATGAAACAGTCATTAATTGTTACCTTTCAGTTAATACTTTTTTTTATCTTATTAATGTTTATACCTGAGACGCTTCTGGGGTCAGATAACAGTTTGTTATATAAAAAATTAACAAAGAAAAAAAGTTATATAACATTAACAGTGGCGTAGCTAGGATTGAGTGAGGGGAGGGGGCCATGTCCAGAAAAATCAAGAAGGGGGAAGGGGCGGGGGGGGGGGGGGGCGCGCTAATATGTATGGGTATGATGAAATTAAAGTGTTAGGCCAAAATAAAAAAAAAAAGGTTTGGTTCTCAGGCACTTGCGGGCGGGCGGTTTTTTTATTTTTATTTTTTTGTATGTTTCGATAAAAATGTCAAACGATAAGGGAAAATAATATGATAATAACAGATTTATTTTGCTTAACAAGCTAAAATACTACATAACAAAGGAAATTGTATGATTTTATCTACTTGAAAGAAATATCCGAGCGGCTGCAGCTCAAAATCGGTAAGTTTCTGTTGAAAATCGAAATAAAAATTTTTTATGCGGGGGGGGGGGGGGGGGTTAAAATTGATGCGGGCGGTGCCTGAGAACCATACCTTTAATTTTTTGGCCTTATATATATACAGTGAAACCCCGTGTAGAAGTCGAAGGGCCCATCAGAAAAAACTTCGACACATCCGACGTTTGACACAAGCGGGCTTTATTTGGTTATAATGTAACTTCGACATAAGTGGGGTATTCGACTTAAGCGATTTCGACACAACGAGGTATCACTGTATATGTATATTTATGTATGTATGTTTATAAATATATATTATGATCATTACTGTACGTTATATTTTTCAGTGTATGTAAATATATATATATATATATATATATTTCTATTTTCAATTATGAACCATGGTTTTATTAAGGTTAACTACAGTAACATTGGGAGGTTACCCCCTACCAGATCATGAAATCTTTTGAATATGCAATGTAAAGAGGACATTTTGAGGCAATGTTTACAAAAAATACGCAGATTTTCTGTTCCTAAAAAATGTTCTATTATGTCTTTGCGTTATGTAGTCAAATTGTACAGAGGTTTAATGTTTCATATTTATATTTTTTCAAAATAAGGATATAAAAATTCAATCGTTTTCAACGTGTTAAAGTCAATGGCGCAAAGGCTCATTTACGTTTATAATTTGCAAAATAATATCTTTTACATGTAATGCTCGGAGTCAAGTAACTGATATGATGAAGTCTTTATACTTTGCATTTTATCGGGGGCCATGGTCTCGACAGCACTCAGGACACCAAAGGTGGGGAATTCGAGTACCGGTATCACCAGAGCCGTGAGATTGTTCACCATCGCCCCTTGCCAGAACCTGGTACTCTGCAAGTTTTTTTTTTGTTTTTGCAGCTTTTTAAAAATATCGCCATCCTTAACTAATTAATTATAATGTAATAAAGTGCAGGTTACTGAAATTAATAATAATTCCTGATAAATAAAAAGAAAAATGAAAATTAATCACGAAAATCCGGAAATCAGATGAAACGAGAGATATTGCAGCTCAACGGGGGTCCGATCACCGGAGGCGCCCCCTATGGATCCGCTACTGACTGGAAAATCATATGATGCATATATATATATATATATATATATATATATATATATATATATATATATATATTTATCGTTACGGAACCTAATATTAACAGATCACGTATGCGTGAAGAACACAAATTTTGAAATGGAGATAAAAAAATCAGATTCTGTAACACTAGGCAGCGTGAAATGTCTAGGGGAATGAATAAAGAAGTCAGTGGTTTTTTGTTAACAAATAATTATATTATTCTTAAAACAACCCGAACATTACAATACACTAAATCAATATAATTATACAGTAAAACAGCGGTATAACAAAAAATCTATACAATCACACAGCAAAATACACAAAGTGCACAGTAGCTGGATACCACCACCGTCACAACGATAAGTTCTTTAAATGTATACTCTCGGAGAATGACAGTCAGGTGCAAAGCTCTTGTAACAATCCATAAAAAGTAAACTGAAGTCCAAATGAACAAAATCCAGGAGAAACTCTGAAGACAATCTATAACTGCCGCACACGTCGGATAAGGTCCCAGAAACTGACACACGCTTCTGCGTCCGCTGGAAATCTTCTCTGCTCTCTCTCGGCTCTAAAACACAGCCCCTTTATATACTCTTCACCCCAAGCCGAGAATTTTCCACTTATCGAACAGTCAAAAAAGATCTATTTCTCGAACATTCGAAGAATAATACATTATACACGGTAAGCACGCGTCACAGGAATCATCTAGAAAAACATCGCCGTGCCTCTATACCATGGTGTACACGTGAGCTCGCCCCAAGCTAGCATGACAACAAGAGTTTAACCAGTACGGATTAAACCGAGAATGTAACAAGCGGCCAGACAAGAAAGCCCCACAACACGAACCACGCCATTGTAACACAATTAAAAGAGCACCTGTAACAATATATATATATAATATATATATATATATATATATATATATATATATATATATTTATATATATATATATATCAGTATTAATATTAGTATTAGAAAACAGTAAAGTTAGGAAAGGACGGCCAGTACTTGATGCGGACGGGGGGGGGGGGGGGGAGGCATGGATCTCTGCGCCCCCCCCAACCTAGCACCGACCCTAATTAATCCATATTGTTATATGTTTTACTTATATCCTTCCTCAATTAGTCTTAACCTTTCACCTTGTATAAAAAGTTATTTTAATTGGAACTTGTGATCCAAACTGTAAATAAAGGTCAGTCTAAAGATCAATTTGTGATCATTTCACCTCGCAACTATGGCTTAATAATTAAAAAAAAATGCTATAAAAATCCAGAAAACGTTTGATAAATTAAAAATTAAGTTTAACGTAAAGATAAGCTCTCCGCTGGGTTTGGCAGCTTTCTTCACACAAGGCTCATGGCCTGATATTTGTCCAAAATCCGGTTCTATTCTAAATGCTTACCTTCACTTTTATTGATAAATTGAGATTTTTAATTTGATAAACTAAGTCAATCGGAAGTAAAACATGCAAATAAGATTTTTTTTTCAGTGGAATATTCGCACTTAAGTTTTGCTGTTCTGTCGGACAAAATTAAAACGCAAAAGTTCAAACGCCTATGTGGTAAGTTATAGATCCGAAATCTTATGACACCATTTCATTGTCTAACAAATTTTATATTGTGTCAATCTTGTCCTTGCCGTTTGTGGTTACACGTATTGTTATGCTGCCGGCTTTAATAATGAAGCTAATGTTTAAAAACACGTTCTTAAATATTCTTAAATTAAATTAAGAGAAGCTTAAATGCACATAATATTTGGCTATAAATGGGAAATATGATTGTCCAGCAATATTGTTTAAGACTAACCTTATCAAAATACAAATCTCATAAAACAAGCAAATTCGTGGAATTAATGTCCCCCGCTTTGGGATCTTGTTGTTTTTCATGCTCGATAAAGGACGGACATACAGAGTGACAGACAGACACACAGACAGAAGCCAGACACTGCAAAACCGATCCCAACCAAGGTAAGCATGAGAGCAATCACTGACCAAAATTTGAATGAAATCGGATAATATTTAGAAAAGTTATCGCACGGAAACGAAAACCTGACAGACAGACAGACAAATTGACAGACAGACAGAAGCCAGACACTCCAAAACCAATCCAAACCAAGGTATGCATGAGAGCAATCACTGACCAAAATTTGAATGAAATCGGATAATATTTAGAAAAGTTATCGCACGGAAACGAAAACCTGACAGACAGACAGACAAAGTGACAGACAGACAGACAAAAGCCAGACACTCCAAAACCAATCCCAAATAAGGTATGCATGAGAGCAATCACTGACCCAAATTTGGATGAAATCGGATAATAATTAGGAAAGTTATCGCACGGAAACGAAAACCTGACAGACAGACAAAGTGACAGACAGACAGACAAAAGCCAGACACTCCAAAACCAATCCCAAATAAGGTATGCATGAGAGCAATCACTGACCCAAATTTGGATGAAATCGGATAATAATTAGGAAAGTTATCGCACGGAAACGAAACCTGACGGACGGACAGAGAGACAGACAGACAGAAGGACAGACAGACAGACAAACCCCAAACAATGTCCTCCACGGATTGTCCCCGCATCCGCGGAGCGGGGGACAAAAATGTCATAACAACAATTCAATTCTATACATATTTTCAATTTTTTATTTCAAATTAAAATTCAGGGTTTAAGTAAAATATTTAAACAAATTTAGAAATATAAAATGGATCCCCAATCACGTGTCTGTGGAATGGACACACCTTACCTTGTGCTTCGGCTCAAAAGGCCAATTATACACAAAATATAAACGTCATTTATTTAATCCCATAAACTATCTTCATAAGTGTATTTTAAATGGAAAAAAATTATTGGGACTGAATTGACCAAATTATTTTATCAAATGGATAAATAGGACTAAATATGCCTGTTTATACCAACAGCAACAGTAACGTTTTAAAATCATATGCCTTTTTTATATTTATTTTATGTTTATATGTATTTTCATTTTAAAACTAAAAATATAGGTAAAATATTTACATCTGTAACTCCAGAGAACACAAACAAATTGCAACATGCCGTTCATATGGAATGTCTAAATCAAAGTTTCACTCGGCTGCAGAAGATTATTTATACCCTTATTATAAACAAATGATTACTTATTTTATTACTTTAAGTAGGGAAAAATTATATACTTCAAAGGATTAAGCCCATCAAACTTAGGTGATGGGGTAGCCCTGATTGAATGTCTAGCAGTAACTTTTCCTCATAACAATTTCGTAGAGTGAACCCTTGACATTAACCAATATATAAAAAGAAAAATATGTACCAAAATTAGTTAATAAAATTGCCGATTAAAAGCCTTTTGGGCACTATTCGAGAGGGGTTATGTTTTGAAATATGATCTCCATAGATCACTTGAACAGAAAATGGCATAAAACCTAATAAGGACGGGGGTGCAGCAAACTCAAAATTTAGGGCATATTTTTTTTCTTGGCTCCCGGACTATCCAGCGGGAATCTATAAATAGTTGAACACTGATTTTCATGTCCGTCTACGTCCCTGGACTATCAAAATTGAAGTCTTTCGTATTTTTATTTTTGGAGAAGAAGCTGTATTAAAAGTACGGAATTTATGGATGAAAGAAATTGTATAAGAATATGGTTACAAGATTGTCTGTAATTTCTTTGACAATGCTCCTTTATATTTTTACTCACTTTTCGATATCCCACAAATTTTTATTTAGATATATAATAAATGGGGATAAAAGTGCCTGTATCGTTATAAATTTCGATAATTTTCGAGATTTTATGTCATTCCCTGACATTGTTGTTCATAATATTGTCGTAAAAAATAATTTTTCATAAGTTTAGTTCAGTTTGTTGTTAGTTGTAATTTGCTGTAAAATGCACAGAATTATATTAATGTTTTCTAAATAAAACATAATTGCCCTTGCTTACTGCACGTAACAGAAATGGCGACTTGGATGGTTACACTATTAAACACATCATGCCTATATTTTTCATCATTCTGCTAGCAATTTTTTTTTTTAAATTGTTGCTATATGTATATACATGTATATATACATGTATATGTACATTTATTAACTCTAAATCAATGGATAAAATTTAACTATAAACCAAAGTCGTCATATTTTTCAATATTCATTTTAAATGACTGGAAATGAGCGGAGTACACCTCGGGAGGCAGCAAGTTTTATTAAGAATTGTATCCCTTATTTCAGTTGGTTGTATCTGCAGTTACCTGAGGTATCAAAAAGATAGTTCACATAGAGAGTCATATGTATCAGCGATGAAGGGTAAACCGGCCAATCCACGACCAAGACAGACACCAAGACCATGATTTGTGAAACCTCGATACCATGCCTACTCGTCATTTACTCGCTTTTATTTACAGATCCCCCGGCACATCATTCAAGGTTCATATCAACCCCCGTCGGCGAAAAGGCTTGTATGTTCTTATACATTGAGCTCAAATCATCCTGTTCCCAAGTGTACTCCGTGACGCAACGCCCCGAATAAAATCGACAAAGCACGTGGCGTGAATGAAACAGACAACAAAGTAGGACCTTGGATTTGTGACTGTGTGAGCGCAAGCGCTTTTGAAATGTATCAGATCGGGCAATCACCGAAAGATATCACGGCAATACACGACCAAGCCTGGGACTGAGACCATGCAGGGTTCCGAGACCGAGAACGGGACCTCCGAGACTAAAACCGAGACCCGCTTAACCGTTTTCGTGACCTACCATATTAAAATTAAGAAAGTGTAATGTTTTCCTATTTTCTGCTTCATAATATAATGTAACATTTTCTGAACCTAATAAAGAACATGAATAACTTGTTAAACTTTAAATATTTACGTTTCAAATTGTTATCTAAATTACAATATAATTTTCCTAGCCTTTAGCAAATCATCAACTGGCTCACGAGCATGCAACCTGTTTCGCATAAACCTGATTAATGCTGCACACGATTTCATTTTTACCATTTATGAGATATTGCTAATCTTAGCACAAAATATGTTTTAAAGTTTCGAATAAAAGTGCAAAATAATCAGATTTACATTTAATACTAAAGCATATTTTTCGCAAAACGGTATTTTGCCAGTTGGTTTTCCACCACTGGGACTTAATTTACTGAATGGTCAGGACGTTGGGTCCTGAAACAGTCTGACAGTTTCTTCACGCCCGCCGTACGCGCCTGGCAGATGCATTAGACTATTCTTAGTCGCTTGTAAACCACAGGAACAACAACACTTCTCAAGATCTCGCCTTTGCTAGAATGTCAAAGGTTCATCTGTGACGCCGTAGGAATTCTCCTGCGTGGACGTGGCCACTTCTCCAAGGTGTCATTGTGCGCCGGGCCAGATAATCCTCCATTGTATGATAAACCGACCAAGAAAATAGGCCTCCTGCCCTGTTCCGCGCCAAGGGCTGAGACGTAGCGACCAGACCTTTACGTGATAATGAAGCGCGGCCTCACACTGTCTGGCTCAAGTAAAACTGTCCTCGGGCTATGACGTCTTCAGTGTAATAAACACAGGTGATTGTGATCAGAGTTTCCCGGATTTGAATGCTGAAAATGTTATTTAATTAAGGTTTATCAGGACGATCCTCGTTAAGAAACGTTTAATAAATGAAGATTCGTCATCAGAATTAATTTATCCTCGAGGTAATAAGTGTGTGATTAACTTGGAAATAACTGCTGACGTCTTGCGGGTCAGTGCCCCTCCCAATCCGTTTATGATTCTCATTTCAAACAAAAGAACAGATGGACTTCGAGAAGGGTTTCTAGGCTGATAAATTATCCCTATACCTTTATCTTCTAGAGTTTATATTACGGATCAAATCAAAATTGGCTGGGAGAATTTGAATGCGTATGTGACCCATAGGTCATGAGGCTCAGCTGATTAACTAAGTGGTATTGGCGATAGTGTGATCCTAGATGCATTTATCTATTTGGTACTGGTTGTCCTACGGGCACTGTACAGAAGCATGTAATTTATCCGCATGAGGTCATGGTGACCTAATTACCCATGCGGAGGTAGATGATGGGAAGGGGTCACTAGGTGGAAAATTGTGAAGATTCATGACCAGTGATGATGATACTAGTCATGACTGAACATTTGCTGCTGGTTTTAATAGTAAAACTAAAAAAAATTGCTAAGACACGGTTTGCTGAAAATAGGTCACTTTAACCTTATATTAAGTACGCTCTTTACACAGCGCTTTAACTATAGGCCTAGTACCTATATCGTAAGCGCTGTTTGTTATCACCTCGTATCCTGAATTGCTACACCAGAGGGGAGCACTGTATTTTTGTCCAATCAGGTGAGACCTTGTGCTGGAAGACACTGCCAAGCGAGGAATACACGGAGCCAATCATGTTCATTTCGTTTTGATTGACAGCTCATCGCCCCGGTAACCGTCTGAACAGGCCACAGGCTCAGAGAGACGTGGTTTGCTTAGGGCCTTGGGCACATAGGATTCCCGGCCGGTGAGCTTTAATTTAAACGAAACGTAACAACAAAGGCTGCGTGCACACCTCGGTGGCTGGTTTCAGTTCTGCAGACAACAGATACATGGATACGCTAACACAGTCATAATGTCATAATCGAATCAGTCAATGAGGCGAGAATGCAGAGGGAGCAATTAAAATTCGACCGTAAACTCATCAAGCGGCGCTTGAAGCGCAGCTATGGGCGGGATCAGGATGCCTGTTGAGTGTTTGTTTATTGGCATCTGGTTGGCTGCTTGTCACATACGCACGTTTTTTTCAGCGAACGACGAACCGCCATCTGGTGACTAAATATATCATAAACGGTCAAAGCTGGCAGCGTGAAAATCAGTTGCTTCTTTAGGAGCGCAAGATTTCCGCTGCCTCGGGAGCGTATATATTAAGGTTTCCAAGGAAATGTTTCATGGACCTCCCAGGACGTCAAGTTAGAGGATTGTTTGTCAAATAGACGACCGCTTTATTTCAGGGTCTTCAAAATAAACAAACAGTAGCTTTACAATTCGAAAAAAAATACAGGTGGCGCCACAAGTCTGTAGGAACTGATGAAACACTTCATGATCAAGATGCAAGAAAAAAATCTTGTATCAAGGTATTAGTTATACAGAAGCTGGAGCATTTGTATCACGTTTTCAATTATTCTCGAGGGTATTAAGGAGCCCTATAGCTCAAAGGATATGGGTAACAGAGACTCACTTTAAGGTTTCCAAGGAGACCAAATGACCGCTAACCGGCCCCTGTGGCTCAGGGGTAGAGCACAGGACTCAAAGCCGGGAGATCGCGAGTTCGAATCTCACGCGATGCGGTGAGGATTTTTTAACGGTCGGCCCCAATCCAGGGTGAGCGCTCTGCAGTCTTAAGGGAATGGTCGTGCACCACGGCCGAGTTTCACTCACAAACAAATGTGCCTTTCGGAGACGATAACGCACCCAGGGCAAGCAAAGGCAGTCCGGTTACCCGGCCGTCCAGGCTTTAGCAGGGCACACATCCAGGGAGGTCAATCAAAAATCTCCTTTGAAACCTGAAATTAGGTCTCTGTTACCCATAGCCACCGAGCTATGGGGCTCGGATGGAAGGAAGACAAACAAAGATCCATCGCTATAGCTCAGTTGACTTTCAGTCAGCTGACCTAAAGACAGTAGAGGATTTGAATAGGTGTAAAATCACCAAATGAACAATTTTAATAAACGTGTAATAATACCAAATGAAGCATTTAAAGAAACATAAAAAAAAGAATTTGAAGATACGTGTGAAAAAGAAACATTAAAGTCCTTTATACAACAGTGTGAATTATGTGGTTAAATGCATTTCTCTTTGAGACAGTTGACGTCTTCACTTTCTAGGCTTTTTGTAAATAGACCCTATATTTGAGACGAATAATTAAAGGGACATAATCAGGAGCAATATTATGCCTATTCTTTCACACTATCAGTTCAGTTTAAGTTTAATCAAAAGTTTGCCAACAAAACCACCCCAACACACAGTCTCAGTACCTCGTATATGGCTGTTTAATACCTTGTTATGGGTCTGCGTGTTAGTAAACACGGTCTACGTGTGCCTGTTTACCATAACAAGGCCGCGTGACCAGAGGTCCGCTTGTACGCCTTAACAGGCGGTGTTTCAGCCAGCGGGAACATGTATTACATTTTTTGGGGCTAGAACAGTCAAGGTTAAATCCTGATTGACGTGTTGTGGCCGGGCGATGCCCGATCTATGTTTATGTTGACACCTTTGATCGCGCCCGGTCCACTGTTTTTATACTCATGTACAGGAGTAAGCGAACGACTTCAGGGTAATATTTTGGCAGGAACAAATTTATTTTAAAGGGAAGAATCAATTTTTCGTATTACTTTAACATGCTTTATAGGTGATTGGGCCCCTTTAATAAAACGAGAGTTCTAAAGTCCTGAATTCATGCTTACCCTACAATTAAATCAGTTGTTGGTCTCATTCAAAACCTACAGATCAAAGAGCATAGCCTTTAAAAAGTACCAACGTCATAAAAAAGATCTTGCAGATATGTGACATGTGATGTGAGACCGATGTGAGAAAATGTGTGACAATGATCGTGACCGAAATGAAACAATGTATGTGGCAATGATCGTGACCAATGTGACACTGTGTGACAATGACCGTGACCGTTGCAAGACAATGTGTGGGACAATGACCGTGACCGTTGCAACACAATGTGTGTGACAATGATCGTGACCGATGTGAGAATATGTATGAAGCAATGATCGTGACCAGTTTGAGTCTTTGTGTGTGACAATGATCGTGACCGTTGTGAGACAATGTGTGTGACAATGACTGTGACCGTTGCAAGACAATGTGTGTGACAATGATCGTGACCGATGTGAGAATATGTATGGACCAATGACCGTGGCCAATGTGAGTGTGTGTGACAATGTTCGTGACCGTTGCGAGACAATGAGTGTGACAATGATCGTGACCGATGTGAGACAATGTATATGGCACTGATCGTGACCAATGTGAGACTGCGTGTGACATTGATCGTGACCGATGTGAGACTGTGTTTGACAATGATCGTAACCGATGTGAGACTGTGTGTGACAAAGATTATGACCGATGTGAGAATGTATGTGACAATGATCGTTACCGTTGCGAGACAATGTGTGTCACTACGATTGAGACAGTTGAGTTAGGAGACGCATCATGATTAGTGACGGATGTGAGTCAACGCGTATGACAATGATTGTGACAATGCGTGTGACATGTGAATTAGTAGACAGGTAATATATCTTACCTCATCTATATCTCGTTCTCCTGTTTCGATCCTGAATCGTCCCACGGCATTTTCACAACCATCCGAGTCTGTTGAAGTGAGCTGGAATTATATAAAAACATGTTCATAAATTTGTGGGTATTTGATGTAAGTTACCTGAATTATGCGTTTACCATTTATCAAATGTTGCTAGCCAGAGACCTATATGTCTATCTTCTGAATAACATGAACATCAAGATACTAACATGGTAAAATATGACGAAGGTTTTATAAGAATTAAGCATCAGCCTGACGAGATATTTAAAAGGAACAGCTCTATCTGTGCATGTACCGTGGGGCTCCTGATCCTGCAACAGGATGGTTCTATTTATTTCATGCATACCTTTGGTACCAGGGGAACCGAGATTTAAGGCTCAAACGGGAAACATATTTTGGATTGGAGTACTCAAAAGGTTTTAACTGACCCGGACTCGAGTACTCCTTACTTAAACAACACTGAACAAAGGGACAAAGGCCTATATATCTAAAGTAAAAACATAAGAAAACTTAATGTCTGCATGAACATCCTTTATTTATATTTGTAAGGAATATGATTTATCCCTGATGAAGAGTTCGTTAAATGTTCTGGAAATGCAGGCCTATATGATTACCCGAATCCTGGTTTCGATACCTAGAACTCAGACTAACTCCAAAACAACGCATAAACGAGAACAAACATTACGTAACTCCAATACCGAGGAAAATTCACAAGAACCCCGAATATAGCGCCCTAAGTGAAACTCCTGTATCTTAATGTATGTCGCTGTTCATTTTTGTCATCTACTTTTTCTGTACAATACGACATTGTATGCTCCAAAAATAATGATTGTAAACATGACTGATTCGTGTCGTAATTTGAGGTAAAGGAGGCACATTTTCAAAAAGTGGATTTGCAGACCGAGCTTTCTTCCATGTTTTGTTAGACGTCTGCCGGTATTGAATGCTGTATTTTTGGTTTCGTGTTACGTTTTCCTTGAAAGCAGGCAATACAAATGCCAGTCTCCAAAGAGTTTTTGCTTCCTAACAATCATTTGATAGACCGTTACCAAGGCACTGAAAGCAGGGCAGCATTAGGATAAAATAGTCCCCAATATATTCAGAGAACTCCTTCCTGACCCGAGTATGTTCATCTTATTTAATCAAGCAAGAAGAAAAAAAAAACCAAAGTTGAATTTATATGGCGTATGAATTGGTAAGAAAATGTTTGAAAGGAAGGTTAATGTTGTGGTCATCTAATACTTATAAAAGGAATTCAGTTAACGTTTCTACGCAATGTTCTCTAAAACCGCGTTGTGTACAATATTGTGCCATACATCATTTTAAAGGTTATTATCCCCGCAGTGACATAGGCGATATGAAAATAAATAATTTTTAATATAAATATAATTTTGAGTGAGTTTTCCGGTTTTTTTTTCTGAGCACAGCCGAACTACCTTCGGCAATCACCGGAATGCGTGCATCGTGGTCACTTAACCACTAACACTAAGGACTATTGTTCATATGAATAACGATTGCTTTCAATGAGGGATTTGATCCACGTGCGTGGTCAGTAAAAGAGAAAAACACATGTTTCTCGCTTTATGAAATGGAGAATTCAACCCAGGAGGATTAATGACAAAACCTAATTCAAGGTCCCAATTTCAGGAACAGGGCTGGGGTGGTGTCGGCGGTTTCAGGCCTCAAAATTTGTCTGATACGATGAAAGAAAGGTTGCGGTGGCTGAAAATGGGATACGGACCCACTGCATGGAGTCCCGCTGGGTCCCCTTCTGCTACTTACGATGTATGCATATTTCTGTTTCCTTCTTCAGGAGCAGTTTCCTTGCAACGTGCATTTATTCATGTGTTCCTCACATCAACCTATTCTTGATACGCCCAACGATAGAAACCAGTCAAATATCAACGAAACACTGTATGCCTCCGCGTCTCATTCCGGTTCGCAATGCAAACCATCACTGACCAGGTCTTCAAGGTAAACATCCCGGGATATGATTTTTGCCACGAGCACAGCGCCACAAAATAACAATAAAAATTATTTGTACATATCGTATTCCGAGAGTATCCCACTAAAAATCTATATTTTCTTTTAATTTTTATGATAAAAAATGAGCCTACATTCAATATCTCTGTAAATATATCTCCCAGACCGCGGTAAAAAAACCGGTATACCGGGTTTATCAGCTAGTGAATATATATGAACAATATCTACATGTTTTTCAGGCATTTTGATTTACAGTTCATGTGCTTGTTTCAAACTAAGTGTATCAGATAACATGCAGACACACTGAACACAGAATGGTGTGGTCGTTATAAGCCCTACTCAGTGTTTTGGTACCCGTAAAATATATATGAAATAGGTATATTTTTAATTGCTTAAAAGATAATAAGTAACTCTTATGTCCAGGGTATAATCGTTTTGTCTTGATTGTTCGGTTTGTCGACTTGTCTCTCCCGAGTGTATAAAAATGCCGCCAGAATGTTCCCTGAGAGGTTATAAATGCTGACGAATCTAGCATTTTCATCAATCTCATTGTCAAGTGCTGAAGTTCTTGATCTTGGCTACCTTCTTCCTTGGCGGCATGACGTGATGTTGACGAGGCGATTCCTCAATTCCGACTGACGTTCCTGCGGCAGCTGGCCGCGTTTTCATGCGATTTGGAGGTGTTCTGAATTCCGTCCAGACTTATTCGAGGTCCAGTCGGGACGTTCCGACTGCATTCGAAGTGCATTCCAGGTGAATTCTTTTACTATCGAAACAGAATCCGGCGGCAAACGAGATGATTCGAGTTGCATTCTGGCTGATTCGAGGCGCATACGGGGCATTCTGGCAGGATTTGAAATGACTTGCCGTTTCAGTTCTCCCTCGAATGCGATCAGAGTGTTGTTGGAATGCCGCAAGAATATTTCGATTGCAGTTAAAAATGCAGTTAGAATACACTTTTAATGCCGTTCGATATTTCTCCACTTCGAATGTACCTCGAACCTTTTGAGCATGAGCAAAATATTCGCGCCAGCCACAAAGTTGGGCCCGAATATTTCAAATGCGTGCACTCAGAATCAGTCAAAATTTTTAGAATTTTTATAATGCACTTCGAATATATTAACCATAATATTTACCATATTTTCATTCCGAAATTTTTATTAAGCGTCTTCCTTCCCGTATGTCGTGCGTAACTTATGCTTTGCTATCACCGACATTTGGTCAACTACGCATAACTAAACCTGAGGAAAACAGGTCAAACAATAACGTAAAATCACGATATAGATAATTAACAGGGTAGGTATCACTTCTTGAAAAGTACGGGTGCTTGTTTACGGAATGTTTTTGACAATATACTAAACTTCCTTTGGCTTAAGAATCTTGTAAACTACCGCTCTCTTTAAAATAACAAGCTGCGTCAGAGGTGCAGGTACACCTGTCGACCAATCCTGTAATAACCGACTAGGCATCTAAATGTCAACGACATCATTACATGGAAAATGGTATCGACTAATAACGTCAATACACGTCATATCCGGACAATGGAAACGTGATTGGTTAAATCTGCTGATATTAACCAAAGCTAGTTCTAGGTCAAATGAACAAATCGCGAGTCATGACCTTCACGTACGAAATAAACAAGAAATTCATTTATTTTTTTACTTGCTGGTAAACCCGGTATACCGAGCTTTTTACAGGGGTTGTAGAGATGAATTAATGATGAATTAATTAAGATGAGGAATTATGGTTTTTTATTCTATAAATTAAAAAAAAAAAAATAGATTTTGGGTGGGATACTGACTCAATAAGATATGTACATATATTTATTTGTATTTACTTTTGCGACCCGGAACGGGGCGCGGGGACATTCAGGTTTTCGATTATCTTTGACTGGTTACGATTGTTGGACGTACAAAGGATAAGTTGATGTGTGGAAGACATGAACGATGAATTAAATGTACGTTTTAAGACATTTAAACTATTCTTGAAGAAAGATACGGAAACATGCATACCTCCTTAGTTGCAGAATCGGACCCAAATAAAGTCGCAACCGTTTTTAATCATATCAGACCAATTTTTAGGCTTGGGAATCCCGCCTCAATCTATCCTCACCCCTGTTCCGGAATTTTAGACCTTTTATTAGGTTTTGCCATTAATCCTCCTTGGCTGAACCTCATCTTTTCATAAAGCGAGAGTCATCTGTTTTTCACTTTTACCGACCACGCACGTGGGTCAGAGCCAAAATGCTTTAATACCTCACTGCTAGAAAGTAGGGTTATTCACATGCACAATAGACCTTAATTTAAGCCGCTTAATCCCGTGCTTGAGGGATTTTTGTGAATAACAAAAGTTCGCATTCCGATCTTTGCCGAAGGAAGTTCGGCTGCTTTCGTTACATGGTACTCTCCCCGCAATGTGGAAAGCAGGGAAATCAATAAAAACTTTGTGTACATGAAAAATTACTGATTGTCATAGCGGCCATGTCACTGCGGGAATAATAACCTTAAAAATGAGGTATGGCACAGTGTCATACACAGCGTGGTTTCAGAGAACATTGGGGACAAAGGTGAAGCGATTTCCATTTATAAGTATTAGATTATGTCATTCTGCAGGGAAGCCCGTAACAAAAGCTTACTTCTGTTTTGAGAAGGGGACCTGTCACAGGAGCACGATACAGTCCACATAATGAGCAACATAATTAACATAAACAAAAATACTGTTTACAGAACACAGTGAAAGGCATCTTAAGATATGTCAAATAACGTAATAAGAATAAGAAAAAAGTGAATGTTTCTAAAGACCATTAAATTACCCGATTTTGTCGGAAAATGAAGATTGATAAGAGACTAATATTTAAGACAAAAAAAAGTCGGTAAAAAATAGTTAAATTAATAACACCAAGATAAGTCAAGTGGACTGAGGAAATAAGCCCCTTTTTAGCTACGTAAGTAGGCAGATCTAATGTTGAGGGGTGATTTAGTCAAAGAAAGGCTTTTCGGAAAGCTACAAGATTTTATTCCAAGTACAGGGGGTTTACATAATCATTAACGGTAGAGCCGCCACAAGGGGCGGACTGCAGAAACCGTTTTTACTAGATTAAAAAATAATCATATAGTTTGAACGAAAGACACGACCGTTAGTGGGTGAAACAACACACGGTCAAAAAGACCCATTGTTTATGTGATGTTGGCTATAATACAAACGCAATTTGTTGTTTTCAAAATTAAAACTTGGAAATTCTATTAATATATGGAAAAAATACTGTAAGGCACACACACACACACAGACATTCAAATATATATATATATATATATATATATATATATATATATATATATATATATATATGAGTGCATAATGTTTACGTAACAACATACAAGCAAGAATATAACGTCAGGATAGATTAACCAAAGTAATACTTTAGTATTTATGTTTTAAGCACTAGATATACTTAAGTAATACTAATGTGTTTATGTACTAAAGTACTCGATAAAATAAAGTAATACTAAAGTATTTATGGACTAAAGTACTAGATATAATAAATTAATAAGATTCAAAATGTACAGAAAAAAACGGGGACTAGCATGCATCACTAGTATAGAATGAGCGACGTGCTGACCACCAGTCTCATGCATGACCGAATTAGTATAGGGGTCGCTGTACTGAGCGCTTACCATTTCCACGGATCCATAGTGCCGTCTGCTGAAGACGCCTCGTCTGGCGGCAAGGTCAGAGACCGACGAACTGTAAAAAAAAAAAGAGAAGGCCATTGTAAATACAAGGTCTAAATACAAATGGAAGACAAGGATATTTTACAAGTGGTCATATTTATAATGCTCCCTTTTCAAGAGAGTAATTATATGTATATATCTAAATTGTGAAATGATGTAACTCATGCTAATAATTTTCTTAAATATTACGATCCGGTTGATACGACGGGTCGAAACTCCAAGGCTATATTATGTACATTTTGTTTTACAACAGATGACAACCTAAACTGATATTCATTCAACAGTATGAGCTAATTAAACAACGTATATATAAAGTGACATAATGTGCCATTGTAACTGAATTTAATTATTATATTAGGACTGAATAATACTGAACATTTCCTTCAGAATGTTTCCTATTTATGACTTTATCTATGATATTAATATATCACTGCTAATCAATTCATACAAATTTTAAAGTAATAGACAATTTGAAAAAATGGGTTGATTTCAAACACCAACTCTACGGAGGAAACTATCCTGAAATAGAATCATCAGTCCGACAATATATGGTCTCAAATATTTTTCTTATTAAATGGTCTACATACATTTCTTCATAAAAATAAAAAAAAATATAGTGTCACTCTGACCGCCGGGCTACATATTTATGTAGTCATCCTATATTATACCACCCTTCCGCCTAGTGGTCGTTTCTAATCAAAACGAACCTCTTCCAGTTTCGCACTGTGTCTCAACTGTTAATCTTTAAAAATTAAAATTTGTTACATTAGAGGGAAAGACCTTCTGTTTACATGTTGTCTGTTATGCCTGCGCCATCTGTATAAAAAGTAGACCGGGTGCATTGTGAGCCGTAGGTTTGTAGGCCCACAAACCCATACTAGCAGAGTGGTACTCTGTGAGTGATTGTGCGTGGTGTGGTATAATGATAACAACCATTCCTGTGGTTGATACTATAAAGTTTTTATAATATAAGTAGCAAATGACAACATTTTTTATGAGAAACTGCCTGATTCATGCAGTCATTAACAGTCGGATGAATCATAAACCAAGCAAAAGAGATGTGACTTTACATAAGACGCGCCAAACATAAATCAGTATCATGGTCTTAACGGCGTCCACGGGCTGACAATTTGATATTGTTTATTTCTGATTTAACCTGTCCCGTGTAGGGATCAGCGTTTGAAAAGATAAACGGCTGCTATAATGAGAACATCCTTACTGATTGACGAGACATAATCCTAAGGGTGCCAGTCAGGTTGATGAATCACAGCTCCCTGAACAATTAATACCGCCAGCAAAACTTATACCATGGACACTTATCGTTGGCTGTTGCTATGCCAACACAAGATTCATATCACTACCGAGGGCAAATAAAGATGAACCAAAGATCAGGTTATCAGAGATTCCTATCATCTTAACTGTTAATAATTGTTCACTGTCTATTTAGTGTAAAATGAGAGAAATAAAAATTTGAAAATTATTATTATTATTATTATTATTATTATTATTATTAATTTAGAAGCAAAATAGTTGCATGCAGTGGATTCAAGACATTTTATCGTTCGATGGAAGACCTTGATTTTGTTACTTTTAAGTGTGTTTTAATAATGCAAGAGGTGGAAAATAAATGTATAACAAATAATGTAAATACAACGTTATTCATATAAAGAATGTGTTGAAAAGTATCAGGTTCCTGTGATAGCGTTTAAATCCAATAATAACAAATCAATCGGCTATTCGAAATCAAATCCATTGCTTAAAAACGAGGGATCAATTCGAATGTCCAAGGAACGTTTTGCGTATTGCAGATTGACATAATACGTATTTTAGAGTAAAATTAAATAATTTGCTCTGCAACTGTCTGCATATCTTGTGGAATACTTTTAGGTGCCTTCAAAGTGCGCACATAAAAGAATATCGATAAAAATTTGCCACCTTAACCCATGTGTAAAACCTGTGACTATTTGAGCGTCTAAACGTGATCGGCTAGGATTTGGAGGAAATACTGCCAATAACTGCTTTGAAAGGCACCTTTGATCTCTCTTTTTGGTTAAAACAACTTGATATTACATGATGCTGACACAGGAATCAGTCCGGTTATCATCGGTCAATACACGACATCAACACACCATGAACACATGAGTCCCATTTCCTACAGTTCGTTATTTGTACGCTGTTTGACAGAAGACTTCTTGGAACAGTTATAAACAGGATACAGAAGATACACTCCTGAATATAAATTGAGCCTAACGGAGAGACTAACCACTTCCGATTAAACTGACTCGATCAATTATAATGTAGCACGGCAGCAAAATCGTATCATATAGAAACTTAAAAGAAAATACCTGAATACCAAAGCACTGACATAAATGTAAAAAACAAGCACAGGTAAAGGATGTAAAGCATTTTGATTAATTCTTCTATAACTTCAAATCTTTTCCAATGATCATGTTTAATTGTACATAAAGCAATATCCGTGTATATTTATTCGAAAAAAATATACGCTAGTTATGGTATGTAACAAGGAAAACATCATTTTTTTCTTTGTGTGCCATCTTTGTACGAGTCACGTGGCATCCACCAATTTGCCATGCGATCTTTCTTCGTATGATATTCTAAAAACACCAGATGTTATCGACGCTTCTGTTTTTGACTGTAAATAGTTTCCGTTTGATTTAACATTTAACGGTCACTCAGTCTTTCGTTCTCGCCTTCAGTTCTCAGCGTGTTGTGTATCCTGCGGGGCCGGCTTCATATAAACACACTCTCTGTTTCGTGGAGATAATGCGGCACTTTCATTATGGCGAGGCCTCTTTTCTTATTCTCTATTTAACAGCCACTTCGGTTCAAAATTAAAAAAAATAATATGAGACAAGAAAAAGGTTAAAAGTATTAAGAACCGGACGTCCAATTAATACTTCAAAGTCAGAGCTCCGGTAACGTTAATTGAATGTCCTCTTCTTATGAAGAATAAATGAGCAAAAGCATTTTTAATCACATAAACGGTTCTTTTCTTCCACGATAAATGTAAGCCCAGCCATTTGAAGACCATTTGCTTTGTCAAGTGAACTGTAAGTTCAGGCACAGCCGCTGAAGCTGATGCTTCTTTCATCGTGGCCTGTATGTTTGAGTTCAACAATATTTAACAATATTCTTCAATGGTCTATCAACCTGTCAATCGTATGCTCCTGTCTTCAGAAACAGAAACATATGAAGAATGAAGAGATCAAGAGGTCAAAGTGGACCCAATAACTAAACTGACCAACTCAGAATCATCATGTTTAAGTCACTCCAAATAATTTGGATAAAATAATAAAACAGTGTATAACCATGTGGATTTTATAACCAAGATATATATATATATATATATATATATATATATATATATATATATATATATATATATATATATATATATTCGCAAATATAGTGTTAAATCAAAGAGAGCAACTTCCAGTTCTGCCTGAAGTAAGAGAAATGTGCCACTTTTATACAATGCTCAAAAGCATAATTTTGTAAATCGCCAAACCACAACAATACAGGTTACCGAATGTGTTTGCGGCGTAATTGTCCGGATTTTCACAAAAGGTTGTTATAATTCGTCCATGCTCAGCGAACTGGACGGCACGACATACGGCACCGACGGACCATGTGAGGACCCCTCATGCCGGCTAAACGCCCGAGGCAGCCGTTAGCCGCCGCATGCATTTCACAATGCTCTTGTCTATTTCATCAACTGCCTGGGGTAATAATTATTGACGAATTTAGACGGCAAGTCGGCGTCAACTGTATAATTCAATGCTCAATGAAATAAAAACAAAAAGGAGTTGAGTCGAAAATGAGTCACGTTTCTACGGAGGCGTAAAGCCGGCCATGCACGAGGCGACATGTCGCGTGACATGTCGCAGGACACGATTGTTTTGCGACATGTCGTTCAACATGAACAGTCCATACACACAGCGACATGTTCTGCAACATGTCCTGCAAAACTATAATAAAAACTACATGCATCAAACATAACTTCCAGGACTCAACCATTATTTTGTAGGGTAACATTATATTTATCAATATAATTGCGTGTGACGAAAATGTATTCTGCTGCCTAGGACATATTCTGTCTTGTTTCTCTTTATTAAA
Source organism: Sipunculus nudus (assembly GCA_026874595.1). NCBI lineage: Eukaryota > Metazoa > Annelida > Sipuncula > Golfingiida > Sipunculidae > Sipunculus > Sipunculus nudus. The sequence continues at coordinate 68,422,777 of CM049310.1, forward strand.
ATAGATATAAAAGATGATCATGTTGATCGCGCAAAACAAATGACACCCTCATCAGACACCGTGAAACCATAGACGGTCATAATATCACAGGATAACATGGCCAATCGTTATAAATTCGATGGCTTTTTTCGCGACACTAGGCCTTATAATGGGCAAGTAGCCCACGGGCCATGACTCTCGGCTAATTTTGACTGAGGGCCCATTTTTTTCATTGGTGTTATATATTGTCTGTGAAAATAGCCTATGGCTTATGTTACTGTGTTGAAAAATGGACAGAAAATTAAAAAAATCAGGATTCATAAGAGAACTGCATGCCCAGGACCCCCCTGGATTTCACTATAGGGGGGTCCAAGGAAAATATGTACCCTGTCTGTCTGGGTGCTGAAATTCAAATATATATAGGATACCATGACCCAATTCCAGGTTTCCAAATACAATATGTGTCCTGTCTGACTGCTAAAAATCATGCTTCTGACCAGTAACTTGCAGAATATAGGTCCCAATGACCAAATTTCAGGTTTCCAAGGAGATTTGCCCAAAACTTCCCAGGATATGCGTAAGAAGATTTTAGGCCCTATGGATACAATTTGTGCCCCGTCTGACTGTCTCGGAGCTTATATGACATCTTTAGGTCATGGTGACCTAATTTTAGTTTTCCAAGGACATCAGCCAAGGACGTCTCAGATTCTAGGCCTACCCTATACAATCTTTGCCCTCTCTGACTTAATGTGTGCTCAAATTCCTGTTTTCGGCCTGTAGGTCACAAAAAATAGGTCACCATGACCAAAATTCAGTTTCCAAGGAGATCTGCCTAGAACCTCCCAGGATATTGTGTTAGAAGATTCTAGGACTGACGGATACAATTTGTGTTTTGTGTCTGGGTGCTCAAATTCAATTTTAAGCCCATAAGTCAAAGAATATAGGTCACCATGACATAATTTCAGTTTTCCAAAGACATTTCACTATCAACTCTCTGAATTTTATGTTAGAAGATTCTAGACCAAATGGATACAATTTGTGCCGTGTCTGACTGATTGGGTGCTTATATGACATATTTTCTTATAGGTTGATGAATATATAGGTCATTGTGACCTAATTACAATTTTCCACGGACATTTGCAAAGGACGTCTCAAAATATTACAATAGAATATTCTAGGCCTAACAACTACATGTGTGCGCTGCTTGACTTTCTGGGTTCTCAAAATCCTGTTTTCGGCCTGTATAGGTCACAAAATTTAGGTCTACCTGACCTACTTTCAAGTTTCCAAGGATATTTGCCTAGAACATCCCAGGATGCTGTGTTAGAGGATTCTAGGCCTAACAGATAATATGTGTGCCCATCTGACATTCAGGGTGCTCAAAATCATGTTTTTGGTCCATAGGTCACAAAAAATAGGTCGCCGTGACCTTATTACAGGTTTTCAAGGAGATTTGCCTAGAACCTCCAAGGATAGTGTGCAAAAAGAATCTAGGCCTAACAGATACGATTTGTCGTCATCTGACATTTTGGGTGTTCATACGATACCTTTTTCCTTATGATCGCAGAATATAGGTCAAAGTAACCTAATTTCAGTTTCCAAGGACATTTGCCTAGGACCTCCCTAAATTTCTCATTGAAGGATTCTAGGTCTAATGGATACAATTTGTGCCCCACCTAACTGTCTGGGTGCTCAAAATCATATATTTCGGCCGTAGGTCCCAAAAAATAGGTAACCATGACCAAATTTCGGTTTGACCAGGACCTTCTTTGATATACAGTTAGATGTTTCTATAGTCTAACGGTTATGACTATCGTTACAGCTCAGATGACTCAGAGTAAGCTGAGTTAAAATTATAATCCGCCTAGGTGGAATAGTACGGAGCCCGGGCTGATTATTATTTTGCCCTTGCGAATTACTATTTCCAAAGGCAGATTACGTTTTGCCAGGGCAGATTACTATTTCGCTGAGCGAAATAACAATCTGTCCAAGAGATGTAGGCCTAATGTTAGGCCTCCAAGCCAATATCGCAAACAGATATGGACAACTATGAAACACTTCAAGAAATCAATGGCACACTACGAGTTTTACTAACGTTTCTGTCTTGTAAAATGGATCGAACGGAAATTACTCGTCTATATTTTAATATGGGATTAACTCAGAAAGAAATATTTTTTGTTTGTTTTTAGTTGTTAAACACAGAATAATCATTAGTCAGACTTTTAAATAAACAAGGTAATATCGAGGAAAAGGACAAACTGATTTATTAACATAGCTTTGCCTATTGAAGAAATAAAATTCGCCTGGACGGATATGCATGTTGTCAAGGAAACATAAAGATTCGCACATGTATACTGCCTGGGCGAAATAATAATCCGCAAGGACACAAAGCTATATCAAGCAGATCATTATTTCGCCCAGGCGGATTCCAATTAATTTTCACTTATGTCCTAAAAATACGCTCTCATCAAAATCGGCAACTTCGTCAGGCATACTAGGCGCTGCAATATTTATTGGCACCAGTGGCTTTAATTGTATCCATAATCAAATTGTAAAACCCTTATTATGGGAAATATATACTTAATTTAAAATATATGATGACGTGTTTTTTAATATTGAATTGTCTAAACCGATTGCCGTTCAGGCTTAAAGCGGAGCGCTGACATGTGACAGAGACAGTGACAACACCGCTACCCCCACGTATATATCAGAATTATAAAATGTCAAGTAGTATAATTAATAAAACGCACTCAGAAGCCGCATTCCTCCACAACAGTCTGGAATACAAGATTAGGATGAGGTATATTAACCATGAACCAGTGAGTAGAGAAATAAAATGAGCGTCACGGACACCAACATTTTTGCGAATCAATGGCCATATCCGCCCACTGCTTTGAAAAGTGGCTCGTTGTGCAAATTGCAGAAGGTGGAAACGTTCACCCCAAACATTCGGAATTTATGCAATTTTCATGGGTCCCCCTGATATTAGGTCGTGCTGAAGCATTGCTCTTAGTCGTGACAAAGAAATAGTGAAGATAGTTTGAACAACCAAATCCTCCAAATTTAGTGCAGTGTTTTTTTTTTTTTTTTGGAAGGTGTTTCCCTAACCCTCCACATTTTTTTCGTAACTTAAAAGAAATCTTATATACTTTAAGCGTGCAATTTTTAAAAAGCTTCTAAAGGTCAAATATTACTACAGCCAGCCAATTACAGCCCGCGTTATATATCTGAATATTATAAAGTACAGCAGCAACAGCACAACCAGGATGAGGGATTTATGAATGGTATGTACAGGGGACAAGCCTTTATCTTGTTGGCCTTTAACAGAAGAGAGAATTCAATATGCAGCTGACCCGAACCTCCCTGCACATATATGAAGATAATGTTGAAACTGTCTGGTTCGGCTGTGACCGGGATAAACTGTCTGGTTCGGCTGTGACCGTGATAAACTGTCTGGTTCGGCTGTGACCGGGATAAACTGTCTGGTTCGGCTGTGACCGGGATAAACTGTCTGGTTCGGCTGTGACCGGGATAAACTGTCTGATTCGGCTGTGACCGGGATAAACTGTCTGGTTCGGCTGTGACCGGGATAAACTGTCTGGTTAGGCTGTGACCAGGATAAACTTCTGGTTCGGCTGTGACCGGGATAAACTGTCTGGTTCGGTTGTGACCGGGATAAACTGTCTGGTTCGGCTGTGACCGGGATAAACTGTCTGGTTCGGCTGTGACCGGGATAAACTGTCTGGTTCGGCTGTGACCGGGATAAACTGTCTGGTTCGGCTGTGACCGGGATAAACTGTCTGGTTCGGCTGTGACCGGGATAAACTGTCTGGTTCGGCTGTGACCGGGATAAACTGTCTGGTTCGGCTGTGACCAGGATAAACTGTCTGGTTCGGCTGTGACCGGGATAAACTGTCTGGTTCGGCTGTGACCGGGATAAACTGTCTGGTTCGGCTGTGACCGGGATAAACTGTCTGGTTAGGCTGTGACCAGGATAAACTTCTGGTTCGGCTGTGACCGGGATAAACTGTCTGGTTCGGTTGTGACCGGGATAAACTGTCTGGTTCGGCTGTGACCGGGATAAACTGTCTGGTTCGGCTGTGACCGGGATAAACTGTCTGGTTCGGCTGTGACCGGGATAAACTGTCTGGTTCGGTTGTGACCGGGATAAACTGTCTGGTTCGGCTGTGACCGGGATAAACTGTCTGGTTCGCTGTGAACGGGATTCTCTCGGTCATTCTAGTTCATGAAATATGTACCTAGCTATAGGACTTAATTCTCCAGAAAGTCCAGTGTGCAGTAGGCATCCTGATCAGAGATGGCTCTCACGCTCCCTTCATGGCCGCCGTGATTTAAGTAGTGCGGGCCGAGTCTGGGTCATCATTTATGTATGTGGGACGCACGGGGAAGCTGAACGAATCAGCCAGGCATTGAAATCTGCCCTAACATCGATTGTTCGACGCTTCCGCGTTCGATTTTGCGCATGGTGATCCGATTGCTGAAGAAGATGGAGGATGTAATCAACTGCGAATAATTCGTCCTTCCGCAAGCCAGAAATATCATACATTAACATAATTCACCTTTTATAATTTATATATATATATATAAATATATATATATATATATATATATATATTTATATATATATATATATATGATATGTAGTGTATGAACAAAATAGTGACAGTGGATTCTTGACATTTTATCGTTCGATGGAAGATGTTGAGTTACATAAACTGTAAAAAGAGTTGTTTATCACAATGCATTAAAATACTGTTTGCCACAATGTACATACGGTATCGGTACGTATACTACAGGTGTATATACACAATCTGTTCAAGAAATTACCATGTTCAATCACCTGCTCTCCATACGTTAATAAAGTAACAGGGAGGTTACATGGAAGGATTCTTATTCTTAGGCAGACAGTTCTGGTGAAGCTATGTAATGTCATGTATGGATTAAGTTTAAATCCTTCATTATCCCCGAAATATAGCCCTTCAACACCTGCCCCCAACGATTCCACCAAACCGGGAGCCAATTAGACGTCAGTTGAAAATCTAAACGCAGTCTGGAGCAGCGTTATTTCTTTTTGCTGCATGACTCGACTAAATTAATGATATCTACATTGCAGCTGATCTGTTTAAATTCATGCTCTATGCACCTAGGGCTTTTAAATGATTAAAATTTTCCGCAATATGAGCTCTTTACAGACAGAAACAAATCAAGCCCCGACAGGTGGCATTTTGTCTTCTATCTTTCTAATCACAGAGGGAAACAAAGCCTGTAACGTTTGTGATCAAGCATGTCCTTTTTCAAGCAATTTTGGCATCACAGTGTTATTTAACTTTCCATCAGGCGACACCTGTATTGTAGACATACCATCACAGTGTTATTTAACTTTCCGTCAGGCGACACCTGTATTGTAGACATACCATCACAGTGTTATTTAACTCTCCGTCAGGCGACACCTGTATTGTAGACATACCATCACAGTGTTATTTAACTTTCCATTAGACGACACCTGTATTGTAGACATACCATCACAGTGTTATTTAACTCTCCGTCAGGCGACACTTGTATTGTAGACATACCATCACAGTGTTATTTAACTCTCCGTCAGGCGACACTTTTATTGAAGACATACCCTCACAGTGTTATATAACTTTCCATCAGGCAACACCTGTTTTGTAGACATACACTCACAGTGTTATTTAACTTTCCGTCAGGCGACACCTGTATTGTAGACATACCATCACAGTGTTATTTAACTTTCCATCAGGCGACACCTGTATCGTAGACATACCATCACAGTGTTATTTAACTTTCCATCAGGCGACACCTGTATTGTAGACATACCATCACAGTGTTATTTAACTTTCCGTAAGGCGACACCTGTATTGTAGACATACCCTCACAGTGTTATCTAACTTTCCATCAGGCGACACCTGTATTGTAGACATACCATCACAGTGTTATTTAACTTTCCGTCAGGCGACACCTGAATTGTAGACATTTCCTCGCCAGGTGTATATTCTGATTAGTTGTTTTATACGGCTGCCAGTGTCAGTGTTACATTAATGAACGGAATTTAAAAGCTTTTCGCAAAGCCCCTTTAGGAGGTTTCTCATAAACTGTCCATCCAATAGACAATTTCTTATGATTATTGTCGGCGCTGGCGTCATGTTGATGACTGTGTATGCCGGAGGGTCTCTTTTATACGCCTGCTGTTTGTCTAGAAGTGATAAAAGTGAAGAAGAACAGCCGACAGGTTTTTTTTTTTCAGTGGTCCAGCAGACGCTCCATAAATAATACAGCCAGAGCAAACTGATCTTACAGGTCCGCTGGCATGTCGCCGTCCTCGGGACGCCAATATCGCCGAAAAATTGGTCAGCATTTGCTCCCATCTTCTAGCAAATGGTGGTCTGATTGTTAGCGATGACGTGTTTTCATGACTAACCATAAAAATATCAATATATAATATGTAATTCAATTCCTTTTCAGATTCACTGTTTTATATACACCTTAGCGGAAAGACTTCTTAGAAACTGACGTAATCAACTCTTGTTTATAAAAATGTAAGCAGGAAATCTGACCTGTTTATGTTTGGTAACAATAAACGCAATTTGTTAGAATTGGGTATACCAGGTGTTAAGTCTGAACTTTCAATAAAAATATGAATTGGTCGACTTTAACTCTTATCTAGTAAACAAGGTATAGCAAATACGTGAACCACACAGCACAGCGGCGCTGTTACGGGGTGACATAAAAGCGGACCGAACTGTCTCGCTAGTGAAGCTTGCTTTGCTAACGAAGCGGTTGGTACGCCAGACTTGTGCTCCACCATTATGGGTTCGAATCCCGGATCGGCCAAGAATTTTCCCCTGAAAAAAATTGTCTTCGTAACAAAATGGGGGCTCGTCCGGGATGACGGTAAACTTTGTGGCCAAGGGAATAAGCTCACCAAAGTGTGACTCCTGAGATAATTAATCTTGTTCTGACAGCAGAACGGTCTTAAGAGGGGGTTTGTCACGGGATGACATAAAAGCGGACCGAACTGTCTCGCTAGGGAAGCATGCTTTGCTAGCGAAGCGGTTGATACGCCGGACTTGTGCGCCACCGTTATGGGTTCAAATCCCCGATCGGCCCAGAATTTTCCCCTGAAATATTTGTCTTCGTAAAAAAACCCACCTAATAAAAAAAATATGGGCGGGGCAAGAGTAGTTCTGTACCATTTATACATTCATAGAAGAAGCGCAGTTCGTTTTGTTCCTGCCTGTGCCACTTTTGCAACCATGCATGTTTAGCTCATCAAATCTTTTAACGGCATTGCCGGACTATTCTCCCCAATTAAACCAGACACATTTGGAGACAGTTTCTTATTGAACGGAGAGTGGCGGCATTGTCTGTATTCAGAACAATACAAAGTCAATATAGCTCAGATTACCGGCCAATTCCTCCTCTACCATCCCTGGATGTCTAAAGCGTTCCGTTATAAAAAAACAGCGTTAGTGGCTGAGATGAGAGGGTTATGATAATATACGGCCATTCAGGGTAATCAGGAGAGCGAATTCTGTCCCGCAACCACCAGACTATATAGGATAATAAAATACAGCCGGCATTAAGCGTGTCGGGATCTCCGGTTGTGAGGTTGTTTTTACGGGGATCAGATTCCATGATGCTTCGTCTATGAATACCAGACAATAAGCTGAAGAAAGAACTGAGCAAGGATCAGTACGAAAAATATGTCTGATACATGTTTTTTTTTTATTCAAAACACGTGTATTTTCAAAGCCAATGTTATTGTTCATTAGATCATAATGTCCTGGTGACAGTCTCTGTAACTCTCATGGTTAAAGGTCAAACAATAGGTATTCTCGCTGTGCCAGAGGGAGGGTATCGGCGCCATATAACATATATATATATATATATATATATACATGTATTGCATTATAGAATAATACGAATATAATGTTAAGATTTGAAATACTACCGTCAATATTGGCGCGACCCTTGTAACGGCTGTTAATGTAAAGCCAGGATCGTGTCCTAAACAGCTAATAAAGAAAGTCATGTTCGTTTTTCTAATTTCAACAATGCAAACACGGAAGTAATGAAGACAGACATGTTACTCATTCATGTATATGTATGTGCATGTGCACTTACAAAGAAATTAAGCAACACCAAGAGGGGGAAAAGAGGTTGAACCAGTACTGAAAACTGGAATATCAATGCATAAGCAGTTAAACATTCATGCTGTGTATAGTTTTGTGTTAAAAATATAAAAGTCGAATAATTTAAATAAAATCCAGTACCGACAAGTTAACCTCAAACGTTGCAATATATGGCCTTATTATCAAACCATTAATCTGGTGCAGACGTACTGATTTTTTTTTTTAATTTCGGTTATTCCTTTTCCCCAAGACACACCTCTAGCCCTTATCCTATAATCTTGATTCATCTGACTGCTGGCACTATACTCAGATAAATCGCATTCCACATGTGCCCCCGGGGTATTAAATTTGCAGATCATACCGGGTTGGGCCACACTGTTGCCTGTCCGATGACTTCAGAATCTCCCTGTTCCCAAGTTCTGGCCTGAAGCCAATTTCCGCTGGCGTTTCGTGCCATCGGACAGATGGTGCCGGCCGGGCTTGAAGGTGCTGTCCAGAATACTGGTGAAACTATTTTTTGCATTGTGTTATAGCATCCTTATTGAAGTAATTATAAGCTTAAACAATACAAACTTATCATAACGATCATATGTTACATACATGCAACAAATTAAACGTCCTACAAATCTATGATTAAATCAAAACCCCCGGAAAGTAATTGTTTTCTTCTATTGTGAATTTGAATTGCCCTCATTTAAGGAGAAAATATCTGACACAAACCATATCCCTCTGTAGGCTAAATCGTTAAAACTACCCTCACGCCTGTATATAGGCGTGTCAATCATTCTGATGTTATCGGGAGACTGCGGCGTGGTTTCTCGCTCTAATCCAGTAACGTGATCATATTACAATAGTAGTCACTGTCAGCCAACTCATTTCTAACAAGCCGTCATGAATGTATTCTCCGAATCGAAACCATACTCTGTTATGCAGCGTGGATATGATATGGGGGGGGGGGGGGGGGGGGGGTCAATTCGTATATGTACCGTTTCATTATGAAAGAGTTGGGTGTGTATAATTTATAGATCCAATACATTTATGTTTTGTACACATAATTAGTTGTGATCATTTTGATTAAAACTAGCATGATTGTACATTGGTACGATAGTATGACCTTCATGTTATTCAATATTTTGAGTCCCCGCCCACTCCTTTATGTTATGACTACGTGACATTGTCGGCGACACATGCAGCATAGTTGGCAGAGGAAAAGAATCATTTAAACAGAGAAAGCCTACAACCAGGATGGACCACGGGGAAAGCATACAGACAGGACGGACCACAGAGAAAGCCTTACAGCCAGGACGGACCATACAGAAAGCCTACAGCCAGGACGGACCACACAGAAAGCCTACAGCCAGGACGGACCATAGAGAAAGCCTGCAGCCAGGACGGACCACACAGAAAGCCTACAGCCAGGACGGACCACACAGAAAGCCTACAGCCAGGACGGACGATACAGAGAGCCTGTAGCCAGAACGGACCATAGATAAAGCCTACAGCCAAGACGGACCATAGAGAAAGCCTACAGCCAGGACGGACCATAGAGAAAGCCTACAGCCAGGACGGACCACACAGAAAGCCTACAGCCAGGACGGACCACACAGAAAGCCTACAGCCAGGACGGACAACACAGAAAGCCTACAGCCAGAACGAACCATAGAGAAATCCTACAGCCAGGACGGACCACAGAGAAAGCCTACAGCCAGGACGGACCAAAGAGAAAGCCTACAGCCAGGACGGACAAAAGAGAAAGCCTACAGCCAGGACGGACCATAGAGAAAGCCTACAGCCAAGATAGACCACAGGCAACTTTTGTATTCACCAATTCCATCCCGCTCTCTCAGCGAGAAATAAACCGCTCGAGCCACCCTAGCCCCATTTGTTAATAAACATATACTTTCATTAGCAGAGTTTTTGTTAATGAATTTGGTTATCAAGACACCGGAGATTGTTTAACGTGAGCTGATCTTATCATAACTGACCGACCACTTACAGGTTGAAACAATGCTTATTCCTTAAGATCTTGGCTTGATAACATGGAAAGACATAATGCTTTTTTATGGCATTTTTACTTTCACACTCTAATATATTTAGAAATATTACCGTATATATATATATATATATATATATATATATATATATATATATATATATAGATCGCGATTAACGAAATGAGAGTGCCTTGCGTCAATGTTATATTTAAATAGCTCAGGTGTGTACCCAGGAGAGCATTTATTAACATTGAATAATTGAGTCATGTTGACCACTCGTCCTTTGTTCATGACAATCATGTTTGTCGTATAATCAGACCATTGTCCGGGTGGTCAATCGAACTTCATGGCACGCGCTACCGTAACCAAGGTACCAAGGCCGAACGATTATCGTGTTGAGTGCATGATATCCACATGGAAGATGTTGTCATATATAGGTGACCTAATATATTGTCCAATCGGTCGGATATACAGTGCAAAGTCAGCCTTATAACAACCAGACTGACTGTAAACATCAACTCCGGGTGACTGACGGCTCACTAGAACACAGTGTTTAATAAATGTAAGACACGTTAGACACAGGCAACAAAATCGGACAAAACGTTACATGACAAAATAATTACTGTTTCCTGTCAATTACACAGTTACTTTCAAGCAGTAGCACGTTTCATTGACAGCATATGTCAAACACGTGGGGTATGCCGTCAACGGTACAACACCATTCACGCTTACACCTAAAGAGCTTGTTGCTGCTGAAGATCGTTTCCACAAGTAAAATACATGCTCCTATAGCGATCTGTCAGAGATAATACATACTAAAACGATAAGAAGCCTCCCAAAATATGTCAGCCCATATATCAGTCTGTCCCTGGATAAAGCAGTTCTCTCTGTATATACAGACCACCGCCTGCTTATACTTTCTTAAAAATACTACGCATCAGCCGAGAAATCGCTCAGATTCTGTGTGTGCATGCTGTTGTACTTCACAAGGTTCTCTGCCTGTGTCTGCATACGGGAAGCTAAATGAATTCTACTTAATTTTCAAACGAACTGTCAGAGATTTGTGAACTCCAATTATATATCTTCTTATAATCATCTATCAAACGATACCTTTATGTTCATTGTCTCAGACATAAAATTCAGTTTGTTCCACAGAGCCAACAGTCTGTAGACTGGTAATACAGCAGGTCTCCTTTCTCATGCAGCATAGACAGCTGCAAATCCCAAACTCATACATAAGTTAATGCAGGACGCTTCCTGGCTAAAACATCTCTCCTCATACCATCAATATCCACAGCACATCCACCGGCATATACCTGAATGTGAGCAACTCTTTCTGTGATTCCGATCGCATATATATCACTGGAGAAAAATAAAACCTTTATCTTTCAAACTTACCATCCCTTTACCTTTAATCAAACCAGAGCATTAAAACACACAGTTCATGATTCCGAAGACAACAGCCTTGCCTTTTTTTATTACGGATTATTAAGAACAATAACGAAACCACACATGGGGTTCTCCCATAGATTGCAATTTGTAATCTCATGAATCGAGTGTACAAACATAAAATTAAGGGATCAATACAGAAAGGGGTGTCCTTAAACAACCTGCATGGACTTAAAATGTATTTATACATTCTCTAGCGAAGAGATATCTTGAAATCATTTATAAATAATCGGAGGTATACGATCAAGTGCCAAGCCAAAGAAAGTATACGCTCTTCCAGCAGCTACAGGTTGCTGCGGTTAAGACCTCAGCCCTGTGCGCTCCTTAAGCATTTTCTCCGAGCCAACAGTCGCGGTGCCACGCCAAGCCAAGCAGGGAGCCGAAAAGGCCGCCACCGTCCAACCCGAGCCGGTGACCTTTTTAGAAAGCTACAGCATCCACAGCCACAAAGCCAGAAGCAACCCACATTCCCTCCACCGATCCCAGCAGCGGCGACCCAACCATGCCATTCGAGAGCCGAACTCGATCTTGTGAACGACACTGTTTCGAGACCCGTCGCCATCGTATTTGCAGTTTCGGCCATTTGGACCGTATAAACGGGTTTCCCAGTTATGCAAGTTTTAGCATGTTTTTTCTTCATCAGCAACGATCAAGTGCATGAAAACTGAATTTTTATCCTACAGTTTCGCTCATATATATATATATATATATATATATATATATATATATATATAACAGATTTAGTATGGTTCTCAGGAACTTTTTTAAGAAATCAGTGCGGGAGGGTGGGGTTTTTTTTCTTACTTTTTTTCGTATACGTTTCGATAAAAATTGTCATATGATCATGGAAAAGTATGATAAGAACATAATATTTTATCTAAAAACGTTAAAGGACTACATAACAAATGAAAACTTATCAAAATTGTATTTTTTTATCTTCTTGAAAGATAATAATCAAAATAATTATTTTTATGCGGACGCTGCCTAAGAACCAATCCTTTTCTTTTTTTGGCCTTATGATATTTTTACTGCAGTCTTTATAAAAAAAATACAGCGTTGTCCCTGTAACGTACAACCAGAGGACGCAGGGATCACCTTACAGGCCTGTAGACTGAACGTGATCCGGCAACAAGGGTGTCCAAGTGCTCAGCTGTCATAGCGTAACGTTACGGCAGCCGGCATCAGATAACACAGGTCTGCCTAGAGATCTCTAGATTACCAATCTCAGACCACACAATGCTTGTTTCTGAAATATCCCAAGTTCGCTTTTCATGCTTTAGTGAACTTATTTATTATCGGTGAAATACCAGAGACCAATACGTTCACACTGACCTTCTAATTCTGTGGTTGCAATAGGAGCTGGTGTATTTCCTGGGTTCATTCTCGCGGACTGGTGCTTTCTTGTGAGTGATTACGGACACTGTATGGGCTCTAGTCCTGTGAGCCATGGTATAGACAAGTACAGCAGTCAAACAAGTGCCGCACTTGTCTTCTTCTTGCTGGGGGACCTGGTCTGTCGTCAATATCCTTCAGCAGAGGTGTGTGTACTGATTTTATACTATCTCCATTCATGTGCCTCCAGAGTGTACAGTTCCTCTTTGTAATTATTGCCGATCACTCTTGTTTATTAGAAACCAGTTCTTCAGCTGGTAGTAAGAGCGTTTAAAATCTCCACACATTGATGTACAGATATGTCCATTTTGCCGAGCAGCGCTCTGGGCTCGGCAACACAGCGTGATCCACAGAGTGTATGAGAACAGCTTGTTATATACGTGCAGCTTTTAATCATCGATCTGTGGGTGTCAATACTGTTAGTGAATTGATTTGCCGAGTCGCTCAGAACACAGCTTCCCGCAACCTGTCTGCGAGGCCACGAGGGTCCGCCGATCAATGGTGCTGGAAGGTAGCGGGCTCGGGGACCAGCGTCGCCGCTCCCGTGCTGTCTCAGCGTGAACTGCTGGGCCCCGTGGATGCTGCTGTATCCCAATTAATGCACGACTCGTGAAGGGACTGCCGCATTGCTGAAGCTGATACGCCCTGATTGTAAAATCACCAGCATCCTATGTAGCTTGTAAACACACGTTACATCATCCTCACATGCACGTGAAGTCAACTTTTGTGATAAAGTCTGTGTCAGTGCCAATCAACCACCCTCCATCTCGACAATTTTGTTTTCCATCGCTCCATCCGCAACTATGGGGGCACACTTTGCATTTTAGTTTTTTTTAAATTTAATTATATGTTGGGTATGCTGGCTTCAATTGTAGTCCGTGCTGCAATACACTGCGCTCAGTGCTCTGTATAATCGCATTAGCCATCAATCAGTGCGGTGAAGCAATCAAGTCCCCTGTTATGTCAGACCGCTACTCCTGCATGCTACAGCCCTGTTGTTTATACAACATTTTACATTATACATTTTTATCATTTTCTTTCACTGTCCGTAAACTGTGGCTGTGTATGCCACATTAATGCGAGTATTACCGGGGTACCGGCTCAGTTACAGCTAACTCAATGAAACACGATACGGCGATCTACCCACGACACGCAGTAAACAGCAGTATCGGACTCCATACATATAAAATCAACAATCATAAAAATACCGGTACTCCTTACGGCTCAGACGGTATACGGTGTTTCGGAAAATGTTGGAATAAGGTCAAGCCATTCATCCAGTGTTGACCTCAGCACCAGACCAAGGGTTTAATCAAAAGTTAGCTGGACACGCTGTGTCTAAATTGATTGTAAAGCGTGAAACCTGGCAAAGTATGCATCATCGTAGGTACTGCTTGTAACTTTGCATGGACATCCCGTGGAACTTGTATGAACTCATAGTCACATCGCATATATATATATATATATATATATATATATATATACTATATATATACTATATATATATACACACGCATATGTAGATATAGAATGAGTGGTGCTAATCACGCTGTAATGTACTAAGGGCCAGTATATTTAACTGCAATTCTCACTCTCTGCATTTCATCATGATTATATAATATGCAAGGTGCAGGTGTTTAAGTAAACTGGGACTTTGTGTATTCAAGTGTCAGACCTGAGTTGCCGGGTATGTACATAATGACTGTAATTGTTTAGTCTTGATAACATGCCAACTTGTCACGGAACCTAATATCAACAGATCACGTATGCGTGATGAACATAAATTTTGTCAAGGAGATTAAAAATCATATTCTGTAACACTAGGCAGCGTGAAATGACTAGGGGAATGAAAAAAGAAGTCAGTGGTATTTTGTTAACAAATAACTATAATTTATTCTTAAAACTACCCTAACATTACAATACACTAAATCAATACAATGACACAGTATAACAACAGTATAACAGCAAATCAATACAATCACACAGTAAAAAAAACAAAGTGCACAGTACCTGAATACCACCACTGTCACAGCGATAAGTCCTTTAAAATGTATAAGCCGGACGAACAGTTCACACTAATTCTCTCGGAGAATAACAGTCCAATGTAACAATCCCGAAAGCAAACTGAAGACCAAATAAGACTCGTCACAAATCCAGAAGAAAATCTGAAGAAAATCTATAATTGCCGCACTTATCGGAATAGGTCCCACAAACTGACATACACGCTTCTGTGTCCGCTGGAATAGTATCTCACCTCTCTCTCGGCTTTAAAACACAGCTATAACTTTTTTTTTTTTTTTTTTTTTTTTTTAATGATTTATTGACACAATACATAGTAAGTACATTCATGTGGTATTCTACCTAAGCACATATATAAATATAAACATGTATCAATAGATTGAGCGCAAGCTACTTAAAGCTTATGAAGCTCGCTCCTGAATTCTAAAGTGGTAATTTTCTGATGCATGGCAAGGGGGGGGGGGGTGTGATGTTAACATATTGATGACTGGAGTATCATGGAAGATGTGGATAGCATAATGACTATGTTTTTAGTTGTGATTTGGAAAGTGTAAGGTGCCAGTTGAGAGGAGAGAGAGAGTTTTGGTGGGTGTGGGATGAGTTTGTCAAAATCGTCAAATTATTTTATGTTAGAATCTGTTTGAGTTTTCAATAAAGTTTGCTACTGATTCGAATATTTCCTTGTTTGATTTGTCATCTATTTTTGGGTTACCAAAAAGTAAAACTTTTAATGGGGTATCCCTAGGTAAGTATGTTTTCCTAGTGGAGTTATAGAGGTGGCATTGCAGTAGGTAGTGGTTGGGATCTTCTGATGGGTGGCCACATTGACATTTTTTGGTGTCGCTAATATGTCTTGTGTACATATGATAATTTAGATCACTACATTTCATTCTCATGCGTGCATGGATTATTTGTGATTTTCTGGTTCCTGAGTTGTAGTACGTAGGTGTTTTAGTTCTTAGAGCTGATTTTTTCAATTGGTAGTTTAATGAGGCACTTGTTAAGCAAGCTTTCTTATCAAGATCCATTTGGTTCCATAATCTGATTGATTTTGGGAGAAAAGAGTTGAAATATAAATCAGTTCTTGCTTGTATTGGAGTAAGGTTGTGTATTACAAATCTGGTTTCGTATATGTTACTATGTGGAGGTGGAATAAGAATGCGTAGATACTGCGGACTTTCGTTGTTAATCATTTTATGTACAAGGAGGATTTGTTTGTTTTCTCTTCTCTTTTAGAGAGTTTCCCATCCTGATCCAAGATATAAGAGTTCATGTGATGTTCCTTTTACCCCTCCCGTTACAATTCTTGCAGCTATCAGTTGTATTTTTTCAAGTGTCTGGTCTTGTTCCTGGGTACAGTTGCTCCATAAGATGTTTCCATATTCTAAGAGGGGTCTGATATATGAGAAATATATATTTTGTAAGGTTGTTCTATCTAGGAGATATTTTAACTTGCTTAAGATTAGAAGTTTGTTCATTGCTTTAGCTGCAATGTAGTTTATATGTTCTTGCCATTTGCAATTATGGCTAAGGATTATTCCTAAATGTTTGTGCATTTTGAGTCTAGTTATTTTTGTTTTATTTAGGTATAAGTCAGGGAGGTTTACAGGTGCTGTTTTCCTTGAAAAGAGTACCGATTCAGTTTTTCCTGCATTGAAAGTGACTAGCCATTTCCTTGACCACTGGTAAATCTTTTCAAGGTCAGCATTTAGTATCTGGGCTGCTCGGATGGGATTTTCTATGGCTAGGTATAACATTGTATCGTCCGCAAAGAGACGAATATTGCTTGTGAGTTTTTCTCCTATGTCTTCGATAAAGACTAAGAAGAGCAGGGGTCCTAGGATCGATCCTTGTGGTACCCCTGCCTGTTGGAATTTCCATTTCGAGGGAGCATTTTCTATAATAACTCGTTGTTGTCTATTTGTTAAATAGTTGTATAACCATCTGTGCAGTTTACCTGTTATTCCTGCTGAGAGTAGCTTACTGAGAAGGCCATCTGTCCAGACTTTATCAAAAGCCTTACTTATATCTAGAAAGATTCCTATTCCTTCTTTTCCATTGTCTAAATCATAGGTGATAGTATTGTACAAGTCTGTTAATTGATACACTACAGAGTCTCTAGGTAAAAGTCCTGATTGGTATGCTGATATAATTCTGTTTTCTTTAAAGAAGTTAAGCATTCTGGCAAATATAATTTTCTCTATTATTTTACATATACAGCTTGTTAGTGATATGGGTCTGTAGTTTACTGGTTGTTTAGGATCACCACTTTTAAAGATAGGTGTGACATTTGCCTTTTTCCATAGGGTGGGTAGTTTTCCTGTGTTAAAGGAAAGTTCAGCGATTTTTTTAATAGGGTATGATAATTCTTTATAACATGTCTTTAGAATGAAGGGATGTATATCATCTGGTCCCTTAGATTTACTTGTATCTAGGGATTTCATAATTGATTCTATATCATTTATTTCGAATTGTACTTCTCCTAATTTGTTATTTGTTTTTCTTGGTGTTAAGGGAACATAGTTGCTATTGTGGTTAAGTATTGTTTGTTGTATAAATTGGTTGTTTAACAGTTATGCTTTTTCTTTGGGTAGTGTAACATACAATTCATTTCCTTTGTCTAGTGGTGGTAGTGTCTTATGTGTTGTTCCTTTCATAAGGCCTTCTATGGTTTTCCACCAGTATGTCTTGTTATGAAGATTTTCCTTCAGATCATTTGCTAGTTTTAAAGGATATTTACTTTTGGCTTTTCTGACCTCAGCATTAAATTTGTTACGTGAATTTTTGTATAATTCCCAATCATTTGTATTTTTGGTTCTCATTGCTTTGGATCTGATTCTTAAGCACTTGCGTTTTATTAATTTTAGTTCATGAGTGAACCATTCTTTATTGGTAGTTATGTTTTTAACTGTTTTACTGGGATGCATTGTTCTGATATACAGAGGACTGTGGATGTAAATTTTTCGTAAACTATGTCGATATATTCTTTTTTGTCTACAATATTATCCCAGTTAATTTTCTGGAGCATGTCTTTCATTTTAATATAGTTTCCTTCTTTATATTTCCAAACTCTAAAGGGATGGAGTGCATGGACAGGTTTATTCCAATATAGTTTCATGTATACTGCATTATGGTCGCTGTAGTGTTTGGGGAATGTACCACATTGTGAAATTTGATCATTAAAATTGGTTATTATTACATCTAGTAGGGTTTTACTTTTATCATTTATCCTTGTTGGTTCCTTGACATGTTGGATTAGGCCAAGTTCTTGTAATATGACTTTCAGTTTTGGCTTAGGATTTTTAATGAGTAAGTCACTGTTTAGGTCCCCTAGTATGATATGGTTCATTATCGGTATTGAGTTTAGATCAAAGAGGTAGTCCTTTAACATCTCCCAACTTTCAATGTTTTCATTTGGGGGTTTGTAGATAGTTGTACATATTATTTTTTTGGGTTGATTCAGGATTTCGATACTGACACTTTCAATTTTATCATTTTCAAGGTCATGTCTTCTTTTAAATGGCAGATTACTTTTTACATATACTGCAATGCCACCTCCATATCTATTTCTGTCCCTTCGTATCGGTTCTTGGAAGTCTGGTATTAGTAAATCATCATTTGGTAAGTTGTGATCGAGATGTGTTTCTGTGAAACAGATTACGTCAATTTTTTCAATTTCTATTATGATATCATCTATTTTGTTGATTAGACTGTTTATGTTAATATGGTAGAAGTCCAATGTTGTGTTTTGAGGGCCTGGGTTTGTTTCTATATCACCTGATAATATTAGCTGTATTATGAGGAAATTATTGTGATAAATATGATACTGATAGTGGTGGTATTGTTTAATAATTACAGGTGGTTTTTCAGTTGTTTTCGTACTAAATGAGTTGTTGGAAATTCTTGTAGGGTTGCTATAACTTCTCGCCCCCAGCAGAGAATTTTCCATTTCTTGAACAATCTGAAGAAACCTAACATAATAAACACGCTCAAAGAACATACCAGAACAAAACGCTGTGTATCTATACCCCAGGGTTCAACTAATGCGGATTAAACCGAGCCTGCATCATCCGGCCAGACGAGGCCGCTACAGCACGAGCTACGCGTAGCACACGAACCAAATGTCAAAAATACACGGAGCCCCCCTGCACACAACAAAAGAGACACATGCAAGACCGCTGCACACAATGAAAAGGGCACCTGTAACAAACTCTGTTCAGTCTAATTGCACTTTCATCCAGCTCCTGAGCAGACCTTTCTTTAATTGTATCTATTGTGACACATCAGGAAAATCTCTGATCGGTAATTCGGTGTTCTATGAATCTTGCTGGGATACATGCGATTTGTAAACGGGGGGCCAGCCTCTAAGCATGGGCTTGGCAGCCCCTCTGCTGTATAAAGTTAAAAATAAAGTAAGTTTGTCGACTGTGCATCTTGGACCAGGATATGATCGCTACAACGCGTCAGTGGTCAGATAGCAACCGATCCAAACAAGAATCTCGTTAACAGCTTTATTAATAATTCTGAACACATTGCATACAAAAGACCATTAATTTAGACACTAATTAAGCCTGAGGTGCAACATTACCCAGGCTTCCAGGCTCATGATGAATCTTAATAAAATCCACCACTTGCTAATTAAACATTTGGCATTTTTTTCCTCATACTTGACGCACTATATCTGAAAACAATATTAACAGCGAACAGAGATTTTATAAGTTGATATATTTTTTATTATACCGCAATATTAATTTCCAATCATGCATGACTCGGTTATTATGACATGTCATTACTATAGCAGAATTCTGCCGCAAGTTGTTGTTCCACAAAAAAAAAACATAGACAGAAGGGTGGTTTTATTTACAAACATTGTTTTGATACAGATGTTACCTCGGGTTTACGATCCTGCATTTTATTTTCATCGATTTGCGACAGCCGTTCACAGGAAACAATGGTTCAGCTATTTGAAATGTTTAAAAAAATGAATGCGTCAAGGTGTGACGAGGGCACATGTACACTCTCAGTGCTGAGTACTGCATGGTGCAGCAAGACCCGTACGGGCAGGAATATATATATATATATACATATACACACACATATATATACATACATACAACCAAGAATGCAATAGTAGAAGGATTCTGCATATATATTACATATATATATATATATATATATATATATATATATATATATTTATCTAATGGTTTACTGCAATAAACAACTGCTATAGTGCTCAATGGTATACTCGTGTGTGTTTATTAATATATATATATATATATATATATATATATATATATCACGGTCGATTTATTAAAACTTTTCCTCTAATCATGAAGCCCGATCATAAGCATCGTCTGACTCAGTGATGTCGGAGTTTTATTTGATTTAAGAACGTCTTATTTATTTCTGTTTGATTGGTGTCTGATTTCTGTCTGAGTAAGTATAATGTCTAATTTGTTTGTGAAAGTATAATATGCTTTGTGTCTGCATAAGGTGTTGTCTGATGTTTGTCTGCTTAAGTAATGCCGGACCAATGCTAATCGAGAGATGATGGATGTTGTGTGTATACTTATAATGCCGATTCAGAGATGATGGATGTTGTGTGTATACTTATAATGCCGATTCAGAGATGATGGATGTTATGTGTATACTTATAATGCCGATTCAGAGATGATGGATGTGATGTGTAAACTTATAATGCCGATTCAGAGATGATGGATTTTATGTAGTACATCTATACTTTTTGGAGATAATGCTGAATATATGAGAATTTTTAATTATTGCACCAAGTTAAATTGTATAAGAATGGTAAATGTTAATAAAATTTTTATGATTAAATGACACTGTACATGGTCAATAATAAAAACTTAATGTCGTAGTTCAATCCCGAAAGTGAAATGAAGACCAAATAAGGTTCGTCACAAATCCAGAAGGAAACCTGAAGAAAATCTATAATTGCCGCACTTATCGGAATAGGTCCCACAGAATGACTTACACACTTCTGTGTCCGCTGGAATATTCTCTCACCTCTCTCTCCCGGCTGTAAAACACAACCCTTTTTTGTATAACTTTTCACCTCAAGCCGAGAATTTTCCACTTCTCGAACAGTCTAAAGAATCTAACATAATACACAGTACACACGCTCAAAGAACATACTGGAACAGAGAACGCCGTGTATCTAGGTTTCAACCAATGTGGATTAAACCGTGGCACACAAACAAAATGCCAACAACACATGGAACATCCGAGTACACAATAAAACAATCATCTGTAAGACCGCTGCACACAATAAAAGGGGCACCTGTAACAATATATATATATATATGTAGCATCATATTGCAAACAAAGAAAAGCATAAATAAAAAGAAGCCTTATAAGATCTTGGTACCTTGAACTCAATCATTTAAGATTAAAACTAAAATTAGTATTATTAATATAACTAGATATATCTGATCAACAAGATGCAACATCCTTACTGAACTGAAAGCTTTTAGGCAGAGCAGGCAAACTTCGTCAAACACGTGTTCATGGGCTTAGCGTTCTTACACTGATTTCCCCGCACACGTTTAAATGCATGTGTATATAAATATATTTAAACAAAATCATTGAGCCATATACATTTTGTATATAACATTTAATGTTATACCTGATGCCATGTCTCAATTCTCATTTATTTCTGTTTACAACAACGCCTGTTTTCGTAGATCATTTGTTGTGTGCATAGTAATGTGTGCAAAGTATAACTGGCCTGACAAAGGTAAATGACCGAAAAAAAGAATATAAGTGCTCCGGGAAACAAAGTAGACTTTTTTAAATAAAGAGTGAAAAAAAGAGTAAAATTTGCGTCAATTCCCCATTTTTCACCGACTGAATGTACATGTGCTTTGTATACCACAACTGCATATATATATATATATATATATATATATATATATATATATATATATATATATATATATTTATATATATATTGACGCATATCATTCCCAAAGTCAGATACATACTTGGTGCACATCCCCCAGCATGAATATAAGGGCATTGCCAAATTAGGTTGTGACACATGCATGCCATACATTTGCACACAAAAAATGCAAAATGTCCCATTCTTGTTCTAACTGGACTGTCAAAGCAGGAGAAAGGAGTGCTGCTAAAAGAATAGTGAAAAAAGAGTAATTAGCTTCATTTTCAGGAATTCCTCAAAAAGCGTGACCCTTTTAAAAAAGAGAGATAAAGCAGGCCTGTATAATGTTGCAATTGGCGCTCCTGCTTCAATCCATTCAAAGGATAAATCGAAATATCAAGGCAACGGTGCCAAAATCTATGTTGTTCATATGCCACGTTTCAGGATATTCAGGACAATTTTGGTTGAAAATTAGCAAAATTATACATTTCAGTTCGCTCATTACTTATTTTTCGGTCAAAGAGCCGATAAAATAATTTTAATTTGTAGAAAACCATCAAGAGCTAAGCCTATTAGCCCTATATATTTATATATATATTGCACTGAACTGAAGTGACTGCTATATATATATGTAAATTGTCTGCAGTTACTTGCAAGCGTCTTGTCTATATTTGGCCGTGTTTGCTGTATACGCTATGTTGTATACATATGTTTAATACATCATCCAGCCACCCCTATTGTTGGTACCTGTATTTTCTTGTTTTCAATCTAGATCTAAATATCTTCTCAAACGGGATAAATTATCACATAAATCATTCGTATTGCTATGTTGCACCTGTATATTTAGTACATGTACACGTCAGCGGGAAAGAAACGATGGTAAAATGTGTTATATGTTATAATCATGTGTGTGATCAGTAATGAAGTATTTGCCGGACAAGATATATATATGACGGTTAATCTTATTGTTATCGCGATCTTATGGTTAGACATTGGCGTTTACAAGCGTATGCTCATATAGAACACATAGTACATGATGCCCGGTACATTACGCCTATTGTATAATACCTGCCCCCGACCGAGCTTGCGCTTTAAACAACAAACTATTTATAACGAGCGATGTACTGCATATGGACCTTGTATTATGTTTCTCCGATAACGCATTTAATACGTATAGCCTCGCAAGTTAGTTAACGCTTACATAACATAACATAAATAAGGACTGAAATATATATGGACATATGTGGTTAATCGATCAGGAAATGAATACGTAACGCCAAATATAACAGCTGTTCAGCATTTAAATGACGTTATGCTTCGCTATATATGTTTTTTTTTACATATGGAGTAGAACCATAAAGCAGATCCTTATGTAGCGGCAGCCTGCCACCCGAACGTCGATATTAAATTCTGTAGACGTTGGGGTGGCATATATAATTATATAGCCTAGGGTTCTGATCAATTCTTAATTAAGTGGACGTGCCCACAATTTCTAACCGTAATCCGTCATGGTTTTTTGCCTGTGAAATTGTTATTTATACAGTTTTGATAAAGTGACCACATCCCGTATCATGAACTATCAATTACCACATCTCAAATAAACTTACACATCTTCATGCCATGATAATTGATAACAAAGGCGTTTTTTCATCACAAGATTTCCAAAAGATCGCTCCATTAAACAAATCCTCCAGTAAATCGAGACTGCGGTGGACTTACACCCAGCGGAGATTTACCGACTGTACGGCCGACGAAGAATAAAATATCCACAAATGCGCCAGGTACAAATTTATATTTTATAGCTTAAAATCTAAATGAAACAAAATAGACAAACACGTCCTAGTTTTTATAAACAAAATATGCAGCTCCTCCCATATATAAGGACTAGTCTCCATGGCGGCAGTTGAACATAACGATAGCTTTTCTCACGAAAACTGGCTCCTATTTAAGTATATATTCCATCGTAGTACAAGTAAAATATATATTTTTTTAAAGACTTCCACCAAACCAATATTTTGATCTGATCCTTAAAACAGCTGTTCAATGGTCACTCTCATCATGACTCACAGGCCAAATCCGTTTAATTAAAAAGAGGGCCTGAGATTTATGTTTACATGTGTCACAGAATATTATGTGTTTGCTAAATAGATATTCCATGCCAAGATTTATCTCTTCACTTTAAGCCCTCCTACTATTGTTTTAAGATATATGCAGATGTACCACCCTTATGTGGATCTCCCCCTTGAAGAGTTTACCCCTACTACAAGCCTGAGTCTCCCTTTATTGCCCTGGGTGAAAGTCTTTTTCATGCCCTGGTCAAAACAGCCTATTATGAGACCCCCGCTTACCTGAAAGCTGACCACCGAACCGTGGGATATTGTCCACATGTTTGTTGAAACTAAAGTTGATTGTAAGGGCCACAACAGATAACTGTAAACTGGTTCTGGTTTATTTTTCTGCTGAATATTTTGCTGGGGCACAAGAGACTAACTTGAAAACAGTTGGCCAGAGACACCGCTAGTGTCCAGATGGGTGCTCTGAGCTGTGAGCTAAGCACCAAGTTTACCTGTGGGTCCCTTGTCACAGAGGGAGGACTTTTTGACTGTTTCCAAGTGAAGGAATTATTTTGGTCAACTTTTATGAACTTTCTGAACATTTTTTAAGTTCTCTTCAAGCTGATGCATCAGTATTTAACGCAGAGGAAAGCTGTACTACAGAGACCTATTTTACTGCTACCAAAACTTGTCGACTTGGTCCGTTCATCTACCAATGGCTCAACTACAAGTGCTATACCAGAGAGGACCAGGGACACTTGAGTCTGTATCTGGAGTTCCTGTTGGACCCTACCATATCACCCAGTATATATGGTGAGCCCTCTTTTATATGCAATACTATTCATGGGAAAATTCTCCAGAACCATCTAATATTGTCGCCCTATTAATGTTAGTCTTTTATGGTCCTTTCATATTAAATACAGTAAATACCCATAGATAGGACGGTTGTAATTTGCGTTGCGTATGTAACAAATGGAATAAAGTTGGATGTTATTCAGTTTTGTCAAAGTCAAAACTAGTATCTTAAAACATCAAATAATTAATTGGGTTTTCTTTCATTCTTTCCAGTGTGGTATTCCTGGAATATTCCACCCACATTGTGGTCTTCCGTCAGTTGAGGTCACCTTTTGAGAGGGGAGGACACCCATAGTTAATTTTACCATTAAGCTGTAAATACAGTTAATAAAGTCCTTTTTTTGTTATCCTGTCTTCATCTGGTTTGTATGAAACTGTGATACTCTGTTGTAAAATATCATTAAAGCATGAAAGAACCTGGGGCAAGGAACTTTGGGTTGTGTGAATGACCTGGGGTTGAATCCTTGACAACATGGCCAATCTTTATGTTGTATTGATTCAATGCATGGTGTTCTATCACCTGAAGGGAGTGCCTGTTCAGCTTTGTGTACGTCTTATTGATTTATCACAGTAATCCGCAAAGATTAAATCTATATACTTTATGTATAATTTATTTTACACACGGATTGTACAGATAGTTTAATATATCGCTAACCAGGGTACTCTCCATGCATGGCACAGATGGTGGCGTCAGTAGAGTGTCTGCAGATGGAGGAAACCGGAGAAAACCACCGGATCCACGCCGGGAATCGAACCCGATTCGCCAGCGCAGGGAGCAATGCGTTTTACCCCTCGACTGTCCAGGCCCACATATCCACAGTCTAGATATACATTATCTGTACATGAATCAGTTTGCACACTGGCGAAGACTTCCCTTTCTAATATATTTTGATGGTACTGCCTGAGGGAAACTTAAATGTGTCCCTCTTCAAGAGGAGGATCTATTTGTTTAAATACAAATAATGCCAAGAAACTTCATAGTAAAAACAATTTACACCTAGAAACTTTCTTGTGTGCTTTCTTGAATGCTTCGTCTCTGCTCTCAAGATTTCACATAATACATTGTTATATAGATTAAATGTGTTCGTCATGTATGAGCCTGTTAAATTTATTTTCTTTGTACAGAACCAGCCTGAATTATCCGGAGGTCATATGCTGTCTGTATTTTACATTCGACTTATGTCGTCTTTTCTATGAACCCTTTCACAATGTGAACCTCGGTGAGACTAAGGGTTTCCTGTGAGGCAGACGGTCTGAGAACCTTTTATGTGGGTTTCGCTGTGTTACTTGTCCTAATGCTTTGTTGGCCTGCCGCTGTTGATGTTAAAAGGTGAAACTTCGACACCATGGGAAATTATATCGTTTTCTTCGCAGCATGGATGGAATTCAGAAGAAAAAAGCGCTCGTTTTGTTTGGTTGAATTTATACAGGTAGCCAATCGATATTCTCGATTTCCTTATGTATTTTTTTTTTGCAGGTCTCACTGGGTACCGCGTTATTTATTTGAATCCATTATTGAAAATAAATTAAAATAAATGGGAAGTGACACAATCAGCATTGCTCTATATCGTGATATTGATTCCGGTCTGGACTGTTTTCACAAGTTATTGTTGTTATCTGAAGATGTCGGTATTTACTCCCCTGGTAATAATGACTCACAATGTAAGGAATAATGCTAACTCCTCAATGACCGCCCAGTCCGGGAATCTTGAGCAGAGGAAATGGCTCTGCTTTCCAAATATTATCACAATACGTGACTTTTGTTCTTTATTTAACCGGTGATTGTCGCTTCAGTGAGTCCTGGCAGTTTGATTGCGTCCTCATGTTAATTTTACAGCCTCTGACTGTTTGCTGCGAGACATAAAATTGAATGTTCATTGACTTTTAACATTGCCTTTGTGCACCACGCTCTCGCAGTCGCTGTCATCGAGTTAGATCGCGGGCGTCCCCGAGGCCGAGTAGTGATACCACGTGATCCCCTGGGAAGTGACGCGTTGACTGACAGGTGTAGTGGGTTCTGTCCTCAAGTCTAACTGCCTGGCGACGTCTCCCTAGGCGACCAGAGTAATGGAAGGTCTTTTTCTAGCTGGCTGGCACGGGCCAAGAGTACAAAACAATTGATATATGTCTGAAAAAAGCTGCAGCGTTTCCAGGAGGCTACTCTGTTACGTGCAGTTTTGAATTTAAAAGCATATATATGTCTTCATTAGGTTATAAATTATTATATAATTCTAGATTTCTACTGAAAAAGGGGTTTGCTCATGTTTAATGACTAAAATTGCTATTAAAAAAGAAAAGAAATACTATGGTTTGTTGTAATATAGCCATAATACTGCGGCAAGCAGTAAATATCTCTGAAACCCCCACCCCCCTCCTATTTTGCGGAGCCCCCCCCCCCCCCCCCCCCCCGCTTCACGTTAGTAAATATAAGCATTGTAGACGGCTTTTACACACGGCAATGCAATATGTATTTTTTACCTCATACTTCTTATTAGGATATGAGTTCTAGTATACATGATGGGTTCTAATTATTGTAAGACGAATAATTATTTCACTGGTTTACTCACTTGACTATGTCACTACATATAATTCATACTTCATAACTTTTTATTGTTAACGTGGTAACCACCCCCTATAAATATGCAGCACTACAATTTTAAACGTGCATTTTTAAAGTTAATTTGTGATGACAACCAAGACATTTAGAAAAAAAATGAATGCTTGGCAAAATAAAAAGGAAATAATTTTCTTAAATTAGAGGATATACTTAAGAATAAGTTCTACGATTAGCCATACAATACGAAGATTGGATCATAATAAATTAACGCTTGTTAGGGCTATGTTTTTAAATATCAAATAGATAAACTAAGGTACATTCGTCAGCAGCTAGTAACATGGCAAAAAGAATTTCAAGCACTTTGATATATATCAAATATATATCAAGATATATGGTACGCAATTACTGACAGCGTATTGTAAAGTAATACAAACAATATTTTTCCCGGAATAACGTTTTTAAGGTTTTATTTTAAGCTGATGTTATTGTTAAATGCATACCTATTGCCAGATACGAGATAAATCACATTTTTTTTGGTAAAAATAAAAAAAATGGTTTACATTAATATATTTTCAGACCACATATTTTGAATCCTCAATAACCTTGATTAAATCTGCTAAATCAAAATATAAAGAGTGGAAATAACGATAAAGAAAATTGAACAAAATGGTTAAGTTAATGCGCCATCTGGTTTGCTTACACCAACTATCCAACGTTTATACGCCATCTGTCGAGGAAGGATGGAATCATATTACACCAGCTCAGATTCTTAAAAAAATGAGGGATCGTGAGTCTTTTCCTCCGAGCAGTCAGTCCAGAGGGTGAATGTGTTAGATAAAAAAACATGAAATAAGACAAAGAGAATAAATCACTGAACATCACTGAACAATACAGAGTTTTGATAAAGGTATGCTAACAAAAAGAAGCAAGAGACATTACAAATTTTAGAATCGCTCTTGCAAGGCCTGGTTTTAGATTAGATAAGAACACCGTCAAAGATATGAAGCACACAGAAATAAATGTAAGGCCACCAAATATGGTAAATGAAGGATAAAAGCTGATATCTTGATAACACTGGGCACACAAAATTACCGCTCAATTTTAATACTTTACACACAAGAAATGGTCTTAAAAACACACGAGGATACCTAAGAACTAACACAGGGAACGACTCACTGGAATGAAGCCACCCTGTCAGTTATAATATAGCTATTTCATTAAAGACTATGGGTGTATATAGGTCAGGAAATGACGGGTAACTTAGTGTTGAATTAAGGTTCAATGTTAATGTTAGTGATAAAAGTCGCAAAAATATTACACAAGTATTATCTTACAATAGTTTCATATTTTTTATTTCATATATTTTTTCTTAATCTTATTATTAACATTCCAGTTTTATTTATCATTACATTAGAACCTAGCAATCAGCAATTATGAAAAGCAAATTCATTGTACCCCTTCAAGGGAATGATTTAGAAAGGTTCCAAACCGAAGAGAAAACGTATAGTAAGAAACACGAATCATATTGTAATCACAATACAGTATAAGACGGGAAAACCAGTGAAAATAAAGGCTTGAGTGCATTGAAGGGAATACATGCGGACCTGGTGTGTTGGTTCCATCAATTTGTACATGCACAAACTACAGTTGCTACCGGAGATTAAATAATAATACAGGTCTGAAGAAAATTTCAAGATATCGATAAACGATTACCTATAGTTCCCGTCACATGTGGACCTATTAAAATACCTGTAAGAGACAAAATAACATTGTGAACTATCTACAAAAAAAGCAACAAAAGATATAATCCTGGTCACTCTTGAACAAGCCGTCTATTAGACAGATTTTGTCTATATAATTGCACTACGTTGATCAGGTTCTTTTCTGTTTAAATTGACCACGTCTTGTAACATTTTGCATAATGAATCTGTTTTTAGGGCCCTTTATTATAACATTTACCGTTGGTCTATTGGCACATACCTACATACATACATACATACATTCTTATATATACCTACATATATACATATATAGACATATATACCTACTTACATAAACACAAGCAATCATGAATATATGTGTATATATACATATAACTATATATATATATATACACACTAATATAAATATATATCTTAGTTTACATTTTTAAATGATTTAAACTGAAGGTCCAACTTTTAATTAAATCATTAGTTCCTTGGTTTTATGTTAACAGGTCATACGTCCCTTCAGTGAATCTTCCAAAACATACATACCGACACACAGAAATGCATACCAGGAAAGCCCATTGTTAATTTTATGTTCAAACATGAGACATAAAATAATATTAATCCATTTGAAGTTGAAATTACCTTCGCCAGAAGTATATGAAAATGCCCAAGACGTAAGTAAGTTATCGAATCCTTTGTAAGCCCAACATCAGGCTATATATTGCATATATGTAAAGTAAGCCAAATCGATTACAGTAACATTTACTTTCAACTCTTTGATTGCAAATCACGATTATTTAGAAGCAGACGGTTAACGGTCCAATTACGATTTCAGATTTTGATTACGTTGAATAGAACCAGCAGACACAACATTTTTTTAAATGTTAAAGTCGGAAGTGTGCCAGTTAATGTCTATATGCCCTCTTTTATCTGTGGAAATATATATATATATATATATATATATATATATATATATATATATATATATATATTAGATATTTCCATATAGATACAAAGGAAATTTCATTATTACAACATGACCTAATGCAATTACGTCCATTACATCAACGTTGGTTATTCCTCGTTGGGTTCACTCAGAGAGAACTAGTGGGTAGCAGAGCGCCATCTTGTGTCTGAGTATTAGACTACGGGCCAAGATCTATTGAGGCATATTGAAAGGCCCCTGCTGAAGTTAACGGAATTAAGCGTTCTTAAATCGGTTTTGGGCACATTTTCTGACCCATATTAGTTGTCAGCTCTGTTACAACATGTGACCCTCAATCCCCGGGCCTTCACTTGTTATGACGACCATGTGATCCTATTGCGTAATGTTTACACTACCTTACAGTTACATCTTCAGCAATTTGTATTAAAGTTATATCACGTAATATCACAAAGCAAGCACGTGCACGTGCATAAGTTCTATTTATACTTTAAATGCCGCGTGATTGATATTACACCGCAAAGGAGATCCAAAAGTTTAACAAGTACAAAACATGTTCAACGATAAAAACTTAATTATGTTTATATGGGTGTTGTCGATGTAAGCTCTATATTTGCTCTATATTATAAAAGTAACACACATTTCTACAAAAATAAACCTACTTCTAGCCCGATTTCGACATGAAAACGTTGAGTGCATGCGCATGTGTACCGATTGAGGTTTATCCCTTTACATTACTCTAAATCCTGTGTGGAGTACCCACTTGAATAAACGGCAAAATATACAGCCGAAACAGAAAACAAGTGAAATGTCCCCTTGACAAAACTGGCCAGACCAGGTATTTTTTACCGTGTAATTTTATAATTTTATGGATCAGTGAGTGGTACTTGAAATGATTATTAGTTGTATCAAGGTCCATATTTCAAGCTGAAACAACAGAAGTATAACTAAAATTCATTAACTGTCATGTATCTGTCAGAAGCAAGCACGTAAGAATTCCAATATAGCATATAAAAAAAGCACAATCATCAACCACATTTACCAAATTCCAAACAAAGCTTGGAGAAGTTATAGTTAGATAAATGCCCGGCAGATGGCCACATTGATTGTCTTTGGGCGAGTGAAAATCCATACAATTAAAGAATCTGCACACTTCTGCTGGAACCGCAAGCTTGTCATTTGTTTGTGACATTTCTGTCAGTGGTAGACCTGTTTTGGTAAGTTTTGGTGGCATACTTTATGCAGATTAGCATGTGAGGAATAATTGTGATAGATTCTGGGAGAACATTTTACGTAAAATTTTTCCGTCTCTGTTTACTTTTTGAGGATATCATCCGCTAGATGACATACCTACAGTTAAGGATAACATCTTGACAATGAATAAAAAAATAAATACAGCAAATGAATGAGCACACATGTTATGATAACTGATCTTTATCGTTCATCATGTTTTAATGACGTATACGTGTTGCATAATACGTAACAGATATGCCGAAACAAATAATATCCGCAGACAAGTACTCCACCTGTCTCTAAGAATAATCACAAATGTGACAGCAAAATTAAACCCAAACAAACCACTAGAAACGTTGTGCTGTTGTCACAAAAAATGGTACCCAAACCAAAGCACTAGAAACGTAATGCTATTGTCACCAAAATGGTACTCGAACAAAACAGCAAAATCGTTATGCTGTTGTCACAAAGACGGCACCAAAACAAAACACCAGAAACGTTTAATTGTTGTCGGTAAAACGCCAC
Source organism: Sipunculus nudus (assembly GCA_026874595.1). NCBI lineage: Eukaryota > Metazoa > Annelida > Sipuncula > Golfingiida > Sipunculidae > Sipunculus > Sipunculus nudus. The sequence goes on from CM049310.1 coordinate 68,454,564, forward strand.
CCCAAGAAAACATGAGAAACGTTATGCTGTTGACACCAAAACGGCACCAAAACAGAACACCAGAAATGCGCTGTTGTCACCAAAACAGCACCCTAAAAAAAAACAGAAACATTATGCTGTTTTTAGCGAAACAAACGGTACCCAAACAAAAGACAAAACATACATACTGTTGTCAGGAAAACTGCACCCAAGCGAAACACCAGACACATTAAATATAATGTTGTCAGCAAAACGCTACACAAAACAACTTTATACTGTGTTAGGCTTGATGGGAACGCACTAAAGACACCCCACGCCTAAAGCGTTTGAACGCGATAGAAGTCACGTTTTCAAAACACGCGATTGGCATCAGTTTTTAGGTTACCTTGTTTGTTAACGTAATAACGCGACTGCATGCGTTGTCGTGTGCGCCCTTACATGTGGTAATGGTGTTTATAACCGCTGAAGAGTACATTTGCTCTATTTTGCGGTATATATTTGCTCTTTGTTGTGCGTTTCCTCACGTTTGTACGCACTGTTACATGTATGTTTTATATAGTGTAACAGGGTGTCTATGCGTTATTGTGCGTATTTGTTGCGTTTCTAAACTTTTGGCCTTCCTCTACGATTACACGAAATATTTTGGGGATTTCCAAAAGAATTCAACACATGGCGTCTCTGACCAAGTTTTCCTATGTATTTATGTCATTTGATGTGCTGTCATGCGATTTTATAATATGTTTTTTAAACGATTTCGCCAGGCAAGCAAAAATGACGCGGCCAAAACGCCAGAAAAAGGTAAAATGGGAGGGTCCATTTACTTTGAACGTATCTACTGGGTAACTCCAGCGATATTTAGATCAACTAAAACATTAAAAGTAAAACTATATTTATATATTCCACGATTTACACTTTTCGGATTTAAAGATAATAAAATATCCAGGCACAAAGCAGCCACATCCTGAGTATTCTGATACCTCAGTAGAACAGACCGTGTGGTTAGACAGTGTTTAACGATAAATTTAGGTGAAAAAAATATCTCCCTAATTACTTTGTGTAAGTGATACACACTATTACACGGATTTCCAGACTCGAGTTCCTTTGGTCTGCGAATGACAATTATCATGATGACGATCGCGTCGACAGTGTCACAGAAGATTACATGAATCATTATTTTTTAAAGTAAAAACGATGAAGGCTGTTTCTTCTCTTTTATCTACGGCACGAGGAAACGGAAATGTCAAGTCTACAATTTTCTTCCCTAGAAGGAATGCATCCATCTGAGTGTTCTACCACGGTTGAACAAAACAATAAATCTAAATTAAATGCTGCAAGCTGTCGCGCAATACTCGTTACAGGTTCGTAAAATTATTCGTATTACAACTATAATATTGAGCAGTACTTATATTACATCTTGAAAATGAAATATTTCCCTGCTTTATATGAGAATAATATGTGATAAAAATCCGGAATGTCTCCGATAATTTACAACAATGTCTGCACAAAAAAGAACGAAAGAAAACATGAAAAAAACAAGCAAAAGCAGAAACACCGACCGGATGTTACAATATATTCAAACAAACAAAATTATGTACATGCTTTCTGCTGTCAGAACCTATTTACAATACCAGTGGTTAAATAAATCTTTGGCGCGTGGATGGTGTTGCGGAACAATTTTAAAGCAACTGCATTGTACCACTCTGCTTCATGGGAAAAACGGAAATATAACAGTCAAATACCTCGTAAAAATTAAAAGTTGAATATTTCTATCGTATACTCAGATGTTAGCCCATAACCAAAATTTAGTTAACTGTCAGTCTAAAATACTATAGTGCTCATCTGTCAGCCGGACATTCCTGTTGTGCTCAACTGTCAGCATGGCATTCCTGTTATGCTCAACTGTCAGCAAGACACTCCTGTTGTGTTCAACTGTCAGTCAGACATGTCTGTTGTGCTCATCTGTCAGCCTTACATTCCTGTTGGGCTAAACTGTCAGCCAGATATTCATGTTGTGCTCAGCTGTCTGCCTTACATTCAAGAGTGCTCAACTGTCAGCCTGACATTCCTTTTGTGCTTAACCGTCAGCCTTATATTCCTGTTGTGCTCAACTGTCAGCCTGACATTCCTGTTGTGCTCAGCTTTCAGCAAGACATGCCTGTTGTGCTAAACTGTCATCCTGACATTTCTGTTGTGCTCATCTGTCAGCCTGACATTCCTGTTGTGCTCAACTGTCAGCCAGACATGTCTTTTGAATTCAACTGTCATTCTGACAATCCTGTTGTGCTCAACTTTCACCCTGACATTCCAGAGTGCTCAACTGTCAGCCTGACATTCCTTTTGTGCTTAACTGTCAGCCTTATATTCCTGTTGTGCTCAACTGTCAGCCTGACATTCCTGTTGTGCTCAGCTTTCAGCCAGACATGCCTGTTGTGCTCAACTGTCAGCCTGACATTCCAGTTGTGCTCAACTGTCATCCTGACATTTCTGTTGTGCTCAACTGTCAGCCTGACATTCCAGTTGTGCTCAACTGTCAGCCAGACATGTCTTTTGAATTCAACTGTCATTCTGACAATCCTGTTGTGCTCAACTGTCAGCCTGACATTCCTGTTGTGCTCAACTGTCAGTCAGACATGCCCGTTGTGCTCAACTGTCAGCCAGACATGTCTGTTGTGCTCAACTGTTTTCCTGGCATTCCTGTTGCTCAACTGTCAGCCTGACATGTCTGTTGTGCTCAACTGTCAGCCTGACGTTCCTGTTGAGCTCAACTGTCAACCAGACATGTCTGTTGTGCTGAACTGTCAGCCAGACATGTCTGTTGTGCTGAACTGTCATCCTGGCATTCCTGTTGTGCTCAACTGTCAGCCTGACATTCCTGTTGTGCTAAACTGTCAGCCTGACGTTCCTGTTGTGCTCAACTGTCAGCCAGATATGTCTGTTGTGCTTAATGGTTAGCCTGACATTCCTGTTGTGCTAAACTGTCAGCCTTACATTCCTGTTGTGCTCAACTGTCAGCCAGACATGTCTGTTGTGCTCAACTGTCTGCCAGATGTTCATGGTGAGCTGGACTGTGAATGTCCTATTCGTATTATGTTTAAGCTAACTGTTGATGTTAGATTGTACTTAAATTCCAACAGAAACGCTACGAATTATCAAAGAATATTGTAAATCCTATGACTAAATACATTGTATATAATTCACCAATCACCCAGTTCGGCTGATATCTCGTCCTGAAGTGGACGATTTTTCCCACGGTATTCAAATTGCATGGAATCCAGTTGTTTCTATACTTTGCTCTCAGAAACCCCAGTCAAGAAACAGGCACGTACTTCAGCCCTAACAGACATTGATATCATGTTGTGTCTGATTAGGTTTGTTCGGTAATTGACCGCTATGTCACTTATTACAGGATTTCTCCAAGTATCTTTTCTCTATGAGGTTTGTTTGTAAAATGATATCATTGTTTCATTCACTGCAATCCAGGCACGTTACCAAGATAATGAGGTACAGAATCGGTGGATAACCTGTAGGAACACATGGTACTCCTTTCATAGGCTCTTCTCTGTAGTGCCGAGTTTATTTACGTTGTCAGCGTGAGTTTTGCGTTTGCTTGTCCATGCAATAAAGATCTTCATTCTGTTTAATTTATTCATCCGGAAAGATGACAATGATACGGGAAAATATGAATCTGTATTTAAATTAGAATAATTGAAAGGTCATATGTGGAAAAACGAACAAGTTAATGTGAAAATATAAAAATATTTTTAAAAACATAACCCACGCATGATGACAACCTCGGTTTAATGACCACTCCAAAATAACAATCACTTTTTCACGGACCCAGCGGTACTAAAAAACACCAGAAACGTTGTGCTGTTGTCAAAAAACGGTATCAAAACAAAACACCAAAAACGTTGTGCTGTTTTCACCGAAACGGTGCCCAAACAAAACAACAAAACGTTTTTGTGTTGTCACCAAAACGGCAGAAATAAAACACAATAATTAATTTGAAAAAATGAACATGTATTTAAATCACAATTATTGAAAGGTCATTATCGAACCAGTTAATGTGAAAATACTATCACACCTCGCCTAACGACTACTTCCGCTTTAAGGTCCCAGCTCTTTATATCAGACCTCCCTTACACGATCATCTCGTAAATGCCGCTTTATGGAGGTTCCGTTGTTGGTCGTTATGTCAAGGTGTCACTTCTTAGGTATAAGTCATACCCAGAATTAGCTGATTTTCTGTCCGTAAGACCAGTGGATGAGGAGCTGACAAAATCCTGCTCTAAGTGTGTGTGTGGGGGGGGGGGGGGGGGGGGTGGGTTGCTGGAGGATCGTCACTTTTAAACAGCCGTGTCGCCTCATGATTCGTGGTAATATAGATAAATCTGTCTCCTGTAACGCCGGGCATTTATGACACTCCTTATGACATCACAGACAAGTAGGTATAATTGCTTCCCGTCCACTTTCTTTTTGTCTGCACATTATGTCACACCGGAAACTAACATAGGCAGCTGTGTTGATCTTGCTAGATCTCTTCTGTTTTTAGAACTTCATCATGAGACTTTTATTAATTATCTTCATTTTACCGTTTGATTGCTCTAAGACCATCCATAATGTATGGGGTTTATTCATACTCTGCTAGTACGTACGTATTACACGTGTGTTTAAAATAAACAAGGGTGGCATTCAGTATAGCGCATTTCTCTTGTCTTACATTGCTGCGAAAAAAAAACACATACAAAAAAGGGAGAACACATAACTCCCTTGGCGAAAATACTACAAAAAACTGAAAATATACTTTTAGATAATGTCCATTTTTATTCTTTTTTGTAGCTAGTTGAGCGATCGACACCAAGCCGTCTGTAGAACGCTCCTAGAGTCTGACGCTGTGTCCGACATACCAACTCCACCACTACTTACTGAGTGGAACAGGAGTTTATTAGTCAGGATGTCAATCATACGGAGTGGTTTTAGCGTTAGAAACAAGCCCAACATCACATCAGTGGTCTAAATGGCCACTCTGTCTCATTGCTGGTATAGAATTGCGACATAATGACTCAGTAGCATAAGACAATGAAGGCGATATATATATATATATATATATATATATATATATATATATATATATATACTTAATATATATATATACTTATATATTTATATATATTTAAATATAAACGTGGGAAATTTTAATTTTAGTCTCCCTTCTTTCTCAATTAGGCATTACCACAATACAAAGGAAAGGTCATATTTTAAAAATGTTTGACTTTATATTTTCAGTTAAAAGCTTTATTGGCAGGTTGTACTGTGATCTTATATACACATGTACTACAATACAGTGTATGTCTAAAAAAGGCCTTTATGTCATTACGACTTTATATTACAGAATTCCTTTTAACATCCCTTAGAGTATAAAGAGCCCTGTTAGTATCAGATCCATGTAGTGCCATCAAACGAGAATGCTTCTTGCAAATGTGACTTTCCCGTGACATAATCTATATTATGTCTGATATTACCAGATATCTTTGTATATTAATTGACTAACGCTGCAAAATTCTACACTATATATCACTAGGCTTATCTATAATATATATATATATATATATATATATATATATATTATTATTATTATTATATATATATATATAAATATATATATATATATAAATATATATATATACTAGCTAATCTAAATCAGTGAATAAGTAACCATGGTAACAGTGAGACCTTTGACTTTCCTTTGGAGACGTTTGTCCTATACAGCGTGCCGACTCTGTGGCCGGGTCCTGATTGTCCAAGTACACGTCAGACATCACAATGTCCCTTAAATCTGCAGTGCTTTTACAGAAAGAGAAAATCAAAGTAGGCTACCGATCCAGGTCTCAATTACAGCTAATTCCTATGCTATCTTTTGTTTCCTTCCTAAACTTATCAAACCGCAAACCTTCTGCATATTAAAAGTGTTATACGTGCGTGTTGGGACTAATGTTGGAGAGAGCAATTTGTAATTGTTATAGTGCGGCGTGGAATCCGGTGGTAGGAGGAAGCCGAGTGTTCGACAGGAGATGGAGGATGCTGACTACATCCCCATCACAACCTCTAAATAAAACAAAATGTTGAAAATTCCTAAAGTAATGGTCTCTAATCATTAACTAAATCACAGTTAATAACTGGTTATTACTGCTGCCTTGTTGATTCCGCCACATAAAAAGAAATTCAGAAGTTTTATAATAATCCATCATCTTCTTTAAAAATAGCAGTGCGAATTTCAGGTTAATCTGATATTTAAGAAAAGTACGTAATATCGCCGCCGTAGACCATATTGTTTGGGATGATATCAGTTTTTTTTTTATTTCATGATCATGATACAAACATTTACCGCGGTATATTGTAATATCGTAAGATCGGTTTCTGGCCCGGGAACTCAAGCACCTGTCATCATATATCAAATGCCGGTATTTTCTGCCATATTGCTGGGACTGCCTATTCGCTGAAAAACTTCAGATTGTACGGATAACACAATGCTTTCAGTTTGTCGAACACCCTGAATTTGAACATATACGATACCCATATATTTTTAATATTATAATGATAAGTTCTATATAGAATTTCATGCAATTCGTTAGAGTCATGACATTACGATAACAGAGAAGTTGACGATACGATAATCACATTGTCAGATATCTTGATAGTTCCGGATTTGTGCTGTTTAGTCATGGTAAATATGTATAATGTATAACATAATTAGATCAGTTAGCGGTGTAAGGTGTCCGTACGTGTCATGAGAGACCATTGGTTCTGTTTGGCCGGCCTGCATGTAAACTATTCCATGAATTAGGAAAAAGCTAGCACCTGAAAGAGTCGAAATGATAACGACCAATCAAATACAACGAAACAAAACAGTACACAGTAGTCAGACCTGTTCACACGCCGTATAAAAAAAAAACAAGAACACCTTCACCGGAAATTGAATAGATTCACAAGCCCTAGTATATCTATAATCAGATGATTTTCTGACATTGAAATGGATGTTTTACTGGATGCGTACAGGGAGCGTGTGCAGGTCGTTTGATTGGGTCAGTTTCTTTTTTCAAAACATGAAATAATCTTAACATTGTAGCTAAGCGGAAGCCTTGCTTATAGGAAGTAGTCCTATCTGTACATTGTAGCTAAGCGGACGCCTTGCTTATAGGAAGCTTTGTTATATTTACATTGTAGCATAGCGGCAGCCTTGCTCATAGGAACCCGTTTTATCTGTAAAATGTAGCTTATTATAAGCATTGCTTATAGGAAGCTGTGTTATCTGTACATTGTGGCTTAGCGGTCTCAATTTGAATGGACATACTGTACAACGCGTGGGTACTCTTCTTATAATGGACATACACGATATCATCTGTGTTTTGTCTTGATTGTATGGACACACACAATATCATGTGTGTTTTGTCTTGATTGTATGGATATTCACGATATCATGCGTGTGTTGTCTTCATTGTATGGAAATACAAGATATCATGTGTGTTTACTGTCTTGATTGTATGGACATACACGCTTTCATGTGTGTTTTGTCTCGACTGTATGGACATACACGATATCATGTGTGTTTTGTCTTGAATGTAAGGAAACACATGATATCATGTGTGGTTTTGTCTTGAGTGTATGGATATACACGATATCACTTGTGTTTATGTCTTGATTGTATTGACGTACACGATATCATGTTTTTTTCTATCTTGACTGCATGGATATACACGATATCATGTGTGTTTGTGTCTTGATTATATTGACGTACACGATATCATGTGTGTTTTCTGTCTTGACTGTATGGATAAACACGATATCACGTGTGTTTATGTCTTGATTGATTTGACGAACACGATGTCATGTGTGTTTTCTGTCTTGAGTGTATGGATATACACGATATCACGTGTGTTTATGTCTTTATTGTATTGACGAACACGATATCATGTGTGTTTTCTGTCTTAACTGTATGGATATACACGATATCACGTGTCCGTATGTCTTGATTGTATTGACGTACACGATTTCATGTGCGTTTTCTGTCTTGACTGTATGGATATACACGATATCATGTGTGTTTATGTCTTGATTGTATTGACGAACACGATATCATGTGTGTTTTCTGTCTTGAGTGTATGGATATACACGATATCACCTGTGTTTATGTCTTGATTGTATTGACGAACACAATAGCATGTGTGTTTTCTGTCTTGAGTGTATGGATATACACGATATCACGTGTGTTTATGTCTTGATTGTATTGAAGAACACGATATCATGTGGGTTTTCTGTCTTTACTGTATGGATATACACGATATCACGGGTCCGTATGTCTTGATTGTATTGACGTACGCGATAATATGTGTGTTTTCTGTCTTGACTGTATCGATATACACGATATCACGTGTGTTTATGTCTTGATTGTATTGACGAACACGATATCAAGGGTGTTTTCTGTCTTAACTGTATGGATATACACGATATCACGTGTGCTTATGTCTTGATTGTATTGACGTACACGATTTCATGTGGGTTTTCTGTCTTGACTGTATGGACACACACGATATCATGTGTGTTTATGTCTTGATTGTATTGACGTGCACGATATCATGTGTGTTTTCTGTCTTGGGTGTATGGATATACACGATATCACGTGTGTTTATGTCTTGATTGTATTGAGGAACCCGATATCATGTGTGTTTTCTGTCTTGAGTGTATGGATACACACGATATCACGTGTGTTTATGTCTTGATTGTATTGACGAACACGATATCATGTGTGTTTTCTGTCTTAACTGTATGGATATACACGATATCACGTGTGCCTATGTCTTGATTGTATTGACGTACACGATTTCATGTGGGTTTTCTGTCTTGACTGTATGGACACACACGATATCATGTGTGTTTTCTGTCTTGACTGTATGGATATACACGATCTCACGTGTGTTTATGTCTTGATTGTATTGACGAACACGATATCATGGGTGTTTACTGTCTTAACTGTATGGATATACACGATATCACGTGTGCTTATGTCTTGATTGTATTGACGTACACGATTTCATGTGGGTTTTCTGTCTTGGCTGTATGGACACACACGATATCATGTGTGTTTATGTCTTGATTGTATTGACGTGCACGATATCATGTGTGTTTTCTGTCTTGGGTGTATGGATATACACGATATCACGTGTGTTTATGTCTTGATTGTATTGAGGAACCCGATATCATGTGTGTTTTCTGTCTTGACTGTATGGGTATACACGATATTACGTGTCCGTATGTCTTGATTGTATTGACGTACACGATATCATGTGTGTTTTCTGTTTTGACTGTATGGATATACACGATATCACGCGTCCGTATGTCTTGATTATATTGACGAACACGATATCATGTGTGTTTTCTGTATTGACTGTATGGATATACACGATATCACGTGTCCGTATGTCTTGATTGTATTGACGTACACGATATCATGTTGGTTTTCTGAATTGACTGTACGGACACACACGATATCATGTGTGTTTTCTGTCTTGACTGTATGGATATACACGATATCACGTGTCCGTATGTCTTGATTGTATTGGCGTACACGATATCATGTGTGTTTTCTGTCTTGACTGTATGGATATACACGATATCACGTGTCCGTATGTCTTGATTGTATTAACGTACACGATATCATGCGTGTTTTCTGTCTTGACTGTATGGATATACACGATATCACGTGTCCGTATGTCTTGATTGTATTGATGAACACGATTTCATGTGGGTTTTCTGTCTTGACTGTATGGATATACACGATATCACGTGTCCGTATGTCTTGATTGTATTGACGTACACGATATCATGTGGGTTTACTGTCTTGACTGTATGGACACACGATATCATGTGTGTTTTCTGTCTTGACTGTATCGATATACACGATATCACGTGTCCGTATGTCTTGATTGTATTGACGTGCACGATATCATGTGTGTTTTCTGTCTTGACTGTATGGACACACACGATATCATGTGGGTTTTCTGTCTTGACTGTATGGACACACACGATATCATGTGGGTTTTCTGTCTTGACTGTATGGACACACACGATATCATGTGTGTTTTCTGTCTTGACTGTATGGACACACACGATATCATGTGAATTTTTGTCTTGATTGTATTGACGTGCACGATAATATGTGTGTTTATATAGTGTTTGTATGGACGTACACGCTCTTGATGCGTACTTTGTCTTGTTTGTATGGACATACAATATCTCGTGTGTGTACTCTACCTTGTGTGAACAGACATACACGAATCAATGTGTGTCCTCTCTGCTTTGTCTCACAAAAACCATCTCTGTAATCTGCCTTGATTCTTTGGAAACGATCTCGTGTTTTAATTCACTCCTGTTTGTCTGGTCTTGTGAAATTTACGTCTTTAAATTCGAATTAAGATACAGGGCATTGAAGTGTTGCCTGATGGGAATTTAACAGTGACTGACGTGCGCTGTTTCGTGTTGCCCATACTGTCTCCTACAGATAGCATGATCTTCAGGCCAATTGTGTGTCTATCTACCAAGATGTACCGGGGTTACACAGCTGATTTAATTCCACGCCCGTTGCTATGACAACGTCTTATTTATCAGGGCGCCTTCCCTTTAATCATAAGGGGCTATGCTTGTTAAGTCTGCATCACTTGGTGGTGAGACTGTCTTCTGCTCGGAGTCCCCGCTTTTATCTACTGGAGCTGGATAATACTTTTTCACGATTTATCATTTTCAATTTGTAATTAATCACGTCAAACTCTGTTCCCGCATGCACAAATCGCCATGATTCAAACTGTCATTTGGTATTTATAAACAACCCCATAGAAAATGATAGGAGGTCGTAAAAAACGGGGGAGATCGTCTATTATTAATATTAATCTGATTTTATTCTCGTTGTGTTAAAGCATCATGAATCATGAAGTTCACATCGTTGATTTATGGAATTCTGACACGTTGAGCGATTTATCTGTCTTCATTAAATCTGCGTATCCATACACAAAAATGCAAGAGAAATCCTTATAACGCCCGGCTCACATAACCGTTATACTGATATTGTACCAATACAAAGATCAAACAGAAAAAAAGGAAAGTTTTTGGCCATGAATCTGCTTATCTGAGGCTAGAAACAGTAAAGTAGTTTCCATTCTCATTTAAATTCAAAGCCTTATACTGACACAAAGAAAACACGGGCTGTCGAAATTAAATCATGTTCAAGCGGAACCCCTAATTTATGAGTGGATTTTCTTGAAGCTACGGAGAGCTGGTCCCATATAGAAAAACATGGCGGTGGGATAATTACAACATGGTACCACTCGAACACACGGGGGCCGCGGGAGGCCGGGCAGGTCCGTTGTCGGCAGCTGACTGCCTTCCACTAGCGGTTGTTTGTGAAGGGAAAGTTGTTGATTTGACGGGTAATGGGTGTATATTGTACCACTAAATAATTCACAAGCTGGACACGTTTTCTGCAGTGCAATTTCCCAAACAAGAGCCTGACTGATCAAGATATTTGCATCGGGAGAACATCCTATCCTGCTCCATTTGCCATACGAGAAAAGATTAATTAAAGTTAACTTATGATATTATTTAATAGAATGTGTCATGTCTGAAAATGTATGTTGATTGAATGGGTTGCTATAGATAACTATTTACAGAACTCGAAATAAAATTATTCAATCTGCTAAGCCAAAACAATGATTCCATTTCAAAACTATGCAATGCAATGTTAACGAGAACACTGGATAGTTTTAGGCAGAGTGTGCGCACGCTTGCTTTATTGAACAGGGTTTGCCCACTGACGGGTAACATGAATACAGAAAGGAGGACCCGGAGGTCCCAGGTGAGGTCACTCGCTCAGAAAACTCATATGGTCATATCTCATGGATGTCTTTCATACAAGGACGTCCAAAGGCCGCGTGTGATGTCCGTCACACAGAGAAGTCTGATGGTCCTATTTGATGAAGTACAAACAAGGACGTCCACAGGCCCCATGTTATGTCAGTCACACAAATAAATCAGATGGTCCTATTTGATGTATTTCATACACGGACGTCCAAAGGCCCCATGTGATGTCGGTCACACAAATAAATCCGATGGACCTATTTAATATCGTTCATACAAGAACGTCCACATGCCCCATGTGATGTCGGTCACACAAATAAATCCGATGGACCTATTTAATATCGTTCATAAAAGGACGTCCAAAGGCCCCATGTGATGTCAGTCACACAAATAAATCCGATTGACCTATTTAATATCGTTCATAAAAGGACGTCCACATGCCCCATGTGATGTTGGTCACACAATAAATCCGATGGACCCTTTTAATATCGTTCATACAAGGACGTCCAAAGGCCCCATGTGATGTCGGTCACACAAATAAATCCGATGGACCTATTTAATATCGTTCATACAAGGACGTCCAAAGGCCCCATGTGATGTCGGTCACACGAATAAATCCGATGGACCTATTTAATATCGTTCATACAAGGACGTCCACATGCCCCATGTAATGTCGGTCACACAAATAAATCCGATGGACCTATTTGATGTTGTTTATACAGTGAAGTCCGATGGTACTATTTGATGTGGTACATACAAGGACATCCAAAAGTTCCATGTGATGTCGGTCACACAGAGAAGTTCGATGGTCCTATTTGATGTCGTTCATACAAGGACGTCCAAAGGCCCCATGTGATGTCCGTCACACAGAGAAGTCCGATTGTCTTATTCGATGTCGTTCATACAAGGACGTCCAAAGGCCCCATGTGATGTCCGTCACACAGAGAAGTCCGATTGTCCTATTTGATGTCGTTCATTCAAGGACGTCCAAAGGCCCCTTGTGATGTTGGTCACGCAGAGAAGTGGTTCATTAAGATATTAGAGGAATTATGTATTGTCGCTGTCATATAGTGATACCGGGACCACCTGCGTAGTCCCTTACATTGAGGTACACTCGGTCAAGCGAACACGAGTGTCTGCTACAGCGTTACATTATTCATACGTTCTCTAGCAATACACTTACAAATTTACCAGTGGCCAATTCAAGCGTGAAAGTAGAGGCTCTGTAGCAGTAGGGCAGTCCTTAACTCAAGTAAAAGGGTAAAGATGCATAGTAATATATTTTAATACAAAAGAGGATTCCATAAATCTATTAACGCACGAATTACCCAGTTTACACATAAATTTTACTTTATATATCTTCTATATCAACATGACTGTTAAAAATCAAATACATAGTTAATAGGTAATGTGGCGCATTCACTCCTCTAAATAAATGATGGCAATTTAAAACATTTTTTTGCACGGCCCGGGTATGAGTGCACATGAATAAATCGATTTAATAGTACAGATAACGCAATTCATCTGGAGAAGTATTCAGTCATGTTTGCTTATCTTTATCTATTTATAAACATAACGGAATAATATGATGATGAATGCCCGATTATGTATATGTATATTATGTAAATACACATCAGTTTAAAAGAGACTCAGTATATCGAATTGTAGGTGTTCACAGGGGAGGTTTTCCGGAGTGCAATTCACATTAAGGCTAAATTAATTATTTAGGAGCAGACATAGTTAATATGATTCGAGGCGACTGAATGTCTGGTAGTTTTGGCCCTCGTGCTGTGACTGCTGTCTCCCGGCTAGGTTTCTGCGTAGTAACCGAGGGTCTATGTTATATCAGTCTCAGTTTTACATTCATTTCTTTCAAATGTACATACATTTAAAAATGTTACTGTATTGCGTCTTGTGACATTCATGATAAACGATAGGTTGCTTCACGACTGCCGATATATTGCCAGGAAATAATGTTCCCTTGTGCAAGTGTTTCGTCAATAACTTATTCACGACATTTAAGTTTTTCCTCAGTAAAAGGTTGGACACTGGCAAATATCCAAATCATCAGTGTTTAATATTCATCCACGTTGAAATTATCAACCTGATGACATTTCTTCTAATAAAAATCGGGGGGGGGGGGGGGGTCCACAACATAGCACACGCAGTCTTGAACGGAATCTAATGGAATTTTCTCATGAGATGGGCAAAGTAAAAACCAATTAGATTTTGGTATGGATCCAATATATAACCCGGATTCAGGACTGTCATCAATATTCACAAACGTACAGTCACTTATGCACGAATGAACAGGGAATATGATCCGAATAGTTGAATGCCCACATTGCGGACGCTTGTATTCCTTAGAATGCAGATTTCTAATTTAAGATTGTTTACCTTTTCACATGGTACAATCTGGAAGTGTTTCACGAAAAAGTCATTATTTTATGGATACTGAGAGGAAAAGCAAAAAGAGGGCGATAACTATCTTTTCATTTAAATTTCAAGATAAGCTGCTTGAAATATCGCAGGAATTGTATAAACATGCGCACTATTTATCTTATGGTTCATCTCATGTTACAAAGTTTAATTCGTTTTATGTCAGTGGTACCTGTGTAAATGAAAATTTAGCTTTTTAACACGCATTATGATTTCTTTGAAGAAAGTAGGAGTTTAGCAACATTTGAACCTCAGATTTAATGCTTATTCATGAAATAGAAATAATCTTTCAAAAAATAGGAAAATATTGAATTATTTGCCTTAATCACTAAAATATATGAATGTGAATGTACATACAGTATTCACATGTTTATGATCGATATACTATAATTTAAAAATAATTGTACAACATATACTATATGCATTTTCAAAATATATTGATAACAATTAACTGATATTTTAATGTATTACTGTCTGTTCTAACTGGCCCTGTTTATCGGTTTATGGAAAATGTTTTTATTGTTGGAAAGTTTTCTTTGGGTTTATAAATGCATGTCGCAAGGAAAAGCCAAGGGGTAGTCCTAATTCCTAATTATCGACTTTAGCCCTTACATTTTACAAAATTTAAAATACAGAATTAGTTAAAAAATGAAAATTTCTTCTGGATATTACAGCATCAAGAGCACTGGGCTCATGCCAAGACATCCTCAGTTGACAGCAGCTCTAAAAATACGACCAGTTAAAGCAGATCATGCATGCATGGACACATCTTATGCTTTCTGAGATTTAAAATGTAGATTTATTTTAAAATTCTTAATTGCCATATTAGGTAAACACTTCTAGATGCAGCTTTTTATATATAAAATTTTCGAAAAAATCTAATTGTTTAGAAAATATAATCTCCAAGAAGGTGCACACAGTTTGGTGGAATACAGAACATAAGTTTTGGCGGTTTTGTTATCAGATAACAGTACAGAAGCGAGTGTTTATTTGCGAAGCAGGAGCAACGTTTCTTCAAGGCGGCCCACTCGGATAAGGCTTGGGTGACAAACTTACATGACGAAATCTAAAGCGCAAAGCTCGAAACGAGCTATTGTACAGGTAGAGTGACGATTATTGATGAACCGCAGGGGGAACGTCACATAACAAATTATCAAGCTGTCTATACGCACTGATGAATTTTGGTTTTAATCATTCGTATTTTTAACAACAAGTATTTAATATCCATAGCAAACTACTATAACAATAGGTATAATATGGCAATAATTCTTAAGGTTATTCGACAGTGTCGAGAGGCATGGGGTTTGTATAACTTCTACCAAAGGGTAAAGATTATAACACTGGTTTATTAGACGTGTTAATGACGTGTTCGTCATGTAAATGTTTGTTTCACAATAACACCCAGTGCAAACTTCAGTTAAAGATCGATTTGCCACTTCCTTGAAATATGTGTATAACTGATATGTTAATGGGTGTGAGTGACACTGTTCAGGTGGCCGCTTCCTCGTCTCCTTTCACATCCTCTGGTAACATTTACTGCAGTACAATTTAACATGGATTGTACATGGTAAGAGGAGCTTGTGCTAGGACTGTCTGACTGAACACATTTTCCATGAGGCCGGTCCCCTGAGGCCGAGCCTTGCTCAGCAGCGTTAAATATCACGGAGCAATATTAGTGGCGAATATTCAAATTACAGCGCTGTGTGCAACCTGCCAACAAACAGGGACAGCCAAGGCCGGGATGGATTCAGATAATTGACTGAATTTTTATATTTGACATACAACTTTTGATGGACCAAATCAATCCTCGAGAGTCTGAAGTTGCTAGAACAACTCCACCTTGTTGATATGTATACAACTATAAATATTGCAGCAACTAAATCTTAAATGTCTATTTGTCAGTATAAAGCAGTGCTTGTTACCAAGATACAATGTTAAATAATATTCATGACAATGTCAATGTTTGAGCACAAAGTTATTAAGTAGGAAATGTCAATCCAATATTGGTCTGTGCTGCGCGGAAATAAATATTCCGGTACAGCTGCACTGGAGCTCCTTTTGTAGACGTGCGTAATAATCTGCAATATTTCGCACTTCAACAGATTTTGTGGCAGTGCTACTACCGAAATAACAATGAAGTTTTTGGTAATCTTTCCTTTTGGCCGTTTGGATGAATACGAATTGCCTGTTTATCGTGTGGCCTGGGTCGTTCAATAGACACTCAATATGTGCTGTAAACTGTCGAGCAATGAAGTTTCATGAAGTGGCGGCATTAAATAATAAATGATAAGGGACGAAGTTCTGCGGACGAGAGCTGTTGGTAATATATCACGGGACATTGTTTACAGGCGATCTGGTGTGCTGAGTGTGGCAGTATACTCTACACACGTCGATTAATCATGCAAGGATATTAACATAACCGTAGGGAGGCCGAATCAGTAATATGTTTTTGCCGCAAAACCCGAAATCACAGGGCGGGATGGTGGTCCTTGTCCGTGTGGGGAAAGCTCGGCCCGGTCAATGTCATTAACATGGCCTGGAATATGGCCTACAAAACAATATGGGGGCAATCCTTAAGTGTCTGCCATTTAAGGTTGGATAGATGAAAATCTGTCTTCCGCGGTTTCTTTCTGCATGCGGAAGATGATGATCTTATGGGAACAGATCGCAGGTCCTCGGGGATATTAAGAAAATTGCTTTCCCATTTCCAGCTGGTCGAGCAATATGGTTCACGTCTTGTGCACAGCGCCATCTTGTATTTAACCTTACACGTCTGTGCACATTCACAGGGCGGTGGGGCTGAATGTTCTTCAGACATGGGCAGATCAATTATTTACATTTAAACATTGGGGTGAGGATATTAGTGGTCCATATACATTAGGTGGGCCTGGGTGTCGTGGTTTTGCTTGTAGTATCATCATGCGCCTCATATATCGTGCTGCTGTTGTAGCTTGTTTTTTTCCTCCGCGTAAGTGTAAACATTGCTGTCTCTCCCACAGCTGTGCTAATATGTATGTTGCTCCTTTGTTATAACGGTCACCCTTAACGGTTCATGTAATATTACAAAAATAGATACTTTGCTTTGTTTTAGCAGAAGAAAAGCCATATAAAAAGACACAATCCACAAAATGATTGGAATAAAGTTATTACATCGAAAACAGTGGCGGATCCATAAATTCGGCAACAGGGGGCGCTAATATAAAAGTTGGTGGCTGATTGGTATTATGAAAAATAGAGTTTTTAAAATTTCGTTTTGAAAATTTAATATTTATATATATATTTATATTATTATTATTATAATTATAAGGTAATTTTTCAGTCTATGAAAATTAGAATTTTTTCGGTGTCCCCCTCCCATTTTGGAATTTATTTAAACAAGCAATGTAATGCAGACATTTTTAGGCACCTGTCATATAAAAAAACGAGGATTTTCTGTTCCTTTGCTTCTATTCTACTAATTTTTTTTTCATAACGTAGTCAGACTTTACGGGGGGGGGGGGCTCGGTATATTATCGTGTTGACGGCTTTAATATTTATACATATATCTTCATAATTAGATATTACCTGGAAAGTAACATCTTGATGTCAATGGTGCAAATGCGCATTTATGTTTATAACTTGCAAAATATCATCTTTTGAAAGTGGTTCTCGTGGTAAAATAATTGTTAAAATGTTCTAGTCGTATATAAAACTTCTAACCACCTTCCGGGTTCTAGACAGCGCCCCGGACACCGCAGAGCACAGATCGTGAGATCCAGGGGCGGATCCGGGATTTAGGAAAGGTTGGGGGGGGGGGGGTCCATTTCAGGAGGACTATTGAAAACCTTAAAAAGCAGGTCTCCAGGTCCCGAAAGGGGGGGGGGGGTGTTTATGTTTGAAACCCATAAAAATGTTTGGGATTCCCCCCCCCCCCCCCCGGGATCCGCTTCCTAGTTCGAGTATCAGCCGAGGAGCCGTAAACATTTTTACGGTGGACCCAACCCATGGCATGCTGAGCCTTTTAAGGTAACAAGAAGGACGTACCTCACACACAGGCGAATGTAATTTGGGGGGTTCGTTGGTGTTATGACCCAGCAGGGTGTACATGTAATTAGGGAAAGACTCCTTCCCTCTTTATAGTAATATTTTGATGCTATCTTATTATGGAGTAAATCCCAAATCTTTTCATTAGTATTCTCAACGTATGAACTGGAAAGTAATGACCTGTGAATACTTTAATAATCTTATTGCTAGGGTTTAAAAAAGAAAAATTAAAATTAAAATTAAATACGAATAAATGGGAATAGAAATAAATAAAATGAAAGATGTTTTAGCTCGGGGGGAAGGGCACGCTCCGCGGGCGCTCCTCTCTGGATCCGCCCCTGGAAAACTTCTCTAAAACAACTAAATGATACACTTGTTAAAATCTTATTGAAAGAATCACTAAATTCTTTTTAAATAGTTTATAAGCACCGTAAAATCATAATTTATTTATATATTCTAATGTTAGATATAACAAACTTACCTGAGTAATGTCAAAATGTTCACATTATTTTCAGTATAGTTAACAGGCATAAAGCCATTGGCGTTTTATTCGAGATGACCATATTTCAATGATTTTATGAGCATAAATACAATTGCAGTAGAGCAGGGGGTATTTTAAGTGCAGTTTACCCCATTTGTGCAGTTTACATTAAAATGTAATTCTGTATTTGAGCAGTCCTAGATTTTAAAGTTTGTTCCCGTCACAGAGTGAAAAATTGAATGCCCTTAATAGTATAAATTATTTAAATCATCGGTCACTCATATCAAGTATGGTAGATGTACAAATACAAAGGCTCAGGATTTAAAAAGACTAAAAGGTCGCTCGCTCCTGCTAGGAGGTCAATAGAATTCAGTAGTTTGTAATTAAAATGTTGTCTTATTTTTCATCCACAAACACAAATATGTATCCTGTGTAAGCGGGAGAAATGTCCTGATCAGACTTTGGTTTGTGCAGTGTAAGCGGGAGAGATGTCCTGATCAGACTTTGGTTTGTGCAGTGTAAGCGGGAGAAATGTCCTGATCAGACTTTGGTTTGTGCTTTGTAAGCGGGAGAAATGTCCTGATCAGACTTTGGTTTGTGCTGTGTGAGTGGGAGAAATGTCCTGATCAGACTTTGGTTTGTGCTGTGTAAGCGGGGGAAATGTCCTGATCAGACTTTGGTTTGTGCTGTGTAAGCGGGGGAAATGTCCTGATCAGACTTTGGTTTGTGCTGTGTAAGCGGGAGAAATGTCCTGATCAGACTTTGGTTTGTGCTGTGTAAGCGGGGGAAATGTCCTGATCAGACTTTGGTTTGTGCTGTGTAAGTGGGAGAAATGTCCTGATCAGACTTTGGTTTGTGCTGTGTAAGCGGGGGAAATGTCCTGATCAGACTTTGGTTTGTGCTGTGTAAGCGGGAGAAATGTCCTGATCAGACTTTGGTTTGTGCTGTGTAAGCGGGGGAAATGTCCTGATCAGACTTTGGTTTGTGCTGTGTAAGCGGGGGAAATGTCCTGATCAGACTTTGGTTTGTGCTGTGTAAGCGGGAGAAATGTCCTGATCAGACTTTGGTTTGTGCTGTGTAAGTGGGAGAAATGTCCTGATCAGACTTTGGTTTGTGCTGTGTAAGCGGGGGAAATGTCCTGATCAGACTTTGGTTTGTGCTGTGTAAGCGGGAGAAATGTCCTGATCAGACTTTGGTTTGTGCTGTGTAAGCGGGAGAAATGTCCTGATCAGACTTTGGTTTGTGCTGTGTAAGCGGGGGAAATGTCCTGATCAGACTTTGGTTTGTGCTGTGTAAGCGGGGGAAATGTCCTGATCAGACTTTGGTTTGTGCTGTGTAAGCGGGAGAAATGTCCTGATCAGACTTTGGTTTGTGCTGTGTAAGCGGGAGAAATGTCCTGATCAGACTTTGGTTTGTGCTGTGTAAGCGGGGGAAATGTCCTGATCAGACTTTTGTTTGTGCTGTGTAAGCGGGAGAAATGTCCTGATCAGACTTTGGTTTGTGCTGTGTAAGTGGGAGAAATGTCCTGATCAGACTTTGGTTTGTGCTGTGTAAGCGGGGGAAATGTCCTGATCAGACTTTGGTTTGTGCTGTGTAAGCGGGAGAAATGTCCTGATCAGACTTTGGTTTGTGCTGTGTAAGCGGGAGAAATGTCCTGATCAGACTTTGGTTTGTGCTGTGTAAGCGGGGGAAATGTCCTGATCAGACTTTGGTTTGTGCTGTGTAAGCGGGAGAAATGTCCTGATCAGACTTTGGTTTGTGCTGTGTAAGCGGGAGAAATGTCCTGATCAGACTTTGGTTTCTGCTGTGTAAGCGGGAGAGATGTCCTGATCAGACTTTGGTTTGTGCTGTGTAAGCGGGGGAAATGTCCTGATCAGACTTTGGTTTGTGCTGTGTAAGCGGGGGAAATGTCCTGATTAGAACTTTGGTTTGTGCTGTGTAAGCGGGAGAAATGTCCTGATCAGACTTTGGTTTGTGCTGTGTAAGCGGGAGAAATGTCCTGATCAGACTTTGGTTTGTGCTGTGTAAGCGGTAGAGATGTCCTGATCAGACTTTGGTTTGTGCTGTGTAAGCGGGGGAAATGTCCTGATCAGACTTTGGTTTGTGCTGTGTAAGCGGGGGAAATGTCCTGATCAGACTTTGGTTTGTGCTGTGTAAGCGGGAGAAATGTCCTGATCAGACTTTGGTTTGTGCTGTGTAAGCGGGAGAAATGTCCTGATCAGACTTTGGTTTGTGCTGTGTAAGCGGGAGAAATGTCCTGATCAGACTTTGGTTTGTGCTGTGTAAGCGGGGGAAATGTCCTGATCAGACTTTGGTTTGTGCTGTGTAAGCGGGAGAAATGTCCTGATCAGACTTTGGTTTGTGCTGTGTAAGCGGGAGAGATGTCCTGATCAGACTTTGGTTTGTGCTTTGTAAGCGGGGGAAATGTCCTGATCAGACTTTGGTTTGTGCTTTGTAAGTGGGAGAAATGTCCTGATCAGACTTTGGTTTGTGCTGTGTAAGTGGGAGAAATGTCCTGATCAGACTTTGGTTTGTGCTGTGTAAGTGGGAGAAATGTCCTGATCAGACTTTGGTTTGTGCTGTGTAAGCGGGAGAAATGTCCTGATCAGACTTTGGTTTGTGCTGTGTAAGTGGGAGAAATGTCCTGATCAGACTTTGGTTTGTGCTGTGTGAGCGGGGGAAATGTCCTGATCAGACTTTGGTTTGTGCTGTGTAAGTGGGAGAAATGTCCTGATCAGACTTTGGTTTGTGCTGTGTAAGCGGGGGAAATGTCCTGATCAGACTTTGGTTTGTGCTGTGTAAGTGGGAGAAATGTCCTGATTAGACTTTGGTTTGTGCTGTGTAAGTGGGAGAAATGTCCTGATCAGACTTTGGTTTGTGCTGTGTAAGTGGGAGAAATGTCCTGATCAGACTTTGGTTTGTGCTGTGTAAGCGGGGGAAATGTCCTGATCAGACTTTGGTTTGTGCTGTGTAAGCGGGAGAAATGTCCTGATCAGACTTTGGTTTGTGCTGTGTAAGCGGGAGAAATGTCCTGATCAGACTTTGGTTTGTGCTGTGTAAGCGAGAGAAATGTCCTGATCAGACTTTGGTTTGTGCTGTGTAAGCGGGAGAAATGTCCTGATCAGACTTTGGTTTGTGCTGTGTAAGCGGGGGAAATGTCCTGATCAGACTTTGGTTTGTGCTGTGTAAGCGGGAGAAATGTCCTGATCAGACTTTGGTTTGTGCTGTGTAAGCGGGGGAAATGTCCTGATCAGACTTTGGTTTGTGCTGTGTAAGCGGGAGAAATGTCCTGATCAGACTTTGGTTTGTGCTGTGTAAGCGGGAGAAATGTCCTGATCAGACTTTGGTTTGTGCTGTGTAAGCGGGAGAAATGTCCTGATCAGACTTTGGTTTGTGCTGTGTAAGCGGGAGAAATGTCCTGATCAGACTTTGGTTTGTGCTGTGTAAGCGGGAGAAATGTCCTGATCAGACTTTGGTTTGTGCTGTGTAAGCGGGGGAAATGTCCTGATCAGACTTTGGTTTGTGCTGTGTAAGCGGGAGAAATGTCCTGATCAGACTTTGGTTTGTGCTGTGTAAGCGGGGGAAATGTCCTGATCAGACTTTGGTTTGTGCTTTGTAAGCGGGAGAAATGTCCTGATCAGACTTTGGTTTGTGCTGTGTAAGCGGGAGAAATGTCCTGATCAGACTTTGGTTTGTGCTGTGTAAGCGGGGGAAATGTCCTGATCAGACTTTGGTTTGTGCTGTGTAAGCGGGAGAAATGTCCTGATCAGACTTTGGTTTGTGCTGTGTAAGCGGGAGAAATGTCCTGATCAGACTTTGGTTTGTGCTGTGTAAGCGGGAGAAATGTCCTGATCAGACTTTGGTTTGTGCTGTGTAAGCGGGAGAAATGTCCTGATCAGACTTTGGTTTGTGCTGTGTAAGTGGGAGAAATGTCCTGATCAGACTTTGGTTTGTGCTGTGTAAGTGGGAGAAATGTCCTGATCAGACTTTGGTTTGTGCTGTGTAAGCGGGAGAAATGTCCTGATCAGACTTTGGTTTGTGCTGTGTAAGCGGGAGAAATGTCCTGATCAGACTTTGGTTTGTGCTGTGTAAGTGGGAGAAATGTCCTGATCAGACTTTGGTTTGTGCTGTGTAAGTGGGAGAAATGTCCTGATCAGACTTTGGTTTGTGCTGTGTAAGCGGGAGAAATGTCCTGATCAGACTTTGGTTTGTGCTGTGTAAGCGGGGGAAATGTCCTGATCAGACTTTGGTTTGTGCTGTGTAAGCGGGAGAAATGTCCTGATCAGACTTTGGTTTGTGCTGTGTAAGCGGGAGAAATGTCCTGATCAGACTTTGGTTTGTGCTGTGTAAGCGGGGGAAATGTCCTGATCAGACTTTGGTTTGTGCTGTGTAAGCGGGAGAAATGTCCTGATCAGACTTTGGTTTGTGCTGTGTAAGCGGGAGAAATGTCCTGATCAGACTTTGGTTTGTGCTGTGTAAGCGGGAGAAATGTCCTGATCAGACTTTGGTTTGTGCTGTGTAAGCGGGAGAAATGTCCTGATCAGACTTTGGTTTGTGCTGTGTAAGCGGGGGAAATGTCCTGATCAGACTTTGGTTTGTGCTGTGTAAGCGGGGGAAATGTCCTGATCAGACTTTGGTTTGTGCTGTGTAAGCGGGAGAAATGTCCTGATCAGACTTTGGTTTGTGCTGTGTAAGTGGGAGAAATGTCCTGATCAGACTTTGGTTTGTGCTGTGTGAGCGGGGGAAATGTCCTGATCAGACTTTGGTTTGTGCTGTGTAAGCGGGAGAAATGTCCTGATCAGACTTTGGTTTGTGCTGTGTGAGCGGGGGAAATGTCCTGATCAGACTTTGGTTTGTGCTGTGTAAGCGGGAGAAATGTCCTGATCAGACTTTGGTTTGTGCTGTGTGAGTGGGAGAAATGTCCTGATCAGACTTTGGTTTGTGCTGTGTGAGCGGGGGAAATGTCCTGATCAGACTTTGGTTTGTGCTGTGTAAGTGGGAGAAATGTCCTGATCAGACTTTGGTTTGTGCTGTGTAAGTGGGAGAAATGTCCTGATCAGACTTTGGTTTGTGCTGTGTGAGCGGGGGAAATGTCCTGATCAGACTTTGGTTTGTGCTGTGTAAGCGAGAGAAATGTCCTGATCAGACTTTGGTTTGTGCTGTGTGAGCGGGGGAAATGTCCTGATCAGACTTTGGTTTGTGCTGTGTAAGCGGGAGAAATGTCCTGATCAGACTTTGGTTTGTGCTGTGTGAGTGGGAGAAATGTCCTGATCAGACTTTGGTTTGTGCTGTGTGAGTGGGAGAAATGTCCTGATCAGACTTTGGTTTGTGCTGTGTGAGCGGGGGAAATGTCCTGATCAGACTTTGGTTTGTGCTGTGTGAGTGGGAGAAATGTCCTGATCAGACTTTGGTTTGTGCTGTGTAAGCGGGAGAAATGTCCTGATCAGACTTTGGTTTGTGCTGTGTGAGCGGGGGAAATGTCCTGATCAGACTTTGGTTTGTGCTGTGTAAGCGGGGGAAATGTCCTGATCAGACTTTGGTTTGTGCTGTGTAAGCGGGGGAAATGTCCTGATCAGACTTTGGTTTGTGCTGTGTAAGCGGGAGAAATGTCCTGATCAGACTTTGGTTTGTGCTGTGTAAGCGGGGGAAATGTCCTGATCAGACTTTGGTTTGTGCTGTGTAAGCGGGAGAAATGTCCTGATCAGACTTTGGTTTGTGCTGTGTAAGCGGGGGAAATGTCCTGATCAGACTTTGGTTTGTGCTGTGTAAGCGGGGGAAATGTCCTGATCAGACTTTGGTTTGTGCTGTGTAAGCGGGGGAAATGTCCTGATCAGACTTTGGTTTGTGCTGTGTAAGCGGGGGAAATGTCCTGATCAGACTTTGGTTTGTGCTGTGTAAGCGGGAGAAATGTCCTGATCAGACTTTGGTTTGTGCTGTGTAAGCGGGGGAAATGTCCTGATCAGACTTTGGTTTGTGCTGTGTAAGCGGGGGAAATGTCCTGATCAGACTTTGGTTTGTGCTGTGTGAGCGGGGGAAATGTCCTGATCAGACTTTGGTTTGTGCTGTGTAAGCGGGGGAAATGTCCTGATCAGACTTTGGTTTGTGCTGTGTGAGCGGGGGAAATGTCCTGATCAGACTTTGGTTTGTGCTGTGTGAGTGGGAGAAATGTCCTGATCAGACTTTGGTTTGTGCTGTGTAAGCGGGAGAAATGTCCTGATCAGACTTTGGTTTGTGCTGTGTGAGCGGGGGAAATGTCCTGATCAGACTTTGGTTTGTGCTGTGTAAGCGGGAGAAATGTCCTGATCAGACTTTGGTTTGTGCTGTGTGAGTGGGAGAAATGTCCTGATCAGACTTTGGTTTGTGCTGTGTGAGTGGGAGAAATGTCCTGATCAGACTTTGGTTTGTGCTGTGTGAGTGGGAGAAATGTCCTGATCAGACTTTGGTTTGTGCTGTGTAAGCGGGAGAAATGTCCTGATCAGACTTTGGTTTGTGCCATGAGACTTGGAGGAATATAAGAACCAAAGCTTAGATCAACGTGTGTCACGGTTCATCAACTACATTGATGTGTCACGAGTCAGCGCTGGCCGCTTTAACGAAGGCAGCCCTTTATACCAGTCCTCTTATACCAGTCAGTCTCTCCCTCGTCCGATATCAACACAATGTCCTCTCTCACAACGGTAAAGAATTATATGATAAAAATACATAATATTACCTACAAAATGTACTTAATATTTCTATGGGTGTTATCCTATCCCTTCATCAAAAACCGTTCATAACCTTTAGGTAAAGTGACAACGAGACCAACAAATTAACCACCATACCAAGAAAACTAGTCAACCAACCATTACAATAAAAAACTTAATACCTGTAGGTGGAGGTACAGTTTACATGATTAAGAATAGATGTCTGTGCAGCGGGTGTTGGGGCAGCAATTTTCCCTTTGTTGTCATGCACTGAGCCTGAATCACTTCTGGGCAGATATTCCTGGCCCATCATCAACTTAGATTTCTATGAAAGGTACATGGACCGGCCGGGCCTCCCTGTTAGAGACCAATGCTGACAGATTCAATCCATGAAAACGTTCCTTCAACCCGGTCTTCCATAAATACAGCTTTACTCTGGGAGTTGAGGGAGGCCCTCCATCTCCCTTCGAGTTTACCAGAGTCGGCTTAGCCAGCGGAAAATCATCCATTTTTCTTGCCTGAATAACAGCTGGCTCAGTTCATCTCCTATCAGTGAATAACAATGCCTTATCGACGTATGAGTCGGCCAAACAAGACAAACAGCTATGTTCAAAAATGTCCAATTCTCCAAGCCGTTTGCTCTGATCAATATGTCTCTGGGGAGTTGCGGTTCATCTCCACTCGCCCCTCGTTCTCCGCTCAACATAAATCGTTTAAGAAGCAGTCATAAAACCTCCTTGAAACGTGTGTATTTATGTTAAGAAATGGTGATCGCTCACTTCAAAGTACCATTAACGTACCATACCATAGTGCGTATTCATCTGGCTTTCACATCTTACCAGCTAGAAGTGCGAGTTTTCCACAATGTTTTGGTCATGTATTTTATTAGGCCTTTATTTTATTAATTTATTTTCAACCGATTTAATCTCAAGTATTGGATGATGATTGAAATCACAAAATACGAATGATGGATTATCTAACAAATTGTATGAAAATCTGTATTAAATTTTTACTATCAGCTGCGAAATGTATTATACTTTATCAGTGACTCACACATTGCATTTTTTTTTAAATCCATACCAGCACAGTGCTGTTGACGCCATACCGTTATCGAACCCTCCCCCAGTCAGCATGTAGTATGTAATTGTATCAACACTGAGCCAAGTCATAAAAGTCGGTCTTTCATATAAACCTTTGCATATGGCTTCCTATAAAACTAATCTGATGGATTGAAACCAGGGCCTTCTTATCATTTGTATTCATTTGTTTTATTTTATACTGCGGCTGATTCTTTTTTAACAGCAATTGGTTACTTTGAATTTAAATATGAAATTTAATTAATTTTCTGCATGATAATTAAATATTGTTATTTGTGAGGCACTTGTTTTTTTTTTATTATTTAATACGGAAGATAGTGTGCTTCTTATAAATTTTTTACAAGCTAGATTAGATTCCATATGTATTCATAAAACAGACTAAAGTTAAGATTATATATGACAAACAATAACCCATGAGCCATGACGCTCAGCTGAATCAAAGGAGCTTTGTACAATGGGGAAAAAAGTGCTCAAAAACATGCATTTTGCCAAAACCCCTTAGATAAAAGGTTACAGTGAGCTTATTTTACAAGCAGCTTTTCCCATTTGTGCCTACCTGACTTATTGAGTGTTAAAGTTCTTTTACACAGCTTGCAGAAAATGGGTCAAAGTAACATTTCAGGTTTCCAAGAAGATATTTAGGGACCTCCCTGAAAGTCATGTATGAGGATTTTAGGCCAAATCAATACAATTTGTGTCCCCTTCTAACTCACTTGGTGCTTAAAAACTTGGTGCCTTTTCAAAACAGAAATATATCAACCCCCCCCCCCCCCCCCTTTAGGCTATCCCAAAACATTAGCGGTAAAATATTATTTCTCAAAACAATCCAGATTT
Source organism: Sipunculus nudus (assembly GCA_026874595.1). Lineage (NCBI taxonomy): Eukaryota > Metazoa > Annelida > Sipuncula > Golfingiida > Sipunculidae > Sipunculus > Sipunculus nudus. The sequence goes on from CM049310.1 coordinate 68,482,004, forward strand.
CAGCAGATTAGACCTTGAAGGTCATGGTCAAAGTCACCGCTTGTCAAACTTTGATGATATTTTGACAATATGAACTGGTGTGTCAAATTTAAAGAAAAAATCTCAAGTACTTCCAAAGTAATGGGGGTCTGAGTAAGCCCAGATTTGCATAAATTTGATCTTGAAGATCATGGTCAAGGTCACAGGATTTCGAACACGCCCAAAATTTTGGTAGAAACAATGACAATTTCGAATTTTGGAGGAATATATTGAGCTCCTCAAAAGTTATTGCGTTCACAAGACAATAACGATAATTCGGCTGATTTGGCCGTGAAGATCTTTATCAAGTTCACCAGGTTCAAACTCATCAGAGAACTTGGTAGTAACAATGGTGTACGAAATTTGAAGACAAGATTGGAACTACTACAATAGTTATGGGGTTCATTATAATGGTACCTTTCGGCAGATTTGACGTTGAAGAGTAAAGGTCTAGGTCACCAGGTTTCAAACTCCGATAAAATGTTTGTAGATCCAATGATTGTTTCAATGTTTAGATGAAAATATGCAGCAATTCAAAAGTTGTCTCGTCCACAAGAGAATAACTATAATCCCGCTGATTTAACCTTGAAGATCTTGGTCAAGGTCAGCAGGTTACAAATTCCTCTGAAAACTTGGTAGGAACAATTTGTGTACAAAATTTCAGGACAAAATGTGAAATACTTCAAAATTAACCATGTTCACAATAAAATAACTATAATTCGTCTGAATTGACCTTGATTTTCCTGGTTTAGGTCACCGGGTTTCAAACTTGCCTGAGAACTTGGTAGGAACAATAGGTGTACTAAACTTGAAGAGAAACTGTGGAATATTTCAAAAGTTATGGAGTTCCAAAAATTTCACATTTCTGCAGGTTTGACCTTGAAGATGAAGGTCAAGGTCACGAGTTTTCGAAATCCTCCGAGATAGTGGTAGGAACAATAGGTGTACCAAATTTGAGGACAAAATGTGATATACTTTAAAAGTTATCGCGTTCACAAGACAATAAGAATAATTCGGCTGATCTGACATTAAGGATCCTGGTCAAGGTCATCGGGTTTCGAAATCTTCTGAGAACCTGGTAGATTCAATAGATGTACCAAATTTAAAGATATTAATGTGAAATACTTCAAAAGTTACCGCTTTCATCAGACTATATGTATCATTCGGCTGATGTGACCTTCAAGATGATGGTCATAGCTCGGACAATATGGGTAAGAGGGATCTTATTTCACGTTTCCATAGAGACTTTTCATGGATGTCATATTAGAAGATTCCAGGTCCAGCGGTTACGATTTATGCCCTGTTAACAGATAACAGCTTCTTTGAAGGTATAAAAAATAGAGAAGAAAATTCGTTAAACTTAAAAAAAAGTAATCCAGGTGGCGCCGGGGACTGATGGAACACCCTATGATCAATATTCATGCAAAGAATCATGGTGATCAATGCAGTAGTTATTCAGATACTGAAGTTTTTGTATCAAATGTTTTATTATTCGGGGGGGGGGGGCGGTTGGACTTATGAGACCCATAGCTCGTACAATATGGGTAACAGAGACTTATTTCAGGTTTCATTGGTGATTTTTCGTGGACCTACCTATAAGTCAAGATAGAAGATCTAGGTCCAGTGGTTACGATTTGTGCTCTGTTAACGGAAGGACGGCCGGACAGACGGACGGACGCCAGACAAAGAGTGATTGCAACAGCCCAGATGACTTGCAGTCAGCTTAGCTATAAAAACAAAATTTTCAAAGAATGCCATAATACTTAGGTATGAAATAAAGCTTTAGCATTTTTGGGATCCAATTCTGATAATCATTTGCATGTCTTGAGTTAGGTAACACCATTACTGATTAAAGGCCTAGGCTAAGTAATAACTGGTATGATGCTGGCACGGATCTGCATTAATACGCCAGGGAGATTATAACGTACCTGTACTGATGGTTCACACCACCACCAAGCCGGCCTTGAGTTCAATATAAAGGACTAGCTGTCTTTGATTAAAATGTCGAGTTGGAGTTTTGAAAACGCACGCAAGCAGACACTACGGCATGCAAGGACTCAATGAACCTCTGAGTTGGTGGGTCGGCCCTGTCGAGCTCCCCTATAATCGGAACTGAGGCGTGTTACTTAATAAGGAAAGCCAAGTATCCGGAGAACAGGTGGAACTGTTTGTAAGAAAATGAAGCCCCTACTAGGACCAGCCGCCGACCAGCATGTGTAATATTGCTCAGTACCAACTTACGTACATCACAAACATATCAGCCCTCCAGACAGCTTCTCGTGAAACGGTTAGTGTATAACATTAATTGCGGGGGGGGGGGGGGTAATATATAATATCTGGGTATTCCCGCTTTTGTATTACCGAAGCCTAAATCAGAGGGACGGATGATGATAATGATGATCATGATGATGAAGATACATGACCTACATCAATATATGTCCACCATCTTCTTTTTTATAATTTTTATTTCGGAATGATTGCATGGACGACACGATACACACCTGCCAGGTGTATATTTCTATGACTCTTTTGCCTTGCGGTGATGGTGCAGCTCTCTAAGACTCTTGGCTTGCATGAAGACAGAATAAGTACACATTTAGAGGCTCACACCATTATGCTGCATGCAACCCTTTCTTTTTAAAGGATAGGTTTAGGCCTGTTGGTATCACTTACTATTATTAGAAAGAAGACTTTTGGGCGAGATTTCACCATTATGTCACTCAGGTTCGAACCATGAACCTACAACTCTAACTGCGGGGTCCAACGCTAACACTAGGATACGTCCAACCCCTGTATTTGCCACCGTTGTACTGTAGTGACAATGCATGACCGAATCAGCACATTTGTAAATATTTGTGCAGTTTGCAGGTTGTTGTAGATACCTTTTACAGTTAACATGGTACTTTAGTAATATGGTAGCGATCCTTACCAATAACATGACACTGACTTTGCATTTCCTGTCTAAAATTACTTCATTAACTTACATAATATACACTTCTTATGAATGTAATGCTTTCACGTATTATTAGAAATAAGAAATATTTACTACATTCATTTGAAATCATTTATCACCATGTGCACATAATAAAAATTGTAGATCGGTCTGATCCTTGCACATAAGATAAATATATGTATGTCTGGAATTTGAGAGTGTATAATTTTTGTACCTTATGGTGTGAATACACCTTTCTATCTTGCGTATTTCTTTTCCATTATCTTAGAATACATCCATGAAAGATCAGCTAGCTTGAACACTGGCAGCAGCGACTCCTGAAGTTTGATACATTTGGTAAATATTTCTAATATTAGTATATGCATGTGCTGCATTTATTTGAAAATGGGCAAGACGTTAGCAAATGAAAGGATTTTGTTGACACCAACACATCAACTATATAATCACGAAGCTATTATAACTAAACAATTCTAAATCTCAAAAATAGCATCTCAACAACCGTGACATTTTACTGACACTTGATTCTTTTGTAGGATCATTCATTCTGAATCTACATCATCACCACATCACAAAATTATAGAAATCTATAAAAGGTAACTACATACGTGTCGTGCATTCATCACCATAGTACAACGTTAACATACAGAAACATGTTGTGCGCCTCTATATATCTATATATTGCTTTCATTTCCACATACAGCCTAAAAACTGCATCAACACCTCATGACAAAAGCAGCATAGAATCTATACAGCAAATATGTGTGAGCTTCTAAATATGTGCGTATCCTGTCATGCTCGCATATAGTCTAAATAAATAATGAACACGTCTTTCCGTAGAAACAGACATGGTGTTAAAAAATTGTAACAAGTATACATGCATATTCAGCATAACTATTTCCCAGTTGCACTAACAAAGACTCACATGAATATAACGTTGATCGTAAAATTTATATTCACATTTATACATTTTAAAAAAAATATTAATTTATTATTCTTCACGGATATATCAATCTTCTAATTTAATACCACACAGGATAGCTTAGTTTCTTTCATCAACCTATCTCTACGAAGTAGTTCATACATTCGTTAGCATACAAATAATGGGAAATCTAGAGGAAAAAGTCAGAAATATTAATATAATAAAACCTAGCTCAGCAAATGACACTTTCATTTTAAAGTCGAGTGTTAAAAAATGTTTACCATGTTTTACCGTTGGATGTGCTGATGAAAAAGACATTTTAGCGAAATTTCAATTTAACTACAGAAGGCATTGAATCTACACAGCTGACAGGTGTGAGCTTCTTCAATGTCTCACATATGTCGCATTTAGTCTGATATGCAAGATAAACTTTATTTTACATGGATTGCTTAATTTATTTTATTATTTTATGTATATATTATATATACATTTATACATATATTATTTGATTGATAGTACATTAAGTTATAATTTCTAATACAGGTCACTCTCCAGTGCTCGCATGGTGGCGCTTGGTAGGGATGGGTGAACTCAGAGGACACTGAGAAAACCACCGACCTTGGACGGGTCACTACAACCTACTTTCGTTGCAATAATGATGATCAAACTTCGGCACCAGTGGAGATAGCCGAGCGTTTTACCACTCGACTACCATTACAATGAAACAAGCAAAGGGCATTAACTTAAAAATTAACATGTATATTAAATTTCAACATAGTTCGATTTTGGCCTTTGACATTTCCCAATTGCATCAAAAATGGTTTACATGAAAGTTAAGTTGATCATAAATCTAATTACATGAATTGAGTTTATAATATCCTAATATAATTATCAAGTTCCTTATTCTATTTCAGATTTTGACAGATAAGTTTCTTGCAACCATCACCTCTTCAAAGTAAAAACACTTGTTAGTTTGCAATTAAAGGGAAATTAAAAGGAATAAGAAATATTGTATTAAAAACTGTTCTCCAATTCAAGCATCCAAATGCATGACAAAACAGACAAATCTAGTCCAGCAATTGACACTTTCATTTGATTTCAATCTCAAAGTATGTGCCAATTGTGAAAAACTCAACAAATAATTTTTACTCTTCGATGTGCAAATTAGTACAATGTCAATTCCAACACAATCAGAATTAATTCACAGAGTCATTATACAGACTTGAAACCCTTATAAGTGAATTTCTCGACACCAAAATCATAGAAACCAGGAGTTTCTATACATGCTATGATAAATATATCGGATATATTGATATTTTATGATCCCGCGGCCATATTGACCGCCATCTTGGATTTGACCAACGTCGCATTAGGGCGAATTACGCTTGGACCCATATCTGAAAAAAATAAGTATGGTCAGGACGACTATTATGCTAAGTTTCATGCTTCTTTCAGCTTGACTATACTGGCTCATTACTGGCCAAGAAAGGCGTATAGATAAGACTTACATATACCAATAAACCTTCTGACTGATGTTTATATATATATATATTTATATATATATATATATAAATATATATATATCTATATATATAACGATGAAGAAAAACAACACTGTAAATTCACTACAGACTGTTACACGGGATGCGATCTGTTCTTCAGGTAAATTTTTTAATAATGCTAACGGCATGGTTTTAAAATCCGAGTCTTTACGAGATTATGCTTTGTGCGTATCGGGGAGAGCTTGTCTCTAGTATAATTGAAAGCAGAGTTTAATAGAAACAATTATAGCAATAGTTCATCTGTTATAGAACCTAAACTTTAAATACTTGCTATTGTAATACAGAACATTGATAGTATTTCTCTTTAAGTTGTAGAGAAAACATGAGGAGCAGCTATAGAAGACACCAGTTAAACCAGAGACAACATAAAGTCAAACCAGCCCATTAAGCAGCTGTTTGTACAGTTATCCTGATAGTACTCGCCAACTGATAAGGTCCAAGCCTGTCCACCTTTGTAGCAGGCTCTCTTCATCCTTCCTCAATCACCTGTCCACCTTTGTAGCAGGCTCTCTTCATCCTTCCACAATAACGTGTCGACCTTTGAAGCAGGCTCTGTTCATCCTTCCTTAACAACCTGTCCACCTTTGTAGCAGGCTCTCCTTATCCTTCCTCAGTCACCTGTCCACCTTTGTAGCAGGCTCTCTTCATCCTTCCTCAGTAACCTGTTCACCTTTGAAGCAGGTTCTCTTCAACCTTTCTTAACAACCTGTTTGAAACTGGCTCTCTTCAACCTTCCTAAACAACCTGTCAACCTTTGTAGCACGCCTTCTTCAACCTTCATAATTAACCTGTTAACCTTTGTAGCAGGCTCTCTTCATCCTTCCTCAATAACCTGTCCACCTTTGTAGCAGGCTCTCTTCATCCTTCCACAATAACGTGTCGACCTTTGAAGCAGGCTCTGTTCATCCTTCCTTTACAACCTGTCCACCTTTGTAGCAGGCTCTCCTTATCCTTCCTCAGTCACCTGTCCACCTTTGTAGCAGGCTCTCTTCATCCTTCCTCAGTAACCTGTTCACCTTTGAAGCAGGTTCTCTTCAACCTTTCTTAACAACCTGTTTGAAGCTGGCTCTCTTCAACCTTCCTAAACAACCTGTCAACCTTTGTAGCACGCCTTCTTCAACCTTCATAATTAACCTGTTAACCTTTGTAGCAGGCTCTCTTCATCCTTCCTCAATAACCTGTCCACCTTTGAAGCAGGTTCTCTTCAACCTTTCTAAACAACCTGTCAACCTTTGTAGCACGCCTTCTTCAACCTTTATTAATAACCTGTTAACCTTTGTAGCAGGCTCTCTTCATCCTTCCTCGATAACCTGTCCACCTTTGAAGAAGGTTCTCTTCAACCTTTCTAAACAACCTGTCAACCTTTGTAGCACGCCTTCTTCAACCTTTATTAATAACCTGTTAACCTTTGTAGCAGGCTCTCTTCATCCTTCCTCAATAACCTGTCCACCTTTGAAGCTGGCTCTCTTCAACCTTTCTAAACAACCTGTCAACCTTTGTAGCACGCCTTCTTCAACCTTTATTAATAACCTGTTAACCTTTGTAGCAGGCTCTCTTCATCCTTCCTCAATAACCTGTCCACCTTTGAAGCAGGCTCTCTTTATCCTTCCTAAATAACCTGTCCACCTTTGTAGCAGGCGTTCTTCAACCTTCCTAAATAACCTGTCCACCTTTATAGCAGGCGCTCTACAACCTTCCTAAATAACCTGTCCACCTTTGTAACACGCTCTCTTCAACCTTCATAAATAACCTGTCCACCTTTGTAGCAGCCGCTCTTCAACCTTCCTAAAAAACCTGTCCGCCTTTGTAGCAGGCACTCTACAATCTTCCTAAATAACCTGTTAACCTTTGTAGCACGCTCTCTTCCACCTTCCTAAATAACCTGTCAACCTTTGTAGCAGGCGCTCTTCAACCTTCCTAAATAACCTGTTAACCTTTGTAGCAGGCTCTCTTCATCCTTCCTCGATAACCTGTCCACCTTTGTAGCAGGCTCTCTTCATCCTTCCACAATAACCTGTCGACCTTTGAAGCAGGCTCTGTTCATCCTTCCTTAACAACCTGTCCACCTTTGTAGCAGGCTCTCTTCAACCTTCCAAAATAACCTGTCCACTTTTTTAGCAGGCTCTCGTCAACCTTTATCCATTGAGAAAAATAAAGGGTACGGTGAACTGGTAAGTGACATTGATCCCCTCATTGTGCTTCCCGCCTGAAAAATCTATCACATCACTCATACCAAAGGGATCTGCTGCCATTCATAAGTCTCTTGTTTCCCGCTTGGAAACTGTACCTGACATCTGCGTCACTGTGAACATTTGGATCAGCTGACAGATTCGGTCATACATTTGCATTACTGCGCACTTCATTACCAATTTGAAACTACAGCAGGCGATGCATGCATGCAAACGCTTGAAGGGACGACATACAGCAGCCAACATCATTGCCCAATATGATGAGGGGCTCAGTGCCTTTAACCTAAACAACAAAGTAATCCACATCATCACAGAAAATGCCACCAGTATTATAAAAGCATTCCGACTTTCTGGGTTGGTGGGCCCACTAACTGAAAGTGACAGCGAATACAGTGACACTGAGGAGCCGCTGGATACTTGTGCCGGTGAATGCGATACTGAGGATTGTGATACTTTTTATGAACCTCCCTCAGCATGATGGGATGATACTTCTCAACTGGTAATAAAGGATGCTATGACAGAAACAGGATCCCTCGGCACAGTTATTAGTAAAGTCTGTAGCATGTTATTTTTAACAAGGGAATCTACAATTAGTTCGGAAATCCTTGACCCCTTCATAATCTACAAACATCAAACTCTACCCGAATGAACCCTTAGCTGTCCATGATCCGTTCAATTCTTCGAATCGCCCAAGACACCCTAGTTCAATACGACACAACTTCCAAGTTATCAACCAATGACCGCACCCTGCTTAGTGAACTGTGTAATATTCTTAGTCCATTCCAAGTTGCAACTGACCTTACCCGAGGCGAAAAAATTGTGACAGGCAGTTTAGTCATCCCCAGTATCTGAGGACCGAAAGCTCAGTCATCCCCAGTATCTGAGGACCGAAAGCTCAGCTCCAAGAAATCAGAGTCAAGTACAGCAGAAAGGTGGTAAACACGCCAAAGAAATCTGTTGATGCCACCTCAGTGTATATGAGAACACAACCTCCTTCTGCCTGGCTGCTACACAGGATCCCCGCATTAAGGTTGGCCTGGTGTAGCTCCAACCTTGAGGCTGATCAGCAGCGAGTGTCTTTCCAAACTGCTGCCGAGAGAGTGTCTGGCGCTTTTACAGTGTTATCGATGGAAAGTTCCTCATCTTCCCAACCATCCAAGCGGTGTAAACTGTCCAACTGTTTTAAGGACATGCACTTTCGTCTCCAGCAGTTACACCCTCCAGTGTCACAACCATGTGCTCCAGAATCAGAGGATCCTCTGCATTACTGGCAAGCAGCATGCCCACACTAGCAAGACTAGCTGCCAAGTATTTGACCATCCCTGCCACCTCTACCCCAGTCGAAAAAAATACGAGGTAATTTACAATGACAACTGATTAAAATACCAGGTCATTTACCATGATGACTGAGAGAAATACCAGGTCATTTACAATGATGACTGAGAGAAATACCAGGTCATTTACAATGATGACTGAGAGAAATACCAGGTCATTTACAATGATGACTGAGAGAAACAAAAGGTAATTTACCATGATGACTGAGAGAAATACCAGGTTCCTTGCCAAGACGACAGAGTAATACCAGTTAATATTTGATAATAATTGTTTTAAACCTGAAGCACATAGTCAACTTGCTTAGAGCTCAGTGACTCCGGATCCTCCAGGCCTTGACATAATCATTACAGCTGTCAGTTGTGTCTCATTAATACGCATGAATGGGATAATTTGATTACTGGTCATTGTACCTGGCCCGGTGGGATCAGCAGAGAGGATGGTTCAACAAAGCCGAACGGGAGTACTAGAGAAGCACGTGCTTGGCGACGTGTAAATCCGAGACTAACGGCCTCTCTGTACCTGTTCGGTTCATGTACCGCTAATCAATACACTTTTGTGATCATCTTCTCATCTGGCCTTCTACAAGAGTCCTGCCATGACAAAGACCAAATAAAGAAATAACCTCGAAGGAATATCTTTTGTTAATCGAGAACAACAAGTGGTCTCAACAGGTAGCCGTGTTGACTGTCATGTCGGATTTAAGCCGATCCCTCTTGTTCACCTGGTTCAATTAATAACATCATACATCGGCCACATTTCAGTTATCTTTTAATGACTCTTTATGCGTCTGTTATGTATGACATTTACCCTTAGTTATGAAATGATTTTTAGAAGCCATCAGCTCAAGAACCGTGTCATTAAAATTTCCAGGTTCAGGATGAAAGGACGGCGGAGGAAAGGATATCTCGTCTTTGTATGCCTCAGGATACAGCATCGTATTAAGATTTGTACTTCGACATCGCAAAACTGGATACTCTATGAATGTAAATCGGTGAATTAGTTTTTCTTTTTCTTTTCGCAGAGAGCTTAATAATTAGATTTGTATAAAAATTTTATTCAAAGATTCATAGTTTGTTCTGGTTATGCTGATATTAAAAGCTGATATAAAATCTATAGTTGGGTCTTTTATTTTAACTCCCATGAGCGACAAGTGGTGGGTTCGCCCCCTGAACTCACCGCCTCACAAGCTGACACTCCTGGCCAAAGTTATTCCCTCAAGGACATGCCCTCCCACCCAAAACTACATGGGTACTGGTCATTGGTGACAACCAAATGTAGAACGAAAATATCTAGCGCCTACTATAGCTGCTTAAGTTGAGAAAGCTTAGAAAAATACAAGAAACAGAAAAACCGGGCCCGAAGGCAAAGTGATATTTTTTTTATACAATGGAGACACTTTAAAAAGTTCAAGGCCAAAGGTAGCATTCCTCCGGCTACCGCGTGATTAATAATGTCTTACCTGCGTGGCACGTAATTCGTATGAGGCAAATAATCCAAAATATACGGTTCATAACGACTGCAATATATTTGTCAGTGCAGAAGATGACATCAGTCAATGCGACGTCTACGTCATTCACCTTTGTGACGTCATTATTGCATAGTAAAGAGCTGTCACAAGGAAGACCTGTGCAGGAGCGTTTAAGGGGCTCATTATAATAATCAGGTCAAAAGAGCGGGGCTTAAGGGCTCTGGTGGAGAGATGGTGAGGTATTTAAACTGTTCTTGCTTTTATCGTCTCACAATTAATTGGCGCACTAATTACTTTGGCTTGATTAAACACTAATGAAATACCAATAAGCTGCCGGCGATTAAATTTATCAGAGAAAGATAGTCTTAATCTGGTATGTTTTATTCTGGACTCCTTCAGATATTCAGGAAATGAATTAAGCTCACCTGATAATCCATAAAAATGAAAGTACGCTTTCTGTTGCTAGAATATGTTAATGTAGTTCAGCTGGGACAAATGTCACAATAAGGATTAAAAAAAAAAAATAAAGAAAAATAAATATTTATTGTATTTCTGTCTGATTACTTTCGTAGCGTCACGACGGTAAGATATATGAGAGCTGTGCTTGTTTTAAAGTGTGTATAAATCACGGGACACATGAACCGGGTTCACTGTCTGTATCATACATTGCGGCCGGCATTTTTACCACGCCCACTGGTGTTTCCTGGTCTGACGTTGTTACATCCGGGAACAATAACAATGATATGTAGTGAAATTTCCGTCTCCTCGACCAGAGCATTTAGAAACATAGATAACCCTGATGATAAACCGAATGATGCCATGTTTGTCTGACATTTCTTTAAATTAGACCATGCATTATTGGTTGTGTTATTTGTCAGTTTACTTTTCAAATCACCACGTCTTTATAAGGATTTGTCGGTTTTAATTTACCGATAAACTTGACCCTAAAGCAGGCCCCTGCAGCCCCGAAATCCCTGTATATGGTGTAAAGGGCGAAGTCAGAGTTATTTTTGGCCACTCCGGGGCGCAGAACACTATATGAATGGATGAACATTAAAGCGTGGCATGCGGTCACGGTACTTGTTGAGATTTACCGACTTCATCCGCTAGCCCAGTGTCAGTCAAGGAATATACGAAGCTAGTTAGGCCTGATTGAGGAGGCAAATAGGCACGAGTTAGTCCTCACGGCCCGCCCGGGACAACTAACGGCACAATAATTATCACTGGCTTGTATATGGAGACACGCCAAAGATTTGAGAGTATTATGTGCTAAGCTTAAACTGAACGCGTTTCTGTTAAATACTGAACTCTATTACTTTGACCGATGACGTGTCAGGTATGGGCGCGGAGAAATCGGTTAGCAAATATCACATATAACGGCATTGGTTGTAAACAAGTAAAAGACAGTTTTAAGGCGTAGTGGCTAAAGTTGGGAGAACAGCCGATGGTAGCAATGAAAAAAATAGAACACTGACTAAAAACTAAAAACAGGTCTTGCTTTTCCACGTTTAACTGAAAATCTGACTCCCAGTCTGCACTATGCCGGTCTTATCCACTCACAGGAACGATTCCTCCGCTTTCAGACTCAAACAAACATAAATCATCCATACAGTTCAAGCCTAGGGGTACACCACACTATAGGTACGAGACGTCTGCATATCTACATATGCACATCTTGCAATGAACCGCAATGAAAGTGAGTAGTGAATTTCCCCTATAGTGTCGCGTAGGTAATTCCAAAATTTCCAATTAACATATTCATATCCCATTTTGGGCGATCCATATATTCTAGTATTCATTCCTGTATATGACCAGTCACTTGTTATGACATGTCAATGGTCATTCAAACAATATCAGGATTCTTTCGGAGACATATTATTTAAGACTAAAACTTCTTCCTGAGAAAAACCTGACATTATATTGACACAGCGCTTTTTTATATTCTCTAGACCTACTGCTATTATAATACATAATTAGGAAGTACATGCACGTGGTGCCAAGGTGGTGGTTTACTTCCCGTTGTACTCCTATCTGATTCCCACAGACGTCACGTGAAATGGATACACATATCATTGCTTCATCCATCAGATATCATAGTCAAAATATACGACCCTTTCGTTTCACAATAATCCAATGATCATATTATACACTGTATAAAAACGTATATATATATTTACATAAACATATATATATATATATATATATATATATATATATATTAAAATTTATTATTAAAAAATTTAAACGCATCACCACATTTCGGTGACGATATTTGCGTTAAATGAGTAGAATGGGTAGACCAAGGAACAAATCAATGTATAAATATCGTTTTGAGCTAAGTTAAATTGGGATCGTCAAGCGCAAGAAAGCATGCTGTCATAGTATTGCAGAGGATTGGGATTTATATATATATATGTGTGTGTGTGTGTGTGTGTGCGCGCGTGTGTGTGTGTGTATTTATCTTATTTATTTGCTTTTTCAGCATGTCAATATGCGCCCAGTACTGTCATGTATGATAACCGCTGTACGCAACGTAGTTGATCATCGGCATCAATATGAGGATATGTCAGTAAAGGAAAACAGAATAAACTTAGTGGACTTGTCTAGATCTACCACAGTGAGGATTAAATCAGCTACTAAGATAGGGTTTTAAAAAAACAGATGCATGCCAAAGCTCTGCGGTGAAAAGACTTGTAGGTTTCTTAGGTTATACGCTTTCGGGTGGTAAGCTCTGTAAGAAAGCTCGCTTTCCAAGGTGCTGTTATGTTAGAAACAATATAGTAAACTTGCAGGACCACAGTCGCCAAAGCACACACGAGAATGGCGCTTGTGGGTGGGGGCAATTTCCTCCCCTCAACACGAGTGTCCTCAAGCTATTTTCAAATTACTGGGAAGAAACTGTCTGACAATAACACCTTATGTGAAACATGCTGACGGAATAATTATTGTGGATCTTAATATTACATATTGGAGATCTGAGATATATAATTGCCCGCTTATAACAGAATTAATAAGGGTTTGCTTAGGTGAACAACATGTGAAAAATAATTATCCACTGAAAATAAGCTCAAGTCGAACAAAATGTGAAAAATTATAATTTACTGAAAATGAGCTCAAGGTGAACAACATGGGAAAATGATTATCTACCGAAAATAAGCTTAAACAGAACCACAAGTGTTAATAAATACCAAGAATTTACCTGTTTTGAATTATTTATTTGGAAATTCTTATTATTTCTTCTTCTTCTTCTATTTATTTTTAATATTTTTATTGTAGTAATAGTAGCAGTAGTAAACACGTGACTATTTACTACAGAGTAATCAATGGCAACACAATCTTACATTTTTACATTCATACATCCGGGTTTTTTTTAATATAAACCCCGTTATATGCGGAACAACACATGGGTGCTGTAATCAGACCATAGAAAGTCACACTCAGACCACTACATCTCACATTAATACATAATCGGAAAATTATCATCATTTATACGATTTAAGGTCCTAAAAAACGTAAAGTGAAGACTAAACTATTTTTATAGATTTTTTTATGTTTTAAGAATATTCATGATGTGTACTATTAGATTTCTTGGTGAAACATAAACAAAATCGTTTGATAGCGTGAATATGTTCCGGGTTGTATCTCTGAAAGCAACAGTTAAAGCTACAAAATATAACAAATGGGTCAATTTATTAATTTGTTTTGTTAAGGAATCTTCCTGCCTCAAATTTCCCTAAATTAAAAAAAATGTAAAATTAAAAAAAATGTGACCCTCCTGGTTATAAGCATATTTATCTGTATGCACAGACGTGAGTAATATATGTTTTTGCAGATACAGTTTTTACTTTTGAGATTGAGACTGAAGCTGAGATTCAAGACTCATCTGGGAGTCTTGAGTTTCCACTGGCGTATGCTCTTAGCTGTAACTTAGATGCATGGTTGTAAAGCATATAACATATATGTTTGACATTTAAAACATTTTTGCCGTAATCCGCCCCTCAGCAACTATTCAGAACAAGAGTTAAACAAACGTTTGGCCATAAATAAATTTAAATTATATGAAATTAACATGGACGATCATTTCTGCCGAGGAACAATGAAATTTGGGTGGATAATGTTTTCTGCATACACCGTGTGGATGTTTTAAAGGTCAACTGAAGGAGTTTGTATGACTGATAATTTAACATTAATCAATTGCAATATCTGCCATTGAATTGATTAGTCTGCCTACCTTAATTACAAATCCTAAACAATTACAATAAATGATGTCCTCGGTTGGGATTAGACCCATTCATATCTTTGCATGGTTTGTACATCTGATTGACGTCATGCTTAGAACTTATAACAGCTAACATAAAACTCGTTTACGTCACTTAAACAGATTCTAATGCCAGACAGGCGTAGCTTGGCCATCAAAAGGAACTTATTTTTTCATAGTAATTTCAGGAAAAATAAAATCCTTTGGTTTTGTAATAACTGATTATCCCGTGTAACATCATTTCTTCTCCGTGTGCCCGTGACATGATGTAATTCCCCGTGGCAAACCGATATTGATTAGGTTTTCACACGACATGAAAAAGCCAAGCCATTATGTTTTCAAAGCAACATTTGAAAGGATAATTACTTCAATGTGAGTTTCTCATTAACATGCTGTTTTACTTTTCAATTAAATGTTTGTTTTACTTTTAGCTTTTCAACTGGAAGTTGCCAGTGGTTATGTATTTCTAATCTTCACAGAAACTGTTTATCACAATTGTCCTATCGGCAATGAACCTCAGCTGAATTGGAGGCAAAAGGATAGGCCAGTGCACCTAAATATAGGTCACAGTGAGCTAGTTTTCAGCTTGGCTGACTGAAAGTCATCTCGATCACTCTTTGTCCGCCGTGCCGTCTGGTCGTCTATTAAATGGGCACAAATCGTAAACACTGGACCCAAAAACTTCCAACTACAAGTCCATTAAACATCTCCTCGGAAACTAGAAATAAGGTCACTGTGACCTATATCCTCCGGGCTATGGGGTTCGAAAGTACCCCAACGTAGAATTAAAAAATTGATACAAAAGCTCCAATATCTGAATAATTAATGCATTGATTGCCATCATTGTTTCCATGCATATTGATCATGGAGTGTTCCATCATTTCCTTAAAACTGATGACGCTACCTGTTTTTTTTATACTTTTACGCATTCTTTTCTCTTTTTTGAGACCTTTAGATGAAGCAGTCCGTCCGTTAAAAGGGCACCAACCGTAACCGTTCTAACCGAAACTTCTAACTCTACATCCAGCGGGGTCCTAAGCAAATCGTCTTTGAAAACTAGAATTAGATCATGGTCAAAAATATTTTGCAAATACGGACCGAAAACCTTATTTTGAGCACGAAATGAGTCAGACTGGTCACAAATTGTATTCTCTAGCCCTAGAACCTTCTAACGTTAAATCCAGGGAAGTATTGGGCAAATCTCCATGGAACCCTCAAAATATAGGTCATGGTGACCTATATTCTGTTAGCTACTGGCCAAAAACATGATTTAAATCACCCAGAAAGTCAGACAGACAAAAAAACTTTACTGTTGCCCATAGAAATTTCTTACTTGGCATCCTATTAGGTCCTTGAAGAGACTCTCAGGACAACAGAAATTTGGTCACTGTGACCTATATTCTCTGGGTAACGGGGCCTGTTATTACACCCCAAAATAATCAAAACTCTGGTATAAAAGCTCCAGTATCTGAATAACTAAAGCACTGATTGCCATGATTATTTCCGTGCATATTGATCATGAAGTATTTCTTCAGTTCCTGAAGACTGGTGGTAAAACTCATTTTTTTAATTTTTATTTTGAGACCTTCGAAACAACCAGTTTGGCGTTAACAGGACACAAACCATAGCCATTAGACCTCGATTCTTTAATTGTACATCTAGGGAGGTCCTAGGCATATCTCCTTGGAAACCTGAAATAAGGTCATGACCTATATTTTGCAAACTACGGGCGGAAACAGAATTTTGTGCAACTAGTGAGTCAGACGGTCACAGCTTGTATCCATATGACCTAGAATCTTTTAACATGACATTCAGGGAGGTCCTGGGTAAACCTTTGCGAAAACCTGAAATTAGGTCACGGGGACCTACCTCTATTTGCAATATATGTGAAAGAACATGATGTGATAACCCTATAAATCAGATTTGCATGATTGGTTACAGTTTGACCTAGAAACTTCTAATTTGATAAAGATCCGGATAGGTTCCTGTAAAAATTCCTTGGAATCCTTAAATGTCACAGTGACACGTGTTCTGTGAGCTGTGTGAAAGAACATGGTTTTAGCACTCTATTAATTAGATGGGCACAAATTGTAGCAGTTGGATGTAGAAACCTCTAACTTAGCATCTAGGGAGTTCCTAGTAAAATCTTCTTTGAAAGCCTCGATAATGTCACTGTGACCTATTTTTTTTTTATTATTTTTTCTATTATGAGCACTCCAGAAGTCATTGATGTCTTTGTTCAAGGTTCCTTACCAAATATTGTTCAACAGATCTTAACATCAATAACTAAGGCCTGCGTCACCTGTTTGTCAAATTCAGCTGAGCCCAATGGGCCATGGCTTATTTAATCTCTCAGTAAATCTCGATTTCCCAGGTCTTACAGTTGCGACTGATGCTGGATTGTCTATGAAAAGGGGAAGCTTCAATGTGACATTTCGGACACAAGCAGGAATATGTTTTTATTATATTGCTATGTATTATTCATTTACACTTTACTTTTAACGTAATTATTACTTGTATATATTTACGCAAACATGCACAGTATATTTTAACCATGCAGCAATTGTTTGTATTTGTTTGTATATATGTAAAATATGTGTTTTATAATCAATATACCTTATGTAATGCTTGTATATTATGCACACTGCATTATTACCAGAAGTATTACCTGTACTTTATGTGTATATATGTACACTGGGTAGTTATCAAGATATTCATTGTTTTTTTTTTTGAACATTGGGTACTACCAACAGCAATTTTCCTCGTTTTGTGTGTATATCATGTGAACAATATACCATTTTCTGCAATTTTCCTTGTAATGTGTGCTTATTGTGAACACTGTGTATTAATACAAGTAGTATTCTTTATACGCCCATTTAGTACATGCATGTAATTTGTATTGTGTATGATTCGGTTGTGATGTTCTTGAGAATTTGTTCACTGACGTATACTAATGATTTTTTTTTCTTTTTACTTCTCTTATTATTTGAATTCTAATAAGCAATATTATATTATTTTACAAGCTAACCGTTATATATGTATAATATATATATATATATATATATATATATATATATATATATATATATATTTATTTACATTGACATGTTTCATTCTGCAAGCATAAATATTATTGGTATATATTTACATACATCAGAGAGTAAAGGGTTATTAATTTGATGTAATACTTAGATACCATGACAATAACCACCGAGCTCCGGGATAAATCCCGCTAACAGTGAAGGTTCTGTTGGTAGGCGTCTGTGGTTTTGGGTTGAATGGTTCATGTCAGATGTCCCGTGTTCATAACCTACCACACACGCGTCATTACCAGACGTATGATTGGGTACATGTTATAAGCTTCGTTAATGACGACAAATCATAAATGTTCATCAGCTGGTTAAGGTCATCGAGCGCTCCTCATGACTGTTTATCTGATCAAATTTATCATAACGTTGGCATCCGGATCGTAATACGTGAATTTGTCAATACATGTGCGGATTTACCATTTCCCTTAGTAAACATGTATGGTCCTTCATATTTTTACTAGAGACCTGAATGATAAATGATGCAAAGTGACACGCAAGCACGGGTTTATATATAAATCATCACATAAATAAAGCTTGCACGGTTGAGCACTTAGATGATAAGATTCACGTGTAGGTGTGGACAATTTACATCTGGTATGAATTTTAATGCACTAGGATCTTGTACACACGAATGCACTGTATCAAAGCAAGAGAGATACTAGTTTATTGTATTCAAATAGAAATAGAATGGAGAGATAATAAAGTTAACGGGGGAGGAAGGCTGACGCAGCCCTGCATTATGTAGAGCAAGGTAAACGTGCCTCTGTAGCTTGTCGTAAGAACCTTCAGATGTTGTGCAATCTGTGACACTGTATCTTAGCGTCATATTATCATGACCATCGTAACATCTACACGACAGGAAGACCGGTCTGAAAACAAACATGACTGGAGAGGGTTAACTTCCAACCCGAGACTCCTCCAAGTGACAATAACACAGTTTTATATTGCTTTCACCTTGCAGTGTATATTCTTATGGGGACTCCATTCACACAAACACACACACACGCGCAGGTTATCCTACCTGTCAGGTGAATCGTCTGGGTTGGACCTGGTTGCCCTTAGTGGCTGCTTGAAGTAGCTGGGAGGGGGTGGGGTTAAGTAGCCGGGGCTAAGACACAAGCCAGGGCTAAGATCTCGTCTCTTCTTTTTCTTTTTCTTTTTGGAGGAAAAAGCTCTTCTGAGAAAACCGACGGCTTCCTTTGGAGGTTCCTCGTCTGAATTGTAAGCATTTAGATCGTTCATGGAACGATGAGAGTTGATAGTCAGCACTGGACTGGGCGGGCTCAACTGCATGGCGCCCTGTATTTGTAGTGAAGTGTCCGCGGATATCCTCGCTGTCACTTGTGATAGATAAACCAACCTGTGAACACTGAGGCTTTGTATATTTGCGGTTTGGTGTGACTCCAAGCCGGCTTTAGTTCGGCTCCCCTGGTCCGTGTTGATCAGCCTGTGCGTCTTCCTCGTACAGCCAATACAGACTGAGCCGCGCGCACTGCATACAGAGAACAGATCAATGAGAGCTTGTCTAAAGACTCCACAGCTACTAGAGTGGATGGGCAGTATGACAATGCCGTACCACGTGCTGCCCTGCCAGACCTACTTCCAGCACCAGACAAGTGGAACGATCGGCTTCATCGACCCAGTCACTTGACCCGTCCAACTTACTTCTTTCATGGAATAATAATCAAGCTATTTAGCACATGTCCACCAGGGGACGCTTGTGATACCGGGTTTATTTTTAACGATGCCCCTCTTCGCGGTATAACGTTCGCTCTGTCACCTGTGTACTACCGTGTAGCAGCCCCTGCCGCGATTAGACCTGGTCAATGGAGTGGTTTTTATTAAACCCCAGTGTCTTTGCTCAAAGAATTTCATTGCTGGAGCAATATTCCACATAGTAACTGTAAACAAGCTATGACTGGTCCTATCTTAAAATGCCCGAGTTTTTTTGGAAATCAAATTATTCTCATGTATTAATATATTTCAAAGGCGAAGAAAAGTATCTTACAGGTCAGCACTTCCATTTTCCTCCATCTTGTAAACAGAAATAAAAAAAAAAACTTGAAATATTGTCTGTGTCATGACGCAGGTAATGACGCCACTAAGGACAGAGAGACCGCTACACGCAAAACACGGCCTCTCTTTGAAAATGATGAACGGTTATCACAAAGCCAGGAGGATTGTCGCACAGTCAGTACACAACCATGTGACGTATGAAGCGCTTCTTAAGTTCTCTTCCTCCTTACAGAAAAGAAGGTTTCCACATAACTCGGCTCCTGCATGATTTGCCAAGCCCGGAGAGCCTGGTTGCATGGTTGATTAAAAAGAGCAACCATTGTGGGCATTTTCTCGCCGAGGGAATGTTATTAGGGCGCCTCCATCAGAGTTTTCTTTTCTGTAGTGGTTTTATTTGTCATTTGAAGGATTCGCTGAGTGTAAAATGTCTCCTGAAGCACGACTTGATTTCGTATTTTCAGGACGCTTTCAGCGAGCTGTTATTGCTTTATGCTATATGCGATGAATCCAAACTTGGCCTCCTCCTCTAGCTGTTGTCAATGCCTTATATTGTGGCGCATCACGACCCACAGCCGCGTGTAATGCATGGAAGTAACAACTCTGTCTATAAATGATTGTCTATAAGCATATAGATACTGACACAGCATATATAATTGTAAAATATTAAATTTGTGAGTACGTGGTAAAATAAGAAAAAAATGTTTCTCTATATTCCTTGAGTGACGGCAGTTAATTACCAGCCTTTATAGTTCGATCCATCGTGTTCTTATTGCTTTACGTTTTCCTTTGAAGTATTCACCCAATCCTTGGTTTACACATTACTAGGCTGACCGTGATAATTAAGTCCATTAAGAGCATGACGTCATCCAACCTAAATCGTGTTAAAAACGAATCACTCAGTCCTGGATTAATTTCGCACTGTCCTATATATCAGGTGAAAGGATTATTTTTTTTATGGATCATGAACAAAATTTAGAATCATATTGATAATATTTTTTTTTATTATATGATAATATTTTTTTTTGTTATCGAACAATTTTCCAAACCTTTGATGCTTTCTGATAATATATAAATTTATTGATTATTGACACATGAGGAGACACTCTCACAAGGACCAACACATGCACAAAAATACATGATTTGTGAAGTTGTTAAGAGACACAGGTTTAAACTGTAATTCCTGTTCTGACTCTGTGGCTAACAACATGATTTCACGTAGCTGTCATAAGGCACAAGATATCCATCTATGTGACACTGAAAGTACATGCAGGCACTCGACACAGTTGTCATGAACAGTGGGCGATAATCGATGTATATATCGAGTCTCTTTCGTTCAGGCGGTACGTAGTATGCATAAAACTAGTTTTTCTTATATATATATATATATTATTTTATAATAAATCTAAAAGTTCTTGTTAAAAGTCTCGAACTTTGCATGGATCATATAATTTGTGCTTTATAGTAATTGGTTCCCATGCAATTGTCCCAGAAAAGAGTGAATCAACCCATATATTCAGTCATTGTGTTAAGCTAGTTATTATTAATTTTATAAAGATTACACTCTTTTAATGTTTGAGGAAACTGTTACACATTTTTGTAAATAACTTTTTGTCCCCTAAGGTACCCCTACCCACTCCATTCTTAACCAAACTGCGCTTCTGTACTGTCTTATTAACCATCACAGCTTGGCTCAAATTAAAGAATGTGGATGGCAAACTCTTGAATAATAACATATAAATTTGCTATACTTGTGATTAAGCCCTACCCTTTGTAACTCACTTAAGCATATCTTAATCATGTATATATTTGCTATTAACAAACGTGTAACTATGGTTATGCTTTAACAATCTAAAATCTTAATCATACATGTCACATTTTATTGCATATGTTACCTGGGCATTTCAGGCAATTTACAAATTGACTGATTTTACACATTGACATAACACACACACACACATATATATATATATATATATATATAATATTACAAATGCAATGTTTAAAATCGACACTGGCCTCCCAAGCAATTTTGTATGAATATACGGGTGTACAGTTTGGGTCTGTCGTTCGCAAGGAAGCTCCATAAAAAAAAAAGAATGGACTGCACTGCCTTTATGGCCGAGATGATTCCACTGACACCAGAAATGTCCCTTAAACTACACATTTGTTAGAGGAATTGACACTAAATCGAAAAACGAGGCGTCACAAAACTTGTAACCTGACACACGACTGATTTCCAACACGCTGGCATTGTAACTTATCATGACATCTCCATTCGATTTCCTGTATTTTCAATAATTCACGAGAAAATCTGCACTGCACGTTTTTATGTGAAAGTCAGACTCTCTAGAGACCCAGAAACATAGGCGAAAAACTCTGAAACAGGGTTAGTATAATTTGGTCATTGTACTAAGAAAGAGTGACTGGTACGGGAATGAAATAATGACATAATAACAATAAAGAATAACAACAGAAACCTATATCTCCACCTGTATTGCAGATCATTTGTAACTACATCAAATGTGCTCTCAAAGAGACTGGAGTAGAAATATTATAAAGGATCATGTACAGTTCCGTTTGCCTGTCACCAGTCATTTGTCATACGTCAGAAACTGCTGTGTAATTATCATCTATTATTCATATCAGCCGTCCCTACAGTGCATGGAGCGCAGCAAGAATTTATGAATAGAACTTTTTTGTATCGCTAGGTTAAAATCGAAACGTACGCGTTGAAGAGTAAGTACAAATATATAATTTTAAACTGGATTCTGGCGAAAAAAAAGAGCTTTGAGAAAAGGGCTTTTAATAACCGTACCGCACTCACTGTTTGACTTAGCCTATGATGTTAATTAATACCGGGCCATAAACTCAGCGCCACAAAGCGTGAAAAACCGTTAGTCATCAGTGTATGGTGAAGTACATGTAAGTCTACTTGTCAATCTCACACACCCTTACGTATCACGAAGCTGTCGTCATCAAAAGCAATGCTTTCTGTTTAATGCAAGAGAGGAAAAAACCAAGCTGTACGCCAAACTGGGCTCGAATTACATTTGATGTACTAGACGAGACCATCAGGTTGCCTTTCAGTATGCGTTGGTTACATATGCATGAGGAAATATTTGATATAAATCACATATTGTTAGAATAATGTTCCATCTTCTCCATGGGGGTCTAGGAGAGGTATTAAGCTTACAAATATGACTCAAACAAATTAACACGCTTGGGTCTAACACTTTCATACATGAAAATCGGAGGATTACCCCTGATAAAATTGTCACCAACCATTTTTTTTCATATACATGTGCATAATGACGAATGCAACACTGAAATGAAACCAGTTTTCATGGTAAAGATTTGATAAAAAAGGCAGTTCAAATTATTTCTAAAATACGAATTGCATACTAATGGTTGACAGCCCATATAGAGCCAAATGTCACGGTACTTCCACGCAAAAAAAATAAAAATACGAGGAGATCGCAAACCTTGTCTGTTTCCGGTTCGGCGTTTAATTACTCTGTGCACCGGTTAATTAAACAAACAGAGGTTAATTTTCTCCCCGCTGTGACCACCTCATCATCATGTATAACTGGCATTCCTTACCCGATTAATGTACTGTTATTTTAAGAACAGGCCTGATTAATTGGATCAATCATTATATTGTTTATATTAAACCTTGCCGTGAGGGCTTCAGTTCCAATTCTATACGTGAGGGTATTTGGTTATATATTGTATCATATTGTTTAGCTTTTATAACCTTGTCGACGGTACGTATGTTGTAGAGCTGTGGGCAGCCCCATCACCTGATTGCAGCCCGACTTGTCACAGCTATATATAGGAGACAGCAAGCCGTCCGCAAGCCTGTTACTTGTTTGACAGAAATAGCGTGTATAACAAAATCTGAGGAACTAGCAAGCTTTCCTTAGACGAGGAAAAGGACAGGAGATGAGGACATTCACCTGCGCCCTAAAACTAAATTACCTTGGTCTCAGGCCCTCAACTCAGTCTGTCGAACAAAGCTACGTCTGGAAATTTTGTATATAAAATGGTTGTGTAACCATTTGTTCTGATGGAAATTATTTGTAATAAAAAGTGTGAAAATATAAATGTCAAGTTGGATATATATATAGAGAAAAGTAAGAGAGAGATGAAAAAAGAGAGTGGTTTTAACTCATGAATGTCATTAATAGACCTCTTCCAATTGTTTGTTTTCAGTAAGACACTTTGCCAGACAAAGTGCTATTTTTTACACGCTTAACTACAGAAAAAATTGGCTCAATGAAAATTGATCATAAACTGTCATACACGTTCTCCACTCTCGTTAGTAATAAGACAACTGCAGAATATGTACAGAAAACGAAAATTGAACATTCTAATGGTCTATGCAGGACAGCTAATTCTATATACTGTAGGAACAAAATGTATAATTAACAAGATAACTAATGAAAAAACAGCAGAAGACAAAAATAAGACGCATTAGTAATATACTAAAGTCAGTCCTGTCCAGCAGACAGCCGTTAAAGACACTGATACATAGTGGTTTCAACATTACATATAGTTAGCCCTCACTAGATGTGACACATTTAAAAAACAGACCACTTTCGCTCGAAAATGAAAAGCCCCTAATGAGCTGAGATCTCACAAACCTTGAAGTTCTGCCACTGAAAGAATATTATATACTATCAAGTGCAGAATATTTGTCATCTATGGCATAAAAAGGGACAAATGATATGATAGCAATTAAAAACTTTAATCCAACAATATTTTAATTGCAATATTTACCCCAGAATAAGGCCGCCTGCCCTCGGAATATAATTCCATGGATCCTAGTTTAGGTGCGGACAACAAAAGATGTTTATTCTGATCTAAATTGGCTTGAAATGATGACCGTGCTTTAAGAACATTTCTTCAGGCATCTCTGAGACAAACAGACAAGATGATTATCGGGAAGCTGGCGATTAAAATAACAATAAACGCTCAGTAAAAACTGTTTTGCACAATATATAGCACACATACAGGAACAAAAATCCTGAAGAAAGAAAAATAATGAAGAACGTTTCCAGGAGGGCATCAAAAAGAAGTAAAAACAGGAGAATTATGACGTTATGTCAGGAGCTGAGGGATGTAGCGGGCAGGACGTAATGGCTGATGAATACTGCTGATACCATTGATGATTTCCGCTCAAAAGTCGTGATAGAGGTATCTGCAATCTGTTTAATAAAGAATACAGAAAAAACAGGTACGGCTATGGAAATTGTCATGGTGTAAAATATATGTTGATCCATCATTTAGAAGAAAATAACAGGTAATACGGCGGGCTGCCTTTATTTAGAAAGAAAATGAATTGTCTAGAGTAATAAGCGATGATTACTTTGTTACCTGTTTAATCTAAGTCTGGCTTCTTCCTGGTCACTGTATGCAAACTGAGATGGGCGTCCCTACATGATGTCAAATTACGGGGACAGCTGTACCATTAAACGAACCATTATTACCATACTTAACAAAACCGGAAACCACGTTCGAGGGTCCCACACAGGCAAAAGTCGTCAGCCGCAAGAACCCTCACTCACTGAAAGTCAGTTTCCATTTACGGCGACTAGGACTTTCTGAAAACCCAGAAGCCGAAGTCTTCGGAATGCCATGGGACATAATTTGGTTCTGCAGAACATAATAGTCAGGTGTATATGAAATTATGGATTTCCATGTTGTCATCATTATGTTGTTGCCATCGGCTATTCACCAGTCAATCAAGACTGTAGATTTGGCGCTGTTTAAGTCTAATTATTTTTTATTTATTTAATGAAGAAGTCCATTACTTTTTGAAAAAGGATCAACCTTTTTGAAAGAGGCGCTTTCCTGTTTTCTTCTTATTGTTGTTATTATAAGAATTACTCTAAAATGTAGGTAAAGGGAAAAGGCACGTGTAGATTACGCTATAGAAAACATTTTCATGTTTGTATACACTGTCATAACCTTTATGATAACAATCCCTATAAAATACAGACATACAACGCAAAATAGTATTGGAAGATGTACGAATGTCGGCTTGATAGATGTGGTAATAGACACTGTTGATGATGATCGTCCATTTTCAATAATGGTTGTACTAGCTGGGGCATCACCCATGTCTGTGTGTGAACCTTCACAAAGATGCCAAGGTGTAAGTGTTGCCTCTACCTGGAGGGAATACGTTCGTGTGTGTGTGTGTGTCACAACAAAACTCACACAATCATGAACGTTATCTCATGACATTTTCAGGGCACTTTGGGATGGGCCAATGAAAAAAGATAAGACTTTGTTGTGGATGATCCGGATTCAGGAATAACATCAAGAAATATTCATAAATGTCTTTTATAAACGAATGAAGGTAGGAATATTGGCCGAATAAATAAATATATTATACAAACACAGGTTGGGGAGCATCCCACAATAGCCCCCCCCCCCCACCCCAGCGCCAACATGCATGGCGAAGGCTGGCATTACTTTAAATGCAGATTTGTATTTCTCTTAGTAAACAGCCATGCTTTAGTATAAGATCGGCTCAAGCGCAATACTCTGTAAAAACACAGGAAAATAAAAACAATCAGATCTGACGAAATTCTCAAAAGGTGCTAAATTTTCATCGCGAATGTGTGAACAGAAAAAGATAGTGTCAGACCGTTAGACAACTGTTAAGTAGTGCATATTATTCGTAAACACGCCAACCACATGCCTGCCCACTCCTGGATGAAGACAGAATACACAAGGATGGAGATACTGTCAGTCATAACACCCTCCAAGTGCAGTGAATAAACACAGGAATATGAACATCTATCTAAATTTAACAGATAAACACCACTGAACTCTTCACACCTAGACCTGTTTATTCACACCTAGACATACATTTCCCGACACTAATTATGCGTTTTCCATGCACACTTTTTTTAATAATAATAGTAAGAAAACAAGAAGAAGAAGAAGAATGGGAAAAAAACTTTGACTGAAACAGCGGTAAGATATTTCAATGCACGTATTAAAGACAACAGAGGATTAACGGAGAGGATATTAATTCTTCGTGACTAGTCTGAATGAGATTGACGTGAAAACGATAAGAAATTACCCGGACTGTCGGGGAGGGTAATGCGGATGGAACCGTCTCCGTGTTAAATGACCGTGACAGACAGATTTCGTCAGTGTGGCTGGTCAATGACGTCACAGGAGGTTCACACCGGGTGTCTTAGAAGAACAGTTCAATGTGTCTGGCTCAGGGGGAAATAATAATGTCAAGTGATTGTAAGTGACAACCCCACGTCCACAACTAATAGGTTGAAACATTTGCCAAATTATTATGTCAAAAAAGAAGATTCCAGTAACACTGGATGTAACATATATGAAGATACCGTGTCAATTTGTACATGGGTTATACTAAATTGTCATGTTTCAGGTTTCTAAAGAGCACTTGTATTATCAAATTGGGTGTTCATATTCGATTGTCGTAGTATCTTAGGAATAGGAAACGACAAAGGAGACCTGCCTGATGGTAACTGAATGGGAAAACGTGTTTTGTTTAGCTCGCAGACCTGGCTTTAATTTTCATCATAATAAGGAATATTTCTGGTTCACAAATCTCTCCAGGAGGGATAGATAGGTAATGTTGCTTCTTTTAACCAATCTGGTAGACAAAATATAAAAATAATTATATAAATTCAAAGTTGTCAACTTTTAGGTGGAAATATAATTGATACAGCCAGAGACAGACTTCTTAAATGTTAAAAGAAGTTGATGAACGGTTGAATTAGATGTGCTGCAGGCTTGGCTCAGCTGGAAGACCTTAAACTGAAAATGAGAACAAACAATAATATAAGAAGTGAAATCCTTGAGCCAAAGGTAGCAGAAGAAAAGGGTAAACAGGTTGTACTTTAGCTAACTGAATAATGTGGAAAAGGAAGCAGTGGATAATGAACAATAAAGCTCATAACCTCAAGGTTTATGGCATAATGAACAATATAGCTCATAACCTCAAGGTTTATGGCATAATGGACATTATAGCTCATAACCTCAAGGTTTATGGCATAATGGACAATATTGCTCATAACCTCATCAATGGCATAATGAACAATATAGCTCATAACCTCAAGGTTTATGGTATAATGGACAATATAGCTCATAACCTCATCAATGGCATAATGAACTATATAGCTCATAACCTCAAAGTTTATGGCATAATGGACATTATAGCTCATAACCTCAAGGTTTATGGCATAATGGACAATATTGCTCATAACCTCATCAATGGCATAATGAACAATATAGCTCATAACCTCAAGGTTTATGGCATAATGAACAATATAGCTCATAACCTCATCAATGGCATAATGAACTATATAGCTCATAACCTCAAGGTTTATGGCATAATGGACATTATAGCTCATAACCTCAAGGTTTATGGCATAATGGACAATATTGCTCATAACCTCATCAATGGCATAATGAACAATATAGCTCATAACCTCAAGGTTTATGGCATAATGGACATTATAGCTCATAACCTCAAGGTTTATGGCATAATGGACAATATTGCTCATAACCTCATCAATGGCATAATGAACAATTTAGCTCATAACCTCAAGGTTTATGGCATAATGGACATTATAGCTCATAACCTCAAGGTTTATGGCATAATGGACAATATTGCTCATAACCTCATCAATGGCATAATGAACAATATAGCTCATAACCTCAAGGTTTATGGCATAATGAACAATATAGCTCATAACCTCATCAATGGCATAATGAACTATATAGCTCATAACCTCAAGGTTTATGGCATAATGGACATTATAGCTCATAACCTCAAGGTTTATGGCATAATGGACAATATTGCTCATAACCTCATCAATGGCATAATGAACTATATAGCTCATAACCTCAAGGTTTATGGCATAATGGACATTATAGCTCATAACCTCAAGGTTTATGGCATAATAGACAATATTGCTCATAACCTCATCAATGGCATAATGAACAATATAGCTCATAACCTCAAGGTTTATGGCATAATGAACAATATAGCTCATAACCTCATCAATGGCATAATGAACTATATAGCTCATAACCTCAAGGTTTATGGCATAATGGACATTATAGCTCATAACCTCAAGGTTTATGGCATAATGGACAATATTGCTCATAACCTCATCAATGGCATAATGAACAATATAGCTCATAACCTCAAGGTTTATGGCATAATGAACAATATAGCTCATAACCTCATCAATGGCATACTGAACTATATAGCTCATAACCTCAAGGTTTATGGCATAATGGACAATATTGCTCATAACCTCATCAATGGCATAATGAACTATATAGCTCATAACCTCAAGGTTTATGGCATAATGGACATTATAGCTCATAACCTCAAGGTTTATGGCATAATGGACAATATTGCTCATAACCTCATCAATGGCATAATGAACTATATAGCTCATAACCTCAAGGTTTATGGCATAATGGACATTATAGCTCAAAACCTCAAGGTTTATGGCATAATGGACAATATTGCTCATAACCTCATCAATGGCATAATGAACTATATAGCTCATAACCTCAAGGTTTATGGCATAATGAACAATATAGCTCATAACCTCATCAATGGCATAATGAACAATATAGCTCATAACCTCAAGGTTTATGGCATAATGGACAATATTGCTCATAACCTCATCAATGGCATAATGAACTATATAGCTCATAACCTCAAGGTTTATGGCATAATGGACATTATAGCTCATAACCTCAAGGTTTATGGCATAATGGACAATATTGCTCATAACCTCATCAATGGCATAATGAACTATATAGCTCATAACCTCAAGGTTTATGGCATAATGAACAATATAGCTCATAACCTCATCAATGGCATAATGAACAATATAGCTCATAACCTCAAGGTTTATGGCATAATGGACATTATAGCTCATAACCTCAAGGTTTATGGCATAATGGACAATATTGCTCATAACCTCATCAATGGCATAATGAACAATATAGCTCATAACCTCAAGGTTTATGGCATAATGAACAATATAGCTCATAACCTCATCAATGGCATAATGAACAATATAGCTCATAACCTCAAGGTTTATGGCATAATGAACAATATAGCTCATAACCTCATCAATGGCATAATGAACTATATAGCTCATAACCTCAAGGTTTATGGCATAATGGACATTATAGCTCATAACCTCAAGGTTTATGGCATAATGGACAATATTGCTCATAACCTCATCAATGGCATAATGAACTATATAGCTCATAACCTCAAGGTTTATGGCATAATGGACATTATAGCTCATAACCTCAAGGTTTATGGCATAATGGACAATATAGCTCATAACCTCAAGGTTTATGGCATAATGAACAATATAGCTCATAACCTCATCAATGGCATAATGAACTATATAGCTCATAACCTCAAGGTTTATGGCATAATGGACATTATAGCTCATAACCTCAAGGTTTATGGCATAATGGACAATATTGCTCATAACCTCATCAATGGCATAATGAACAATATAGCTCATAACCTCAAGGTTTATGGCATAATGAACAATATAGCTCATAACCTCAAGGTTTATGGCATAATGAACATTATAGCTCATAACCTCATCAATGGCATAATGAACTATATAGCTCATAACCTCAAGGTTTATGGCATAATGGACATTATAGCTCATAACCTCAAGGTTTATGGCATAATGGACAATATTGCGCATAACCTCATCAATGGCATAATGAACTATATAGCTCATAACCTCAAGGTTTATGGCATAATGGACATTATAGCTCATAACCTCAAGGTTTATGGCATAATGGACAATATTGCTCATAACCTCATCAATGGCATAATGAACTATATAGCTCATAACCTCAAGGTTTATGGCATAATGGACATTATAGCTCATAACCTCAAGGTTTATGGCATAATGGACAATATTGCTCATAACCTCATCAATGGCATAATGAACTATATAGCTCATAACCTCAAGGTTAATGACATAATGAACAATATAGCTCATAACCTCAAGGTTTATGGCATAATGAACAATATTGCTCATAACCTCATCAATGGCATAATGAACTATATAGCTCATAACCTCAAGGTTTATGGCATAATGGACATTATAGCTCATAACCTCAAGGTTTATGGCATAATGGACAATATTGCTCATAACCTCATCAATGGCATAATGAACTATATAGCTCATAACCTCAAGGTTTATGGCATAATGGACATTATAGCTCATAACCTCAAGGTTTATGGCATAATGGACAATATTGCTCATAACCTCATCAATGGCATAATGAACTATATAGCTCATAACCTCAAGGTTTATGGCATAATGGACATTATAGCTCATAACCTCAAGGTTTATGGCATAATGGACAATATTGCTCATAACCTCATCAATGGCATAATGAACTATATAGCTCATATCCTCAAGGTTTATGGCATAATGGACATTATAGCTCATAACCTCAAGGTTTATGGCATAATGGACAATATTGCTCATAACCTCATCAATGGCATAATGAACTATATAGCTCATAACCTCAAGGTTAATGACATAATGAACAATATAGCTCATAACCTCAAGGTTTATGGTATAATGGACAATATTGCTCATAACCTCATCAATGGCATAATGAACTATATAGCTCATAACCTCAAGGTTAATGACATAATGAACAATATAGCTCATAACCTCAAGGTTTATGGCATAATGGACAATATTGCTCATAACCTCATCAATGGCATAATGAACTATATAGCTCATAACCTCAAGGTTTATGGCATAATGGACATTATAGCTCATAACCTCAAGGTTTATGGCATAATGGACAATATTGCTCATAACCTCATCAATGGCATAATGAACTATATAGCTCATATCCTCAAGGTTTATGGCATAATGGACATTATAGCTCATAACCTCAAGGTTTATGGCATAATGGACAATATTGCTCATAACCTCATCAATGGCATAATGAACTATATAGCTCATAACCTCAAGGTTAATGACATAATGAACAATATAGCTCATAACCTCAAGGTTTATGGCATAATGGACAATATTGCTCATAACCTCATCAATGGCATAATGAACTATATAGCTCATAACCTCAAGGTTAATGACATAATGAACAATATAGCTCATAACCTCAAGGTTTATGGCATAATGGACAATATTGCTCATAACCTCATCAATGGCATAATGAACTATATAGCTCATAACCTCAAGGTTTATGGCATAATGGACATTATAGCTCATAACCTCAAGGTTTATGGCATAATGGACAATATTGCTCATAACCTCATCAATGGCATAATGAACTATATAGCTCATAACCTCAAGGTTAATGACATAATGAACAATATAGCTCATAACCTCAAGGTTTATGGCATAATGGACAATATTGCTCATAACCTCATCAATGGCATAATGAACTATATAGCTCATAACCTCAAGGTTAATGACATAATGAACAATATAGCTCATAACCTCAAGGTTTATGGCATAATGGACATTATTGCTCATAACCTCAAGGTTTATGGCATAATGGACAATATTGCTCATAACCTCATCAATGGCATAATGAACTATATAGCTCATAACCTCAAGGTTAATGACATAATGAACTATATAGCTCATAACCTCAAGGTTAATGACATAATGGACAATATTGCTGATAACCTCAAGGTTTATGGCATAATGGACAATATTGCTCATAACCTCATCAATGGGATAATGAACTATATAGCTCATAACCTCAAGGTTTATGGCATAATGAACATTATAGCTCATAACCTCAAGGTTTATGGCATAATGGACAATATTGCTCATAACCTCATCAATGGCATAATGAACTATATAGCTCATAACCTCAAGGTTAATGACATAATGAACAATATAGCTCATAACCTCAAGGTTTATGGCATAATGGACATTATTGCTCATAACCTCAAGGTTTATGGCATAATGGACAATATTGCTCATAACCTCATCAATGGCATAATGAACTATATAGCTCATAACCTCAAGGTTAATGACATAATGAACTATATAGCTCATAACCTCAAGGTTAATGACATAATGGACAATATTGCTGATAACCTCAAGGTTTATGGCATAATGGACAATATTGCTCATAACCTCATCA
Organism: Sipunculus nudus; assembly: GCA_026874595.1. Taxonomy (NCBI): domain Eukaryota; kingdom Metazoa; phylum Annelida; class Sipuncula; order Golfingiida; family Sipunculidae; genus Sipunculus; species Sipunculus nudus. The sequence continues at coordinate 68,515,014 of CM049310.1, forward strand.
ATGGGATAATGAACTATATAGCTCATAACCTCAAGGTTTATGGCATAATGAACATTATAGCTCATAACCTCAAGGTTTATGGCATAATGGACAATATAGCTCATAACCTCATCAATGGCATAATGAACTATATAGCTCATAACCTCAAGGTTTATGGCATAATGGACATTATAGCTCATAACCTCAAGGTTTATGGCATAATGGACAATATTGCTCATAACCTCATCAATGGCATAATGAACTATATAGCTCATAACCTCAAGGTTTATGGCATAATGGACATTATAGCTCATAACCTCAAGGTTTATGGCATAATGGACAATATTGCTCATAACCTCATCAATGGCATAATGAACTATATAGCTCATAACCTCAAGGTTAATGACATAATGAACAATATAGCTCATAACCTCAAGGTTTATGGCATAATGGACAATATTGCTCATAACCTCATCAATGGCATAATGAACAATATAGCTCATAACCTCAAGGTTTATGGCATAATGGACATTATAGCTCATAACCTCAAGGTTTATGGCATAATGGACAATATAGCTCATAACCTCATGGGTTAGGACATAATGAACAATATAGCTCATGACCTCAAAGTTTATTGGATAATGAACAATATAGCCCCTAACCTCAAGGTTTATGGTATTCCTATTTTATGGAAACCTTCAAAATGACGTCATTTACATGATGAGACAGATGCAGGTGAACACAGAGACATTACCATTTTACACCGTTTGGGAAAAATATACAATACTGGGACAATGGTGCCAAGGTCAGTTATTGCCAGATTTGTGCGAAGGGAGGAAAAATCGGCAGTCATGGAGGAAAGGGAGTTACCAATGTGCTTATTGTGGATGGATTGCGCTATACGTTGGGTTTAATCAGTTCGTTCTTATTAAGAATAAACTGCGTCAAATCAAAGGTGACTAAGCGATGCCCTAGATGATCTAATTCAGGAATAAATTAAACAAGTAAGTAATCTGTATGACAGTCAATGATGACAGGTAAATTATATTTTAAACTAGTTTTGTTCAGCAAACATTATATATTACATGTAGACTTACAGTCTGTCATTCATCGTGATTGTTGCATATGGAAATAGATGATCTTTCAAAAATTAATTTCTTTTAAATTTTACTTTAAATGTTTGGGGTATCCAGGATTAATGCAATAGAGCATTTTCAGGGGAATCTCTCTGATACAGCTGATACTCGGATGAAAGAAATGAGAATGTTTGGAATAAACATTCAGTGGCAAAGTATTTTAACTATGTTGACCATTGTTCATCTAAAAGTGCAGGAGAAGATGATTTTGAAGAGATTAATAAATATATATAGATAGACCCAAAAGGAAGGGTTATGATTATACGTGTTTTATCCAAGGAAGCCTATTTCTTATTTTTAATTCATGCGCTCCCAACACATAGAACAGGTGCATTTTTACTCTGCACTTTTATAGCACAAATATATTTATCAGTGAAACTGATCCAAGTTTGGTTCTGGGGAGGGTATTTTTACTTTCATTTTAGAGAATATGATGGGGAGTGTGGTTATGTAAAAAGTTTCTTTCAATGGTTGATCATTTCAGTTATGGACCACCGATTTGACGAGTATGGAACGAAACCTTGAAAAGTGTACATGGCGATCATCACGTCCATTTTTACAAAAGCGTTTGTGAAACGTAACATAATACCGGCTGTAACAATGTGGGTAATTCTCAATATTAGCCATGCATGTGCATAACTTTTGCCTCATTTTGGAAGTTTAACTCTCAAAAATTAGATAAAATTTATTACATTGGAAGAAAAATCATGAAAACAAAAGTAATGCACAGATGATATGGCAATATTCCACATTCAAAATAGGAGAATTTACCATAGTAGGCGAAAACCCTTCAAGTCTTAACGAAGAATCAAACAGTTGGAAGAAAAGGTAAAACAATTAGAAGATCATACTCAGGTTTTAGAAAAATACAAAGCATCCTAATTACATTGAGGACAAACTGAGCTCGAAGAATTATACGATAAAATAACTAAGGGGATAATTGTGCTATCACCAATTCAATATTGGACAGAAGATGGGGGAACTCTAAACATTATTTTCCTTATTAGGCAGTTTTATTTTAAAAAATATTAGCAAAGCGGATATAAATTTAATTTTTTAAGAAATATAGATTTACCTTAACTTAAAAGTGGGGTAGAGAAAAATGGGACGGTGTAATTAGAAAAGGGAAAATAGAAAAAAAGCACTTTTTAAGATGAAAACAACAATGCCCGGAAATATATAAATTTGATCAGAGCTTCATTCTAAAGAATGGTAAGGTTGATTAGATGTTATAATACAGCTTATGAAGCTGGTAAATTGACGTCAAGTAGTGATAATCTTGACAGTGAAGATGAGGAAAGGATAATTAATAAATCAAATCCTGGGGGCCTATAAGTTTGTTGAATGGGGATACCAAGGTTATTAGCGAAGTATTAGTCAAATGAAATATTCTGCTATTACCTGGTATTATACACACTGACCATAGTTTTATGTGAAAACATTTATTGACGTTTTATATTTATTCGGTTGATATCAGTTTATTTTATGCAAACGAAGATAATATTGGTGGGCTTCTATTAGAAGGAGACTTTGAATCTGCTTTTGATAATTTAGATCATAATCTCATGTTTTCAGTTTTTGATAAATACGGCTTTGTGGAGTCTTTCCGTCGATGGATTAAACGTCCAAATAGCCAGGTTCAAAGCACGGCGTTAATAATGGATTTAGGTCAGAATATTTCACTCTTGGTAGGGGTACCCGTCAGGGCGAACCTTCAGCAATGTATTTATGTACATTGTCATCTCAAGAATACTAGGAAATAATTTTAAAAATATGTACGCCGATGATACAACTTGATTATTTATAAAATGTTCAAGGTATATTTGATAAATATGCTAGATACTTTTCATTGAAAATAAATCTTAGCAAGTCTGAAATTATATGGATGGGTAAATTGAAAAATAAAGCTGACAACCCTTTTCAATTTTAATTTGTTCATTTAAGGACTCCATGAAAATACTTGTTATGTAAGATTAATATAATCAGGACATTATGGATGAGCTTACTCTTACAGATATCTTGCAAATTTGAAAAATGTATTTAACCTATATGACAGGGTAGAGCATTCACTACGGACGCATATAAACTGTAATTTCATTAGCTGTTTCTAAAGCATTCTATATAATGGAGATGATTGAGCCCCATAAAAAGTTCTGATATGTAACACAAGACACTCAAACCTTTTGCGAAACTTAGAGCGCTGAGGTTAAATAAAGCACAGCCAATGTGCATTACATCTGATTAAGAAATTTAAAGGAACAGTTAGGACTCTACTTAACAGAAGGTGTAAAGCGGAATACACAAGAACTAAGATATTAAATGTTTTCCGAAGCCTGTGTTCCATTTTAGTTGTAATTTTTTAAAGTGACTTAACTATGCAACAACCCACCAACACTTATAGGAGAGGTAATCAGTCAATACTTGTGGAATAACAATTACACATTGGTCAATAATCAAGCATTATTTAATCGTGAGTCTCTTTGACATTTATGTAACATATATCTGTTGCAACTCTGGACTTTCTGGACACAGTTGCTCATATGTTTATAAAACAATGTTAAGAAAGAACAGAAAATAGGAAAATTAATATGTTTTAGCAAAACAAATTACAATGCTAGTTTCATATTCAGCAGTTTGTAAAATCTGAGCTATCACATATTTAAGTAGGATCGAAGACTATATTACTACATTGGGTTTAATGGTGACTTAACTGTGGCTATACTTACGTATATAAGTAAGTTATCATTTTCTGTAAAATGCATCATCATATTCGCCAACATCCCCTGCCAACCAGTAAAGTGAGTTTTACCTTATGGGAACTAACTTGTTTGAAAAAACAAATTCTATATAAATAACATTTTATCTTCAAGAAAGTTACCAACTTTCAATGAAGTATTAAACTGCATGGTTCAATACATGATTACACGATTAGCTACATTTTACAGCATGAACATGAGCATTAATTTTAAGAGTTGCCAAATGATAATTACCATCCCGACAGCTCCATGATTAATTTGTTTAATTTATATTAATCTGTTGGCGAGGATTACCTTATTACAGGAAACCGTTCTCTATGACCTGACTGGCCGTGTAGATTTACCTGGTGCTAGAAGAAACAGCATCACCATGGCATCGTCATCAGAACGGAGCCGTGTTAAATACAGGTTTACCTTCTCATTAAGCCACGGCTTTGTCATTTGAGGAAATTAGAGATTTTGAAGTTTCTTATACCATGGTTTAAAGGAGATAATCAACTTCTAGTGATTAAATGCAATGGTATTATCTGTGATTTGAAGAGCTATCTTCGGCAAACTTAATAAATCAGCAAGAATGAAACAAGTAATCTTGTGACTGGCTCCATTACATATTCTTTGTGGCGACACAGTTTTACACATCATTTCAATGGAAAGACTGTGCACTTTATTGTTCCTATATACATGATAACTATGCAAATATAATACCGAACTAAAAACATTGTGCGTAATTAAACATTATACGGGACTTTTTGTGTGTATGTGTTTGTGAGAGGAACATCTCCTACAGTAATCAATGCATGCCGATGACATTTTGTGGTAGGTTGAGCCACGGGGCGAAAAAGAAAACTGCACATTTCCGATGAATAGGTAAATTAAGATGCTAATCTAAATCCAGCCAGACTCATCCCTCTCAGTTTGCTTTGATGTTGTGTCCTGTAAATCTCCGAAACTAAACCGATTCGCGCAAATAACCGTTCTATTGTCTTGTAGCTCATTCTCCCACTTAATTTTATTAAAATTTATTACGAAATTTGGTAGAAATGTTTGCGCAAAGCACAATTCGGCAACTTCTCAAGTTCATTATTCGTCTGTATCGTTTTTCCACCACAAAACATCTTAAAATGTTCTCAATGAATTTTTTTGACCTTTCGTTTGGGGGTAGACAATAGGCATTTCCATATTTCTTTGTTTGAATTTAGGTTTGTTTTAAAAAAATATCAATAATTTGTCGAAGGTTAAGCAAATTTGATTACATTTTGGGTGCAGACGCGTGCGTTGGAGGGAGGTCTGGGCTCTGTGTGTGTCATCTATTTTTCTCTGTGTTACCTGTACACTGACGTTGTGTTATTCCATTTTTAGCTCGGGTTTCAGTTACCTCCATGAAAAAGGTTACGTTTGAAACTCCTGTGTATTTGTAATATTGTTTGTTTACCGGCAGTATAACGCAAAACACCTGCGGTTGAACATGGTGATTAAAATCTACATATATTTCATCAAATCTCTGTAGTTTCCTTCATTCCCCTCACAACGGATATAAAAAAGTAAAACGCACTTGACAATAATCCTAAAATATTACACTGTTATTGGCTGGAACATGCTGAGCGCTAGCTGGCGTATACGGGAAAGGCGTGCTCTGCAGGCAATTGCTCAGTGAAATGATAATGATCGAATGTAATGTAACTTTTACTCATTAACACTGACTGTATTCCTTGCACCGTAACGTAGAGGTATGCGCTCTATTTAGTAAATTCTAATTCTGACTGTATTACCTGCACACAAACGTAGGGAGCGCTCTATTTATAGTTTATTCTAATTCTGACTGTATTACCTGCACACAAACGTATGGAGCGCTCTATTTATAGTGAATTCTAATTCTGACTATTTTACCTGCACACAAACGAAGGGGTATGCGCTCTATTTAATGAATTCTAATTCTGACTGTATTACCTGCACACAAACGTAGGGAGCGCTCTATTTAGTGAATTCTAATTCTGACTATATTACCTGCACACAAACGAAGGGGTATGCGCTCTATTTAATGAATTCTAATTCTGACTGTATTACCTGCACACAAACGTAGGGGTATGCGCTCTATTTAGTGAATTCAAATTCTGACTGTTTTACCTGCACACAAACGTAGGGGTATGCGCTCTATTTAATGAATTCTAATTCTGACTGTATTACCTGCACACAAACGTAGGCAGCGCTCTATTTATAGTGAATTCTAATTCTGACTGTATTACCTGCACACAAACGTAGGGGTATGCGCTCTATTTAGTGAATTCAAATTCTGACTGTATTACCTGCACACAAACGTAGGGATCGCTCTATTTATAGTGAATTCTAATTCTGACTATATTACCTGCACACAAACGTATGGGTATGCGCTCTATTTAATGAATTCTAATTCTGACTGTTTTACCTGCACACAAACGTAGGGGTATGCGCTCTATTTAGTGAATTCTAATTCTGACTGTATTACCTACACACAATCGTAGGGAGCGCTCTATTTAGTGAATTCAAATTTTGAATGTATTTACTGCACAGTCACGTAGAGGTTTGCGCTCTATTTAGTGAATTCTAATTCTGACTATATTCCCTGCACACTGACGTAGAGGTTTGCGCTCTATTTAGTGAATTCTAATTCTGACTGTATTACCTGCACACTGACGAAGGGGTATGCGCTCTATTTGGTGAATTCTAATTCTGACTGTATTTACATCACATTGACGTAGGGGTATGCGCTCTATTAAGTGAATTCTAATTCTGACTGTATTCCCAGCACACTGACGCAGAAGTATGCGCTATATTAAGTGAATTCTATTTATGACTGTATTACCTGCACAGTGACGTATAGTTATGCACTGGACTGTATTACCTGCACACTGACGTAGAAGTATGCGATCTATATAGTGAATTCCAATTATGACAAAATTACCTGCACACTGACATAGCGTTATGCACTGACGCGCGATTGACGCCTTTGTGCAATGTGTATGCGCTATTGGGCCAGAATGCAGTAACTGTGGGTTCTTGCCGTGTACAACAGTCATCAGGGGAGCTGGGGGTATTTGTTTAAAAAGGTGGTACTCATGACAGTTCAATTAAACAGTTCTATACAAATCATTCAAATGAAGGAGAATACCATGATAGGAGGATGTATATGATAAATATATGTAACTAAAAACGAATGACAAAAAGGGCGGGAAGGGTGCCAGGGGGTTGTTTAAAAATAAGCCTTATTCTCAAGGTCTGTTTGGAAACTTAGCTATCAATGATAATTTATGAGTGATTCATAAGAGCAGCTTTTGTGCCTCAAGGTGACCGTGTACAGTGTTGTATATATCCAATTAAACATTATAAGAACCAATTTCACCTTTTTATGTTTGGGTAATACTGTACGTGTTTTTATGTCAGGGCCGTGTTGCAGGTAAGAAAAAGTCAGAAAAATTAATCCTGACAAAAGATTTCTTCACAAAAACGTTTACACCATAACCATCCGTCTTTCACATTTGGAAAAAGCAGATTTCGGGATAAAGCTACAAAATACAAACTTTCAGCAAACATACCTGGTTAAACAATACAAGCCCATATAATAATTCCAAATATAAAAATTGGATATTAACGTTCTTATGGTTATGTCAGAACGAGTGTAAAGTGAACGACGTCAATAATTTAAATATGGGTATGAACAAACAAATTAATGCCACATGTAGCAATGCTTTTCATGGTCTTTATAATATCAAGCAGATCGGGAATTATATGACAGATGATTCAGCGAAGACATTGATACACGCGGTTGTGACAAGTTGATTGGATTATTGTAATGCTTTGTACATTAATTTACCTAAATTTAAATTAAAGAAATTGGAACTAGGCAAAAAACACTGCAGCTCGGTTGATATGTAAAATATCTAAATTTGATTACATTTCACCTGAGATTAAGATGCTGCACTGGTTACCAGTCAAATACAGATGCGAATACAAAATATTAATTCTTACACTCAAAGCTTTACATGGTTTAGCCCCGATTTACATCAGTGAGATGCTTATGCTGTATTATCAATGCTCGATACACTTTGCGTTCAAACAATGCCATAACTTTGAGTGTACATCGATCAAAAACGGAAACAGTTGGTTGGAGGTCATTTCGATATTCAGCTCCTATATTGTGGAACGACCTGCCAGTGTATCTGAGACTCTTTGATAACTATGATCGTTTAAAGTCGGATATGAAAACAAACTATTTTTTTAATATTTCTGAATTTAGAGATATATAAATGCTATGCTATGTTTTACTGGTCATAAATTAAGTGTGTATTATTTTAATATCATAGTCTATTGTATAACCAGCGCAGTAGAGGTCTTTTTTTATGATGATTTGCGCTATATAAAAATAAACCATCTATCTATCTATCAATCTATCTATAGTTGATAACACGTGTCAATAAAAGCTTTGGTTCTCCATCAGACTTTGAAACATGGATCCCGCGATTCTGCTGCCATCTGGTTATCATCATGCGTACTAATAACAGCTGTACTAGGTGCGCGTTTATCGCCTCGGTGGATTATGGCTGCCACAATCTTTATATGTCTAACCCTAGGCCATACAATAAAAAAAGATATAGAGACATTTAGTAATAAAACGTATGAAACATAATGTTAGTTACGTGTTATACCATTTTAGCAAAGAAGGGTAGGTGGGGGTTTATACCGGTTTATTCAACACGACTGTCCCGTTTGAGTAAAAGCAGAGGTAGGCAGGTAGCAGAGTTGTTTTATAGAGAGCAGGCCAGGGTTTCCAGTCAGGTTTGTGATCGATGAGCTCACGGGAAATCTTTATCCGCCGCAGACTCCAGTAAACCAGATAATGAGAATGGGCTGTTTTATATTGAATCCAGGCATATCACACTGTCATCTTTTATATGTTTTGTACGCTCATCCCGACCCTGGTAGAGCCGACCCAGTGTCATCTATAGTCAACCAATTTATCGCCTGATGGAATCGGTTTTTAATAGCCCCTGTTTTGTCTATTTTCACCTGTAAACTCAATTGTTATTTCAGGACCATGTGAAATCGACTCTGTAAAACCTCGCAGCTTGTATTTTTATTGCTTGCTGGAAATCTTCGATTTCAGCATGCATGTTGGACAGCTGCGTTTGTCTGTGTGTTTTTTTTCACGACTCAAGAGGCCACAATTTTGCAGCAATTGCTTTCCAACTTGCACAGCTAGTATACAATCAAAAGTACTGAAACGCTATTGTTTCTAGTCAATATAGGTAAAAGGTCAAGGTGAAGGTCATAAAAAATTATTATTTTCATCATATCTTCGTCAATATTAGGCCTATCTTCACAAACTTAGGCTTCTCAACCTCTTCATAACATGGTCTGGTCGACTGGTCTTTAGCTTGTGTCAATATGTCAGTTTAAATGTCCGTTCGTCAGTTCTCGTCAATTTCGCCTGCTTCTTGGTTCTTGTGTCTTACGTATTGCAAATACAGGCCACTACCCACTTAATATCTCGAAAGGGATTTTTAATTTTCCGGATATGGCCGCTAGGGCAGCTGCAGTCTAACCTCCCCAACATATCATTTTTTGGCAATCTTGCGTCACTTTGTCAATATATGTTTGTTTGTCAGCTGTCTCAATTTCTCCTGCTTGCTGGCTCATGCGTTTTACATATAATATACTTCAGTTTTCGGTTTTTCTGGAATCACTTTGTAACTTACATTTATCGTATGTCTTAAAGATTTCTGGAAGTTCTATGTGTATTATCAAAATAGGTCAAGGGTCAAGGTCATCAAAACACGTCAAAATCTTTCCCTCATAACTTTGACAACATTGGTCCTTTCTTCACAAGCAAGGGCTTATTTTCTTTCTCTTCTTCCTTGCTCATTCATCTGACTATTTCTACGTCATTTCCGGCAAGCCCTCGACCGCAGGTCGTCTAGTTTTCTTTTATACTAAATAACCATATCAGGTGTTCTGGGATCGCCATTGTGACATATATTTTAATTCAGATATCAATCCATGACGCGTTTGACCATAGTCTTGTCCTGTGACAGTAACCTATAAGAGCTGCATTTAAGCGCCGGCCTTGACAACCAGAATATCAGTTCAGAGAATTCAGCAAACAGGGATACGACCTATTAAATATTCCCCGGCATGTCTTATACTTTAAAACTTCCATGACAGGTTTTCAAAGGGCCAGTTTATAACATACGTCAAAAAATGTTTGGCCAGGCAATATGAATAAAAATAACCGGAAAACGTTATTTTTAAAGTATGTTTTATTCATGCTATGTCTATATGTTTAGCATGCAAAGATGTTTCGTGACGTGTTTTATTCACTGGCAAATGCCAGATAACACCGGAATGTATTCTCTATTTGTGTCAAACCTTAAGGGGACGTGAGGGAGCTCTAACAAGGAGGATAAAGACAACCGGCACCCAGGGTGAGCGCTCTGCAGGCTTAATGGGAAGACTGTGCCCCACAGCCGTGTATCACTCACATACGAGTGAGTCTTTGGGGGGTTCCTCGTGTTATAACCCAGCAATGGGGATGATTATACAAACAGGATCCGCAGGTGCGGTAGACACCGGGCCTGGGTGACACCAGGATACAAAATAAAAAAGATAGGAAGCGAGTGCTACCGCCCTGTCAGGTAGTCACAAGCCAAAATGGAAAATCTGCAGATGTACATACTTAGGTTAAGAACTAGATAAGTCAGCATTAAAAAATTGAGGCGGTTACCTCCACAAAAAAAGGAGGATAAAGACAAAAGTCAGACTATTAGGGCTGAACCAGTGAATTACTGTTTTGTCCTGAATACTAGCTTCTGCAGTTAAAGACTGTCATATATTAATCATGAGATCTAGGATTTCTGGTCACATTGGATTTTGGACCGCAATTTATCAGGAAACCTCATTTGTAAGTAATGTTGAAACCTGAACAGAACATATCTGTCTTAAATCAAAATGAATAAAAAAATATACCAGGTTAAATATTATAGCATCTGTTTTACATTTATAACAGTCATCTAGGGTAGAATGATAAACTTCGGAATAATAAAATACTTTTTATTTGCCAAATATTTTATTAATAATAATAATAATAAGTATACAATAATTATAATAATAATAATAGTAATAATAATAACATTGAGTTGAGTCCACACTCTCCGAGTTGAAGCCTAAGCCAATCAAGCCCAAGGCCGAGTACAAATCCGCCTCCGCCTGTCTTTTAACATATGTCCAAGGCCGAGTACAAAATAACTGAATTTAAAGCATTTTAAAATGGGAATTTGAGATCATCATGTGCATTAATATTATGTCACGTTTTTCATGTTTGTTGTTACTTTATGCCTTTCTACCCTCATATTTTATTACAATTAAGCCCCAGTGCCGGTACTGAGTTTGGCATATAATTCTAAACGTGTTTTTGTAATAGCCTATCATAAGTTCACACGTCTTTATGGTATTTTTTTTTTCAATCTGAATGTCAGACCTTAGGTTGCAAATTTGTTTTCTTCTGCTTGACTTTAGATAGACTCTGCCTAGAATCTTTACCTTCGAGTCTGAGTGCAACTCAAGTCCATGAAAACGTGGACCCGAGTCCTACATCACTGATAATAATAACCACCAAGCAGAAGCACCCGTGGAAAATCCACGGTTCTATAAGATAAAGAGTTGTGTAATGAGCTGGTTGGGACTGCATGTCGCATATTTTATTCCTGAGCTTTCGCAGGGACTTTTGTCATGTAGTTCACTCACACGATCACTTGTGCAAGAATTCTCCAGGAAACCCCACCCCCTAAAAAGTCAGCAAAGACTGGAAAATTACAATATTCAAGAAATCACACAAAGAAATATTCTCTAGAGAAAGCTTTGACGCAAATATTGAGTGTACCAGTTTTGAGGTGAGAATTATTTTAAAAACAAAATGGGTACGACATCATCATTGCACGACTGGTGACAATATCATAGATATAACAATTATAATAGCCATCTACCCTGAAAATAATTTGAAATTATAAGACTTTAGCAAAGTGAAAGTTTATGAGAGATAGTGAAAGTTTATGAAAGATACTTTGTACAAATTGAAGCGATGTTTGTAGTTGTCAGTTGAGGGTAGTCTTCAGTAGGCATGTTAACAGACACGTTTCTGTCTTTGAATGCTCTTGCACGTGAAAAGACAACGTATTGTTGTCTATGGTAAAAGGTTGACTAGATTCCAATAGTATTAAATGTTTGTTCTGAGTTTTGCTGATTCCATGGAAGAGGCAAGTCTGACCGAAAACTGACATTGCTTTAAGATAAGAGACGGGAAAGTAACATTCGGTACAAGTCTCTGGCAAAGAAAAAAACTACAGCCTAGGTTCGTTGCTTTGTTTCTAGACAAATTAACGCAAAAAGGTATGTATGGATTTTGTTGAAAATTTGTAGAAGTTAGGGTAAAAATGTAAAAACATTCCATTAAATTTTTGCGTTTATCCAAATCACCAGTATATATTTTTTTCTTTTCCATTATTGCCAAAAATTCGTATGGATTTGTTCTGCCATTCGCCAGGTGAACCGTAATTCTTAAAGCGTGACAGAGTTAAGATATGAAATGTGAACACATGAACACATGACTTATTTGGAAATTCTTGGGGAGGTTTTTGGTTGGACTACATAATTTAGTTTGTTTATAGAATCCTTAATGTTTAAAACTGTACTCGTAACATGTTTTCATGTTTCAATTTGCCTAAAGATTACGGAGCCTAAAAATATACCCGGGCACCCCTCGAGTCGTATTTTAGTTTTAGGGCTTCTAGTTGAAACCCTTTTAACAAACAATTGAAATTCTTTACGAACTATTAAAACTATGGTTATCATGGAAAGATACTTATGAATGTATTAAAATCAACGTACTTGTAAACTCCCAAAAAGTATGTCAAACGATGGTCGTGGAACTGGTCTCAGCTAACAGTGTTGACACAACTGAAAAGTCATCGCATTGAAAGTAGATTCACATGGGCCTTGTTTAGCCCAGAATTCAAAACCTTTACTTCCTTTTGTGGGAGTGAAATTGCTTAAGAGGCGTCAAAATGGATATTGGTCACTTTGGAGGTTGTACAAGGAATGACACGCTCTGTGGCGAGTGCTCTCGAAATGCAGGAAAAGGCGCTTCCTAAAAAAGCGTGACTCGCGTGGAGGCCATTAAAGCACAAAAGAAAAAGGGGCACTTGTGAGGACAAATATTTAAATTATCAATTATGAAGCTAAATAGGAAATAATCGCGCAAAGGGAAACAAGCATGCCCAAAAGAGTGCACCGACGACACGTGTGCCGAATGTGTGGGGCCAAATCAGAGCGGAAACTAGGAAACTTTTGTGAAAAAGAAAACCGACCTACTAATTAATTATATAGACTAGATGAACCCGTGATAATTCGACGCGGACTTAAGTCCTACATCATTGAATAATAATAACAATCATGCGGATGCACCCGTGGAAAATCCACGGTTCTATATGATAAATAATTGTGTTGTGAGCTGGTAGGGACTGCATGTCGCATATTTTATTCCTGAACTTTTCGTGGGGACTTTTTTCATGCGGTTCACTAACATGATATAGAGATCACTTGTGCACGAATACACCAGGGAACCCCTTCCTCTAAAAGGAGTCAGCAAAGAAGGACTAAAATCCAGGAGATCGTCAGTTCGAATCTCAACTGAGGCGCTGAGATTTTTCACGGTCGGTCCCCTCCCAGGGTGATATGACCCAGCAAGTGGGCCGATTACGCACCCAAGGCCCGCAGGTGCAGTAGTCACCTGGCATGGTTGACGCAAGGGTATAAAATGAGAGGAAGAGTGTGATACTGCCCTGTCACGAAGTTCGAAACCGGATTGGAATTCTGCATTCTGCATACGTAGTTAAGTAAGCATAAAAAAAATGCAGGCGGTTATCGCCACCAAAAGAAAATAAAAAAGGGCAATTATGCTGTAAAATTAATAAAACAGAGATGGTGTATAAGCCATAAATACTGTAAAATAAGTTGAAGAAATTATATGACTGCATATAGAAAATTAAAAGTTTATGAAAGATAATTTGTGCTCAAAGGACAACATGAAAACATTCAAAAATGCAGCTTAAAGCTGAAAATCTGGAAAGACAGGCTGAGCTTTGTAAATTGTCAATAGGTTGATCGGAAACTTATGATGCACCAAGATAAACGGCAGGTTTATATCTTTCGGTGCACGTCCCTGGTATATCCGGATTTTTTTCAAAAAATTTGCAGAGGATTAGCGTAAAAAAAGTGTATGAACAGTCCATTAAATTTTAATCAGACATACCATAATATATATTTTTTTCTTTATACCATTACAACGAGAGAAGAATTCATTCTTCCCCATTAAAAGCCGGCCAAACGTATTTAACTGTTCCGTCACTCGTCAGGTAAAACCGGGTCACTGAAGCTTGACAGTGTTTATCCATGAAATATGTACACTTGAACACATGACTGATTAGGAGATTCTTGCAGAATTTATGGTTTGTTAATAGAATTCCTATCAGTTTATAGATGTACTAATTTCATGTCCTTTTGGATTGTGGATTCTAATAAATATGTGTGCATCGACCCCCCCCCCCCCCAACTGTGTTTAAGTTGTAGGGTGTTGAACAACCTTTTTCTTAATACAACCCATAAATAGGATGAATTATTGAAACCATGTTTAAACTGCAACGATATTAATGAATGTATATAATTCAACATACCTGAAAACTATTAAACGTTAAACGGGGGTCGTGTAACCTTTCCGTAGCTGTCCTCGCATTGAAAATCCAGTCATATGATGTTTGTTTTGAATTTAAAAGCTTGATTTACTGTTGAGGGAAGTATTGGGATCAATGGGGATTAGTGTTGACCGGTGACCGCGAATTTAACAATAGGCTATGTGGCCATAGCTCGAAATGCAGGAAAATCCCAAGGCGCCTCCTGAAAGAACGTGACAAATGTAGTGGACCTTAAAGCAAAAAAGAAATAAGGGCTTTTGTGAGGGAATATCAACATTTTAATTGTGCAGCTTAAGATTGCATCATTCCGCAAGAAGAGCGCACCGCCGATACGTGTGCCGAATTTCAAAGGCCAAAATCAGAAGGAAGCAGGTAAACCAAATTGTCTAGAAAAACCCAACTGTGTATTAATAATAATAATTATTATAATACTTATAATAATTATAATACGAATCTCTTTGTTATAAGGCACTAGAACTAAACACTGTAGAGAGCGGAACCATAACCTGACTGTGTTAAAATGACTGCCCCGTAACCATAGCAAACCTTAATTAAAGTTGTCTGCTTAATAACTTAACATCCATGTGTCTGCCACTGGCCGCACTGTGTATCCTTGGAAAGAGAACATTACGTCAGCCCTGGTAGACAAGACGTAATGATTAATTAGCTGTAGCTGAAAAGCAGTCAATAAGACGGGATTGTCCGTTATAGATAGTGAACAGCGATTACACCCTGACCGGCTTCAAACAGGAGCGGGTCCCAAGGACCCTGGCATTTAGCTTCAGGCAGGACACGGGATGCCACAGACAAATTGTTTTCTGAAACTGACAATGCATTGTGGAAATTAATACACTGGCTCGATAGCCTGCGTGTTGCTTATGCGTCACGGAAACCTCCGCAACAGTACAAACATTATCATAATAAGAATTTCTTTGTTTTTAATCACTAGATGTAACACTGTGCCTTGACCATGCAAGCACAGGGGTTGAGGGCCAAGTGTTGTAAGGAAGCCCACCAGACGAGAGCGTGTATCAGTAAAAAGGGTTCGGTGTGGGAGGGGGTTCCCCTCGTGTAGATGTGGAAATGTGTTCCATTTGCTTTTAAAATTTAAGCCATTTTGAAGCATTGGGGTATAAAATTACATAGAATATTTCCGCTTTAGAAGCCAATAACATGAGAAAATCTCCCCTTCTTTTGCACCTCCCCGTTGCCTCCGTCCTTTTGGTTCGCCATTAGTACGTTATTTAGCAATGACAGTCCAGTTCTTAATTTAATCGTTAAAAGCTTAATCAATTATCTAATTTGCGTCTTTAATGGCTGGGTTCAAAATGGAAACAGGTTGGTCGTGTCATGCTTTCATTTTGGTGTTTTAGTCAGTATCTGTGAGACAATGATGGTTGAGGAACTTTAGAAGCCAGCATTTGATAAAATCTCCCCGTCTTTTACCCCTCCCCGTGCCTCCGACCCTTGGGTATGCCATTAGTACGTTATTTCGAAATGACAGTCCTGTTCTAAATTTAATTGTTAAAAGCAAAATCAATTATCTAATTTGTTCCTTTAATGGCAGGGTTCAGTCATGGAAACGGATTGGTCGTGTCATATTTTCATGTTGGTATCTTAGTCAGTATCTGTGCAGAGACAATTACATTTGACACATTTTTATCAATAAATCATATTTACCTTCGCCAAGGGGCTGGGCTGCATTTTTTGCCGGCGTTGGCCTTTTAGCAAAATTATTTAAAAAGTTGTTCCCGGATTTCGATTATTTTTTCAGAATAGCTCGGCAATCATACAAGAATCAACTGATTAAATTATGGGGGTCTAGATCACCTTCTGGATCCTGGAATTTTATAAATGAAAAATGCTGCAGTTCTGAAAGTGCCATGGTATGGGGATTATGAGCTGCCTTGGCGGAGGTCTGCGTTGTCTGAGTGCTTTTCTAGTTGATGGATTGAAATGAGAACCAGTTTTATGGAAAATGTCCTTTAAATTGGCAAAATGTCGGGGATGTAACATGGTATATCCAACTGGTAAGTAAAGTAAACCCCCTTTCGTCCTCCATCGAATTGCTCCCATAGTAAGGCCATGACCGTATTGTAGACTGTATTGCTTTTTTCAAAAGGAACTATTTGTAAGGCCTTTATTCCTTCATTATTCCTTTCTTGCACAGATCCATTTTTTTATTTGGAATTTCAGGTACTATAGATGTTTGTTGCTGCTCTAAACCTTCAAAGAAATCGTGACGCGTATTATTTATACAAAATATTCTTCATAAGGTGTTCATTTCAAGAACTGCAGCAGCTTTCAGAATCACTCTGGCTAGTTTACATAATATCACATATTTTGTCTTCAGTGATAGATTTAAAGATGAAGCTCGCTGTATTTGGTGCCCGTTTTTGTAGCCGGATCAATTAATTTTTTGTAGCTTTATGACGGTTTATTTCTACTTTTCATTTTTTTTCACATTCAAACGTTAAATGTTTTGCCTTGATCGAACATCCCGCCAAGAAAGAAGATGAATTGGCGGCGATTTCACGTCAGATATATTTTCGATTGTAATGTTGATCCTGTGTAATACACGATTAAGTTATGCTCTGGGAGTAGGCTTACTTGCTCCAAGACAAGACCAATCCAAAAATTAATATCATGAAGAAGAAACAAAATGAATATTGAAAAATATTGTACATGCATCAGCAGAATTATGACCTGATGATGTATTTTAGTATTAGGAAACGTAGAAATATAGTAACGAATATCCCTTGAAAAGGTCCGTTAATATTTCTGTGAATCTTGGAATATCCAAGGATGCCATTTTTTTCCCCTTTATAGCTAGACTTTAACAACTACAACCCCCACAATAATCGGGGATTAGCATTCATATATTTGCGCAGGTGATTAACACACAAACTTCTGGGCGGGTGATGAAAAGACAGACTTCTGGGCGGGAGATAACCAGACAGACTTTGGGCGGGAGATGAACAGACAGACTTGTGGGCGGGGGATGAACAGACAGATTTCTGGGCGGGGGGATGAACAGACAGACTTCTGGGCGGGGGATGAACAGACAGACTTCTAGGCGGGGGGATGAACAGACAGACTTTTGGGCGGGGGTATGAACAGACAGACTTTTGGGCGGGGGTATGAACAGACAGACTTCTGGGCGGGGGATGAACAGACAGACTTCTGGGCGGGGGGATGAACAGACAGACTTCTGGGGGGGGGATGGGGATGAACAGACAGACGTATGGGCGGGGGGATGAACAGACAGACGTATGGGCGGGGGATGAACAGACAGACTTC
This sequence comes from Sipunculus nudus, assembly GCA_026874595.1. Classification (NCBI taxonomy): domain Eukaryota; kingdom Metazoa; phylum Annelida; class Sipuncula; order Golfingiida; family Sipunculidae; genus Sipunculus; species Sipunculus nudus. The sequence goes on from CM049310.1 coordinate 68,532,960, forward strand.
TAGGCGGGGGTGAGCGGGTCGACATTCTGGTGGATTGCGAAAAAATCGCTTTAAGTATTGACTTCATAAACGTTCTTTATTAATTCCAATATTAAGGAGCTGAAAAACCAATATTTATGCTCCAAATGGAATGTAAGCTTTCTTTGATATAAATAGATAATTATATCCATTATGGTTTCGTCTGACACGTGACTAAAGCTCTATCGACCAGCTCGGGGCAAGAGAATGGTTGATCACGTGACTTTTTTCGCGGTTTTTACAAAGAAACACTAAAGCTGTGATTAAATGAACCTCATCATTATCCAAGCCGCGTTCTTGCTGGCCAGATTCATTCCAAACGAGAAGATGAAGCGGGGAAAGTGAAGACAGACACTGATTCACAGGCACCCGCAGAACGTCATCAAGTTCCCGCCATCTTGTCTGGCGTCTCGTCTGCCTCCCGTAAACCATCAGCACATGAAAAATAGTCTGAGGTGTCGTTACAAACGTACACGGACAGGCCATAAACACACAATAAATCAATCAGCTCTGTCCTCTCATCCTGTTTCGAAAGCACTCTTTGTAACATGCGTCTCTTATTTTAAGCATTTGTGTTCTGTCTCAAATGCATATATATATATATATATATATATATATATATATATATATATATATATATATATATATATATTTATTTAAATAAATTATGTAAAATGTATGAAAAATGAAGCATCAACAGTTTCATATATCATATTTATCACTGTATAAGTAATCACGTTTGTAACCCACGCAAATAAACGCCATCTAACCTAAGTCGTGTGGAAGCCGGTGCCCAAAGCAATCACGGTGGTGAGCCCTTACCAATAACAGCACCAGCCTAATTAGGAAAGACGGAACACTTGTCTAGAAAATGGTAGTCTATATTGTTTTAGATTGGCCTCGACGTGTTTTTCTGTAGTGTGATTTCTTTCATTTCCAGTAAGGGTGTCAGGGTGCCTGATAGTGTTACTCGGGCATTAACACGCGTTAACCCAGGATGGAGCCAGATCGAAGTAGGCTTGTGGTCTAGCGGACGTCTAATTAAGTGACTAAAACCACAGAGATACCAGTGATTCTAACATCGTCAGATCATTATGGGCAGGCTTACCTACAATGATGAGTAACGCTTCTAAAACATTATAGTGATGAAATATCATTACCTTGGTACTTATCAATCATATCTCGAGGAGGTCAGTGCCCGCTATCCTAACTACCGAATTCGACAAGAGAATGATGTGTTATGCTTCCAACACAGTCACATTGTAATAATGGTCACACTCGATCTGATGCTCTCGTGATAGTACTGCCTATGATCGAGTGCCACCTGGCGGCAAGTTCCTGACTCATTGACTTCCAGACTTCTTGAAATGTGACATGACATTAGGATCAGATGGCAGATGGATTTATAACTTTTAGAATCAATAAACTGAGTATAGCATCCCCTTGACACACCTGCTACGTTTATTCATGGATTTCACTTTACCCATCAAATTACTCTACATTACCGTTTAAACAAAAGCGTGGCCGGAAATGTTTTGTTTGAGGATCCCGCAGGTCCCATTACGGATGATGGTGCAAGCAGCGCTGTCGGAAATAGAATACTGACAATTCAGGAAGGGCCCCGCAAAAAGCCCATAGACATCCAGTGTGGGCTGAGAGATGTTTGAAAAAATATATATTTAAGGACCTGATTACATTCAGTCTTTAAGGAGTGAACTGACGCAAAACTGTATTTAAACATCTGAACCAAGATTTTAAGGTTTGGATCAGTGATAGTCGTGTATGAAGGTGTAGGAGTGGAGTATCGCCAAGCAACAGAGGCAGAATTACAACTTATATATTAACATCAGATATATAACTGTAAGCCGGGTCAGCATATAAATCACTAGGTCGTCTTGTGACCTTAAAACTTGTGCTGTCGAAATCAATATGATTCATCCCCTATTGTTATGTTATCCAAACATGAAAGATTTTGGATGAAACATTTACAATGCATCCACAAACTTTTACGATGTAGGTCCTGTGACCTTGACCTTTGACCTCATGACCCCAAAATCAACAGGGTTCTTGCTCAAGTGGTGGATCATGTATAAGTCAAGTTTGAAATCCAAATGTCAATACAAACTGGAATTATCATCGTAAATGAATTAATGCAAAGCTGGCCACTGCGACCTTGACCTCAGACTTTGTGACTTCAAAATCGATCGGGAGCTTTCCCTATTTACAGGTGAGCTATATGTGTAAGACGGAAGGTCTGGGATAAACATTTTGGTTTCAAATGCATCCACAAACTTTTTAAAGATGTGGTTCCTGTGACCTTGACCTTTGACCTCATGACCCAAAATTCAATAGGGCTTTTGCTTTAGTGGTGGGCCATATATAAATCAAGTTTAAAATATGTCCATATGTCTTTCCAAACTGGAGTTATCATCGAATTGGTGGACGGGCTGACAGACAGACGGACGAACAGATAGACAGGTAGACAGACAGACAGACAGACAGGGTGATTTCAATAGGGTACCCGCTTATTCAAGCAGGGCCCTAATTATGCTGCCAAAATATGTTGTTCCTAGGTTGTAAATTAAACAACTGTGGTTGATTAAGATTATTTGGCAAAAGTTTCGACAACGGAGAACAAAATCGTCATCAAGCTCGGAAAAAGTTCCCTCAATTATGAAATTAATAGTCTTAACCTTAATAAGTTATAAAACACGGCCATTTTGTATAACCAGTATTTACTGGCAGTTCAAATCTTGGAGAACTACTCGGTCATAAACTTACAATTAGGCAGCTGTAACGTAAGATGGCATAATGTGCTTCAGCAACATATCCATCTTTTAACAACATTTAGTTTTAATTGCTTTGCAACCCATAATAAAACAATACACGAGAGGTCACAACATCAGGCGGTAGGCAAACACGTATACATTGACAGATAAATACCCGCTTATTCATTGGCGCTAGTGTTACTGTACCAGTAGTCCAAACTATATCAGCTAGCAAATTCGGCCAATAATACCTATTGTCATAAGTCAAAACCTGTACTTTTTTCTTTCATTCGCAATCACAAATATATTTCTTATTGTTAAACCCGCCAATCATTACCCATTTTCAAATATTATGACTTTAAAGGGAAAATATAATTTATCATTTATTGTTTTAAGTTTATTGAATTGATCAGTTTGCTGTGACAGACTGTAGATATGGGCTCAGCATTTTTGTTTCAGTCATGTTCTCCGGCCCGTATTGTATGTGTTCCTGTTAATAGACCTTTAATTAATGCAAGGGAAACCTAGATCCGGATGAAGCTGGATAACCATGATGGTGTTCAGTCAGTCAGATAAAAGTAACTCTCCTATGTCACACACATCTTTCACTTTAGCTCGTCGTCAATTCTTTATCAGCACTGAAGCGTCTGTGTACAGAACATTACAAAGGTGCATGTACAGATTTGGGCATTTATTTAAATCTTAAAACCCTATTATACGTTCGCGATTTCATGCTTTCATTCTACAAAATAAAACTTTACAAAATCTACTAAACAACTATTTTTTAGTATATGTCAAACAAGGTAATTTGATGTTCAGTTTGTCGGATGACATATGTCCAAGTTTATTCTTTTAACCTCGTGCTGCAGATACCGTCAGACGTCTTGTTAAATGTTCTCTGGCCACGCCCAATATGAAGACCACTTTCTAGGTCAGAGTTTACAGTGCGTGTGACATGATATTGGTTGCACTGGCTGTATTGTCAGCGTCGGGTGTCGCTCACGACACGCCTAGAACTGAATCAGGGACTCCACATTAGCTGATTAATAAGGGAACAGCTGGTGGTAGCCCATCACACATATGAAATACTGGAGCTATGTGTTTAATGGCCATTATAGAATGTACGCTACAATATATATTTGGATACTTTTTAAATGCCTCAATACAGGTCCTAGTTAGGTCCGTAAATTTATGATGATATGATTTATGATGTTGACTGATGTTAGAAAAAAGATCACATACTAAATCAAAACGGGAGATTTTTCCGTTTGTTCCCACGTTGAATGTCGTGTTCTGAGGGGATTGGCAGAAGAGCACAGGACAATCATTGCTGTTTGACTGAATGAGATGTCTCTTTTCAAAATTACCCTCAAGACAACCCGGGAGAGAATAAAGGTTGTCAAAGATAACAATATATTCAGGGTATTCAGCAAGCCGAGAGAGAATAAAGGTTGTCAAAGATAACAATATATTTAGGGTATTCAGCAAGTAAGAGTCACACAGAGGAGAACAAATCTAACACTGATTACAAACAATCATTATATCTTCAATAATTTAAGAACAATGTTAGCAAAGAGACACCATCAGTGAGAGCAGCCGAGTTTGTATCGAATAACGTAGGAGTCTAGGAAGATGTTTTCCGTGTCCTTTAACCCTCTTGTTAACGAGTGGATACCATGAAATTTCATTTCAATGCACTATATTGAAGCAGAAACTGAATAGATGTGTGGAAAAATTATCAGTCAGTGGCGGATCCAGAAATTCGATAACAGGGGGCGCTAATTCAGGGTTATTATATATATATATATATATATATATATATATATATATATATATATATATGTAACCGGACACACAAAAGCGTTCCTACTGGCCTTGCTAGTGAAGCTTGCTTTATTGGCGAAGCGGTAGAACGTCTGACTTGTGTGTCACAGGTTACGGGTTCGAACCCACATTCGGACTGGTTTCCATTTTCACCCGTTACAAATGGTGGCAGCGGTGGGATCCGGGGAGTTGGTGTCGTGGCATGATGCCCCACCCAGTTCACGTGTGTGACCCCCGGGATAGATCCCACGTTCTGGGGACAGAACGTCCTCGGAGAGGGGGTGAATGTAACCGGACACACAAAAGCGTTCCTACTGGCCTTGCTAGTGAAGCTTGCTTTATTGGCGAAGCGGTAGAACGTCTGACTTGTGTGTCACAGGTTACGGGTTCGAACCCACATTCGGACTGGTTTCCATTTTCACCCGTTACATATATATATATATATATATATTATATATAATTATATATATATAATTACATAATATATTTATAACTTATGAAACAAAAAAATAATGTTGTCTTTATGAATAAAACCTAGACACATGTTATTTTAATCAAGTTAATTACAGGTACACTGGGACGGGGGAGTCTATGGGAGTGGGTCTTCCCTCCCTTATTATGAAAAAAATAAATATGCAGTGAAAAGAATGTAAACATTTTGAGAGATCTTTAAAAAAATATAAGGATTTTCTTTTATATTAACAACTATTCTCTTAAATGTCTTTACATAACGTAATTAAACTTTAGGGGGTTGGGGTTTACTTATGGCCGGCTATATTATAAATAATATATACATCATCATAATTTTGGATATTAAATTCAACTGGAAAGTCCAAACATTAAATAAAGTCACATTTTGAACCCTGCCGGCTTCTGTGGTTTTGGCAACACACAGGACTCAACAGAGCACAGACCTAGAGTTTGAGTATCAGCTGAGGAGCCGAGAGAGCTTTCACGGTCACCCTGTAGGCAATATTACGTGCCCTATTGTAATAACGTCCCCTATTGTAATAATTATTACATCAGGGGTTACAAATGAGCTGTTTCTCGTAACCCCTATTGTAATAACGTGCACTATTGTTAAAATTATTACATTAGGGGTTGTATTTGCAACCCTATTGTAATAACATTTTTATTACATTAGGGGTTGCGGTTGCAATGGTTTTGCACACCAGCTTTGGTTAAAAAAATGCGAATCCAGTGGAACAACGTATATATCGATACCTTTGATCGTGATAATATAAATAATTTGTTTTCAGCAAAGTATATCCGTATTTTAGTGCGATATTGTAATGGTACGTTTTTATTATTTGTTTTTAAATTATACAATATAAATGACTATTGTATTTTAACTTGATGATCATTTATTTATTCTAATTTTAAACAGAGTTGTGTATAAATTGCATGTATGTAGTACACATAATAGTGACTGACCCTTCATTCATTACAACAGGCAACATTATTATAATTATTCATGAATGACTGTATTATTTTGTTCTACATTATCTAGATAGGACAATTATTAAGACACTTTTTGTATGTCATCCGTTTGGAAACGTGATGAAAAGTATATGTTTACACTTAATAATCAACATAACATAATCAAATAACTGTAAGTTCCACAATTATTATTTATTTTATCACAATAGGCAACATTATTTCAAATGTGTTTGGGACCAATTAACCCCTATCGTAATAAAGTTCGTTATTGTAATGACCATTCAATAACTGAGGTCATTTACAATATATAAAGGGTATTTTAATATTTCCTTAAATGAACCGGTTTTTAGGTGTGCTACAACCAATATGTCTATAAATTATAACTGTTCATATAGTATCACCCATGTACTATAAAATATCCTTAATATCTTTCTGGCTTTAATCATTATTACAATAGGCAACGTTATTACAATAGTGGTGATCCGAGTAACCCCTATTGTAATAAAGTTCTTTAATGTAATAACCACTTAATTACCTATGTCATTTACGGTATAAAAGGTGTTTAAATATTTATTAAAATGCCACAGTTGTGTGGTTTACAAATGCTAAAAATGTTTGTAAAACATAACAGTTCATAATGTATCTCCATGGACTGCAAAAATACCCATAAGATTTTCTTGGCACAAATTTTATTACAATAGGCAAAGTTATTACAATAGTGGTGATCCGAGTAACCCCTATTGTAATAAAGTTCTTTAATGTAATAACCACTTAATTACATGTGTCATTAACGGTATAAAGGGTGTTTTAATATTTATTAAAATGTCACAGTTGTGTGGTTTACAAATGCTAAAATGTCTGTAAATTATAACTGTTCTTAATGTATCTCCATGTACTGCAAAAAATATCCATAAGGTTTTACTTGCATACATTTTATTACAATAGGCAAAGTTATTACAATAGTGGTGGGTCCGAGTAACCCCTATTGTAATAAAGTTCCTTAATGTAATAACAACTAAATTATTCATGCTATTAACTGTAATTAAAAGGTACTTTAAACGGTACACGTATTGAGAAATAAAGGAGGTGAGATTCCTCACGATCGTTATGTGATGAGATTCCTCACGATCGTTATGTGATGAGATTCCTCACGATCGTTATGTGATGAGATTCCTCACGATCGTTATGTGATGAGATTCCTCACGATCGTTATGTGATGAGATTCCTCACGATCGTTATGTGATGAGATTCCTCACGATCGTTATGTGATGAGATTCCTCACGATCGTTATGTGATGAGATTCCTCACGATCGTTATGTGATGAGATTCCTCACGATCGTTATGTGATGAGATTCCTCACGATCGTTATGTGATGAGATTCCTCACGATCGTTATGTGTTGAGATTCCTCACGATCGTTATGTGATGAGATTCCTCACGATCGTTATGTGATGAGATTCCTCACGATCGTTATGTGATGAGATTCCTCACGATCGTTATGTGATGAGATTCCTCACGATCGTTATGTGATGAGATTCCTCACGATCGTTATGTGATGAGATTCCTCACGATCGTTATGTGATGAGATTCCTCACGATCGTTATGTGATGAGATTCCTCACGATCGTTATGTGATGAGATTCCTCACGATCGTTATGTGATGAGATTCCTCACGATCGTTATGTGATGAGATTCCTCACGATCGTTATGTGATGAGATTCCTCACGATCGTTATGTGATGAGATTCCTCACGATCGTTATGTGATGAGATTCCTCACGATCGTTATGTGATGAGATTCCTCACGATCGTTATGTGATGAGATTCCTCACGATCGTTATGTGAAGCGAATTTTTTAAGTTTCCGGATTGTTCCAAGGAGCAACACAGAGAAAATACTGCATGCCGCCGTGCAGGTCTATAGGAAATCTCTCCACACGCCTTCCGTATTCCATAAGGAATCTTACACGTTACTGAGGAAATAAGCCGTCAAAACTTGTCAAAGTCGGGTTTTTGGGCCAATCTCCCATGGGGGTTAGGGGAGCTTAAGTCGTTTACTTTCTTATAACAACAGCGCCAAGGACTATATATACATATATATATATATATATATATATATATATATATATATATATATATATATATATTAAATCAACAATTGTTTAACGTACAATATTTCAAGTATATTTTAAGTAAAGGGAATAATAAAAGGAACAGAGCCATGGTAATAGTAATAGAACTCCGTAAATGAACAGTAAGCGTGCCTGAGCAGTGAGAAATTTTTGTTCGGGCAATTTTGAATTTTTAGAAGATGACATTAAATATGTTGATGTGAATGCATATCTGTAAAAAAAGTTAAACGTATGATAAAGCAACTTCATTTGAAAAAGAAAATGTGTTTACTGTTTAATCAGCAGATACTTTTTTTCACGTTGGTCGATGGTTTTGAAGTGGAAGAGTCAGTGTAAAATATATATATATATATATATATATATATATATATATATATATATACATATATATATACAGACATACATACAAGGGAAAATTAACCTTTTCAGACACAGACACACTACAAATATTGTGTATAATATATATATATATATATATATATATATATATATATATATATATATATATATATATATATATATATATATATATATATATATATATATATTTGTATATAATATACATAGTGTCTGTGTCTGAAAAGGTTTATTTTTCCATGTTTTTATGTTAATCTCGAGTAATTTGACACCATAGGAGAAATTAAGCGACGGGTCTGTCGCAGCGCCATCTATCAGAAACAACACCAGGGTATCACAGGGGGAACTCGGTCCATGGGAACCTACACGCCGACCTCCTGCCGAACTCAAATTCCAAGAGGGAAAAATATTTCAATCTCAATAACCTAACAATCTGTATGGTTATCACTCAGAACAGGGGTGTAACAGTGAAATGTATGAACACCTGTTTGTCACTACCCTATAAATGACACACAACAATTGTCTGATATCGTGGTTAATATTATTGGACGTTATTACAGTTTGGGCTGCTCGGTCCAACCTGTATTGTAATAACGCTGCCTATTGTAATAATTGACCATGATACTATTGTCCACAAATAACAAAATAGTTCCTAATTGGAATAAAATGAAAATAAAGAATAATTTCCAGAATAAAGCAATAATTGTCTTAAAATTATCCGTTCATATTATCCAGCTTATTTTTATTTAGATATATTACTTATATGATATATAACATTAATTATAGTATAATTAATATATAACATATAATATTATATTAATAATAATTTAATTGACGGGCAATAGCCCTCTAAACAGTATTTAATAAATAATCACTGTAACATTAAGTGTTTGTTAAAATCACAACTTACATGTCTATAGGTATCGATTTGTGTGTGGTATCACAGTATTCACATTTTTTTACCAAATCTGGTGTGCAAAAACCATTGCAACCGCAACCCCTAATGTAATAAAAATATTATAACAATAGGGGTTGCAAATACAACCCCTGTTGTAATAATTATAACAATAGTGCACGTTATTACAATAGGGGTTGTGAGAAACAGCTCATTTGTAGCCCCTAATGTAATAATTATTACAATAGGGGTCGTTATTACAATAGGGGACGTAACAAGGCAACACTCTGAGGCCCTGCCATATTCACACAGGCGAAAGCGCCGCCTTTTTTTTAGGACGGAGGGCGGGTCTTCCTCGGTGTAATGATGGTTGTACCCAGTCGTTACACATACAAATCTTAGAGATACAATAAAGAACTGCAAATTTGATAATAAATTATAAATAAAAATTTAAATATCACAGCATTGAGCTGAATGATATAAATTTGTAATTAAAATATCTATAAATAAACCTGAAGATCTTACATAGTTCTGTCATGGACCATGGTATTTATTTAAATGTAACTGCAAAGCTGACATAAGACCCCCTCTTAAAATCTGCAAGAAAGACAGCAAATAACAACATATATTAGGGTGTAGCTAAAGTTAAACCTGAAATAAACGTGCAATAAAAAGTCAAATCATTTCAACAATTTTATCTTGCAATAGTACGTCTTGTAGAGTGTTTTCCGATGTTCTCATCAGCTCGTACATGAGAGAGCTTTTTGATATTTGAGTCAAGGTGGACCTGACCTACATTTTCGAGTCCTTACCAGAGTCCACGTCCCACAGAATCCCTTATAAAAAATGGACTGAGTCCGGACTCGAATCAAGGTCCCCACTCGACTCCTATACATCGCTAGATAATGTAGCATTCGTGTAACATGCAATCAGCAACATTTCCAACAGACGAAATAGTTTGTTGGAACAACTGACGTTAATCATTTACTTTTTGAAAATACGTTTTCATCGCATCATGAGAAAGCAATAAAGTCTAATTAAAACATCAAGGAAAAAAAGAATTGTGCTTGAACAAGTGGAATATATTAAAAATCTTTATAGCAACTTTCGCGTGGCATAAAACCGGAACTCTTATGGCGCAACTCTTACGAGGGTTTTGTCGCCAAGGATATAGGCCTACCACATGAAACAGAACTAACAGTATCTGGTGGCGAACTGATGATGGTTGATGCAGTAATAACCAGATCATTCGAAGATAATACTGATCCCAATGTTTGTGAACAAGGCTCTAACTGGTCATATGAACCGGCACATGATTTTGTCATGTGGAACTTTTATCATGCCTGAGCACCCAGAACGCTGTACATCAGTCAGAAAGTACACCGGCGACCTCAAAGCAACAGGTAGAGTTCTATAAACACCCAGCAAGCCCATTCCTTGAGAAAACTTCCGAAGATAGGCGCTGGAAAGCAGTAAGATTAACCATACATTAAATATATGCCATCCGGTGTCGCAGAAATGGGTTGCTTCCGTGGTTTCTCCCAGGACACAGTAGCCTATACAAGATTCACCAAATCGACTTGGCTGTGATGACTAAGGTTAAAAGCCCAGCTGAACTTCGGTTCTTAATCAAATATCTGACATTTGTCTGTTGATGGCATGGCCTCACTTACCACTCTAACCATAACAATGAACACTCATAACCAATCCCCTATGTGTCTTTTAAACTTGGTTTAGTCTCAAGAATATATTTCTTGGTAAATTTCCACTCGCGTAATGCTTATCATATATAACAAAATGCAATTAGATTCTATTTTAATTTATGAATTGAAGCCGCTATTAAATCCTCCATCATTCATCTAATCTCCTTAGGTTTCTCTTTTTTCTCTGGGGAGTTTTCTCAGTGAGATTACACTTCTGTGTGACATCTTTTATTAAATGACAAAGGTTCACATAAACATTTAATAGTATTGACAAATGAAAGCCAATCCAGATTTAACCCTGTAGTTGAACACGTAGGACACACTCTAGGGTAGAAATAGACAAATACAAAACATAAATACATTTTACTTGAATTTTCTACAATCCAAAAGAATTGCAATATTTCATATTTGTTTGAGATTTATTTATTTTAATCATTCTGGTGGCCACTGTGATTTTCCATTTGTAACGTCTTATGCATATGATGTATTTTATCACATTAGGAATGGCACTAGCTTTTCCTATTTCAGAAAGTAAAAACCAAGATTATCTTTGCCTTTATTCACAATGTATTCTAATTTGTATATAGTTTTCAACCTCCTTAAAAACTCTCCCAATAAACTGGTCTTATTTTCTAACTTATTCATTATATTTCTACTCTTATAATAGTAAACAGTCATTTTTGAAAATTAAAAGTATCTGATTTATTAACAGGAAATTTTTTCTGATTTATTTCCTAGGAAAATTTCCCAACACTATAAATTCAGATGTCCAGCTTGGCATGCATGGATACACGTTTTGTTTGCAACCATTCAATTATAATAAAAATCCCCGTTCTTTATCACAAAACACTTTAGAAGAATTTGAAGAATTGTTTCCCTTTCAGTAAAACAAAAGATGCATATCTCGCAATCAACCAGTTTCAATTTGTACAATAATCTGTTTGTTGGCAATATATAATGAAGAATCTTCTAAACATATCTAGTGATACTTGGTGTACAGTCTTACAACATTGTTCATTAAGGGTCTCAGAACATATGTGAAAAGCTGTTGGCATTGTTATAATAGCCCCTAATGATGTATTATAAACAAAATGACTTGTTAGCCTCTTTATCTCTTAAACTCCGCCCTTCTAACAGTTTGGTTATTTTCTTGCTCCTTATCATTGATCACAGTTAGATCTTTATATATTTATAGCCATTTTTTGGTTTTGCTTTTTTTTGAAACAATAGACTTCCTATCTATTACATACCAGGTGATACCTTTTTAAGCTTTAATGAAAGCTCATTCCACTGTATGAAACTTCCATCAGTTTTTACCAGAAACCTATGAATTTAATTTAGTTTGAATCCGGTGGCTTATAATTTACTGACTTTATAATTATCTTTATTAACACATTGATCTATAATTGCCAAAATTTTACCTAATTGACTGTTTCCGGTTCCTTTCATTCAAAATTTGCCCAGTCCTCATAACATTCTCTATAAAAAGGTATTATTTTCTATGGTATTCTTTCGGAATCAAAAGTAGAGCCTATATTATCAAGTATATCAATACCGTTTAGGTAATATTTCGGTATTAATTTCTATAGCTTTGAATCTTCATCTGTGACCACCCTTTTAATCCAATTTATCCTCTGTGTTTTTAGTTTTGAAGTTAAATCTTAAAACTTTACTCGCCCTTATTGAAAGAGCTTTGATCATTGTCCTCTCCATACATAATTTTTCAGCTGTGATATAACATGTTTGATTAATGATTTTGGTGGTACATATATATATATATGAAGACAAACAATATTTTAGAGACATATAGTCTTTAGTTCTGCCATATATGTTCTGCTGTCCACAAGACAATAACTTTTACAAAGTATTACATTTTACTTAAACAAGTTTTTTCTTGACAATAATACCCCTATTATGAGAAAACCACATTCTCAGTATTTTTTTCTGCGGGAGTATTTAGATTCACCCACTGACATGTAACTGGTTTGCCACTGCTTTGTTTCTATGGACCAAGCCAGGCTGCTTCTGATTTCTCCAAATTAACTTCTGAGAAGGTGTACCGTGAAAAACATTCAAGTGCAATGAGTAACCTCTTAAAAGAAGTTATATCTCCCAGGAAAAATGTGATATCATCTGTCAAAATTGTCATCTTAACTTCTGCATCACCAACCTTTACACCATGTAGTTCTTTGTCATATCGTATTAGTGTTGGAACATTCGCCCGAACCTGAATTTCTTAAGACCTGTTAATGTGGATACATAATCAATGGAATCAAATGCAGCTGCAAAATCTGGCCCAAATAAATACCCTGTTCTTTCTCATTATCATAGTATTAAATGATATCCGTTATAAGCTGTATAGAATCTTCGATATACTGACCATGCAGGGACAAAAGCATTTGGATTAATATGCTCTAATTGGAATATTACTTTTTTCAAGCGTTAAATCAAAATTTTGTTCTGTATTTTGCATTCTGTATTAAGACTGATGGGCCTTCACGATTTGATATATCGTATATCCTTTCCAGGTTTTCAATTATTGTGATGACGGCCTGTTTTGGACTTTTTTTTATTGAACCAGAATTGAAACATTTATTTTAACAGTTGTCAGATCCTGTCCTAGTTCTTGAAGAAACACATAAAGAATTATTTTGTTAGACCAGTTTTATTTTTTGGCATTGATTTGACTGCTTCATGAACATCCTTTACAGACACCATACCCTCACATAATAAACTTTCTTCTTCAGATAGCTGAGGTAATTCATTTATGCCTGCAAGAAATACACTACAATCCTCCATGGTTTAATTTATATACCGTTTGTATTAATTGTTAAAAAAAATAAAATAAAAATAAGAATATCATTATGATCCGTTATTCCTCTGTCTTTACAAATTAATTTCTTTACAAAAGTCTTATTTTTATATTTCCTTTAAAGGTTTAAGAAATATTTTAGAACTCCACTCACTGTGTTCAACCCATTTTGCTCTGGACCAAATAATAAGCCCCTGTGTTATTTTATCGTAGGATTCTTCCAGGTGACTCCACAGTTCTTTATATTTGCCATATTACCTTCATTATTGTCTACCTTGATGATTCTTTCAATTTCCATCAATTCATTTTCCAATGTTATATTTCATATATTCCCTCCTGCTGTTAACTGACATTTTGTTTTTTATAACCTCTTCCTTTACTGGACTTATACACTGCTTCAGTTTACTAATGTAGTTTACATCTTCCAACAAGGACTTATTAAATTTCCATGTTTAATATTTTTGACAGAATGTAATTCAAGCATAACAGTAGAGTGATCTGTTTCGACACCAGTAACGAGTTAAGTAACACGAGTAACGAGTAAAGACCTGAACTTTCTGGAGAATTCTCGGCTACCCAAATATAAAAAGGTGGTGTCAAGGCCGGTTAGTCAGTGGATGAATTTGGAAGCTAGCGATAACTGGTGACGGGTTGTGTTATATCAGCGACAGAGTAGATGTACACCGAGCGGGGTGTAGTTGTAAAATACCGCGGGGACATTATTAGTCCTGGTGACAGTACATATAGTTCCAACCGAGCAGGGCGTTAGAAGATTATGTGACTTGTACTTTACTGAAGACATTGTTATTGTGAAATTGCAACCATGCAGTCAACGACGGGGGTGGCCAATTGTTGGATGTTACCGTTTTTCAATTCAGACGAGTGATATTTTGGACTTTTTAGATTGAAAGAACTCGGGGATGCATGTCCGCAGTGGCACACCACAACCCACTGTGTACTGGTTACCATAAACTTTGCTAGTCACACAGATTTAAAGGTTCCACGTCCAATCCTCTTTAACCCTCTGATCCGATTTAACCCTGTGTAACACTGCTTGCAGTTCATTACACGTCAGCCTCTTTAAGTATTCGTATACCTTTCAAAGCACGCTTTTTGTTTTCATTACTGATATATTACTTTGCGCGCCGTATGAATTTTGCAATCACTGGTCCGGGACCTTTTGTACTATGCTTGTCAAACTTGCCCACTCGATTGTGCTATACCATTATCCCCAACCCCGACAAGCATTTCCAACCTTTCTCTGATCATCGTTAATACAGTTTCCTTACAGTTCTCCTCCATTCCATCTTCTGCTATTCCATAGAATTTACGTTTGCAGTTCTACTGTACTCTCATTTCCTACTGACCTATAAATAACATCATTTGTCTTTTTTCAGTCTGAATAACAGAACCCTCAGCTGAATTTACTTTTTGTGTTAAAGCTTGAACCTCCTGTTTCAACTGAATGTTCTCTGTCTCCTATACCTCAACCTCTTGGTCAAACTAGCTACACATTCTTTTATTCTTGCATCAAACTTCCTTAAAAGTTCTGGTTTTTGTTCTCTTAGTTAATTTCGCAGCATACATTCTGTGACTGGAGCCAGGGTTTCAATATCTATTTTACTCTCGCTAATTTCAGTTTTAAAACTCAATTTTGAATCGGTATTGTTAAGGCTATTGAATTTGAATACAGACCTATTGAATTTTTGAGTTTCAATGAAAATCACCCAAACCCATATAATCCTGATATTTAGTCAGGATATTAAGGTACACTGAAATGTTTACATGACGAAACTGCCTGGAAACTGAGAGGCCTCAGACCTTTTCTGAGAGAAGATCCTTTGCTGATCTGAAACACAACCTTTCCATTCAGGGCACAGGAGGCAAGTCTTCTCACGGTTATCTTACGTTATGTATTACACAAACATCATTCTAATGATGTGAAACGATATAACGTGTAATATATATAAATATATATATATAAGTACCCTCCGTTGTAAAGTGCTCTATGGCTTACAGACTAGGCCAGAATTAAATGTTCCCCCTAATACGCACAAAGCATAATCTCGTAATCTCGTAAAGTCTCGGCTTTTCAAACCACGCCGTTAGCTTCATTCTAACAACATTCACCTGATGGTCGGGTCGCATCCCGTGAAACAGACTGTAGTGAATTTACAGTGATGTTTTTCTTCTGAGTTTTCATATATATATATATATATATATATATATATATATATATATATATATTTACGTAAAGTAATTGAATACAATTTCTAATTTGTTAAGTTCGTGTTTTGTAAAGGATTTTTCGGTATATAAAATAAATTATTATATTATTATTATATATATATATATATATATATATATATATATGTGTGTATATACTAATAATACCGTTGTGTTGACTCAGTTGGAACTTGAATTGTAACTTTATGTTCAGTATGTATGGAAACATTGGCACTTATTCTCAAGAAAATCAGACAATTGTTACCCTTTATCGGCTCTTATTTACAGTCTGGCGGTGCATGCTCTGGGAAGGCTAAAGACCAAAACACACTGACGCGGGCGGCTTGCGGGCGGCAAGGCGGCAGAAATCGCTTCCCTATATTTGACTTATGACAAAACACACTGGCGCGGGCGGATTTCTTGTGAATATATACTGTGTCTGTTGGAAATCTATTAAAATGCATTTAGTTTAAACCTTATTTATTTGTAAATTTCAATATATAGTAAATTTTATAAGTAAATATAACATATATAACAACTATACATATAGACATGTCATGTTTATATATAAATTCATTGATATGTAAATTACAAGCATATATATTCACATAGAATAATACAGTTTTATTTATTTTAAATCATAATTATTGTTCACCGAGTGATATCATTACTATTTTATGAATTTTACCTTATACAGAGTTTTTTTTAGACAAATATATAAAATACCACAATAAAGGTCTAGATATTCCACAGCTATTCAAAACTTGCATCGTGTCGCCCGCGACAGTCTGTTTTGAAAATGCCGCGTACCTGCCGCGAGAACGCTTGGTACTCGCCAATTCGGTATTTTGATTAGCCTCGGATGAGTGGTCGTTAATGTAGAATCCTGTCTTTACCCGATCATGAATGTTGACATAAAATCCCCGTACATTTGTCTTGATTACATTTGGTTTGTTTCGTTGAAAATGTTTATCGGACAAATGTTGAAGTGGTACCCAATGGTAGAATAGCCGATTCTCCCTCCCTACCGCTCTCCTTCTGTCCGTCTCTATATATGTCTTTATATATATATATATATATATATATATATATATATATATATATATAATCATGTCACATCAGAATAAGTCAAGTAGTTCGGACACTGTGAATTCAGGACACGGAAGAATTCAGGCCGTGCCTGGTCACCATACTAAATTACAATCATTTGTTCTGTCAGTGCTTTTTCTTACATCCTGTCACGCGTTTTGCGAGAAGCTCCGAGAAATCATGTAAAATGTATAAGGGAGAATGGAGTTGTTTTTTTATTTTGTTGCTTCATTTATTTTGGTTGATTTTTTTCCCGGGCAAAACCCTGGACAATACAAAACCAAATTAATACCAGTCTGGGAAGCAGTGCGCCAGACGATAGGAACGGTTCCTGTCACATGGTACAAGAAACCCGCTGGGTGTCGTAATTGCAAATGGCTGCCACTTTTCTATAATGCCGTTTGGACGCTGTGTGAAGTAGCACAGAGGACAAAGCGAAGGACTGGAGGCATCCAGAAACCTGGCGACATGCTGTTCAGTGACAACACCTGCCAACAGCTCGGTCCCTGGGCACAGGACAGGTCTTAAAACCCTGGAACATATAGATAACGCATCAAAGCTAAACTCTCCTTATATCAAAGACGGTCACCCGCAAAAACCTTAAACACATTTAGTCAAGATAAAAGTCATTCTATTGACCTACTCCATGTATATAAAGATGTATGCAAGAACATAGGTGAAATTAATTTAAATAGAAATTTTGAGCTTAAAGTTGGTTTAGATTTATAAATAGAGCAATATTTATAGATGTTTGTATAATACATGGACATCAAATTTGGTTGTTTGTAACGCTTTCCTTTTCTCAAGGTAACAAGAGTATATTTTGCAATGTTTTATAATTCAAAGAAGTTTAGTCTGTTCAATCGCCTACAGTCAGGTGTCAGCGGACGGTTTAAAAGTTATTTGTATTATATACTTTCAGTGGGAGGCAAAGGTATTATTTTTTCCCTTTTTTCACAGATTTCTTTTCCTTTGTAAAACACGGTGACCCGTTTGTCCCAAGGTTCAAGCCGACTAGTTATAGTAATTCGGGCCACGGCTATAGCTCTGCCATTCGTCAAAAGAACCCTGTGACTGAAGCGTGGCATACTCTGCGTACGCACATTTAAGTCAGATTGCGGCGGGGGCTTGTAGACTCAAACTACACATTCTGGTTGATACGCGTGCAGTGGGGAACAATACCCATATCGTTCATGGTCGTTATTTAACCGCATTTACACAGTCCAGAGGGTAAGGCTATATAAGCCTTCATCCGGGATTGAATAAGAGAAGAACACTTTTAAAAGCGCCTGCTTTAAACACTTTCCTGTATGCAGCCTTAGAAACCAGATTGAGGCTATGAGTAGGTATGATTTTCACTGCCACCACGGAGGTACCACAGATGATTACATAAAAATATCACTGTCAGCAAATGAAACCATTGATTGCGTTGAAGTTATAACCAGACGTTAAAAACCCGGAAAACTGACGTGCAATGATGTGATCTGCCGGGGGACAGAAACACACGAACACACATACCAGAAAAAAAATAGGCTTGGCCTATTTCTCATGGCCGTCCATGATCTGCGGGAATCCAGATGCACTGACAGTCACCTTGCAAGCTCTTGACATTTAAATTTCATTCCGATGGTACGTCCCGTCGATACGCAATGCACCCGTGGGCCTCTACAACTATTTGTCTTATTCTGTTGTGTTTGGTAAAGCGTGGTTCATCATGGTCCCATGCAGGTGGTGTGCCAAATTGTGGCCTTTTATTTTTACATATCTGTAAGGGTATAATAGTCGTTGCTATGACAGTTACGGAATATTGTCAGTGAATGGCGTAAACCGGATATTGGCCCGCGTGCCGATCACACTGAAACCAAGAACCTGTATGCTGCGATCGTCACGTCGGCTTAGACATGGCTTTTTGGTCAGCGGTCTGGGAATGATTTGACAGCATGCATCCTTTAATGTCTGACAACTTTATCTGCTACAACGAGTTGATGAATTCAATGGTAAAAAACCCCTGAAAACAGCTGAGTGTGGTAAATTCGCTGCAACATTCAAGAGAAAAAAAAAAGCTGTCAGTTTTTAATGCTTTGTGATCAGTAGGTTTGTCAGATACAACCACCACAAGCTTTTTAAGGGTATCAGGTTTTTTGCACACTATAAACCAATTCAATGCTGTGGTCATCCTCCAGCCGTCTGTGCACTTTCGAGTCACGGAGAATGACCGGTTACTCTATCTTATGGTGCCTACCAACAAAGTATTTGGCAAATTACATTTTTGAAACTTTATGAATAAAATATGAATTACTCTATAATACCGGATGATTGTAATGTATAAATGGTTGAAAATGATGAAAACAATGGAGGGGGATACTTTTCACATAAATGTGAGTTAAACGTTATAAAATGAACTTGATAAGCATTGTGGAGTTAACATATTTTCTGTAATATACATCAATTAATGCATGCACACAGGTTAATTTTTATGTCGACAATGAAGCCTGTATGGACATGAGAGAAGTCTGGCACCTGGCAACCTAACAAAGTGGGTAATTGAGCCGGTCTCCCAGTGTGTATTTTTCACACCGGGCCTACGGGTACTGCGCCCTGACCGCTTAATAAACAAATCACGGGCACTGCACTTTATAAATCAATCTTTGGTGCTTGTGGTTTAAAAGGGTTTCATGACACAACAACGTGGCCTATTTAGATCATACAAGTTGCGTACGATATCACATATGAGTATGATGAGAAAAATGTACTCATCTATTTAAACTGGTTGAATATATCGTACAAAGCTGTTCATCGTGCTTACCCAGTCAGTTGTTCTGGAACTGTTCCGAAAATATGAGCAGAATATTATGAATTTAAATTTTTTCCACTTCCAAATCGATGCCAGAACAAGCATTTGGATGTCAGACAAAAAGTTCAAATGCTAAATGCCTCGTATGACTCGTGCCGAATTTACCGTAAGGGGAAGTGAAAATGCCTGAGTAGCCCTCTGTGACCATTGCTTTAAATTGTGAGTGGAGTTCCATGCATTATGCCAATTATAATTTTAATTCTTCACAGTACAGAATAAGACATCAGATTTAAACTAATTCGTGGTTTAAAAGTCGACAGGTACAATAATGAAACCACACAAAAATGAACTGTTATATCTAATTATTAACATTTTGTTGCATACGAACCCTTCTGGCTTTTCATGGAGCAATGTCCTGTCTCCTAATCATACATTGATGTCATATGTTTGCCATCTTCATACGACCAAGTCTGTGACATGACCACTCATAGATTTGATCGAATAAAGATGATGTTTGCCGATCAATATATACAATGTTTCAACTTGTAATATATATTCAGATTGCCGCAGAGAAAACTATTATGATACCCTATACAACGTTTTCTTTGCTTCATGCGTCCTTTGAATTACATCATTGATTATATTACTTCCTCAAATGCATTACTGTTCCTAATTCAAGGAGAGTAATTTTCCCGAATAAGGAGAAAAATAACAAGGGCAAGAATTATGACATTAGACAAGAAACGAGGAAAACATTAAAAACGAAAACCAATCAGCACATGTAACTCTTGATGCCGTGTTTAATTACGAACTCCACCCACTTTGCTCCATATGGCTGTAACCACAAACAAAAATAACACAAACATTTGTTCTATATAAAGAGGTCACGCCCCTTTTGTCTGAAGTACAGGTGTGGAGCGGGGATATCGTCTAAGTATTGAATGACTTGGCCAATGCGTCATAAAGTAAGGTCACAGATTAACACGAGGCTGTCTGTCTGTCAGGCAGTGACGTCATCCAGAGATAACAGGCGTGCTGTGTTCCTCCATGCTAGCTGAACTGTCTATTACTTAAACATCATTGAGGCTTAAGGAACTTAAGACAACTATTTCCGTTTTGATAAGATTTATAAGGTTTTATATGAAACCTTTAAACAAAGCTGCATAGGGTATTCAATTTATTGACCATTCAACAAATCGAAATACCACGAACTCGGTTTCCTTCAGTTTCATACTTTTCTTTTTAATTGGTTAATACTGTAAGAGCTGAAATGATGCAAATACGTGTTGTTCCATGCTCAAAATATCAAACATTAATAAAATGGTTCCAAATGAAAACAAAAAAATACATGAACAGCTCCTTAACGACAACATAATGGAAAGTTTATAATTAATGGTTTGTCAAAACATTCTATTTTTGGCTTAACAATTTACATTAGGTTCAGTCCCTTATTGTAAACCTTTCTTGAAATGAACAATGTTTTGCGGGTGTCTACATAAAAGATATATAAAAGATAGCCTGACCGACAAGTGATCCGAACTGACAAAATATAAAGTTCGGATATTCTTATCTGTGACATGTGGCTCAAGAAAAAAAATGACAAAATTAAAGCTATTTCAACTAGTTTCAGTTTTAGTTTAAGCTTCATACTTCCTATATTTTATTTCTTATAGCGGATTTTTTAGTATAATATTTAATGTGGCACTATTATTTTCCATCTCAGCAAATTTCTTTAAGAGCAAAGGCGCTGCATGGGATTGGTCACATTGAAAATGGGGTGATTAAACTGATAAATGTTTTTTTAAGCTACATGAAAATGATGAATCTCAAAGGAAACCTGAGAAGAGGAAAGGAAACACTTCGGCAAATTTCCAATCACACATCTAATTGTGCAAGCTACTAAATTAAAAAGGGCCATAAAGTAACCACAAATCATAGATGATTTAAGGAGCGCTGTAATTTCTCTAGTCTCTGATCAGAGGGTTGGTTAATCACGTTTTTTTTTATTGTGCAGTCTCTTTACTTTCGCCCTTCAAATGGGGCTAGAACATCTTAATTGAAGGGAGTATTGGTCGAATTGGAAATACATGAAAGACAATACATCAAGTCATTATTTGTGACGGATTTCCACTCATTGAGACATGTGCAGAGTTATTCGGATAAAAGTGAAGTACCTTGTATCAATATCACGTCGCCTCTCTGTTATCAGTACTGAACGGAGACACTAACTTCGCACTTAGCCAAGAAAAAGTATGTACCATCTGATATTTTAAAGTAATTTCATAATGTCATCAGGTGGTTATGTTAATTATGTTAAGTCATGGAGAATACAGCATTGATAAAAAAAAAATATATGTATGTTCTGGTTTAGGAGAATGTCTTTACACTATTCGCCTGTGTTTTAAGTAGTTTTATTCTCTTAATGTATAATAACAACACGATTTTCATTCTCAACCACTGACATAAATTACTTCAGTTATTGAATTACAACAGGAAACAGACATTCACATTTCCATACATTTCAGTAAAATTAGGTAAGCACCATTACTCAATTTACAGAGACGTATAATGGTGATAATACCAAAAGGGTAGGCCATAAAATCGTCTGAACATGTCAACATTTTTGTACACTTTCGCTTAACATTAAATATCCTGGTATTAATCTCTATATACAAAATGAATGAAATGGCGCATAGCGAGACCTTAAAAACTTGATGTGTCTACATTAAGAGACGTCATCGTTAAGAGTCTAAGTAAAACACCTGCTAAAAATAGAAGTAGAATAAGAAACTAACAGGGTCGTGGTGACTTAGTTGATCAGAGCTATTCAAACACTCGCTGCCGTGGCCCCACTGCCATTACCAAGTGAAGTACCAATTATGTATAATTGAAGCCTTCATTTTGCCCTGATGCCTGCGGACCAGTGGCTTTTTAACACTTCTTTTTAATGCATAAAGACAGGCTGTTCTACCAGGGCCCAGACACTGCCTAAAAGCAGGCAGATGCCGTCTATAGAACATATACAGGCGTGTAGACGTGTCACTGTCAGGTCACACCGACGTCATCAGCGCCAGCGCAGTGTCCACATAATATATGGATACAAAAAAACATTTTCTATGTAAATCCATACAAATTATGTACCATCTATTAATTTGCACTTTGAAACCAATTTTAGGAAGAGAATTCCCATCAGAATGATGAACCAACTACTTGTTCCTTCAAAATCGATTGGAAATGTATTGGTAATAAATCACAAAAGGGCTTCGTTTTGCCTCTAGTCTTAATGTCGCCGCACTTATTACGACGAAAAATTCAACCACTCATCTGAACTTTCCTGTTGCAATCCTTTAGGCAGACTAGATCGACCTAGTTTTTATTGATTTTCTTGGAATACCCTGGAGGTTGCGGGAGCGTGTCACCGATTGCAATTCTACAGACATCTAGCGAGAAAGCCCTGGTCCGGGATTCTGCAATGTTCAAATCCCGAGAGCGGTGACCAAGCGGGTAGCACAGGCCTCCTTCCCACAGTTACCTATATCAAAACGCTGGCGGCCGCCGGGGCTTCTGTCCGGCAGACAATCTAACTTTAGTGAACGAGACGCAACAAGATTTCATCTCTCCCCGAGGGGATGTTCGGAAATGACTCTCATCATGTGGTATGCCGGAACATGCCGACTTGTCAAGAAGACGCGGGATAACCGAACCCCGACGTCCGTGTTGATAGCAAATATACTCACAGACGTACCGAACATTAGCCACATTAATCAACCAACAAAACTAATATGTTATATCCTGAATGCGACTGCCCGATACAAATGCAAGGCCGTAGCCTGCGCAAAGTCTGATGGTGGGGGGGGGGGGGGCAGTAATTGCTTTGACAGAGCGAAGCATAACAAGTGGGCGTAGCCCACGAGGGGGGAGGGTGTCGGAATCCCCTTCTTACGGTGTGGAATAAAAAAAAATTCCTAAGAATGCTCAGATCTAGAAAGGGCAGCTCCGCCACCAAGATGGACTCGGTCTGATTTCTCGAGTCCTAACCTACCTCCTACAAGCCCGAGTCAGGGACCATCGAGTCAAAGTTCGAGTCCCTAAAAAAGTGGGCTTCAGTCCTACATCCCTGATAGTAAGCTTTGAGCAGCCGCCTTGTAAATTACCAAATTACATACCAAAGTGTCCGAAGGTACAGCAATCGGAGATTTAACAGTGTTGTTGTTGATGACGACCATTAAAATTTATTTTTTCTTCCAATAGACACTTTAACCATTATTAAATTTCCTAAATAAAATGCCGCACTTACTAGATGATAATCATCTTTAAAGGGCATTTTTTAATTCACTACCTCACTACCTGCACAAGCATATGTTTTTTGTATGAGTTGTAACAAAATGCTTATTTTTATTTAAGTTATTCTTTGAGTCTAATGATTATGTTTATTGCACTCCTTATCATTCTTGTCACTTTCTCCTGGTTAAAATTTGAGACTTTGTATATATGAAGTTCTCCAGAAGTTTCGTCCCCTCCACAACGCTGTGAGTTTAAGACTTTCAGTTTCATACATTATATCATAGTTTTGAATGTTTGATGACAGAACAACAATATATGCAGGCCAAGTAAACTATCATCAAACAGAGCAGGCCAGGTAAAACATCATGAAACATAGCAGGTCGGGTAACCATCAACAAACAGAGCAGGCCAGGTAGACCATTATCAAACAGAGCAGGCCAGGTAAACCATCATCAAACAGAGCAGGTCGGGAAACCATATCATAGAGCAGGCCAGGTAAACCATCACCAAACAAAGCAGGCCAGGTAAACCATCACCAAACAAAGCAGGTAGGTAAACCATCATCAAACACAGTAGGCCAGGTAAACTATCATCAACAGAGCAGGCCAGGTAACCCATCATCAAACAAAGCAGGCCAGGTAAACAATCATCAAACAGAGCAGGCCAGGTAAACCATCATCAAACAGAGCAGGCCAGGTAAACCATCACCAAACAAAGCAGGCACGCAAACCATAACCAGACAAAGCAGGCCAGGTAAACCTTCAACAAACAGAGCAGGCCAGGTAAACCATCAACAAATAGAGCAGGCCAGGTAAACCATCACAAAACAGAGCAGGCCAGGTAGACCATCTTCAAACAGAGCAGGCCAGGTAAGCCATTATCAAACAGAGCAGGCCAGGTAAACTATCATCAACAGAGTAGGCCAGGTAGACCATCATCAAACAGAGCAGGCCAGGTAAATCCACATCAAACAGAGCAGGTCGGGAAACCATATCATAGAGCAGGCCAGGTAAACCATCACCAAACAAAGCAGGCCAGGTAAACCATCACCAAACAAAGTAGGTCAGGTAAACCATCATCAAACAGGGTAAACCAGGTAAACTATCATCAACAGAGCAGGCCAGGTAACCCATCATCAAACAAAGCAGGCCAGGTTAACCATCATCAAACAGAGCAGGCCAGGTACACCATCACCTAAAAAAGCAGGCCAGGCAAACCATCACCAAACAAAGCAGGCCAGGTAAACCATCAACAACCAGAGCAGGCCAGGTAAACTATCACCAAACAAAGCAGGCCAGGTTAACCATCATCAAACAGAGCAGGCCAGGTTAACCATCATCAAACAGAGCAGGCCAGGTACACCATCACCTAAAAAAGCAGGCCAAGCAAACCATCACCAAACAAAGCAGGCCAGGTAAACCATCAACAACCAGAGCAGGCCAGGTAAACCATCATCAAACAAAGCAGGCCAGGTTAACCATTATCAAACAGAGCAGGCCAGGTTAACCATCATCAAACAGAGCAGGCCAGGTCAACCATCATCAAACAGAGCAGGCCAGGTAAACCATCACCAAACAGAGCAGGCCAGGTAAACCATCATCAAACAGAGCAGCCAGGTAAACCATCATCAAACAGAGTAGCCAGGTAAACCATCATCAACAAGCCGCAAAAACCTTCCTGAGTCATGACACTGAAACTTATTTTACTTTAAGTAAATGATGTTGTTTCTAAGCATTTGTCTTCAAGATGGCATTTAGATAATGGACTAAAACGTCTTTCCTGGACTAATCCCACCTGACAAACGGTTTTTGCGATACTTTAAAACCTACTTCAACCAACCAGAGCTTACGTACCAATCAGATCTCGAATACACTCCCAGGTCGGACCACTTTTCTGATACGCACTAAATTTTCAATTATCTTTTTCGAGACGGATAAAATTAATGATGTACGTCACATGAAAGGAAACAGGTTCCACCGACTGCAATTACGAGAGATCATTAGCTTTCGTATAAAAAGCAAAGAAAGCGAGTTCTTGGATATCAAGACGTAATTGATCCCGTCGTGTTGAGGCTAAAAATAAATCAAACGCTGCGCTTATTTTACTAAATTCAACTCTTATTATTTTTATATAATCAAAAGTTTCTTCATATATATATATAATACATATATGTATATATAAATATATATAATATATATAATATATATTGAAATTTAGTTATCATTACAATTATTATAATAATGCACGATCTCTTGCGAAGCTGTTGAGTACGCTTTATTGTCATTATAATGTGTTAAAATATAAATATTTTATGAAGACCTACGGTTAAAGAGTTATGTTACGCTTAAAAGGGATGTTTTTCATAAATGGTCAACAATAGTCACGGTTATCTGTTGAATATATGCTGGAGTCGTTAAAAATCAAAGATGCCATGGAGCTAAATATACAAATCCATCTCAGTCATGAAGGCTACCACTACATGATCTTAACCAGGTTAACATACACAGAAATGATAATAATAATAACAATAAGAATGACATAATAAATACAACCAACATTCCATGATCTTACCACGCATAACATACACATATATGATAAAAATAATAACAATAAGAATGGTTATAATAAAAAAATATCAAAACCGTATGATCTTAACACGCTTTACATACATATTTTTAAATATGATAATAATAATAATAACAAAAATAAACGATAAAAACCAACATTTGCGTACACCTGAAAACCGAAACTAAGCTGATTCGATGCCCGAGAAAAAAATATTAATCGCCTGTTGGATTTAGAGTTTAGAAGTTTGTCATATTTTTACTTTCGTCCAAACAGTCTTTCGTCCTCAAACTGTTTTGGATCTGTCATACATACATCGCATATTTTGGAAAAACGGGAAGTTAAGATAATTTTTGCTACGTGAATGGTAACCTTCACCTATGAATCACGTGTTTGACATTCTAAACCCATTAGGTAGGTGTTCTCTACCGCCCCCAAATCAATAAATTTGAGTAAAACAGGAAGCTTAGATGAGTATAATTGTTGAACAGGTTGGAGAGCTGACCTTTAATTTATTTGGCATAAATCAAAGTGCCGGGGGACGGATCTGTGGTCAGTTCCCGAAGATCATTGAGAAGTTCAACTATTAAGTTTGTGAGGAACTCAGAACGAAGATTTAGAGGGAAGTCATTACCTAATAACCAAATAAAAGGTATTACCTAATAACTTATAAATATCATCTAACCTCCGTTTTTAGTGATGGAGTTGATATTGGTACTGCTTAGATGGAGGTATTAAACACTCATAAAAAAGGGAAAGAAGTAGCTAATAATAGCCATACTATTATTAAAAATATAAAAAAGCTACTTTATTAACGAAAAAAATAACCAAGGATTATGATAGTTAACAAAATTACAAATAAGAATAAATGAACTCTCTCCTGAACTAAACATGTCTAATATATACATGACGCTTTTAATACCTTTTAATAAGTGAGATTGATTAGAATCATTTGTGAAGTAACCTTTACTCCTAACCAATATTTCTCATTTTCCAAATATTTGAAATATGGCTGTGCTGACATTTTATCTTTCATTTTATTAAGTAAAGTAACATGACCATTTTAGTTAATTTGAAGTGTTCCACGTACTAAATTATTTGTATTGCGCCATCATACGTTATTTCTGGTGATTTATTTCATATACTCCTTTATTCAAAAAGACACTGGTTATCTTTTTTTTGCCTAAAGAAGACACGCTTACATGGCATTCTTTTGCTTGAGGGAAATGCTGTTTCATGGCTTTCTTTTGTTGAGTGAGACGCTGTTTCACGGCTTCATTTTGCTTAGTTAGACGCTGTTTCACGGCTTCATTTTGCTGAGTTAGACGCTGTTTTACGGCTTCCTTTTGCTGAGATGGACGCCGTTTCACGGCTTCCTTTTGCTTGAGGGAGACACTGTTCCAGTTTTTTTTTTCCGCTGATGGAGACGCTGTTTCAAATATAAATCTTGCCATGTTACATCGATGTTTCATTAAATAGTCAAGGATGAGCCCGTAGGTGTCCCTGCTTAAGGCACAGTCTCTACTTAATATATCATTTTTTACCTCATTTATACCAAAATACGAAGAGATGCCGAAGAGGCACTCACCCGAATAATATATATATATATATATATATATATATATATATATATATATATATATATATATATATATATATTGATACAGCGTTACAAATATTTTACGGCAGGAGTATATAAAAGAAAATTTATTCGAATCCGATGGATGAAGGAGAAGCCAAAAGATAAATATATAATGAATCCATACCACCAGACCTCTAATTCCTTTCAGAATTTCTATTACTACCTATAGGAAACCTACGCTTGATAAATGCAAAGTCTTTATTAATGCATATTTTGTTTCTTGTGATTGGGATCCGTGCCAGATATATACATGCCCATAAAAAATAAAGCAGCGGATATTATTACAACAAGAACTGATATAACCCTTACTGTGGTTAAAAAGGTTTTGGTTTTAGTTTGAAATCCCCCCGTGAGAGTCTCATCCGACTTCACACTTTGCCTTCCTGGTCTTTGGCTCTGTTCATTCTTGTAGCTTTTCTCGGATCCTGTAGAGCATACACCCTAACACGTGTACATCTTTGTAGACCCAAAAGGGGTTATCCATTCTCAATTTTAAATAGGCGTCCATGCATGACAAGAATCCATTCACTCCAGGGTGGAGAGAGCGCACCCTTGTGGTAAAGACTTTGACCAGCGGTCTCAGCGAGGCTGGTGGACTGACCGGGATTCGAACCCACAACCTTTAACCACGCTCCACAATGAGGTAAAAGTAATGTGGCGGTTAGGTCAGAAAGTGTGTGACAGAATTACACAATGGCTGTAGGTAATACAATAAAATATTTTCGAATCCGACTGTTAAAGGAGACACCAAAAAATAAATATATATAGAATCCCTGCTGTAAGACCTCTAATTCGTTTCAGAAGGAGAACTCTATTCACACATTCTGAATTTTTATTACTAGCTAAAGAAAACTGCAAGTACTTAATATATGCAAATTTTTATTAATGCCTTTGTTTTCGTTAAAATCCGTACCCGTAAAATACAGTATACTTAATATAATTAGAAAATAAAAATGATTTAAATCTTTAAAAATAACAAAATATATAAGCATTAAATGTATCTATCTGCAAATTCAGTGGGGGGAAACAATCTACAACTGGTGTTGCCTGGTAAGACATTGATGAAAACTGAAATTTTTAACATGATATACTCATGTTAACAATATATCGATAACTGTTGTTTACATGAAAACGAGACCAGAGAATAAAAGCAAGGAGGATCGTATTTAGGAGAGTTTGAAGTGCTAAGACGACCCAAACACGCAACCAATTATTTCACGTTGCCCTAAAATTTAGATCGTGATATATGGACTATGACGCTGAATATATAATTACAAAACATGGAAACTTGAGAAAAACGAAAAATGAGAAAGCAAAAAGGCAGATTAACTAATCAACTATCAGTTAAAGTACTACTTAAAGTAGTTAAAATACGACTTTTCCAGTTTATAACAGCCTTAACTATTCAAGCAGGTTTTGCTAAAGACATCATAATACTATTTATCGCAGTTTATATACATAAAGATTAACTGTTGATTTAGCACATGAACCATGCAATACAACATTCTTAGGTGTCAACAAAACCCACAGACAAGCAAGGAGATTGACGCCAAGGCAGGCGTAACTTAAATCAGATCTTCAGGAAGTTATTAATCACCTTTTAGACAGTTTTATTAGGACGGGATACACTGATTGACCTTAATCCGACTCTTTCACCAACAAAAAGGTGAAATCCGTTTATGACGATGACATTTGACATAACCACCGCGGCGGTCCCTGCTGCTCCAGTTATTACTCTGTCATATTTTGATTACCATCATAAAGATCACTACCAACAGCATTAATTTGGCTTTACGAGGCCTTCCCCGTGAGTAACATTACCAAAGAGCAGTCGTAGTGCTAAATGTTCATATTCTTGTCGTCAATGTCCACTTTGTCTAAAAACATAAAACATTATAGGTCGTTTTCCTCCTGGGTTTCTGTCATGTAGCGCAGTCAGGATTAATCAAGTACATTATCCCAAGTTGGTTGGAACCCTGGCCGGTGTGGCAACATTGCCGTGTAATTAAAATAATGTTTGTGGAGAGGGACAGAAGATTGAATCTCCAGCGAACCGGATAGTCCTGCCTTGAACTTGCTGCGTAAGAGAGCGAGCGTGTATATATAATTAGTGACAGGGGGATTTCATTAGATATCCCAGGAACCTTCTAGTGGCTGCACCTGCAATGGCATTCAGTCTTGGAACATTCTTTAAAGGTCAGGCCGGAATATAGAGTAATGCCGGGGGCACTCCAAGACATTACCGAGTTACTGTATCCCGAGTCAATTGTTAGTTAACTACGGCGGACTCAGATGAACCAACTCCTCACTACTCTAGCTTTGACGTCCTTTACGTTTACCTTTCCTGGGGCTAATTCTGAAGATCATGCATCTTATTTACTTTCTCTCTTGAAGAGTTCAGGAAAACGTATTCAAATCTAGACCATCGTAAAAGCTCAGTTTATCTCTTAGTCAACTGGGTTAGGGGGTCATATACCGAATCCGACTGCAGCTAGAATCTTCTTTGAAACGGTGCTTTACTTGAAGTAACCGGCAATGCAAACCGTGACGGTAGTCAGGCAAAGACAAGCAAAGATATAGCCTTGCTTTATGCCTAGAAAATGAATGGAAATGCAAAGCAAATTTGAAAAACATGTGTAAATATTTTATCCAATACAGAAATCAATCCATAATCCAATATGATGTGATAAACCTATGGTTTTTTATATTGTTTTAGGAAGCTTACTTTAGGATGATTTAAATACATGAAATGCATTTCTGAGCAAGTGACTGTAGCTTCAAAGTGTTATGGCGTGGCAACCCTTTGAAAATCAATATTGATCAAACTGGACTTTCTTCTCTAGGCCTTAACGAACTATTAAGAATAAAAAGCTCTTGCTTTTATTATCCCATAAAGCAGCTTAACGGTAGTTCAGTTTACATCAAAAGCATATGTACTTCAAATGTACAAAACAAGTGCATCTTGTGCCATTCATTTAATCAATAGTGTTATACGTGTGCCAGAAGCATGATTTATTTTATCTATTTATCTGTAATAGTTTTCTTAAGACTATAACAACCTATTTGTGTTTATGCCTTTTCTGTCCTTCCTTCTAGCCCAGCATTTGGTAGTGTTGGGAAGCGATCAAATGGTTAGCTAAAAGAGATTCAGTTATCGGATACTCGCTAACAAACCGGTTGACTGACTGTATAACATCAGTCATAACCAGCAAGTAATCAAACCATACCAAACACGGCCTAAGTATCACTGTGCTCTTACCCATCATAACTGGATGTCATTCGAAAGGGGTCATGTGTGAACAAAAACGGTTTTATTTTTAATATAATTGTTATGGAAGGTCCTTGACCAAGATAAGGTAATATTACTTGAAATAAGGCCCGTTTTCTACAAGTAATTCATTAAGGCGGACAAGTTGAGCCGCTGGATGACCGTCTTCAGGTTTTTTTTATTTCATTTCTGTTCTGTGTGTACGTATAAGACGGGTTTGAAGGCCCATGGTGTATTATAAGGATGCCGTGTGGTGGAGGGTCCTGGCGGAGGGTTAAATTTTCCTCCAAACTACGGTTTCCGAGAATCGACTTTTTTTGCTCAAGAACGGAAAAACAATATTTGATTCACGAAACAAGTGGAGAAACAAATCCATTGTAAGTACGGAAACATTTCACTAAAAACTTCCGCAATGATTATGCAGGTGAAATTAAATGAGTATTGAATGCAAGTCCCAACTAATTATAAATTCATATCTGGTATATTTGATATTTTGGCCTAGCAATATTCTAAGACGGCTGCCTATGTGGTATTAAAGAAACAATGAACAGCATCCAAAAGGAAACGAGTTATAACTACCTGAGTTTATCGTGACATTCGCATGTCCCACAATTTAAATTTCACATGCTTAATCTGAACCCTCATATAGATAGATAAATAGAAGATTAATATCTTCTGTGCCGCTTGTAGTTTACGGAAGATGTCAAAAACATGGGATAAAAAAGGAAGGAATGTGGGAATTAATGGAAATTCTAAAATGTAAATCTCCAGAAATGTAGATATATCCTAAGCTCAATGATCAAGGGCTAATTATCGAAGACAATAAATATGGTGGACATATTGAAAGTTCATATGGAGTTGGTTCAAGTACGCTCGCATTTGATTTGATGCCCTGGATATCGATACCTTGTCACCTGTACACAAGAAAGACCAACAGAAAGATATTTCCCTTTTTTTTAGGTAAGGTTTCCCTTGAACTCCATGCCCTGGACCGGCTTTCTCATTAGTTGACAGTCAGGTTTTTCTCACCTGTTTGACACTAATAAACAATGATTCTCCTTTTCAGATTTCTAATGATGTCGGCACCCTTAACGCACGCACCTGCTTAGCCTTGTAAGTCGCCATAGCTGCCTAATTGGCTGTGTCGTGGGTGTGGTGACACGTACTGTTACGAGCTAGATCCTCATGTTAAGTTTACCTTAACAATCATCAGCGGGTAAAAAATATAACGGGAAAATAATGATTAGGAAAACCGTTATCCTTTCATTGAAATTCAGTTAAAATTCACATTAAATAAAAAAAATTGCAATAAAAAAGCCTACTAATTAAAGATATGTGTCGGAAAAAGTGCAAATTGAAGTAATGTTACAGGTACTTCAGCTTAATCAAGCGTTTATAAGTCTGTTCTATTTATTCAATTGTTATACATTATACAGTTTTTATAAAGACAGTCTGGACGCAGAAACTTCTTCCCTTGGGATACATTGTGAACGTTTCTAAACGGGATCATTGGTGGCAGTGTAGGCGTTTAAAGGGATTATTGTGTTATGTCGACGCATAAAAACGAGAAGAAATTGAAAGCGCATTTCAATATTATGAGATCAGGACTTTGTCGTGAAATACCATACATTGCACTTTTTTTACGTAGTGCTTCTTCACAAAGACCTCGGCATTTTATGTTGACTGTAAGCAGCATTCATTTTTTTTATGACTTATCGAACACTGATTTTTTTTAATTATACCATATATATAGAGATCAGATAGCGAAAGCTTATTCCAATATTAAGTATTCAAATGAGTAAATATGTTAAAATTATCATTTGACCACATAGACATGTCGTCAAATTATTACAGGTGACTAGGTGTCATCAAAATATATTCAACAAAAATGCATCAAATAATGACCCGCTGTTTCGTCAGTCCGCGCAGTGACTGGAAGATACGAATAGTTCGGGAGAAGCCACGTGAACATATACTAAAAGCTCTTGTACAAACATTGATTAATTTATACTGAGCTCCTGTTTCCAATGTAAACCATGTCTGTCGGGTCTATATATGTAACCTGCGGGAACTCGGTGTGTCACAGACGTATGAGGTTTCCCGTCAAGGCACATTGCCAAAATTTTAAGCTTTTTTAAAATGTTCTTGTCAGTGACGTTCACAAACGAAAATCATTGCACGAAGATATAAACCCATAATTTGATTAATTAATATCCGCTGTGAAATCCTGTGTCCATGACGCTTGCGGCTAGATATTTTCTTTTAGGAAAATATCTCTGTTTTATTGTCCGAAATGTTGATGGTAGAGCAACAATTAACTATTTTCGATATTTATATAAAAGTTGTGTCCTATCTTTACTTGTATTAAAATTAGTATAAATTAACTCAAAGGATAAAGTGTATGTTTGTTCGGGTGCTTTTGAATCAATAGTGTTAGTCTTCTGATTAATATGCTCTCAGTCAAATATAATGACTGTACATATTGTTATTACAGACTTTGCATAATTAATTAATAAGAACATTCACTTTAGTTATCAATATAAATTTATTGGAACCTCACAAACAGATTACTAAAAAAACACTACAAACTGCCATCAAACAAATCGAACAGCAAGCCAAAGGTCAACCCGTCAACAAAGCGCTGTCTAAGCAAAAGATGGACAAATGAAAAACAACAACATAATCACAGTATAAAGTGTGTCAGAAACTAAAGTGTGGAAATGTGGAACATCGGAAATGTGAATTGATCACCAGCAGAATTGCCCACTGATTTCAAGAAAACGGCACGTGTCAGAATCTTAACAATTACAGTCCTTCAGGAATTTCAATCTATATTAGAAGACTGACAGCCTGCAGGTATTCCCTTCTACCGACACCCTAATATATATAAGGAAAATTCTCTTCTACTGGAAAACTAATATACATACGGAAATTCTATCTACTGGAAGACTAACGTCTTCAGGAATTCGAATTATACTAGAAAACTAACGTATGCAGAAATTTCCACCAACTAGAAGACTGTAAGCTTGCAGGGATTTTCACCTACTTGAAAATTAATATCCATAAGGAATTTCCATAAACTGCAAGACTTCTGTGTGCAGAAATTTCCATCTACTGGAAGACTAAAAGCCTGCAGGATTTGTCATGTACTAGAAACTAACATCCATTAGGAATTTCCATCAACTGGAAGACAATAACCTGCAGGAATTCCCATCTACTGCAGACTAATATCCATAAGGAATTTCCATCTATTAGAAGGTCCTGCAAGAATTCCATCTTCTTGAAAACTAATATCTAAAAGAATTTCCATCTTTTTGACGATTAACATCCTGCAGTTAATCCCATTTACTGGAAGACTGTTTAATACGTAGGAATTACCAACTACTGAAAATGTAACAAAATGTATTATTCATTAAATGAGCGGATGGCGAGCACGCATTAAACCTGCTTCAGTTGTATTTTCTTCTGTTTCTGTGGTCCAATATTACAGTTTGAATATTAACAATAAATCTTGCATAAATCAGTAAGGATATAAACTTTCTACGCTGTTTAGATTTACATTTGTATCTGATAACCGCGTCTCCTTACACCATTTAGAGTGTGTGAGGGGGAAAGTGTTATGCGTGTGTGTTATCAGGTACATCGTTGTACACCTCAACTTTTGGTTTAAAAGGATTTATTAAGCCATACAAAAATATTCCCTCACAGATACACCACTCCAGAATTGCTTTAATCTTTTTTTTTGAATTTGCAAATGAACACCAGGATCTTGGTAATGCTGCCAATTTGTACTTTGGCACGTGTTGATCACATTTACATTGAAAGTACTTGAGCTATTTTTTAAGTTTTTCAGAGAAGTTAACAAAAATCTAATTATTGTGTCTCGATAGGTAAAAACAATCGCCCGCCCCACCAAATTATTGTTCCCCGAGTCCGTAGAAGAATACTTCTTTTGGCGTGGCCTAATGTTTTATAATTTTCTACGCAACATTTATATAAACTGACACATTTTGTCCTAGTTGAAATGCAGGTCCGATAAGACCATACAGAAACAGAGTGTATGTGACATAACTAGTGAGTACACCTGGCATACTGCTCTATATTTAGGGCAGTTTTTTGGTTAAATCTAATAAGCTGGAAGTAGTCATTGCATCTTGTCGCCGGGATAAACCATGCTTTTTTTCTAACGCCCAGCGTGATTTATTCCATCATCTCTTACTTTTTGGACAAGGTAGCGGCTGGCGGATGAAGCTGGTGCTTGCTTAGTGCTGTCAGACAGATGCTTCGGACGATCATTAAGTTCAATTTACTTCCAACAGTGCCACTGAGCCACTCAAGCGCAGTCACATGAAACCCAAGTTTTCCGGTTAACAGCTGCGCGCTGTCTGACACTAGTTCTTCATTCCCAGGAAAGGTTGTCTAAAAGTGTTCTGCAGGTATGTACTCATATGACAGGTCCAAACTACACGCTTGTCCAGAATATTTCAAGTTCAGCAAATCAAACTTAAGGTGGGAAGTGCGTCATGTCTTACTAATAATGTTTATCACCTCCACTTAACACCTATAATAACAGCGTCCTGTACACGTATGCAGGAGTTGTTGTCTAATCGATTAACAAAGTGTGTATGTACACGCGTGGCTCAATATATATCGTTTCAGCCATTAAGCGTTTTATAATAATTATTCACGCGGCAGCCTTTTATACAAATAGGTACTCTTTAAGGTATGGAAGGTATGATAAATGGCAAGATTTTCTGTGCTTTTATTTCGTATTTAGATAAATTTTTAAGTGGTATAGCATTTCGATTTATCATTTTTTAATTTATTTTTTGTTCTTACAGTTTTTTTGTCATTTAATTAATATCATTAACAATTAATTTTAAAGCACTATGGTACACTTTTTTGTCGGTTTGAAATTGTACAAATTTTGCCATATAACCAATGATTCGTTTTTCATGTGCTGGTAACAAAAAGTAAATATGATATTTGGTTATTAGGTACGTCTGGCAATTTAGAGACAGCAACAGTGAATGAAGGCCCCGGGTGTTTTTCGATGAACATCAGTTATCATTGTAAAATTGTATACGACATTGTCCCATGTATTTCCAAATATCTGATGAGTATGAGGCCGTACGGGTCACTCAAAGGGTATATGATAAGGTATTAACATTTCAGTTCTGTTCAGTGCAGACACAGACCGTGTCTTTAAATCGGAAACGTAAGTCTACAAGAAGCCCTGCATCCTCAATAAAGGGGTGCAGGGTAACGTAATGTGATCATCATAGGCTGCTCTCGTATTAAATTAAAGTTCATATTACGCTCGATGAAGCGGGAACAAAGGGGGCGCGTAATATGACCTATTATTTAATAAAGAGTACATGGCTTGAAGCGAGATGATGAAGGCATATCACGGTACCTGAAGTCGGGGAATGGCTCGGGTCTCCCGGTTCATGTGTCTCTCTGAGTCCCTTTTACTATCGTTTGCCTGCCTGCATTTAGATATACATTTTTTAATTTTCCAATCATTACCGCTTTGTACTGAACACTTTCATATTTAAATCTGCAAATTAGCTTGTAAAATATGAGAAATATGAATGGTGAAAATGATTTAAGCTAAGTAGGTAAAAAGCATTAATATTTTCTTTCGCATGATGTTCTTTTAGTAAACAGGACTTCCCGCAATACGGTTTGCTGGGATTGGAACTACGCATGTCCAAATTTGGTGGGTAACATTGCACGGCAATTTACAGAGTCTTTTAATTTTTAACAGCTGGCATTGTGGAACCAATTCCCCGAATCGTGTGTTTCAACTGCCCGAAATTCATCAGATCGGTACAGTCGACTGACTAAAATACATTAGCATTCCACGTTTATTCATGAGAATTCTCTAAGTTTTCAAAATTATTTGTTTTACACGCGTTGTACAAATAGTAATAATGGTGATATTCTGTAGTCTCCAGAGGCTGAGTAAACTGGAGAAAACAACCGGCTTTGGACGGGCAACTACAACCCACTCCCATGCACAGCCACGCAGGGGGTCGAATACCATAAGACTGACCAGATTCATTGTATATAATTATCACGCTATTATCAACCTATACTTCCTTTATATCTAAGATTCTCTGTGCTTCCAAGCCTTCGGGTATTTCCGTGTCTCAAAATGGTATTCTGTAATATAGCCTACATCTTTTATAAGAATCGTTTGAAATGCATTCAGATTACAGGGAGCATTTAAATAGTTGCCTCCAGTCTCCAAGCAGTCTAGGTTTGATGAAAACCAACTTAAGTCGACACAGTGTATCCAGATTATTTCAAAACCGTATCTTGAAAGCGAAGAAAAGTTCCTTCCAGCTGCCTTACCTGAACTCCCACCTTCAGCAAAATACCTCAAGCCAAGCACAAGTCATGGGGAGCCCCATAAGCCACAGGGACAGAATATTGGCCGCGGAGATGTCCGGGACCACAAGGATTTCATGTGTTTTTACGTTTTTTATGTCATATATCAGGGTTCAAGTATCTGAATGTAATTAATCAAACTATATAGTAATCAGTTGAATATCGAGATATCTGGATTACGTGATACAAGATTTATAACTACGAATGCAAATGTTGTCCCGGAAGGAGATGTGTATAATTCTTGCCCCTGACCCAATTCGTGGCAGCGGAAATTTTCAGTTATCATAAGGGTTCAGGTCAATGAATTTAAAATTGTGTTTTTCTGTTTCTACTGCTATCCCAAACGAGACTGTTCTATTGGTTCTGGGATAAGAAGGAAGAATGTACAGATACCACAGAGTGTACTACGTGACAATCATCATGACTAGACAGCTTAATTAAACTGAGAGATGATATTGAAAAAAATGTCATGGTCTCTCTATATCTTAACTGGTTGTCTTTAAAACACAGACTGATTTCAATGTCATTTTGATAAATCAATTTTCTTATGTTTGATATTGACTTACGTCTCGTTCATTAAATAGTTATGTCATTACCAGGCCTTCATGCATTTACAAGCTTTAATGAGACGAAACAGACTGGCTTATAAACAAAGAAAAGGTCAATACACAACTACCCAGGGTTGTATGTATTCTTACAGATGTCCTTTTTATTGTGTGCAGCAGTCTTACATGTATCTGTGTAGTGCTAGCATTGTCCGTTACCATTGGCGACGCGCGAGCTGGCCCGGCCCACGTGTGATCCTGGCGTGTATAGACAGGGCTAATCTGGAACTTTCTCGGCTGGTCGCGCTCTATGAGCGCGTGTCTTTTAATGTTCTTTGGGCGTGTGTATTATGTTTTGTTAGGTTCTTTTGGATTGTTCGTGAAATAGAATTTTCGGATGAAAAGTTATAAATAGCGGGCTGAGTGTCAGAGCCCGGGGATGGGGGAGGAGAGAGAGATATTCCAGCGGACATGGAAGAGTGTGAGTCAGTTTTGGACCTATCCGATAAATGCAGTAGTGCCAGAGATTCTAGAACTATTCTATGAAAATTTAGTGCCTGTCTCCAGTTTGCTTTCGGGATTATTACAAGAGCTTTACTAAGGACTATTTAAACTATTTACGTGGATTATTGGTTTTAAAGGACTTGTTGTCGCTGTGACAGTGGTGGTATCCAGGTACTGTACACTTTATTTATTATACTGTGTAATTGTATTGATTTGCTGTTGTACTGTTGTTATACTGCGTGATTGTACTGATTTAGGGTATTGTAATGTTAGGGTTGTTTTAAGAATAAATTATAACTATTTGTTAACAAAACTTCTTTATTCATTCCCCTAGACATTTTACGCTGCATAGTGTTACAGAATCTGATTTTTATTTATCTCCGTAACAAAATTTATGCTCGTCAAGACTACGTGAACTGTTGATATTAGGTTCCATAACATAAAATTGGGGGCTCGTCCGGGATTCAAACCCATGTCGGTGGCGCACAAGTCCGACGTTTCAACCGCTTCGCTAGAAAAGCAAGCTTTACTTACGAGACAATTCGGTCCGCTTTTACTTCACCACGTAACACACCCCCTCTTAAGAGCGTTCTGCTATCAGAACAAGACTGATTATCCCAGAAGTCACACTTTGGTGAGCTATTTTCCTGGCCACAAAGTTTACCGTCACGTTGGACGATTGTTACGAATTGCTACGAAGACAAATTTTTCAGGGGAAAATACTGGGCTGATCCGAGAGTCGAACCCATGTCGGTGGCGCACAAGTCCGGCGTACCAACCGCTTCGCTAGAAAAGCACTAGCGAGACAGTTCGGTCCGCTTTTATGTCACCCCGTAACAGTATCTGTTCATACACACTCTATTTTGAAAAAAAAGACTTTACATTAGTATCCCTGGCATTCTTACCCTAGTGCCCTGTTCTAGTACCTGTCGGTGTATCTTTTGTGAACAATCTCTTTGGTTTTGAATATTAAAACTTTGGTTAAAATAGATATAAAAATGAGTTAAGTATAATTATTAAGAGCGAGCTACTTTTTAAAGGGTTTGGTTTAACTGAATGAAAAATCTTCAGATTTTCTCATCTGCTATTCTTCTTTTATGTTTAAAATTAAATTTTTCAATTTTGTTTGAATTTTAATATTTTCTAAATTATGGATGAAAGAAGGATCAAAGATATAAACAATACATGTATCGGGGTGGTGTTATTTAGTTTAACATTATTCCACTAAAATTGGCTCGCTCTGTTGGAAGGAAGAATTTAATGAATTTCTTGCAATAAATGCAGCCTCAACTTAATGTAGAGCAATGTTGGGGTCAGACTAAGGCAACATTTAATGAATGAATATATGGGGAGAAATAAAATAACAATTATCATTTACAATTATTAAGGACTGTAACCGGCTTCTGTGCTTGAGGGGTAGAGCACAGGACTCAAAGTCGGGAGATCGTGATTTCTTATTTTGGCTGAGGCGGTGATATTTTTCAAAGTCACCAAGGGTGAGCGCTCTGCAGGCTTAAATAGGAATGCCAAACGGCCTTGTTTCACTAACAGAATGCACTTTCAGAGTGGTATACCCCAGCGATGGGCACGATTACACACCCAGGGCCTGGTGACACACCGGGCCTGGTTAACGCCAGCATATAATATGAGAGGAAGTAGTGTAAAACAGGAATGGAATTCTGCAGATATACATATACTTAGAGTTCAGCTAGCAGTGACAAATGGAGGCCGTTACCTAAAAAAAATAATTCGTTAAAATAATATGGTATGGTAATGCCATAGGTTGATATTACGTTATGGTCCGTTATGTTGTCGAGTCCACATTGTCCGAGTGCAAGTCCACGTTTAGGCTGGTCGTGTCAAAGTCCAAGTCCGTGTCCTTGACATTTAAGTCCAATGTCCTCATCTTCGAGTATGTGTCTTTAAGAAACAGAGTCCAACACCGAGTCCGAGTCCAATAAAATGTACAATTTTCAACTAGTAAGAAAATCTGAATTTGAGATAAAAATGTAATTCAATGTAACTGACGCTTGCCTTTTTACTTTAATGTTAAATTGTATAACGTTAGATGTCAGTTTTGTTTGGATGTTTAGAAGGTAATTTCTTATGGGCCAATGTGGAAAGAAATCCCAACGATCTAATGGTTAATATCTAACCATTTTGTTTGTAATATTCTGTCGATAGTTCTCACGATAGTCTTGCGATATATGTTCTCTCTATTTAGCTCCAGACTTTTGGTGACTAGGTTTATTATATACTAGTCTCGAGATGGGCTAAGCCTGATTTCTCCAAATCCGAGTACATGGGCGTGTCCAGGAGTATCGAGTCCGAGTCTAGGTAAAGTGGACTCCTGTCGGACTCTAATCCATGTCCGAACTCGACTTCAAAACACTGATTATGAAGTTTCATTATATCAGAAAAAAAATTTCCAGTTCTGAGTGACTGGATTCAGTAAGGTAATCGTTATACTTACTTGACTGAACTTTCTAAAAAATATCTCCAGATTATGGTTCAGTGTAGATAGAGTCTTGGGGAATGCTTTCATTAGTTCCATGAAATGTTCTTTATGAGACTCTACTTTGGCTAAGGGTTCTCGAGGGCACTTGATCATAAGAACAAAAATACAGCCCTGTATTATTATAATAATACAGCCCTGTGACTCGAAGAAAAAGTCCATTCCTTATGACCACTTACTGATCTGTAATTCATAAGGAGTCATCTAATAAGCTGATTAAGTACTGATGATAGTCAAAGTAACTATATCGGACTACTTTCAATGTACATCTGTCTCTATCATTTCGAGTATTACACAAGTCACATATTTTGTTAATACAAATATACGCCGCCTGGTTCGGAAGACTGAATACTTTTGAATGAAAGTATCCATGTGTCCATAGATAGATCTTTGTCCAGAATGTTTATAACGTTGTACACATTTATTTGCCTAATACGTTTGATAGAGTGTATTTCGTAGAGAAATATGCGTGATAGCCACAGTGAGATGAATAAATATTGTTCACACTTTGCTGATGTTGACGTTGTGTGTATATTAGTACATTTCTGATGTAGGATGCTATTGATACACCTTTTAATGCCAAACGTCTATATTGGTTTCTTTATATCGCTATGGCACGCTGTTTTAGTAGTACTTTACATTTCCCCTATTCTGTCACCAATGTGCAACGCGAGATTGAAAAATGATATTATCATTTATGGGTTAAAGGACAAATAAACCAAAGTAACCGGTGGTCAAAATTTGTGATAATGATTTCCACGTCAAGTCTTAATCACTGACCTTTCGCATGTATCCCCATGCATATTGTTAAATTTGGCCGTCAGTTTATTAATAGGCCTATCGAGCGGGAAATGACACTGAAGAAAAACGCCGGCCCGAACAAAAATAAATTCTATGTTTAAATAAAATTCCCTGCAGCTCTCATTTATGACGTAAACGCTTCTTAATGATTTCAGGCTTTATTAACACTTCAGTTTGCACACGTAGAAAAGGCTTAAGAAACGCTTATGCTGCGATGTGTGATTTATTTATCTTTTTTTTTTAACCAACTAGATATTTTATTAGATATAGATTGTTTTCTATTCTTCCTTTTTTTCAAAGAACCACTTCAACCCACATGCATTATTATATTTGTATTACCAATGAATCAAGCCCTGTCAGCTCTACATCGCCTGTCGTTGGTGTAAATAGTTAGAACTGCTGGGTGGGGTTACTGTCAAGCCGACTGAGGTCTGGGCCATAATCGTACAGCTTTAGTTAAGGCCGCGAGAAATCGATTTTAGTAGCGACCTGACGGCTTGACATAGAGATAAAGTGGGTCCCTCAAGAGGGAAATGTATAGTGGTGTGACACGCGAGGAAAGCCTGGTGGAGAATGGAAAAAGATACACAAGTCTAGGCCGGAACTATTGCAAGCCGGCTTCAGGAAG
The DNA here is from genome assembly GCA_026874595.1 of Sipunculus nudus. Lineage (NCBI taxonomy): Eukaryota > Metazoa > Annelida > Sipuncula > Golfingiida > Sipunculidae > Sipunculus > Sipunculus nudus. The sequence continues at coordinate 68,576,161 of CM049310.1, forward strand.
TACTCGAGTCTATTGGTAACACGCCTGGCTAGTGCCTTTACACGTGAACCTTCTCTTGAGAAGAAAGACCAAAGTTCATACGACACTAATGTAACGTTCTCCCGATTGACACCAAAATGTCAATTCCTGTTGACAATAAACGGTTCCATATGAGCTGCAAGATTACTCCCTGGGAACAAAGAATCCAAAATGCCTGGACCAGTTATTTAAGTACATACTTCCAGAACGTGTTGATTTACGTTTTTCCGCATTTTGATCAGTGTCGGAGACGAGTCAGGAATAGCAAAAAAAGGTCCCAAGTCTACGATACATGCTTTCATGAGCACGGATTATATTTATCGTTTGTTCTCTGTCTGCAGGGAACAAAGGAAATGTGATAGAATTATTATATACCGTGCCTTTGCATAAATGCAATACATTGAAAATATTTTTTTGCTGTGGTTGCATATTCAAAGGGAACCTGCTTGTGAATCATACTTAGCTTAATGAAAATTCCTTGATCTCTGTATAAGTCACGATTTTGTTCGAATGCGAATGCAGATAGAGCAGTTCTTATAACAAAGCCTCTAAAACCAGGCGATGGAGAGATACATGACCTAAAATGTGACGTATATACAGCCACAGCATTAGTAGTAGCTTGTTCCGTAAAATGTCCACAAACCAAAGAATACCTACTGAACCTTAAATATATATTGAAAAAAAAGTACCTTCAGCAATAAATCAGAGATGCAACGAACATAATATCGGTCCCTTTTCTTTACATGTTCAATCAAATACTAACAGGTCAAGGTCATCGTTCACATGCAAATGCAAATGCATCACATCCGCCGATTGGCTGCCTTTAATGTAATGATTTTTCTAAAAAAAAAAAGGTCTCAATGAAATGTGGAATTGGTAGCACATGGGGGAAACCAGGCTCTGCTACAATACTGGGAACAATCTACACGGTTTGTTTTATCTGACCTGATTGTTGTGGGCATGTAGCACAGTATTGTGTTCTCGGTTGTTTCACAGGGGACACAAGAAAGAGTTTTTTTGCATCTACACATCATTTGAAAGCTAATTTTCAGTAGAATACGGATCGGATATTTTCAGAGCTGAATAAAATTTCTGGGAAAATTTTCAATTGAAACATCATGTTTATATATATATATATATATATATATATATATATATATATATATATATATATATATATATATATATAAAGAGAGAGAGAGAGAGAGAGAAAAGGATGAAACACGAAAACATACAAAATTGGCATATTTTCTCATGAATAGTGCTTTCTTACCACTATAAATAATAACCATAATAAGAATTAAAGTAAAAACTTTTAAAATGTCCAAAGAACACTATACTGCGCTGCATGCCTTTATTCCATATCTAACAGAAGGGATCGCTGGAAATCAACTTACATACCTGGTGCAACAGACTTTGTAAGACAGATGGGGGGGGGGGGGGTGATGACTAGATCTGCATGCAAAATATAGAGCTATAACAAAACGTCATGTGTTAATAATGGCATCAATCCAACACCTCGAATAAGAGGGCGTGCGTTCATTCCATTCTTTCGTGTGTGTATGGTTGTCCACAATTTATCTCAAGAAATCTTGAACGGAACCTCGTAAAACTTTCAGGGCATTTCGAGAATGGGCCAAGGAAGAATCGATTAGATTCTGTTGTGCATCCGGCGCATGATCCGGATTCAAAAACGTCATCAAGGAATATTCACAAAGGTATATTCACTTATCCACGAATGAAGTTGGGAAAGGGCGTAATAAGTGAATGCAATCATGGATATCGGGAGCATACCACAATAGTGAAGCCCCCCCGCCCACACACACACACATGGCGGAGGCTTGCATTCCTTAGACTGCGGATTTCTAGTTCTAGCTAGATATGATATCCACAGTTCTGTTTATATTTGTACATACACATAACCTTTTAACCGATTTCATCTAGGTCAGTAGATTCAGATTAAATTTGATATTGATGTGTTCTAGTTGTGTTATTGTTACGTTTTGTCAATTGCATTTGTTGAAGTTGACATCACGACTCAAAATAACAGCTGAAACGTGTGTGATGACAGAATCCACTAACATACAAGTGCTATGTCTTTTGCTAACTAGTTTACTGACGCCCCGGATTTTCTGTACTTTCTTATTGACGCTAATGGCGAGAGGATTTTACGGAACTATTGTTTATGCAGGCAGTATATCAAACTGAATCGCTGTTACCTTGACTACGGTTCCTTTTTCTCTAGTTTCATTTACACTTCCACGTGGACCGGGTTTTTATGGGCGAGCCACTCTGGCCTCTATTTAATCGGATTCTATCTGTGTGATGTGTGGGCCGGGTTATTAAGAGGATTCTCCAGTGATTATTATACATTAGGCTCTGTACAGGAATGACGACGGATGGTGATATAGCTCTTGTCATGATATATATTTACATACATAATATTACGTGTATAAAAATTAAATTCAATGATTACTATTTAAATTAATTGTACGTAGGAGAGTGCCGTCCCCAAGGCAAAGCAGGTGATACAATACAAATTCACAATTACCAGAACTAATCACAGAAGTAACAAATGTCTTTATGGTATTATACACCGTTCCTATCCCCTTATCCTCCAGGCAGGTGGCGTTATATTTATTGTATGAGTGTGAAAGTAATCATAGGAGACGAACGCAATCGTATTAAAGCGGGCCCCCTGGGTTTCAAATGTTTAGTACAAGGTCTAGAATAAACCGAGCCTGACCTGTTGTCACAGATATTTCATCATTTTGCCTTGAGGGGATTGCATTGCTGGCCGTCAGCGTTAATATACAAATCCTAGAATGCTACCTATCATGTTTATCTTCTTCATTTAACAGGACGACAATAAGTACACGTGTCATTGAGTGACTTGCGGATTTTTTGTGTCCTGTCATATTTTGCGTCGAACGCCTGTATCAGGCGCATTTTATTTCGTTTTCAGATAAACAAATAGATGACGGATACATCCGTCAAGCTACGTACGTATAACGCCAACCAATGCGGGACGGCGAGTCATTAAGACTGGGACATCTGTCGCCAACCTCCTGAACTTTCAATGGTGAACGTCACCATGGGATAAAGGTTGAGTACCCGTAAACAAGCAAACTGGAGTCTTCATCGAGTAACCCCGTGACCCCCGGGGCATGATAACAGACAACAGCGCCCTAGGAAAGAAAAGGTACTTCTAACCAAATTCCAGTGCCCCTCCCCGTCCCCCTCCCTAAAAATAATCAACTTCGATCTGTAAGGACAGAGCAAACCATAATGTTGTAACTGTTAAATAATTGTAATTCATTATTTACAACTGATAATTACTAATAGTTAGTCCCTGACTCATTTGTGCAAATACCAAATCATTTCTTCATAAATATAAATATATATACCATTTAAGGTTTTATAATTCACCCAACAAGCTCTTCACTTTTACCAGGTTATTTTACTATTTTGTCAGACAGTATTGTTGTCCTGTTCTTGTAGCTGCAGAGACTGAACAGAGTCTATGAGTTGTTGCCTTATGTTCACAAGGGCAGATTTACAGACGGCACAGGGGGCGTGTGTCCACTCTTTTTTTCGATCATGATATCCGGGATTATGAATTATGCACACGTTTCTTCCCTGTACATCTGTATGCAAAACTTATATACAGAATGAGTCTACATGCTCTGCCGGCACACTTACTTGTACCGGGGTGTTGAGACACCTTGTTTAACATCCTGTCCCCGCCCGTGTTCAGCATCAGTATATTTGTTTCCATTAAAGTGCAATAATTTTACAAACTCTTGCAGTCCTTTTTAATATTCCCTTATACCTTGAACACCATATGTGAACCAAATGGTGAATTATATTACAGTTTTTAACTTGTAAAGATTGATAGAATGATATATGAATATCTAGATAAAAGAGTTTGCATTATGTCAGCATATTCATGTATATATCATTTGCACTTTTAAACTGGTAATAATATTAATATGGACTTAACTGGTAATAATATTGAAATGGACTTACCTGTATTTTATATTTGTTATATCTATTGTGTTCTCCTTAGTGTTGACATCACTGAGGTCTGATCTGTTTTCCGTGTTGATTTCTCCTTTGTTTATGTTTTGATAACTGGACTTTGAAAGATAATTTTTTGTCTCAGTTTTCACACAAATAGTTATGCCGTCGCAAAACTTTGGCGAAAATTTTGGACTCTCACTTTAAATTTCTCCAGGACTATACCACAACCACTATAATTTAAAGCAAAACGCGGATAGAATACACTGACAAGGATCATGCTGTTTGAATAATGTGTTTGAAAATTCCACAGAGGTCCCTGTTTAAAGGTTAATGCTATGCCCCCGTGACTTCTGCGCTCCAGGCTTCAGTTACCTACTGCCCGACGTGAGTACTTTCTGCTATTACAACAACATTTCTTTTCAATATAAAAATACTCATTTTATCATTCAGTGTTTAAACCCGTGTCATAACCAGTCAGGTGTTCATGCTAATGAACATGAATGATAATTTTGACATATCGATTATTACTGAGTGGGCTTTGAATGTGACCTGAGCATGAGGCTAAATTGACTTGAAAAAAGATACACTGGATGTGAAACAAGATAACATTTGTATAAAGACACCACCTTACGAGTCGTTAATCTGAGACAGTGCTGCCTGTCACCTGTCGCTGAGGCCATCTCCGCTTCACGTTGTCTTAAATTGGAAACGTCAGTCAATAACCGCGCAAAAAACAAAGTCTAATAAAGGGCTTTTAACTTTCTATTATGGCAGCCGGCTCTGTGCAGACATGCTTCTTACTTGTGGCAAGTAAAAACTAGAAAATTTTATATCCGGCGGATAAAAATAGCGGTACAGCTGGAATGTCAGCTCATCTATGAAATTTTAGAATATGTCAAAGGTGATACAAACATGAGAATAATAAAACCACTAATGAAGATTAAAAAATCAATAACAACAACCTAATCATATAAATACCATAGATAAATATGCAATATTAACTAGAAGTACAACAGTGTAACCTTTTTGAAGGTCATAAACACATTGACTATGGAGAGCTGGTAATTATTTACCAGCTGGCATGCAAAGAGACCTGTTAAATGCATCTACGAAGTCTAAAATTTAGGCAGCCCTTCCTGTCTAACATTTAATTATACGTATTGGTGCCTGATACACTTCTTGCCCAAACAATGCCCCCTTCTGCCCTAAATGTTAAGGCATGAAGGTACACCACCCTACCTTAATAGACTTCAAACCCTGCTTCAGCACATGTTGAATCAAAAGGTTTCATAAATATTACAATTTCAATACTATTAATATATTTTAGGGGCAAAAGGCATGTGCCTTCTGTGGGTTTGTGTCCAGTGTTTAGTAATGGGGCAGTCAAGCTATCTGAACTCTTTTCTAAATTTATAACTAAAGTTAGATAATTGAGTAACCGTGTAATACAGATTCATGGGTTCATCTTAATAAAGAAATATTCGTTCAATCAGTTCATCTCATGTAATATATTGAACATCCATACTATCCAGTTTTAGGGATGCTGCAGAACACTCTTAATAAAATCAGTGATGACTCTTTCCCCTTGTCAAATAGACCGCCTTTTTAGCCGAGACTTGCGGGAATCTTGTTAAGTATTTTGTTGTTTAAAACAAATATACTAAAAAACTGACAGTTAATCAGGAATGACAAAAAATCATGATACCAATATAAGACATACATATTATGTTTATCAGAAAAAAATACCTTTGTAACGAGTGTGGGAAATTATTTCGCATAAGAAAAGTTGATTAAAACATGATAATCATTGAAAGCATGACCACATCTGATCAGGTGACAGTTGTAAGATAAATCTGATAAATAATGTGGAGGATAAGCTAATAATGATTTCTTGAAATATTGCATCATTTAAAAAAATGAAAAAGTTGGAAAAAACATTTGGACAATAAAGAAAGCAATCATGCACGAGTTGATCCTTATCAGGCGAGGAGGCTTATGATACACAGCGACAAATTTAGTCAAAAATAAATCAAGACTGCGTTTAATGCGATGTCTCGTTGTATATAAAGGTTGTATATAAATACTTAAACGAAAAATAAGTAAATTAACCAAATAATATGGGTAAGGAGGTATGATACATTCGTCACTTATAGTACACGTGGACCTGTGTATTATATAAAAGCATTTATTCTGACACCGCCGTGTACATGGAAGGCTAAAGTCAAATTTTAGTTTTTTTTACCAGAAAACGAGTCAAGCGTGACAAAAATTTAATCAGTTATGTTATCAGTAAGTTACACCTAGCATTTAATTAGGAATATAACTCAACAACGGTTTAAGAGATATCGCGTTTCGTTTTAAAATAAAAGCACTGACGAAAAAAGAAGAACAGACAGGCGGGCGAGGATGAATTAATTATCAGTGGCCCTTATCAAGAACGAGAGGTTTACTTATACAACATGTAACAGTTTATAAAATTGACACAAGTGTATTACCGGGTCAGCTTATGTCAAATGAGAGCCCCATGGGAGAATTAGATATAGTCAGGGAAACGTATAGTTAATAATATTTAATAATCCTGTGTTTATCTTGATAATCATTTGTGTTGATCGGTTTGTTTATGTACCGAATGTGGATCGTATTAGACTGCGGTGTGTTATGATTAGCTAATGGAAGATTCTGGATGCTTCTAGACTTTTGCGTGAAAGTTTCCGGGAAATATATGTCCGCTGCGTGAGTTGTGACAAAAATTACAGCTCGAATTATATCTGTGGTCGAGACTACTGTAAACTGGTAATATCACGTGATAGGGATTGTTTTCTGGTAGAACATTTTGTCCAGATAATGTCAATGTACAGGAAAATAAAATATACAGTAAGAGACAAGAATAGTATACATGCGTACACGCTCGCAAGCACAAAAACGCACCGTGGGGGGGGGGGGGCAAGGGATTTTAACTGGGTCTGAGTCATTGTTCCACCAAACTGCAGACCTGTAGATCGGGGCTGACCCAGGATTTGGGAAAAGGAGGGTATCCTACCAAGGAGAACTAATGACAAAACCTAAAAAAGAGCCCCAGGTCCAGGCCGCAAATCTTGGTCTGAAAGGTTGCGGCATCTGAATGTGGGGAGGGGGGGGTCTGGACCTCTTTGATCCGCTTCTGTGGATCACTACATCAATAGTACGTACACACTGTGACAATAACTCGCCCTCTATTTGTTCACCAAGCTCACCGTCCATTCCCTCCTAATTAAACTGACATTTTAATAATAACTCACGCCCATAATTAACACCTGGCGCGAATGATGAAGAATTAGTTATCACGACAGAACCGGTACGCGTGTTTGAGGTTAATTTGGCTCTTTATATGGAATGTTATAACAGACCGTACTGGGTTGAGGGGCCTATTGTAAATCACACTATGTGCTGGTACTGCAGCATCTATCGATTTGAATGCAGTTCTACTGGGCAGGAAGTATTGTTAATGCAGACACATCTAGACTTATTAATACCAAATATCGTGATCTCCAATTAATCCGCTGTGTCACAAAGGAGGTTGTCAATTTAGGCTAACGACAAGAGAAGGAAACCAGTTGGATCAGAGCAGGAGGTTGTTATATTAATGCTAACTCTTCCGGAAATATATGACTTCCGGTGGCACATAAATAACTGATGACAGATCTTAGAGAGTGACGCACATGTGTTTAACCTTCAGACCAGTCGTGCGTGGTCTGTAAACGTCATGCTGATATCAACGAGGTCAAGCAATCTTCACACTTTTCAATGGTCATCAGTAAAACAAGAACATTTTCATTAGAAACTAGAAATATGCTTCTAAGGAATACAAGCCTCCGCCATGTGGGCATTAACTTATTCGGCTCATATACAAAGGTTCATTCGTGCATAAATGACCGCGCGTTTGTGTAAATTATTTGGTGATGTCACTGGAACCAGGTTATTGCCGGTCACACTAAAATCTGGTAAATTCTTCCTTTTATCATTTGCTAAAAAGACAGGGTTTTATAAACCAAGTCGTATTAGGAGTGATGTAGACCGGGTTTTATAAACCAGGCCGTATGAGGAGTGATGTAGACCGGGTTTTATAAACCAGGCCGTATGAGGAGTGATGTAGACCGGGTTTTATAAACCAGGCCGTATGAGGAGTGATGAAGACCGGGTTTTATAAACCAGGCCGTATGAGGAGTGATGCATCGATTGTTATACGCGCCGTATTTATAGATAAGGCGGGCCTGACCTAACCAATAATCACCAGTCATCCCATAACGTGAAGTACAGTGTTATCTTTTGCCGTTTCAAAGGAAACGGATTGGGTGGGACGATGATTTTATTCATTAACAAGCCTACAGTCAGTGAGAACTGATGGATGGACCAATATGTGTACCGTAAATGGACGTTAACAGATCAGCAAAAGTCTCCTCGGCGGCGTTTCAATAAGGGTACAATTACGGCAAATACAATCAGATATAAACAAACCACGGCAGTACATTCAGTCTGAAAACATAACTGGACGCGATCGATAACTATCTAACTGATGCCAATCCAAAAGCTCGAAGCTACAGGCCTTGTGGATCAAAATACTGATGTTAACACCCAATCTAGCTAGAATATGGGTAGTTGACAAGCGACTACATTTATCCGCCGAAATCAGAGTGGGACGGGTGAAGTGAGGCATGGGTTGAGTGGCAAGGGGAAATAGAGTGATGTGTGTTGCATGTTAGCATGGATGTCTGCAGCCAAAATGTGTATGCAGGTGGCGCCACCTTCCGCAAGTCAAGAAAGCTATCCAAGTTGTATATTTATGCAAACTTTTAGGCAGATAAGTCAGACCACTGCTAGGATAGGGGTGATTTTATCCCACATCAGAACAACAGGAGGATGCTGTGCAAAAATGGTTGCAGATGGCGCCACCAATTTTGTGTATGATAAAGAGCTATGTGAGATCTATAAACATGCAAGGTTTCACGTCAAGGGACACGTCAAACCAATCCTGAAATATTAGCGTGGATATTTGCAGCATAACCATAAAGTAGGTGGCTCCATCTGTCATAAAATCAAGAAAGCTATCCAGGATGTATACACATGCAATATTTCAGGTGGATAAGTCCAAATACTGCAAGATATGAGTGATTTTATCCAAAGGCAGATGAACAGATGGCCGCTGTGCAAAAATGGTAGCAGGTGGCCCCACCATTTTTGTGTATGCTATAAAGCTATCCAAGGGCTTCATTTTTGCAACTTTTTAAGCTTGATTGGTCTAACGAGTCCGAAGATATGTGGGTTAATGTGTCAAAACAAGACGCCCAGATGGACGCACTGGAGTGAGGAAAGGTCAGAGGTCAACGCAAAATGGTTAGGCACCAGTTCACAGGTGACCTGATTATCGGGTCAAGTTTTGGAAAAATTGGTCCAGTGGTCTCAGAGGAGTTCTCCGGAAACGAGCGCGGCGGCGGAAATTCTTTAAATAGTACTTTGATTTGTCTGCGAATTCTGAGAAAAAGCGTGACCATTTCTTCTGGCTTTTACATTTCACAAATCTTTTATAATAGCCTCTCAACCCATCCGTAAAGTCATTTTTGGTAAAATGTGTCACAGGTTCTATTGTGATGTCTTTAGACATATATGTCTTGAATGCAGAAAAGCTTTCCAGCGGCCCTAGAGATACGGTTTACCATGTGTACGTTATACAGATTAAATTCAATTTAATTCATTTTGTATAAAGTATAATTTGTTCGTTGACCTGAAATAGTCAACATGACAAAGATAGAAAAATTATTTTATTAATTTAAAAAATATATTTAGCTTGGTTCGCTCTCATAAAGAACATATGCAAGATCAAAATAAAAATAGTGTGATTGTGAAATCTGTCTTTCGCAAAACCCTTATTTTCTAAATGTAGCGTCTTGCAAATTAAAAGTACACCTGAATCATGCGCATCAAGACACTCAAATGTTCAAAAGATTTTGATTTCATTAATTGAATACCTATGTACCATCACAGTAAAAATAACAAATAATTTCCTTGGTCAGGAATTCTGTTGTGACCAATCGATTTTAGGCCCCGTGAATTGTGGAGTTATAGATAACGTTACGACCACACAGATCAAAGGCGTAATTTTCTTAACCTTTCCGGGTTTTTGTGATTGCTATAAATTAATATTTATTTTATTACTATAGCTCAAAAGAACGGTACTTTTACCCTTTATGCAGTTTACATTCATACAGACGCTAACATTGACATCTAAGAATCTAAAAAAAAAATCATCACCATATAATTCAAACAAACTACTAAACACGAGTCCTGGTGGCTGGTGTGCAATCACGTGTATCATCTATGAAGTTTAGACCACACAATAATAAATATTTTTTTCTAACCCATGTGTTCGGCCCGTGGTTCGCAAAATATAGGTCACCATGACCTAGTTTCAGTTTTCCAGGGAGATTGGCCTATAGGATCTCCCTGGATGTACAGAAGTTTCTATGACAAAGGGTGATCGTTACAGCTCAGATGACTTAATCAGCTGAGCTAATAACGGGTCAAAAACGCGATATTTTCTTTTTCTCGAGACAAAATATTAGGAATTTTTCAAACATGCAGGATAATAACACAAATTAACTTCATTTCTTGAAATGGGGCATATAATCAAACAAAATGTTTAGTCCATTTTTAATGATCCCTCGATATATGTTTTTGAGCAACCAAATCAGCAACATAATAAATGACCTGTTGCTGTTCAAAAACCTGACCAACGGAAGTATATGACGATTCTACAACAATTGCTTGTTTTGATATGAGTTTACTTTTAAAATTTTTATATAAAAGGTCACTCCCCACCCCATCCACCAAACCACTGGCATATGCTCATAACCTGCACGCTGATGGCTACGTACAGAAAATAGGATTTATGTGATATTAAGGAGAGAACAAGATCTAGGAAGATTTCATTTTCTAGGGAAATATACCAAGGGATTGATTAGGAATTAAGGGCACCGCGTGTGACGGCAACAGGCTTTGGCAGTTCAATTTATGCATCAGGCAGGTTTAACTTCAAACATCACGCAGTGAGAATTCATCGATTAAAAAGCCAAACGATAAGCAAGCAATAACACAACCCTGACCTCCGGCGGAGCGACAAGAGCGAGACTTCTGTTATATCATATGTCGCTCCCTGGGGAAAAAAACTAAGCTAAGTAAATGTAGGGGAGATTTAACAAAAGCAGGAGTTTGATTGGCGTCAGCATATTTATTCATTGGTGGCCTTTTATCTGAACATTGTTTTATTCAGCATACATCAGAGTGCGGGCCCCTGGGCTGGTAATGGCCGGCAGAGGAATCAAGCTGTTTATTGTATTGATCTTTAGAGTGCGACTCGGGCTCTGTAAAAGGAAGCTCCGTTAAAAGCTAGCTCTGTCTCACCCAATAGCATTCAAGTCTAATTTGTTATATTTTTTTCTACGATAGAATGAAGCCCATGACGCTGATGGCCTGTGTTTTTGGACGACACTTTCTTGCGGCACTAGGTTTATGACAAACTCTAGCATCCTGCTGCTCAGTGATAAGCCGTTATGAGGTCACAGCTGCCACTTGTGTCATATCAGCGAAGCTATGGTTCACAACGCAACGCCTAAAAGGTCACCGACAAGCGGCCGTTTTGGTGATAAGCAGAATGACCCCAGTAACGTCACACAGACATATGTAATAAATGATTAGACGTACACTAGCTCCCATTCCAAATACTGCTATTGTTTTAAAATAGAATATAAGCACTGAATAAAATTCCTTTTCATGATCCATAATGTACGTTTTAAAAAGCTCCCTCAAATTGTATTTTTATGGCAATTTAACATTCAGTTATGTACATATTTCGCCTTTTGAGGTGTTATTTTTTTCCTTCGACTACACCCTTTACAGAGTGACACAGTTTTTGTTATGTTTTGCCGTTTTGTCATCATCACTCGTAGAGTCTTTACCGGTAGTTGCGGTAATCCGAGTAGAGAGGAGGTTACATCTGAAACCTCAATTGAATTTTGAAAATGATAGCAAAAGTTTAAATATATGAAGTGAAGGTAAGCATTTTTCAAAGAAGATCAAATTTCATAGGTCATGTGTGACACTTCAAGAAGCAGTTTATGACTTAGTGTTTGCATGACATAAAGTAAGTATGTGGATAAGTATTTAATTGATAAACCAAGGTACTAAATACACTCCTACAGTCCAGAAAAAAGTTGTGGCTTATGAAAACTAACATGCTCGCTTGAAAGTGACTAAACTGCAGGGAAAGAAATCCCTAAATTAAAATCTTACTTGGCTACACTGTTCCGATTAAAATTAGGCAGAAGATGAAAGTGTTTAAATGAAGCACAGACGATGGCTTTAAAAGAACTGCCATGTAATCTTGCCAAGCTCCTTTGTGATGACTTCATGAGGAATTTATACAGCACTGCATTAGAAACCACACACACGCTGAGCATGTTAAACACAATGACGCCCGCAAACTGACCGATTGTTAACCCTCATTCAGCATTAATTTATAAACACCATAATCTTATAGAATATAAGTGGCTTCCTGAATTTCAAATGAAATACCTTAGAAGTAGATGCAGTCAAATATGTCTAGCCTAATCTCAGCCAAAACCGTTCGTGTGATATTGAGGGAAGTTACGTTCTCTACCCGCTTATACTTGCTTTATCTTCCTTTTATGCGTAATCCATATGATCGTTCAATACTACGGGAGTTACAGAATCAAATCCATCCAATTTCCATTGTTTACAAACCATCAAAGCTACCTGATGACCTTTTGTGGTGATGTCTGAATTTCGACATCGTAAATTCCGTACGGAGGCGGAAGCGCCCTTTGTTGACAGGTATGAGGTGCACAGTGGCATGACCTGACGTGACCCTTCTGGAACGGCCGCTGTCGAAAGGTTTTGGCTGACTTGCATACCTTGTTATATTACAAGAGATAACATGGTTTTACCGTTTTGTTATTATTATTGTTATTATTATTATTATTATTATTATTTTATTATCGTTTGACCTGATTTCGTCGTAGTATCTCTAAGAACATTGTGGATATGAAGACTTTATTATAAATAGGTATTCAAGCGCCTGTGGTTACAATAACTAATACGAGGCCCTGTCCATGTTTCAGATAGTCTGGAATCCCGACCTAACACGGTCTACTGCGTTCTACTCTCGTTACCACACTCAACACAAAGGGTATATCTAGGTGATGTCAAGGATATACCTCTACCCACACGCTAACATCCTGTGTCCTTTTACGGAGGTGATAGGAATTTAAATAAACCATAATTAAATAAATTGAGCAAATATATAGCATACCTCGACATAATCCATTCCAGATATTACAAAAATAAAAGTATTAGATCGTAAAAGTTTTATTATTTTGTTAAATTTTTGGATATACCTTGCATGTATTATAGGTCTGGCGACATTTAAATATAAATAGACACTTATGCCCGTGACTGCTTGGTGACATTACGTCAAACAACTGTTTCAAGTTGAATTTGTAAATGATTGCTTGTGCAGTGTGTGATATTTGCTGTGATCATTCAACATTATACAATAGGATCACCTGGATGAAATGTGTGATAGAACATTGTAACATAACAAGTTACGTGTTGTTCTCAGTTTTGACAGTGAAATAAGCTAGGTCAGAGATTGGTACTAAAGTCAGGTCAAGCACGCTTAAATCCCTCAACTGCAGCAATTCCCTTACACATAACACAAGATATTTTGTCACAGATCCAAGCCGCCAACCCCCCCCCCCCCCCCAACCCCCCCCCCCCCCCCACCCCCACTCCCATCCCCCTAAATTTCAGGTAACCCCTGCACTGTTCAGAATACCACTGTCCAGAGTTTTAATGCTTATGGAACAAATAAATCAAAACTATATTTGTCATAATGAAAATGTAAACCTGATTGATATACCGAGTCATATACTTTTCCAAAGCGCATAACACATTACAAAAGATACCTAAGATATACAGAGATTAAAACTTATTTGGGAAATTAATAAACAACTCGATTTTACTTTGCTCATTTTTACATTACTACTCCTATTTTTACTTTCGATTGCAATCGCCGATTGTATAGTGTTCCTACGGACATTGATTTTTTTTATCTCTCTGTGTATAACGGGAGGCTAAATAAAGTTAAAATTAAGGCTACCCTTTTGATAATAAATATAATGAATTATAACAATATATAAATTGTAATATATTGATTAATCCATGTCTACTGACATAATTTCTCATATACAGATGCTGAATTTACCTCACATCCCTTTAAGACGACGAGGCAGCCAAAAAGAGCTTTCCCTCGTCATACTACCGCTTTCTGTGATCGCTGAAACAGTAAGCAAAATATAAATTCACATTTAATTTCGTATTTTCGCTTATTTAATTTTCGCAGGATCACGCTATTTGTGAGATATTGCTAAGACAAATTAAGAGCAACGGAGCGCCAGAAAACACTCAATCCTTCCCTGCTAGAAAACCCTCAATCCATTCCTGCGAGAAAACCCTCAATTCATCGGAACTGTCACAATCCACAAGAATACTTCATCGATCAAATCACCTAAAACATCGTTTATTTTTCACACACCTTGCTCGTGGCTTGTTCTATAAATAGCCACGGCGGTCTGCGTTATTCAGTGTTAACCTAATGACACCCCCTTTTTTTAGTTGTTTTATGCTTGGAATGCTCAGGCGTTTCGAGAAATAATCTGAATCCCGCGACAACTGTTGGAAATGCTTATCTTTAATGTAGAAAAATTAAACATTTATACTGACATCGACCGACACAGATTGACAAGACATGTGAAGCTCTCAGAAAAGTACATATGTTGTTGTTTAAAAATATCATCTTTTCCATTTTTCTTAGATCATTATAATTAAGGGTTAATCTTGTTTCCACTCTCCCTAAAGAAGTCATTTGTGCTCAAAACTTACCTCTTCAGTTTAGAAATGTTGGGATGGCCGGGACTACATGTCTCAACGGTCACACTTCAAAATAAAATTTTGTAACCGTTTAAGGAAACACTTTCTGTTTTCATCCAGGGGCAGTCCCAGGATTTATGAAAAGGAGAGGTCCAGGCCGCCAAAATTGGTCTGAACCCCTTAAAAAAGACCGCGGCTGTTGAAAAAAAGGGGTCCGGACCCCTCTGGATCCGCTTCTGCCAGTGTATGTACACATGCATACAAAATACCACTTATCCATTCAGGTACTTGCCAAAATTATATGTGCATGTAATGTACCTTGAAACAATTCTTATCCAACATATTTGAACGGACTACATCACCCTCTTCACTACCTTTATACCTACTCCGCTGGTGTACTTAAAAGCCCCGGTGCATTGTGGGTTTACATTTCAATGCCCACACACCCAAGACGTACTTTTATTATGCTCCGTGTGTTTTGCTGCTTTATACAAACGGAAGTGCATGATGTCAATTATTAGTAAAGGCGTGGGGTTACGTTTCCTTCACTACATCCCGCTTGGTGAATTTTAATAAATAATCACCTAACATGTGACATTCTTCAAATCATCCGATTTCATCAAATGTAAATACTGTACCAGTTTGTTTAACATGAATTTAATAGTTGTGAAGACGCCTATTCTGTTATATAATGTATCGTGTTTATGATTTGGCATTCCTCACATCTGAACAGGAGAGATATCGTGCATCATATTAAAGTTGTACGGATTATTTGTAGCGCCGTGCGTGTATTGTTTGTCTTGGTTCAGGACACCACAAGATGGTGGGACCTTGTGGTTGCGTTTGCGTTTGGATGCATGTACATCAAAGTAATGGCCACTTCCGAGAGATCCAATCATATAAAAATATAATTATGGTATAAATTTATACAGAAGCCCATTCCCGATGTTCTATGGGACGCGGATGCAGGTGTTACCAAAATGCTGCGCTGGGCTTGAGTGACTCTATCAAGAAACACAGGTTGCATATGAGAGGAAATTCTTCTCCCTGAAATTAACTAATTATAAATTGTGAAGCTCTTTCAGTTATAACAAAAATGTGGATTCGTTCAAAATCTGGACCCAGACGCGAACTTGGTGCTGTCTCACTGGAGTAAACTTTTAAGAACAGAAAATGTGCTTGTTTAGTTACAAAATCAGTGCAAAAATCAGTTTAACACTATAATGTTGATAAAACTAAACATGCGATACTGTCTTGTGAAATGAAAGCATTAAACATAAGAATATTAATCATGAAAAATATATTTATTTTCATTTTTGACACTGACTGTCAAAGACCGCTTTCTCTCAAATTTCCAGGGCTTTTTCTTCACGCCAGTCCATCCTTAAGTCGAGTTATGCAAGTCATTTAGACCTTGAACCCTGTTTGCCAATCTGACAGTACGTATGTCATTCAAGAATCTTTGCAGTGGCTATTCTGTATTCAGTACAGGATCTTGCTGATTGGCGGCCTCAGAGGTCGGCCTTTGTTCAGATGAGTCATTATTAAACACCACTGGACGCCAGCGTGGTCCAGGCACGGTAACCATGGCTGTGGACGTGCGGGGCCTCCTGATCAACTAAACACGACACATCCTCAGACCTCAATTTTCACGTTTTTACCCAGGCATGAGACAGCAAAGGTGATACAAAATATATGTGATTTTATCTTTAATAACGAAAGTTGACAATTAAATTAAATGCACAGTTACAAGTTTTCTGTTTTCATTTTACCTCCGCCAGGTGGCGAGACGTGTTATGTTTCAGTGATCTGGTTTGTCTATGAGCAACATCACGCAAAAAGACCTGAGCAGGTGTCAGTAAAAGTTTGTGGAGGTTCAGGGTAATACCAAGGAAACGGATTCAGAGGATCCAGGGGGAGGGGCGGCCATCCGAACCCCTTTTTTTCAGCCGATGCAACATTTTTTAAGGGCTTCAGACCAATTTTGTGGCCCGTAACTGCCTTTGCCGGACCTGGTGATCTTTATTTGTGTTGTGTCATTTGTCCTCCTGGGTGGGACCCCTCCTTTCTTAAATCCTGGATCCGCCCCTGATAAGTTCAGGTTTGGAGGTTACCTGAATTAGCCCAATAACTTCAAATAACTATCTTGAAGTATTCTAGCCTGGCTATCTTTTCATAATTGAGGTATTTGGTAGTGTAAGGATGTGGCTTTGTTCTGGAGGTGACCTGGGTTGGGGTCGTTGAACCACGGCTTATGTTTTGTGATATCTTATTCCTTCCTGTAATTATAAGTGTTTAGCTTTTACTTCCTACACAAGACATTATCGTATAAATGCCGCCTTCAATGATCCTGTTATCGTGAGGCAGGAGAGAAAACCCCGGGGTGTCATCTGTACAGCGCCATCTATCGGTCCTTTCACGGTACATCTGATATTAGGGAGCCACTTGGTCTTTGCGGTCGATTTAATCATGCGTCCTAGACACCCTGACTCCATGACAGCCTACAAATAAACTTCAGCATTGAATGAAAGCCACGCGAAGCTAACAAAGTTAGAGACGCATTTGATGTTACCAGAGAAATCAGCAACAGTCATCCCGCCAATGGCTTTAAATCTCATTTTTTATATCATTTGAAAAAGGAATTAAGGATCACTTTTTTATGAAGGTTACAGGTAATGGCCTCATCGATGATGATGATGCTACTGCTGATGAAGATGAAGATGATGATAATTGTGGTACGATATCATCTTTCTATATGAGGTTATTAATCCTGTTGCTAGCGGTTACTGTTTGTAATTAAACAGAAAAACAATAATAGAAATACCATCTTTACAAAAGAGGTTGTAAACATTAAGTTAGGTATCTTTAATATACCGACACGTGATTAAATTTTAAACTTTTTTTTTTATTTTAGTTAAAGGCTAATCATGTACAAATTTAAAAGTATAAAGACATCTTCAATATTATACACTAAGCATAGCGACCAAATCCAACACGGAACCTGAGGGGCTGATTAAGGAAACTGCTAGGATCATTTTGTTGTACATGCATAAAAAAGGGCTTTTCTTTCAGTTATGATATTTGTTGAGATAAATATATAGCACAGACCTTGCAAAGGAAAATAACATCTGTATAGTCCTTATTCAGTCCTAGCTGCAGCCCGCTCCGCCCCCATTTTATTCCGGGTTTATCCTTAATCCGCCCCTGTGAAACCTACTGAGGATTCCATCCTCGCCTTAAATTTCAGCACTGCTCACTTAAGCCAGAATGTCATAGTGGTGACTTTGATTAGGTGACAACAGCATGTACGCATTACGAAAAGAAATTTTGACAGGGATGTCCGGATGTTTTACCTTTACTCATTTCAGTTGTTCAGCGACTAGATTGAAATTAACCTCTATTTAACATATTGTAAACTTACAGCATATATTGTATGCAAATGATCAAAAATATGAAAAATTTATTTCATTTAATTTTACCAAAACTGGTATGTTTGTCGTCTTTATTTATATCAATCTTCTTCAAGCTTTAAAAATCGAAAGGACAAGAACCCATTGAAATGGAAAAAAAGACCCTTGGGAATACATTGCATATAAAAAGAAACAATCGTAGCTAGGGAGGCAGACATGAAATAAAATCCAGACATCTGAATTTCCGTCAGTCTCATTAGCACAGCAGTATCATCCTCCTGATCCGGCTTAATGAGGGTTCTGATATTGCGCTAGATTGAGCCAGTGACCAAGGCTTAGTGTGGATTACTAATGAACATCACACAGAGCAGGCGTGGCTCCTACATGCCTCAGGACGCAAACAACGTGGCGTACAGGAACGGTTGTATGACAAGTTTGTACAAGTGCATGCTCCCTAAGCACTAGCACTACAGCTTAATTAACCTTTCCTTGTCAGATTCTCGTTTTCCTATTAATTATCATTATGTGAAAATACGGCATCACTCTTGTAGTTACACAACAGTAAGTTTCCAAAGAATATATGGGTATTTGAAAATATAGACTAATGATATGGCTTATTTAATAATAAAAGCATTTGATGCCTCCTCTAAAAAACACTTCACCAATTATTCGTAACGTGACATCGTAGCGCCTTCATGACGTCCCATCAGATCGTAACGTGACATAACACGCCTTCATGACACCCCACCTGATCGTAACATGATATAATAACACGCCTTGACGACACTCATCGCTATCATAACATAATGACACTCTATTTGATCCTAACGTGACATAATGATTCGCTTCCACGACAACCTATCTCATCCTTACGTGACATGATGACACGCATTGAAGCCACCTCACCTGGTGGTAACATGGCATGCTTACACGGCTTGATGATACACGCCATGCCCAAGGTGATGACAACACTTGGTTGCACGACACCCAGGAAAACAGCATGTGATGACATGCCTTCAGGACATCCCCACCTGGCGAAAACATGACATCGCTACACGGCTTGATAACAACCCCGAGTGGTAGTGTCGTGGCATTGTACGTTACATCCCGCCTGGTAGAAACGTGACATTATGACATCCTGCCTGGTAGTAACGTGTTACAATTACAATTTACATCCTACCTGGTGGTAACGTTACACGATGACATCCCACCTGGTAGGAACGTGACACGTTGACACACACTGGTGGTAAGGCGACTTCTTGACTACTCGACTTGTTGACACCTCACCTTGTGGTAAGTTACATGATGACGTTCTACCTGGTGGTAACTTGAAACGACGAGGCTCCATCTGGTGGTAACGTGACATGATGACACCCACCTGATAGTAACCAGAAGATAGTTTACCTGGTTGTAAGATGACACCCCACCTGGTGGTAACATTACACGATGACATTCTGCCTGGTGGTACCGTGATACGGTAATGCCTCATCTGGTTGTAACGTGACATGATGACACATTACCTATTAGTAAAGTGCCATGATGACACCCCACCTTGCGGTGACTGGTTGACGCCTAACCTTGTGGTAACGCGGCATGATGACAACCTTCCTGGTTGCTATTTGGCATTAATACCCCCTACATGGTGGTAACATAACATGAAGTCAATTTTCTGGTGGTAACGTGACTTGGTAACACCGTACCTGATGATAACGTAACTTGATAACACCCCACCTGGTGGGTACGTGAGTTGATAACACCCCACCTGATGGTAACATGATTTGATTACACCCTACCTGGTACTCGTGCAAACGTCACTTGATAACATCCCACCTGGTGCATGGAAACGTTACACATTGACACAAACCTGGTAGTAAAGTGACTTCTTGACGACTCAACTTAATGACACCTCAATTGGTGGTAAATCACATGATGACATTCTACCTGGTGGTAAAGTAATAAGACGAAGCCCCATCTGGTTGGAACGTGACATGATGACATCCCACTTGGTAGTAACCTGAAGATAGCTGACACGTTGTCATGGTGACTCGACTCGACTTGTTGACATCCCACCTGGCGGTAACGTGACATTCCACCAAGGAGTTTACAGACTGGAGTATTAGCTGAGAGTCTGGCCGTGTCGAATGTTGCTGGCGGGGGTTATAAATCTCGCTGCTCAAAGGCACACAGATATGCCGCTGATAAGTCCCCCGCTAATTGATACAGCGCGAGAGCCCCCCTCCACCCCGGCGTGACATCGGAACAGCTCGTTAGTGAACGTTTTGGTACGGTACTCTTGGTAACGCGTATATTCATTTTTTTTTTGTTGCCTGTCCAAAAATGTGCGGGTGAATCCCCGTAGCATTGCATTATGGTAAAGTGATAAAACAATGTTTTTATTTAAAGACATAAGCAAAAATTCTCGAATTTGAGCAACTAACGTTTATTTAATATTATTTATATATTTATTTTGTTCAAAACGTTTTCTGAAAGTTGTCAAAGCTCGATGTCTATCGAGCCGCAAGTCCGACGGCCATCATCTTGAAAATTGATGACATTGCTTTAAGACAAAATGTCTTAAAGAATGAGAAATATTCATATATGAATATAATATGATAATAATTTAGATAGATACCAATCTTTTGTGGAATTTAGGAATGTTTTATTGTCACAAGGAGTAAATGTAAATATTGGAACAATCGTAAGTTTGCACAACATATTTTCTTAAAAAAAGAAACATCTTGTGGCATGCGAACGAGTGTGAAGCTGTCGTTGCTTATGACGCCTAAGCTATAGCTGGGCTGAGGTAAATATGGACGATAATACAAAAACAACACCGTCAGTGACGGAGAGGGCGATGGCTCACTGTTATCCATCAAAATGGAAGGCAACCGTACAAGGGCGTCATAATATTTAGTTAGAGACGGAATACTATTATACAAGGCTATTATATATACCTGTCAGAAGTGTGAAAACTGATGCAAACTTTAAGAATTCGAAAGTTTTTCAAGGAAAGTAAGGTTTACACATTCTAGTCGTCCGTCATGAAGCACGGTAGAAGTTGATGCAGAGTGACGCATCTATCCCAAAATCGACCCATTGATTCCTCAACACAAGACCTCTCTAGATATACTTGTTGCGCATAATCCTTGACAAACCGAACGATTTGCTCTTTCATAATTACGGTCGATGTTATTCCAGTAATTTACTGCTCAGTCACTGGATATATCGCTCTCCGCTTCAGCGGACCGCGGAAGTAACATCTAGCAGACTCGCTTTATCAAAGGCCGTGCCGCCGCTGCGCCTGACACCGCGGCACAATAGGCGCACAATAGAGTTAATGGGCTTAACATGTCTTAATTGCAATTAGCGCACGACTGACACTCGAGGCCTGGCAGGGCTTCCGGCAGTTGATACTCCAGTCTGTAAACTCCTTGATTCTACCTAGCGGTACCGTGATACGATAACGCCCCATCTGGCAGTTACATGACATGATGCTACCCCACCTAGTAGTAAAGTGACATAATGACATCCAACTTGGAGGTAACATAACATGAAGTCAGTTTACCTGGTGTGACGTGACTTGATGGCACCGCTTGATAAAACGACACCTGGTGATAACATGGCACAGTGGCATCCGACTGATGCCAAATCATACCATGCTAACATACTCCCCTTACTTGCATGTCATAAACACATGATACGCTGAGAGGCTGAAATCATGATATGATGACACAATTAACGGGTTATCATTGAACATATAAAAAAATCATTGCTGGTGACTTTAGATTTATTAAACTCCCTAACATCCACGTCTAACCAGTTGACCTAATGTTGATAGATACCTTGAATATATTAACAAAACAATGACGTGTCATCAGTGTAATAAAAATTTGAGATGAAAAACAGACGTAAACAGGCTGTTCCCGGTGCTTCAACGTACGAGTGAGTTGGCAGCAGATCGTGACGGTGAGTAATGTGGTGAGTCTTGACTCTGTAGTCGGGCCTCCTCGGGCTGTTCTCTCTGATAAAAGGTTTGGTTGAACAAACTGACACGCACAGTATTGATAAAGTAAATCTACCGGGCCCCATTAATCTATGTGTCTTGGGCTGCGGGTCCTCTTCGGTGAGGTTTGTGCATGTTTCTTAGTGTTTCAAAGTGGTAGTAGGAAAACCTAAGTATCTTCAGACGTCTTATTTCGGATATCCTCTGATGAGTAAGCAACAACCTGCAACCGGTCGTATAACCACGGTCACTCGTGAAGGGTAAGGTTCGACCAGAATAACTGCATCTGATCAGAGCGAAATATCACATTGCCTGAAAAACTAACATTGAATCAATGTATGAGGAGTCTCCCTCAGGATCATAGTGGATCTATGTATGACGCGCTGACTGAATGATCAGAGTGGATCAATGTATGACGTGTTAACTGAATGATCAGAGTGGATCAATGTTTGACATGTTAACTGAATGATCAGAGTGGATCAATGTATCACGTGTTAACTTACTGATCAAAGTGGATCAATGTATGACGTAATGGCTGGATGATCAGAGTGGATCAATGAATGACGTGTTAACTGAATGATCAGAGTGGATCAATGAATGACGTGTTAACTGAATTGTCAAAATATCTCATTTTATTATGTGTAAACTGTATGATAAGAGTGGATCAATGTATGACGTGTTAAATGAATGAATTGAGGGGATGAATGTATGACGTGTTAACTGAATGATCGGACGTGATCAACGTATGCTGTGTTAACTAAATGATCAATGTGGATCAATGTATGACGTGATGGCTCGATGATCAGAGTGGATCAACATATGACGTGTTAATTGTGTGATCAGAGTGGCTCAATGTATAACATGTTAGCTGAATAATCAGAGTGGATCAATGTATCCCGTGTTTATTGACTGATCAGAGCGGATCAATGTATGACGTGATGGCTGGGTGATCAGAGTTGATCAGTGAATGACGTGTTAACTGAATGATCAAAGTGGATCAATGTATTACGTGTTAACTCAATGATGCAAGGGAATCAATGTATGACGTGATGGCTGGATGATCAGAGTGGTTCAATGTATGACGTGTTAACTGAATGATCAGAGTGGATCAATGAATTACGTGTTAACTCAATGATGCAAGGGGATCAATGTATGACGTGATGGCTGGATGATCAGAGTGGATCAATGTATGACGTATTAACTGAATGATCAGAGTGGATCAATGTATTACTGGTTAACGGAATGGTCAGAGTGGATCAATGTATGACGTGTTAACAGAATTATCAAAGTGCATCAATGTATTACTCGATGGCTGGATGATCAGAGTAGATCAATGTATCACGTTTTAACTGAATGATCAGAGTGGATTAATGTATAACTTGTTATTGAATGATCAGAGTGGATCAATGTATAACTTGTTATTGAATGATCAGAGTGGATAAATGTATGATGTGTTAACTGGACAATCAGGATGGATCAATGAATGACTTGTTAAATGAATGATCAGAGTGGATCAATGTATAACTTGTTATTGAATGATAAGAGTGGATCAATGTATAACTTGTTATTGAATTATCAGAGTGGATCAATGTATAACTTGTTATTGAATGATAAGAGTGGATCAATGTATAACTTGTTATTGAATGATAAGAGTGGATCAATTTATTACGTGTTATCTCAATGATGCGAGGGGATCAATGTATGACGTGATGGCTGGATGATCAGAGTGGATCAATGTATGACGTATTAACTGAATGATCAGAGTGGATCAATGTATTACTGGTTAACGGAATGGTCAGAGTGGATCAATGTATGACGTGTTAACAGAATGATCAAAGTGCATCAATGTATTACTCGATTGCTGGATGATCAGAGTAGATCAATGTATCACGTTTTAACTGAATGATCAGAGATGATTAATGTATAACTTGTTATTGAATGATCAGAGTGGATCAATGTATAACTTGTATAACTTGTTATTGAATGATCAGAGTGGATAAATGTATGATGTGTTAACTGGACAATCAGGATGGATCAATGAATGACTTGTTAAATGAATGATCAGAGTGGATCAATGTATAACTTGTTATTGAATGATAAGAGTGGATCAATGTATAACTTGTTATTGAATTATCAGAGTGGATCAATGTATAACTTGTTATTGAATGATAAGAGTGGATCAATGTATAACTTGTTATTGAATGATCAGAGTGGATCAATGTATGACGTGTTAACTGAATGATCAGAGTGGATCAAAGTATGACGTGTTAATTGAACGAACAGAGAGGATCAAAATATGACGTGTAAATTGAATTATCAAAGGGGATCAATGTATGACGTGTTAATTGAATGATCAGAGTTGATCAATGTATCACGTGTTAACTGAATGATCAGAGTTGATCAATGTATGACGTGTTCACTGAATTATAAGAGTGGATCAATGAATGGCGTGTTAAATGAATGATCAGAGTGGATAAATATATGACGTGTGAACTGAATGATCAGAGTGGATCATTGTATGACGTGTTTAACTGAATGATAAGTGTGGATGAATAAATGACGTGTTTATTGAATGATCAGAGTGGATCAATGTATAACTTGTTATTGAATGATCAGAGTGGATCAATGTATAACTCGTTATTGAATGATAAGAGTTGATCAATGTATAACTTGTTATTGAATGATCAGAGTGGATCAATGTATAACTTGTTATTGAATGATAAGAGTGGATCAATTAATGACGTGTTTAACTGAACGATCAGCATGTATCAATGAATTTCGTGTTAACTGAATGATCAATGTGGATCAATGTATAACTTGTTATTGAATGATTAGAGTGGAGCAATGTATAACTTGTTATTGAATGATCAGAGTGGTTCAATGTATAACTTGTTATTGAATGATAAGAGTGGATCAATGTATAACCTGTTATTGAATGATCAGAGTGGATCAATGTATGACGTATTAACTGAATGAAAAGTGTGGATCAATGAATGGCGTGTTAACAGAATGATCAGAATGGATCAATTTATGACGTGTAAACTGAATGATCAAAGTGGAGCAATGCATGACGTGTTTAACTGAATGATCAGAGTGGATCAATGTATGACATGTTCAGTGAATGATCAGTGTGGTTCAAGGTATGACATGTTATTTGAATGATCAGAGTGGATCAATGTTTCACGTGTTAACTGAATGATCAGAGTGGATCAGTAAGTGACTTATTCACTGAATGAATAAAGTGGATTAATGAATGACGTGTTCATTGAATGATCAGAGTGGATCAATGTATGACGTGTTAGCTGAATGATCAGAGTGGATCAATGTATGACGTGTTAGCTGAATGATCAGAGTGGATCTATGTATGACGTGTTAACCGAAATCAGAGTGGATCAATGTACGACGTGTTAACTTAAATATTAAAGTGGATCAGGATATGAGGTGTTAAATGAATGATCAGAGTGGATAAATGTATGACATGTTAACTGAATGATCAGATTAAGTTCAGATAACACGTCATACATTGATTTGGTGGTAAACATGGGGGATCAGCAGAGCGTAATGTTTATTCCTTTATTATGTAGTAAACATGAGGGATCCGCAGAGCGTAACGTTTATTTCTTTATCTTATAATACACATGAAGGATCAACAAAGCTTAATTTTTATTCCTTCATATTTCAAAGAAGAGTGTGTCAATGTTAAACTCTCAGGGATTTTCATTATAATGACGACAAAATGGTTGTACCGTTAGTGACCCGCGGTGAGCGGGATTTACTTTTGTTATCCTTGCGTCTGGTGGTGTATATAAACCAATAAATCTGCGGTTTTATTACGGTGTTGGTGAAGTAGTTTAACCAGATCTGTGGTTTCACTGCGTCCAAGTGGTGTAGTCTTAACGAGTCATCTGTGGTTTCATCATGGCGTCTAGGGACCATTCCCTCTCAGATTTCCTGGATAAGTCATCAGGTGATCAAACAGAGGATGAGGAGGTTTACGTCATCACCCGGGAGCGAGTGGACCATTTAACTTAGAAAGGTCACACCACCAAGACCTTCCCCGCGGTTGTTCCTGGTCCTTGCCAACAGCGGGGCCGACGTGGTTGATTCAGAATCTTGGATGAGTTGGCTTCACGCTTAGACCTGGCCTTTCGGCCTCCCTCTGTAAGATCCTGAATCCGGTGTTGGTAACCCGACACAGGGCGGGTGTGGCAAGTACAGAGAGGATAACCAGCGGAAAGAAAATGAGACACTAATTAGTCGGGGATAGGATTCTCAGCTCTATGGTTGTATACAATTAATGATTATAATGCTGCGCCTGCCAAAGCAATGGCTGGTTAAACAGAGCAACATTTTCGATCTTTTGTCGTAACAACATGTATAATGAATATTGATATCATTTTTATTAAAGAAACACGAGGTAAGTCTAATATAATAAAAAGTGTCTAAAAATATTCCTTTGGTGTAATGGAATCACCACATTGCCGAGACACCATGATGTACGACACACAGATACTCATGATAACCCGCAGGACGTGCGGAAGAGCGACCATGGCCATCATGGCAGCTGGCATCATCAGTTCTCATAGGTCACAATTTATGTAACCCGACCATTATACTTTCATGAACGAATGTCATTACTGGTTCCATCTTTAATAACCACTATTATAGGTGTGGAATTATATTATAATACTGGTTACGCCTTTACCTGGGCGTTTTAGCACCAGAGCATGAGTGAAGGAGAAGTACTTATTCAGGAATGAAAGGCTTCAGGTGGACAGCGCTATAAAAAAAAAGAAAACACTACGCCTATATACTTTTTGAAGTAAAGTGTTTTATTAATTATACAGAATGAAGCAAAGCCATCGGGAATGTATGAACTCTCCGTGACTTGGGCCATGTCTTTGTGCCATCTGTAATAAAATGTAACTTTAGTTTAACTATATTTCCAGTCATTCCACATCCTGTGAGAGAGGGCGTCACCAGGTTAACATAACTCCTAATATAAAGCGAGGAAAGGAATATTTCCTCATTAAAGAAAACGAACAAACTCGTATCCTTAAATGAATAAACATAAACATGTAAACCCGAAACTCAATAAGGATCTTATTTAAAAAAAAAACTGATATGTACGTTTTCCATTTTAGAATGTTTATCATTATTTTGCAGTTATACCTATCATATAATACCAGTTCTCCGAGAGACAATGTAAAACAAAACCATATTAAACTGAAAGGGACCATGGCAGCTTGTGCAACGTGAGTAATATCAACATAACAGTATTGAACATATCTGAGCCGGAACCAACATTTGTTTCAAGGCGGTAAACTCTATGCATCCACCACCCGTTTAAACTGATCGACGTACGTGGGTTAGGATTCTTGTGTACGCGAAACAAAATAACTATATAACAATAACTGCTAGATGAGCGCAACATCAAACTGAGTGTGCATGTAATTTAGAGTTTCACTTGATTCCCAATAACATTTTCACATGATATCCATATTAATTATAATTTTTTTCTACTGTCCTTGGAAACGTTTTGAAAGATCCAAGATACGATTTAAGCATGTTTTCTTTGTTGTAATAATTCTGATAAAATGATCGACCTTGTGATATTGTCATCGTGTTATAAATGGTAAATAATGGGCTAATCACCTCCCCCGCTTAAGAGAGAGAGAGAGAGAGAGAGAGAGAGAGAGAAGTTCTGAAGTTCGAAGAGGACACTAGTTCTAGCAAGTGTAGTGTTTGTTCATATTGAACACAGTCAGTTAGTACCTTATATAATATTATTTCAATTTAATTCCTTATAGAGAGAATTTTTCAGATTCAACGCTTGGTATAAACGGCCGGTCAAACATTTCTTTCGGGTAAGATCTACAGAATTCTGAATATGATAATTTTTTAACTTCTGGCCCTTTTTTTATTACCCAGAAATAAATTTTACAAGAAGATGATAATCATGATATTGATGATACACTGGACTGAATCTAGTGGATCCATTCCGAAATACCTCGGAACATCACCAAAGTATCTGACTGGGAAGTGGAGATACCTTTATGTACTAAGTAAACGAAGGGTATGCACGACAGATAAACGTTAACTGGTGCTCAAAGTGTTTTTCATAATGAATAAGGCCTAATGAACGTCAACTCATGTATTAAGGTATCCAATCATATTCTCCCCGACTTATATCAATATATAAAAGGAATATTGTTGTGCAAAAAAAGATTAAAGACTTAAGAATTAGCCGCGCGTTGTCTGTAAGACGCATGCAGACAGGGGCTGTATGGATAGCCAGACTCCCGGGTCTAGACTAAGGTCACGTTACCATGCATACTTGTGCCTTTACTAAACTCGGTTATTAAAACTAAACAGCTCGGGTGTATCTTTGGAAGACAGATTATACCTGCGGTTAAGACATGCATAAAAAACATGCATGTTCCATTTTAAGGTAAATAGATTTTGTCTGTGATCACGCATACCGTATACATATATATTCTATTCTTGAGTATTTAATAGTCTCTTACTCCTATAAGTATGACAAGTAAAGTGACAATACATAGAAAAATCTAATCTGTCTTATAATGGTGCGAGCGGTGCAGGAAGTGTAGGTGGATGTGGCCCGTTCAGTTTGGCAGATTAATCTAACAGCTCCGCGTATGGATTTGTAACGCTAAGTCGTGGCCCGAGTCAAGGGTTCGTCTTCTTTAGATCATACTAATGTATAATATCAGACTGTCAGCTGATACCAGTGAATATAATGAAAGTCAGTCTTATATAACATAGACGACACTCAAGTTAGGTTAACAAATTAAAACCTCCCTCTCGAAAACACTGTAATATAAAAATGTATAGTTTTTATTGGTGGCTATCCATACCTCCTGTTGATGGATATTAAGATAAATATCCAGACTAAATTAAAGTTTAATTATCTGTTCAATATTATTCTCACATATTAACAGTTAAGTGTGTGGATTAAGTGTCTACAGGTGATCTGCTTGCCGAAGATTATTCGATTATTTTATTGCCTGTTCTACATATTAACTATATTAGTAAGATCTTTTATGACGACAAACTGCGTGTCTAAACGTTGAGTGTGGTTTAACGGTCATGTATTTTGTGCTGTCACATGACATTTGACATTAAGACGTGGAGGCACGGCGGGACGGTTATCCGAGCTCAAGTGGTGAAGTTAAACGACCACAAGTAAAGAAATTTATTTGGTTTCATCTGAGTGTTCCCGGTAGAACACTGCCTCAGGAACCTGCAGAATAACCTGTACAGCAACAAAGAGGTTAATTAAGTGAATCTGTGGGGATTTAAAATTATGCTAGTAGTTCCTACCTTGTCCACGGCCGGATATTCCTCGATGCTCCCTCAAAACTTGAACTTTTAACTTCATATTTCCAATGTTTGTGGAGATTGCGTGCCATGGTGGCGAGCGGTTGATCAGCGCTGGTAAGACGTGTGCTTTTGTTTACGTGAACACTATAGGCCGGTATGCTGGTAGGCTGGGCTTAGTCAGCTCAAGTGATGTTATAATCACAGTCCGTGTGGGAACAACACGAGGTGACGACACACCCTCATTCCTATGTCATTGGCCAAATCAGACGACAGGCGACACCAACGCACGCGCTGCGCTCCGCAGGAGTGTGCAGATGATACCTTTAGCCGTTGCCATAGCAACGGATGCGCTCCTTGGCCAGCAATGATTGCGCTGGGAGGGAAGGTCCGAGCTATTAGACCTGAAGCTTAGGGGTTTTACCGGCTCCAGGGCTTGATCTTTTGTTCCGGCAAGACACAATACAGAAGACTCGGAAGCAAACACTCCGTTGCCGGTATCCTCTCCTAAGTTTCGCTGGCGCCAATAATCGCCCAGGCTCTATAAAGCTAGAACACTGGTACAGCCAGGCCGGCTAACACGCCTCTCTGTATGCGGCCCCGTGGCCAATTGATGCCTTCCACCACAATCTTTGAAGGATGGTAAACAATCCCGGATCGGTACCAACACCTCCATAACCCGCCACCAACCCTTTACCGTCACTCTGACAGAATTGAGTATGCCAGAGCCTCATCTCAAGAAAAAAAATGACTCAATCAACAAAAAAAAAAAAACATTTGAGATGGCTTTTTTTCTGATGCAGGAAGAATCGACTTTATTCCTGGCGTCCATGTGCAGCCACCAGTGGCAGAAAACACGATCTATGCCTGGTTCCGATGACAACACAAATAAGGTTAGACGGGGAAAGAACTTGTATACCTGTTTTATATGAAAATACGTCAGTTTTTACCATGGTGTAGTGAGTTATAAGGACTCTGAGATCGTTTGACTATACCGAACTTTACCTGTCTGGTATGACATGAACGTACGGAGCATCTCAATACATATATGAATACAATAGAAGACTTAATAAATCTTTCTGTAATCATATGATCTACAAAAATGCCGAGTAACTCATTTTCATTGGTATTTATAATTTGATTTTGCTTCTGTTCTTTGACAATCTTGATTTTTAAGTTAAGATTTTTGTAGTCTCCACTCGTTACCATTGAGTGAAACCGTTAAAATGATATGTACTTTAAATAAAAGAGAAAGTCAGGATATGAAGCTGTTTCCTCTAATCTGTAACTGCTGCTGTAATAAGAGTTTTAAATACCTCTAAGAATTGTATGTCTTTACTGTCTGGTGCGACAATAGGAGCTAGACACAAGCGACGGAAATTCCATAACATCTTTTTCATTTACTATATTTTAATTTATTAATATGCATTAACCGTGTAATAAAATCTACAGACAATCAGGAAAATGAAAATAAATTATTTCCGTAAATAAATGTTATCCTTTCCGAAACATGATTTCTTTACAACGACCAGATAATTTGTTTGTACCCACACCTGTGTTGCTTGTATTGTACTATAACAGGAATATCTTTCTGTGACGTAAGCTGTTATAACAGAGTATTAACCAGAACACAGGTTACATAATACATCAAGACTTGCATGGTACAAGATAAAGCTATCATTGCTATAGATGTTATTATACCTCATTGATATTACCTTAAGAAAAAATAATTTAAATGTCTAGTACAATGAGATCAACAGGGGTCTAATAATATAAAGACAACGGAATTCACATAAAATAAATTGAAATAAAATTTTAAAGGCCCACACAACACAATAATTCTTTATTTTATAAATATTTTTATTATTAACTGTGACCTCATGGGACTAGAAAATAAAGTTATATAAACACTTATATAAGTTTTAAAGGATAATAAATTGTGATTCATGTAGATCTCTCAACATTCTTTATAACTGAATGTTAAATTAGACTATGAACATTTGTTCTCCGTATTGCACATAGACAAATTTTAAGACACCATCTGGTGGCTAACAGTTTGAAAATCAATTGTTGGACTGCAAGTCGCCCGTTCACCGATACAGAACGTTACATATGTTTATGGGGAGAGTATTGGCTAATAATATAAGACAAAAATAGCAAAAGCAAGCCTTGTAGGAGAATAATCTGAAATATTTACTTTTTTTAACTTATTGTCATGTAACGCATGTCGATCCATTAAGTTTAAATGCATTCGGACAGCAGGCAGATGAAGGGCTAATTAGGTTTCTATTTATGTAAAAGCCCCGCACGTTCCTGCACCAAGTAAATACAGGGCGCTGCCTACATATCTGCGTTCATTATTTATGTGACGTTAAGAATAGCTTCTTCAGTGGGAAAACAGTTACGTCATCAAAGCGCCTTTTAAGAGTAAGTCTTACTTTTCTGTTCCACGGTCACAGGGTTGTGATATTTTTACTGTTTATCAATTAACTCCATACATAAACCTATCCTTAGGTTTTCATCAGCATTGTGGGGGCTGACCAAACACCACCTCAGTTTGTTGTTATCTTTTTCTTCCTCTTTTTCATGAAGAATTAGTCCGAAGTGATCTGCTCAAATATATAACCCTTCATGGTTTTGATGACGTCATGTGTGTTACATTTTACCCGTTTTTTTCCTAAGTTACTTTCCCCCGCAGTCATGTGGCGTGGGCGCCCTGTACGTTTTCTGCAGATAAGCACCGGATTTCGCCTCTGTATTTTTACTCGTAATTTCCTTATTTAAGAGAAATAAATCGCTTCGCGTGTCTCCATCGTGGTATATTTTTGTCATCATGCATGAGAAATACATTTAATAATACAAAGGAAACATTAATTATACCATTTCGTCTCCACAAACAGAGTGACCATTACATATATATTCATTACATTTGTTACGGAACCATATATAAACAGATCACGTATGCGTGATGAACACAAATTCTGTAACGGAGATAAAAAAAAATCAGATTCTGTAACACTAGGCAGCGGGAAATATCTAGGGGAATGAATAAAGAAGTCAGTGGTTTTTTGTTAACAAATAACTATAATTTATTCTTAAAACAACCCTAACAATACAATACACCAAATCAATACAATTATACAATAAAAAAGGGTTATAGCAACAAGTCAATAAAATCACACAGAAAGATAATGGTACAGTACCTGAATACCAATACAGTCACCACGATAAGTCTTTAAATGTAAACTCTCGGAGAATGACAGTCCTGTGGAAAGTTCTTGCAACAACACAGAAAGTAAACTGAAGTCCAAATGTATAAAACCCAGGATGAAAATGTATAATTACCGCATTCGTTGGATAAGGTCTTAGAATCTGACACACGCTTCTGCGTCCGCCGGTATCTGCTCTGCTGTCTGCCCCCTGGTTCTAAACAACAGCCCCTTTATATACCTTCACTCCCCAAACCGGGAACTTTCCACTACTCGAACAGTCTATAAGGACCCTACTCCACAGTAAACACGCGTTTCAGGAATTCTCCAGAAAGACATCGCTGTGTATCTACACATACCAGGCTCATCACGTGACCCACGACCAGGCGTGAAAACTCAAGGCCCACATGACAACGAGAGTTCAACCAGTACGGATCAAACACAAAATGCAACAACAACACGAACCACGCCCGTGTCACATAATAGAGCACCTGTAACACATTACATATATATATATATATATATATATATATATATATATATATATATATATATATATATCTTGTTTATATATATTATTTATAGTCTTGTAAGGAGGTATTTACATCAGTAAGCATTTCACTGTAGATAAGCTGAAGCTTGAATCATTAATGGTCGCTGAGAAACTGAAAGACTGGAGTACACAGTATACAGGGATGATCGCACAACCAGACGGACTGAAAGATAATTACAGACATTCATAGAGCGACGCTTCACCTGGCTACAACATACAGTTGTTATAGTTTGCTATTCCGATATCAGACGTTTTATAACTTTAGATAATCCCTAGAACCTTTTATGAAAATAAGCCAGAAAATGCATCCAATCGCGCATAGCCTGTTCTTTTTGTTTATATCCACGTGTTTATATTACGTAAGGGCCCGCAAAAATATTCCAAACACATTTATTAATTAAACATGGGAATTGATCAAATCAGGAAAAACAGTTTTTCAATAGGGCGTTTTGCAACCGGTGACCGTTCAACATCCGCATATAAATGTACAACCAACCACCTTTAGGTTTCATGGTTTTTCTTTGGTCAACATTGCTGTGTTTACTTACAGCGTTTGATCAACAAGCCCATGAATTACGTAGATTTTCATTATTATGTGCGCAATTAAATCTAGAAATCACATGAATTGTATAGACAAGGCAATTGAATAGTTGGCTTAGCCTGAATCAGCTGTTACTGTAACTGTATTATATGTATCAGCAGGGGAAATGTAGCCCGCTACTCCTGCGGTAAGCGGTATGCGAAAAAGATTTGTTATTTTATCATAAAGCGCTTATCGGTCCCGCGGTATGCGGTATGCAGCATGAGACACGCGGTAAAATTGAATATTCAGGGAAGAATTCGATCCGCCTACCGCGCGCGGTATAGCGCCCATGGGCTCTAGTAACCATATGCATGAACAACAGATGCAGCGCGACCTAGCTGCATTTGACACCAATGGGCCCATATAGCAGTGTATTAGGCAAAAAAATAAGGTTTGGTTTTCAGGCACGTTTTTTTCAGATATCAATGCGGACGGGCGTTTTTTTTTTTTTTTTTTTTTTTTTGTATGTTTCGATAAAAATGTCAAATGATAAGGGAAAAGCATGATAATAGCAAATTTATTTTGCCGATCAAGTAAAAGCACAACGTAACAAAGGAAATTTTATCAAAATTGTAATATTTAATCTTCTTGAAAGAAATGTCCAAGCGGCTTTAGCCCGAAATTGGTAAGTTTCTATTGAAAATCAAAAGAAATTTTTTTTTTTATGTCGGAGTTTAAAATTGACGCGGGCGGTGCATGAGAACCACACCTTTTATTTCTTTGGCCTTACCGCTCGCCAAGTAAATGTTCCATGCGATTTTATATCGCATATCGCGTTCTGCTGCCGCACTCGGCAATTCGCATACCGCACGGTAAACGCAGCTTGACTACCTCTGAACATCCAATTAACAACGTGGTGGTACCTTCCTTAATATTTACTTTTAATTGTCGCTAACAATTCCCTTTCAAACTATAGGAATATTTTAACCCATCCGTAAAAGTCTTGTATATAGGTGCGACATCATTGTCGGATTTATTTTAGGAACAAATTTCCTTTTGAACTGCTACTTACTTAGTATGTAAATCATGGACTGCATGGGCAAATATCAGGGTGCATAATACTTAATATGAAAAACTGTTTACATCTCAATAATTGATTCAAAATGCATATTGTTTTAAACTTTCGGACAATTAAGACGTCCGTCATTGCTTTCATATGAATGGGTATAATATTAAAATTCCATTTTAGCATATATCTCTCGGAGCTTTATTGAAATAGTGTTCAAATATTTAAACTTATATTTCTGCACTTATATATATACGTGTCCAGTCATCAAGGATCGGAACTAGGTGATATAGATCCAAGTACCAAGCGTGCTCTCCATATACCCATCTGTACTTTGTATAATCGCTACACCTATTTGCAAGAAATATTTCATTTTGTTCTATTAATTTTTTCATACTCGCATTTTGTTTTACTATTTTTCATACTTTTTGTGGTTTCTACGAGGATTTTAATACATATATTTAAAATTGTTTTCTGATTAACTATACAAATGCATAAAATTTTACAACCACTAAGCCACCGACTCTCTTCGGTACAAGACAGCACTTTGAAAATATCTCTGCATGATACTGCTTTCCCTTTCATTATTTAGCGTCATTTAGTGATTTATCCCGAGTCCTCTATAACGTGATTTGGAAACTATTCAACTAAATGCGTATGTAAAAGTCATCCTCTGATAGTTTTTCTTTTAACAAAGAAATATGCAAGTCGTTTCCTAAAACTAATGTAACTAAGGTTCAAATACCACCTAGTCCAAAGTCTTTGCTAGCCCTTGATTAAAATTAATGGACCACGCCGTCTATATCTGTGAAGAATATACAATTGTCAATGATTCGAGCTATTTTCATCAATATTCCCTTGGAATATGACCCCAGACCAATCATAGCTTAACAAAACATTCACTGCCGAAAGAGAATGTCCACAACCAATCACCTCTCTTCATATCAATGGGGTCAGCAACATGACCCTAGTTCCTGATCACATGACCACATGGGAGGATATGTGTGTATATATATATATATATATATATATATATATATATATATATATATGCTGTCATATCTTTTGACTCCTTTTCCTTAAAAAAGCCTATAGGATAGAAATTCCCAAAGATATGTCCCTACACAACATGTCCCAACACCCCCTATGTCATCTCCCGGCACACCTCCATAACCACTTGATATGAATCGGCAGGCAGCAGGTAATCTCTCCATGTTTTAAGATGAAGTTCTGTCTATCAACAGGGCTGTATTTATGTCCTTTCTGACGTCAGTTCACTTGATGAATGTTGGTGAATTTAGAATAACTGAACTACCGTTGTATAAATAGGATAAATATATTTTAAGACAAAAGTTCGATCCCTTTAATCTAATCTACAAAATAGCCAACGGTTACTTAACGACAACAGAGATCCCTTCATCTCGTATTATAAAGGTCTACTTAGTACTAGACATGGATGGAAAATATTTTCCCATGACAACGTCATCTTTTCTATGAAGAGATGGTGAAATTGTAGGCCTACATACTTTCATTGTTTGTCATTTGACGGTCCCTTCAAAACGTCACATAGATAGACCCGCGACATTGCATTGTGCCAGGAATATATAGTTGTCGTAACTTCCTGGCATGATTAAATGCTAGGTGATTTGTCCCTGGGAACATCTGACAGGTTTGGGCCGCGAATAGGCCAAATTTTGTTCCATATGGATTAAAAGCCTGATGGCGCAAATTGGATGTTAGTATGGACTAAAAACTGAATGTCGCAGGTTAGATATCGGACAGGTATACCACTGATATAGTTTATAGCATTATTAGTTTCAATTATTAGTTGTATATTCCAAAGCAATAATTACCAGTAAACCTCCTATTGTATGTGATAATGCTGATCATTATTTTGGTTAAAGGATTTAAGGAACACTAATTAACTGATCCAAAAGCAATGGATTTTCAATTGTCCTATACTAAGCTACTGGAATTTAATTTTTGTTTGACTGTTACACACCACGCCTAGACAGTGTCAAGACCAAGGTCAAATACATTCATTTTAAGTTATTTAAATATACCTGTGGCTTTGGCAGTGTCATATATATATATTGATAATCTTGGGTCAGTGTCACTCGTAGTTTAGGAAGAATTAAAGAAGAAATCCACCGTTAATCTGCTTGAATCTATAGGCGGGGTGTTCTATCTATACGCGGGATTTTGTATCTATGGGCGGGGTGTTTTATCAATAGGCGGGGTGTTGTATCTTTTGTCGGGGTGTTGTATCTATGGGAGGGGTGTTCTTTCTATAGGCGGGGTGTTGTATCTATGGGCGGGGGGTTTAATCTATAGGCGGGGTGTTTTATCTATAGGCGGGGCGTTCTATCTATAGGCTGGGCTTTGTATCTATTGGCGGGTTGTTTTATCTATCGGCGGGGTGTTATATCTGTAGGCGGAATGTTGTATCTACAGGCGGGGTGTTGTATCTATAGGCAGGGTGTTTTATCTGTAGGTAGGGCGTTCTATCAATAGGCGGGGTGTTGTATCTATAGGCGGAGCGTTCTGTCTATAGGCGGGAAGTTGTATCTATTGGCGGGGTGTTGTATTTATGGGTGGGGCGTTCTTTAAATAGGCGGGGTGTTGTATCTATAGGCGGAACGTTGTATCTATAGGCCGGGTGTTGTATTTATACTCGATGTGTTGAATCTATAGGCAGGGTGTTTTATCTGTAGGTGGGGTATTCTATGTATAGGCGGGAAGTTGTATCTATTGGCGGGGTGTTGTATTTATGTGCGGGGCGTTCTATATTTAGGCGGGGTGTTGTATCTATATAGGCGGGGGTCAATCTATAGGCGGGGTGTTATTTCACAACCCATTTTAACGCAAACATTTCTGTAATTTTAAATTGTGGTGAAAAATATATATATTTTTTTATTGTCACGGGAACACGTCCATTGAACATTTACACTCTAATAACTTCAATAAAAATAATAAGATTGGTATTTTGTTTTATCAGTACAGCTCTGCTTCTGCCCGAAATCCTTCACCTTTGTGTAGAATAAAAGTGCCATATCAGTATTAGAAATGGCAGACACTGGTAAAAAATAAGCTGAACTTTCATAATATTGCTTATTACATGTGTTTCAGAAATCTTCATTTATATTGATAACAACACTCTGAGACAACATTTGCCGGAAAATAAAATTCATCAAGCCTGTCATAATTTCAGGTATAATAAGTGTGTCTTCATGGAACCAATACGGGCATTATTTGGTTCGTTAGTATGTCTTTGTCACATTTTCCATTATCAGCTGTGATGAGAGCTTCCCATAATCCAACCTTCAGGCCATGCCAACCTCAATAAGAAAATGACAACGCCGGATCCATACCGCGCCGGTAACATGTCGTCTAGACGGGGCTAACTGTAATTTCAGGCTCATCACAATGCTGGAATATTACTTAGAGATGGAAGCACGGCCATTATACCAAGAGCGTAAAGCCAGGTGCTGCAGTATTCTCCTGCAGTCCTTAGAAGGCCTAATTCATAGCGCCTATAGGCTCGGACTAATACATAAGATATTACATTCCTGTAATATGACAAAAATGATACAAATATTCAATCCCGACTAACTGATCATATTAAAAAGGCTGTTGATTTATCACGAAGGTCAAGGCCGTGTTTCTGCATTAGGCACGGATGGTGGTAAATCATTCAAACAAGGGTGCTCATCTAAATATGCCATTCACTGCAATTTCTCCCTAGATTTTTTTTTTACATTTTTAGTCACGAGAGAGTCTAAAAACATCGTTAAAATGATATATAAAATGTTGAACACTTCTACTTGTATCTTAAATATCTAAAAATTACAGCATTAACTTTTATTAGTTATGTTCTGTGTCCTAAATTCAGAAGTAATTTTGTCATTTCGCTGGTCACACAATAGAATTGTTCGTGTGATGTATAATAAGATTAATTGTTTTAAACGGAGTGTTGGCTAAGTCATTTTCGTAATAAATAATCCTGTTTCCCTGTGTAACGGCTCAATAATTACTTTGGCTGGCTATCGGAGCAATGTTTACATTGCCTCGTTATCGCCAACCACCAGGCGAGCGGTCGCCGAGAACAATTACCAACAACTAGCTTGCTGTAAGCCCTGGCCTGAATTGAGTTTATGTTTAATCATTTTTTCTAGACTTCAGGAGACAGGAGATATCACTGGATTTGGTCTTTAAACCTCAATAGGCAAACCGGAGCTGTGTGTGCCAAAGACGATTCCTGTTCACTTGAATTAACAAAGCTTAACACTCAGGTCGAAAAGACTGTAAAATAAAATAAATATATTTTTATTAATTAAATACTTTTATATTCTTTCATCCACGGTATATTTGGCAAAAATTAAAGGATCGCTTATTGTTCCTTATTTCTTGGCAACATACCTTAATCATAAATAAGTTTTAATTATGACTGCAAATATTTGGAAAAATGATTCAAAGAATGCAAAATATAATACCAATTGAATGTTTATATGAGAGTAGTGAAAGCAGCACAATAAACGTGATCATTTCATCACTGAAAATTAAAAGTGATTAATTTAAACTTTCGACATTTTGTGATTCGACTGTTGCTTCCACTTCGTTATGCTCAACATAATCGTCATTAAATCAATGTGATTAATTAAAACATGGGAACATGTGGTTGGTCTTAATAGGTCGTTACTAAACAAAATCAGCAATTTAACCGACAAGCCGCCGGTTGAAGACAGGCCGGATGAAACATTCAATTAAAGAGAAGAACAGGGTCATTTATGAGAAAAAATTTTGAGCAGTTAATGTTTTAAGCAGCAGAATCCTTCTTGAGCTTATTAACAACAGAATGAGAGTACTATTGCATAACGTTTGTTGTTTTATGTCGGCATTGAGGCATAAAACGTGCCTGGCATTTACATGTTAAGTAGATTCATTAACCTTGTATGTTTTAGAAACCAAACGTTTGCCCCTTGGGTTGCCCTGGAGAACTACTTAACATTCATCTGGAGAACTGAACGGCTTTTTAAAGGATTACCTTCAAGTGTTATGGTACGTGCAGACATGCAGTGTTTGTATATTCAAATAAACACTTGACGCAATCAATTTTCTAGGAAGCAATGGAGGTTTCGGTGAACGGTTTTATGGGAAATTATCGTGAATTTTCAAGAACTTGTATTTAGGCATAAAGAGGCACCGAAAATGAACACTTTTAATGAGATTGATCATATACAGGTATTTAAAAGAACAGCTGTACACATTAGGATGATGACATTTTTTTCAGTTTTACTTTGAACAGTCAAGGTTTGACAGATATTTTTACGAGTTTTCAATCATAGTCAATTTTACAAGAGAAAAAAAAACAAACAAATTTTATGGTTTAATGAAATATGGTTTAATTTAAGATTAATGGTGCCCATGTAAACAGTTTTCAGAATGTTCAAAAGAAAAAGAGATTTCAATTCTATTTGGAAGATTTTTTAACCTGAAGAGGCTGCATTATCGGGTACACCAGGTAACCGTAAAAACAAACCCATTTACAATAATGAAAAGTTGACTGTATCCTGGACACTCGGTTGCATTGTTTTCATTCGAATTGTCGAAGAAGTCGCATGTTACAAAATTTGCTTCGCAAAAGCAAAGAATTTTATAAAAGGTACCTAAGGTGCCCATTTACCTTCCTTTTGAAAAAGAATGTATGTAATATCTGGCTTCACCATTCAATTATCTAAGATTAATTTTGGTTGTGAAAAGTTCTTGTAAGGCCTTCGTGAAGGCTGTATCAACTTGTTTATCAACAACATGTTTGCTAACACAGCAGTGTTGACAAACAGAAAAAAACATGTAACCTAAGGTGGTAGGTTGCATATTTGCAAAACGCCCTTTGCAAAGCTCTGGCTTATCAGACTTGTTGCCAGTTGCCCTTGATGAATTCATTTTTTTTATAATGGCGGGCCCCGAAATATTATAACCACGTTGTTATTAAGAAAACAAGCAGTCTGTGTGCGGTGATATCTACGTTTTCTGACCTTTTTCCTATAAAAGCTTCAAGGGATTACCTTTAGTTTATAAAGGTCAGATAGGTGGTTTGGCCCCTTTAATTAATTACACTTTGCCACAAAGGTAGGCTATAATAATTTAATTTTGTGGATGACACCACATGCGCTTGAATCGCTATTAACGTGATAAATCTGCTGTACCGGGCATATAGTAGGACAAAATAAATTACACTGACCCAATTCCAGAACCACTGGCGAGAAAAAGTCCTCATTTCGGAAAGACAAGGAAAGGGGAAGCCTGCTTACAGCGGATTTCTGGGTTTGAGCGATAATAAGGTGATTTACTGTTTCGGTCCGTAAAATCCAGTTTACGTGTGCTCCCCGAACTAAAAGGTATATTTAATAACTTCTACTGGTCTTTCATTTTAAAAGATCCAAAACATTTAGATTTTTGTCAGGAAAAATCGCTTTTCTCACTGGTAGCAGGCACTTAAGCTTGGACTGTCTGAAGTGGTACTAATCTATTCAGAGCAAAGAATGATGCCTTTTTCTGAATGGTCGATGGTTGATAATCTCAAAGGTACAAATAATAATTTTTATTTAAACTGGTGCAAAAAAACTGTGTTCTTCTTCATATGAAGACATATTAATACAACAGTTAAAATACCCTTTCAGAAAAGGTGGACGTATTCACACCCATAGATTCGGAATCGAGTTAATATTACTTTTTTTCCCTAATATTACCTTTACAAACCAAATTTATCAAGTTTTAAGGATTCAAACGCCTGTTTTAATTTACTGGTTTCAGAATGATATTGTTATGTCCTTAATTAGTCGATCCATGACTGGAATATACTGGAATGTATATAAAAAGAACACTTTCAGCTAAGATTTTACTGATATTTCCTCTGTGAAACTTTCATGTTTTCATGACTTCAAAAACTGATGAAGTGCTTAAATATGATAGTTAGCAAGACGTAAATGCATTGGTACTTCTCAATGATGTAACTTCAGAATTACAATAAAAAAACATTTTCTTCGGTTACCAGACAATGCCTGCACAAAAGTGATTATATTTAACTAGTATTCAGGTGGGGTTTTGTGATAAACGTTATGGGGCACGGTCATTATATCAGGGCTATTAAAGGATCGAGGAGAAGAGTCTCTGACACTCTAAATCTCTTTCGGACGCTCCATTATGATGTTATATAAAAAAGATTCAATTTACATAACCTTTCAAAATTTGACACAGATCCTTTCCCGGACTCTTTTTCTTCCTATTGAAGCCATCTTACATGCTTTTATTGTTCGAATATGCTACAGCTACAATTACATGGCAATTGAGGAAAAATTTATCTCAAAATCTCGAACATTTCTTAAATTTATGTACAATTCCAAAAAGGAATCAATTCAATTTTTTCGATTGAAATTTTTCACTCTCAGAATAAGGTGTATTCGTACCAATTACTTTGTCTATAAAGACGATGGAATTGTTGAAAGTGGTGTCATATAGAATGTAGCGTGGTGGTGTAATGGTTAGTGCGCTGGACTTGTGACCGTAAGGTTGTGGGTTAGCGTCCCGCTCTGACCGCCGTCTGCGCTAAGACTCCTAGCCAAAGTCTTAACCACAGGGGTGTGCTCTCTCGACACAGGAGTGAATGGGTACTGGTCATGGAGGCAGGCAAATGTAGAACGAAAACCCTTCTAGCGCCTGTTATGGCTGCTCGAGTTGTATGCTCCGCGGGGAGCCGAGAACAGCTACAAGAGTGAACAAGGAGCACAAGGAAGGCAAAGTGTAAAGTCGGATGAGACTGCAAGGCTTAGTGATACCAGACTATAAAACCCCATATTTACTTTATCTTTTATCAATTTAATATTCAACCTTTGTGACACATATCTGAAAAGGAAAGGAACTCCTTACCCTACATCGTCTTGTAACAACACCAATATAATCAGATTAGCCAGGGCACAAATACTGTTTGGATCTTCATCTTATCTAGGTTCTATTTTTTCACAGGTGTTTATTGGATCAAACACGCACAATTTGCATAATGGGTGATATAATATATAAAACAAAACCACATCTATTTTCTAGTCATAATAGGCAAACTTCTTTAACAAAATCAGATTACTTTTTTGCAATGCCAGAAACTGTATTATTTTATCATTCCAGAGTACTATTTTTACATATTTACATGTTTGGGTAATTCTAAGGCATCTTCTAGCTATATCTATAAATCTTTATTTCCTCATCCTCACCTTTGCTATAGCATCCAATCATTAAATCTTCAGCATTACAAATTATGTGAGATTTCTATATTACACTTACAACCATATTTAATGCCACTAGCGCTTGCACGAGTTTAATTGATGCTATTTATATTCAACGGTCCGTCAATATTCTGCCTGACGTAACATCTATATTTGGAGCCTGGGTTCAACACCCTACGTCATAAAAGCCTTAATTCGCCCAAAGCACGGCAGGTGGCGGATATGAAGCTTTAGCTTGGCCAGGCGAACGGAGCCTTGTCACGAAGAAAATTGCCGGAAAGCAGACTGAGGACGTCACGTGTATCCTGAAACAGGACTGTGCTGTAAGGCTGAAAGAAATCACGTTAAGAAAACGATGAAAGGTCTGTGTCTTTTGTAGGCTTAAGGTGTCCAGAAAACACAATATGCTTGTTTAAATGCGGGCTTTCTCAGGCCCTGGATACATAAGACAAACGAGGTTCCAGTAAAAGAAATGTTTCCGAGACTACAGCTGTTTTCCCTTGTCTGTAGACCACTTTGCCAACAGCGGGACAGAATTTCAGAGTCAATTCTGGAATTAGTTTTGTAAAGTATATGACACAGATTGTTTATAGATATAAGTTCATTAATGAGCAGAGGAATTCAAGGTAGGAACATTACATTGAATGAGAATGGTTCATTTACATCAGAGAATTATCTTAACTGTTCCTCCTTCAGAAATGAAGACGAGCGATCAATACCGCTGATGAATGGAGTTACTTCCATAAAAAAAACATTCATTTCACTAATGGCGCTACCAAATTCCTATCCATTTTATGACTTTTCTCGTTTTTGTGTGACATGTCAGTAGATTTCTGTGTGACACGTCAGTAGATTTATAGTCTTTGACGACCTATATACAATCCAGAGACCAGTCATTGAAGAAATTTAAAAAAATGTCTGAGCATTCTTTATGTACATGCATTTTGCTCCCAAAAATTACGATGGGCCTTG
Source organism: Sipunculus nudus (assembly GCA_026874595.1). Classification (NCBI taxonomy): domain Eukaryota; kingdom Metazoa; phylum Annelida; class Sipuncula; order Golfingiida; family Sipunculidae; genus Sipunculus; species Sipunculus nudus. Next base: position 68,620,535 of record CM049310.1, read on the forward strand.
TTTTGATGAGGAAATGGGGGGGGGGGGGGAATTCACAGGGGTACACCCCTTCCTGTAATAAGGACCCAAGCTTACTATCTACTCCGGAACTTTCCCCCTTATGATAAAAAGGACATAAGGCCCTGTCCTATATCATTACAAATTTCTTCGCCTCCACCACATATTAGAGAAAACATATTTCCATTATATACGAAAGGATTTCTTTTCTCAATTTTCTAGACACCTTTCATTATTTAAAGATTAATATTTATGAGGATTCAGTGAAGCAGTTGAGCATACTATGTTTTATTCTCTCTCTGTCAGATGCATAAATGAAAGATGATTAAGGAAAATATAAAAGGCTACTTTCCCCACCCCTAAAAATGTTAAGGCAAGTCCCCCTGCCCCCCCCCCCTATGAAACAAGGCCCATGGACAATTGAAGGAATAAAACTCTTTATAAAAGGTTTGAATTTTAACCACTTATACATGTTTTAATGTATTACCAATATGTGGGCCAGTTTTTATCGAAATCCATGAAACCGAACGTCTGATATCTTAAAGAACATGCACACATATTTAAACATTATTGATAAGGGTTAATTAGGATTAAACATTTATAAATTTCATTTACACAATATATCTTTGAGAAAACTGAAAATGTGTACAACAGAATAACTAAAAGTTAAAATAAATTAAACACATTTTTATAAGCCACCAAGAACCTGCGGTTTAAGAATTTGACCTTGTATTCGTATTTTACTTATTTAAACGTATATGCACACAATAATATACGTAAATACATACACATATATACATAAACACATCTGAGATTAATGGAACAACCGATATGCAACTGTTGTCAAGTGTCCTGTATTATAAAACACTTCTGCTTATTTCGCTGAAACGTGTACCATACACACGTAATATGGAGTAAAAATCGTTATGGTATCCTTAGTTGTCCATGTATCGACACGTTGATAATAGTCAGAGACAAAGCGCATGCAAATCGAAACGCCGTTGGACTGAAAGCAATTAATTGGCACCCCATTGGCTATCCGCCACATGATCAAACCAGGCGAAGGATGTGTTTCATTGCCTCTGCCAGGGAGGTATCCGTTCGTGTGTTTATGTGCTTGTTCACAACATAACTCAAGCAATCATGAACGGAATCCCATAAAATATTCAGGGCATTTTGGGAAAGGGCCAATGAAGAATCGATAAGATTTTGGTGTGGATCCGGCTCTGATCCGGTACCAGGATATCCATCAAGGTGTAGTCACAAATCTACAGTCACTTATATGCACTCATGAATCTTGGAATATGAGTCTAATTTTAAATGGCGGAGGCCTCCGTTCATTAGAATACAGATTTCTATTTATTCATTCTTTCCTAAGGCTTGGGTGGAATGGAATGGCGAGCGTGGACAAAAAAGACCAGTATCATGAAATAGGATAATCATACTACAAATGTATGTTCTGTGTATCGTATCGTGTGCGATATATTTGTACCATGAGATAAGTTTCCGACCTATCTCATTGATTCTGTTATCTTGAATTAGGAATTAACATTTATAAGTTTTAGTTACACATAATATATCCTTAAGAAAACTGATTATGTTTGACAGAATAATTAAAATCACACATGTTTATAAGCCACACAGAAACTGCCTTTTAAGAACTTGATCTTGTGGTTTAGTTTTGTGTTATTTTTTAAATATTTATGATCACCCATAAGGAATAATAAATTTCCTTCGTAATTAATCGTGGGTAAAAATCTCCTTTTGGGTACCTGTATCATGTTTTTATGTATCCTTTAAGTAACCCATCTTTTTTGTTCACGAGTACTTGTGTGTGAAAAAAACCCAGGTGTTTCTATTTTCAAATATCGCAGGTCCATCTGGGTCTGTCTGCCTATCGTTGTTTCATTCACAGTGCATAAAGTTTCATGGCCAAGTCAAGTTTTTATTGAATGATTCAGAATCTTTTTATTTAAAAGATGGAACTAAATCCCATCCAACCAAGTTATGGAGGATATCAATAATTGAAAAAGCACCCAACAATTTTACGTAAACCACAGCTGAATTATCATTCAACCGCCTAAGACGCTGTGACGTAAAACTCTGTCTGTGATGGCATCACATATAATAAGCATTAGGGGCCTAAAGCCCTAAAAATCTCAAAGTTCGATAAACAGCAGAATACTTGAATTTGTAAAGAGCTTACGTCATCGCTCTTTGAAAAGTCAATCCATTATTTTCATTCCCAAATATGCATACACGAGTAGAATTCAGTGTTTAATCTCAATAGGAAACAGTTGATTTTTATGAAGCTCATTATGAATCTTTCCCATCCAGTTTCTGCATTCGATAAAATTCATAAATATTTAATAATCACTGGTTTTCGGACCACAGTCACTATCGATTTCGAGGAAAAACGAGGTTTTTGTGGAACTTGCTATGAGTGTACGGCCGAAAAAAGGAAATTGTTCACTTAAGTTATCTGGCAACATCCACAATTATTTTTTATGGTCACGGGGTCATCAAACTCACTTCCGCTGCGAGAACTAATCTTTATTTATTAAATTATACTTACTAAAACCATGACTTATTTAATATGTCATAGTTCTTCAGACTTCAATATTTTCTCATTTTTAATTCCCGAATAACCATGCATATATTCATCAATATCTGAATTTCGTTTCCCAAATAACCAGGAATTTAATGAATTTTAGTGGCACTTTCCATGAATGTTTACCATACAGGTATATCGTTTGAGTTCAATATTCAGCAAACGTAATTTACATTTAATGAGGCAATCACATGTTAACGCTCAGTCCCGAAATGACAAAGTGTACGCTCAAGTCTAACAGAATTCACAAGTACAACGTGCACCAAACTTCCCTTAAGGCATCAAGTTTTTTTTTTATAAAATAAATATTTTACTTCATCAAATATTGTATTTATTTTCCCTTGCAGAGCTTGGTAATAGACAGATTTGTTTGCCAACTTATAAGCCTGACAGTACACTTGTTAACATTTATTATTAAAATATATCGCATCAGTTCCAAATCAAGGTAGCATTTGATATGTTCGTTTGCAGTAGGTATGCGTATATAGCTCACTCGACCGCTTACTGTAGCGATTGAGAACGCATACACACGGTTACGGAAGTCAGGGTATTCCTCGCGCAGATGCAGCTCTACTCATGCAGCTCTATACTTAGGGCCCGATTTTGCTGCATACGTACCGCACACGCATACGTATTTAATGAAGTCACAAGCGTCCGTTTTGCTGCATTATACGTACTGCATACGCATACATACCACATATGCAAATAATGATTATCAGCGTATGAGTACAACAAGAGAAGCTTTACTCGACCCGTGTGTGACGTGGTGTGTGTAAGATGTATATGGGATGTTGTTCCAGGGGTGGTGTCCACGCCAGGAACACTTATGCGTTGTTATCAATGACTTGTTTCTTTGTAGTTTTGAACGTTATGAGCGGATTTAAAATGACATATTATGAAATGTTAGATTTTTTGGTTTAAAAATTATTCACCATTTAAATTAACACCGTTTGTTCGGGGTCCTGGTAACATTCCAGCTCTAGTTCTCCTGATATTGGCGAAGGTATGGTGTCTCTGGGTGCTTTCTAGTTTCTTATCCCTTTTTTCACCCAGAGGGCCAGGTCTAGGCTTATTAGATCCCAGCATGTAAATCTACCTGGACTGAAGCAATGCATATTCTTACATCAGCTAAACCTGTTTCTCATTACATTAGTAATATAAGTAGTGCTAGGGGTCAAATTCCCTCTATGTTTGTCAGTCGAAACGCCAGATACATTGCCTCTGTTTTGCGCTCCTGATACTTTACTGCAACTAAGACCGGTGACTGAACGGAGACATAAAGAGCATGGAAAGAAACTGTGTTTAATATGTCTGGGACGTGTGGTGTATAAATACAAAACAAGACACAACCTTGTCTGGACATTTAATTTTTTTTTAGCCCATCAATTCCGGATGTGGGCTGCTGTAAAGCCTACCGAAGACAGAGTCATTGCAAGACACATTGGATATGTCCAAGTTAAAGTGATTTTTATTCATTCTGTAAATATATTGTTACAGGTTAATCTAATGGAATGATGTTAGCGGATTTGTTTTCAAATTATCAGCGTCGGAGACCAGTTGGGAATAAAGTATAATGAATAAAACAATGCAATAAAAAAAGCCAGTGGTCTAACCAATGGCCTTTTTGTTTTGAAGTTATAAATGCTTATCTTAAATTTGCTTTCATTGTTTGTTGAAAAGTGGAAAATGTTAAACTGGGGTTTACATTTCTTCATATTCACCCAAGAGTACCAGCTGATTTCTCGGGATCATTTTTTTAAAGGGTCATAACCTCGAGCAATATTATGCCTAATCTTCACACAGTTTTATCAGCCCAATTTTTCCAAGTTTTCCAGCAAAACAATCCCAGCACACACTCTCAGTACCTCCCATTCAGCTTGTTTATGGTTTTGAGTGAGTATACATGGTCCATGTGACATAAAAAGCGGACTGAACTGTCTCGCTAATGAAGCTTGCTTTGCAAACGAAGCGGTTGGTACGCCGGACTTGTGCGCAACCGTTATGGGTTCGAATCCCGGGATCGGCCCAATGTTTTCCCCTGGGTCATTTGTCTTAGTAACAAAAAGGGGGCTCGTCCAATGTGATGGTATTGCTTGGTGGACCAGGGAATAAGCTCACCAAAGTGTGACTCCTGGGATAATTAGTCTTGTTCTGATAGCAGAACGCTCTTAAGTGGGGGGGGGGGGTGTTACGGGGTGACATAAAAGGCGGACCGATCTGTCGCGCTAGGGAAGCTTGCTTTGCTAGCGAAGCGGTTGTATATGCCGGACTTGTGCGCCACCGTTATGGGTTCGAATCCCGGATCGGCCCAGAATTGTCCCCTGAGCAAAATGTCAACGTAAAATTGGGGGCTCGTCTGGATGCTTAATAGTTTTAAAAATTATTAGGCCTTGACCTGGACACATTGTTTTATCGTACATTGTTTACAAAATTACACACTGTTTACAATGCATTGTTTACATAATTTATCTCAGTGGTTTTTTTTATATTTTTTTTTAACATCTTAACATGGCAGATTTCAAATCTGAGACATTTGTTGACGATCTCGACCCTAATCAACTTGAACAGTTGACAAAGGAACAGTTGTTGCGTTTGGGACAACACTTAGGGCTAAGTGTGAAAAAAGCTTTGAGAAAGCCTGATATCACTGCTAAAATCATGCAAGATCTAGCAAGCAAAAGTTTAATTGAAGAGAGTGAAGTTGAAATATAAAAAAAATTACAGCCTTGCTATGCATTTAGAATTAAAAAAAAAAATAAAAATGCAACATGAGCTAGCATTAAAACAGTTAGAATTAGAGAAACAAAGAGAAGAGAGGGAATTAGAAAACAAAGAGAAGAGAGGGGAAAGAATATTCAAGCGGACACAGACGTGTGGGATCTATCCGATTTTCCAGTAATTTCAGGTATTCTACTATTACTAACACTTTACAATGTAGTGCTGCCTGTCTCAAGTTTATTTTCTGGATTGTTACAAGAGCTTACATTGAACTGTTATTCTCCGAGAGGATTCGTGTGAACTGTACGTTGGCTTATACATTTTAAAGGACTTATCGTCGTGACAGTGGTGGTATCCAGGTACTGTGCACTTTGTTTATTTTTCTTTGTGATTGTATTGATTTGTTGTTATACCGCTGTTATACTGTGTATTGTAATGTTGGGGTTATTTTAAGAATAAATTATAGTTATTTGTTAACAAAATGCCACTGACTTCTTTATTCATCCCCCCTAGACATTTCACGCTGCCTAGTGTTACAGAATCTGATTTTCTCCTTGACAAAATTTATGTTCATGACGCATACGTGATCTGTTGATATTAGGTTCCGTAACATAAAATTGGGGGCTCGTCCGAGATGACGGTAAAACTTTGTGGCCAAGGGAATAAGCTCACCAAAGTGTGACTCCTGGGAAATTAGTCTTGTTCTGATAGCAGAACGCTCTTAAGAGGGGGTGTGTTACTGGGTGACATAAAAAGCGGACCGAACTGTCTCGCTAATGAAGCTTGCTTTGCTAATGAAGCGGTTGGTACGCCGGACTTGTGCGCCACCGTTATGGGCTCAAATCCCGGGATCGGCCCAATGTCTTCCCCTGAGTCATTTGTCTTAGTAACAAAAAGGGGGCTCGTCCAATGTGACGGTATAACTTTGTCGCCCAGGGAATAAGCTCACCAAAGTGTGACTCCTGGGATAATTAGTCTTGTTCTGATAGCAGAACGCTCTTAAGAGGGGGTGTGTTACGGGGTGACATAAAAGCGGACCGAACTGTCTCGCCAGGGAAGCTTGCTTTTCTAGCGAAGCGGTTGGTACGCCGGACTTGTGCGCCACCTTTATGGGTTCGAATCTCGGATCGGCCCAGAATTTTCCCCTGAGCAATTTGTCTTCGTAACACTCTTTACCATAACAAGGCCACAGGACCGAAGGTAGGATTTAGCGCATGCGCGACAGATCCAAGGAGTAGTCTAAACTGGTTAATGCATGAACCTTCATGTTCTCTGATATATCTCTGCTGGATGGACATTACAGTTCATGGGCCGAACGTAAATTCCTTGAAGAACCTTTCGCAACATATTAGTGCGATACGTCCAAGGACCTCAGCTGAAATGACACGCGAAGCACCGTGTATTGGGTCCCTGAGCCACCGCAATACGTGATGTTTAGGTAAGCGGGAAGACATATTATATTATTATATTTTCTTGATTTACAGGTGTTGTGGCCCGAACATAAACGTCGGGGTTGTGAAATACCGGCTGTAAGCCTGAACACAAAACGGACAACGCAGGTGTCGTTCACGCTGTTTATATTGGCGCCTTTGATTGCGCCCGGTCCTTTCGTGTACAGGAGTAAGCCAACGGTTTCAGGGCAATATTTTGGCAGATAACATTTAACATCAAAGAGAAGACGCTGTTATTCGTGCTAATAAAACATGCTTTATACGTGATAAGTGTCCATTCAATCCACCAACATGGCGTGGACAAGACTGCATACATTTATTCTTAGCGGCATATTAAAAATGGTTTATACAGATCATATGGTAAGACCTTGTAAAATTCGCTAAAGTTTAATATTTATGTTAAAGTCAGAAACTCTTGGTCAATGCGAATTTTGGTTAAATTACTAGTAAATTAGCTATTCTTGCGCTGTGACAGGTCCGCGTGACCTTCCATTGGCAAAGTTTTACTTGCTTGTTATATTTGATTAGTTTCTGATAGAGGTTGCTGTGAAAGACCCTTCGCGAAGTTTCCAATACAATGCCAAATAATGCCTCAGAATGTATGGAAAATATGGAATATTGCCCCCTTACGACACACTCGGTATCGTTCCCGACATTTAAAAATCCATCCGAGTCATGTATAAAGAGGAATTGTCAATTATAACATAGGTCATTATAACTGTCAGGTATGTTATAGATTAACAACGTCTGTCTTGTAAATCACGTTTTGGCCTGACATTGGATGTGTCCAACATTTCCTGTCAGTGTCTTCATCCACGAGTCAACAAGATTTTACTTTAACAAGGAAAGATTATGAACATTACCCAAACCCTATTCTTGTGAATACAAACCAATATGGTCATGTTCTGGTAGCTATTAGGGACCACCCCACAGCAACCTCTGAAGCTCCATGTAGGTTGTAATGGGATGGCCCCTACATGGAGCTTAAGAGATTGTCGTGGGATGGTCACTGCATGGAGCTTCAGAGGTTGCTGTGGGATGGCCCCTACATCAAGCTTCAGAGGTTGCTGTGGGGTGGCCCCTACATGGAGCTTCAGAGGTTGCTGTGGGATGGCCCCTACATGGAGCTTCAGAGGTTGCTGTGGGGTGGCCCCTACATGGAGCTTCAGAGGTTGCTGTGGGATGGCCCCTACACAGAGCTTCAGAGGTTGCTGTGGGTTGACCCCTACATGGAGCTTCAGAGATTGCTGTGGGATGGCCCCTACATGGAGCTTCAGAGGTTGTAATGGGATGGCCCTTCCATGGAGCTTCAGAGGTTGCTGTGGGGTGGTCCTGCATGGAGCTTCAGAGGTTGCTGTGGGGTGGCCGCTACATGGAGCTTCAGAGGTTGTGGGATGACCCCTGCATGGAGCTTCAGAGGTTGTATTGGGATAGCCCCTACACGGAGCTTCAGAGGTTGTGGGATGACCTCTACATGGAGCTCTAGAGGTTGTAATGGGATGGCCCCTACATGGAGCTTCAGAGATTGTCGTGTGATGGACCATACATGGAGCTTCAGAGGTTGCTGTGGGGTTGCCGCTACATGGAGCTTAAAAGATTGTCGTGGGATGGTCACTACATGGAGCTTCAGAGGTTGCTGTGGGATGGCCCCTACATCGAGCTTGAGAGGTTGCTGTGGGGTGGCCCCTACATGGAGCTTCAAAGGTTGCTGTGGGATGGTCCCTACATGGAGCTTCAGAGGTTGCTGTGGGGTGGCCCCTACATGGAGCTTAAGAGGTTGGTGTGGGATGGCCCCTACACAGAGCTCAGAGGTTGGTGTGGGGTGACCCCTACATGGAGCTTCAGAGATTGCTGTGGGATGGCCCCTACATGGAGCTTCAGAGGTCGTAATGGGATGGCCCTTCCATGGAGCTTCAGAGGTTGCTGTGGGGTGGTCCTGCATGGAGCTTCAGAGGTTGCTGTAGGGTGGCCGCAACATGGAGCTTCAGAGGTTGTGGAATGACCCCTACATGGAGCTTCAGAGGTTGTATTGGGATAGCCCCTACATGGAGCTTCAGAGGTTGTGGGATGACCCCTACCGGGAGCTTTAGAGGCTGTAATGGGATTGCCCCTACATGGAGCTTCAGAGGTTGTCGTGGGATGTCCCCTACATGGAGCTTCGAGGTTGTCGTTGGATGTCCCCTACATGGAGCTTCCGAGGTTGTCGTGGGATGTCCCCTACATGGAGCTTCAGAGGTTGTTGTGGGGTGGCCCGTACCGGGAGCTTTAGAGGTTGTCATGGGATGTCCCCTACATGGAGCTTTAAAGGTTGTCGTGGGATGTCCCCTACATGGAGCTTTAAAGGTTGTCGTGGGATGTCCCCTACATGGAGCTTCCGAGGTTGTCGTGGGATGTCCCCTACATGGAGCTTCAGAGGTTGTTGTGGGGTGGCCCGTACCGGGAGCTTTAGAAGTTGTCATGGGATGTCCCCTACATGGAGCTTTAAAGGTTGTCGTGGGATGTCCCCTACATGGAGCTTCAGAGGTTGTCGTGGGATGTCCCCTACATGGAGCTTCCGAGGTTGTCGTGGGATGTCCCCTACATGGAGCTTCCGAGGTTGTCGTGGGATGTCCCCTACATGGAGCTTTAGAGGTTGTTGTGGGGTGGCCCGTATCGGGAGCTTTAGAGGTTGTCATGGGATGTCCCCTACATGGAGCTTCAAAGGTTGTCGTGGGATGCCCTCTACATGGCGCTTCAGAGGTGTTTGGGGGATGGCCCCTACCTGGAGCTTTAGAGGTTGTCATGGGATGTCCCCTACATGGAGCTTCAGAGGTTATCGTGGGATGTCCCCTACATGGAGCTTCAGAGGTTGTCGTGGGATGTCCCCTACATGGAGCTTCAGAGGTAGTTAAAGCCTGAGTCTTGACGCTTTAAAGTGCCCTCGGTACATACGCTATAAAATGCCATTCTTTTCTCAATTACCGACAACGTATTCATATAAATGTCAGAAAGGCTCTGATCGTGAAAGGTTAAAAGTATTTTATGATTGACTACGACAGGCCATAATATATTGTCGAGTGCCACTAAGATGTTTTAAGAAAAAAATCTTGACATTAGTCTATTTAAAACAAGAATGAACTGATCTTTACCTAAAATGGTTCAGATAACACATGACTTATGCAAACCCCTCCTACCCGAACAGTGATGTGTACAGACATCTTGCTGTTAGTTCAACAGCCCCGTGTTTTTTTTTGTGCTCAGGTTATGCATTTATGCACATACGGAATGCCATAGGCACTTGGAAATGCGTGTTTTTGTTATAACGCTCCATTTCAAGGGTCTTCTATAATTTTTTAAAAATTTAAATTAACTTTAAAAATATATGAAATATATATTCATAATCATGTTTTCGAGGGCAGTTGTGTCAAACCAAAAATAAAATCCACTCCACAAAATATTTTCTGCTAGGAACATTAGAATCATTTATTGTTGGAATCTTTTAAAATCTAATTATCATAAAATTACAAAAAATATGTATATCTAAAATATCCCTGAATTCACTGTAAAATAAATACTGCCTTAAATCCTTAACTGCCAAATTCCCCCGAGATCGTATAACAAACTATTTCTTATTTTACTGATATAATTTTAAATTGTCTTTTTTTTTAAATATTTTTTATTAAAGAGGCCTCGCGACACGAATATTATACGTATTGTCCTGTACTCACGAAACGTAAAAGATGGATGGGGCCATCATATCTACCTGTCCTAATAATATGAAAGTTTTTAACCAGTCGAATAATGCATGGTTTAAAATGCCTGTTTTGTCCTAATCGGCTTGTTATTGTTTTCCATTGCACATACTAAGCCAGTTTGAAATGACGAAAAAGCCATTCAAAATGGCAAAGTTTATGGTAAATGCCGATAATCCTGTCCTTCACCCGATTCCCTTTTTAGCATACAAGATCAAGATATAATTAATTAATTATTGAATAGTAATAAGGCATGCATGATTATTAATGACAATTAAATAAATATATTACCAACGGCCAACATAAATCCTGTTAGAATCGGTCTTTAAGTCAGCTGATATACCCTGTATCTTCTTACTTAAATAAAAATATAACTATGAAACAAATACTCTTTTTACATGTAGCTGTATCTTAAACATAAACAAATGTATCAAATGCAGTCGAGAAATGCAAATGCATGTGTTGACCAATGAGGCATGGGAATATGTTTAACTATGTGCTGCAACACATCTCTGTCAAATCTTGTCGCAACAAGACATCATTTACAGTTTATTCTTAAGTAACTTATTATCCTTAAATTCCTTATCCGTTATGCAACGTAGTTGCATGTTTATTAGACTGGAGCCGGTTTAGAATATTTATAAACTCTGGGCAGCATTTTTATAATTTTGTATAGTGTGTCGCGGTGACGCCACCACATGGGCCGGAATAATTTATACCTTGTTACGAAGACAAATTGCTCAGGGGAAAAGACTGGGCCGATCCCGGTTTCGAACCCATGTCGGTGGCGCACAATTCCGGCGTACCAACCGTTTCGCTAGAAAAGCAAGCTTCACTAGCGAGACAGTTCGGTCCGCTTTTATGTCACCCCGTAACACACCCCCTCTTAAGAGCGTTCTGCTATCAGAACAAGACTAATTATCCCAGGAGTCACACTTTGGTGATCTTATTCCCTGGGCCACAAAGATTAACCGTAATGTTGGACGAGCCCCCATTTTGTTACGAAGTCAAAAGAAATGTGGCATATAGGTTGGGAGTTTGCAAATCTCAACGTGCTTACATATTGATGTAAATTCCTGCATACATAACCCCGGAAGGAGCGTTTCATGGAATTTGACAGCCCTGTTCACCATTTGGACGTGGTGATCATACGCCCATTTGTGGAGAGTGAATCGTGAGGGCAATGAAGCCTCACCATGCGACGTTTTCTAGGAAGTTGACAGTAAGGTTATATTTGTATCTAATCTCGGGCCGCATAATGCCGTGAAATGTTTTCAAGAGACAGTTCCACTAAAAACGTTTCTCATGAAAAATTTCTAGTCAACGTGCAATTTTATAGGTAACCATTTCGAGATATTTTCGAACCACCATCTTTCACGCAGGTTTCGCGTCGCCGCCACAGAGTTCGTCTTCGAAGAACTTCTCTTGAGACCCTTGGATCAACCTTTCTGAAACCCGGGATAATAACTGGGTCGTTTGCTCTGCGTGTAAACCTACCTTCCCGTTTCCCTGAGAGGTTCAATGTGTTTGTCTGAAATTTGGCATGTCTATCCATCTTGGATAGTTTTCTCGTAAACTACAGGAATAGGCGGTGCCACCTTCCCCCCCCCCCCCCCCCCCCCACACACACACACCCGTTTTCGTTTGGAATGGGTTGCATGTCCTTAGATCTAGGATGGTATTATCTTGTACACATGACTGGTGGTGACATCAAACTAATTTTTAGTTCCGTCCATCTGTGTGTCTTGGGGTACTTGGGCATCTCTGTTGCCACAAATTTGGAGGGCTGTCACGTCAGGAGAGATTCCATGCCTCACTTTTTTCTTGCCTCTGTGATTTGGCGGAACATGCAGTCGCTTGTCGAACTCCCATATTCCTGTATAGTAAGCACTTGCTTTCAGACCAGGAATTCACCTGGGTTCAGTAGCACATATCACTCTGGAAATCCCACTGGCTGTAACTGACTGATTTATAAACATGTATGCATCAGATGTATGTATTGCTATTGTTACTGATGGCTGAATTCTTTTAGATGTTTCAGAACTGTTTGTCTCTCACGGTTTGCCGTGCTGTAGTGTCCCGGGCTTATTTGATGAAATCTGCTCTTGGTCTATAGTCAGACAAAAAAAACCAGACATTTAACCTTCCTGATTGCGAGACAATGTTTATACTTTATATAACATGTATTTGTTAGACTGTCAGATTATATTTAGACTATGGTAGTTGAAAATGTTACAAAATCTTGGTAGAATGTGGGTCTGTTTATTAGGAGGATATTAAGGTTTGGTTTTAAAACGCTTCCATATTCTGTTTCAACATTTCTGTCCAACTGATTTTTTCCTATGAAAATTTTTATTAGTAACATTTTGAAGGAGTAGTGGTAATATAAGGTAGAAGTTTAATGACATTAATCTTCAACAAGGAAAATAAACACCTATTTACACACTATTTAAGCAATGGCATTATCTTAATATACGAGAAATCATTTAACATTTTACAACATTTCAGCCCCACTTATGACGTCAAGATCATTGCAAAAACAGCCTCAGTTGACAGTGCTGATTAGATGATGTTAAGGATATACTCTAACAATATGACCAGGAAAACCAAACTTGCTACTCATGCAGGGAGACATTTAATCAGTCCGATCATTAGTAAGGGTCCAAATAAAAATGAAACGTAAACTGTAGATTTATTTTACAATTCTTGACTGCAATATAAGGTCGTCAATTTCATAAGCAGCTTTCTAGTAAATTGTTGAAAAATATAAACTTTTAACACAGGTTGGTGGAACGTTAGTGAGGTAAAATGTTGTCTTATGGCCAAGGTGCAGTAATCACACATTGGAAAGCCCTGAAGTATGCTGGGAAGAATAGGCCAGTCTCTCGTTTGACGTCACCTATAGGGTTACATCACAGAAATCAAGGTTGTATACATGGAAAACAACAAAAAGGTTACACTGACGTATACCAAATGATGTTGTGTTATTTTTCCCTTGGTTATATTCTTGTTGTTATGGAATATGACAATACATTTCAAAGATTGGACGGAAGGTCTTCCGATTAATTCTAAATATAAACCGTTCGTGTTTATTTATAGCATCGCCCAGCTTCCACACATTTACTGCATTAATGATTATTAACGTTGACTACACAGGGAATAAGTTTCAAAAGAATGTATTTCAAATACATTGTCAGTGAGATAAATCAAGGACTCAGCCTGTAACTGCAGATTTAGCTCTTGGGCTTAATAAAGATGGGAATGTGAAAAGTGATTTAAATCCCTCGGTTCTCAGTGTTTGGTATATCCTCAGAGTCCTTGCAGCGATGTTTGTGACGTAGGAAGGCAAAGACTAAAGATAAATACATTTCTCTTTAAGTATAAAACGGTTAAATCCAAAGTACAAGCAGAATTGCAAACCGACGGTTATTCTTCGTCAAGTATACCAGTGAACCAGGATGCCAGGGAATTTAGCGATAACGCAATAACGTAAGCACAGCTTAAGTCGTGGTACAAGTACATAGAAGAGTTACGTAGTGAACAGTATGCAGAAGAGTTGCTAAATATATAAAACGAAGTTTGGTTCAAAGCATCGATTAAACACCATAGCGTACGAACTCTGTAACAGTGAAGGGTAAATTAATACTTTGTCTAGATAAAATGCGCATAAGTACGGTAAGGCAAAGGAAAATTTAAAGCTGCCCATTCACCTTCCTTTAAAAAAAGAATTGATGTGATTTATGGCTTCCTCTGTGTATATATTAACGATCTAAGGGTAAATCTGGTTCTGAAAAGTTCTAAAAATGCCTACGTGAAGGATGTATGTTCTTGTTTATCAGCAACATGTTTGTAAACACTGCAAAGTTGACAAACAGGAAAAACATGTTACCTAAGGTGGTAGGTTGCATACATACGGAGGTAAAAAGGTCACTTTTGCAAAACGCCAATTGCAAAACTCTGATTTATCTGACTTGGCGCCAGATCCCTTTGTTAATTTTGTTTTGATTATGTATATATAAACATATTGATATAAACAAAACAACCTGTCTGTGTGCGGTGATATCCACGATTTCCGGCCTGTTTTTTTTTTTTTTTTTTTTTTTTTTTATAAAAGCTCAAAGGGTTACCTTTAGTTTATAAATGTCAGATATGTGACTGGGGCCCTTTAAGTATATAAGTAGAACATGGAAAGATATTATACTACAAGAAGATATGAGCGCGATATCCTTTCAAAGATCTTTGGTGTGTTGGCAAATTTTTGGCATTACCGGAAGGCAGTTCCACAGAACAGTACCTGCATTAAAGGATGAGCTTTTAAGGATTTCTGTGCGCGGGTTCGGAAGATTAACATGCGAGTTTACTGATGAAGGAGAATTATACCGATGGGCATAACTGGCGAAAGAAAAATTCTTACATTAGATAACAAAGGACGACCCCACTGATACATTTATAAGTTAATATTGATAAAGGGCACAAGTATCTTTGTTCTTTGCTCTATATCGTTCATCAATCCGTTGTCACCGTGATAGCTAAGCTGCTGTGTGAGTGCATGGTCATAAATGCCCGAGATTATTCTGGCTGCTTAAACCTGAAGCCGCTGAATTGGAAGGCGGAAGTACAAGTGCAATATCCCCCAAACGTTAAGATTATAGTCAATATTCGGCTGAATTAATGCATGATAAAAAGTATTCAAGTACTTCTTAGGGAGGAATTTGCTAATTCGATGCAGTAATCTTTGAGCATATTTTTTATCACTAGGTTTGTCTGATTTTTCCTGATAGGTGGCTGTCAATTGCAATGCCGAAATAGCGAACTTCTTCAACACTCCCTATTGTACTATCACCTATACTAGGTTATCTATAGATCCACGTTGTTGACAATTGATTAACATGGAAGCTGATATTCCGGCATTTATTGAGAGATAATTTTCACGCATCCTATTAACTACTTGGGAAAGG
The DNA here is from genome assembly GCA_026874595.1 of Sipunculus nudus. Taxonomy (NCBI): domain Eukaryota; kingdom Metazoa; phylum Annelida; class Sipuncula; order Golfingiida; family Sipunculidae; genus Sipunculus; species Sipunculus nudus. Next base: position 68,636,001 of record CM049310.1, read on the forward strand.
TCAGTCTGAAGTTGGTTTTGGGCAGTATTGAAATGAGGACCGTTTACATATATCGTGATATCATCAGCATAGATGGAGCATTCCGCTCCAGGCACATGAGCAGGCAAGTCATTCAGATAGATTAAAAGACTGTTTGACCGAGGAAAATGCCTTAAGGAACACCTGTTGTTATAGTTTTTACATCAGAAATACTATTAGCGAAAGTGACATATTGTTTGCCATCATTTGCATATGAATGTACCCACTTTAGAGAGTTTCCATAAACTCCATATTATTCTTATTTTCTCAATAGAATACCGTGCACGTGCTAGTGAATCAAACCCTTTTTAACATTGAGAAAACACGCGGCATTTAGTTGTCCCTAATCAATCATAGAAAACCAGTCGTAAACTTAATGGTGAATAGCAGTTTCAGGGACGTTATTTGACAGGAAAGCAATTTGTTCAGTTAAAGGAGATCATGATTCAGCAGATAGCAAAAAGTAGTTTGACATATACACTAATCAGGCATATTTCCTATTCACAAGGAACTACTCTAGTAGTAAGTGGCTGGTTAAAATGTGCGTAAGAGAAGGAGCGAGAAGATCTGCAGCATCACATAGTTAAGTGGCAGACGTGTTTAACTGGTTTAACTGTTATCAGTTGAGCATTATTAAGAACAAGAAGGCTACTAATTTGCGCAAACTCCAAACTGGAATCAGGGGAACTAAGAATATGGGATTGCTTAAGTCGTTAATAGGTACACGTACTGAATAGTTTCTCTCCGATTGAGGTAAATATTCATTGAGCCAGACAGCTAGTAAAACTGTCAGAATAATGGTCGCAGATATTTTTTTTTGTAAAATAATGTGTTTGCCACAATTGATTAGTGGAGCTTTACGAGGTTATTTTATCATGGTAAAACTTTGTTCTATCAAGCATGACTATGAATTATGACGACTTTTACATGAACTGTCAAAAACTGTTATCACTTTGTGACGACAAAGCTTATATTCAATAAAACATATATGACACCACACGAGTTACTGCGATATGTCGGTTCGTGGTGATTCGGCGTCAAATCGTTTGTGGGAGTGGGAAGGGGGATTAATTGAATTTTCCAAAGGAACAGGCCGATAATTAATCATCGTGTAAAATTTGTTATCATTATCAATTATTAGTATTAATTAATTAAGTCAGATTATAAATCAGTCGATTGAACATTGAGGCGATTCGGCGTCAATTTCGTGAAAGTGGGAACAGGGCTTATTAATGTTACGTTAGATGTAACATTTACACCGAAATGTTACGTTATACTTTTAGTTAAAATCAAGAGGCCTCGTAAGATGTTGAACATCAATAATGTTAAATATTGCGGTGAACTTAATGTGGCGTTCATAAAAATCTAAAGCCCTTCGCTACGCATCTCTTTTCATCACTCGATTTCCTTATTTTTTCTTCGTTAAACTGTAGATGACGGGTTTAAAGACCAACAGAATGTCATTTTAATGCCTTGTTTCCAGGCACTCTGTTCAACATTTCAGGAACAAACTAAAAATAAAAAAAGGGAAATACATAAGGTAAAAAAAGCAGCTGGCGCCAGTAACTGCTCCACAGGAGAGAAACATAATGACCCACCGCTGTCAATTTTAATACAACAGTGCGAGAACGGAGAAAAATATAAACTTGTGTTCGTTATATTGACCAAAACATACTCTATTTCAAAGCCTTTCAGTCCGCGTAAGCTCGCCTTTTGTAATATATATTTCATTAAATAAAATATAACATAAAACATATATGAAATAAAATGTAAATAATCGCAAATACGAATGTAATGTAACAACATGTAATATAAATAAATAAACAGTTCTGTTTTGATAAACATCACCTCAGATTCAGTATCAGATATGTTAATTCTGCTTTAATTATAATATATTATGGTATGTTAATATAATATATTTTGAATATATTTCTTTCCATCCTGTCCTATGTGAAGAAATTGACTAAGGAAAAGAAAGTTTGTTTTTTTTTCATTTATTACCAATATATTTTCTCAGGAAATCCCATTCAACATTACACTGTTTTCAATGGAGTTCTTTTGCAATTGCCAATTCATAACATTTATAACACTCGTTCATAGAATATATGAATATACCATGACAAGAAACAACGACTAAATGTTTGTATTAAGACATCGATAAAATATCAAAATACTATATGCCATTGTATACATATATTTCAGCTTAAAATGATGAGTAAAAATCATATAAAACTACAAATTATGATTATTAATTAAAACCATAATGCATAAAATCATACAGAGAAAAGGCTTTAACATTCTCCTAAATACAAAAAGAAGTCATATTTAGAGTATGGATATCTGCTGGCATTTTGCTCTATTATAACGGTTCTGATTGAGCAAATAAAGATTTGAAATATTCGGACTTTGGTTTTTGAAGTCCTTTTTGTTTGGTATCCACGGGTCACTGTTTTATTAAAATAAACTGATCGGTCAAAATATTTCAAGGAGTAAAGAAAAGAAGACTTTGATGATAAAAATTAGAATAATTTGCAACCAGATTTAACTGTAACTCGAATATTTGGCAATATCATATCTTTAGTTACCTTTTCAGGAAAACACTTTCCAGGAAATAACCATTTCTTTTTCCTAAACACATATGTAGCACCGCCGGCCCGCAACACATAACTCCAGGAAAACTCCTCTCGTTCTGCTTTCTCGGTGTAATCTTATTTCTCGCAGGTGGAAAGGGTTGTCCTCTTTTCGTAACGATGCAATTTTGAGCATATAATGTAAAGCGTTCGAGCCAGATTAAATTAATCATGTCTATGTGATGAATGACAAAGTCACATGGATTGCTTTTATGCCTGATGTCTGCACTATCAAACATGCGATAAAAGCCGGTAAAATAATGTGTATTGTAAATTTATTCTGTAAGCTCTGTAAATCTAAAAGTTCACACGGTGGATCAACACTGAAATAAAGAAATGTTTATACAAATCTGTAAAAAAATTATGAATTATTCGATAGCGTTAGCGTGCATGATATTTTCTATCTGCCGAAATAAATGCCTCCATCTTGAAGAGTATGTTACCTGCATGGTACCCTAAGGTTATGTTTAATCAGTTCTACAAAAAAAATCCTGATGTCAAAGTTTGAGCATGCAGGTGCAGGTTAACCGTCGATACCCGTTATAAGGCTTATTAACCTTTTTCTGCAAACATCATTCCCACCTGCAATGCTAATTAACGGATCACCGGCACGCTACATGTGCCCACGTCATATACGTGTATATATTTAGTCTGTAATCTTGCCCACGTCATATACGTGTATATGTTAGTCCTGATTACATGTAATCATGCCAACGTCATATACGTGTAAATATTTAGTCCTGATTACAGATAATGATGCCCAAGTCATACACGTGTATATATTTAGTCTGTAATCATGTCCACGTCATATACGTGTATATATTTAGTATGTAATCATGTCCACGTCATATATGTGTATATATTTAGTCTGTAATCATGTCCACGTCATATACGTGTATATATTTAGTATGTAATCATGCCCACGTCATATACGTGTATATATTTAGTATGTTATCATGCCCACGTCATATACGTGTATTGTTTAGTATGTTATCATGCCCACGTCATATACGTGTATATATCTAATCTGAGATCATGCCCACGTCATATACGTGTATATATCTAATCCTGATTAAATGTGATCATGCCAACGTCAGCTTTGTGTATTTATTAAGTCCAGATTACATATAATCATGTCCACGTCATATACGTGTATATATTTAGTATGTTATCATGTCCACGTCATATACGTGTATATATTTAGTATGTAATCATGTCCACGTCATATACGTGTATATATTTAGTCTGTAATCATGTCCACGTCATACACGTGTATATATTTAGTTTGTAATCATGCCCACGTCATACACGTGCATATATTTAGTTTGTAATCATGCCCACGTCATATACGTGTATATATTTAGTATGTAATCATGTCCACGTCATATACGTGTATATATTTAGTCTGTAATCATGTCCACGTCATATACGTGTATATATTTAGTCTGTAATCATGCCCACGGCATATACGTGTATATATTTAGTCTGTAATCATGCCCACGCCATATACGTGTATATATTTAGTCTGTAATCATGCCCACGTCATATACGTGTATATATTTAGTCTGTAATCATGCCCACGTCATATACGTGTATATATTTAGTCTGTAATCATGCCCACGTCATATACGTGTATATATCTAATCCTAATTACATGTTATCATGCCAACGTCATCTATGTGTATTTATTAAGTCCAGATTACATGTTATCATGCCAACCCCATATACGTGTATATATATAGTCTGTAATCATATCCACGTCATATACGTGCATATATTTAGTCTGTAATCATAACCACGTCATATACGTGTATATATTTAGTCTGTGATCATGCCCACGTCATATACGTGTATATATTTACTCTGTAATCATGCCCACTTCATATAAGTGTATATATTTAGTCTGTAATCATAACCACGTCATATACGTGTATATATTTAGTCTGTAATCATGCCCACTTCATATACGTGTATATATTTAGTATGTAATCATAACCACTTCATATACGTGTATATATTTAGTCTGTAATCATAACCACGTCATATACGTATTTATATTTAGTCTGTGATCATGCCCACGTCATATACGTGTATATATTTAGTCTGTAATCATAACCACGTCATATACGTGTATATATTTAGTCTGAGATCATGCCCACGTCATATACGTGTATATATTTAGTCTGAGATCATGCCCACGTCATATACGTGAATATATTTAGTCTGAGATCATGCCCACGTCATACACGTGCATATATTTAGTCTGTAATCATGCCCACGTCATATACATGTATATATCTAATCCTGATTACATGTGATCATGCCAACCTCATCTATGTGTGTTTATTAAGTCCAGATTACATGTAATCATGCCCACGCCATATACGTGTATATATTTAGTCTGTAATCATGCCCACGTCATAAACGTGTATATATCTAATCCTGATTACATGTGATCATGCCAACCTCATCTATGTGTATTTATTAAGTCCAGATTACATGTAATCATACCCACGCCATATACGTGTTTATATTTAGTCTGTAATCATGCCCACCTCATATACGTGTATATATTTAGTCCTGATAACATGTTATAATGCCCAAGGCATATACGTGTAAATATCTAATCTAATATCTAATCCAATATGTGATCATGTCCACATCATTACGTGTATATATTAAGTCCTGGCTGTATGAGAGCATTCCCACATCATGTACCTATATTTATCCTGATTTAATGTGAGCATGCCCGCATCACGTACGTGCTTATATTTCGTCCTAGCTGTATGTGAGCAAGCCTTCAGTTTACCTGCGTGCTTAAAATTTGTCTCCAACCTTAGGAGGGAAAACTACTAAATGTTCCGCGTTCGTCGCTCAGTCCGTCCATCTGTACGTGCTTATATTAAGCTCTGGCAACACGTGAGCCCGCCTTTAGATCAGGTGAGTGTTAACTTTAAGTCCTGGCTACATGTGAGCCCGCCCACAGAACAGGTACGTGCTTACATTATGACCTGGCTTCATGTGAAGCCGCCCGTGGATCAGGTACGTGTTTACAAAACGTCCAGGCTACATGTGAGCCCGGCAAGAGATCAGGTACTTGTTAACCATAAGCCCTGACCACAAGTTAGCCCGCATACAGGTCAGGTACGTGTTTACAATTAGCCTTGACTTCAGGCGAGCCCGCCCACAGATCAGGTACCAGCTTACATTACGTCCTGCCTACATGAGAGCCCGCCCAGAGATTAGGTACGGGTATGCAACAAGCCCTGCCTACATGTGAGCCCGCCCGCTGATCTTGGATGTGAATACATTACATCTTTGCTTCATTTGAGCCCGCCAACTACATGTACATGTTAGCTCGCCCACATGGCTACATGTTAGCTCGCCCACAGATCAGATACGTGCTTACATTACGTCATGGCTACATGTGAGCCCGTCCACAGACCAAGTACGTGCTCATCTAACATCCTGGCTACAAGTGAGCCCGCCCACGATCAGGAATGTGATTTCATTAAGTCCTTGCTACGGTTGAGCACGCCTACACGTCTAGTGTGTGCTTATTATTTAGTCCTCCATTCACATCGATCTGTCCACAGACCATGTACGTGGCTGTAAGGAAAAGTATGAAGTATTTCGATGGCGTCCCGTCGACAGGACACTGGTGGTAATTGGGTCTTTAAAATGTCTGACTTGACATTTAGACAGGTCCTGACAGGTCTCACGGGAAACCTTAGAACCTTGATTCACAGTAACCTAAATCGTGTAAAACAACAGATTTATCATTTATCACTCAACAAGTGGTCCAGAAAATTTGATCTACTCAGAACTTCTTGGAACAAAGCGTGTGTTTAGAAAATGAATCTGAAAAGCTCATAGCTTGGCCATCTTTATACCACCATCGACGTTCACTACATCAATAAAAGCTTTATTCTGATACTTTCCTTTTTGACACTATTCCTAATGATCAAACCTGCATTTGACGTAATTTATTTTATACAAATAAACGACATATTGCATGTGAAGTTCTGAACAGAAGTGACACTGTGACATCTTGGACTCTACTGAATTTTCCTGAAGCTGCGTTTACTTGGCCCGCGGTATGCGGAATACTCAGTGTAGAATTGTGTCCGCAAACCGCGCAGTAAAGCGATCAAGGAACGTGTATCTGACGTATGCAGCATAATCTAATAGATTTTGACTTAACGGGTCCGATACCGCAAGTTTTACCGCCCGTCAAGTGAAACCCTCACGCGATTTATACCGCATTCCGAGTACCGCGTTCTGCTACCGCAATCCGCATACCGCATACCGCGCGCTAGGGAAACGCAGATTAAATGTCACGGTGAAGATATTAGTCGATAGGATTAAAGTTACCCTTGATACTGTGGATGTTAACTTGGAACATAGAATGTCTGTAACGATTTTCACTGCATATATATCATGGAGTAATTTCTTAATTCAGATATTATAAAGTTGATATAAAGCCATAGTACTATTCCACTAAATGGGTCAAGAACCACGGATTACGGGTCATCAAAGTAAATTTATCTGAATTTCATGAAACTATATACAACCTGTAATTATGGCACACTGTCATGATACGTCGATGGGTTCCTTTTTGCGTTGACGATGAATCTTGCGTGCCATGTTCTGTTTAGAACTTCTTAGATAAAGAAGTATCCTCTTGTGTTTTAAATGCACTGCGTAACTGAGGTTAAATGGCGACGAGGCGTATATGGTTGTCATGGATACGTCCACCCATTATTTTACAAACTTACATTAGCGACACTGTACTCGGGTGACCTTTACAAATCCTACGCCGAGCAGCCCTAAATCGAAAATCCAATTGAATGAATCAGTGATGGGGGAACTATTACAATATATTGGATGCGCCTGTAGATATAGACTCCCACGAATACACAGAATTCTAAAGCTTTTCATTAGAACTTCGCTTATCAAGTTTATTTGGTAATTATTATAGCAAATGAATCTCATAAAATTTTTAATTTTAACTTATTAACCTCCTCCCCCCCCCCAAAAAAAAAAAGAAAATATCATTTGACAGGTCAGATGATACCAGATGTCTTTAATGATATTGATGCTTCCAGCGAAAAATTGTTGAAGGCAGGTGTTGAGGAGGAAGTCTTTCAGTTTCAGATGCCCCACACTCGGTTTTGGTACACGCGCTCTTTATTTAAGCTTGTTTTATGCAAGATCAGTGATCATAGTTTATTGTTATGTCTAGATGTTATAGACACCCCATAGTGTTATTAATTTTTATAAACTAGCGATAAATGTAACGGGTTGTTATGAGTCGATGAAGTCGGATTTGGAAAGCATATTTTTAATTCCTTCTCAATTGCCCCCCCCCCTCCCTCCAGGTTATCTTAGTCCCCCGTCACATGTATCAACATGCTGTGTCCTCACTCACATTTCAAAGTACGATCACGGGTTTGCGTGTTATTGCCGCCCCACCCAACTTGTAAGCATATCAATTTACAGCGAAATAAAGATGTCCTTGCATGATATAATTAAGCAGCCAGGACAGATTGCTTAATTATAGACGTACAGCTATTGTCAGTTGGTGGGAACCATTTATTTACCACTGAACACTTGCAATTATTTTCTCATGTAACAGACACCAAATATCCGGCTTGAGAGAAAGGTAAACACTTTGTTTAACTCCCCTTAAATCACTTTTTGACTCAACTAATTAACACATGAAAGAAAAATTGTATATTATTTTCTGACATCATAACGGAAAAAGAGGTGTCGAATTCGCGATGAAATTAAACTTAACATCTTTTAACATAATCACCAATACGAGAACTCCAAATAAAACTGTGTCTTTTAACCGATTCTTCTTGCATCCTAAAGCACTTTATGATTCAACGCTCTACATATATCCTAAAAGATATTTCAGGAGTCATCAGTCTTCCGTCACATCTCCATATTGATTCTGTAATTTAAGTATGTGAGGCACACTTGGTATTCTTAGTCGAATGAAGCCCTGCTTCCGTTAAGAAATCCAGGACTGACTTTAAAATGTCTTCTGGCTACTTAGTAACAGATGCCTCTGACCAGTCCTGAAATGCAAACTCCCGCTAGGAAGGTATACAATACGTCCCCCTGGCTTCGTCGGTTCGTTTGTTCGTTATCAACTGTACGCAAAACAGTTATATTTAAAAGATATATTGTTAAGGGTTAGGGTTACACCCAAGAAAAAAATCATTAAATATTGGAACTACTATTGTGAATCACCATTTCATATTTTATATCAAACATATTATATACCATTTAGACACATCCAGACCGCTCCATTCACATCTAGTAGGGCCAACTTTTGTCAAGCAGATGAGCTGGTGAACCCGTGATATAAACTGGAGCGTGAGCATGTAATAAAACACATTTATTTGTGTTTTTAAATACAAATGACTACGGAAATTTCTAAAACGTTATATCTCAACATTCCAATATCAGTATGAATAATGTCAATACAATATGGGGCGGACATTCACCACAAGATAATATGGATAAGAAAGGTCCCCTGTCTGGCGGTAATCGTCCCCTCACATTGCATGTATTGGTATATATATTGAATGTATCATCAGAGCTAGAAGTAATATATTAGTCACATATTTGTATATACGACGTGCTCCACAGAGTATATCTTTAGAAATTATAAAACTGCAGAAACTTGCAATTTCCAGGTTAGCATAAAAAAAAGGTTTTAGGATATGTTCCTCGAAATGGCAGGTTTGTGGTTATACTTTTCTTTCAAATTGTTCCAATCGTATAATTTTCACGGTAATAATTGAATGGTTCCATAGTTAATGCACGGGAAAGTGGATGACTTGGGGATGTACAGAGAGACCGACGGTCAACCGTAATACTATAGGGCGCCCGCCTAGGCTGGGCCCTGATTATCTTTATAATTAAAACGCCGGTTTTTTTTTACTAGACAAAGGTTTACCTGCTTCCGTTCTAATTTGGCCTTCGAAATTCGGCACACGAATCGGCGGTGGGCTTTTTTGGGACAAGTTTGTTTTATTTTGCGGGATTATGCCCTATTAAGCTGCATAATTTACAATTAAAATATTCCCGCAATAGATGCCCAGGGCTATTTCCTTCCTGCTTAAAGGGACATAATCAGGAGGAATATTATTCCTATTCTTTAACACTATCAGTTCAGTTTTGCTTTATACAAAAGCTTGCAAGCAAATCTATTCCAGCACAAAGTCTAAATTCCTCGCATACGACTGTTTAACACCTTGTTATAGCCCTGCGTGCTGGTAAAAAAAAATTGTTCACGATAACAAAGCCGCGTGACCGGAGTCTGATTAAGAGGGGCAAGACGCGGTGATTCAGCCAAGGGGAACATGTATATCTTTTTTTTAGCAAAGTAAGTCAGGGAATCTCCTGATGGCACGTGTTCTGGCCCCACGCAGCACACGGCCCGATGCACTGTGTTTATGTTTACACCTGCGATCGCGCCCGGTTCTCTGTTTTTAACACCCGTTTACAGGAGTCAGCAAACGGTTTCAGTGTAATATTTTGGCAGGTACAGATTAATTTTAAAGGGAAGAAACTATTTTTCGTGTTACCTCAACATGCTTTATAGGTGATTGGGCCCCTTTAAAGGTCCTCCACGCCTGTCACGTTTTTTAGAAGGTGCCTTGGAGATTGCTCACTAGCCACAGAGCGTATTGTGCAATTCGCGGTCACAGGTTCACTCTAACCCCATAGAGTCCAATACTTCATTCAACAGGAAATAAAGCTTTTTAATTTAAAATAAAGACCACGTGACTCCGATTTCAATGGGAGGGCTTTTTCAGTTTAGTTCACACTACGACTATTTGCTATAACACCGTTTGACTTTTTAAGGGTCTACAGGTATCTGTAGGTATTTCTATTTATTCATAAATATCTTTCCATTATAACCATGATTTCAATAGTTCAACCAATTTATGGGTTTTGAAAGTTGTTCTAACCCAACAATTCTAGGGTGGATGCATACATATTTGTTTAGGATCTACAATCTCGAGGGATTTTGAAATATTAGTACATCTTTAAACTGATAGAGATTCTATGAAAAACTCTGTTCTGCAGTCAGTGCCTAAAATCCTCCACCAAAATGGCCTTATCATTCATATGTTAAAGTGTATAATTTTCATTAATAAACAGTGTCACGTTTCAGTGACCCGGTTTCACTAGGCGAGTGGCAGGACAAATGAATACGAATGGGCGGCTTCTTCAAGGGGACAAAGGAACTATTCTTTTATCATAATTGTATATAAGAAAATAATGTATTATGTTGATTCTGGTTACCTCGAAATATAGAGGGGTGTTTATACTTGCAACGAAATATGTAAAGCTGCCATTTATCTGGGAGCATCATCAGCCTGTTGACAAACAACAAAGCTGAGGACAAGCATTTAATACAGCCGGTCTCTATTTGCCCTTAGCCTGTTTTTCCACACTGGCAGCTTTTAGATGCATTTTCGTGTGCAAGGGCCTTCAATTACATTTATGTATTTGTCATCATACCCAAGACTTCAATCAATTAACAACTAACAACATCTTTTTTACCTCAGCTGACTGTAAGTCGTCTGAGCTTTAGCAATCACTCTATGTCCTCTGACCAAGCTCAGAAGACTCTATGCCAGAATTTTCTAACTTGACATCCTAAGATTTCCTCAAACGTTCTCCCCAGAAACCGGAAATTGGGTCACTGTGACCTATATTCTCAGAGTTTTCGGGTATGTTTGAGCACCCCAGATATAGTGCAAAATACACACAAATTGCCGAATTCCTCAGGAGAGGCTGGTTGGATTGTCATCAAATTTGGTGTGCTTATAGGTCTTGATGAACTTAAACTAATATGCATTAACGATGTTGCCACCTGCATTATCTTAATTAGTTCCCTGTGCAAGGACATATTGTCATCATGTCAATCGGCTGAGAGTCATGACCCATGGATCACTTGTTTTTATGTCGTTTGACCTTCAAATTATACAAATTATGTTTCATAAACTTTCACTTTTCTTTATACAGTCACATATAATTTCTTCAAATTATTTTCACAGTATAGATGGTTAATATTTTCAGTCGCCATCCTTCTGGCAATGATGATGTCGTGCCCATGTTGTGTATCGGAGGGAAAACATTCTCACGCAAAATTTGTTTGCCCTTTAGCCTAACGTCTGTTCTTTGTTTGATTACTTGAAAAACATAATTTGCTTTTCTTTGTTGACCTTATCAGGGGAGGGGTCTCCTATAGAATCCTAGCACAAGTGATCTTTATACCATGAACAACAGTCCCTGCGAAAACCACAGGATAACAATATGCGACGTTCAGTCATTACAAGCTCATAACAAAACTATTTATCATACAGAACCGTGGATTTTCCACGGGTGGATCTAGTATATAGTTATGACAGAAATGTTACAGAAATAATATTTGCAAACTTATACCAGAGCAGATTATCTTGTATAGCCTTTTTTATATAATCGATAAAGTTCGGTAAAATACTCTAGGGCATTTAAAGTGGTTTTCAATCGTTGACTGGAACAAAACTTTAAATTATAGAATTGCAAAAATCCAGAATTTCAACTGCACACTTTCCATTTACAGCTGCATAAATTGGTGTGTACTGCACTTTATATACTAGTACCAAGCTGCTGCACAATCTGAGCCAGACCTACGACAGTCACAGCGAGTAAAAGTGGTAACTTAGGTCTGTGACAACAGCAAATCGAGCAACAAAGGGCGTGAATTATGTAGCAGTTTATCCAAATTTAACACCCGACATGGAATAAATTGGGCCTAAAATTAGTTTCTAAAAAGTATTCTTGTGCTGATGGTGTCATACAGATCGATATTTTTATATTTTGACTGACCATCTTATATTATGCATTTTCATATATACTTGCTTGGGTTTCAACACTAAACAAGTTACGCATGGGTTATGGGGTTCCGTGGCTTGGTACAGGAAGGGTTGCTTGGGACTGATGCAGGAAGGCGTTGCTTGGGACTGATGCAGGGAGGCGATGCTGGGGACTGAGAGGCATGTGCTAGAATGAACCTTCAAAGTGAAGGGATAGACACTAAAGTATTATGCTGATTGTTGTTGTTTTTTCTGTTAAATCATGTAATGAATATTTCTATTTGGGTCCCGCGTACCTTCACCCCTGCACAAAAAGTTCATGACATACTCTTATATATAACAGATATCAACGCGTGTTAAGAAACCTGAAATAACTAATTCCCTTTCTCTTGAGAATTCACTGTATATAGAATTCTCATGGTTCTCGGTGCCGGGTTGAGTGTTTTTAACGGGGACTAGGCGGTGTTCCGTACAGGTATATTCCCAGACCTTGTTATGAGAACAATAACTCCCGGGACACCGAGCCCCGTCACATTAATACCAATTAGTGGTGATGTGGCGAGGCTTTATACAGGAAGCTCTCTGTGCTGTCTTCAGCGTGTTTGTCCTGTAGGTAAACAATCACTCACCTGACGAAGAAGGTTGTTACGGAACCTAATATCAACAGATCAGGTATGCGTGATGAACATAAATGTTGTCAAGGAGATAAAAAATCAGATTCTGTAACACTAGGCAGCGTGAAATGTCTAGGGGAATGAATAAAGAAGTCAGTGTTTTTTATTAACAAATAACTATAATTTATACTTAAAACAACCCTATTATTACAATACACAAAATCAATACCATTACACAGTATAACAGCAGTATAACAACGAATCAATACAATCACACGGTAAAATGAACAAAGAGCACAGTACCTGGATACCACCACCGTCACAGCCATAAGTCCTTTAAAATGTATAAACCTGGCGAACAGTTCACACGAATTCTCTCGGAAAATAACAGTTTAATGTAAAGCTCTTGTAACAATCCAGAAAGTCAACTTGAGGCAGGCAGCATTAAATTGTGTAGAGTTAGTAATAGTAGAATCCCTGAAATTACTGGATAATCGGATAGGTCCCACAAACTGACATACACATGTCTGTGTTCGCTGGAATATTCTCTCATCGATCTCTGCTTTGAAACACAGCCCCCTATTTATAACTTCTCGCCCCAAGCCGAGAATTTTTCATTGCTCGAACATTCTAAAGAATCTCACACAGTACACACGTTCAAAGAACATACCAGAACAACGAATGCCGTGTCTCATTCCGATCCTCGGAATCGGGAACGTGTCAGTCTTGGTGACAGAGTTCAGTTTTATATAATCTGTGCACATACGGTAACTTCCATCAGGTTTTGGCACATGGTGAACTCCCGTTACTGTTACTAGGTTCAATGAAATCATTGTCCAGCAAATATTGAATCTCATCCTGTAGATACTTTTGCTTTTCTGGATTCAGTCTATAAGGATGCTGCTTGACTGCGCATGCCTTGCCAACATCGACGTCATGGCACAATATGTTAGTTCGCGTAGGAATGTCACTAAACAAATGCTCATAATTCCGCAGCAGGTTCCTGAGGCCTTGTTGTTGTTGAGCGGTAAGGTGTGACAGTTTGGCATCCAGGTTGTTAAGCACGTCTGAGTTTTAAGATGGTACTGTACCACACTGAATGTCTACATCAAACCTACAATCAGTATCTACTTGAACTGGGTCAGGGTCCGTGTTTACACAATTTCAACAGTAACATTATGTACAAAATCTGATGTGCTTTTTCTGTCATAATATGGTTTCAACATGTTAACATGGCAAAGTTGTTTCTTCTTACGCCTATCTGGTGTCAACAGTATGTAATTTAGATCACTGACTTTCTTGTCAACAATGTAAGGACCAAAATACCTAGCTTGTAGAGGTCTGCCAGGGATGGGTAGTAAGGCAAGGACCTTTTCACCAGGCTCAAACGTCCTACTTACATTGTGCTTGTCATTTTTTTGTTTTCATTTTACTTTGTGCAGATTTTAGATTGGACTTCGCAATCTCACACGCATTGTGTAGTTTACTGCGAAAGTCTGAGACATACTGCAGTAAACTAAGAAAATCAGGATTTTCACACAAGAGTTTTTCTTTCAGCAGTTTAATGGAAGTTCAGTTTCTGGTTCATTTCCGAAAACTAGTTCAAAGGGACTGGTCCTAATCAAATAGGTCCTAATCATGTTTTTTAATGTCTGGTGAAAACGCTCGAGGGTGCCCTGACCCTCAGAATGGTATGGCGAAGAGCTGTACTGTTTTATACCTAGCTCAAGCATAACTTATTGGAATAAGCCAGACATAAAATTAGACCCTTGGTCAGACTGAACGGATTTTGGTAATCCAAAAGTTGTAAAAAACTTGGTCAGAGCTTTGAAACACTTTTGGCATTAATTTTGCGCAATGGTATTGCCTCAGGGAACATGGTAGATGCGCACATAATTGTCAGCAAGTATTCGTGTCCAGATTTTGTTTTTGGCAATGGTGCAACACAGTGAACAATAATCCTACTGAATGTTTCCTCGGAAGTAGAAATAGGCCTAAGTGGGACCTAAAGGGGATTCTGATTGGGCTTGCCTACCATCTGGCATGTATGGCATGATTTACAATATTGTACAACATCTTTCCTGAGCTTAGGCCAATAGAACTTTCTGATAAGTTTTATTTATACCTAAATGGCCAGACAAAGGAGCCTCATGTGCCATGCAATTTCATTGCGAAAGCTTTTGGGCATTACTATTTGATGTTTGATGGCCCACTCATCATCAGAACATATATCAGGTGGTCGCCATTTACGCATAAGCACTCCATTTTTGACATAGAAACACACTGGGTTCTGTGACAGTTCATCTTTAGAAACTGCCCTGGGAAACAAACATGAAATTTCATGGTCCTTATGCTGTTTCGCGATAAGTTCTGACCTTGAAAATGCCGTATCCTGTACGAGCGAGTCGTTAGACGAAACACTAGTGACTCCCTGAGTGTTATTATCTGGACCATTATCCTCATGTGTGTTTTTCTTGGCCATAGATCTAGTTACAGCACATGAAGGATACAAACCAGGAATTTCCTGACTTTCCGGATCAGTGTCCTGATCAAGTAACGGCTTTTCTGTCACTATTGGTACAGGCTGTAATTTTTCACCTGCAACATCATTGCCCAGAAGCAACTGAATTCCCTTGAAGGGTATAGTAGTTCTTATGCTAACAGTAATATTCCCAGAAATCAAATCTGACTTTAAATGGATACTGTGAAACGGAACTGAAGTGTGCTTGTCTGAAAGCACACCATTAAGAAGTGCATAAGCACTAGTAAAAGACCTATTTGAAAATGGCAAAGCGTTTGCTAACATAAGAGTCTGGCCTGAACCAGTGTTCCTCAAAATTCTAATAGATGTTGAATCTGAAAAAATTACTTGAAAGTGATACTAAACCATCATGTATGAATGGCCCAAATAACTCCATTTCTGAGTCAGAAGAGGAATCTACTATCTCAGCTTCATCAAACAAAGAACTGACATTGACAGTGTCAGTCATAAACTCTTTTTCAGAGTCATTTTAAGAATCTACGTCCTTTTTATCACCAAATTCCTCATGGGAGTCAACAGAGGAATTTTTCCTCAGCAGAAACAATCTTCTGTTTGTCATAAGAGGACCTGGCCTCATTTGAAATACTCTCGCAAGAGTCATAAAAGGACTTAGCCTTATTCAGAGAAAACTCCTCACAGAAGTCCTGAAAGGATCTAGCCTTATTAAATTCCTCGCAGGAATCAACTTAGATTTTTACCCCGCAAGCTACGGAATTCCTCTTTGGATTCAGACGGCACTTTGGCCTCCGTAGCACCAAACTCTTTATTAGAGTATATATATATATATGTGTGTGTGTGTGTGTAAATATATATATATATATATATATATATATATATATATAAACCTAGTGGAAAGAATACACAAGAATAAAAACCTAGATAGCGCCTAACTGAGAAGAAAAAGGTGACGCTTGAGCGCCGTAGCTGAGGAAATCAGGGACCCCCGCCATAGGCGCTCCCTCAGCAACGATATAGGTTACAGAAAGTTAAACTATTAGCCTTAAAAATAATGTAAAATATCACGATACAAACTGATTGTAAACATTCACAAATAACCATACCTTTAGACTGTCTCTGCACGTAATTAATGTCATTATAACACGATGTTTTGGCGGAGGTTACCGCCTCCATTTTTAGTGCTTTTTTAAATAAGTATTATATATTCCATTCTGGTTTCGGACTTCGTGACTCGAGCGTCAACCAGTACAGCACCTGTGCATTGCTGGGTCATAACACCGACGGATCCCCGAAAGACGTCCTCGTTTGTGAGTTGAACACGGCTGTTGGCCCTTCCATTATGCCAGCAGAGAGCTCACCCTCGCTGGCGGCCGACCATGAACGATCTCACCGCTCTTTGGTTCCTCTTTTTTACCCCTCGTCATTATATTAAGTTTCTTACAACCAACGTTAAAGTGTTTTAATCATCTTTCAGGAAGCAGTTGATGACTGCTTATTTAAAGTGTATCTTTTCTTACATCTGCATATTCTTTGTCAAAGGCTTAGGAACAAGCGGGGGAGGGGGCCAGTTATTAAAGGCAGAGAGGATAGGTGAAATTTGAACTGAAGCACTTTTCGATCTTATTGTTTAGAGTAATGAACTAAAATATGGGTAGTCGACAAGCGACTATACGTGTATCCGCCAAAATCAGAGTGGGTCGGGTGAAGTGAGGCATGGATTGAGTGGCAAGGGGAAATAGAGTGAGGTGTGTTGCATATAAGCATGGATGTCTGCAGCCGAAATGTATATGTAGGTTGCGCCACCTACCACAAAATCCAGAAAGCTGTCCAAGTTGTATACATATGCAAAATTTAAGGCAGATAAGTCAAACCACTACTTGTATATGAGTGATTTTATCCGAATGCAGACAAACAGAAGGAGGCAGTGCATAATGGTGGCAGGTGGCGCCACCAATTTTGTGTATGATTCAGAGCTATGGGAGATCAATACACATGCAAATTTTCAGGGGGATATGTCAAACCAGTCCTGAGATATAAGCCTGAATGTCTGCAGCGTAAACATAAATGTAGTTTGCGCCACCTACGAAAAAATCCAGAAAGCTGTCCTAGTTTTATACATATGCGAAATATTAGGCAGATAAGTCAAACCACTACTTGTATATGAGTGATTTTATCCAACAGCAGACAAACAGGAGGAGGCTGTGCAAAATTGGTGGCAGGTGGCGCCACCAATCTTGTTGTATGATTAAGAGCTTTTGGAGATAAATACACATGCAAAATTTCAGGGGGATATGTAAAACCAGTCCTGAGATATAAGCCTGTATGTCTGCAGCGTAAACATAAATGTAGGTGGCGCCACCTGCCACGAAATCCAGAAAGCTATCCAAGATGTATAAACCTGCAAAATTTAGGCAGATATGTCAAATCACTGCCGAGATATGAGTAATTTTAGCCCACGGCAGACAAACAGACAGTGTGTGCAAAAATGGTTGAAGGTGGCCATAAATGGACGCTTGGCAAAGAGGGAAGGTCAGAGGTTAACCAAAAATGAGGGCGCAGCAGTTCACATGTGACCCAATCATAATCCCGAATTTCAAAAATTTCCGCCCAGCGGTTACGGAGGAGTTCTCCGGAAACCTATGCGGCGGCGGCGGCGTCCGACTGAAAACATAGTTTCGCAAAACTCTGTTTTGGCGGATACAATAATGCAAACATTGCAAATAACATCTCAGAATATGTCTATACTTCTATACGGACCAGCAGAAGTATACTTGAGGTATATCAGTAGAACGATTCTAACACCATGGTAACTTTATTATGGTTAACTAATTTGCAGATAAATTATCTGGTATTTTTTTTCTATAACATTTGTATCGAAAACTCATCTTAAACGCGTATTGTAATGGAATTCAAAAGTGGGTATTAAAACTGACATAATTTGTCCCTAAAAGCATAACTAAATGTCTTTAACATTAAGGTAACAAATATCATCCGAGTGGTCATGTTAGGGCTGATTTGTTCTAAACACCCATCAGTATTTACACAAATATCAAGTGTAATTTCCTTAGATTAATGGCACTATATAGCGGGTCCCCTGACTGAAGGTCAGCTGGAGAGAGGTTGCTATAAAAATACCGGGAATAAACATTGAGGACTCTGTACTGTCTGGCCGCACAGGAAACACTGCAATATTTATGACGGGAGACTGGTGTGTCTACATACGTGCCATCAGGACAAAACATGGATCAGTAAGTATGGCTTCAGGTCTATAAATGTCTGAATGCAAGCTCCCTAACAGTCGTCAGTGGTTGCAGGCTTGGTGTATATGGGTCTACACATGTAAAAAATAATCATATTACAAAAATATAAGAATAACCATGTAGAGTGTAGAGATTTTAGTCAAGTCGGAAGATATTTTTCCCATTCACCCTGATGATATATTTTCTAACCTACACTTTTGTAAAGTGCAGAATGTCTGATTAACGATTTCTGATTATGCAAAAAATTGTCCCATTGGGTTCATTTGGCAGCCATTTTGTTGGCCATCTTAGCGGCCATATTGGATATTGCATGATAATTCGGAATCCACATAACATTTGAACAAGACATTATAGAAAGGCAATGAGACCATTTTTCAAGCATTTCAACCATGAGACATGGATTGGGATGGTTGTATATATTTTAAAACAAGGTATATTTCTCACTCAGAATGTGACGTAGATAAAGCTTCATCTTGATCAAGAGTAATAATTACTGACTAATGACTTATTCTTGGTTTTATTTTGCGTTTTGATTGGTGTGAAATTTAATGCAAACAGTTAGAATGTGAAAAGCTTCTTGACTTTGTCACATTATGTGAATAGCGGTTGCAACACACTGACAATACATATCCACACTTTCGTCCGAGGACATAGAAATGTGCAAACCATTTCGATTAGTTAGATAAGAAAAAAAAATTAACATGTTGTCCATATTTCAAACTTTTCTTTCTCACTACCAAGACAACAATTTGTCCGGGAGTCCTTCCTCTTGTTTGATCGATAGAGACGTGTCTACGCGATGGCGACACTCAATCCAGTGTTTTAGCATAGTGTGATGGTAGGCAAAACTAAAGTTGATGATGGTGGCTCAGGACAACTTGCAAAAGTATCCAGCTAAAATATCTGCTACACAGTAAGATGGTTCTGCTACACAGTGCGCATAACATTGATAGACAATACAGGGGACTCCGGATTCTCTCATTGAAGTCTTAAGCATTAAGACAGTCTTTGCTTTAGTAAAAAATCTTCTATTTATGTATTACTGTAAAGAAGGTTGACATTTCCTGGATGTGGTTAGACGCTTGGTGATAAAAAACAATCGGGTTTAAAGGCAGCCTATAATTTTAAGTGCTTAATCCTTTTTTTATATACAACTTGAGGTAGAGAATGTCATGTTTTGTGAGGAAGGACAGTCTACTGACATTTGGCAGGGCACAGACGTCCAATTCTCCATTCACCTCTTACAGCTACAGAGGTCTCGCACTTTCATTTGAATCGCAGCTGACAAACAGGTAAGCAAAATATCCTGAAGGTCTTCACAGGAGACGTAATCCGGAAAACTGTTGATAATCTGGTTATACGGGACCATAGAAACCTCTCGTGAAATAAATATCTGAACGTTAACGTCTGATGACAGACTCTCTCTGATCTGCTACGGTTATTAATACAATGCCTGTGCAGAGCGAATATATAATGCATATAATGCTATTGGTGACGGTGTCATATCGAACTCTACATGAATCATGAAATGCTCGAGATTACTTTTCATCCAATTAACCGCACACTATAACACCTTTCAGAAGTACCCATATTTATCAGGTAGTTACTTTCTAACACCCAAAATTTGTTTTACAGAACGTTTACTTTGATATGATAGGTCAGGTATGAATTAAATTCGTCAATACTACTTCAATAAAAATTTCTCTGCAGCAAACATGAAACTTTTTAACATGGGAAAATTTCATTGCACAAATCAAGGACTTCAGCTTCAGTGTCATTGGGTTTGGAACTCATTCTTTGGATTTCTAGCTTTCCTTACCTCCGTATGTTCGATCAATATTAGAAATCCTAAATAACTGCAGCTTTAAATAGTCACCTGTGGTCTAACCTGGCGATAACAAATTGTTATATTGTAGGATATCCAGCTCTCCATTATGTAACAGGAATATTCTCAGTATCTCCATTATGTCCTACGTGTACGTTATACTTCAGCCTTTCTGTTCTTCTATGGAACAAACACACACATCAATCTTTCTAAGTGTAGATGAATCTCAACGTCTAGTTGTCTCCTGACTGACCAATGTCTGGCTTATATATATATAGAGAGAGAGATAAACATGTTTTTGTTTTAAAGTTATGATGACTCTCTTTGAATACGATGTTTGATTTGATTGTTTGTTTTTGAAAGGGGAACCAGCGGGCGAAACACCCAAAGAAGCCCAAAAGACGCAGATACATGACGATGTTTATATACAAAATAAGAATATGATATATTATAACATTAATTACCATATACTAACTTCACATTAAAAATGGTCTTATTTTGTAAGGAGGGGTCAATGGGTGTCATGCATAAAAATTGTCTATTAAAAGGTCGTTGGTTAAGAGCAGGGGGGATCTCAACCCCCCACCCCCCGACCCGTCATGCATAAGATTTGTCTAAAAAAAGTTTGTTGGTTGAGAGCAGGGGGAGGGGGGGGCTGGATCCGCGCCTGAATCCACATTTTAACGTTTTGGTGTTGTAATGTAGAATAGCCTGTTTAACATTCAAACATGTTAGCTCTCCGTGTACGTGCATGGCATTGAGATTAAAATGGGAGGACAGCGTGTTGTTACGTAATCACATTACCCTGGATTCTTTATGTGAGATCTGCAATGGCAACGGACAAAAGGCATTACCTGAGGCGCATGGCTCCCGCTTGGAACATCTGATGAGATAGTGTCCTCCTCATGACTGGCTAATTTGTCGCACTGGCCGCCAAAAGTTTGTATTAGGACCTTGTTTCAAGCAGTAATATCCTAGCGCCTGCAACTTAAAGGGCCTGGATGCCTTTGCTAGCTCCTGAAACAGGAATGGTGCCCAAAGAGATAGTCCCCAGTCTGACGAGACGGCCCATCAACTGATTTCCTAAACACGCATACTTAGATCGAGTTTCAGGACGCTTTTTCCCCCATTGATGCCTGCCGTAAAACCTTGCAAGCTGAGCTTTGGTCTCTGTTGCACACTATGATGACGACACAAGTACTGCAGATTTTATTTCCCATCTGCTTTGACAATGCGAACCGACCACGCCAAACCAGGCCTTTACAAAGCTTTTTCAAACCAGACAAATATTTATTTCTCCAACCAAAATGCCAAAAGGCATTGGCGAGATAACTACCTACCTGTTTCAAAAACATGGCTTAACATTTATTTACTTCTCCGTGATTTGTTACCACAGTCTGTACTTACGTATCTATTTTACTTTCCCGGGATACCAAAATAAACATTACTTTATAGCTGATTTTGCCGTTGAGGAACTTACGGGTTATTACTGTGAGAGTCAAGAAACAGGAACTGGTCTTTATTACGTCTTTTGGGTGAACAAGGTTTTGTGTGTCACAAAACTGCTTTGTATTGCCTATACGTAATGCACTGAAATATTTATTATGGCAATGGGCCTTTGTCGTGAAGCTGAACTCTGCTGCAGAATCCGAGACCCACGATATCAGCTTCCGGTATATTACAATTCTGCATCTGCTCCGATGAACCTGAAAGGAGAAAAATTCAAAATTCTGTCGGAATGGCTTCATATATATATCGTTCAGTTCCAGCGCCAATTGCTCATTCACCGGAGTCAGGGAAGAGCCCCTTTTACTTGCCTGGAGAATTACCGAGAGATCAGCGAGGGACTGTTGCAGGCTAAGACTTGAAATATTAATGTGAGTCGAGGTTTTCACACATTTGGAGCTAAAATTATATTCCTGGTAAGCCCTGTCCTCGATGACAGGTTTGAACAAGGGACCAATGAGTCACGGCGCTCAGCTTCAATTTATGATCATAAAAATTTTTGGAAGAAGGGGTGGACAAATATTGTTTTTGTGTGGTAATATAAGCTGATTTATGAGGATGATGGCGTTTTACTCAAGTTATGCAATGGTTTTAATAAAATCATTGGAGAGGGAAGAGGGCTGATGTCATTTACATTATTTACATTTGGAAAAGAAGAGCAAATGTCACACAGGTTTTGACTTGGCCTAATAATTTTATCTATACATTGCAGCAGAAGTATTTGAAAAAAATGTCCACTATAAGTCATGTAAATTATCATGCTTTTTGCAAAGGAGTTAACTGTTATTCAATAATTACAGGTTACCTATACCAGAGAAAAGCACTAGCACAAATGATATGTGAATTTAACATTTTATCAAAAATTAATTTCAATTATTTTGCCAAATATAATCTTAATTAAAAAATACTAATAGTATAATCTGAAAAGATTTTTTAAAATAATATAATTGAAATAAATGATTATTGAAATATTATAAATGTATTCATGAATGCATTTATGAATATATTTTGAAAGTATTTGCACTTGCATTCAAATACTTTCTTTTTACCTGTATTAGTATTTGTATTAATTTTTATGATGGAACTATTGAATAATTGTATTTATATTCAGATACAATTAAAAAGTTTTTACTCAATATCTCGTATTTATACAGTTTCAGTCAAACGAAACTGTTGAGAATCCAGGATATACATGCAAATTTCACGAATTTAAATAACGATCATAAGTACCCGGTTTTTTATGGCTATAATTTATAAAAACACAATTTATAAAAAAAATATAAAATTTATATTCACCTTAGAATACTGTCACATCACTGTGTACACACTAAACATAGCAAACACGACAATTATTTACATTATGGATACCATAATGAGAACTTTTCTAAGATTTGATTTTTTATCACATTTGAATATTTTAAATTTTAAAAAAACATTAAACAGAAAAAAAAGTAATCTCAGCTATGAAACTTATACATGTGTTAAAAATAACCCATGGATCAAACACCCAATATATTATACAAGGAACAATCTGGAGCTGGGCATGTTTAATTTTTTTAACTGAAATCAAGGAATCATTTCTATAAATTTGATTAATTGCCTAGTATCATTTAATAGCTGATACAGCCATGAATCTAAATGTCATTAGTTAAACATATTGGCATCTTTAATGAGCACTTTTTTTATTAATATTTTAAATTTTTGACACATTTCAATGTTTTTAATTTTGAAATAAATATAAACAAACAAATTAAACACATGGAAAATAACTGGAAATTTAGATTAATTCAATATAATGAACTTCATCCTTGTCTATCATTAATTTGCTTTATGTAATCCTTAATAGTTAAAAATTTTATTTAATTATTAATTTTTCATTTTTATGATTGAAGTAAAAAATAACCAATCGTGACTGCATGGTGTCATTTAGAACACATTTTCGGTCATCAATGGAAGATCCATAAAACATACAAACATTGGATTTGTAGGTCCATCGGTTTCAAAACGTGCCCTGTAAACGGACGGCCCAACGGCCACAATTATAGCTCACGTTGAATAATAGTCAGCTGAGTTAAATGGAAAGGACAAACGTAAATGTCAATGTATTTTAGCCCATTCACATTTTATATTGCTGATTAATTATTTACGCAGAGATGTTGACGGATTAAATTGCAGTACGGGTTGTTTAGAACAGCCGGCACATATGCGCTTTTTTTACTATATATTCCTTTTTTTTTAAATGTAGAAAAAAAGAATCATTTTAATATGTCTTTACCTACCACGCGTCATGACAAATGTTATCCTTTAAGCTTTTCCTTTTAATGAAATTTACCCTTTCCAAAAATATTTTTATATATATATGCACCGAGACCTTGAGGAAGACATTAATGTATAACGTTGGACGCTGCCTCATGTTGCAGTTTAATACCTCGGGGGTTAACTTCAATATCAAAATGATACAAAACATTGAAATAACAAAAGCGTGCCTAAAGGAGACGCATATCATTATGTAAGTCTATTACAATTTGAACAAATTACTTTTGAAATTTTAAAAGACTTTGTTTCACGTGACCACTCTCACGGGATAGAAACCAACCTGGCTAAGTTAGCTTATAGAAAACCACGTGCGTCCAATAGATGTTGCGCTTATTTTACACTGAGAAGAATATATGCCACCGCGATTTATCATCAAAGTTAAATAAATTCTCCACGGAGCGAGCAAATCAGTTTATAAAAATGATCCCATTAAAACCAGTCAAAATAATATACATCAACGGTATCACCTCATTCTGGCTTCTTCGTGTACACTCAGGTTTTAAAACCGAGGACCGTACATATCACTCGTACCGTTACGTTTTTAGTGAATTTCAGGGAAAAAATAATGTTTCAATGACCATTATTATCTTCAAAATACATCTCTCGGTATTTAATAAAATATACGCTTCCACTGGACACTTATTTACAGGAGTAAATGCAAAATTATATAACATCAGCAGCAACAGGGAACAGATAATTCCCTGCGCTTAAAGAAATACAAACCAATACTGCATCCTAACCAGGTTTACCGCTCTATGTATTATCAATATTTGTGCGCAAGAAGTTTTAGGATTCAGGAAAAGTTACAATTAAGCTCAGAATGGTGTATTTTTTCCGTCTGGATATGTGCTGCAAAGCCGTGTTGTGACATGACCACCATCGTACGTTAGAAGGAATTAGTATACGAAACAGAAATCAGTATTTTGTATAAACAAAGCCATGATAAATTCATTTAATGCATGCGTGAAGAAATATTCTTGGATACAAAGGGATTTATTCCTAAATCTGTATAAAGTAAAATGAATTTTAAATTGGTCTAATTGGTATTTCAGAAAGATGTATGACTAGCTCCTAATAAGACTTCATTTTTTTAATATCAAACTGTAATATGTCTAAGAAATGCAAAATATAATATTTTCATATCCTCTATATTTGGACGATGCCAACTGCATAAGAACGTCTCCGCCAGCACACTTTAGCTGACTTTTTGAAAGGGTGAATATTATATGGTGTTAAACATTTGTTGTTTGTCCCATTAAGAGGTTCTTGGGATGATTTTACACGCTTAAAAATTACTCAAAATTTGCAATTAAAAATGTATAGGTCCTTGGGATGGCTGTGCCTTTGAGGTGACAAGGGGAGCTATCGCAAAAGAGATTATTTATGTTATTTTGTCAGCTACCGAAACCTGGCGCCCTTTTAAAGATTAGGGAATTAGGACCGTTATGAAAGCCTGGACTGGTGTGCCACCTCCGGATTTGTCAATAAACATACAATAGTAATCCATCAAAACTGTTCTGTACGGGACGTCTAGACGAGAAAGGCCTTATAGTGACGTCAGCCATGTGAACAAAAACCCCTTCCTCATTACTCTAATGGTCTAGTGTTTTCTAGCAGTCACTTGATGAATTCAATCCTCCTATTGCTAAAAGCATCATTCAGGTAAAACCTGCCGTTCCTTCTAGGATTTCAGGCTTGCTCATTTGAGACTGCTTTCCTGAGCAAAGCCGATCAACTTAATTCCAACGAAGGAACCATGGCAGGGCAAATTGTATCAAACTACATTGCAGAAAAAATGTATAGTAACTGCATGTGCATCTGTACAAAAGTTTAAATAGCGAATCATGATCTGTATGAGACCCTGCTAGAGAATTAATATATTATTATGAAACCCATAGTATGTCAACAATACAACTCAGTTGCATGTATTTTAGTCCTTTGCTACAACTATTAATTGGACTGTAATAGACGGAATACGAAAAAAACCGTCCCCCTGGGATTTAGCTTGAGTTTACCTGCAGCAAAGTAAATCATTATTACCTTTGTTCTTTTCTTTTTTTTCTGCCTTCAGCTCATATAACTGAACTACCTTACTTGGAAATTATAAAGCTATAGCGCGTTTTATTTTATACAGCATCACAGGCCGATGAATGACCTTACCAGTGTAGGGAGGTGAACGAGATGTGGGTGGATGCCCCCGCGAAATTAGAATGTGAAGGACATTTTAAGGTCATCTAGGTCTCAAGCTTCAAAATGCCAATGTTGCTTTATTCCGTGTAATAAAGATCACTAAGTAATGTTGTTCATAATATCAAATTATTTTGTTGATTGCATGTGAACATTTAGTATTGTAAACTGATAAACTTACAATTAAACCAAAAATTATATAATTTACCTCACAGGACTGTGATTTTACTGAATTTAGATTCCTGTGTTTGCACTGTACTTAACATGCGTTAACAGTGTTAACATATCTTGACAGCAGCTCCTTGCATTGCCCACCATTAAGTTTTTATACTCCTTACAATGGAGGGATATTAACTTGTTCATATTTCTTTGTACCATGAAGCAGACCAAGTGTCAATTGGATGTATATTTCATCAGAGTTAGTGCTTTCTTTTGTATAGCCACTCTGACACTGGCTGAATTCAACCAGCTTTATTCATATTCAGAGCGTAAGAGAAACGTTAAAAATGCATGACTTCCGTAGTAAGAATAGGAACTAATAAAATATACATTTGTAACAATAATAATATATTTAATTAAATATAAATAACAAGTAAAAATCACAAGTATTCCAAATGAACATAACACAATAACTTTGCTCTATACCAGCCTTTTAAAAAAATACTTAAAACGTGAGTGTGATTTAGCTCTCTCATATTATTTTGTAACTCACTACATGGCTTATTGTGAATTTATGTAACAGAATTAACTCCCTACTTAACAATATTGACGCGTATTAATTTGACTGATTTTGCCCGAGCTGCACCTTTTTTATGTTCATCAATCAGGTTAGGGGATATACCACGCAATAACGTCTAAAAAACATATTTTATATTTGATTATTTATATGTAACGATATAACCGTCTTTTCTTCATTGTAACAGCTATGTTATGATACATTATGAATGTTTCTGTTCACCTTTTGATTTTAAATGCAACACATCCATCCAGTCTTTTCGGATACCCACAACTTGCTGCCAAACCAACGTTATCATAAGCAAATATCCTTTTACGAAAAGGTCATTCTGATCCCCATATTTTCTTCTATTCTTGATTTTACAAAATGCGGCCAGTGTGTTATTCTGTGATCATTCAATTATGTCAAAGACATTCTGTCAAAGAAAAAAAATGGTTCCTTTTTTTTCCTCAGCTTCCCTTTCATATGCCATGATTGAAAGTAGTGAAATCATTGCCGTGCAACAAAAAAAACACACACACACATTTTAGTTGTTTTCCTTGTATACATTTAAGTGTAAAAAATTATGAACATTATGACTTTTGTGTACATTGCACTTGATACAACAAAAAATTCTTAAACATAGAAGAATCGAATATAACATGGATTAATTAAAGAAGAAAGACTATACCCGTTCTGGTCTAATTTTGTTTTGTGTGACATTAAAAATGACCTTGAAAATGACCTTGACCTTCAAACGTTTGGTAGAAATCCACCCTGCTAATTGCACCCTGCAATGTTACCCTGTATATTTGTTATATTTGTTTTCACTCTTTCTTGTTGCCATGTCCAGAGAGGGCCATTTATTGATGGTCCAGCTCTTAAAGAATTTATCAAATCCTAGGCGGATATTTGCCGAGTCCTGTTTGATTAAATATAAGGGCAGCCAAATCTACTTCAATTGTCTTCCAGCGGTTTTGTCCATAAAAACAATTCGTAACTGCAAAATAATTCGCAAAACTCAGTGATCAGGGGAAACAAGAGGAAACGATTTCTGTGTTTTTTTGCCTAATTTCCGATTATCTAATGTCTATTCTAATGCCCAGAGCATTAATGGTGTCCCAAATCTACGGCAGATGTACTTTCATACGTCCACAGAAAGGTCTGAAAGTATGATTTGTACAGTCAGTGGAGCGGGGTCCCTCGGAGACCGCATGATGCTGGTCTGGATAGAAGTCTTTGTCTCCTTATAGCTATCTTTCCTTTCAAAGGATGTACTTTTCTTGTTCACACGTTCGCTTTTCAGTAACCGTCCTATTTATAGGTGGTTGCCTTCAGGTTTTGTGAAACGGGATATTATCGAAGGAATTGTAAATCACAAGCGATTTTTTTATTATTTACGACTCTTGGTTTAATTGGTTTGTTTCTTTGTATTAATGGCGTCCTAATGTCTAGACTATTTTTATAATACACGATCCCGAATTACGAATTCTAGTTTTTAGGGTGTTGTTCAAATGTTAAAAAAAAAGCAATTTACTTGAAAATTGTGAAAGATCTGGGTGTAATGATATGTTTATATGATTTTTAGCAGAGAAAATAAACACAACCTGTTGACTGAGTGTATCTTTACTATACCTAAACCGGGAGGCGGAGGTAACATTTTCCCGTGGTTAGTCGGTTGGTTTGTCTGTTGGATGGATGATTGTTATTACTTTGAGCAAAAAGGAATGAACACATTTTGATGAAATTTTCAGAAGGATTTTCTTTCAGCAGACAGGACGGAGAGGAGAACAGCCCTGGTCGCCAGGGTGCTTGCAAACACAACATGGACACTGCGGTCTAGTGTGAGACTTGGTAGGCAAATGAAAAGTATCTGACAGAGACAGAAATTGGCTACACCACCTGGCTCAGCCGGACCAGTGATGAACATCCTAGAGCCGATGTCGACTCAGCTGCCGCAAAGCGCGTGAATGACTCATGATACTGGAGCCCGCACTACAAGACAACAAAGACAGGGCACTTTGATGCTTGCAAGGTGAAGGGAATTTCTGTTCTTTTTTAATATTTACTGACAAGATGATATGTTTGGTTACTTCAGTGCAAGATCAGGGCTTAAATTTTCAGTCTGGAAAGTTGTCTTGATGATCAGGCAGGGGGTGAGCAAATGAAATGACCACAACCTACTTCTGTAGACCTGCGTAGTTTACAACCTAAACGTAACTAGACAACATGACCTCATCGTCTTTGGCAGGTGGTAATATTACTGAGACAAGAACCATGTGAAGTTTGTTCTCCCAGACGGACCACATGCTGATTGTGTCCAAAATGAAGAGTCGCAGACCAAAGAAGAGTCCACAATAGGAAAAGTCCAAGAAGAAAATCCATGCATCCAAGCTGAATACAGTCATCATGGTTAAATGCTTTCTGATCTGCAGACTTAGGAAGTCATCACCATGACTTGCATCATTCAAGCATATCTGAGAAAGAATTGCACGGATTTCGAGATACGTCATCAGCTCCAGGACCTGTCGTCCACAAAATATAAGACTGGTTTGATGGAATTGATACTTACAGCATGCACTGCGTTCACTTTGCCCACAAGACTGACCGATCGTCCGCCACCTTCTTTATCTTCTGCAACCAATACCGAACTGTACAACGCTGAATGTGGAAGACCTTTGGCTAAGCATAAAATTCAGCGCAACGCTGAACGATATAAAGTGTTGCTGCACTCCTAATGAACATTTCTTTTCTGTTACAGTCATTTCAGCATATCATTGCTTAGGAAATCAGAGACACATCAGTTGTATAACTCTACATGAGGAACGCCAACCGCCGATCGTTCAATGACCATTAAGGAATTTAACTTCTATTCGTGTCAGTAGAAATCTGTACCAGAATCCTACTGGACCAAACAGTCGTTCATCTGGAGTAGAGTTTGCTGCCAGGGACACAATACCGAAAGGTCTTTGGACAGTTAAACATTATACAGGAGAAATACAGGAGCAAAACCGCGATGTTAACATCACCATGTGATCTTCCGAAAGCTTCTGACACAGTCATTCGCCACAGCTTCCCATAGAGGAAAGCTGGATGACGGTGCCTTCCCAGTCGGCATTGCTGAAATGCAGGACGGTGTATAAGCAC
Organism: Sipunculus nudus; assembly: GCA_026874595.1. Lineage (NCBI taxonomy): Eukaryota > Metazoa > Annelida > Sipuncula > Golfingiida > Sipunculidae > Sipunculus > Sipunculus nudus. Next base: position 68,666,606 of record CM049310.1, read on the forward strand.
CCAACCTGATCAGCTGATGAAACAGGCAAACACGCCTTCGAGCACAACAGACCTATTTCTATCCTTAGTGGACGGTGAGCTCTTAAATTTGCAAAGCATACAGGGTTACCGCCACGGGAGACCATGCTTGCTGCAAGACTTTTTTTTTTGCTTAAGATTACCCTGTGAATTCCAGTTAGGCGTAAGAATTGCAAGACCACATAGACACGACCTCAACCTGATGAGACAACTTTGGTTTAACGAAGAAGTCTGAGGTCATGCATCAGCTGGTCTTACTAACCCTGCAGGCAAAGTCCATGGTCACAGTGAAAGATAAACATTGCAGCCAGTAGACCAGTAGACATGCAAGTGTCTGCAAAATGACAAAACTACAAGACTTTTTTCCCTCTTTTTTTCTTCTAATTTTGTGTATCAGATTATGAAATCAGTTTTCATAATTTCAAATATATTTGATTTCATCAAAGACACCAATTTTATTTGTAACGAATCATATATATATTTATATATATATATATATATATATATATACAAAACAGGCAATTTCCAGAATAAATACAATTCCATTTTATAAAGTTTAAATTTAAATGTGATATTTATAAATAATAAACTTTATGACTAACATTACAGAGGTTTTGATTATAAGTAGAAGTATAACGTTCTATATTCTGATTTACTATGATATAAAATATTTAAAAAATTATTATTACAATGGTAATATGACAACATCCCAAAAATTAATCATTGTACCTCGAAAGTGGCTTCCACTGTTGCTCATGAATAGAATTTTTGTTTCTATTTTCTGCTTCCTTTCTTTCCATTTGTTCTGTATTTTTAACATGTATAATGTACCTCTCAATGCTTAGAGAAGTTGGAGTCTCACGGTTTTTTTAAACCACGTATTTTTATATCAGGGGCAGCGTGTTAATAAGATCAACGTTTTCGTAAAGTACAATTGGACTTAGATATGGCATAGTGATGTTCCTGTATCCGACCCAAGTTTTTATCTGCAAATCAAACGTGATGGAAGTATGACATTCGCAAAATAAGTGCACGACGGATTCTTTTTCAATAAAACAGTACGCACATCTTATTATTGTGTTCCATCCATATATATATATATATATATATATATATATATATATATATATATATATAGTCAATGACCTTTGCTTCCACAAATTAAATATTATTTGCATCTTGCTATGTATATTATTTGCAAAATTGCTATGGAAGTTCAGTGCATTTGACAGACGCTTATCAAAAGTATGATAGCTCCCTAATATTTTAAGTGCGTCTTCAGGTCAACCTATTTAAATTCATTTAATTTATTTTTATTATTACCCTTGTTGCTTATATATGTAGCCTCACATTTGTTGTGGTTTAATTTGATATCAGAAATATTACCATACGTCTCGAGCACTGAGCGTAACGTAACCATTGAGTCTACATCTTTAAGGAAATAGGTTGTATCGTCTGCAAAAAGACATTGTTTAATTTCTTTTCCACTGATACATATTCCTCGAATTGACTCGGACTCCCGTACCATTATTGCTAGTAGATATATTTCGACAGCCGTTACAATAGATAAGGGGCCAATGGGTCTCCCTGCCTTGTGCCCCTGGCTACTTTTATATACCCTGTCGTGTATCCGTTATTCATTATACAGCATTCTATGTAATTGTGGAGGAGTTTGACCTATTTGATAAAAGACTTGCCAAACCATATTTTTCTACACCATTAGCATTTAATTATGACGTAATGAATCGAAAGCGGCTGCGAAATCCACAGCGAACATTATATTTGGTTTGTTTTTTTCTAATACAATAGTCTTTATATCACAAATTGGTAAAATCACAAAACGATTGGTGTCACTAATAATCCTTCCATGATAGAATGCTGTTTGGTCATCATTAAACAGGTCCAGCAATACAGCTTCCAGACGGTTAGCTAATACTTTACCGAGAATTTTACAATCAACATTCAGCAAACTAATTGGTTTCAATGAAGATAAAATCTATTGTCTTTCCCAGGCTTTTCTATTAAGGTAACCACAGCTTGCCTCTGACTAGTTGTAAGTTTTCCTTCATCAAAATATTTCTTGAAACATCTGACTAGATCTTCCCAAATCAGATAAAAAATTTTACGTAAAATTCTTTTTGTAAACCATCTTTACCGGGGTTAATTATTATTTTTTTTCATTTGTTTCAGCGCAGTTAATGTCTCTTCCTGAGTTATATCTCCCTCACAGATAACAGCTTCATCTTCCGACATGTGGGGAGTGTTCATTTTTGGTAAAACATCTAAACACTCTATGCTAGAAACACTACTACCGCATTTTTTATTTACCATTGAAAAATAACTTTATTTCTTTCATTAATGACGTTCGGTCTGTTATTTCTTGCCTTTTATTCAACAATGTTCTTATAGTTGATTTCTTTTTATTCCTTTTTTTCCAAATTTAAAAAGTGTTTTGTTTTGCGTTCTCCTTCTTCATACCTTCTGTAATTTTTTCATAATATTTACCAATTCATCACGAGCTGTTTCAAATTCTCCTCTAATTTTTTAATTTATGAGCGAAATATTATTTTTTTGCCTTTTCGACCTTTTTCTCTACATCTTTCATCGTTTGTCTTTTTGTTTCCTTACATGTTTAGAAAAATAAATTAAGATTTCTTTGACTTATATTTCATAAATTCCCACCACAGTTTTTCATTTACTTTGTTTTTATAGTCTTCTTTCCATGATTTTATTTTTCTCTCAATATTACTCTCAAAACTGCAAGTCTGTACCCGTTAATACGTGCAAACTATAACCCTGCCAGAAATACGGTTATAACTGTTAAGTACTTCGTGAATTTAAGCACAGAGACAACTTATTATTTCTGCCATACGTTTCTCCTCATGCATTATTTAAACTGTTTGACACCACTACAGAAAAAAAATTTAATTTCTCTTCCTATATAAACAGTTGATACATTACATTGTTTGTAATCATGCGATTAATGAGAGAGATGCTAACTTATTGTTCAGAGGGCCACTTTATTGACGGTGTAGAATAATATGGTAGATTCACAGAGTGTTTATGGTTTTCTTGAGGAATAATCATTCAACCATGAATAATCACTATAGAGATATGTAGCATGTTGAAAATACCAAAGAAATTCATTCACCTTGACTGGTACATGCAACTTTCAAGGGCCGTATGTATTAATAAAGACGACAAAAGTTTTCCTATGTCCGCCGCGTACATTCCTTTCATCAGTTTAAACAAGGTTTACACTTCACCGGTGTCGTCGTCAATTTTTTTTCCTCTGACGTATAATTAATATCCGTGTAACATCGAGGTAAAACCGGGATGACATCCGGATGACATCGGGAATTGAAAGAACATCGGGGACACATCTGGATATTTCTTAACATGCACAATTATTTTAAAGAAACTGGGTGCAATCGGAATTTTATCGTGGTGGCATTGGGTGATGTGTGAGCGAGCCTTTACTTTGGTTCCCCTGTAATGTGATTTGGAGAGATGCTCTTATTGGTCAATGATTAACTCCCAATCCAGCATCAGTTCTGTTCAGTTATAAGTCCCAGTCAGACTCCCCCCCCCCCACACACACACACACCACTCTTTTTAATCTTTAAGTCCATATTTTGACACTGCACTGCACTGGTCTTAAAACTAGAAAAGGATGCCCATGCACGGTGGTGGTGACGTATTTTATGGGAGTCGCGCGGTACGTTTATTTCAGGCAACGGAAAAAATTCGGTCACAGACCGATTCGATATGGCCGGATAGTCGTAACGCGTTGATCTTGCCGTGCCTGTTTTGCGTTCCCGCATTGATGAAAAGAACCGTCAAACAACACGGGTCTATCCTCTTCAGACAAAAAAAAAGGAAAAAGAACACGGGTCTGGCCTCTTCAGACGAAAAAAGAAACAACACGGGTCTGCCCTCTTCAGACAAAAAAAAATAAAACAACACGGGTCTGTCCTCTTCAAACGAACAAGAAACAACACGGGTCTCCCCTCTTCAGACGAACAAGAAATAACACGGGTCCGCCTTCTTCAGACGAACAAGAAACAACACGGGTCTGCCCTCTTCAGACGAACAAGAAACAACACAGGTCTGCCCTCTTCAGACGAACAAGAAATAACACGGGTCTGCCCTCTTCAGACGAACAAGAAACAACACGGGTCTGCCCTTATCAGACGAACAAAAAACAACACGTGTTTGTCCCCTTCAGACGACCAAGAAACAACACTGATCTGCCCTCTTCAGACGAACAAGAAACAACACGAGTCTGCCCTCTTCAGACGAAAAAGCAACAATACGTGTCTGCCGTCTTTAGACAAAAAGGAAAAACACATTTCTGCCCTCATCAGACGATCAAGAAACTACACGGGTCTGCCCTCTTCAGACGAACAAGAAATAACACGGGTCTACCCTCTTCAGACGAACAAGAAACAACACGGCTCTGCCCTGTTCAGACTAAAAAGTAACAACACGGGTCTGCCCTCTTTAGACGAACAATAAAAAACACGGGTCTGCCCTCTTTAGACGAACAAGAAACAACAACGGGCTGCCCTCATCAGACGACCAAAAAATAAAATCGGTCCGCACTCTTCAAACTAAAAAGTAAGAACACGGCTCTTCCCTCATCAGACGAACAAGAAACAACAGGGGACTGCCCTCTTCAGACGATCAAATAAATAAAACCGGTCTACACTCTTTAGGCGAGAAAGTAAGAACACGTGTCTGCCCTCATCAGACGAACTAAAAACAACTCCGATGTGTCTATAGATGAACAAGAAACGACACGGGCCGGCCTATTCAGACGAACATTAAAAAAAAACGACTCGGTTCTGTCATCTTCAGATGAACAACAGCACAAGACTGGTCTGTCATTATCAGACGAACAAGAAGGAACACGTGTCTGCCCTCTTCGAACAAAAAACAACAAGGGTCTATTTTCTTCAGACGGACAAGAAGGAGCACGGGTCTGCCTTCTTAGGACGAACAAGAAGGAACACGGGTCTGCCTTCTTCAGACGAACAAGAAATAACACGGGTCTGCCCTCTTCAGACGAACAAGAAACAACACAGGTCTGCCCTCTTTAGACGAACAAGAAACAACAACGGGCTGCCCTCATCAGATGACCAAAAAATAAAATCGGTCCGCACTCTTCAAACTAAAAAGTAAGAACACGGCTCTTCCCTCATCAGACGAACAAGAAACAACAGGGGACTGCCCTCTTCAGACGATCAAATAAATAAAACCGGTCTACACTCTTCAGGCGAGAAAGTAAGAACACGTGTCTGCCCTCATCAGACGAACTAAAAACAACTCCGATGTGTCTATAGATGAACAAGAAACGACACGGGCCGGCCTATTCAGACGAACATTAAAAAAAAGACTCGGTTCTGTCATCTTCAGATGAACAACAGCACAAGACTGGTCTGTCATTATCAGACGAACAAGAAGGAACACGTGTCTGCCCTCTTCGAACAAAAAACAACAAGGGTCTATTTTCTTCAGACGGACAAGAAGGAGCACGGGTCTGCCTTCTTAGGACGAACAAGAAGGAACACGGGTCTGCCTTCTTCAGACGAACAAGAAATAACACGGGTCTGCACTCTTCAGACGAACAAGAAACAACACAGGTCTGACCTATTCAGACGAACAAAAAACAACATCAGTCTGCCCTCTTCAGATGAATAGGAATCAACACAGGTCTGCCCTCTTCAGACAAACTAGCAACAACACGGGTCTGCCCTCTTCAGACGAAAAAGTAACAAAACGGGTCTGCCCTCTTCAGACGAACAAGAAATAACACGCGTCTACCCTCTTCAGACGAACAAGAAACAACAAGGGTCTATTTTCTTCAGACGGACAAGAAGGAACACGGGTCTGCCTTCTTCAGACGAACAAAAAACAAGACGGGTCTGGCCTCTTCAGACTAAAAAGTAACAACACGGGTCTGCCCTCTTCATACAAACAAGAAGCCACGGATCTTCCCTCTTCAGACGATCAAGAAAAATCCGGTCTGCACCATACAGACGAACAAGAAATAACATGGGTCCGCCCTTTTCAGACGAACTAGAAACAAGATCAGTCTGCCCTCTTTAGATAAATATGAAACAACACGGGTCTCCCCTCTTCAGACGAACAAGAAGCAACACGGGTCTTCCCTGTTCAGACGAACAAGAAACAACACCGGGCTGCCCTCATCAGACGATCAAGAAATAAAACCGATCCGCACTCTTCAAACTAAAAAGAAAGACACGGCTCTGCCTTCATTAGACGAACAAGAAACAACACGGGACTGCCCTCTTCGAACAAGAAACAACAAGGGTCTATTTTCTTCAGACGGACAAGAAGGAGCACGGGTCTGTCTTCTTCGGACGAACAAGAAGGAACACGGGTCTGCCTTCTTCAGACGGACAAGAAATAACACGGGTCTGCCCTCTTCAGACGAACAAGAAACAACACGGGTTTGACCTCTTCAGACGAACAAAAAACAATATCAGTCTGCCCTCTTCAGATGAATAAATATCAACACGGGTATGCCTTCTTCAGACAATCAAGAAAGAACACAGGTCTGCCCTCTTCAGACGAAAAAGCAACAACACGGGTCTGCCCTTTTTAGACGAAAAGGTAACAACACGTGTCTGCCCACTCCAGACGAACAATAAAAAACAACTCCGGTCTGTCACCTATATAGATGAACAAGAAACAACACGGGTCTGCCCTCTTCAGACGAACAAAAAACAACTCGGATCTGTCATCTTCAGATGAACAACAGCACAAGACTGGTCTGTCATCCTCAGACGAACAATAAGGAACAAGGGTCAACCCTCTTCAGACTAAAAAGTAACAACACGGGACTGTCCTCTTCAGACGAACAAGAAACCACGGATCTGTCCTCTTCAGACGACCAAGAAATAAAATCGGTCTGCCCTCATCAGACGAACAAGAAACAACACGGGTTTGCCCTCTTCAGACGAAAAAGCAACAACATGTGTCTGCAGTCTTCAGATGATCAAGAAACAACGCGAGTCTGCCCTATTCAGACGAACAAGAAATACCACGGGTCTGGCCTTTTCAGACGAAAAAGAAAAAATACGGGTCTGCCCACTTAAGACAAAAAAAAGAAACAACACGGGTCTGTCCTCTTTAGGCAAAAAAAAGGAGAAAAAACACGGGTTTGCCTTCTTCAAACGAACAAGAAACAACACGGGTCTGCCCTCTTCAGACTATAAAGTAACAACACGGGTCTGTCCTCTTCAGACGAAAAGGTAACAACACGCGTCTTTCGAGTCTAGCCTCTTCAGACGAAAACGTAAGAAACAACACGGGTCTGCCTTCTTCAGACAAAAAAAACACGGGTCTGCCTTCTTCAAAAGAACAAGAAACAACACTGGTCTGCCTTCTTCAAACGAACAAGAAACAAAACTGGTCTGCCCTCTTCAGACAATCAAGAAAAAAAACCGGATCTGCATCCTACAGACGAACAAGAAATAACATGGGTCTGCCCTCTTCGAACAAGAAACAACAAGGGTCTATTTTCTTCAGACGGACAAGAAGGAGCACGGGTCTGCCTTCTTAGGACGAACAAGAAGGAACACGGGTCTGCCTTCTTCAGACGAACAAGAAATAACACGGGTCTGCCCTCTTCAGACGAACAAGAAACAACACAGGTCTGCCCTCTTTAGACGAACAAGAAACAACAACGGGCTGCCCTCATCAGATGACCAAAAAATAAAATCGGTCCGCACTCTTCAAACTAAAAAGTAAGAACACGGCTCTTCCCTCATCAGACGAACAAGAAACAACAGGGGACTGCCCTCTTCAGACGATCAAATAAATAAAACCGGTCTACACTCTTCAGGCGAGAAAGTAAGAACACGTGTCTGCCCTCATCAGACGAACTAAAAACAACTCCGATGTGTCTATAGATGAACAAGAAACGACACGGGCCGGCCTATTCAATCGAACATAAAAAAAAACGACTCGGTTCTGTCATCTTCAGATGAACAACAGCACAAGACTGGTCTGTCATTATCAGACGAACAAGAAACAACACAGGTCTGACCTATTCAGACGAACAAAAAACAACATCAGTCTGCCCTCTTCAGATGAATAGGAATCAACACGGGTCTGCCTTCTTCAGACAATCAAGAAAGAACACAGGTCTGCCCTCTTCAGACAAACTAGCAACAACACGGGTCTGCCCTCTTCAGACGAAAAAGTAACAAAACGGGTCTGCCCTCTTCAGACGATCAAGAAAAATCCGGTCTGCACCATACAGACGAACAAGAAATAACATGGGTCTGCCCTTTTCAGACGAACTAGAAACAAGATCAGTCTGCCCTCTTTAGATAAATATGAAACAACACGGGTCTCCCCTCTTCAGACGAACAAGAAGCAACACGGGTTTGCCCTGTTCAGACGAACAAGAAACAACACCGGGCTGCCCTCATCAGACGACCAAGAAATAAAACCGATCCGCACTCTTCAAACTAAAAAGTAAGAACACGGCTCTGCCCTCATTAGACGAACAAGAAACAACACGGGACTGCCCTCTTCGAACAAGAAACAACAAGGGTCTATTTTCTTCAGACGGACAAGAAGGAGCACGGGTCTGTCTTCTTCGGACGAACAAGAAGGAACACGGGTCTGCCTTCTTCAGACGAACAAGAAATAACACGGGTCTGCCCTCTTCAGACGAACAAGAAACAACACGGGTTTGACCTCTTCAGACGAACAAAAAACAATATCAGTCTGCCCTCTTAAGATGAATAAATATCAACACGGGTCTGCTTTCTTCAGACAATCAAGAAAGAACACAGGTCTGCCCTCTTCAGACGAAAAAGCAACAACACGGGTCTGCCCTTTTTAGACGAAAAGGTAACAACACGTGTCTGCCCACTCCAGACGAACAATAAAAAACAACTCCGGTCTGTCACCTATATAGATGAACAAGAAACAACACGGGTCTGCCCTCTTCAGACGAACAAAAAACAACTCGGGTCTGTCATCTTCAGATGAACAACAGCACAAGACTGGTCTGTCATCCTCAGACGAACAATAAGGAACAAGGGTCAACCCTCTTCAGACTAAAAAGTAACAACACGGGTCTGTCCTCTTCAGACGAACAAGAAAACCACGGATCTGTCCTCTTCAGACGACCAAGAAATAAATTCGGTCTGCCCTCATCAGACGAACAAGAAACAACACGGGTTTGCCCTCTTCAGACGAAAAAGCAACAACATGTGTCTGCAGTCTTCAGATGATCAAGAAACAACGCGAGTCTGCCCTCTTCAGACGAACAAGAAATACCACGGGTCTGGCCTTTTCAGACGAAAAAGAAAAAATACGGGTCTGCCCACTTAAGACAAAAAAAAGAAACAACACGGGTCTGTCCTCTTCAGGCAAAAAAAGGAGAAAAAACACGGGTTTGCCTTCTTCAAACGAACAAGAAACAACACGGGTCTGCCCTCTTCAGACTATAAAGTAACAAAACGGGTCTGTCCTCTTCAGACGAAAAAGTAACAACACGCGTCTTTCGAGTCTAGCCTCTTGAGACGAAAACGTAAGAAACAACACGGGTCTGCCTTCTTCAGACAAATAAAACACGGGTCTGCCTTCTTCAAAGGAACAAGAAACAACACTGGTCTGCCTTCTTCAAACGAACAAGAAACAACACTGGTCTGCCCTTTTCAGACTAACTAGAATCAACACGGGTCTGCCCTCTTCAGACGAAAAAGCAACAGTACGTGTCTGCCGTCTTCAGACGAAAAAGTAACAACACGTGTCTGCCCTCATCAGACGATCAAGAAACAACACGGGTCTGCCCTCTTCAGGCGAACAAGAAACAACACGGGTCTACCCTCTTCAGACGAAAAAGCAACAACATGTGTCTGCAGTCTTCAGATGATCAAGAAACAACGCGAGTCTGCCCTCTTCAGACGAACAAGAAATACCACGGGTCTGGCCTTTTCAGACGAAAAAGAAAAAATACGGGTCTGCCCACTTAAGACAAAAAAAAAAAAGAAACAACACGGGTCTGTCCTCTTTAGGCAAAAAAAGGAGAAAAAACAAGGGTTTGCCTTCTTCAAACGAACAAGAAACAACACGGGTCTGCCCTCTTCAGACTATAAAGTAACAACACGGGTCTGTCCTCTTAAGACGAAAAAGTAACAACACGCGTCTTTCGGGTCTAGCCTCTTCAGACGAAAACGTAAGAAACAACACGGGTCTGCCTTCTTTAGACAAAAAAACACGGGTCTGCCTTCTTCAAAAGAACAAGAAACAACACTGGTCTGCCTTCTTCAAACGAACAAGAAACAACACTGGTCTGCCCTCTTCAGACTAACTAGAATCAACACGGGTCTGCCCTCTTCAGACGAAAAAGCAACAATACGTGTCTGCCGTCTTCAGACGAAAAAGTAACAACACGTGTCTGCCCTCATCAGACGATCAAGAAACAACACGGGTCTGCCCTCTTCAGGCGAACAAGAAACAACACGGTTCTACCCTCTTCAAACGAACAAGAAACCACACGGCTCTGTCCTCTTCAGACTAAAAAGTAACAACACGGGTCTGTCCTCTTCAGACGAACAAGAAACAACACGGTTCTGCCCTGTTCAGACGAACAAGAAACAATACGGGTCTGTCCTCTTCAGACGAACAAGAAACCATGGGTCTGCCCTCTTCGGACGTACAAGAAACAACACGGGTCTGCCCTCTTCAGACGAAAAAGCAACATCACGTGTCTGCCGTCTTCAAACGAAAAAGTAACATCACGTGTCTGCCCTCATCAGACGAACAAGAAACAACACGGGTCTGCCCTCATCAGACGAACAATAAAAAAAACCGGTCTGCACTCTTCATGCAAAAAAAGTAAGATCACGGCTCTTCACTCATCAGACGAACAAGAAACAACACGGGTCTGCCCTCTTCAGACGATAAAAAAAACCGGTCTGCCCTCATCAGACGAACTTAAACCAACACGGATCTGCCCTCTTCAGACTAACTAGAAACAACACAGGTCTTCCCTCTTCAGACAATCAAGCAAAAAAACCGGTCTGCACCATACAGACGAGCAAGAAATAACATGGGTCCGCCCTTTTCAGACTAACTAGAATCAACACTGGTCTGCCTTCTTCAAACGAAAAAGAAACAACACTGGTCTGCCCTCTTCAGACTAACTAGAATCAACAAGGGTCTGCCCTCTTCAGACGAAAAGCAACAATACGTGTCTGCCGTCTTCTGACGAAAAAGTAACAACACGTGTCTGCCCTCATCAGACGATCAAGAAACAACACGGGTCTGCCCTCTTCAGGCGAACAAGAAACAACACGGGTCTACCCTCTTCAGACGAACAAGAAACCACACGGCTCTGTCCTCTTCAGACTAAAAAGTAACAACACGGGTCTGTCCTCTTCAGACGAACAAGAAACAACACGTGTCTGCCCTGTTCAGACGAACAAGAAACAACACGGGTCTGTCCTCTTCAGACGAGCAAGAAACCATGGGTCTGCCCTCTTCAGACGAACAAGAAACAACACGGTTCTACCCTCTTCAGACGAACATAAAACAATATCAGTCTGCCCTCTTCAGATGAATAAATATCAACACGTGTCTGCCTTCTTCAGACAATCAAGAAAGAACATAGGTCTGCCCTCTTCAGACGAAAAAGCAACAACACGGGTCTGCCCTTTTTAGACGAAAAGGTAACAACACGTGTCTGCCCACTCCAGACGAACAATAAAAAACAACTCCGGTCTGTCACCTATATAGGTGAACAAGAAACAACACGGGTCTGCCATCTTCAGACGAACAAAAAACAACTCGGGTCTGTCATCTTCAGATGAACAACAGCACAAGACTGGTCTGTCATCCTCAGACGAACAATAAGGAACAAGGGTCAACCCTCTTCAGACTAAAAAGTAACAACACGGGTCTGTCCTCTTCAGACGAACAAGAAACCACGGATCTGTCCTCTTCAGACGACCAAGAAATAAATTCGGTCTGCCCTCATCAGACGAACAAGAAATAACACGGGTTTGCCCTCTTCAGACGAAAAAGCAACAACATGTGTCTGCAGTCTTCAGATGATCAAGAAACAACGCGAGTCTGCCCTCTTCAGACGAACAAGAAATACCACGGGTCTGGCCTTTTCAGACGAAAAAGAAAAAATACGGGTCTGCCCACTTAAGACAAAGAAAAAGAAGCAACACGGGTCTGTCCTCTTTAGGCAAAAAAAGGAGAAAAAACACGGGTTTGCCTTCATCAAACGAACAAGAAACAACACGGGTCTGCCCTCTTCAGACTATAAAGTAACAACACGGGTCTGTCCTCTTCAGACGAAAAAGTAACAACACGCGTCTTTTGGGTCTAGCCTTTTCAGGCGAAAACGTAAGAAACAACACGGGTCTGCCTTCTTTGGACAAAAAAAAGGGTCGGCCTTCTTCAAAAGAACAAGAAACAACCCTGGTCTGCCTTCTTCAAACGAACAAGAAACAACACTGGTCTGCCCTCTTCAGACTAACTAGAATCAACACGGGTCTGCCTTCTTCAGACGAAAAAGCAACAGTACGTGTCTTCCGTCTTCAGACGAAAAAGTAACAACACGTGTCTGCCCTCATCAGACGATCAAGAAACAACACGGGTCTGCCCTCTTCAGGCGAACAAGAAACAACACGGGTCTACCCTCTTCAGACGAACAAGAAACCACACGGCTCTGTCCTCTTCAGACTAAAAAGTAACAACACGGGTCTGTCCTCTTCAGACGAACAAGAAACAACACGGTTCTGCCCTGTTCAGACGAACAAGAAACAACAAGGGTCTGTCCTCTTCAGACGAACAAGAAACCATGGGTCTGCCCTCTTCAGACGAACAAGAAACAACACGGTTCTGCCCTCTTCGGACGTACAAGAAACAACACGGGTCTGCCCTCTTCAGACGAAAAAGCAACATCACGTGTCTGCCGTCTTCAGACGAAAAAGTAAAATCACGTGTCGGCCCTCATCAGACGAACAAGAAACAACACGGGTCTGCCCTCATCAGACGAACAATAAAAACAAACCGGTCTGCACTCTTCATGCAAAAAAAGTAAGATCACGGCTCTTCACTCATCAGACGAACAAGAAACAACACGGGTGTGCCCTCTTCAGAAGAAAAAGCAACATCACGTGTCTTCCGTCTTCAGACGAAAAAGTAACATCACGTGTCTGCCCTCATCAGACGAACAAGAAACAACACGGGTCTGCCCTCATCAGACGAACAATAAAAAAAACCGGTCTGCACTCTTCATGCAAAAAAAGTAAGATCACGGCTCTTCACTCATCAGACGAACAAGAAACAACACGGGTCTGCCCTCTTCAGACGATAAAAAAATCCGGTCTGCCCTCATCAGACGAACTTTAACCAACACGGGTCTGCCCTCTTCAGACGAACAAGAAATACCACGGGTCTGGCCTTTTCAGACGAAAAGAAAAAAAACCAGTCTGCCCACTTAAGACAAAAAAAAGAAACAACACGGGTCTGTCCTCTTTAGGCAAAAAAAAAGAGAAAAAACACGGGTTTGCCTTCTTCAAACGAACAAGAAACAACACGGGTCTGCCCTCTTCAGACTAGCTAGAATCAACAAGGGTCTCCCCTCTTCAGACGAAAAAGCAACAATACGTGTCTCCCGTCTTCAGACGAAAAAGTAACATAACGTGTCTGCCCTCATCAGACGATCAAGAAACAACACCGGTCAGTCCTCTTCAGGCGAACAAGAAACAACACGGGTCTACCCTCTTCAGACGAACAAGAAACCACACGGCTCTGTCCTCTTCAGACTAAAAAGTAACAACACGGGTCTGTCCTCTTCAGACGAACAAGAAACAACACGGTTCTGCCCTGTTCAAACGAACAAGAAACAACACGGGTCTGTCCTCTTCAGACGATCAAGAAACCATGGGTCTGCCCTCTTCAGACGAACAAGAAACAACACGGTTCTGCCCTCTTCGGACGTACAAGAAACAACACGGGTCTGCCCTCTTCAGACGAAAAAGCAACATCATGTGTCTGCCGTCTTCAGACGAAAAAGTAAAATCACGTGTCTGCCCTCATCATCAGACGAACAAGAAACAACACGGGTCTGCCCTCATCAGACGAACAATAAAAAAAACCGGTCTGCACTCTTCATGCAAAAAAAGTAAGATCACGGCTCTTCACTCATCAGACGAACAAGAAACAACACGGGTCTGCCCTCTTCAGACGATAAAAAAAAACCGGTCTGCCCTCATCAGACGAACTTAAACCAACACGGGTCTGCCCTCTTCAGACTAACTAGAAACAACACAGGTCTTCCCTCTTCAGACAATCAAGCAAAAAAACCGGTCTGCACCCTACAGACGAACAAGAAAAAACATGGGTCCGCCCTTTTCAGACTAACTAGAATCAACACTGGTCTGCCTTCTTCAGACTAACTAGAATCAACAAGGGTCTGCCCTCTTCAGACGAAAAAGCAACAATACGTGTCTGCCGTCTTCAGACGAAAAAGTAACATAACGTGTCTGCCCTCATCAGACGATCGAGAAACAACACCGGTCAGCCCTCTTCAGGCGAACAAGAAACAACACGGGTCTACCCTCTTCAGACGAACAAGAAACCACACGGCTCTGTCCTCTTCAGACTAAAAAGTAACAACACGGGTCTGTCCTCTTCAGACGAACAAGAAACAACACGGTTCTGCCCTGTTCAGACGAACAAGAAACAACACGGGTCTGTCCTCTTCAGACGATCAAGAAACCATGGGTCTGCCCTCTTCAGACGAACAAGAAACAACACGGTTCTGCCCTCTTCGGACGTACAAGAAACAACACGGGTCTGCCCTCTTCAGACGAAAAAGCAACATCACGTGTCTGCCGTCTTCAGACGAAAAAGTAAAATCACGTGTCGGCCCTCATCAGACGAACAAGAAACAACACGGGTCTGCCCTTATCAGACGAACAATAAAAAAAAACCGGTCTGCACTCTTCATGCAAAAAAAAGTAAGATCACGGCTCTTCACTCATCAGACGAACAAGAAACAACACGGGTGTGCTCTCTTCAGACGAAAAAGCAACATCACGTGTCTTCCGTCTTCAGACGAAAAAGTAACATCACGTGTCTGCCCTCATCAGACGAACAAGAAACAACACGGGTCTGCCCTCATCAGACGAACAATAAAAAAAACCGGTCTACACTCTTCATGCAAAAAAAGTAAGATCACCTCTCTTCACTCATCAGACGAACATAAAACAATATCAGTCTGCCCTCTTCAGATGAATAAATATCAACACGGGTCTGCCTTCTTCAGACAATCAAGAAAGAACATAGGTCTGCCCTCTTCAGACGAAAAAGCAACAACACGGGTCTGCCCTTTTTAGACGAAAAGGTAACAACACGTGTCTGCCCACTCCAGACGAACAATAAAAAACAACTCCGGTCTGTCACCTATATAGATGAACAAGAAACAACACGGGTCTGCCCTCTTTAGACGAACAAAAAACAACTCGGGTCTGTCATCTTCAGATGAACAACAGCACAAGACTGGTCTGTCATCCTCAGACGAACAATAAGGAACAAGGGTCAACCCTCTTCAGACTAAAAAGTAACAACACGGGTCTGTCCTCTTCAGACGAACAAGAAACCACGGATCTGTCCTCTTCAGACGACCAAGAAATAAATTCGGTCTGCCCTCATCAGACGAACAAGAAACAACACGGGTTTGCCCTCTTCAGACGAAAAAGCAACAACATGTGTCTGCAGTCTTCAGATGATCAAGAAACAACGCGAGTCTGCCCTCTTCAGACGAACAAGAAATACCACGGGTCTGGCCTTTTCAGACGAAAAAGAAAAAATACGGGTCTGCCCACTTAAGACAAAGAAAAAGAAGCAACACGGGTCTGTCCTCTTTAAGCAAAAAAAGGAGAAAAAACACGGGTTTGCCTTCTTCAAACGAACAAGAAACAACACGGGTCTGCCCTCTTCAGACTATAAAGTAACAACACGGGTCTGTCCTCTTCAGACGAAAAAGTAACAACACGCGTCTTTTGGGTCTAGCCTCTTCAGGCGAAAACGTAAGAAACAACACGGGTCTGCCTTCTTTGGACAAAAAAAAAGGGTCGGCCTTCTTCAAAAGAACAAGAAACAACCCTGGTGTGCCTTCTTCAAACGAACAAGAAACAACACTGGTCTGCCCTCTTCAGACTAACTAGAATCAACACGGGTCTGCCCTCTTCAGACGAAAAAGCAACAGTACGTGTCTGCCGTCTTCAGACGAAAAAGTAACAACACGTGTCTGCCCTCATCAGACGATCAAGAAACAACACGGGTCTGCCCTCTTCAGGCGAACAAGAAACAACACGGGTCTACCCTCTTCAGACGAACAAGAAACCACACGGCTCTGTCCTCTTCAGACTAAAAAGTAACAACACGGGTCTGTCCTCTTCAGACGAACAAGAAACAACACGGTTCTGCCCTGTTCAGACGAACAAGAAACAACACGGGTCTGTCCTCTTCAGACGAACAAGAAACCATGGGTCTGCCCTCTTCAGACGAACAAGAAACAACACGGTTCTGCCCTCTTCGGACGTACAAGAAACAACACGGGTCTGCCCTCTTCAGACGAAAAAGCAACATCACGTGTCTGCCGTCTTCAGACGAAAAAGTAAAATCACGTGTCGGCCCTCATCAGACGAACAAGAAACAACACGGGCCTGCCCTCATCAGACGAACAATAAAAACAAACCGGTCTGCACTCTTCATGCAAAAAAAGTAAGATCACGGCTCTTCACTCATCAGACGAACAAGAAACAACACGGGTGTGCCCTCTTCAGACGAAAAAGCAACATCACGTGTCTTCCGTCTTCAGACGAAAAAGTAACATCACGTGTCTGCCCTCATCAGACGAACAAGAAACAACACGGGTCTGCCCTCATCAGACGAACAATAAAAAAAACCGGTCTGCACTCTTCATGCAAAAAAAGTAAGATCACGGCTCTTCACTCATCAGACGAACAAGAAACAACACGGGTCTGCCCTCTTCAGACGATAAAAAAAACCGGTCTGCCCTCATCAGACGAACTTAAACCAACACGGGTCTGTCCTCTTCAGACTAACTAGAAACAACACAGGTCTTCCCTCTTCAGACAATCAAGCAAAAAAAACCGGTCTGCACCCTACAGACGAACAAGAAAAAACATGGGTCCGCCCTTTTCAGACTAACTAGAATCAACACTGGTCTGCCTTCTTCAAACGAACAAGAAACAACACTGGTCTGCCCTCTTCAGACTAACTAGAATCAACAAGGGTCTGCCCTCTTCAGACGAAAAAGCAACAATACGTGTCTGCCGTCTTCAGACGAAAAAGTAACATAACGTGTCTGCCCTCATCAGACGATCAAGAAACAACACCGGTCAGCCCTCTTCAGGCGAACAAGAAACAACACGGGTCTACCCTCTTCAGACGAACAAGAAACCACACGGCTCTGTCCTCTTCAGACTAAAAAGTAACAACACGGGTCTGTCCTCTTCAGACGAACAAGAAACAACACGGTTCTGCCCTGTTCAGACGAACAAGAAACAACACGGGTCTGTCCTCTTCAGACGATCAAGAAACCATGGGTCTGCCCTCTTCAGACGAACAAGAAACAACACGGTTCTGCCCTCTTCGAACGTACAAGAAACAACACGGGTCTGCCCTCTTCAGACGAAAAAGCAACATCATGTGTCTGCCGTCTTCAGACGAAAAAGTAAAATCACGTGTCTGCCCTCATCATCAGACGAACAAGAAACAACACGGGTCTGCCCTCATCAGACGAACAATAAAAAAAACCGGTCTGCACTCTTCATGCAAAAAAAGTCAGATCACGGCTCTTCACTCATCAGACGAACAAGAAACAACACGGGTCTGCCCTCTTCAGACGATAAAAAAAAACCGGTCTGCCCTCATCAGACGAACTTAAACCAACACGGGTCTGCCCTCTTCAGACTAACTAGAAACAACACAGGTCTTCCCTCTTCAGACAATCAAGCAAAAAAACCGGTCTGCACCCTACAGACGAACAAGAAAAAACATGGGTCCGCCCTTTTCAGACTAACTAGAATCAACACTGGTCTGCCTTCTTCAAACGAACAAGAAACAACACTGGTCTGCCCTCTTCAGACTAACTAGAATCAACAAGGGTCTGCCCTCTTCAGACGAAAAAGCAACAATACGTGTCTGCCGTCTTCAGACGAAAAAGTAACATAACGTGTCTGCCCTCATCAGACGATCGAGAAACAACACCGGTCAGCCCTCTTCAGGCGAACAAGAAACAACACGGGTCTACCCTCTTCAGACGAACAAGAAACCACACGGCTCTGTCCTCTTCAGACTAAAAAGTAACAACACGGGTCTGTCCTCTTCAGACGAACAAGAAACAACACGGTTCTGCCCTGTTCAGACGAACAAGAAACAACACGGGTCTGTCCTCTTCAGACGATCAAGAAACCATGGGTCTGCCCTCTTCAGACGAACAAGAAACAACACGGTTCTGCCCTCTTCGGACGTACAAGAAACAACACGGGTCTGCCCTCTTCAGACGAAAAAGCAACATCACGTGTCTGCCGTCTTCAGACGAAAAAGTAAAATCACGTGTCGGCCCTCATCAGACGAACAAGAAACAACACGGGTCTGCCCTTATCAGACGAACAATAAAAAAAAACCGGTCTGCACTCTTCATGCAAAAAAAAGTAAGATCACGGCTCTTCACTCATCAGACGAACAAGAAACAACACGGGTGTGCTCTCTTCAGACGAAAAAGCAACATCACGTGTCTTCCGTCTTCAGACGAAAAAGTAACATCACGTGTCTGCCCTCATCAGACGAATAAGAAACAACACGGGTGTGCCCTCATCAGACGAACAATAAAAAAAACCGGTCTACACTCTTCATGCAAAAAACGTAAGATCACGGCTCTTCACTCATCAGACGAACAAGAAACAACACGGGTCTGCCCTCTTCAGACGATAAAAAAAAACCGGTCTGCCCTCATCAGACGAACTTAAACCAACACGGGTCTGCCCTCTTCAGACTAACTAGAAACAACACAGGTCTTCCCTCTTCAGACAATCAAGCAAAAAACCGGTCTGCACCCTACAGACGAACAAGAAAAAACATGGGTCCGCCCTTTTCAGACTAACTAGAATCAACAAGGGTCTGCCCTCTTCAAACGAAAAAGCAACAATACGTGTCTGCCGTCTTCAGACGAAAAAGTAACATAACGTGTCTGCCCTCATCAGACGATCAAGAAACAACACCGGTCAGCCCTCTTCAGGCGAACAAGAAACAACACGGGTCTACCCTCTTCAGACGAACAAGAAACCACACGGCTCTGTCCTCTTCAGACTAAAAAGTAACAACACGGGTCTGTCCTCTTCAGACGAACAAGAAACAACACGGTTCTGCCCTGTTCAGACGAACAAGAAACAACACGGGTCTGTCCTCTTCAGACGATCAAGAAACCATGGGTCTGCCCTCTTCAGACGAACAAGAAACAACACGGGTCTGCCCTCTTTAGACTAACTAGAAACAACACAGGTCTTCCCTCTTCAGACAATCAAGCAAAAAAACCGGTCTGCACCCTACAGACGAACAAGAAATAACATGGGTCCGCCCTTTTCAGACTAACTAGAATCAACACTGGTCTGCCTTCTTCAAACGAACAAGCAAAAAAACCGGTCTGCACCCTACAGACGAACAAGAAATAACATGGGTCCGCCCTTTTCAGACGAACTAGAAACAATATCAGTCTGCCCTCTTCAGATAAATATGAAACAACACGGGTCTATCAAAAAAATAAAACCGGTCTGCACCCTTCAGACAAAAGAAGTAAGAACATGTGTCTGCCCTCATCAGGCGAACTAAAAACAACACGTGTCTGCCCTCTTTAGACGAACAAGAAACAACACGGGTCTGTCCTCTTCAGATGAATATAAAAAACACTGGTCCGTTCTCTTCTGCTAAATGTGAATCACTTGGCTGTTTGGGATAAAAAATTGAGCTGCTGGTCAAAAGATGATATCCGGTCTAGTCTGCCCTCT
The DNA here is from genome assembly GCA_026874595.1 of Sipunculus nudus. NCBI lineage: Eukaryota > Metazoa > Annelida > Sipuncula > Golfingiida > Sipunculidae > Sipunculus > Sipunculus nudus. The sequence goes on from CM049310.1 coordinate 68,686,729, forward strand.
TCAGATAAATATGAAACAACTCTTCAGACGAACAAGAAATAACACGGGTCTGCCCTCTTCAGACGAACAAGAAACAACACGGGTTTGACCTCTTCAGACGAACAAAAAACAATATCAGTCTGCCCTCTTCAGATGAATAAATATCAACACGGGTCTGCCTTCTTCAGACAATCAAGAGAGAACACAGGTCTGCCCTCTTCAGACGAAAAAGCAACACATGGGGGCTGCCCTTTTTAGACGAAAAGGTAACAACACGTGTCTGCCCACTCCAGACGAACAACAAAAAACAACTCCGGTCTGTCACCTATATAGATGAACAAGAAATAACACGGGTCTGCCCTCTTCAGACGAACAAAAAACAACTCGGGTCTGTCATCTTCAGATGAACAACAGCACAAGACTGGTCTGTCATCCTCAGACGAACAAAAAGGAACAAGGGTCAACCCTCTTCAGACTAAAAAGTAACAACACGGGTCTGTCCTCTTCAGACGAACAAGAAACCACGGATCTGTCCTCTTCAGACGACCAAGAAATAAAATCGGTCTGCCCTCATCAGACGAACAAGAAATAACACGGGTCTGCCCTCTTCAGACGAACAAGAAACAACACAGGTCTGACCTATTCAGACGAACAAAAAACAACATCAGTCTGCCCTCTTCAGATGAATAGGAATCAACACGGGTCTGCCTTCTTCAGACAATCAAGAAATAACACAGGTCTGCCCTCTTCAGACAAACTAGAAACAACACGGGTCTGCCCTCTTCAGACGAAAAAGTAACAAAACGGGTCTGCCCTCTTCAGACGATCAAGAAAAATCCGGTCTGCACCATACAGACGAACAAGAAATAACATGGGTCTGCCCTTTTCAGACGAACTAGAAACAAGATCAGTCTGCCCTCTTTAGATAAATATGAAACAACACGGGTCTCCCCTCTTCAGACGAACAAGAAGCAACACGGGTTTGCCCTGTTCAGACGAACAAGAAACAACACCGGGCTGCCCTCATCAGACGACCAAGAAATAAAACCGATCCGCACTCTTCAAACTAAAAAGTAAGAACACGGCTCTGCCCTCATTAGACGAACAAGAAACAACACGGGACTGCCCTCTTCGAACAAGAAACAACAAGGGTCTATTTTCTTCAGACGGACAAGAAGGAGCACGGGTCTGTCTTCTTCGGACGAACAAGAAGGAACACGGGTCTGCCTTCTTCAGACGAACAAGAAATAACACGGGTCTGCCCTCTTCAAACGAACAAGAAACAACACGGGTTTGACCTCTTCAGACGAACAAAAAACAATATCAGTCTGCCCTCTTCAGATGAATAAATATCAACACGGGTCTGCCTTCTTCAGACGCAAAAGCAACAACACGGGTCTGCCCTTTTTAGACGAAAAGGTAACAACACGTGTCTGCCCACTCCAGACGAACAATAAAAAACAACTCCGGTCTGTCACCTATATAGATGAACAAGAAACAACACGGGTCTGCCCTCTTCAGACGAACAAAAAACAACTCGGGTCTGTCATCTTCAGATGAACAACAGCACAAGACTGGTCTGTCATCCTCAGACGAACAATAAGGAACAAGGGTCAACCCTCTTCAGACTAAAAAGTAACAACACGGGTCTGTCCTCTTCAGACGAACAAGAAACCACGGATCTGTCCTCTTCAGACGACCAAGAAATAAAATCGGTCTGCCCTCATCAGACGAACAAGAAACAACACGGGTTTGCCCTCTTCAGACGAAAAAGCAACAACATGTGTCTGCAGTCTTCAGATGATCAAGAAACAACGCGAGTCTGCCCTCTTCAGACGAACAAGAAATACCACGGGTCTGGCCTTTTCAGACGAAAAAGAAAAAATACGGGTCTGCCCACTTAAGACAAAAAAAAAGAAACAACACGGGTCTGTCCTCTTTAGGCAAAAAAAAGGAGAAAAAACACGGGTTTGCCTTCTTCAAACGAACAAGAAACAACACGGGTCTGCCCTCTTCAGACTATAAAGTAACAACACGGGTCTGTCCTCTTCAGACGAAAAAGTAACAACACGCGTCTTTCGGGTCTAGCCTCTTCAGACGAAAACGTAAGAAACAACACGGGTCTGCCTTCTTTAGACAAAAAAACACGGGTCTGCCTTCTTCAAAAGAACAAGAAACAACACTGGTCTGCCTTCTTCAAACGAACAAGAAACAACACTGGTCTGCCCTCTTCAGACTAACTAGAATCAACACGGGTCTGCCCTCTTCAGACGAAAAAGCAACAATACGTGTCTGCCGTCTTCAGACGAAAAAGTAACAACACGTGTCTGCCCTCATCAGACGATCAAGAAACAACACGGGTCTGCCCTCTTCAGGCGAACAAGAAACAACACGGTTCTACCCTCTTCAAACGAACAAGAAACCACACGGCTCTGTCCTCTTCAGACTAAAAAGTACCAACACGGGTCTGTCCTCTTCAGACGAACAAGAAACAACACGGTTCTGCCCTGTTCAGACGAACAAGAAACAATACGGGTCTGTCCTCTTCAGACGAACAAGAAACCATGGGTCTGCCCACTTCAGACGAATAAGAAACAACACGGTTCTGCCCTCTTCGGACGTACAAGAAACAACACGGGTCTGCCCTCTTCAGACGAAAAAGCAACATCACGTGTCTGCCGTCTTCAAACGAAAAAGTAACATCACGTGTCTGCCCTCATCAGACGAACAAGAAACAAACGGGTCTGCCCTCATCAGACGAACAATAAAAAAAACCGGCCTGCACTCTTCATGCAAAAAAAGTAAGATCACGGCTCTTCACTCATCAGACGAACAAGAAACAACACGGGTCTGCCCTCTTCAGACGATAAAAAAAAACCGGTCTGCCCTCATCAGACGAACTTAAACCAACACGGATCTGCCCTCTTCAGACTAACTAGAAACAACACAGGTCTTCCCTCTTCAGACAATCAAGCAAAAAAACCGGTCTGCACCATACAGACGAACAAGAAATAACATGGGTCCGCCCTTTTCAGACTAACTAGAATCAACACTGGTCTGCCTTCTTCAAACGAACAAGAAACAACACTGGTCTGCCCTCTTCAGACTAACTAGAATCAACAAGGGTCTGCCCTCTTCATACGAAAAGCAACAATACGTGTCTGCCGTCTTCTGACGAAAAAGTAACAACACGTGTCTGCCCTCATCAGACGATCAAGAAACAACACGGGTCTGCCCTCTTCAGGCGAACAAGAAACAACACGGGTCTACCCTCTTCAGACGAACAAGAAACCACACGGCTCTGTCCTCTTCAGACTAAAAAGTAACAACACGGGTCTGTCCTCTTCAGACGAACAAGAAACAACACGTGTCTGCCCTGTTCAGACGAACAAGAAACAACACGGGTCTGTCCTCTTCAGACGAGCAAGAAACCATGGGTCTGCCCTCTTCAGACGAACAAGAAACAACACGGTTCTGCCCTCTTCAGACGAACATAAAACAATATCAGTCTGCCCTCTTCAGATGAATAAATATCAACACGGGTCTGCCTTCTTCAGACAATCAAGAAAGAACACAGGTCTGCCCTCTTCAGACGAAAAAGCAACAACACGGGTCTGCCCTTTTTAGACGAAAAGGCAACAACACGTGTCTGCCCACTCCAGACGAACAATAAAAAACAACTCCGGTCTGTCACCTATATAGATGAACAAGAAACAACACGGGTTTGCCCTCTTCAGACGAAAAAGCAACAACATGTGTCTGCAGTCTTCAGATGATCAAGAAACAACGCGAGTCTGCCCTCTTCAGACGAACAAGAAATACCACGGGTCTGGCCTTTTCAGACGAAAAAGAAAAAATACGGGTCTGCCCACTTAAGACAAAAAAAAGAAACAACACGGGTCTGTCCTCTTTAGGCAAAAAAAAAGGAGAAAAAACACGGGTTTGCCTTCTTCAAACGAACAAGAAACAACACGGGTCTGCCCTCTTCAGACTATAAAGTAACAACACGGGTCTGTCCTCTTCAGACGAAAAAGTAACAACACGCGTCTCTCGGGTCTAGCCTCTTCAGACGAAAACGTAAGAAACAACACGGGTCTGCCTTCTTTAGACAAAAAAACACGGGTCTGCCTTCTTCAAAAGAACAAGAAACAACACTGGTCTGCCTTCTTCAAACGAACAAGAAACAACACTGGTCTGCCCTCTTCAGACTAACTAGAATCAACACGGGTCTGCCCTCTTCAGACGAAAAAGCAACAATACGTGTCTGCCGTCTTCAGACGAAAAAGTAACAACACGTGTCTGCCCTCATCAGACGATCAAGAAACAACACGGGTCTGCCCTCTTCAGGCGAACAAGAAACAACACGGTTCTACCCTCTTCAAACGAACAAGAAACCACACGGCTCTGTCCTCTTCAGACTAAAAAGTACCAACACGGGTCTGTCCTCTTCAGACGAACAAGAAACAACACGGTTCTGCCCTGTTCAGACGAACAAGAAACAATACGGGTCTGTCCTCTTCAGACGAACAAGAAACCATGGGTCTGCCCACTTCAGACGAACAAGAAACAACACGGTTCTGCCCTCTTCGGACGTACAAGAAACAACACGGGTCTGCCCTCTTCAGACGAAAAAGCAACATCACGTGTCTGCCGTCTTCAAACGAAAAAGTAACATCACGTGTCTGCCCTCATCAGACGAACAAGAAACAAACGGGTCTGCCCTCATCAGACGAACAATAAAAAAAACCGGCCTGCACTCTTCATGCAAAAAAAGTAAGATCACGGCTCTTCACTCATCAGACGAACAAGAAACAACACGGGTCTGCCCTCTTCAGACGATAAAAAAAAACCGGTCTGCCCTCATCAGACGAACTTAAACCAACACGGATCTGCCCTCTTCAGACTAACTAGAAACAACACATGTCTTCCCTCTTCAGACAATCAAGCAAAAAAACCGGTCTGCACCATACAGACGAACAAGAAATAACATGGGTCCGCCCTTTTCAGACTAACTAGAATCAACACTGGTCTGCCTTCTTCAAACGAACAAGAAACAACACTGGTCTGCCCTCTTCAGACTAACTAGAATCAACAAGGGTCTGCCCTCTTCAGACGAAAAGCAACAATACGTGTCTGCCGTCTTCTGACGAAAAAGTAACAACACGTGTCTGCCCTCATCAGACGATCAAGAAACAACACGGGTCTGCCCTCTTCAGGCGAACAAGAAACAACACGGGTCTACCCTCTTCAGACGAACAAGAAACCACACGGCTCTGTCCTCTTCAGACTAAAAAGTAACAACACGGGTCTGTCCTCTTCAGACGAACAAGAAACAACACGTGTCTGCCCTGTTCAGACGAACAAGAAACAACACGGGTCTGTCCTCTTCAGACGAGCAAGAAACCATGGGTCTGCCCTCTTCAGACGAACAAGAAACAACACGGTTCTGCCCTCTTCAGACGAACATAAAACAATATCAGTCTGCCCTCTTCAGATGAATAAATATCAACACGGGTCTGCCTTCTTCAGACAATCAAGAAAGAACACAGGTCTGCCCTCTTCAGACGAAAAAGCAACAACACGGGTCTGCCCTTTTTAGACGAAAAGGCAACAACACGTGTCTGCCCACTCCAGACGAACAATAAAAAACAACTCCGGTCTGTCACCTATATAGATGAACAAGAAACAACACGGGTCTGCCCTCTTCAGACGAACAAAAAACAACTCGGGTCTGTCATCTTCAGATGAACAACAGCACAAGACTGGTCTGTCATCCTCAGACGAACAATAAGGAACAAGGGTCAACCCTCTTCAGACTAAAAAGTAACAACACGGGTCTGTCCTCTTCAGACGAACAAGAAACCACGGATCTGTCCTCTTCAGACGACCAAGAAATAAAATCGGTCTGCCCTCATCAGACGAACAAGAAACAACACGGGTTTGCCCTCTTCAGACGAAAAAGCAACAACATGTGTCTGCAGTCTTCAGATGATCAAGAAACAACGCGAATCTGCCCTCTTCAGACGAACAAGAAATACCACGGGTCTGGCCTTTTCAGACGAAAAAGAAAAAATACGGGTCTGCCCACTTAAGACAAAAAAAAAAAGAAGCAACACGGGTCTGTCCTCTTTAGGCAAAAAAAGGAGAAAAAACACGGGTTTGCCTTCTTCAAACGAACAAGAAACAACACGGGTCTGCCCTCTTCAGACTATAAAGTAACAACACGGGTCTGTCCTCTTCAGACGAAAAAGTAACAACACGCGTCTTTTGGGTCTAGCCTCTTCAGGCGAAAACGTAAGAAACAACACGGGTCTGCCTTCTTTGGACAAAAAAAACACGGGTCTGCCTTCTTCAAAAGAACAAGAAACAACACTGGTCTGCCTTCTTCAAACGAACAAGAAACAACACTGGTCTGCCCTCTTCAGACTAACTAGAATCAACACGGGTCTGCCCTCTTCAGACGAAAAAGCAACAATACGTGTCTGCCGTCTTCAGACGAAAAAGTAACAACACGTGTCTGCCCTCTTCAGACGATCAAGAAACAACAGGGGTCTGCCCTCTTCAGGCGAACAAGAAACAACACGGGTCTACCCTCTTCAGACGAACAAGAAACCACACGGCTCTGTCCTCTTCAGACTAAAAAGTAACAACACGGGTCTGTCCTCTTCAGACGAACAAGAAACAACACGGTTCTGCCCTGTTCAGACGAACAAGAAACAACACGGGTCTGTCCTCTTCAGACGATCAAGAAACCATGGGTCTGCCCTCTTCAGACGAACAAGAAACAACACGGTTCTGCCCTCTTCGGACGTACAAGAAACAACACGGGTCTGCCCTCTTCAGACGAAAAAGCAACATCACGTGTCTGCCGTCTTCAGACGAAAAAGTAAAATCACGTGTCGGCCCTCATAAGACGAACAAGAAACAACACGGGTCTGCCCTCATCAGACGAACAATAAAAAAAACCGGTCTGCACTCTTCATGCAAACAAAGTAAGATCACGGCTCTTCACTCATCAGACGAACAAGAAACAACACGGGTCTGCCCTCTTCAGACGATAAAAAAAACCGGTCTGCCCTCATCAGACGAACTTAAACCAACACGGGTCTGCCCTCTTCAGACTAACTAGAAACAACACAGGTCTTCCCTCTTCAGACAATCAAGCAAAAAAACCGGTCTGCACCCTACAGACGAACAAGAAATAACATGGGTCCGCCCTTTTCAGACTAACTAGAATCAACACTGGTCCGCCTTCTTCAAACGAACAAGAAACAACACTGGTCTGCCCTCTTCAGACTAACTAGAATCAACAAGGGTCTGCCCTCTTCAGACGAAAAAGCAACAATACGTGTCTGCCGTCTTCAGACGAAAAAGTAACAACACGTGTCTGCCCTCATCAGACGATCAAGAAACAACACGGGTCTGCCCTCTTCAGCCGAACAAGAAACAACACGGGTTTACCCTCTTCAGACGAACAAGAAACCACACGACTCTGTCCTCTACAGACTAAAAAGTAACAACACGGGTCTGTCCTCTTCAGACGAACAAGAAACAACACGGTTCTGCCCTGTTCAGACGAACAAGAAACAACACGGGTCTGCCCTCTTCAGACTAACTAGAAACAACACAGGTCTTCCCTCTTCAGACGAACAAGAAACAACACGGGTCTGCCCTCTTCAGACTAACTAGAAACAACACAGGTCTTCCCTCTTCAGACAATCAAGCAAAAAAACCGGTCTGCACCCTACAGACGAACAAGAAATAACATGGGTCCGCCCTTTTCAGACTAACTAGAATCAACACTGGTCTGCCTTCTTCAAACGAACAAGCAAAAAAACCGGTCTGCACCCTACAGACGAACAAGAAATAACATGGGTCCGCCCTTTTCAGACGAACTAGAAACAATATCAGTCTGCCCTCTTCAGATAAATATGAAACAACACGGGTCTATCAAAAAAATAAAACCGGTCTGCACCCTTCAGACAAAGGAAGTAAGAACATGTGTCTGCCCTCATCAGGCGAACTAAAAACAACACGTGTCTGCCCTCTTTAGACGAACAAGAAACAACACGGGTCTGCCCTCTTCAGATGAATATAAAAAACACTGGTCCGTTCTCTTCTGCTAAATGTGAATCACTTGGCTGTTTGGGATAAAAAATTGAGCTGCTGGTCAAAAGATGATATCCGGTCTAGTCTGCCCTCTTCAGATAAATATGAAACAACTCTTCAGACGAACAAGAAATAACACGGGTCTGCCCTCTTCAGACGAACAAGAAACAACACGGGTTTGACCTCTTCAGACGAACAAAAAACAATATCAGTCTGCCCTCTTCAGATGAATAAATATCAACACGCGTCTGCCTTCTTCAGACAATCAAGAAAGAACACAGGTCTGCCCTCTTCAGACGAAAAAGCAACACATGGGGGCTGCCCTTTTTAGACGAAAAGGTAACAACACGTGTCTGCCCACTCCAGACGAACAACAAAAAACAACTCCGGTCTGTCACTTATATAGATGAACAAGAAATAACACGGGTCTGCCCTCTTCAGACGAACAAAAAACAACTCGGGTCTGTCATCTTCAGATGAACAACAGCACAAGACTGGTCTGTCATCCTCAGACGAACAATAAGGAACAAGGGTCAACCCTCTTCAGACTAAAAAGTAACAACACGGGTCTGTCCTCTTCAGACGAACAAGAAACCACGGATCTGTCCTCTTCAGACGACCAAGAAATAAAATCGGTTTGCCCTCATCAGACGAACAAGAAACAACACGGGTTTTCCCTCTTCAGACGAAAAAGCAACAACATGTGTCTGCAGTCTTCAGATGATCAAGAAACAACGCGAGTCTGCCCTCTTCAGACGAACAAGAAATACCACGGGTCTGGCCTTTTCAGACGAAAAGAAAAAAAACCAGTCTGCCCACTTAAGACAAAAAAAAGAAACAACACGGGTCTGTCCTCTTTAGGCAAAAAAAAGAGAAAAAACACGGGTTTGCCTTCTTCAAACGAACAAGAAACAACACGGGTCTGCCCTCTTCAGACTAGCTAGAATCAACAAGGGTCTCCCCTCTTCAGACGAAAAAGCAACAATACGTGTCTCCCGTCTTCAGACGAAAAAGTAACATAACGTGTCTGCCCTCATCAGACGATCAAGAAACAACACCGGTCAGTCCTCTTCAGGCGAACAAGAAACAACACGGGTCTACCCTCTTCAGACGAACAAGAAACCACACGGCTCTGTCCTCTTCAGACTAAAAAGTAACAACACGGGTCTGTCCTCTTCAGACGAACAAGAAACAACACGGTTCTGCCCTGTTCAGACGAACAAGAAACAACACGGGTCTGTCCTCTTCAGACGATCAAGAAACCATGGGTCTGCCCTCTTCAGACGAACAAGAAACAACACGGTTCTGCCCTCTTCGGACGTACAAGAAACAACACGGGTCTGCCCTCTTCAGACGAAAAAGCAACATCACGTGTCTGCCGTCTTCAGACGAAAAAGTAAAATCACGTGTCGGCCCTCATAAGACGAACAAGAAACAACACGGGTCTGCCCTCATCAGACGAACAATAAAAAAAACCGGTCTGCACTCTTCATGCAAACAAAGTAAGATCACGGCTCTTCACTCATCAGACGAACAAGAAACAACACGGGTCTGCCCTCTTCAGACGATAAAAAAAACCGGTCTGCCCTCATCAGACGAACTTAAACCAACACGGGTCTGCCCTCTTCAGACTAACTAGAAACAACACAGGTCTTCCCTCTTCAGACAATCAAGCAAAAAAACCGGTCTGCACCCTACAGACGAACAAGAAATAACATGGGTCCGCCCTTTTCAGACTAACTAGAATCAACACTGGTCCGCCTTCTTCAAACGAACAAGAAACAACACTGGTCTGCCCTCTTCAGACTAACTAGAATCAACAAGGGTCTGCCCTCTTCAGACGAAAAAGCAACAATACGTGTCTGCCGTCTTCAGACGAAAAAGTAACAACACGTGTCTGCCCTCATCAGACGATCAAGAAACAACACGGGTCTGCCCTCTTCAGCCGAACAAGAAACAACACGGGTTTACCCTCTTCAGACGAACAAGAAACCACACGACTCTGTCCTCTACAGACTAAAAAGTAACAACACGGGTCTGTCCTCTTCAGACGAACAAGAAACAACACGGTTCTGCCCTGTTCAGACGAACAAGAAACAACACGGGTCTGTCCTCTTCAGACGATCAAGAAACCATGGGTCTGCCCTCTTCAGACGAACAAGAAACAACACGAGTCTGCCCTCTTCAGACTAACTAGAAACAACACAGGTCTTCCCTCTTCAGACAATCAAGCAAAAAAACCGGTCTGCACCCTACAGACGAACAAGAAATAACATGGGTCCGCCCTTTTCAGACTAACTAGAATCAACACTGGTCTGCCTTCTTCAAACGAACAAGCAAAAAAACCGGTCTGCACCCTACAGACGAACAAGAAATAACATGGGTCCGCCCTTTTCAGACGAACTAGAAACAATATCAGTCTGCCCTCTTCAGATAAATATGAAACAACACGGGTCTATCAAAAAAATAAAACCGGTCTGCACCCTTCAGACAAAGGAAGTAAGAACATGTGTCTGCCCTCATCAGGCGAACTAAAAACAACACGTGTCTGCCCTCTTTAGACGAACAAGAAACAACACGGGTCTGCCCTCTTCAGATGAATATAAAAAACACTGGTCCGTTCTCTTCTGCTAAATGTGAATCACTTGGCTGTTTGGGATAAAAAATTGAGCTGCTGGTCAAAAGATGATATCCGGTCTAGTCTGCCCTCTTCAGATAAATATGAAACAACTCTTCAGACGAACAAGAAATAACACGGGTCTGCCCTCTTCAGACGAACAAGAAACAACACGGGTTTGACCTCTTCAGACGAACAAAAAACAATATCAGTCTGCCCTCTTCAGATGAATAAATATCAACACGCGTCTGCCTTCTTCAGACAATCAAGAAAGAACACAGGTCTGCCCTCTTCAGACGAAAAAGCAACACATGGGGGCTGCCCTTTTTAGACGAAAAGGTAACAACACGTGTCTGCCCACTCCAGACGAACAACAAAAAACAACTCCGGTCTGTCACCTATATAGATGAACAAGAAATAACACGGGTCTGCCCTCTTCAGACGAACAAAAAACAACTCGGGTCTGTCATCTTCAGATGAACAACAGCACAAGACTGGTCTGTCATCCTCAGACGAACAATAAGGAACAAGGGTCAACCCTCTTCAGACTAAAAAGTAACAACACGGGTCTGTCCTCTTCAGACGAACAAGAAACCACGGATCTGTCCTCTTCAGACGACCAAGAAATAAAATCGGTTTGCCCTCATCAGACGAACAAGAAACAACACGGGTTTTCCCTCTTCAGACGAAAAAGCAACAACATGTGTCTGCAGTCTTCAGATGATCAAGAAACAACGCGAGTCTGCCCTCTTCAGACGAACAAGAAATACCACGGGTCTGGCCTTTTCAGACGAAAAGAAAAAAAACCAGTCTGCCCACTTAAGACAAAAAAAAGAAACAACACGGGTCTGTCCTCTTTAGGCAAAAAAAAAGAGAAAAAACACGGGTTTGCCTTCTTCAAACGAACAAGAAACAACACGGGTCTGCCCTCTTCAGACTATAAAGTAACAACACGGGACTGTCCTCTTCAGACGAAAAAGTAACAACACGCGTCTTTCGGGTCTAGCCTCTTCAGACGAAAACGTAAGAAACAACACGGGTCTGCCTTCTTCAGACAAAAAAAACACGGGTCTGCCTTCTTCAAAAGAACAAGAAACAACACTGGTCTGCCTTCTTCAAACGATCAAGAAACAACACTGGTCTGCCCTCTTCAGACTAACTAGAATCAACACGGGTCTGCCCTCTTCAGACGAAAAAGCAACTATACGTGTCTGCCGTCTTCAGACGAAAAAGTAACAACACGTGTCTGCCCTCATCAGACGATCAAGAAACAACACGGGTCTGCCCTCTTCAGGCGAACAAGAAACAACACGGGTCTACCCTCTTCAGACGAACAAGAAACCACACGGCTCTGTCCTCTTCAGACTAAAAGTAACAACATCGGTCTGTCCTCTTCAGACGAACAAGAAACAACACGGTTCTGTCCTGTTCAGACGAACAAGAAACAACACGGGTCTGTCCTCTTCAGACGAACAAGAAACCATGGGTCTGCCCTCTTCAGACGAACAAGAAACAACACGGTTCTGCCCTCTTCGGACGTACAAGAAACAACACGGGTCTGCCCTCTTCAGACGAAAAAGCAACATCACGTGTCTGCCGTCTTCAGACGAAAAAGTAACATCACGTGTCTGCCCTCATCAGACGAACAAGAAACAACACGGGTCTGCCCTCATCAGACGAACAATAAGAAAAACCGGTCTGCACTCTTCATGCAAAAAAAAGTAAGATCACGGCTCTTCACTCATCAGACGAACAAGAAACAACACGGGTCTGCCCTCTTCAGACGATAAAAAAAACCGGTCTGCCCTCATCAGACGAACTTAAACCAACACGGGTCTGCCCTCTTCAGACTAACTAGAAACAACACAGGTCTTCTCTCTTCAGACAATCAAGCAAAAAAAACGGTCTGCACCCTACAGACGAACAAGAAATAACATGGGTCCGCCCTTTTCAGACTAACTAGAATCAACACTGGTCTGCCTTCTTCAAGCAAACAAGAAACAACACTGGTCTGCCCTCTTCAGACTAACTAGAATCAACAAGGGTCTGCCCTCTTCAGACGAAAAAGCAACAATACGTGTCTGCCGTCTTCAGACGAAAAAGTAACAACACGTGTCTGCCCTCATCAGACGATCAAGAAACAACACGGGTCTGCCCTCTTCAGACTAACTAGAATCAACACTGGTCTGCCTTCTTCAAACGATCAAGAAACAACACTGGTCTGCCCTCTTCAGACTAACTAGAATCAACAAGGGTCTGCCCTCTTCAGACGAAAAAGCAACAATACGTGTCTGCCGTCTTCAGACGAAAAAGTAACAACACGTGTCTGCCCTCATCAGACGATCAAGAAACAACACGGGTCTGTCCTCTTCAGGCGAACAAGAAACAACACGGGTCTACCCTCTTCAGACGAACAAGAAACCACACGGCTCTGTCCTCTTCAGACTAAAAGTAACAACACGGGTCTGTCCTCTTCAGACGAACAAGAAACAACACGGTTCTGCCCTGTTCAGACGAACAAGAAACAACACGGTTCTGCCCTCTTCGGACGTACAAGAAACAACACGGGTCTGCCCTCTTCAGACGAAAAAGCAACATCACGTGTCTGCCGTCTTCAGACGAAAAAGTAACATCACGTGTCGGCACTCATAAGACGAACAAGAAACAACACGGGTCTGCTTTCATCAGACGAACAATAAAAAAAACCGGTCTGCACTCTTCATGCAAAAAAAGTAAGATCACGGCTCTTCACTCATCAGACGAACAAGAAACAACACGGGTCTGCCCTCTTCAGACGATAAAAAAACCGGTCTGCCCTCATCAGACGAACTTAAACCAACACGGGTCTTCCCTCTTCAGACTAACTAGAAACAACACAGGTCTTCCCTCTTCAGACAATCAAGCAAAAAAAACCGGTCTGCACCCTACAGACGAACAAGAAATAACATGGGTCCGCCCTTTTCAGACGAACTAGAAACAATATCAGTCTGCCCTCTTCAGATAAATATGAAACAACACGGGTCTATCAAAAAAATAAAACCGGTCTGCACCCTTCAGACAAAAGAAGTAAGAACATGTGTCTGCCCTCATCAGGCGAACTAAAAACAACACGTGTCTGCCCTCTTTAGACGAACAAGAAACAACACGGGTCTGCCCTCTTCAGATGAATATAAAAAACACTGGTCCGTTCTCTTCTGCTAAATGTGAATCACTTGGCTGTTTGGGATAAAAATTTGAGCTGCTGATCACAAGATGATATCCGGTCCAGTCTGCCCTCTTCAGATAAATATGAAACAACTCTTCAGACGAACAAGAAGCAACACGGGTCTGCCCTCTTCAGACGATCAAAAAAACAACAATAGTCTGCCCTCTTCAGACGAATATGAATCAACACGGGTCTGCCTTCTTCAGACGATCAAGAAAGAACACGGGTCTGCCCTCTTCAGACAAATTAGCAATAAGACGGGTCTGCCCTCTTCAGGTGAATATAAAAAACACTGGTCCGTTCTCTTCTGCTAAATGTGAATCACTTGGCTTTTTTGGGATAAAAATTTGAGCCGCTGATCACAATACGATATCCGGATCCGCCCGGGTATAAACTCATGTAGTCTGAGAGCCCAGGGACGGGAAATAAAATCATGTCGCCAAAGAAAACCTTGAGAGCGCTGGTAAATCAGTCAACAAAATTACCCCAATTTAAAAAACCGCAAAAAATAATTACCGACAAAATCGCGCCGATTTGGAAAAAAAATCTACCGACAACATCGTGCGACCATATCACTGGACAAGATCGTGTCTGCTTTAAGAGATCATGTTCAGGGGCTGGGAATGTAATTCAGTAACAAGCAATCAAGTTAGCCTAATCATTTTTTGACCCACTTTACCGTATTTGTCCCGATTTTTCGGTCAGTGGAGAGTTGCTTACTTTTCGAGTTTGTTCAAGTGTATTAAAATCGCTGTGGATAATTTTACCCATTTTCTTCTTTGATTTCACAATACCATGTAGCTTTATTTTACCTATGCTCCTTTTAAAACCAGTTTGGACGGGGACAGATGATGTTTTCTTTGGAAAGTTACAAAGACTTCCTGGTTTAATCAGTTTATTAATCATTTTCACGTTTGGTTGGGTTTTATCAAACACACAGAGCATGTTAGCATGTTACCAGAGTATTATTCACTGTCCATAAGCTTCATGTCTCAGTATTTCTGTGAAATTTAATCTTAGGCATGCTGCCGATCAAAGATTATTTTCTAATCTCCATCAGCCCAATGCGATTTTTTTCTCTGTCAGGTACATCCTTGCACATTTAATTTCTGGGCTCAGTGTTTGTAACCAGCCTTGTCCATACGGACACCTGAATCGACTTTTCCGAGAAATTTAATCTAACGTGTGCTGCCGATCAAATAATAATTTCTGCTTATCATCCAGGTTATTACGAAATTCTTTGAAACTTTTTTTAATGTACACTATTTGCACATTTAATCTGTGTGGTCCATGCTCCCTCCCTGTCTCCTTGATTTGCTACCATTTGCCTAATGAACCTTGGCGGTCAGAGTGACGTCATCCTATCTACAGGAATTACCACGATCTGCTGGTGACAATTTAGTTGCTTGAGCTTCAGTAGAAGTCAGATCTTCATAATTTCTAGTAATCTGTAGCGATAAAAGGTCTATGTTCCTCATACTGTCATTCTGTCCGTCTTAAATTAAGAAGAGCCGTTGAAAGACGCGTATGTTAGATCACAGATACAAGATAACAACCGCGTGATCATTGTAAATTACTAATATGCAAATATCACAGGTCATAGGCAGCCAAACCGGACATCTGCTGTCATTTGATGTTTTTAAATCAATTCATAATTTGCAAACATTTTACTTCTAAGCATATCATCTTGATGTCTCAGTCCCACCCAATCAAACCGATCCAAAAAATTACGAACTAACATTTTAGTGTCCTCTTCCCTCGCTAAGTTTAACAAATATATGAAAGTAGTGGAATATTGAGTGTGAGCATTCAGAAGATGTACACGACTTGAAAAAGATATGCTTGAGAGTGAATTACCACAATTTAATAATTAGACCGTTGTCCTTGCCGACAAGATGGAACATAAAGAACCCGTCA